>OX246754.1:124511646-126934646 GCA_945910035.1 Brachypalpus laphriformis | reverse complement strand
CAACCATGCGATCAAGTTCTTGGGGGTTGCAGGGGGGTATTAAGGTGATCTGAGGTAACTAAATTGCTTAAAGTTGCCCTGTACTTGAGCCAATCAGTTTTTCGGTAGTTCCTAAAAACTGGGGGGCTAATGTAATCTACATATAGAGAGAATTGGAGATACTTGTGATCAGAGAACGATGGTTCGCTTGATACCTTCCTGGTGATGAAAGTGGGATCGTTACCTGTGTTGCACAAAATAAGGTTTGTACTTAGAAAAAAATCAAAAAGTAGCTCACCTCTTTTGTTGATATCGGAACTGCCCCATAGAGTATGGTGAGCGTTCGCGTGATGAGACCAGTTTTTGCCTCCCCGCATCCGCGATCAGTCTTTCCAGGTTATCCCCAAAAAGAGAGTCCATATTGTCATGGGCGAGATACGCCGACACCAGAAAGTAAGAGCCACTAGGTGTTTCTAATCTTGCTGCTGTATCTCGATCGCTGTAATTAGGGAGTAAAGGTACATTTAGGTTAACAAGCAATGACATTAACATTATTCAGCATGATATCTCGGCCATACTGGTACAAGAGCCATAGATCAAAGACAACAACCAGATCCAAGGGGTCAAAAACAGGAATTATACGTTGTTCTACAAAGCGAACGAAGGTAAAATCAGGGCTTGTATACTTCTAAAAAACAATATAAAGGCATTTCTTTTGAAAAATTTCAGTGACGGCGATCTAGTAGCAGTCTCCTGTGAAAGAGACGGAAGAAAACCGCTGTGCCTGGTCTCTGCTTATCTCCCGCACGAGCTGGCGGAGATTCCACCGGCTAAGATGAAGCAGTCGGTAAGGAAGGACAACTGGCTCTTCATCGTGGGCTGCGATATTAATACAAGAGGTGAGTGTCTTTTCGATTTCATTCTTTCGACCAAGCTCACTATATGTAATAATGGATCTACATCAACCTTTATAGTAAGGAATAGACAAGAAGTGATTGCTATAACACTGGCTTCTTGTTCTGATCACCTAACGGTGGAAAAATGGAGGGTTTTGGAGGAGGCATCTCTTTCTGATCACAGATGGATACGCTTCCAGATTAATTTCCAAACTAGGGCTAGCAACAGCTACAGAAACCCTAATAGTACAGTCTATCGTATGTACACAGAGCTAGTAAGAAAACATCTTAAGGATGGGCCTATTCGCAGCGGCGACCCTCAAGATATAGATAAGGCGGTAGACAACTTATGCAAAGTAATGAACATGGCATTTGAAAGGGCCTGTCCACTAAGAAAGAAGTCCAAGAGGTCCAAACCTCCTTGGTGGAGCAAGGAAATTAACTCCAAGAAAAAACTGGTTAGGCACTTCTACAACAGGGCCAAAGAAATAGGGGACGGTACTACATGGGATGAATATATAAACCGCAAGAGTGAGTTTAAGTACTTAATCAGGCAATCAAAAAGAAAGCCGTGGAAGGAATTTTGTCAGTCCATTGCGGATATTAGTGAAGCTACCAGACATCACAAGATGCTAGCCAAAGACACTTCTGTCCCAAGCTTCATCAAAAAATCTGACGGCTCGTGGGCAGAAAGTAGCGAAGAAGTTTTAGAAACGTTAATTGAAGCTCGCTTCCCAGGAAGTAGATCACTAGATCACTAATGAATTCTACTACTAATAGCTACTCGTATAATGGTAGTTTAATAGGGGACGACGTAGAAAATATCATTACATGGAAGAATCTGCCATGCGCTATTATGTCATTAGCACAATTCTGCCAGCTATGCTGCAAAAAGCTCCAGCCAAGGTCAGAAACAGGCTTAGGGAATTTTTTAAACAGTGTTTAAGGTCATGCTACGTACTAGTGGCATGGAGGGTAGTGCGGGTTATATTCATACCTAAGGCAGGTAAACCAAGCCACACTTCAGCGAAAGACTACAGACCCGTAAGTCTCTCGTCATTCCTCCTCAAGAAACTTGAAAGACTTCTTGATATGCACATCAGAAGTAAGTGTTGCAACGGCATTCTATGCAAAACTCAACATGCATATTTGAAGGGGAAATCGGTGGAAACAGCTTTACACGACGTAGTAGGGAAGATAGAAGCTAGCTTCACGATAAGGAATTTGCACTAGCAGCCTTCCTAGACATAGAAGGTGCTTTCAATAATGCAGAAGGAACGGCCATCAAACCAGAATCTATGAATGTCGAGCATAGCATTACCAATTGGCTCTGCAATATGCTCGGTACTAGAAACATTAACGCCACTATCGGAAACAGTTCAATAAGAAAATCCGTTACCAGGGGGACTCCCCAGGGAGGCGTTATCTCACCCCTCCTCTGGGTTCTAGTCGATAGGATACTTAAAGAACTAAGCAATACAGGCATAAGCGTCACTGCTTACGCGGACGACGTAGTGATTTTAGTTCAGGGTAAGTTCCTTGACGTGAAATGATGGAGTCAGCTCTTAATAGTCTTGAAAAATGGGCTAGAGGGTGTGGACTACACGTCAACCCGGATTAAACTGAATTGGTACTCTTCAGTAGAAAATACAAGATACCACCCTTCAAACCTGCCTAAGCTAGCAAGGGTGGAGCTTTCCCTTTCGGATCGCGCCAGATATCTTGGTATAATGCTGGATCGGAATCTTGAATTGGAAACTTAACATACAGGAACGAGTCCACAAAGCTTATAATGCTCTCTTCATCTGTAAGCGGATCGCGGGAAAAATGGGGCCTGAAGCCCGCAATGATGCACTGGCTATACATCATGATAGTCAGACCCATCCTCACGTATGGGGCTCTTGTGTGGTGGAAGGCAACGAATATGAAAAACAAACGGGATATCTTGGCCATGGTACAAAGAACAGCTTGCATTGCCGTCACAGGTGCTCTACGCACAACACTGCACTCGAGATCTTTCTGTATCTTTTACCATTAGACCTACAAATTAAATTTCAAACGGGCAACAGTGCGCTTCGGCTCACTAACGTTGGTCTCTTCAAGACTAATATCATAGGACATAGCTCCATTCTCAAGGAATCTTTTGCTGGTATCCCTGACGAATCGGACAAAATCCTTGGCACATTAGACTTCGCCACATCATACGAAGTATTGTATCCTATTAGAGAGGACTGGCGAAGGAAGACATTCTCTGTTAATAACGAGATTGCAGTATACACAGATGGTTCTAAGACCAGTGAGGGCACGGGGTCAGGTATTTATTCGAGAGACACGAACCTACAGGTGGCCCTGAAACTTCCGGCCACATGCAGTGTGTTCCAAGCAGAGGTTCTAGCTGTACTTAAAGCTGCGGAATTACTTGAGATGGGGTCAATATCCGATAAGAATATCGCCATCTACATTGACAGTCAGGCTGCGCTGAAGGCGCTAGAGTCTCACGTCAACAAATCTGAGATAATCAGGAATTGCCGCACAATCCTTAGGGCATTATGTCCGCAGAACCGAGTCAGATTATGTTGGGTACCTGGACACTGCGATATCGAAGGCAACGAGCAAGCCGACGTGACGTGCTGGCTAAAAGTGGAGCGGGGCTCCCACGTAGCGACATAATTGGTGGAATTATTCGTGACAGAATCATTGACACGGCTAATCTAAGATGGTCAAACTTAGATGGTCAAAGGGTGTCTAAGGCCGTGTGGCCTGTGCTAAACCGCAGAAAATGTGGGACGATGATTAAATTAGATAGATCAAGGCTAAGAACAGCGATAGGAATACTCTCTGGCCACTGTCTCCTAAGGAGGCATGCCATGAGGCCAGGGTTATCTGACACGGATGTTTGTAGGTACTGCGATGACCTACATGTATCAGAGGACATAACTCATATAATCTGTGAGCGCCAAGGAATTGCCAGGACAAGGCCAAAGCACCTTGGTAGATACTTCTTCGACAACCTGGAGGAGGTGAGGTCCTTGAACCAATGAGAATGGGTTTAGGTCTTCTGTCGTGAAGGTTCCCTAGGGATCGCGATGGGCCGAATTTGATGCCTACTGTTTTATGATAACCTCATAACCCTACCTAACCTAACCTACATTTAGGTATACTTACTTACTTAATTAGGTGGCGCTACAGTTCGGGGTGAACCTGGGCCTCAACCAACAAGCCTCTCCATTTAGCTCGGTCTTTAGATAATTGCCTCCAGCTGCGCACACAAAGTTGGTCGAGGTCCCCTTGAACTTGTGCGCGCCACCTACGGCGATGATTCCCTCTACTGCGTCGTCCCTCGGGATTAGATTCGAAGGCTCTACGGGCCGGAGCGTAGGTGTCCATTCGCTCTACATGTCCTAGCCATCCCAGATGTCCAATACGCAATTTTTTGACTAGGTCGATGTCGCTGTACAGCTCGTATAGTTCGTGATTGAATCTTCTCCTCCAAAACCCGTCAACGCAAACGGGACCGAAAATCTTACGAAGAATTTTTCTCTAGAAGCGACCAACGATATCTTCATCCTCTTTTAATAAAGTCCATGTTTCAGCGCCTGGGATGATCAGGTTCTTATACAGAGCCTCCTCAGTTGTTCGAAATAGGGCTTTACTGTTGAATTGCCTTATAAGCCCAAAAAAACAGCGATTGGCAAGAGTTATTCTTCGATTGATTTCTGCGCTGATGTTGTTCTCAGAGTTTATAGCAGAGCCAAGGTAGACAAAGTCCCTTACTACCTCGAAGTTATAGCCGCCCACTGTGACGTTTTGTCCAATTCGTCGGTGTTGGCTTTCCCTTCTTGTGGACAGCATATACTTGGTTTTGAACTCGTTTATCGCTAAACCCATTTTGGCCGCTTCCACCTCAATGCTTGCAAACGCACCGGTGACAGCCCGCTGAGTTCTTCCGATAATGTCTATATCGTCGACGTATGCAAGCAGTTGTACAGACTAGTAATAGATTGTGCCTCCGGTGTTGGCTTGTGAGTTCCGCACAATCCGCTCAAGTACAATATTAAAGAAGTCAAATGACAGCGCGTCACCTTGTCTAAAACCTTTTTTGACATCAAAGGTCTCGGTGAGGTCATTACCGACCTTGATGGAGCAGCGAGCTCTATAAAGCTCTTCTCTATAGATGCTGTCATAGGCGGCCTTGAAATCGATAAAGAGGTGGTGAGTATCGATTTGGATTTCTTGGGTTTTCTCCAGGATCTGCCGAAGTGTGAAGATTTGATCGATGGTGGACTTTCCTGGCCTGAAACCGCACTGATAGGGTCCAATCAGGCTGTTCATAAAAGGTTTCAGCCGTTCACACAATATCGCAGAAAAGATCTTGTATGCGATGTTGAGGAGACTGATGCCTTTATAATTGGCGCAGTTGAGGGGGTCTCCTTTCTTGTGGATCGGGCAAACGATGCTGAGGTTCCATTCATCAGGCACACACTCGTCTGACCAAATCTTAGAGATGAGTTGGTGTATGCACTCTACCAATTCATCCCCAGCTGCCTTGAAAAGTTCGGCCGGTACGCCGTCAGGTCCAGCAGCCTTGTTCGATTTTAGCTTGGATATTGCTATCCTCACTTCATTTTGGTCAGGTAGACGGAAATTTTGACTATCATCGTCTATGTTGAATGGTTCATTCTGCCTGACAGCGGGATGTTGGTCTTCGTCGCCGTTATACAGTCTGCAGAAGTAGTTTTTCCATATTCTCAGCACCGACTGTGATTCTACTACGAGGTTTCCATTTTCATATCTACAGGTTTCTGTACGGGTATTGCTCCTCTGACACGTTCTTTTTACCTTTTGGTAAAACTTCCGTACATTGTTCCTGGAGTATAAACTATCGATATTCTCAAACGCGCACTTCTCATGCTCTTTCTTCTTCTTTTGGAGAAGCCGGTGTTCTTCCCGTCTCTTTAGCTCGCAGAGCTCACGAGCAGCTCTCGTTTTCCTTTGCAGCGCCGCTTTATATGCTTCTTGTTTTGCTGCATGCACTCGCCGGCATTCTTCGTCAAACCAGGGGCTTCGCGGTGGTGGGCGAGCGAGACCCAGAACATCAGTCGCGGCGTTTCTGATGGCATGTTGGCAGCGTTGCCACTGGTCTTCGGCACTTGATGCTGACGGCATAGGGGTGATTTAGAGATTTCGGGATACGCGTTCAGCGAAGAGTCTGGCGGTCTCCTGCGATTGTAGCTTTTCGACGTTAAATTTTCTCACAGTGATTCTTCTCTGTTGCTCCGATTGTGATATCCGCATTTGTACCTTGGCTACAACAGAGTAATGATCCGAGTCTACGTTGGCCGCTCGGAAGGTCCGGACATCCAGAATACTGGAGGCATGACTTGCGTCGATCGCGATATGATCAATTTGGTTAATCGTTACATGATCATTAGACCGCCATGTCTGCTTATGAATATCGAGATGAGGAAATCATGTGCTTGCTATGGTGACATTTCGCTCCACAGCGAAATCAATTAGCCTTAGTCCGTTATCAGACGTGGTGTCGTGTAGGCTATGCTTATCGACTGCCCTACCAAAGACGCCCTCCTTTCCTATTTTGGCGTTAAAATTGCGTTAGGACATTGCTCGTATGTTTTGTCGAGGAGCTCGTAGAAACACTCTTTGATGGCAGGGTCCTTTTCTTCCGTGGGGGCATGAATACATATTAGGCTTATGTTAACGAATTTAGCCTTGATCCGGATAATCATAATACGCTCGCTTACGTGTCGGAAGCTTAAGACTTCTTGCCTAAGTCTGCCGCATATGACATATCCGCATCCGAATAAGCGTTGCCTGTTGCCTCTGTAGCAATCACCGTAGTAGATGTCACAGTTTTTCATCGTCTTTTTGGCCGGCCCATCCCATCGCACTTCCTGAATTGTGGTAATATCAGCTTTTTAGCAGTCTAGGGCCTCTGCTAGTTGTTCGGCTGCACGTGGTCTGTAAAGGGACAGAACATTCCACATACAGATCCGAAGGTCGTTGTCCTTATTTCGTTTGCTGGGGTCGTCATTAGTTGAGTCATCCTTATCCGTGGCTTTTGGTTGTGTGTAGTAGTTAGGAGTCTTGAGTCCACGTATCAAATTGTCCACAACCCAAGGTTCCTGGACCAAGACTATATCTTCCCTGTCCTTTGAGAGACGGAGAAGAAGGCCGGCAGAAGCTGTAATGGAGTGGTAAAGGTTAATCTGAACTTACTGCAGCATTAGCGCTACAATCAGGCAGAGGAGCCTCCACCACTGTGGTATTCAGGGCTTCCAAGTCTGAGGACTCAAAAGCAATGGATGAAGTTTTTCAAAATTTTCACCCGTCTCCATGTCAGACAATATATCCTCATCGACAAAAGACGGATTAATAGGGAGCGACGCTTGAGAGTCATCACTATCCAGGAAAGGGGAAGTGATAGACTTGGGTTCGATAATTGCAAGAGTGGGGTCCGAGGGATGGGGGGGGGCAATTTGCCCAAATCAGACTCTTCGTCCTTCTTGTAGACCTTGATGGTAATGGCGTCAAGGCCGTAGTAGACAACACCTCCAGTCTTCGCCAAAGGAGCAAGAGAGTCCTTATTGATGACAATAAGTGCACATCTGTACAGACCTCTTGGCTCGTCCAGCTTAACGACTTTCCAATTGTGCGTCGGAAGTTCGGGATTGCTGACTTGCAGGGTTTGAAGGATCGTATCCGGGTTGGAGGGTTCGGCTGGAATCCAGGTGCGAGTTTATATAGGTCGTATGACCTCTGGTCTTCGCATGCGATTAGCTTTACGTGGCCCTGGTGCCATCCGCCATCACAGCATCTAGGACGAGGACCTGGATTCTCCTTCATTATGTCCAGGAACATGAAGGTATCGTGAAGGAACCAACTTCCATTTATCAGCGGCGATTGATCCGTCCGCATCGCTTTTGTCGATGACCGCCAGCACTAATTTGTCCTTAAGGACATCACTGTACGACTTCGATATGACGTTGAATGGCCTGGAAGAATTACTGGTGTTGTGTACCTTGGCTCTTTTTGGCTCCGACACGGATTCCTCCAACGATTGCTGCCGCTCTGACGTGGAATCGCAGCTAGTCCCAGCTTTGCATTCGCTGGCGAACTTCTTAGGCCATTCTGCACGGGCGTTTACATTATCGCTTCTTTTGCACTCCGGCATACTACCAAAGTGCTCCAGAATTCGCCAAGCTGTGCGGCGATCTTTATATGTCTGTTTGGCGTGTCTGTTTGGCCTTGCTCCCGAAGAGTCTCTAGTGGAACTTGGGGGGTACTAGTACCTAGAGGCTCCATGCGGCTATTGGAAGTGGTTGGACCATGTATATCCACAGTCTTTCTACTAGCCAATTCTGCCAGGGCTTTACCGGTAGACAGCTTGAGCGCCATGCTACCGTCCCGCTTAAAAGGATAACCGGTCCTTTTAATATTTTTAGGAAGTTTCCTAGCGGAACGAGAGTGAATATTAGTACTCTGGGGCTCCATGCGGCTTATGGTAGTAGTTGGACCATATGAAGCCACAGTCTTCCCACTAGCCAACTTTTCAGGTGCTTTACCGGTAGACAGCTTGAGCGCCGTGCTACCGTCCGGTTTAAAAGATGCACTGGTCTTGTTTGTTGTTTTTTGTTTTATTTATTTTTTAGAATTCATAATGTCCCCCCTACCCCCTTCGGATAGGGGTTAGAATATACCCGAGGTAGGCATGCCTGTCGTAAGAGGCGACTAAAATCCACCCTCCGTATAAGGAGTATAGCCCTAAAAAACACGTACCAACAAAAAGAAAATACAGTTAGCCCACATCGCTCACCTAGTCGCGAATATCAGACGGATGAAGAAGAGCTAACACGCGAAAAGAAACGACCTAGCAAAATACGGAGAGCTGGTTCCTCACCGGAAGTCAAGCCACAAAAAGATGAGAAGTGCAAGGGGATGCAAGAAAAGCAACAACAACCAAAATTACGTCCTCCGCCACCGATAAACGTCGTCGGAATTACGGACTATAATAAGTTGCATTGCCTCCTTAAAGGAACTCTGGCATCGAAGTTTAAGGTGACATCTCTGCGAAACAATACGTGGAAAATCAATGTCGATGATGCCGACGGTTACCGATCAGTATCTAAAAAATTGAATGCCGAAAAGATTCAGTGGTATACTTATGAAAATAAGTTAGAAAGACCACTACGTGTTGTAGCTAGGGGACTCCACCCCTCGTGCACTAAAGAAGATGTAATGCACGACCTTCAAGGCAAAGGCTTTATAATTCTTGATGCCGTCAATATTATCAAGAAGGAGAAGCAACAGTCGGAGGGCGATCATGAAAAATTGGTAAAGCGCGGACTTCCAGCGGAAGTAAAGATTGAATTAGAAGCAATGCAAGTAAGCACGGTACGCGTTAGAAATAGACATTTTGCTTTCAACATTTCGTCTATATATTGTCCACTGCGATGTAAACTTGAAGAAAGTGATTTCACAAACATCTTCAACTTCCTTAAACCAAATTTTATTATTGGTGGTGACTTCAACGCGAAACACCCCTTCTGGGGCTCAAGGTACGCCTCTCAGAAAGGTAGAAAGCTTTTTAATGCGGGTATGCAACTCAGTTGTGATTTTTACTCGACGGGTAATCCAACATATTGGCCAACTGATAGAAATAAGATACCAGATCTGATTGATTTCTTTGTTGTTAAAGGAATATCTGGCAACTGTATAAAAGTTGAAGAAAGCTTTGATCTCTCCTCTGATCATTCTCCAATCATTATGATGATAAGCAAAGCTTTGATTAAAAAAGTAGGACCGGACTAATTGGGATTGCTTTAAGAAAGATATTGAAGCAAATATTGAGCTGAGCGTATCACTTAAAACGCCCTATGAACTTGAAGTTGAAGTAGATCGCTTCGTCGAAATCTTACAGGATGCCGCGTGGAAGAATACTCCCAAACCAAAGAGAACCCCGGCCAATTACATTCAAACTTATTCGCAGGAAATAAAAGAGATGATTAAGGAGAAGAGAAAGCGCGTAAAAGATGGCGACAAACTCGGGCTCCGCAACATAAAGCACATCTCAACCGTTTGTGCAACTCACTAAAAAGATCTATTAAAGACCTTAAGAATAATGAAGTACAAACTTACCTAGAAAGCTTAACGGCAGAAAAAGATTCTAACTATTCGCTTTGGAAGGCTATAAAAGGTATTAAAAAACCTCAAATTCAAGCCGCGCCTATTAGGAAAAATCAAGACGAATGGGCCAGGCATGATAAAGAGAAAGCGCAAGTTTTCGCCGCCCACCTGGAAGAAACTTTCAAACCTTTTGATGGACAAGCTCTTATTGAAAATATAAATACGTCGTATATAGACAATAGCGTAATAAGAAATGCAACGCTTACCGAACTTAAGAAAGAAATAAAGAAACTTAAACCTAAGAAAGCTCCTGGATACGACCTAATTACGGGAGAGGTTCTTAAAGCACTACCAAGAAAAGCTCTAATTAAGCTTCTGTTCATTATAAACGCCGCGATTAGACTAGAATATGTTCCCAGTCAATAGAAAGTCGCCGAAGTTATAATGGTCCTTAAGCCTGGAAAACCGCCGAATGAAAAAACGTCTTATAGACCGATTTCGCTTCTTCCAATTATATCCAAAGTGTTCGAGAGAATATTGGTTACTCGAATACAGCCGGTAATAGAAGAAGGGCATCTCATTCCTGATCATCAATTCGGATTCAGAAGTAAGCATTCTACAGTTGAACAAGTACATCGAATAACACATGTAATCCAAAAATCACTTGAAGAAAAAAAGATTTGTTCAAGCGTATTCCTTGACGTTTCTCAAGCCTTTGACAAGGTCTGGCACGAAGGCTTAAAGTTTAAATTACGACAAGTTCTGCCAGAGCACCTATATAATATTTTGAAGAACTACCTTACGAATAGGCTATTCCGCGTCAAATGTGGAAACGAATATTCTGATTTTACGGAAATAATGGCTGGAGTGCCGCAAGGAAGCGTTCTTGGTCCAGTCTTATATCTATTATACACTCGTGATATACCGCAAGTAGAAGGCACTGAGCTAGCTACATTTGCCGACGACACTGCTATCTTGACAGTAGGTAAAACGGTCGAAGATACTGCAGCAAAACTGCAAGAAGCTTTGGATAGAGTAAATGAATGGACAAAGGTTTGGCGAATCGCACTCAACGAGACTAAATCTGTTCATGTAAATTTTACTTATAAGAAATTAAATAATTTGCCGATCTTTTCAAACTCGGTTCAAATCCCGTTTGCAAACGAGGCTAAGTATCTTGGAATGACACTTGATACAAAGCTGAAATGAAAAACGCACGTAAAGAAAACACGCAAAGAATTAGATAATAAATATCGAGAAATGTATTGGTTACTTGGAAAATATTCCAAGCTTAATATATATAACAAACTGCTTTTATATAAGCAGGTGCTAAAGCCTGTATGGAAATATGGTATACAACTCTGGGGTTGTACCAAAATAAGTAACATTAAAATTGTACAATCTTTTGAGAACAAAGTGCTAAGGGGTGTTTAAAGGGTTAGGTAAAGCGCGAAAACTGAGATAACCTGCAAAATAACTAAAACGCCCAGCTTCCGATCTTGACCACGTTTTTATTTAGAGTGACAGTAGATGACAAAAACACAGTCAAAGATTATGACAGAATGATTGTACTAGCAATGTTGCCATCTTCTTAAAGAAAGTTTATGCTGTTAGTGTTGCTATCTTCTTAACATTTCCGCCCACCTGGTCCAGGTCCTGCGACGAAATAGGTACAGATGTGGATTGCCGCCCACCGTGTGGACCTCCTCGTTCGCTGTCGATTGGAAGTGCCACTAGCTTGGATATGGCCCTTTTTATGATCGACGACTGGGTACGAACAGTCGCAACCCGACCTAGGTCGTCGTCTCCAGTACGCACTTCAAGGACGCGACCCAATGCCCATTGAATGGGTTGCTCACGTTCATCGCGGATAAGTACAAGGTGACCGACCTGAAGATTCTTTTTCGTTTGTCGCCATTTGCATCTCACCTGAAGCTCATGCAGATACTCGTAACTCCGTCTTTTCCAAAAATTCTGTTGCATTTGCTGTAGTTGCTTCCACTTGGTGAGTCGACCGGTCTTAATGTCAAGTAAGTTGGGCTCAGGAACTGCAGTGATGGGGCCGCCCACCAAAAAATGCCCGGGAGTCAAAGCGACTAAGTCCGTGAGATCATCTGATATAGCTCCCCTACGGTCCACTTGAGATGATGCTTCATGCTCTTAATTCCGGTCTCCCATATGCCTCCAAAGTTTGGGGACCCCGGTGGGATGAAGTGCCATGAGACTCCATGACATCCAATAGATCGCGCAGACGCTTCTAACTGCTTGCGATAGGCACAAGCATCTTAATTGAGAACTGTGTTGGCGCCGACGAAGGTCGTCGCACAGTCACTGTATATGTCAGAACTATAACCTCGCTGGGCAAACAATCGTCGTAGTGCTGCAAGAAATGTATCGGTCGTCATATCGCTTACAAGCTCGAGATGGATAGCTCGTGTGCTGAAGCAAACGAAAAGAGCGACATATTCTTTATGACTGCCACCTCCTCTTCCTTTTGAAGAACGAATCTTATATGGACCGCCGTAGTCCAAACCGCAGTGTTTGAATGCCGGTGTGGGGGTGCAGCGGTGAGTGGGAAGGTTTCCCATAATTTGGTTTGTTATGGTTCCCTTTTGACGGAAACATTTTATGCACCGATGAATGAGATTCTGAATTGAGGATCGTGCGTCGATTACCCAGTAGCGCCAGCGGAGACAGTGGAGTGTAGCCTGGGTGCCTCCATGCATAGTAGATTCATGTGCTTGAGCAATGAGCAATTTACACAACTGGCTCTCTCTCGGTAGAATGATTGGATATCTTTCGGAAGCAGGTATCATGGCGTTCCTAAGCCTACCGTTCAACCGAACGATACCTTGATCGTCTATCATCGAGTTTAATTTTAACAACTTGCTCTTTATGCTGATAGGTTTGCTTTGAAGGACCAAGGCGAAGTATCATGTGACTTCTTTGAAATCGCCGCAATAAACCGTTGGCACCATGAAGTAACAGCAATCAGTTTGTTGATGTTTGAGTAGTTGTTCAGCAAATCCCATTCCATGCCATTGACCGACATTGGAAGACACGGTGCAGTCAGTAATGCGGTGATTCCGACAGCTTCGTTCCAACTTGGGTTTTGCGTTGGCCATTCGGTTTCCTCTTGGTGCAGCCATGTCGGGCCATACCACCATATATCGAGGTCAGCAAGTTGAGAAGGATAAACCCCGCGCGACTCAACATCAGCTGGATTACTTTTTGTTGGCACATATCTCCAAAAATCTATAGATGTCAGCTCTTGAATTTTGGTGATCCGGTTAGCATATACGGCTTGTGATTTCCAGGGTTCGATCGGATCCAGCTTCGCGTTGTTTTGGAGTCGCAATAGGTTTGGATGGATGGAAATTGCAGCACCTTTAAGACTGCCGAACTAATTTTTGCAACTAGGAGTGCGCCATTCAGTTCCAAACATGGTACGGTGATTTTCCTTAGTCTTGGCCATGAGAATTGAAACCTTTATCTCTCCATCTGATGTTTTCACTCGTAGATAAGAAACAGCGGCATAGGCCGATATAGAGGCATCAGAAAATACATGTAGTTGGTAACTATGGTTCTTGGTTGATGAAAAAATCCATCTAGGCACTTTAATTTTCTCGATGAGAGGCAGCTCTTCACGAAACTTTGTCCAATTTTGCTGATGTGTCTCAGGAATGGGGTCGTCCCACGAACAACCAGAATGCCAAAGTTGCTGACAGATTATTTTTCCTGTGATCACTACTGAAGCCAAAGGACATGGTGGGTCATACATTTTTGCGACATCTGACAGCTGCTGCCTTTTAGTAATGAGTCCTGACAGGGGGGTTACGTGTACTCGGTATCCAATGCAATCGGAGTCACAGAACCAGTAGATACCAAGTGCTTTAGTGTCACGATCCAAGTTCAACTTTAACTTTAACTTATATCCTTTAACCCCTCGGGGGGCATAGGGCGTAAACCACGCCTGCGCGCCATCGTGTTCGGAGTTCTGCAACGCGTTTGAGCTGCCTCCAACTCATTCCTAAAGAGCTCGATTCCTCCTCAACTGTTCTGTGCCACGTTTGCCTAGGGCGTCCCGCTATTCTGCCTGCCTGGGTGAGCGAATTCCACTACATGGCGTATTTCGCAATGGAGTTGTCTTCGCACCGCAGGGTGTGTCCAATCCATTGCCACTTTCTTCTTCGTATAGTAATGCTTATAGGTTCTTGGCCCGTTCTTAGATAAAGTTGTTCGTTGGAGATGCGGTTCGGCCAAAAAATCCTCAAGATGATTCTTAAGCATTTGTTTACGAAGACTTGCAGCTTTCGTGTGTTAATGGTGTCCACCTTCCAGGTACTGCACCCATAAAGCAGCACTGATTCTACGTTGGAGCGGAACAGTCGTAGCTTGGTTCTTAAGCTAATAACATTGCTTCTCCAGATTTTGGACAGCATTCCGAACGCAGCTTTAGCCTTCCCGATTCTGCTGCACACATCAAGTTCGGTGCCACCGCGTTTAGCCGAGAAGACACTTCCTAGATATAGAAAGTTATCAACTTTCTCGACTTGCTTTCCGGCAATGTTAAGTTGAGCGCGGGTATTGGAAGTACTCAGGGCTTTTGTTTTGGCTGTGTTTATTTTTAGCCCCACTTTGTTTGCCTCAGCTTCTAGATTTTGGGCCATCAAATGAAGATCCATTATCCGATGTGAAAGTAGACAAACATCGTCAGCGTAATCTAGGTGTTTAAGGTAAGATGTCATAGTCCAACGAATTCCAAAATTAGCTTCCGTCAATGCTGCACGAAGTACATCGCTGATAACCACCAAGAACAATAGTGGTGACAGTATGCACCCTTGACGTACTCCACTTTGGACTTCAAAATCGTCCGACACCTTACCATTGTGCACGACGTGACACTTACCGCCCTCATATGTAGCCTTGATAATAGCTATAAGTTTTTCTGGAATGCCTCTCCTACGCAAGGCCAACCAAATAGCATCTCGATTCAAGCTGTCGAAAGCCTTCTCGAAGTCGATAAACAGTAAATGTAGCGGAGGCCTATACTCAACGCATTGTACGATTATGATCCGTAAGGTGTTTATGTGGTCGATGCAGGAGGATCCAGCACGAAAGCCTGCCTGTTCGACATCGAGAGTTGAATCTAAATGTTCTTTAATTCGTTCTAGAATTATTCTAGCTATTATTTTGGCTACAGCTGGAAGAACACATATACCTCTCCAGTTACCACACTCCATCAAGTTACCCTTCTTTGGAAGCTTAATGATCATCCCCCTTTTCCACTCCTGTGGAAATTGTTCACTATCCCAAGCTCTCCCTATTAGCGGATGCAGCAAATCTGCCGATGTATTTGGCGCCGCTTGAAATAGCTCGGCAGGGATGCCATCAATACCCACCGCTTTGTTTTTCTTGAGGGACTTGATTGCTGTTATTATTTCAGTTTTACTGGGAGGTACGGTGCGAATTCGGGAATTTGTTGCTTCGAACTGCTCATTCGAATTCAAGATCATCTCGCCGTCGCCTAAGTGATTTAGCACTGTAGCAAAATGTTATCTCCATCTAGTGAGCTGATCCTCATCCGAGATCAGAAGGTTACCGTCTAGACTCTTCACTGGATGTTGTTTGGAGTTACGACCACCAATGAGCTCCTTAGTGATGTTGTAAACAGTCCTACTATCGCACCTACTCGCTGCTTCTTCAGCCCTTGAGGCCAGTGAGTTGACATATTGACGTTTGTCACGTCTCACACTACGCTGCACTTCTTTCTTCTTCTCACGGTATTGGGCTTCAAGCTCGGTTCTCTCTACTGCTGAGGCCACTGCAATCCGAGTCTTGATTGCTGTACGCTCATCGATCCGTCTTCAGGTGTCTGTAGAAAGCCATGTGCGGTGGTGTTTCTGCTTTTTACCGACATACGTGCGTGCCCCAGTCGCAATAGCATTTTTCACAGCACTCCATGTCATCTATGCTGCTGATTGCTTCTGCTTCTAAGGCAAGATGCCCCCTGAACTGTTGGCGCACTTGGGGAACCTTGAGCCTGTCGATATTAAACCTGGTGATATTAAGTAGGTTTGAGCGGTTGCTGTTGACGGATGCAGTACGAAGGCGTAAATGAGCTACCGTAAGATGGTGGTCTCGTTCTTGTCCGACGTCAGCTCCACGTCTGTTTCGGACGTCCAGGAGACAATTTCTAAAGCGGCGACTGATCGCAATGTGGTCGATCTGGTTGGACGTTCGTTGCCTATCAGTAGAGACCCAACTGATCTTATGGCAGGTGTTATGCTTAAACAGCGTACCTCCAATGACTAGGCGGTTGGTATTGCAGAAGTCCACAAACCGCTCACCATAGTCATTACGGTCTCCAACGCCGTGAACTCCCATCACGTGCTTAAGCATGGTGTTGTCGCTACCCACCTTGGCATTGAGATCTCCCATTACCATTCCGATGTCCCCATTAGGCGTTTGGTTGTAGGCGGCACCTAAGTGGCTATAAAAATTATCCTTTTCATCCTCAGTCGCGTCTAGAGTCGGAGCATAACACTGAATGATGGTAATTGTTCTGACTCTACTCTGGAACCTAGCCGTCAATATCCGGTCACTATGGGGTTTCTAGGATATGAGGCTACTACGTGCTGCTGGAGTTAGCATGAGTCCTACGCCAGAACTCCGTGCACTTCCAGCTGGTTTACCAGAGTAGAGCATCACAGTGCTTTTTGTTGGGGAGATGTATTCCCCAGCATCGTACCACCTTATCTCGCTCAGCCCTAAGATGTCGATTTTATACCGTGCGAATTCGCGCTCCAATTGGAGGAATCTGGCGTTATAAGGCCCTTCCTTGAGTGAGTCCAGGAGGGTCTTAACGTTCCAGAATCCGATCGTTGTCCGTGTCCGATAGCCAAACAAATGATCAGTCCGTATCCGAGGCGTATGTTTCCGTTTCGGAGCAATGATTTTTTTTATGGTTGCGGCTCGCTGGGCCACAGACCAACCGACACTTATCCTGTTTTTTGGCGCAGGAAGCTCGCCATTCGTCCTCTCCCGTTAGCAATTTCCGAAGAAATTCCCAGATGGCGCCACGAGGAGGTGGGAGTAGGGCTTACTAACAGAGCTGCTAGGTTTTCGGCTGCAGTGGCTCCTACTCGTTACTTAGCGGACCAGCACCTATCGGGAGATGCTGCCCCTACGAGGCCTTTGTTAGTCGTTTGCCATCCAAGATCCAGGTCAAGTTCAGGTCACATCGAATTTCATGCTCACAGTCCTGGACATTAAGATTTTGTAGAAATTTGGTTGAATTTGAATTCCACTTACGAAGCAAGAAGCCTCCACGCTGCAGCAACTGTTGAAGCTGTCCTTGCAGTTCTAGGGCCGCCTCAACTGTATCTGCTCCATGAAGACAATCGTCCATATAGAATGACTCCCTTAGAACCTTCGTAACCTGGGGAAAATTTGCTTCTTCATCCTTGGCCAAGGTGTGGTGAACTTTGATGGTCAAATATGGAGAACAGTTTAGATCATAGGTGACGGTCAGCAATCTGTAGATAGTGGTATCGCCATTTTTGTCCTTCCATATGATGCGCTGCATGTTAGCATCATCTCGTTCGACTAAAATCCGTCTGTAGCATTTTTCGATGTCAGCCATGAATCCAACTCGATGAGTTCGCCACTTTAGAATAACAGTTGCCAAATCATTTTGTAGCTTTGGTCCGACATGAAGACAATCGTTTAACGAAATGCCTGATTTGCCTTTTTTCGATGCGTTGAAAACGGTTCTCAGTTTGGTCGTTGAGCTTGTTTCTTTATACACTCCATGATGAGAAATGTAGCAAACACGTTGAGGTTCGACATCTTCCTGAACTGGTTCCATATGTCCGAGATCCAGATACTCGTCCATGAACTCCTCGTATAACGTCTTCATGTTAGGATCCTTTTCCAGGCGCATCTTCTGATACATAAACAGGTTGTAAGCATCTTGCTTTGTGTCCGCTAGTGCGGCTAGGTCGATGGAGTTTTTGAACGGATACTTAATTACGTAGCGTCCCGAACAGGTCCGTTGTACAGTATGTTCAAAAAACTCTTCGCAGCAGAGCTCGTCTTGTGTCATCTTTGAGGTAGATTCCACATCTTCGTGCTCGTTGAATTTCCACATGTTCTGAATCAATTCATTGAGCTCAGTAAATGTGAATGCACAAAAGTTTGTGCGCAACTGTAGAGTTGTTAGTGCGGGCAAGCGTCCGTAGATCACCCATCCCAGATGAGTGCGTTGTGCTACAGGAGCATTGATTGATGATTGTTTGATTTCACCATAAACTAGAGAGCCAAACAGGTCAGCTCCTAAGACGACATCAACAGATCCAGGTTTGTAGAATTCCGGGTCGGCTAATTCTAGATCCAGAAATTGAGTAAATGGCTTGAGATCCACGTTTGTAGTAGGCATTAGCTGCCCCAATCGTGGCAAGATAAGAGCCGCACAGCTGATTGTAAAGTCTGGTTCTCTGAGAGAGCTCACAGAGATTTGGACCAGTCCCGTTGACCTGTCGACTGTTGCACCCCCAACCCCAGTTACAGGATCGGAGGTTCGGGTTCAACGCTGATGCAGCTGTTGAGCAGCATATTCGCTGATAAAAGAAGCCTGTGAGCCGCTATCTAATAGAGCCCGAAGTTGAAGATAATGCCCAGTGGCAGATGGAACCCCAATTTGAGCCGTAGCAAGCAACACAGGTCCAAGTTGTTGCACCAGTGGTACATAGTTGTGGTCTTGACGATGCACAAGTGAACTTTCGGTGCGCGTGTGATTTGAGTTGACTATCTCTGGTTGTATTTTATCACTCTCATGTAACATGGTGTGGTGCTTTTGTCGACATTTCAAACGCGTAAACGATTATGGACATTCCGCGTGAGAATGGTCAACTTTCAGGCAGTTCCTGCACACTTGCGCTTTTGTAATAAACTCTAACCTTTGAGCTGGAGATTGCTTTCGAAATTCAGGGCAGAACATTAGAATGTGTTTGCCAGAGCAGCTCGAACAGCGAATCACGTTTGTTTGGTGGCTACGTATGGGTTGATGACTCAGCGGCTTGAGACACTGTTCCTTCGGCTTAGATTTGGAACACAATCCCATAGCTTCCAGACCTTGAATGCAATTTTCTAGGAACGTTTTCAGCTCGTCGTTTGTTGGGATGTAATTTGGAGTTGCAAGCGGCATCTCCCAGTCCTTCACAGTAACAGGATCCAACCTTTCGGTGACGAGAAAAACAAGCCAATCATCCCACTTAGACGTTGGACGCCCCAATTGCTTAAGAGCACGAACGGCTTCAGTGGTTCCATCCAGAATTTTACGCAGTAACACTGGTGATTCCGAGCTCATGATTGGTAGTTTTATGATGTCACCGAGATATGATTTGACAAGCCGCCGCTTATTGTCGTAGCGTTGCTGCAGAATATCCCACGCAATCGGAAAGTTGGCTTCTAAAACAGAGATATTCCTCACTAGCACCTCAGCTTCACCCCGTAGACTGGTTTTCAGGTAATGTAAGCGTTGCACGTTTGAGAGCGATGTATCGTTGATTACGCAGGTGGTAAACATGTCCTTGAACGACAACCACTCCTGAAAAGAACCATTAAATTTGGGCAAATCAATTGCTGGCAAATTTGACTTATGTGTGAATCCATGATCAGCTGTTGTTCGATTTGGCGTTGAGTGTGCCATGGCTTCATGAATCGTCGTCGACAGCTTCTCAATAGAATCGGTGAGTACACCTAGGGCTTCGCAGTACGCAGCTTCTATTGTTGCAAATCGATCTTCATCCAGCAACCTTTCTACGTCTGCTTTATTGTCAGCGGTTTTCTCCACCTCAGCAACATCGTCGTGAGCAGCATTATATTTCGTCCAGTATTCATCCAGCAGCTTCTTCCTCGCTACGAAATACACTTTAGTTTGCTTTTGCTTCGCGGTTTTCTGCGGATTCGCGGAGAAATTTAATATAAATTTCGCGAGTGTTTCTTCTTTGGCCAGAGCCATTATTCTCGCAAATGAAGTCTAATAATTTTGCAAAAATTAATGCGGAATCAGGTTCCCCGCAAGGGATGCCAATGTTTAAAGGGTTAGGTAAAGCGCGAAAACTCAGATAATAACTAAAACGCCCAGCTTCCGATCTTGACCACGTTTTTATTTAGAGTGACAGTAGATGACAAGAACACAGTCAAAGATTATGACAGAATGATTGTGCTAGCAGTGTTGCCATCTTCTTAAAGAAAGTTTATGCTGTTAGTGTTACTATCTTCTTAACAGGGGTATTGTTAATGCGCCATGGTATATCCGAAATAGCGATATCCACAGAGATCTTGGCATTAAAACAATCGAAGACGAAATCAAAAACTTCGCGAGAAAGCATAAAAGTTGACTAGAAAGTCACGCTAATATAACAGTCCTCCAAGTTTTAGATAAAAGAAATTTTCTTTGCCGTCTACAAAGAATCATGTTCCCACGAGTAGCAGAGAAAGGATGTCAATCTATGCAGAGGTCCGCAATACACAGATAAGGCTAGCTAATCCGGAGGTCGCCAGGTATCCGAATACTCCGTTTGCGACTGAGCTATTTTTGGGATGGGCTCCCAGCCAGGTTGATCCTCGGCACGGGTCGTGTGACACCTTGATTCAGCCCACCGGAGGGAAGAAGGGGTAAGGAACGATGGGAAAGGAAGGATTGGGGGTCAACTGCATCTTGGTTTCGAACCTCATCTAGGGAATAAATTTCAAGAGTCTTTTACCTCTACTAGCCCCTTACACCATGACGATGTGTGCAGTCACGTAAGGGGAAAGTTGCAGAAGTCATAATGGTTTTAAAATCAGGAAAACCGCCAAATGAGATAAAATCGTATAGACCAATTTCGCTTCTTCCAGTCGTATCCAAAATTTTCGAGAGGATATTACTAAGGCGTCTCCAACTGGTTATAGAAGAAAATAATCTTACGCCTGAATAACAGTTTGGGTTTAGAAGTAAGCATTCGACGATTGACCAGTTGCATGGAATTACTGACGTAATCGATAAAGCACGAGGAAAAAGAAGAAGAAGAAAAAAAGATATGCTCAAGCGTATTTCTTGACTTGAGCATGACCGCTTCAAATGCAAATTACGACAAGTTCTCACTGTATGCCTACACGATATTCTAGAATCATATCTCGAGAGTAGACTCTTCCGCGTTAGACACGGAATCAAATACCGGAGCTCAAAGAAATTTCGGCCGGCGTACCGCAAGGAAGCGTTCTTGGGCCGCTTCTCTATCTGTTATATGCTCGAGATATACCGAAAGAAGATGGCACTATCCTTACTACATTTGTCGATGACATCGCTATCCTAGCAGTAGCTAAACGACTGAGAACTGCAAAGCGCACTGAATAAAGTAAATGAATGGACGAGGGACTGGCGGATTGCCCTCAACGAATCTAAATCTGTTCACGTGAATTTTACTTCTAAGAAAACCAATGACTTGCCAATTTTTTTAAACTTGGCCTGAATGCCTTTTCCATACGAGGCCAAATACCTGGAAATAACACTCCACCCAAGGCTGAAATGGAATTCGCACGTAAAAATGGAACGTAAAGAACCTGAAATCAAATATACAGAAATGGAATGGTTACTCGGAAAACAGTCCCAGCACAATACTGAGAACAAACTGATTTTATACAAGCAAGTGCTAAACCCAGTGTGGACCTACGGTATTCAACTTTGGGGTTGTACCAAGAAAACAAATGCCAATATTTTACAAACTTTCCAAAATAAAGTACTAAGAGAAATTGTCCAAGCACCGTCGTATACTAGAAACGAAGATATCCACAGGGATCTCGGAATTCCGACAGTCGAAGCTGAAACTAGAAGCTTCGCCAGAAAGCATAGAAATTCTACTAACCAGACATGTCAACAATACAGTCCTACAAGTTTTGGATGAGAGCAATTTATTGCGTCGACTACAAAGGACGAAACCTTTCGACTTGGCGAGATAATGATTGACCGCGTCTAGATTGTGGAATATGCAGGATCTTTCAGTGGAAATGAAAGATAGAAAAATTGCTTGATAAGTTATTACTTTGTTGCAATATCTAACAAATTTATATCGAAGGGTGGTGTTTTTTGGCCAGTAAGAATCTGACATTACTATGAGCACGCACTTGCTATTCTCATAGTGTCTATGGAAGATTTTCACCTACCCTCGGAAAAGAAAAAAACCTTGAAATTCCTGAAAGTATTTCTACTGATGCGTGTGTACTATGTATTCGCAATTTTGTCGACCTCCGTGGAATCCCGAGATGTATTCGAAGCAATGATGGCACCAATTTTGTCAACTCCAAGAGAGAGCTTGTTGCTGATGAAATGGGCGCCCTAGTGGATCAACCAAGTGAACGCATCCTGATAGGAGAACCATGGTTGACGTTCGGTTCAGATGGCGAAGGACGATGAGATCATCATTGCTGTTTTGTTTTGTGTGGGGACGACACCACTAATTTTTTAGTATCCATAGTATTCATATTCATTCATATTCTATTCATTTGCTAATTTTACATATTCAATAAAGTTAAAGTGTTACTCAAGAAAAGGGCGTCGTTTTTTATAAACATTTCTAAAAAATTATAGTCGCGATTAATTTGAAAGCTTTAGTACCTACGAACGCTAGCCGAAGTCATGTCTAGGAAAGGAGACTGCGATGTCTGCATGGAGCCGAACACGGCGGACAACATGGTGATTTGTGATGGATGCAAAGACTGGTTGCACTATGGATGTGCAGGGGTGAACGACTCGGTAAAGAATCGAGAATGGCTTTGCAAGAGGTGCGAGGCGGCACCAGCAATAAGCGGCGGATTGGCGATAAACACACCGGCGCCAGTCGTCGACGAAACTATGGCGCCAGACAGGAGTGTTCGCAGCAATGTTTCTTCCTTCTTTCTTCAGGCTTTCAGAGGTGTCGTGCTCCAGGGCTGGTAATGTCAAGGGTGACATTGGCTCTTTTGCTCGGCGCACCAAAACTGGTTGCAGACTCAAAGGGAGAAGTCCAGGCTGAGGCGACTATACTAACACAAAACCAGGTAGCAGCAAGAAGGGTCCTGTCAAAGGAGCTGCCTATGTTTTCTGGAAGGTCAGATGAATGTCTTCTCTTCATAAATAGTTACCGCAATAGCACGGAGTTATGTAATTACTCGAACGGTGAGAATATATTACGGTTGCAGAAGGCTATGAAGGGCAAAGCATTGGATGCCGTAAGCAGCCAGTTATTGCTTCCTGGATCCGTGCCAGCGGTTATATCTACTCTCCGGAGCACATCGTTGAAGATCTCATAAAGAAGATGGAGAATTTCCCGGCTCCGAGAACTGAGCGTTTGGAAACCGTCATCTCGTATGCGCTGGCCGTTAGGAATTTGAGCTCCACAATGGAGGCGTCGGATCTGATAGACCACATCAACCACCCGGTGTTGCTCGAGAAGTTATTTGATAAATTGCCATCGGCCATGAGGTTGGATTGGGCGATGAGGACAAAGGCGAGTCACCTGGAGCGGAATATAAGGGGTTTCGGTGAGTGGATGTTCACGAAGGCGGAGGCAGCTGCAACGGTCACCAGGTATTCGGACGAATGCATCAAGGTAGACAAACGCTCGGGACACGTCCATACGCATGCTCAGGACAAGGAGTCGAAGGCAGGGTGTGCAAAGGAGGTCTTTGGAGCAAGGTGTTGCGTGTGCAGTCAAAATCATCGCTTGGTGGATTGCGGTGACTTCAACTGTCCCTCCGTTCAGAAACGTCGAAAGTTGGTTGCAGAAATATCTCTTTGCGATTGTTGTCTCAAACCTTCTAGGCGAGCTAAATGCAACAGTATGAAAAAGGGTGGTGTTGCAGGCTGTAAACTAAAGCATCATCGGTTGCTGCACTCTTGGGGTAAGAATGACGTGGGGGCATGCTACTCTCATCAGCAAGACAGGGAAACGGGGACCCTGTTCAGAATTTTACCGGTGGTATTATACGGTAACGGCAGGCAAGTTCATACCTTTGCCTTCTTGGACAGTGGGTCCTCACTCACCCTGATAGAGCAAGCAGTATAAAGGAAGCTCAGGTTAAAAGGCACTCCGAAACCATTGTACCTTAAATGGACGGCCAATTCCACTTGTCATGAAGCAGACCCAGAGATAGTGTCGCTGGCGATTTCTTCACAAGGCAGGAGAGAGGAACTCTCGCGGATGCGGCTCAACGGCGCGAGGACTGTCAAGTCGCTTGACCTTCCATCACAATCACTGTCAAAGGAACTTTTGGAGAGATACCATCATCTCAAGGAGCAGCCATTGGTGCCATAATCTAACGCGAAATGTGGCATTCTCATTGGTCTTAATAATGAGAAAGCAGCAGTGGCTCTGAAGGTGAAAGAAGGCAGTTGGAACCAGCTGATCGCACTCAAAACAAGATTGGGATGGTGCCTCAGCGGTGGATATGAAAGCAGCTTAGAGTCCTACGGAAATTTTCAAATCTGTGAGTGTGATAATGACCTGAACGAATTGGTGAAACAGCGAACCGCATTAGAGGACAATGGCGTTAATCAGGTGCGCATGGCGTCTGGCGAAGATTTGAAGGCGATGCAGATACTTGCAGCAACAACGAAGCGAGTCGACAAGGCTTTTGAGTGTGGGCTTCTATGGCGGTACGATCACTTTTCATTGCCGAATAGTTATCAAATGGCACCTAAGCGATTATGCTGTTTGGAGAGGAAGGCTTGTTCTGATCCTGTGGTCATTTCCAAAGTAAATCAACAAGTGTCCAATTTGGTGAAGAAGGGCTACGCAAGGAAGTGCAGCGAAGGCGGATGCAGTGTCGCCGACGACTTGGTATTTGCCGACGCTCATCGTAACCAATCCGAATAAGCCAGGCAGGGTTCGGTTAGTTTGGGACGCAGCGGCTTCAACACAAGGTGTTTCGCTTAACAAGATACTGCTGAAGGGTTCTGACCAACTGCAGGACCTTCCTGAAGCCCTTTCTGGTTTTCGGTCGAATAAGGTGGCCAATATTGGGGACATAGAGGAAATGTTCCATCAAGTTCGTGTGCGCAAGGAGGATCAGTGCGCGCAAAGGTTTCTCTGGAGCGGTGGTGAAGGTGATCGCAAGCCAGACATCTACCAGATGGAAGTACTTACTTTCGGTGCTTGTTGTTCTCCGAGTATCGCATTATATGTCAAGGATACTAACGCAGCCGAATTTTCAAATACGTATCCACAGGCGGTGGAAAGTATCATAAAGCACCATTACATGGACGATCTGCAACTGTTGAAGCTGTGAAATTGGCTGGTGAGGTACGAGACATACATTCCAGAGCTGCTTTTCGTATGGGGCGCTGGATGTCGAACTCTGCGAAGGTGCTTCGGGATCTTGGGCAATTCGCTGAAAGTGAAGGTCGGACAATAGACTGTGGCAACGACAATAATATTGCCAAGGTCTTGGGTCTGTGGTGGAAGCCGAACGAAGACGTTTTCACATTTTCCTTACGGTTCATCGAGACACAAGAGGATATTTTGTTTGGAGCAAGACTGCCGACAAAGCGTGAGTTGCTCAGAATCTTAATGTCTATTTTTGATCCTCTAGGGTTCTTGGCTTTTTATCTGGTGAGAATTAAAGTACTTCTACAAGATGTGTGGCGCAATCATCTAGACTGGGATGACGTTATCGATGGCTCCTTAGCAACCAAGTGGGAGTCTTGGCGGAAACTGCTGACGAAGGTGGAGCTCGTTCGTATTCCAAGATGCTACAACTAGTTAACGAAAAAGGATGGTACCTCGGTGCAATTGCACGTATTTGTGGACGGCAGTGAGGAAGCGATCTGAAGTTTTCCGGTGGTCGTATAACGGAATGCGCACTGGTGGGAGCAAAAAATAAAGTATTCCAATTGCTCCCAAAATGTACAAGCCATTCGTGATGTTTCGTATCGGGGAGATACATAAGGGGGTGGATGACTGGCGATGGATACCCACAAGCTTGTATGTCGCCGATGAAACGACGAAATGGACGAAGAAACCTTGTTTTGACAAGAACAGCAGGTGGTTTCCTGGGCATAGTTTTTTGCTTCAACCAGAGGAGACTTGGCCTGAGGAAGTCAATGCGGAGCAGGGAAGAGTCTGTGAAGACGAACTGCGAGCAAAATACGTGCTGGTGATGAAGGAGAAAACAAGCCGAATGGAAAAGGACATCCAGGCGCTGGTGGTGGATTTCTATCGTTTTTCCGCCTGGGAACGACTGTGGCGCCGTGGCGTAAGTGGTTAGTGTGTCGGATCACTACGCATGAGGTTCCAAGTTCGAATCCCAGAAAATACCAAAAAGTTTTTTCACGGTCCCACCTCTCGCGAGCGTCTGACAAACATCTGAGAGTATTGTTGTCACGAGAAAGCTTCTCAAATCGCCGTTCGGATTCAGCATTAAACTGTAGGTCCCTCCCATTCATGTGAAAAATATAGCGCACACAACATGAGTGGTTGTGAGAAGCTAGGCCCTGCCACTTTAAAGAGCTGTTGCGCCAAATATTTGTATTTGTATTTGTAACGACTTCGGCGAGTGGTCGCATTTTTTGTTTTTTTTTTTTTTTGCCAAAGGAGTGGTGGAAAACGCTACTGCTCACGAGAAACAAGCCCGCTCTGTTTCAAGTAGTGTGGGACTTTCTACTCACTCTTTTCAACTAGACACCATCCACTCCGGAACCGCTTTTGCATTACTTCAGAGTGGTGTCATTTTCTTTCCCCTGTCGGGGCCGGCTTTTTCATATTTGTCTGTTACTTGCGGGCCAATTCTTTCTTGCCGGTGAGGCTTACATCAGACTTACATAAATCTCATGAGGGTGATTATTTTGTCTTCCTGTCTCTTTTTTGTTTTAAGTACTTTTTCTATAAATTATCGTACTTCATTCCAGATCTGGTCACTCATTGACATTTTTGACACTATATTTTCCGGGGTGATGGCGCCGATTAGAGATTCTAGCGCCCCCCTTTCAACTTCTCATCTGTTGCACTCGAAGAACGTGTGGTTTGCGTCGTCCAGTTCTGAGTCGCCATATTGGCAAGCTGGGCTCCCGGTTTTGCCGGCAGTTGGGAGCGGCTGATCAGTACGATCAGTCACAGCAAACAAGCGCCTGAATGATGAAACACTACAATCTGTGTTGGTCGAGATAGAAGCCGTAGTAAATTCACGACCGCTTACCTACGTAACCTTGGAACCTCATAACGACGAAGCATTGACACCCAATCATTTCCTTCTCGGGTCGTCAAGTGGGAACAAAGGGCTTGTTGAGTTTCAGGAACGGGAACTGATGTCACGGAAGGACTGGCGGAAGGCGCAGCAGGTGGCAAACGTTTTTTGGAAGCGGTGGGTATGTGAGTACCTCCCCACCCTAACAAGGCGAACGAAATGGTTTGGGAAGGTCGAGCCAATAAGGGAAGTTGATGTGGTTCTCATCATCGACGAAAACCAACCGAGGTGTACCTGGCTCAAGGGGACTGTTGTCAGTACCATTACATCCCAAGATGGTCAGGTGAGGAGAGCGACGGTAAAGACGGCGAACGGGGTGTATGACCGGCCAGTAGCAATAGCAAGGCTTGCAGTGTTGAGCATCAGCAGTAGAGTCGAAAGCAAGGCTGCAGATGATGTAGCTCCCTTGCTGGGTGGGAGAAATGTTGCTGATGAAATGGGCGTCCTAGAGGATCAACCAAGTGAACGCATCCTGATAGGAGAATCATGGTTGACGTTCGGTTCAGATGGCAAAGGACGATGAGATCATCATTGCTGTTTTGTTTTGTGTGGGGACGACACCACTAATTTTTTAGTATCCATAGTATTCATATTCATTCATATTCTATTCATTTGCTAATTTTACATATTCAATAAAGTTAAAGTGTTACTCAAGAAAAGGGCGTCGTCTTTTATAAACAACAGAGTTGTTGAGTGCAGACATCTTCGATAACGAAGCCATCAAGGCCGAATTCTCATCCGGAGGTATCGCGTGGGTGTTCAACTTGTAGTGACTCACTACATGCGTCCCAAAATATCATAATATATATATATCGATTCCATCCCTAACTATCGCATAGCAACTCTTAAGCGTAATCGCTTAAGTTGCTTTTTATTACACATTAAATGCGACTAATCCGGGTTTTGCTTAAAGCAATAAACATAACAACGGATCACCGACGGTACATCATCACAGGAAATGGTTTATGATGGTCTAGGCACCACATGCTAGAAAACCACCGATGGGTTTTCCCAAATACAACAGCATGGGTAAGCTGGGATACGCTTTATAATCAGGTACGAAGAGATCGATGGTGGTACCAATGTACATAATGTCTTATGTGGATGATATGGATGGAATCGACACTATACATATAAAGCGGAGGATAGGCAGAATAAATTCAGTATAGATTTAGAATTTAAAAGAATAAATGAGAAGTCGATACAATCTTCATTTGAAAATGAATTAAACTTTAATGAAAGATAAATTATTATATAAAGAGAAAAAAGAAATGCAAAAGTTTTTCCGTTGCCAATTGCTTCGCGTGACCGTCGCTCTTGACCGTAGCAGCTGGACTCCTAGTCTCTTCTTCTTCGAAGATCTCTTCAGTTTAGACGTGCTGTGGATCGTGGAAGGACAGGGTGACCCTACATTCGGCCATCCTGCGCACCACCTGTCCCGGGTGATTCTTCGTCGGTTGCTTCGCTATCAGTAACGCTGTTTACCCACGGCTTCATGTAATCAGCAGATGATGACGTAATATTTGGCCATTCATGATCGCTTACCTTTTGCACCTCATAACGATCATTGCGCTTCACCTTGACCACCTTGTATGGCCCTAAGAACTTTGGGTGCAGCTTAAGTCCGGCTCCAAATTGAGTTCGCTGGATCGCAACTAATTCGTGCACCTTTTACTTCTTCGAAACCTTTCGTTTCCGGTCAGAGCCTCTTCGATTTTCTTCCTGAACTAGGACAATCTGATCCTTAGCGTTGCACCTCATTTCGTAGCGTTCACTAAGAAACTCGTTCGTCAGGGCTTCTTCCATTAACTTTGCGAGATAACAGTCCGCTTGGCTTCGTATTGGCACTCCGAACATTATTTCGAACGGTGTTTTATTCGTACTGCAGCTAACTGAACTATTAAGCATTTGTTGCAATTTCGACACATGCTTATACCATTTCAGGGGATCTTCAATCGACAACTTTGTTAGCACTTCGATTATAGTCCTGTTAATGCGTTCAACCTGTCCATTTCCTCGTGGTACTCCTGTTGTTGTAAGGACGTGCTGAATCCTACGGTCATCGCAAAATTGGCGAAAAGCATTTGAGGTGAAAGCGGCTCCCTTATCCGATATAATACGAAGAGGATCTCCGAATACCTCTGCCTGAAGCTCTATCTTCTTAACGACTTCCTCAGCAGTCGCCGACTTTACAGGGTATACCCAAACAAACTTTGAAAAAGCATCAACGACAACGTAAATGTGCTTATAATTTTTTGCCGTGGACGGCATTGGACCTAGGTGATCAACGTGGTAAGTATGCAAGGGAACGTCGCTCTTGTCGATAGAATTTAAGAATCCCTCCTGCTTTCCTTGCTTTCTTGTCGCGAGGATGCACGCAACACAGTTAGAAATAACCGTTTGCACCTTCTCCAACATCCTTGGTATGAAATATTCTTGCTTGGCAACAGCTTCTACTTTTCGAGCATTGAAATGACCCTGTTCGTGGATATTGCGAAGAACTTCTCTCTGCAGTACTTTTGGCACAACTAACAAATGGCGTCCTTCAACGAACTTGTACAAAATCCCACGACGTATCTCAAAGTCTTCATATGTCTGCCCGTCTTGCAGTATTATCGTCACTAATTTGCAGTACTCGTCGGTTTCCTGTGCCCTTTTTACGCGCTGTTGAATTCCATCTTCGATCCTAAGAACCACCGGAAACCTGCTTAAGGCATCTACATGGCGCATTGACGTTCCTGGCCTATGTAGCACGACGCAATCAAACTCTTGAAGCGATATAGCCCATCTAGCTACCCTTGGACACAGCTCCTTCTTACTCATCGTAGCTTGAAATGCCTTGCAGTCGGTGTAAATTGTAAATTTGAGCCCTAACAAGTATACCCGAAGCTTTTTCAAGGACTTAACGATGGCTAAAACTTCGTGCTCGTAGCTTGTGTAGTTTTTCTCTGCTGGCGACGCTTTAAAACTTAAGTAGAAGACTGGATGAAAATTGGACTCGTGCTTCTGCAATAAAACTCCTCCGTAACCAACCATGCTAGCATCAGTATGCAGTTCGGTTTGTAGAAGCGGGTTGAAAAGTTTCAATACCGGGTCTTCACATAACATGTTTTTTAACGATTGAAAGGCAGCAATTTGGTTGGTACTAAACTCAAATTTCTGGTCCTTCTTAATCAAGTCGGACAAAGGTTTAGCGTATGTTGCATAGTTGGGAACAAACTTGCGAAAAAACCCCGTCAAACCTAGAAAGCTTTGGACTTCTTTGATATTTCGAGGCCTTGGGAAGCCCTTTACAGGCCTAATCTTTTCGGCGGATGGCTTTATGCTCCCATTCTCAACAATATGGCCTAAAAATTCGACTGAGCCACTTAAAAAGACACATTTCTCCCATTTGATTATTAAGCCATTATCCTCAGCCACTTTCATAACAACTGTAAGCTTTTCTAAATTCTCCTTCTCATTTTCTGCTGGAATAACTACATCATCTAGGTAAAGCAGTAAATAACCGTCTCAGATCAAGTTCTGGAAAACCGTGTTCACAAATCTTTGGAAAACAGAGGATGAGTTGCACAGTCCAAAGGGAACTTTTAAAAATTCATATTGACCGTCCGGTGTTGTGTATTTCCTGCTTCCTTCGGCGATGTCAACATGAAAAAATCCATTTCGAAGATCCAAGGTCGTAAACACTTTCGCAGCGTAAAGTTTTTCCAATACGTCCTCCATAACCGGTAGTGGATACCTGTCCTTGATGACTTTGGCATTAAGCTTGCGATAATTAATACAAAGCCTGTTACTACCATCCTTCTTTTTCACTATTACGATCGGGCTTGCGAAATCCGAGTTACTGTGCTGTATGACTCCATTGATAAGCCATTCTTCGATCTGCTTGTTTACTGCTTCCTTTAACGTGGGCGCTAACCGCCTTGCCTTTTGATGTACAGGGCGTTCATCCTCCAGAAGAATACTCATTTCGATGCAAGATTTTTTGCAATTTTCGGTTTATAATTCTCGACCAAGCTCACCAATTCACGTTTAATTTCCTCATCCTTGACCTTCTGTACCAAATCCAACGTGCTGTTTTCGACTGCGTTCACCAGTTTTATACCATCTAGGAAATGTTCGTCAACCTTGTCTTCTAACTTTGACATAGCCTTACAAATTTTTACTTCGCCATTTTCAATTAAAAGTGAGACATTTTCTAAAAAGTTGTTACCCAATATAATGTCATCGGACAACCAATCGTCTGGAACAACCTGGAAACGAACTGAATACTTTTCGCATCGAACCTTCATATCCACTAGTAAAGAGCCCAATGGTTTACGTAGCTCTTTAGCCCCAAATCCGGCCAATAAAACCACTTCAGCATCGTATTTTCCTAGTCCGATTTCATGCTTGATCGACTCTTTCATAATAGTGACTTCACTTCCGGTATCAATTAAGGCATGATAAATTCTCCCTCCAATGTTGACGAAAATTCTGGAGCTACTGGCGCTAATGCGACTGACATTTGCCCTCCCACCTGAACTACCGCCTTGATTGTGTCTCCTTTGTGAACAATTTGTTGAAATGTGTCCAAACTCATTGCAAGAAAAACAACGCGATCCTCTATTTCTGTCAGGGCATTCTTGAGCCACATGGGAAAATGACCCACAGTTGCCACATCTTCTTCGGCTGGGACGAGGATCATGAAACTCAGCTACCAATGTCGCCTTTAAAATATCGTAGCTAATGATTCCGGCCTTAGCTTCAATAGCAAGCTTAGCCGCACCTCGTAACAGACACCTGGCATACAAATATTTTTGCACATCGTTCCAGCCACAGACCGTACAAATCTCTTCGAAATCTTTCAACCAGGCTTTAACGGCTTTACCAGATTCACCCGTAAAATGTTCGAGAGAATCTTCTACGTCTCTAAACACAAAATTATTTTCATTAGGCACGCTTACGCTTTTTGAAATTCCCCCCTTATCAACTTCTACGTCTTCGTTTTTATCAACCGTATCTTCGTCTTGCTTTTCATCAACCGTATCAGTTTTATTTTCATCCGACATTAGCTTACTAAGCCGTTCAACAAGATCGATCTTTAAATTGTACCGATAAGACGCACCTCTTTCTTTAATTTTTTTCTGTAGTGTTTTTGTTGTTAGAGTTTTTAATTCATCCATGCACTTATCTATTAATCATTTATATCCGTATCTCGGACAAAACAAAAGCTATTAATTCTTTAGTTCATGCAAAAAAAAGTAAACAAATAAAAAAAACAGCATGCAGAGAAGTAAACATAAACAAACTTTATGCTGTCAAATTCAATCCCAAAAGGGAAAAGTACAACCCTGCTAGTTGTAACGTGAGGCGAACCTCTCCATATACGTTCGCCGATTCCCCTGTTACAGTCCTAAGACAGTAGCAGCTGGTGTTGTGCAGCCACGACTTCCGGACGAGATCTCTTCTTACAATGGAAGCCGTGGCGCCGGTATCAATAGTAGCCACGCACTTGTTTTTGTCGATGAATGCTTCCACTGCTAGGCTTTTGTTGCATCGTTTGGTTTTGGAGATCTGGATGGTGGTCTTGGGGGCGTCGATACCAATAGCCAACTTCTGCCCCACGAAGCTGGCTCTTAGGCGTTTCCCGACTGCTGGTTTCGAGGAGCCTGGCAAACAAAATGGACGGCCAATTCCACTTGTCATGAAGCAGACCCAGAGATAGTGTCGCTGGCGATTTCTTCACAAGGCAGGAGAGAGGAACTCTCGCGGATGCGGCTCAACGGCGCGAGGACTGTCAAGTCGCTTGACCTTCCATCACAATCACTGTCAAAGGAACTTTTGGAGAGATACCATCATCTCAAGGAGCAGCCATTGGTGCCATAATCTAACGCAAAATGTGGCATTCTCATTGGTCTTAATAATGAGAAAGCAGCAGTGGCTCTGAAGGTGAAAGAAGGCAGTTGGAACCAGCTGATCGCACTCAAAACAAGATTGGGATGGTGCCTCAGCGGTGGATCTGAAAGCAGCTTAGAGTCCTACGGAAATTTTCAAATCTGTGAGTGTGATAATGACCTGAACGAATTGGTGAAACAGCGAACCGCATTAGAGGACAATGGCGTTAATCAGGTGCGCATGGCGTCTGGCGAAGATTTGAAGGCGATGCAGATACTTGCAGCAACAACGAAGCGAGTCGACAAGGCTTTTGAGTGTGGGCTTCTATGGCGGTACGATCACTTTTCATTGCCGAATAGTTATCAAATGGCACCTAAGCGATTATGCTGTTTGGAGAGGAAGGCTTGTTCTGATCCTGTGGTCATTTCCAAAGTAAATCAACAAGTGTCCAATTTGGTGAAGAAGGGCTACGCAAGGAAGTGCAGCGAAGGCGGATGCAGTGTCGCCGACGACTTGGTATTTGCCGACGCTCATCGTAACCAATCCGAATAAGCCAGGCAGGGTTCGGTTAGTTTGGGACGCAGCGGCTTCAACACAAGGTGTTTCGCTTAACAAGATACTGCTGAAGGGTTCTGACCAACTGCAGGACCTTCCTGAAGCCCTTTCTGGTTTTCGGTCGAATAAGGTGGCCAATATTGGGGACATAGAGGAAATGTTCCATCAAGTTCGTGTGCGCAAGGAGGATCAGTGCGCGCAAAGGTTTCTCTGGAGCGGTGGTGAAGGTGATCGCAAGCCAGACATCTACCAGATGGAAGTACTTACTTTCGGTGCTTGTTGTTCTCCGAGTATCGCATTATATGTCAAGGATACTAACGCAGCCGAATTTTCAAATACGTATCCACAGGCGGTGGAAAGTATCATAAAGCACCATTACATGGACGATCTGCAACTGTTGAAGCTGTGAAATTGGCTGGTGAGGTACGAGACATACATTCCAGAGCTGCTTTTCGTATGGGGCGCTGGATGTCGAACTCTGCGAAGGTGCTTCGGGATCTTGGGCAATTCGCTGAAAGTGAAGGTCGGACAATAGACTGTGGCAACGACAATAATATTGCCAAGGTCTTGGGTCTGTGGTGGAAGCCGAACGAAGACGTTTTCACATTTTCCTTACGGTTCATCGAGACACAAGAGGATATTTTGTTTGGAGCAAGACTGCCGACAAAGCGTGAGTTGCTCAGAATCTTAATGTCTATTTTTGATCCTCTAGGGTTCTTGGCTTTTTATCTGGTGAGAATTAAAGTACTTCTACAAGATGTGTGGCGCAATCATCTAGACTGGGATGACGTTATCGATGGCTCCTTAGCAACCAAGTGGGAGTCTTGGCGGAAACTGCTGACGAAGGTGGAGCTCGTTCGTATTCCAAGATGCTACAACTAGTTAACGAAAAAGGATGGTACCTCGGTGCAATTGCACGTATTTGTGGACGGCAGTGAGGAAGCGATCTGAAGTTTTCCGGTGGTCGTATAACGGAATGCGCACTGGTGGGAGCAAAAAATAAAGTATTCCCATTGCTCCCAAAATGTACAAGCCATTCGTGATGTTTCGTATCGGGGAGATACATAAGGGGGTGGATGACTGGCGATGGATACCCACAAGCTTGTATGTCGCCGATGAAACGACGAAATGGATGAAGAAACCTTGTTTTGACAAGAACAGCAGGTGGTTTCCTGGGCATAGTTTTTTGCTTCAACCAGAGGAGACTTGGCCTGAGGAAGTCAATGCGGAGCAGGGAAGAGTCTGTGAAGACGAACTGCGAGCAAAATACGTGCTGGTGATGAAGGAGAAAACAAGCCGAATGGAAAAGGACATCCAGGCGCTGGTGGTGGATTTCTATCGTTTTTCCGCCTGGGAACGACTGTGGCGCCGTGGCGTAAGTGGTTAGTGTGTCGGATCACTACGCATGAGGTTCCAAGTTCGAATCCCAGAAAATACCAAAAAGTTTTTTCACGGTCCCACCTCTCGCGAGCGTCTGACAAACATCTGAGAGTATTGTTGTCACGAGAAAGCTTCTCAAATCGCCGTTCGGATTCAGCATTAAACTGTAGGTCCCTCCCATTCATGTGAAAAATATAGCGCACACAACATGAGTGGTTGTGAGAAGCTAGGCCCTGCCACTTTAAAGAGCTGTTGCGCCAAATATTTGTATTTGTATTTGTAACGACTTCGGCGAGTGGTCGCATTTTTTGTTTTTTTTTTTTTTTGCCAAAGGAGTGGTGGAAAACGCTACTGCTCACGAGAAACAAGCCCGCTCTGTTTCAAGTAGTGTGGGACTTTCTACTCACTCTTTTCAACTAGACACCATCCACTCCGGAACCGCTTTTGCATTACTTCAGAGTGGTGTCGTTTTCTTTCCCCTGTCGGGGCCGGCTTTTTCATATTTGTCTGTTACTTGCGGGCCAATTCTTTCTTGCCGGTGAGGCTTACATCAGACTTACATAAATCTCATGAGGGTGATTATTTTGTCTTCCTGTCTCTTTTTTGTTTTAAGTACTTTTTCTATAAATTATCGTACTTCATTCCAGATCTGGTCACTCATTGACATTTTTGACACTATATTTTCCGGGGTGATGGCGCCGATTAGAGATTCTAGCGCCCCCCTTTCAACTTCTCATCTGTTGCACTCGAAGAACGTGTGGTTTGCGTCGTCCAGTTCTGAGTCGCCATATTGGCAAGCTGGGCTCCCGGTTTTGCCGGCAGTTGGGAGCGGCTGATCAGTACGATCAGTCACAGCAAACAAGCGCCTGAATGATGAAACACTACAATCTGTGTTGGTCGAGATAGAAGCCGTAGTAAATTCACGACCGCTTACCTACGTAACCTTGGAACCTCATAACGACGAAGCATTGACACCCAATCATTTCCTTCTCGGGTCGTCAAGTGGGAACAAAGGGCTTGTTGAGTTTCAGGAACGGGAACTGATGTCACGGAAGGACTGGCGGAAGGCGCAGCAGGTGGCAAACGTTTTTTGGAAGCGGTGGGTATGTGAGTACCTCCCCACCCTAACAAGGCGAACGAAATGGTTTGGGAAGGTCGAGCCAATAAGGGAAGTTGATGTGGTTCTCATCATCGACGAAAACCAACCGAGGTGTACCTGGCTCAAGGGGACTGTTGTCAGTACCATTACATCCCAAGATGGTCAGGTGAGGAGAGCGACGGTAAAGACGGCGAACGGGGTGTATGACCGGCCAGTAGCAATAGCAAGGCTTGCAGTGTTGAGCATCAGCAGTAGAGTCGAAAGCAAGGCTGCAGATGATGTAGCTCCCTTGCTGGGTGGAAGAAATGTTGCTGATGAAATGGGCGTCCTAGAGGATCAACCAAGTGAACGCATCCTGATAGGAGAATCATGGTTGACGTTCGGTTCAGATGGCAAAGGACGATGAGATCATCATTGCTGTTTTGTTTTGTGTGGGGACGACACCACTAACTTTTTAGTATCCATAGTATTCATATTCATTCATATTCTATTCATTTGCTAAGTTTACATATTCAATAAAGTTAAAGTGTTACTCAAGAAAAGGGCGTCGTCTTTTATAAACAACAGAGTTGTTGAGTGCAGACATCTTCGATAACGAAGCCATCAAGGCCGAATTCTCATCCGGAGGTATCGCGTGGGTGTTCAACTTGTAGTGACTCACTACATGCGTCCCAAAATATCATAATATATATATATCGATTCCATCCCTAACTATCGCATAGCAACTCTTAAGCGTAATCGCTTAAGTTGCTTTTTATTACACATTAAATGCGACTAATCCGGGTTTTGCTTAAAGCAATAAACATAACAACGGATCACCGACGGTACATCATCACAGGAAATGGTTTATGATGGTCTAGGCACCACATGCTAGAAAACCACCGATGGGTTTTCCCAAATCACAAGATCGGTTTCCCGATCCACAAGAAAGGAGACCCCCTCAACTGCGCCAATTATAGAGGCATCAGTCTCCTCAACATCGCGTACAAGATCTTTTCTGCGATATTGTGTGAACGCCTGAAACCTTTTATCAACAGCCTGATTGGACCCTATCAGTGCGGTTTCAGGCCAGGAAAGTCCACCATCGATCAAATCTTCACACTTCGGCAGATCCTGGAGAAAACCCATGAATTCCAAATCGATACTCACCACCTCTTTATCGATTTCAAGGCCGCCTATGACAGCATCTATAGAGAAGAGCTTTATAGAGCCATGTCTAGTTTTGACATCCCTGCCAAACTTGTCCGCCTGTGCAGGCTGACGATGGAGAACGCTCGCTGCTCCATCAAGGTCGGTAATGACCTCACCGAGACCTTTGATGTCAAAAAAGGCTTTAGACAAGGTGACGCGCTGTCATGTGACTTCTTCAATATTGTACTTGAACGGATTGTGCGGAACTCACAAGCCAACACTCGAGGCACAATCTATTACAAGTCTGTACAACTGCTTGCATACGCCGACGATATAGACATTATCGGAAGATCTCAGCGGGCTGTCACCGGTGCTTTTGCAAGCATTGAGGCGGAAGCGGCCAAAATGGGTTTGGCGATAAACGAGGGCAAAACCAAGTATATGCTGTCAACTAGAAGGGAAAACCAACATCGACGAATTGGACAAAACGTCACAGTGGGCGGCTATAACTTCGAGGTAGTAAGGGACTTTGTCTACCTTGGCTCTGCTATAAATTCAGCAAACAAAATCAGCGCAGAAATCAATCGAAGAATAACTCTTGCCAATCGCTGTTTTTTTGGGCTTATAAGGCAATTCAACAGTAAAGCCCTCTCTCGAACAACTAAGGAGACTCTATATAAGACCTTGATCATCCCAGTCCTGCTTTACGGCGCTGAAACATGGACTTTATTAAAAGAGGATGAAGATATCCTTGGTCGCTTCGAGAGAAAAATTCTTCGTAAGATTTTCGGTCCCGTTTGCGTTGACGGGTTTTGGAGGAGAAGATTCAATCACGAACTATACGAGCTGTACAGCGACATCGACCTAGTCAAAAACTGCGTATTGGACATCTGAGATGGCTAGGACATGTAGAGCGAATGGACACCAACGCTCCGGCCCGCAGAGTCTTCGAATCTAACCCCGAGGGACGACGCAGTAGAGGGAATTATCGCCGTAGGTGGCGCGCACAAGTTCAAGGGGACCTCGACCAACTTGGAGTGCGCAACTGGAGGCAATTAGCTAAAGACCGAGCTAAATGGAGAGGCTTGTTGGTTGAGGCCCAGGTTCACCCCGAACTGTAGCGCCACCTAAGTAAGTAAGTAAGGTTTTCCCAAATACAACAGCATAGGTAAGCTGGGATACGCTTTATAATCAGGTACGAAGAGATCGATGGTGGTACCAATGTACATAATGTCTTATGTGGATGATATGGATGGAATCGACACTATACATATAAAGCGGAGGATAGGCAGAATAAATTCAGTATAGATTTAGAATTTAAAAGAATAAATGAGAAGTCGATACAATCTTCATTTGAAAATGAATTAAACTTTAATGAAAGATAAATTATTATATAAAGAGAAAAAAGAAATGCAAAAGTTTTTCCGTTGCCAATTGCTTCGCGTGACCGTCGCTCTTGACCGTAGCAGCTGGACTCCTAGTCTCTTCTTCTTCGAAGATCTCTTCAGTTTAGACGTGCTGTGGATCGTGGAAGGACAGGGTGACCCTACATTCGGCCATCCTGCGCACCACCTGTCCCGGGTGATTCTTCGTCGGTTGCTTCGCTATCAGTAACGCTGTTTACCCACGGCTTCATGTAATCAGCAGATGATGACGTAATATTTGGCCATTCATGATCGCTTACCTTTTGCACCTCATAACGATCATTGCGCTTCACCTTGACCACCTTGTATGGCCCTAAGAACTTTGGGTGCAGCTTAAGTCCGGCTCCAAATTGAGTTCGCTGGATCGCAACTAATTCGTGCACCTTTTACTTCTTCGAAACCTTTCGTTTCCGGTCAGAGCCTCTTCGATTTTCTTCCTGAACTAGGACAATCTGATCCTTAGCGTTGCACCTCATTTCGTAGCGTTCACTAAGAAACTCGTTCGTCAGGGCTTCTTCCATTAACTTTGCGAGATAACAGTCCGCTTGGCTTCGTATTGGCACTCCGAACATTATTTCGAACGGTGTTTTATTCGTACTGCAGCTAACTGAACTATTAAGCATTTGTTGCAATTTCGACACATGCTTATACCATTTCAGGGGATCTTCAATCGACAACTTTGTTAGCACTTCGATTATAGTCCTGTTAATGCGTTCAACCTGTCCATTTCCTCGTGGTACTCCTGTTGTTGTAAGGACGTGCTGAATCCTACGGTCATCGCAAAATTGGCGAAAAGCATTTGAGGTGAAAGCGGCTCCCTTATCCGATATAATACGAAGAGGATCTCCGAATACCTCTGCCTGAAGCTCTATCTTCTTAACGACTTCCTCAGCAGTCGCCGACTTTACAGGGTATACCCAAACAAACTTTGAAAAAGCATCAACGACAACGTAAATGTGCTTATAATTTTTTGCCGTGGACGGCATTGGACCTAGGTGATCAACGTGGTAAGTATGCAAGGGAACGTCGCTCTTGTCGATAGGATTTAAGAATCCCTCCTGCTTTCCTTGCTTTCTTGTCGCGAGGATGCACGCAACACAGTTAGAAATAACCGTTTGCACCTTCTCCAACATCCTTGGTATGAAATATTCTTGCTTGGCAACAGCTTCTACTTTTCGAGCATTGAAATGACCCTGTTCGTGGATATTGCGAAGAACTTCTCTCTGCAGTACTTTTGGCACAACTAACAAATGGCGTCCTTCAACGAACTTGTACAAAATCCCACGACGTATCTCAAAGTCTTCATATGTCTGCCCGTCTTGCAGTATTATCGTCACTAATTTGCAGTACTCGTCGGTTTCCTGTGCCCTTTTTACGCGCTGTTGAATTCCATCTTCGATCCTAAGAACCACCGGAAACCTGCTTAAGGCATCTACATGGCGCATTGACGTTCCTGGCCTATGTAGCACGACGCAATCAAACTCTTGAAGCGATATAGCCCATCTAGCTACCCTTGGACACAGCTCCTTCTTACTCATCGTAGCTTGAAATGCCTTGCAGTCGGTGTAAATTGTAAATTTGAGCCCTAACAAGTATACCCGAAGCTTTTTCAAGGACTTAACGATGGCTAAAACTTCGTGCTCGTAGCTTGTGTAGTTTTTCTCTGCTGGCGACGCTTTAAAACTTAAGTAGAAGACTGGATGAAAATTGGACTCGTGCTTCTGCAATAAAACTCCTCCGTAACCAACCATGCTAGCATCAGTATGCAGTTCGGTTTGTAGAAGCGGGTTGAAAAGTTTCAATACCGGGTCTTCACATAACATGTTTTTTAACGATTGAAAGGCAGCAATTTGGTTGGTACTAAACTCAAATTTCTGGTCCTTCTTAATCAAGTCGGACAAAGGTTTAGCGTATGTTGCATAGTTGGGAACAAACTTGCGAAAAAACCCCGTCAAACCTAGAAAGCTTTGGACTTCTTTGATATTTCGAGGCCTTGGGAAGCCCTTTACAGGCCTAATCTTTTCGGCGGATGGCTTTATGCTCCCATTCTCAACAATATGGCCTAAAAATTCGACTGAGCCACTTAAAAAGTCACATTTCTCCCATTTGATTATTAAGCCATTATCCTCAGCCACTTTCATAACAACTGTAAGCTTTTCTAAATTCTCCTTCTCATTTTCTGCTGGAATAACTACATCATCTAGGTAAAGCAGTAAATAACCGTCTCAGATCAAGTTCTGGAAAACCGTGTTCACAAATCTTTGGAAAACAGAGGATGAGTTGCACAGTCCAAAGGGAACTTTTAAAAATTCATATTGACCGTCCGGTGTTGTGTATTTCCTGCTTCCTTCGGCGATGTCAACATGAAAAAATCCATTTCGAAGATCCAAGGTCGTAAACACTTTCGCAGCGTAAAGTTTTTCCAATACGTCCTCCATAACCGGTAGTGGATACCTGTCCTTGATGACTTTGGCATTAAGCTTGCGATAATTAATACAAAGCCTGTTACTACCATCCTTCTTTTTCACTATTACGATCGGGCTTGCGAAATCCGAGTTACTGTGCTGTATGACTCCATTGATAAGCCATTCTTCGATCTGCTTGTTTACTGCTTCCTTTAACGTGGGCGCTAACCGCCTTGCCTTTTGATGTACAGGGCGTTCATCCTCCAGAAGAATACTCATTTCGATGCAAGATTTTTTGCAATTTTCGGTTTATAATTCTCGACCAAGCTCACCAATTCACGTTTAATTTCCTCATCCTTGACCTTCTGTACCAAATCCAACGTGCTGTTTTCGACTGCGTTCACCAGTTTTATACCATCTAGGAAATGTTCGTCAACCTTGTCTTCTAACTTTGACATAGCCTTACAAATTTTTACTTCGCCATTTTCAATTAAAAGTGAGACATTTTCTAAAAAGTTGTTACCCAATATAATGTCATCGGACAACCAATCGTCTGGAACAACCTGGAAACGAACTGAATACTTTTCGCATCGAACCTTCATATCCACTAGTAAAGAGCCCAATGGTTTACGTAGCTCTTTAGCCCCAAATCCGGCCAATAAAACCACTTCAGCATCGTATTTTCCTAGTCCGATTTCATGCTTGATCGACTCTTTCATAATAGTGACTTCACTTCCGGTATCAATTAAGGCATGATAAATTCTCCCTCCAATGTTGACGAAAATTCTGGAGCTACTGGCGCTAATGCGACTGACATTTGCCCTCCCACCTGAACTACCGCCTTGATTGTGTCTCCTTTGTGAACAATTTGTTGAAATGTGTCCAAACTCATTGCAAGAAAAACAACGCGATCCTCTATTTCTGTCAGGGCATTCTTGAGCCACATGGGAAAATGACCCACAGTTGCCACATCTTCTTCGGCTGGGACGAGGATCATGAAACTCAGCTACCAATGTCGCCTTTAAAATATCGTAGCTAATGATTCCGGCCTTAGCTTCAATAGCAAGCTTAGCCGCACCTCGTAACAGACACCTGGCATACAAATATTTTTGCACATCGTTCCAGCCACAGACCGTACAAATCTCTTCGAAATCTTTCAACCAGGCTTTAACGGCTTTACCAGATTCACCCGTAAAATGTTCGAGAGAATCTTCTACGTCTCTAAACACAAAATTATTTTCATTAGGCACGCTTACGCTTTTTGAAATTCCCCCCTTATCAACTTCTACGTCTTCGTTTTTATCAACCGTATCTTCGTCTTGCTTTTCATCAACCGTATCAGTTTTATTTTCATCCGACATTAGCTTACTAAGCCGTTCAACAAGATCGATCTTTAAATTGTACCGATAAGACGCACCTCTTTCTTTAATTTTTTTCTGTAGTGTTTTTGTTGTTAGAGTTTTTAATTCATCCATGCACTTATCTATTAATCATTTATATCCGTATCTCGGACAAAACAAAAGCTATTAATTCTTTAGTTCATGCAAAAAAAAGTAAACAAATAAAAAAAACAGCATGCAGAGAAGTAAACATAAACAAACTTTATGCTGTCAAATTCAATCCCAAAAGGGAAAAGTACAACCCTGCTAGTTGTAACGTGAGGCGAACCTCTCCATATACGTTCGCCGATTCCCCTGTTACAGTCCTAAGACAGTAGCAGCTGGTGTTGTGCAGCCACGACTTCCGGACGAGATCTCTTCTTACAATGGAAGCCGTGGCGCCGGTATCAATAGTAGCCACGCACTTGTTTTTGTCGATGAATGCTTCCACTGCTAGGCTTTTGTTGCATCGTTTGGTTTTGGAGATCTGGATGGTGGTCTTGGGGGCGTCGATACCAATAGCCAACTTCTGCCCCACGAAGCTGGCTCTTAGGCGTTTCCCGACTGCTGGTTTCGAGGAGCCTGGCAAACAGGGTGGATCTTATCCCTATAGGATGGTTCTTCGTTGCGTCGCCTATTCGCGCAATGTGGACAGTTTCCGCATCTGGGTGATTTTTTGCATTGCCGTTGTATGTGTCCTAGTTTGTTGCAGTTCCAGCAACGAATTTGTCCTCCGCGAGCATTGTTTCGGTCTTCGACGTCCATCTTTTGGCAAGAGCATTCGATGGCGGCTACTTCCCTCACACGGTGGATTCCCTGACAGGCCTGGTCTGCCGCCTCCATTGTCAGAGCAAACGCCAAAGCTTCGGTGTGCGTTTTCTTTCCAGCCATTCTTACCGCCATTTGTGGTTTCGCATCAGCTATGGAATGGGTAAATGCTTCGGTCGCCATCTCGTTAATGATCTCCTCAACGGCGTTTGGATAGCACAAATGTGCCAGCCGCTCGATATCTGCTTGTAACTGTTGGAGCGTTTCTCCTCTCACCTGAACTCTTCTGCGCAATTGGACCCTATATACTTGCTGCATATGGTCGTTCCCGAATCGCATCTCAATGTCTTTTACCAGACTATCGTAGTTGCGTTGCTTGTCCTCGGGAATGGTTTGTCGTTGGTTAGGTTAGGTTAGGTTGAAATGGCTGCCAGCTGAGAATTGCCAATACTAGACCAATAATATGTCTATTGTGATACCACATGGATCATGGGAGAAATTTCTTCTACCTACTCGTTAAACAATTCTGAGCTTCTTATGAAGCGTAGGAGGCTTTTAATATCGATGTTTTTCATTTCGCCAATGTCGTTGTAATAGGGGGCCTCTAGGTGAAGCTTCCTTCTATGGGGAGAGCTGGGCAGTGACAAGGAAGGTGAGGAATAGTTTCTTCCTCTTCTTCATTGATGCAGCTTCTACAAAAGTCGTTCGCAAAAACGCCTAGCCTTGGCATGCTTACCTATTAAACAGTGTTCAGTGATGACACTTATTAAAGCGCCGATATGCAATCTGTTGAGAGAAATCAAATTCTTAGAACGTTTTAGATCCGGCTTCGACCAAATTTGTTTTGTCGCTAGACATGTGGGTCCACTTGCCCACCTAAGGTTCGTACTCTTGATAGCATCCAGCTTAAATTTGAGTTTGCAGGTAGCGATTGGTATACCTAAGGAGCCTTTGGCCGGCAGGATGGGTATAGTTGTTCCTATTCTGGCGAGTTCATCGGCCTTACAGTTCCCTGGAATGTCCATATGCCCCGGCACCCAACACAGGTGAATATTGAACTGCTCAGCCATATCCACGAGAGACGAGCGGCAGTCTGGAGCTACTAAGAAATTTATAGAGGTCGATTCCAAGGATTTGATGGTTTATAGTAGCTCTGCAGATGATTCTCTAAGCGCAAGCGTGCGGGCAATGGACTTATCTTCGTCGTCCCAGTTGTTCGCCATTGCCGCAGCTTTGAACTGTCTCTTATATACCGGCCATGATATCTGCCCGTCGAAGACGGGAGGCTGCATCGCTTTCCTTCTCCGGCAGTTGGTTCAATACTCCCGAACTTTCTGTTTCTTCGCATGTTCGAGTTCCTTTGCCAAATACTCGAATCTTCCTTCAACAGCCTCAATTTTTGTTTGAACATTCTCGAATTTTGTTTCAACATTCTCGAGTCGTCCTTCAACGGCTATGTCGAATGTCTCTACTTTGGCTTCTACATTTTCAATCTTCACGTCAATTGTCCCGAATCTTGTTACCAAACTTATATTTTGTACATCGTATTTTCCTTCGAGAACGCTCCTTTGATCGAATAGCTGTTGCTCTAGAGAATTCTTTTGTTCATCGAGCTTGGCATCTAGAGAATTCTCAAATTGTTTATTCTGCTCCTCGAGCTTGGCGTCTAGAAAGTTTTTTTGCTCATCGAACTTTTTATTTTGGTCGTCGAATTTTTCAGATAGCAGTTTCATTAAGGCCGATATGTCACTCGTCACTCGTCCGTCATTATTTTTCGCAACTTAATAATCAATTCTCTTTTCGTACCAGTCGCAGGTTAATTCCGCTGGCTCAGTACTTCCTTTAGTCGTGGCAATGACAAATCTTCTAGCAATTTCCGAACCATTTTTTTTTCACTTACACAATAAGCAATACACAAAATCTGTTTTATTCCACTCTTCTGACGCCAATGTAATATTCTTGCTGGGGTTCGTTTAAATGAAACTGTCTTTTGTGTATTTCAACTGTTTATTTATTGGTAATTACCAACTTTACTTTAACACAATCTTCAAATTACTTTATTCTCTACAGATTTGCTTTCAATCACAATGTCGCTTATTTTCACCACTTGGTCGAGTCTCTCTTTCAATCGCTGTATTCACCTTATTAACAACTGTGTCGACGGTGGTTGTGGTATGTGTATTTAAACCAGTAAAATACAAGAGGTTCTAGAACATGCTAGATGTCTCTCGGGATAAATTGATACTTACTTACTTAGGCGGCGCTACAGTTCGGGGTGAACCTGGGCCTCAACCAACAAGCCTCTTCATTTAGCTCGGTCTTTAGCTAATTGCCTCCAGTTGCGCACAACAAGTTAGTCGAGGTCGCCTTGAACCTGTGCGCGCCACCTACGGGGATAATTCACTTCTTCATCCTCTTTTAATAAAGTCCATGTTTCAGCGCCGTAAAGCAGGACTGGGATGATCAAGGTCTTATATAAAAAAATATATATTTGACGCAACAGCTCTTTAAGTGCCATGGCCTAGCTTCTCGCAACCACTCATGTTGTGTGCGTTATATTTTTCACACGAACGAAAGGGACCTACAGTTTAGTGCCGAATCCGAACGGCGATTTGAGAAGCTTTTTCGTGACAACAATACTCTCGGATGTGACCGTGAAAAAACTTTTTGGTGTTTTCTGGGATTCGAACTTGGAACCTCATGCGTAGTGATCCGACACACTAACCACTTACGCCACGGCGCCCAAGGTCTTATATAGAGTCTCCTTAGTTGTTCGAGATAGGGCTTTACTGTTGAATTGTTTGTAGAGTTTATAGCAGAGTCAAGGTAGACAAAGTCCCTTACTACCTCGAAGTTATAGCTGCCCACTGTGACGTTTTGTCCAATTCGTCGGTGTTGGCTCTCCCTTCTTGTTGACAGCATATACTTGGTTTTGCCCTCGTTTATCGCCAAACTCATTTTGGCCGCTTCCGCCTCAATGCTTGCAAACGCACCGGTAACAGCCCGCTGAGTTCTTCCGATAATGTCTATATAGTCGGCGCATGCAAGCAGTTGTACAGACTTGTAATAGATTGTGCCTCCGGTGTTAGCTAGTGAGTTCCGCACAATCCGTTTAAGTACAATATTAAAGAAGTCACATGACAGCGCGTCACCTTGTCTTAAACCTTTTTTGACATCAAAGATCTCGGTGAGGTCATTACCGACCTTGATGGAGCAGCGAGCGTTCTCCATCGTCAGCCTGCACAGACGGACAAGTTTGGCAGGGATGTCAAAACAAGATATGGTTCTATAAAGCTCTTCTCTATAGATGCTGTCATATGCGGCCTTGAAATCGATACAGAGGTGGTGAGTATCGATTTAGAATTCTTGGGTTTTCTCCAGGAAAGGAGACCCCCTCAACTGCGCCAATTATAGAGGCATCAGTCTCCTCAACATCGCATACAATATCTTTTCTGCGATATTGTGTGAACGCCTGAAACCTTTTATCAACAGCCTGATTGGACCCTATCAGTGCGGTTTCAGGCCAGGAAAGTCCACCATCGATCAAATCTTCACACTTCGGCAGATCCTGGAGAAAACCCAAGAATTCCAAATCGATACTCACCACCTCTTTATCGATTTCAAGGCCGCCTATGACAGCATCTATAGAGAAGAGCTTTATAGAGCCATGTCTAGTTTTGACATCCCTGCCAAACTTGTCCGCCTGTGCAGGCTGACGATGGAGAACGCTCGCTGCTCCATCAAGGTCGGTAATGACCTCACCGAGATCTTTGATGTCAAAAAAGGTTTAAGACAAGGTGACGCGCTGTCATGTGACTTCTTTAATATTGTACTTAAACGGATTGTGCGGAACTCACTAGCTAACACCGGAGGCACAATCTATTACAAGTCTGTACAACTGCTTGCATACGCCGACGATATAGACATTATCGGAAGATCTCAGCGGGCTGTCACCGGTGCTTTTGCAAGCATTGAGGCGGAAGCGGCCAAAATGGGTTTGGCGATAAACGAGGGCAAAACCAAGTATATGCTGTCAACTAGAAGGGAAAACCAACATCGACGAATTGGACAAAACGTCACCGTGGGCAGCTATAACTTCGAGGTAGTAAGGGACTTTGTCTACCTTGGCTCTGCTATAAATTCAGCAAACAAAATCAGCGCAGAAATCAATCGAAGAATAACTCTTGCCAATCGCTGTTTTTTTGGGCTTGTAAGGCAATTCAACAGTAAAGCCCTCTCTCGAACAACTAAGGAGACTCTATATAAGACCTTGATCATCCCAGTCCTGCTTTACGGCGCTGAAACATGGACTTTATTAAAAGAGGATGAAGATATCCTTGGTCGCTTCGAGAGAAAAATTCTTCGTAAGATTTTCGGTCCCGTTTGCGTTGACGGGTTTTGGAGGAGAAGATTCAATCACGAACTATACGAGCTGTACAGCGACATCGACCTAGTCAAAAAACTGCGTATTGGACATCTGAGATGGCTAGGACATGTAGAGCGAATGGACACCAACGCTCCGGCCCGCAGAGTCTTCGAATCTAACCCCGAGGGACGACGCAGTAGAGGGAATTATCGCCGTAGGTGGCGCGCACAAGTTCAAGGGGACCCCGACCAACTTGGAGTGCGCAACTGGAGGCAATTAGCTAAAGACCGAGCTAAATGGAGAGGCTTGTTGGTTGAGGCCCACGTTCACCCCGAACTGTTGCGCCACCTAAGTAAGTAAGTTTTCTCCAGGATCTGCCGAAGTGTGAAGATTTGATCGATGGTGGACTTTCCTGGCCTGAAACCGCACTGATACGGTCCAATCAGGCTGTTCATAAACGGTTTCAGGCGTTCACACAATATCGCAGAAAAGATCTTGTATGCGATGTTGAGGAGACTGATGCCTCTATAATTGGCGCAGTTGAGGGGGTCTCCTTTCTTGTGGATCGGGCAAACGATGCTGATATTCCATTCATCAGGCATACACTCGTCTGACCAAATATTAGAAATGAGTTGGTGTATGCACTCTACCAATTCATCCCCAGCTGCCTTGAAGAGTTCGGCCGGTAAGCCGTCAGGTCCAGCAGCCTTGTTGGATCTTAGCTTGGATATCGCTATCCTCATTTCGTTTTGGTCAGGTGGAAATTTTGACTATCATCGTCTATATTGAATGGTTCATTCTGCCTGACAGCGGGATGTTGGTCTTCGTCGCCGTTATACAGTCTGCAGAAGTAGTTTTTCCATATTCTCAGCACCGACTGTGATTCTACTACGAGGTTTCCATTTTCATCTCTACAGGTTTCTGTACGGGTATTGCTTCTCTGACACGTTCTTTTTACCTTTTGGTAAAAGTGGATGAATTGATGATCGTGGAATAATTTATTTATTTTTTTCCGAGGGTTGGTGAAAAATCTTCCATAGACACTATGAGAATAGCAAGCGCGTGCTCATAGTAGTGTCAGATTCTTACTGACTAAAAAAACACCACCCTTCGATATAAATTTGTTAGATATCGCAACTGAGTAATAACTTATCAAGCAATTTTTCTATCACGAAATAAAAACGTTTGGCAGGTTACTTTCCACTGCATGTTCCGCAATCTAGACGCGGTTTATCATTATCTCGCCAAGTCGAAGGGTTTCGTCCTTTGTAGTCGGCGCAATAAATTGCTCTCATCCCAAATTTGTAGGACTGTATTGTTGACATGTCCGATTAGTCGGTTTCTATGCTTTCTCGCGAAGCTTCTAGTTTTAGCTTCGATTGTCGGAATTCCGAGATCCCTGTGGATATCGTCGTTTCTAATATACCACGGTGCTTGGACAATCTCTCTTAGCACTTTATTTTGAAAAGTTTGTAAAATATTTGCATTCGTTTTCTTGGTACAACCCCAAAGTTGTATACCGTAAGTCCACACCGGCTTTAGCACTTGCTTGTATAAAAGCAGTTTGTTCTCAGTACTGAGCTGGGAATGTTTTCCGAGTAACCAGTATATTTCGCTATATTTTATTTCGAGTTCTGTAGGTTTCATTTTCACGTGCGAATTCCATTTCAGCCTTGCGTCGAGTGTCATTCGCAGGTATTTGGCCTCGTTTGCAAAAGGTATTCGGGCCGAGTTTAGGAAAATTGGCAAGTTATTAGTTTTCTTGTAAGTGAAATTCACGTGAACAGATTTAGATTCGTTGAGGGCAATCCGCCAGTCCCTCGTCCATTCATTTACTTTATTTAGCGCGTTTTGCTAGTTTTTCAGTCATTTCTTCGATTGTTTTACCTACTGCTAGGATAGCAGTGTCATCGGCAAACGTAGCAAGGATAGTGCCATCTTCTTTCGGTATATCACGAGTATATAACAGATAGAGAAGCGGCCCAAGAACGCTTCCTTGTGGTACGCCGGCCGAAATTTCTTTGAGCTGTGAGTATTCGTTTCCATGTCTAACACGGAAGAGTCTATTCCCGAGATATGATACTAGAATATCGTATAAGCACACAGGGAGAACTTGTCGTAGTTTGCATTTCAAGCCATCATGCCACACCTTATTAAAGGCCTGCGAGACGTCAAGAAATACGCTTGAGCAAATCTTTTTTTCTTCAAATGCTTTCTCGATTACGTCAGTAATTCTATGCACCTGGTCAATCGTCGAATGCTTACTTCTGAACCCAAACTGGTGGTCAGGGATAAGATTATTTTCGTCTATAACCGGTTGGAGACGCCTTAGTAATATCCTCTCGAAAATTTTCGGTATGACTGAAAGAAACGAAATTGGTCTATACCATTTTATCTCATTTGGCGGTTTTCCTGGTTTTAAGACCATTATTACTTCCGCAACTTTCCATTGGCTCGGAACGTGTTTTAATCTGAGCGCAGCATTTACAATATAGAGAAGCTTAATCAAAGCTTTTCTAGGTAAAACTTTGAGAATTTCTCCGGTAATTAAATCATAGCCAGGAGCTTTCTTAGGTTTTAGAATCTCGATCTCATTTTTGAGTTCCCTAAGCGTTGCACTTGTGAGTGTTAAATTGCCAGATGGTAAATCCGGCCTATTGATGTTATCGTAAACCACTTGACTATCGTACGGTTTAAACGTTTCTTCCAGGTGGGCCGCAAAGACGTCCGCTTTTTCTTTATCTTCCCTTGCCCATTCATTTTGATTCAATTTAATTGGCGGCGCGGGGACTTTGGGCCTTTTGGTGCCTTTTATGGCTTTCCAAAGTGAATAATTGGAATCTTTTTTCGCTGTTAAACTTTCAAGGAAAGAGCCTATTGCACAATTCTTAAAATCCTTAATAGTTTTCTTCAACGAATTGCACAGACGATTCATGTGTGCTTTATGCTGCGGAGCACGACTCTGTTGCCATTTTGTACGCGCTTTTCTTTTTTCCTTGACCAATTCCTTTATTTCCGGAGGATATCGTAAGCCGTATTTGTCCGGCGTTTTCCTTGGAATGGGAGTATTATTCCAAGAGGCGAGCTGTACGATCTCGACGAAGCGATCAACTTCAACTTCAAGTTCATAGGGTGTCGTAAGTGGAACGCTCAGTTCAACATTATCTTCAATTTCGTTCCTAAAACCTTCCCAGTTAGTTGTTCTACCAGTTAATCTCGCTGACTCTAGGTTATAAACTAGTTTTCCGCTCAATGTCAAAATAATTGGGGAATGATCAGACGACAGATCAAAACTCTCTTTGACTTTTATGAGGTTGGTAGATATTCCTTTCACAACGAAAAAATCTATCAGATCAGGTATTTTGAAGTGTCAGTTGGCCAGTAAGTCGGTTTACCCGTCGAATGGAAATCGCAATTGTACTCCATACCTGCCCCATAGAGCATTCTACCTTTTTTCGAGCTGTATCTTGAGCCCCAGAACGTGTGTTTCACATTAAAATCGCCGCCAATAATGAAATTAGGTTTAAGCGATTCAAACATGTTAGTAAAATCACTTTTTTCAAGCGCGGAACGCGGTGGACAGTAGATAGACGAAATTTTAAGAGTACGCTGACTATTTTTATTTCGAATCGTGCAAAGTTGCAAAGTTTCAAGCTCTATCTTTCGATCTTCCGATTGCTCGATACAGTCTTTAATAAGCAAGGATGATCCGCCTCTCGCTTTTCCCGAAGGGTGACAAGCATGGTAATCATTATAGCCTTTTATTTTTAAATGCGATTCCTTTTTTATGTGTGTTTCAGAAATCAAGCAAATATCAATATCTTTTTGGCGCATAAATATTTCCAATTCGTCAAGTTTTTGCAAAAGTCCGTTTGCATTCCAAGTACATATTTTCAACATTCGTTTGTCATTCATATTCTAGTTGAAGTGCGCGTTTTCTGTGAATTATTTTTAAGCTTAACCAGCCTATCGAGAATAATTCTATTTATTTTGCCTTGTTCCTCAAGTTTCGCGAGAATAACTGAGAAAACATGAGAAAAGGGGTCGGTCGAAATTTCAAGGTTTTTTGGTTTTTCGGAAGCCACGGCCTGAGCATAAGATTGCATTGCTGCTGTCCGAGGGTCATTACCCGGTGGCTTTTCTAATCTTAGCTTTTCAGTACCGTTTCTTTTAAGAGCAGAAGTCGAGGGCTTTTCTGTTGTCAATCCTTCCCTCACCTTTTTGTGCTCTGAACGCGGTAGTTTTAGTTTGCCTACTTTCTCCGGCGCGATCTTACGCTTTGGCTTAGTTTACAATTTTGATTTTATATTTAGTGGCTTAAGGAACGCATCTTTCCGTTTCTGCAACTCCTTAGCTACTTCACAGCCTCTATAATTTGCCGGGTGCTTTCCCTTACAATTAACACATGTTGCAGAGGTTTGTTTGTTTACTCCACAAACTTGGGAGAGGTGATTTCCGGCGCATTTCACACATCGTGGTTCTTTTCGACAATACGTTTGCGTATGATTGAATCCTTGGCATCGTTTTCACTGAGGTATCAATCTTGCATTCTTGCGCATGGGTTCGATTTTGACTACGACATTCAGAATTGTTCTTATTTCGTAAATCTTATCCAAACTCTCAGCTTTATCAAAAGTTAGCATAAAAAGAGGAAGCCCGCGCTTTACCGTCGTTTCCTCGCCTTCCAATTTTTGTTTTTCCCGTAACATACTAATGTTATCTCATTTCAGCTCCGGCGACTTGACAGTGGTAAACGTGAGAGGGGTGAATGGAAACTGCACGGTGGCGTCTGCGTACCTACCCTACGATGACGGCATGTCCCCTCGGAAAATCTGAGGTCGCTCATATCGGCGTCTTAAAAAGGTGAGAAAAACTTAGTCTTGGAATGTGATGCCAACGCCCACCATACTCTGTGGGGTAGCACCGACATCAATGCTAGAGGCGAAGTTTTGTTTAATTATATTCTTGAAACCAATCTTGTTATTTGTAATAGAGGCAATGACCCCACCTTTGTAACGTCTAATAGAAGGGAAGTCTTGGATATAACTTTTATTTCTGGCCAGAGCTCTGTTGAAGTTGTTAACTGGAGAGTCTCCAACAAGGCGTCACTATCTGACCACTGTTGGATACTCTTCAAGCTACAACTTCCTACTCATGGGAGTGGGACTTTCCGAAATCCGCGTAGGGCCAACTGGTCAAAATTCAAGAGAGAACTGAGGAAATCAGTGTATCACCTCACTGAGGACCTCGACTCGACTGAAGCAGTTGACAATGCAGTCGATGCGCTGACTGGTTCCCTTACGCGATCCTTCGAGAAGTCCTGTCCGGTTAGTAGGCTTCGGTAAAAGTCGTCCACCATGGTGGAACGATAAAATAGCGGAACTCATTCGTATTTCAAGAGTAGGGTTTTTTTTTTTTTTTTGATTGGGAGGGGTAATCTTCAAAAGACGAAACTCAGTACGTCCTGAGTAACAGTGTGGGACTCTTACCCACTAAACCCCCCTCCCACGACCGCCCCATTCCCCGCGGTACTGCCGTCAAGCATTTCATCGCGGGGGGGGTTTTAGTCTGATGTATTCGACTAGTGCATGTTTGCATTTTCCTGCTCAGCATTTATTGTATTTCGCCGGTCTGATTCTTTCCTTTCTCTTTCTAGGGTTCTTAGAATCTTCATTATGCGCATTGTGCTCCCAGCGACTGCGTCCGCGTCCAAGAGTAGGGTGGAACCTCGCTAAGGAGGGGGTCGTCGAGTGGTCCACCTATAAAGAAAGCGTGAAGCTCCTCAAGAAAGAGATTAGGTTCGCAAAGAAGAACTCTTGGAGGTCTTTTTGCGTATCTATAGAATCAACAAACGAAGCGTCCCGCCTAAGGAAGGTCCTGGCCAAGACACCAACGCCGGAATCCAATATCAGGAAAAGCGATGGCACCTGGGCAGAATCACACGAGGAAACGCTGGATATGCTACTGAGTACTCACTTTCCTGGATGTACATCAATCTCTGGAGATGATCTAACCATTCCAGAGACGACATCGGGAATAAGTGCGGAAGAGGTGGGTTATATAATAGATGATGACAAGATAGCGTATGCATTTAAATCATTTGCTCCATATAAGGCACCAGGAATGGATAACATTCGACCTGTGATGCTGCAAGAGTCAGTGGATATTGCTATTCCATGGCTCAAACGTATCTTCACAGGATGCCTTAAGCTAGGTTATGTTCCTAAAGCATGGCGGGAGGTGCGCGTTGTTTTCATTCCCAAAGCGGGAAAAGCGAGCCATACAAACGCAAAAGACCTGAGACCTATCAGTCTATCGTCCTTTTTGCTGAAAACTTTGGAACGTTTGATAGATGTATATATAAGAGGTGTGAGTGGGCGCCGTGGCGTAAGTGGTTAGTGTGTCGGATCACTACGCATGAGGTTCCAAGTTCGAATCCCACAAAATACCAAAAAGTTTTTTCACGGTCCCACCTCTCGCGAGCGTCTGACAAACATCCGAGAGTATTGTTGTCACGAAAAAGCTTCTCAAATCGCCGTTCGGATTCAGCATTAAACTGTAGGTCCCTTCCATTCGTGTGAAAAATATAACGCACACAACATGAGTGGTTGCGAGAAGCTAGGCCCTGCCACTTTAAAGAGCTGTTGCGCCAAATATTTGTATTTTTTTTTCTATCGGCGATGATTACCTATCTAAATCACAACACGCATACATCCGCGGCAGATCGATAGACACGGCCCTCCACCGGGTCGTATCGAGCATAGAAAGATCTCTCCACTTCAAGGAGTTCACTCTTGGGGCGTTCCTGGACATTGAAGGAGCGTTCAACAACGTAAGCTCCAACGCAATCCTGAGCCATGTGGTTATCCTGGTTTCGGGAAAATTTCCTCCAGTCCTAAGTGAAAGGCTCAATTTCGCGCTACAACTAGTGGACAACTGGGTCAACAGCAAAGGGCTGGGAGTGAATCCTTCAAAGACGGAGGTAGTTCTCTTCACTAAGAGGAGATCAATCCCTACCTTCAAACCCCCAAATATTGGTGGCACTGAACTAAGTATCTCAAGTTCAGCTCGGTATCTGGGCGTAGTTTTAGATTCCAAACTTAGCTGGAAGGAAAATATTGCCGAACGCGTTAAAAAAGCAAGCGTAGCCTTCTACTCCTGCAAAAAGACTTTCAGCAATACGTGGAGCTTCAAACAGGCTGTGGTGTACTGGATATACACGGCGGTTGTAATACCCATTCTCACATATGGCTCACTAGTATGGTGGACGGCACTTGAGAGGCAATACCTGCTTTCAAACCTCACCAAAATCCAGAGGGCGGCGTGCATCGGTGTCATGGGAACAATAAGAACAACACCAACGGCGGCAATGGAAACCATGCTTAGCTTCATTCCGCTTGACATATACTGCAGCAGTTTGGCGGCTAAAACCGCTGTAAGACTGAGAGAAGGCCGGTTGTGGTCATCAAGCCTTTACGGCCATGCCTCCATTCTGTCCCGATGGGGGATAACCAGCGGATTGACGGGAACTGATCACATGAATCCGACGCTAGCATTCGAAAGGAGATTCGCTACAAGAATTCCCGATAGAATATACTGGAAGAATCGTAGAACCATGAAGAAAAAAGAGTTGGCTCTCTATACCGACGGTTCTAAGATGGACGTTGGTACGAGAGCCGAAGTTTATTGTGAGGACCTGGGAATAAACCGCTCCCTTAGAATAAACGACGACTGCAGCGTCTTCCAGGCCGAGGTCGCAGCCATTATACAGGCTGCGGAAATTATACGCGAGAGTAATATCGTTGGCAAAACGGTCACTGTCTATATAGACAGCCAGGCAGCCGTTAAGGCTCTGGACTCAGTCGTAGTTAGGTCGAGGCTCGTGAGAAGCTGTAAATCACTCTTAAACAAGATATCTAGAGCCAATGAGGTGACCCTCTGCTGGGTACCAGGGCATATGGATATCGAAGGTAACGAAAGGGCTGACGAGCTTGCTAGGAAAGGATCGGCGCTGCACTTATCGCGGGCCCTCTCCTCTGTAGCAATCCCGATCAGCTCCTTGCGGAAAAAAATAGAGGATGAAGCCACCGGTCGAGCAAACAGACGCTGGGTTCATCTGGAAACATGCGCTACGACCAGGGCGCTATGGCCGGCCTACAGCAAGAAGAGATCAACCTCTCTGGTAAAACTTAGTCGTTATAACGCACGGGTCATTTCTGGCATAATTACCGGACATCGTGCCATTGGCGTTCACGCGGAACGACTCGGTGTGCTGCATAATGACTATTGCAGAAGCTGCAGGGACGAAGAAGAAATTGAATCTGTTCGTCACCTGTTGTGTGACTGTCCTGACCTATCGGTCAGAAGAATGAGGACTCTTGGTAGTTACTTCTTCTCGGAGCTGGAGGACTTGGGTAGTGTTGAGCTAGCGGACCTCCTGAGATTCATATCACTTTCTGGGTGGTTTTAACGGCGGATTTTCTTTACAGCGTTTCCAGGGTTAAATGATTGGGCACAATGGACCCGTACTGTTGGTCTGAGTGAGCAGTGACTCCTTGTCACAAGGCACCCATCTACCTAACCTAAGCTAGCCCTTAATGGGCCAACGGCAGCGCTCATACTCACGTAGTGGACTACTGGCACGGTGTACCTGCCCCCTCGTCCTAGGAGAATAATTAAGGAACTGGCCCTCCGGGTTGGGGGTTTTGCCGTTGGGGTAACTTCCCTACCACGTACAAATTCTATGGTTCCGAAACAACCAAAAGCCTCGGATAAGGATGACTCAACTAATGACGACCCCAGCAAACGAAATAAGGACAACGACCTTCGGATCTGTACGTGGAATGTTCTGTCCCTTTACAGACCACGTGCAGCCGAACAACTAGCAGAGGCCCTAGACTGCTATAAAGCAGATATTACCGCCATCCAGGAAGTGCGATGGGATGGGCCGGGCAAAAAGAGGATGAAAAACTGTGACATCTACTACGGTGATTGCTACAGAGGCAACAGGTAACACTTATTCGGATGCGGATTTGTCACACGCGGCAGAGTTAGGCAAGAAGTCTTAAGCTTCCGACACGTAAGCGAGCGTATTATGATTATCCGGATCAAGGCTAAATTCACTAACATAAGTCTAATATGTGTTCATGCCCCCACGGAAGAAAAGGACCCTGCCACCAAAGAGCTCCTCCTACGAGCTCCTCGACAAAACATACGAGCAATGTCCTAAATACGACGTTCAAATGTATTGGTTAATATTAACCCCAAAATAGGAAAGGAGGACGTCTTTTGTAGGGCAGTCGGTAAGCATAGCCTACACAACACCACGTCTGATAACGGACTAAGGCTAATTGATTTCACTGTGGAGCGAAATGTCACCATAGCAAGCATATGGTTTCCTCATCTCGATATTCATAAGCAGACATGGCGGTCCAATGATCATGTAACGATCAACCAAATTGATCATATTGCGATCGACGCAAGGCAAGGATGTCCGGACCTTCCGAGCGGCCAACACAGACTCGGATCATTACCTTGTTGTAGCCAAGGTACGAATGTGGATATCGCAATCTGAGCAACAGAGAAGAATCACTGTGAGAAAATTTAACGTGGAAAAGCTACAATCGCAGGAGACCGCCAGACTCTTTGCTGAACGCGTATCCCGAAATCTCTCAATCACCCCTATGCCGCCAGCATCAAGTGCCGAAGACCAGTGGCAACGCTACCAACATGCCATCAGAAACGCCGCGACTGATGTTCTGGGTCTCGCTCGCCCACCACCGGGAAACCCCTGGTTTGACGAAGAATGCTGGCGAGTGCATGCAGCAAAACAAGAAGCATATAAAGCGGCGCTGCTAAGGAAGACGAGAGCTGCTCGTGAGCTCTACGAGCAAAAGAGACGGGAAGAACATCGGCTTCTCCAAAAGAAGAAGAAAGAGCATGAGAAGTGCGCGTTTGAGAATATCGAGAGTTTAAACTCCAGGAACAATGCACAAAAGTTTTACTAAAAGGTAAAAAGAACGTGTCAGAGGAGCAATACCCGTACAGAAACCTGTAGAGATGAAAATGGAAACCTCGTAGTGGAATCACAGTCGGTGCTGAGAATATGGAAAAACTACTTCTGCAGACTGTATAACGGCGACGAAAACCAACATCCCGCCGTCAGGTAGTATGAATGGGCCATTCAACATAGACGATGATAGTCAAAATTTCCGTCCACCTGACCAAAACGAAGTGAGGATAGCAATATCCAAGCTAAAATCCAACAAGGCTGCTGGACCTGACGGCTTACCGGCCGAACTTTTCAAGGCGGCTGGGGATGAATTGGTAGAGTGCATACACCAACCCATCTCTAAGACTTGGTCAGACGAGTGTGTGCCTGATGAATGGAACCTCAGCATCGTTTGCCCGATCCACAAGAAAGGAGAGACCCCCTCAACTGCGCCAACTATAGAGGCATCAGTCTCCTCAACATCGCATACAAGATCTTTTCTGCGATATTGTGTGAACGCTCCCACGAAGGAAAAGGACCCTGCCACCAAAGAATGCTTCTACGAGCTCCTCGACAAAACATACGAGCAATGTCCTAACGCAATTTTAACGCCAAAATGGGAAAGAAGGACGTCTTTGGTAGGGCAGTCGGTAAGCATAGCCTACACGACACCACGTTTGATAACGGACTAAGGCTAATTGATTTCACTGTGGAGCGAAATGTCACCATAGCAAGCATATGGTTTCGTCATCTCGCTATTCATAAGCAGACATGGCGGTCCAATGATCATGTAACGATCAAACAAATTGATCATATTGCGATCGACGCAAGGCATGCGTCCAGTATTCTGGATGTCCAGACCTTCCGAGCGGCCAACATAGATTCGGATCATCACCTTGTTGTAGCCAAGGTACGAATGCGGATATCCCAATCTGAGCAGCAAAGAAGAATCACTGTGAGAAAATTTAACGTCGAAAAGCTACAATCGCAGGAGACCGCCAGACTCTTCGCTGAACGCGTATCCCGAAATTTTCAATCACCCCTATGCCGCCAGCATCAAGTGCCGAAGACCAGTGGCAACGCTGCCAACATGCCATCAGAAACGCCGCGACTGATGTGCTGGGTCTCGCTCGCCCACCACCGCGAAACCCCTGGTTTGACGTAGAATGCCGACGGGTGCATGCAGCAAAACAAGAAGCATATAAAGCGGCGCTGCAAAGGAAAACGAGAGCTGCTCGTGAGCAATACGAGCAAAAGAGACGGTAAGAACATCGGCTTCTGCAAAAGAAGAAGAAAGAGCATGAGAAGCGCGCGTTTGAGAATATCGAGAGCCTATACTCCAGGAACAATGTACGGAAGTTTTACCAAAAGGTAAAAAGAACGTGTCAGAGAAGCAATACCCGTACAGAAACCTGTAGAGATGAAAATGGAAACCTTGTAGTAGAATCACAGTGGGTGCTGAGAATATGGAAAAACTACGTCTGCAGACTGTATAACCGCGACGAAGGCCAACATCCCGCTGTCAGGCAAAATGAACCATTCAACATAGACGATGATAGTCAAAATTTCCGTCCACCTGACCAAAATGAAGTGAGGATAGCAATATCCAAGCTAAAATCCTCCAGCAATGCTGCTGGACCTGACGGCTTACCGGCCGAACTTTTCAAGGCAGCTGGTGATGAATTGGTAGAGTACATACACCAACTCATCTCTAAGATTTGGTCAGACGAGTATGTGCTTGATGAATGGAACCTCAGCATCGTTTGCCCGATCCACAAGAAAGGAGACCCCCTCAACTGCGCCAATTATAGAGGCATCAGTCTCCTCAACATCGCATACAAGATCTTTTCTGCGATATTGTGTGAACGGCTGAAACCTTTTATGAACAGCCTGATTGGACCCTATCAGTGCGGTTTCAGGCCAGAAAAGTCCACCATCGATCAAATCTTCACTTTTCGGCAGATCCTGGAGAAAACCCAACAATTCCAAATCGATACTCACCACCTCAGTATCGATTTCAATGCCGCATATGATAGCATCTATAGAGAAGAGCTTTACAGAGCCATGTCTAGTTTTGACATCACTGCCAAACTTGTCCGTCTGTTCAGGCTGACGATGGAGAACGTTCGCTGCTCCATCAAGGTCGGTAATGACCTCACCGAGACCTTTGATGTGAAAAAAGGTTTTAGAGAGGGAGACGCGCTGTCATGTGACATCTTTAATATTGTACTTGAACGGATTATGCGGAACTCACAAGCCAACACCGGGGGCACAATTTATCACAAGTCTGTACAACTGCTTGGATACGCCGACGATATAGACATTATTGGAAGAACTCAGCGGGCTGTCACCGGTGCGTTTGCAAGCATTGAGGCGGAAGCGGCCAAAGTGGGTTTGGCTATAAACGAGGGCAAACCAAATATATGTTGTCAACAAAAAGGGGCAATCAACACCGACGAATTGGACCGAACGTCACAGTGGGCAGCTATAACTTCGAGGTAGTAAGGGACTTTGTCTACCTTGGCTCTGCTATAAAGTTTACAGACAAGATCAGCGCAGAAATCAATCGAAGAATAACTCTTGCCAATCGCTGTTTTTGGGCTTATAAGGCAATTCAACAGTAAAGCCCTATCTCGAACAACTAAGGAGACTCTATATAAGACCTTGATCATCCCAGTCCTGCTTTACGGCGCTGAAACATAGACTTTATTAAAAGAGGATGAAGATATCGTTGGTCGCTTCGAGAGAAAAATTCTTCGTAAGATTGTCGGTCCCATTTGCGTTGACGGGTTTTGGAGGAGAAGATTCAATCACGAACTATACGAGCTGTACAGCGACATCGACCTAGTCAAATAACTGCATATTGGACGTCTGAGATGGCTAGGACATGTAGAGCGAATGGACTCTAACGCTCCGGCCCGCAGAGTTTTCGAATCTAACCCCGAGGGACGACGCAGTAGAGGGAATCATCGCCGTAGGTGGCGCGCACAAGTTCAAGGGGACCTCGACCAACTTTGTGTGCGCAGCTGGAGGCAATTATCTAAAGACCGAGCTAAATGGAGAGGCTTATTGGTTGAGGCTCAGGTTCACCCCGAACTGTAGCGCCACCTAAGTAAGTAAGTAAGTAAGGAAGCAGTATAAAAAGAGCGATTCTTTACAAATAAATTCAGATTCACTTTGACTTTCTAGACAACTTGTTTCTCATTTTTGGCAGACTTACATGTCATTCGCGCCCTGCCCTACGAAGACAATTTCCTTTGGCAAATACCTATGGCATTCGTCCATTACTTGATTATCTACCTTGTCGTGGTGTGCTGGCTTATACTAGAGCTCAAGACGCTTGGAATCGACATCGGGGACGTATCACGTCCCAAGCGGTACCTCCGCAACGATGAGCGATTCACTTGAAGAGGCTCGAAGTAAAACTAAAGGATAATCATCCTACCTAGTCCCTCCTATCCTTCCCCCCCCCCCCCCCCCCCCCCCTCCGCCAACTTCCCCCCTGGCCTGGATCAAGGTGTCAACCGTACCGTGCCGAGGATCAGCCTGGCTGAGGGCCCAGGACAACCAAAAATAGCTCAGTCGCTAACGGTGTATCCAAAGACAGCGGGCACGCTCTGGTATCAACCGCCTTATCTGCATAATGCGGGGCTCTGTGCAGACTGACCACCCTTTCCCTAGCTACTCGTGGGACCAAAATTTCATTCTCAAACAAAAAACCAGACCTTGAGGCCGGACCTCAACAAAAAAAACACGGAAATAGCGGGGTAGCTCTAAAAGCACTACACGTGTGGAAGAGCATCTGCAGAATCTCTGCATCGACGATTCCGTCAGCGAGTGCTCCGTGCTGTCGGATGAACTGAGCAGTGCTACACCCACGTGCAGTTCAGCTCCTCCATCTCTTCCCAAGCTCAATGACCAAGAGAGGAAATCGCTAATTCGTGAGACTAAAGCGGCTTTCCGCATCCTTGACCGACTAGGCAAAAAGACGGAAAAGGAGGAGAGTCAGCAAGAGCGGGAATCCCACGTCTGGGCAGCTGACATTGCCAGACAGTTCAGCGGGCTAATGAAGCTAAAGCCTCTGCGGCACTTCGCTACCCGTGGGCAACGCCACCCAACCACCCGTGGCACACGCCACCCTTCCACCCGTGGCTCACGCCAGTCCTCCATCCGGGGCACTCGCCAACCCACAAATCGAAGAGCGAATCCCTCTCCTCGAAAGAATCGCTCCGATGCTAACGACACATCGAGTCAATCTGGTTTACCAAACCAAGCTGGGGGCCAGTCCGTAGTCGCGATAGACTCAGAGCCCAAGAGACGCAGGTCCGTAGACGAGGAGTCCAACGCCTCGAAGAAGACAAAGAGCTCAGTGAGCTCCAAACCCTTCTCCGAGACGGTCAAGGACAGCCTCGTCGTCGCGATAGTGGACCTGTCTGACGAAGAAGGGAGGATCTCCTACGACAAGTGGAGGCTCATTGGAGGCAGAGTGATGAATTGCCTTTACGAGCGTATTTTGACTCATCCCAACTCTCCGCCCACCTTTCAAGACGCTAGCTGGCATCAAGGCTTTGGCAAGCTGATCCCATGCGACGATCAGAACTCGGTCGACTTCATCGCCGCTGCCATTAGCAGCATAGGTGAAACCTGGCCAGGAGCCAAGCTCAAGGCGGTAGAACGGAGCCAAATCCCCCACAGGCCGAAAGCGAGGATCTGAGTTCCACTCGAACCGCCCGAGCCAGCAAAAGTCCTTAGCCTGATTGCCTATCAGAATCCGGACCTACCAGTCAAAGACTGGAAGGCATTTGAGGAGCCATCGAGCTCTAAAAAGACGGATAATGACACCAAGAGATCTGGCCGCTCGCTAGTCATGTCTCTAACTGCCGAATCAGTACCTCTACTCCGCGCGAAGGATTTCAAGATCCGTTGTGGTCTGAAGGTAATTGATGTAAGGCTTTTCACGGCGGACCGAAATAGCATCGCAGGTCCCTCTAACTTGGCGACTCCCGCCGTCCCCCGCGTTGTAGTCCCTGATGATGAACCATCAACCCCCGATGACCTAAACGCCACCGTCGTGGAGAGGTCCGTATCAGCTCATAATGATGCTAAAACTGACACAGATTAATCTCCACCATTCTTCCTTAGCACCCGCCAACCTGCTACTTCGCCTCAGTGAACGAGGCTTCGACATTGCCCTGACCCAAGAACCTTGGATAAGAGATGACACCGTCATAGGATTGAGGGCCCCAGGATATACGCTCTACCACGCGAAGGATGTAGGTAGAACCCGAGCTTGCATTCTCGCTAAAACTTCCTTAAACTTAACTTTTCTTCCCCACCATAGCACAAGAGACCTAGCAGTAACACTGCTTAAATCAAAAAGCACCACCATCTGGCTGGCGTCAGGATACCTACCCTCTGAAGACCCCGAGTCTGCTCCATCCAAGGAAGTGGAATAAGTGGTAGATGAAGCAAGGAGGAGAAGAGAAGCCATCATATTGGGGTGCGATACCAACGCGCACCATGACCTATAGGGAAGTACCGACACTAACCCTCGAGGTAGGTCTATTTTCGAGTATTTAGTAGGCACCGACCTAGTAGTTTGTAACAGAGGAAATAGTCCCACTTTTATTACTAAGACCCGGCAAGAGGTGCTTGACGTCACCTTTGCTTCCCAAAGTATCTATCCTGCTATTTCCAACTGGATTGTATCTGACAGTCATTCGTTTTCCGATCACCGCTATCTGGAGTATAAACTGGAAATCTGTCACAGTACCGCACCCTTGGTCTTCCGCAATCGGCAGAAAACCGACTGGTGCTTACACAATAAATCCCTCTCTGCTAAACTATCCAATCAAGTGTACACTACACCAACTACACAGTTGGAATTAGACGAGCTAAACACCGTTCTAACCTCTGCACTTAATACAGCTTTCATCGAATCCTGTCCAATCACAAGAAGGAAGGTGGGCAATCGTCCCCCATGGTGGAATGCAGAACTTAACAGTCTTCGCTGCATAAGCAGGAAACAATTCAATAAAGCCAAACGAACAAGGCTACCACTGGACTGGGAGATCTACAAAGAAAGTCTGAAGAACTTCAAAATAGAGGTTCGGAAAGCTAGACGCAGATCCTGGAGCGGTTTTTGTCAGAGTATTGACAACACGTCTCAATCCTCTAGACTGCGAAAAGTCCTCTCCAAAACACCAACTATACCTAGTGTCCTCATGAATCCCAATGGATCCTGGGCGGAATCGGACGAAGTATCGCTCAACCTGCCTATGGACACTCACTTCCCCGGCTGCACGCCTACCCCCAACGATGATCGCGCCCTGGTAAATGCTGCACGCCCACAGGCACCTCCTCATCTTATCAACGAAGATAAGCTGAAATGGCCAGTAAACAGTTTCGAGCCATTCAAATCCCCGGGACCGGATGGTATTTTTCCGGCCCAGATTCAGACGGCCTTCAGTATAGTATGGCAGTATCTCTCCTGTATACTGAAGGCTTGTCTTGAGCTCGGAACAACACCAACTGCCTGGACCGAGGTAAGAGTGATCTTTATACCCAAAGCAGGGTATAGACATCGAGAGACATCGATCACCCCCCCAAAGGACCTTAGACCTATTAGTCTAACATCCTTCCTTCTCAAGATTCTGGAAAGAATCCTGGACCTACCCATCAAGGCCACTATTGATAGCACCCTACTATCCACGTCACAGCACGCCTACCAAAAAGGTAAGTCTGTCGAAACGGCTTTGCACTCCATCATTCACCCTATCGAAAAATCACTCTCAATCAAAGAGTTCACCCTAGTGTCATTTCTAGACATAGAGGGAGCCTTCAACAACGTTGAAACAAATTCGATTACCAGTGCCTTACTTAGGCTCAACATCTGCGAACCCATCTGTTGTTTCATAGAACTATGCAGATGATGTCGCCATTCTAACAACAGGCAAATACCCGCAGACACTGGCCGATGTCATGCAGTCTGCTCTCAATGAACTCCTCAGATGGACCGATAAATGCGGCCTCTCCGTTAACTCGACGAAGACCGAGCTAGTTCTATTCACAAGAAAAGACAAGCTACCTGACTTCACTCCGCCCAAGATAAGGGGATCCACCCTCAAGCTTTCAAATAGTGCTAGCTATTTAGGCCTAAAGCTTGACCGCAAGCTAATTTGGAAAGAGAATGTCGTCGAACAGGCCAGGAAATCGCTGGTCGCTCTATGCATCTGCAAGAAAGCAGTAGGCTCCACCTGGGGCCTTAAACCAAGCATCATGCACTGGCTATACACGTCGGTCATTAAACCGATTCTCATGTATGGAGTATTGGTATGGTGGCCCGCCTTGGAGAAGAAATCTAATCTATCCATAATGGAAAAAACTCAGCGAGTTGCATGTCTCAGTATTACCGGTGCACTGAGAACTTCTCCCACAGCGGCGCTCCAAACCATGCTCCACCTGCTTCCGATTGACATCGTCAGTAAGCAATTGGCTGTCAGCTCGGCAATAAGACTGAGAGGCTCCAGGCAGTGGAAGGAGCAACACACGGGACATGCCAATATACTTTCGATGCACCGTCATCTTCCCAATTCCACTGACCATCTGTAAACTGAATATGATTTTGACAAGGGCTACACGCACTCGATACCGGACAAAAGTGAGTGGACGCAACGCAATGTCCTTTACAACGAATCGCTGTCAATCTTCACGGACGGGTCCAAAACCAAGGACGGAGTCGGTGCCGGAATTTTCTCAGAAGATTTGGACATACACATCTCCTTTAACCTTCCAGACTACTGCAGCGTTTTTCAAGCCGAAATCACCGCAGTTCGCAAAGCTGCTGACTGGCTGGCGGCTAGCACACTATCAACACCTGATATTGTTATTTATGTCGACAGTCAGACAGCCATCAAATCCCTCGCATCCAGCACTACGAGATCTAAGGCAGTGAAAGACTGTCGCATATCTCTTAACGAGATAGCTGGTCAGTACAACCTCACCCTTTGCTGGGTACCAGGTCACTGTGACATACCGGGGAATTGTGCAGCCGACGAACTAGCACGACAAGGCTCCTCTGGTACAGATAGCATAAGCATCACCGACATCGAAGCGCCAACGTCTTATGATAAGTATTTCATTCAAATTGATGCCGAGAAAGTAGCCAATCATCGATGGCAAGATCTAGACCAATGTCATACCGCCAGACAGCTCTGGCCGATATTCAATAAATTCAGGTCCATCGGACTCTTGAAGCAGAAGAGAGGAGCCCTCTCAAAAATAACAAATGTCCTCACTGGACACTGCGTCATAGGAAGACATGCCCAGAGATTAGGTATCCCTCATAACGACTTCTGCAGAAGCTGCAGAGATGAAGAGGAAGAAGAGACCATCAGTCATCTCCTGTGCGCCTGCCCTGCGCTCGCCAACATCAGGAAGGCCACTCTGGGTGAATACTTCTACAATGATCTTAATGATCTCGGCAACGCCTGCACGGCTAAAATTCTAGACTTCTTTCAACGAAGCGAATGGTTCCAAGAGTAAGAGGGTGATCCACCCGCCTTACACATCGCCAGTTCAATGGACCTACTTTCTGGTCTAAGTACATCCTCATCGAGGGCCGATCCTAACCTAACCTAACCTATGGCATTCGTGCTCTGCCTAGTTAAGTAGTTAATCTGTACAAAATGACCCGGTACGAAGTCGTACTTTACACATGCTCGAAATACACCGCGGCTATTGAAATATCGGTTGTCAAAAGTCAATTTTCAATGTTCAATATCTCGAAAACTAAGCGAGGTATCAACAAATTTTACTTATTTTTTGTTCAGTGCGCTACGGTCTATAGGTTAGGTTAGGTAAGTGGGCAGGTGTAGGGGGATAGAAAACCTCCACACCACACTCAGGTCAGTATAGACCCATTGTGATACCCAAGGGGGGAAAGGAGATAGAAAAAGGAAAAATACCGTCTTGTAAGTATCCTAAAGAAAGAACTAAGTACTCACTGTGTCCTAGATACAAACCATCCAGAGGATTTGATGAAGTTTGCGATGTCATTTATTGGTCTGTTGGACAACTCTTCTAGATCCTCAAAGAAGTGTTGCCCAAGGATCTTATTTCTCAAATGATAGAGGCCTGGGCAATGACAGAGAAAGTGGGCGGTGTCCTCCTGAGCCTCCTCGTCGCCGCAGCCTCTACAAAGGTCTTCGCTAGTCACACGTAGTTTTTTCATGTGGTACCGCATGGTGTTATGCCCCATAATGACTCCAATTAGAGTAGAGAGGGATTTTCTGTGCCTCTGTATGAGTCTATTGGTTCTTACTCTGTCAAAAGCGGGCCACAGCTTCCTCGTGGTGACACAAGTATCTAAACAGGTCCACCTATTGTTAGCCGTTATGGCTTTGTTTCCTGCGGTCTATAAGAAAACAGCAAAACATCGTGGCGCCACGGATATCGTAATATCCCCGATGAAACCTACATATAATTTCCCTTTTTTTTTTAGAGAATAAGCCCTTTCTGCATTTGCGTGCCAGCAACTCAGCGTTTTTATACATTTTGAACGATACTCTGCAGAGTGTTCTGTTCCAGGTCCCAACACAACAGCCCGCAGCCAGCCAGAGTGACAATGAGTATAGAGTGTTTTTTTGAGATTCAAAAGTAAGCTAGATATAATTCTCAAAAAACACGCCTTTTAATCGCATCCTAAAAATTACATCGTATTCGACAGCTGAACGCGCCCATCTGCATTTGTAAATTTTCTTGGAAAGTACGTACTACCTATTTCTTTATCCATTGGAAAGCTTGATGGGTTTCAACATGTGGCTTTTAGCGGAAACTTAGACGAAATTTGGTTGTTTATTTAAAGAATGTCTGTTGTTGTGTTGGATAACGGCGCTTATTCTGCAAAAGTGGGTTTGTCGTCAGACGATAGTCCAATGTAAGTTAGTCCGTGTTTGTGCAAGTGTTTTTTCTAATTGTTGAAATTTCAGAATTGTGCCTAATTGCATTATGAAAGTCAAATCTGAGAGGCGAAGGGCGTATATAGGACAGCAAATTGAAAGCTGTTTGGACACTTCTGGACTGTTCTACATGCTTTGTTTTCAGAAGGGTTTACTTGTTAACTGGGATGCACAGGTACTTCACTATATCCGTGGCAATAAGTTGAAGGAGCTTAAGTCCATTTGTACGATTTTTCAGGAGATGCATTTAAAGTTGTCGCTCATGTGAAAATCGTATGAAATTTTGAAATTGCGCCACTATGATAGCCGTAACTCGGCAGGCTTTACAGTCATGTAAATAATAAATTGAGAAAAAATACTTTATGTAATTGGGAACATTTTGGCAAAATCTTACTTTACCGGAAATGTCGAAAATTGCACTTTTTTTTTTTTTAATCCGATTAGCTCGCGGTGAGCACGAATCTGCAAAAAATTCGATCGAATTTTTTACTATTATTTTCTCAAATTTTCAATCGCTAAATTTCTTTGGGATCTACGTAAGTTTCCGTTTTCTTTTCTCTTGAGCTCATTTTCTTGAGGTTTTCTCACATGGTGGGTATACGATCGACCGATGGTATCTTTACTTTTACTATAACTATCGTTTTCGTGGACCGATTTTAATGAAACTTTTTATTTGTTAATTTAATTCTTTATCTTAGCAACAAAAGGGGATATTACGATTTCCGTGGTAACATGTTTTGAAAGCGCAGTTTTGTTGATCTTGATGATATAAGAACAAAATATAAAGTACCAAAATTCTCGTTTTTACCTAGTTTAGGAGCTATCGAGGTTTAAAAATGTATTTTTTCCTATGGGATTTCTCTTAGAATATTAATTTATTTGCACGTGGAACAGAATTTAGTTTGCATAGTTATGGGTATGAACAATTTTTGCAATAACAAAATGGTGCATAGTTAAAGTAGCACAAAGATACTATTTCTCCTTGGAAACGCGTTTTGAAGACGCAATTTGCAACATCGGGTTTTAAGTGAATAAAAAAAAGTAATAGACTTAGCCCCAGGCGCATGCCTGACAGTTGTTGACATACCCTTAGCGGAGCGGCGAAGTCGCGTGAGCGGCTAAACCCCTCCGGAAAGCGGAGTTTAAATAAATCAATCGCGCAAAGCGCGCCACTTACCCACTGTTGGCAACACTGGACGTAGTTTCTACTGAAATATTGCAGTTGAGGATGAGTAGACATTTTTATATAATAATTTATAACTTTAAACTTTGTAACAGAAATTGTATTTCTATCAAAAGTGCGCTCGTTTTAACCGACTTTGTAGTTATCAATTAATATGCAAACAAATAAATGGTACATATGTACCTGGATTACTGACTACTCCTAAAAGTATGCCTACATTTTCATTCAGATTTATGCATGTAGGTTTCATATTGACACTTCTAAAGTTATGCAACATCATGTTATCGCAAAAATGTTCATACATAAAACTATGCAAACAAAATTCTGTCCCACATGCTAAAAAAATAATATTCTATGAGAAATCCCATAGGAAAAGATAAACTTTTAAACCTTAATATCTCCTAAACTAGGCGAAAACGAGAATTTTGGTACTTCATCAGGGTTATCGTGAATAAATTTTCCCTCGGAATTTTTCCCCCAAACAAAAATTAGGTATCTTCAAAAATAGGAAAAAAATTCGTCAGGAAAAAATTAAATATCGCGATTGCGTTGAAAATTCTCCTGAATTGTCATTCATGATACCTATTTCTTTTCCGCCGAACTATTTCCTCTTTTTTGAAGATACCTAGTTTTTGTTCGGGGGAAAAATTCAGAGGGAAAATTTATTCACGATAATCCTGTGTATTTTGTGCTTATGTCATCGAGAAAAAAAATTGCGTCTTCAAAACGGGTTTCCACGAAAATCGTAATCGTGCCCAACAAAAAAAAATTTTTAAATTTGGATACTCCATTCCCGAAATGTTGGTATCATTCTATATGGCCTTTTTGAAAATTTGGGGGCGGGTTACGCCTCTCGGGTAAGAGAGAGCAAAAAAAAAAATTACAGATTCCTGCTCAGCGTGAGCTCTATCGGACTTAACAAAAAAAAGTTTAATTTTCGACATTTCCGGTAAAGTAAAATGTAGCCGAGCTGACAAACACGAAAGGCGGAGAGTTTCTCGATTTCTGCAATGACTATGGGTTAATACTTTTGAACGGAAGGACAAATGGGGACAACGAAGGAACCTTACATTTATCTCTACCGTAGGAAACTCCGTTAACCTAGAAATATAATCATATTTTTTATGACGTAAAAGATAATCATACGTCTCAGAGACGTATGGCACTTTGTTAGTGTATAAAATGAATCCCATGAACTTTTTATAAAATATTAATATTTTATTTATTAATGTAGTTCATATTAAGAGATATGAAGCAATGATTCAGTAAAAATAAATATTAATTTAAATAATAAAGACAAAAAACTTAAACTCCATTACAAATTAACAAAGAAAAATAACATATTTTTTAGAGGAACATTAAAATTGTCTTTAAGTCTTAATAGTTGCCTAATTAGCATTTTTTTTCTAAAAATAAGTGTACCAATAAGTCTTAGTAATTTTGAATCGCATACGATTAAATGAAATACAAGAATGACACACTTCATTTTTATGTTCGCCGCAAACAGCCTTTTTGTATACCACACATGATATTTTTGGCATAATAATGCGGGCATCTAAAGATGAAGTTAAATTACTTCCTGACGCTGATTGTTCTTCACCAGAGCTGTCCGGCATCTGCATCCACAGCGTCAATAAATTCGTCTTCAGTGCCAATCTGAAAGTCGCCCTCTAAGAGGAAATCTTCACAATAACTTTCACATTCTGACGTCATAACTTCTTCATTTTCCATCAACAAATTCTCAATTTCACTATAATTCAACACTCCTCGGTTCGTCATGACGATAAAATAAAAATAAGCACCAAAAACTTATAAAACATATCTGTAAATAATAATAAACAATTTTTTCAAATATCTCACAAAAGTTACATAAAAGATAATCATACGTCTCCCAGACGTATGGCATAGCTATAACTTGTCACCACAGGTACTTACCGTCGCACCACGACCGTCACGGGCAAGCTCCGACCACCGCCTGAGCATATTTAGGCAGCCAACCGAATGCGGTTTTTCAGTTAAAAGGATATTACATTTTTTTGCGCGCCATACGTCTGGCAGACGTAGTTTATCTTTCTAGGTTAATGACATTATCTGCTGCATCACAGGAAATTCTGGATCTTATAAAGAAATTCGAAAATGTAAACAAAATCTGGTCTGATTATCTCCCAATTCAACTAAGCCTTAACTTAAAGTCCGTTACAAAATGTAATACCTAAAATGTCATGGAGACCCATATCTTTGGCTATGGGTCTACTACATGACTAAATTAAATGAGAAACTGAGAGTGTTAGCACAACATAAATCCGAATTGGATCTGAAAGATTTGAAGGCAGTAATAAATTAGTCTGCACCATTAAAACTAAGTCCAAATCGATATTCACCATCTCTTTATCGATTTCAAGGCCACCTATGACAGCATCTATAGAGAAAAGCTTTATAGAGCCATGTCTAGTTTTGACATCTCTCCCAAACTGAATAAACTAATAAACTAAACTAAACTAAACAAACCTATTCATCTGTGCATGATGACGATGGAAAACGCTCGCTGCTCCATCAAGGTCGCTAATAACCTCACCGAGACCTTTGATGTCAAAAAAGGTTTTAGACAAGGTGCCGCGCTGTCATTTGACTTCTTTAATATTGTACTTGAACGGATTGTGCGGAACTCACAAGCCAACATCGGAGGCACAATTTATCACAAGTCTGTACAACTGCTGGGATACGCCGACGATATAGACATTATTGGAAGAACTCAGCGGGCTGTCACCGGTGCGTTTGCAAGCATTGAGGTGGAAGCGGCCAAAATGGGTTTAGCGATAAACGAGGGCAAACCAAATATATGTTGTCAACAAGAAGGGACAATCAACACCGACGAATTAGACCGAACGTCACAGTGGGCAGCTATCACTTCGAGGTAGTAAGGGACTTTGTTTACCTTGGCTCTGCTATAAATTCGAAAAACAACATCAGCGCAGAAATCAATCGAAGAATAACTCTTGCCATTCACTGTTTTTTGGGCTTATAAGGCAATTCAACAGTAAAGCCCTATCTCGAACAACCAAGGAAACTGTATAAGACATGACACAGACTTTATTAAAAGAGGATGAAGATATCCTTGGTCGCTTCGAGAGAAAAATTCTTCGTTAGATATTCGGTCCCGTTTGCGTTGACAGGCTTTGGAGGAGAAGATTCAATAACCAACTATACGAGCTGTACAGCGACATCGACCTAATCAAAAAACTGCGTATTTGACGTCTGAGATGGCTAGGACATGTAGAGCGAATGGACACCAACGCGCAACGGCCCACAGAGTCTTCGAATTTGCCAACTGCGGCCATGAAATGTGCGAATCTAGTTTCGAGTATCGAACGTTAAAATGTCACTTTGAAGCAAACGTTCCAAAGAATTCTGTGGCTTATTTATATTTGGGAAAGCAACTTAAATATATGTTATAGAAATTGAATTGGATGCGGTCGAATTGTCGTTCCATGACGATGACAGACAAGGAGAAAGAATCTTCCATCCGATTCCGTTGCGCATAGGGGGTCCTTCGGCATTTCACTCTTGGGCTAAAATGTCCCAAAGATTTGCAGATTTTTTCCTGGCTTCGGTGGTCTTTAAATAGCCTCTCAAAAATTCTGAGTGAGCTATCATACAATCCACAACTATTTCAAACCGCGCTGGTTTTGTATTTTGATTGTTGGTGGCCTCCCTTCATAAATTATAAAACACGTGTTAATCAAATAATTTCACAAAATTATTTTATGTATATCACTTTCATTGTATTTTTAAGCTAAAAATAATTTTTTAAATCATAAAATACATTTTAAAAGAAATACAATTGCTTATCTCAACATCCGCAAACCAAATAGCAATAGAACAAAGTGATGCGAATTCGAATTACTTTGACATTTCGTTTAGCAATACACAGTGCTAGATTTGCGATAAGAAATTGACATTGAAGTTGACAACAAAAGTTTGTTCGATTTTCGTAAATTTGGATTTGCGATTCGAATTAGAGTGACAATTCTGCGAATTCGAATGATTTGACTTTAGAGTAGCAATACAGAGTGAGGCCCCAGGTGCAAACACTTTGCCAAAAACTTGATTTCCGAAGAAGAATAAGTTGAGATTTTAAATGGAAATTACTGTGAAAACTGGATAAATGTCATCCATTATATAATTAACACTGAAAAATATTAATGTATTACTTAACGTAAAAAACTCTACCGACGACGGGTTAGGTCGTATGCTTTGTTCTTTTCTTTATATTTTAAGTAAAAATTAAGTTTCTCTTGAAATAAAGAACTTATTATTATCATTATTATTATTAAAATAATACATGAATTTCAATTTATTAAAAAAAAAAAAAATATTTTGCTGTATGTTGGGTTAAAAATAATAGTAATAATTTGTATAACCGATATTGTTTTCCACGCTTTTGCTTTGAACAATTTCCTTGGCCGGTTGGTTATTAGCGTTATTTTCAAACATTGATATTTTATTTTTCACTTTTTGGGAATTAATTCTATTAGAAGTAGGTTTACTTTTAATTTCTTGGAACATTTTTGCAACTAAAACTCCGAACATTAATGAGCATACCGAAATTTTTTTTTTGCAGAAAACAATATGGGATTACATCTTTAGTACGGACTGTTCCAATATAAAACTAAGCAACAGTATTTTGATTATTACAGAGCCTTTACTCAATCTGCACAGTATTCAGGTAATTGTTTGCATAGGTACTCAAGTTTGACCTTGTAAATTAACTTCATCTACTTTGTTCAATAGGAAACAATGACGGAAATATTATTTGAAGAATTTGAATGTGGTGGCATGCTGAGAACTTCATCGGCAGATTTAGCGGCATATAATTACGGGCTACAGTTACACAATTTTGGAAATTGTATTATTATTGATGTTGGTTATAGTTTTACCCACATTGTACCTTACATAAAGGGAAAACAATTAAAAAGTGGAATAAGAAGGATAGAAGTTGGTGGGAAAGTGCTGACTAATTATTTAAAGGAGGTTATTTCTTACCGGTAAGTTGCACTTATTTATGGATGTGTTTATAATATTTCAATCTTACTTAGGTGGCGCTACAGTCCGGGGTGGTCCTGGGCCTCAACCAACAAACCTCTCTAGCCAGACCGGTTACGATCCAGCTGTCTCCAGTTGCGCACGCCAAGTTGGTTGAGGTCCACCTCCACTTGTTTGCGTCACCTTCCGCGAGGTCGTCCTCTATTCGATGTCCTTGTATAGGTCGTATAGTTCGGCATTGTACCTTCTCCACTCGCCGCACAGTGTGCGGATTCGCCAATCTAGCTGGATAAAAGTATAGCAACAAGTCGAATAGACTTTTAAATGCATGATTTGTTACTTTATGATCGTAAATGGATAAACGGTTATAAAAGATATTTAGTTATAGTGGCGATATTTTAAAGAAAAACAAGCAGACAATTACTGTTTTATTGCTACCAAAAAAGGCATTTCTAAGAGATTAAACTTTTTTTTTTTGTAATTTTGTTTTTGGGTGCTATTTATGAGTGCAAATATGAGAATGCTGAATATATAATTAAAGTAGTGATATCAAAAGAAAAAAAAAATAATAAGAATGCGACTGAATAAAACAGAACATTTATAAATTACTTAAAATAAAAAAAAAAATTTGTTCGATTGAATCACCACAACTGTTTTAATCGGTAAACAAACTCCAAAAAGGCTTTACAATGGTGTCTCTAGCAGATCTGTTCAACTCCTGACTTTCAAGGCTAATTTTTTCTAACCATCGAAAGCAATCAGAAAACAAAATACGGATTACAGTTACTCATTGTATTAAGAAGTAAACCACATCATTTTAAATCATCTCACTTCGATCCTCTCAAAATAACCAAGGGCATCCAGGGATGATTAGTGTCTTATAAAGAATTACCTTAGCAGTTCGAGATAGGGCTTTGTTACTCAATTGCCTTCTTAGCCCATAGAAACAGCGATTGGGAAGAGTAATTCTTCGTTTGATCTCCTCACTGGTGTCATTTGCGGAGCTCACCATAGAGCCTAGGTAGACAAAGTCCTTTACTACTTTAAAATTATATCTGTCTATTTTGGCGTTCTGTCCAAGACGCCGATGTTGGGTGTCCTTTTTTATAGACAGCATATGTTTTGATTTCATTGACTGCTTAAGCCATCTTTGCTGCTTCGATCTCAATACTCGCAAATGCCCCGTTGACGGCCCGCTGAATTCCTCCGACTATGTCAATGTCATCGGAGTAAGCGAGTAGTTCTACAGACTTGTAAAAGATCGTACCTCTGGTGTTGGCGTGTGAGTTTCGTACAATTCTTTCAAGTATTATATTAAAGAGATCGCACGATAGCGCGTCACCTTGTCTAAGACCTTTCATTTTTTTTTTCATATTTTTTCATTCATTTTTTTGTGGCTGAAACCACAGCCGACCCGTCCGAAGAGCCCTCATCCATAATGGAAGCTATTGGACCGACGGGTGGTGGGCGTGCTGCGGATTTACCACAGATTTTATTAGTCTTTTCTTTATGATTAACATTAGAAAATATAATTAAAATAAAATAGGATAATCATTACTAACAATAATAGGAAACAATAAGAAAAAACAATACAAAAATAAATAAAAAACAATAATCGAAATTATAATACCAAAATAACAATAACAGAGAGAAAATAAATATATCACGTGTTGGTTTTAACAAATGCAATGCATTTTCTTTTAAAAATCCTGAGATCAGTTTAATTTTTTATGTTATTAGGCAGCGTGTTAAAAAGACTGACACCCTTATAGATAAATGTGTTTTGACCTGCCGTTGTATTTTGAAAACCCACTCTGAAGTCGTTGGCATGTAAGGGGTATGGTTGGTTTTCCGACCAGTTTGACACCCCTTGTTGTGATAACCTTGGCGCCGCTCCGTATTTTACCTTAAAAACAGCTAAAAGTGTAGGTATTAAGTTCAAATTTTTGTTTTATACTTAACCATTTAAGAGCATCCAACATGCATCTGATTGGTGTATATCTATTGCATTTCAAAAGATTCCAAGATACAAATTATGACCGGGTAAGAGCATTCATAACGTTTCTTTTTATAATATCGACCGAAGAATTAAAGTCGAAGAAATGAGCATTTTCATTATTGTGAAGGTACGAAGTATGGAAAGAGAATCCTATTTAAGACAAGGCGTAAACGCCATTAGTTTGCCAGAGTCTACTCGGGGAGTAGGGCTAGAAAGCCAGAGCGAAAATCAAGCAAGACAGGGGTCAAGATTAATTCTGATTTTATTTTCCAATTGTAACGCCTTAAATATTAAAATTCCCTCCAGCAAATCCATATCGATCGATATGTATTGCATCCAGTACACTATCGATCCGGAACATAATTCGATCTTCCTAATATCGCGAGGGCTGCATGCACTTCGAATGGGTCACATAAACCACGCGACAGTCTTTCTGATTGCCGAAACAATGTAACACGAGTATGCACTGGTGGCACTGGTGACACAGTTGGATTCACTACATTATACAAATTATACAAATTTATAAGCCCATTTATCGATGAAGAATGGCCGTAATTAGTTCGCGATTGAGTTTAATATTAAAAAATCGTCGATTTCTTAGGCCAGCAGCTGGAATATTTATATTTAAAAGTCTTAAGATCTCAGGGGAATCAATCTCACCAATAAGTAGGTTATGAAGAAAATTTGTTCTAGTCACTACTCTTCTAATTTCAAGCGGTTCTAACCTAATCAGCTTAATAGTGTCCGACCGAAGATCGATTTCTAGCCGAAGCCGAATATTCGGCTAAACAACAACCTTCGGCCGAAGCCGAAGCTTTAATAACTTAAAGAATTTCCGTTTAAGATTGACTAAAAGTGAAGAAAATAATGATTTTTTTGAAGTTTTTCTGGAATGTATGCTCGCAATAAGCAAACTAACGGGATAAATTAACTTTTCAAAAATAATAACAAATTAAACTAGTATCAGCATCAGTATATAAAGTAGTAAATAGCTCAAAACAAAACAAGAAATAACTCTTAACAAAAAAAAAAAAAAAACAAATTCATTAGCAATAATTTTTTATTTTTTTTTGGTTGCGCCTGGAGGTGCATGAATCTTCAAAAGATACCAATGGTCCGTACCATTGGTTATGCCCGATTCATATATCTGACAATGCCATCAGTGCTAGTCAGTATATGCCTACGGGCTAAACCTCACCCCTCAGAGAGGCACTATGAGAACCGGCTGCGCGTACTCATAGTAGTAGAAAATTCGTCCCTCTCATTTTTTTCATTTTTGTTATGACTAAGTTGCCTTAACAAGTAGTTTACGCTTCTGTAGTGTTAATCGCGTTAAGTAGGTAGCTTTCCAGCGAAGGCACCTACTAATACCGTCATTACATGCGGTTTTTCCTTACGGCGCTAGGTCGAAAGATCTTGTTCTTTGTAGTCGGCGCTCAAGGTTTGTCACGTCCATAGTACGGATTATTTCATTATTGCAGTGAACATGAAGACGGGTACGAAGCTTGCGAGCAAAGTTTGTTACTTCGTCCCTAACGGTAGCAATTCCTAGATCTCTGTGAACATCACTATTTCTTATAAACCAATGAGCATTCACGATTGCTCTTAGTATTTTGTTTTGAAATGCTTGCAGTAGAGCCATATTGCTTGGTTTGGTACAACCCCAAAGTTGTATACCATATGTCCAAGACGCTTTTAAGACTTGCTTATACAGAAGCAGTTTGTTGTATACGCTTAACTTCGAGTATCTTCCGAGTAGGCAATACATTTCTCTAAATCTGATTTCGAGCTCTTCGCGCTGCTTTTTAACGTGTGGTTTCCACTTAAGTTGTGCGTCTAGGGTCATTCCTAGATATTTTGCCTCGTTTGCGTACGGTATTTGCACCGAGTTAATGGGTATGCATAGGTAAGGTGTTTATCTTTCTTAACGTAAAATTGACATGCGTTGATTTGGTCTCATTCAGGACTATTCGCCATGTTTTTGTCCATTCGCATACTTTGTTCGAAGCTTGTTGGAGTTTTCCCGTTGATGATTCGACTGACTCATCCGTTACGAGGATAGCCGTGTCATCTGCGAACGTTGCTACAATGGTCCCTTCATCTTGCGGTATATCTCTTGTGTAGAGCAGAAACAGGATTGGACCGAGAACACTTCCTTGCGGAACACCGGCGTAGATTTCTTTGAAATCCGAATATTCACTCCCGTGTCTAACACGGAAAAATCTGTTTTCAAGATAAGATTCCAATATTCTGTACAACTTTTCCGGTAAGATTACCCTTAGCTTATACTTTAGGCCTTCGTGCCATACCTTGTCGAAGGTTTGCGATACGTCGAGAAAAGCGCTAGAGCATATTTTTTTCCCTTCCAGAGCTTTTTCAATTTCGTTCGTTATTCGATACACCTGATCGATTGTGGAATGTTTGACCGGAAAGCCGAATTGATGATCCGGGATCAAGTGTCTTTCTTCAATTACTGGTTGCAATCGTTTCAGCAGAAGTTTCTCGAAGACCTTAGATATTATTGGCAGAAGTGAAATAGGTCTATATGATTTCTTGTCATTTGCACATTTTCCCGGTTTCGGAACCATAATAACTTCGGCGACTTTCCATTGCCTTGGAACATATAATAGTCTTAAAGAAGCATTTATAATGTAGAGCAACTTAACCAGCACTTTTTTCGGTAGCTCTTTCAAAATTTCGCCAGTGATTAAATCATATCCCGGAGCCTTGTTGTTTTTCAATTTGTTTATTGTCATTCGAAGTTCGGACAAGGATACGGTTTTTACTTTAAAGTTGTCGGGTGCCGTATTATCATTCGGATGTTCGATCAACGGTTGTCCATCGAACGGCTTGAACGTTTCCTCTAAGTGATCGGCAAATAATTCTGCTTTCTCTTTGTCTTCTTTTGCCCATTCTCTGCGACGCTCTCTGCCACACTCAGGTCAGCGTTGACCCATTGTGGTACCCATGGGGGAAAAGTGATCCCTTACCCAATGAAACTAAAAACTACTCAGGCACTTACTTCATTTCTGCATACAAACCACCCTGATGATTTGATGAAGTTCAACATCTTTTCCGTTGAAACGCCGGAGAGTTCCTCGAGATCCTGGAAGAAGAATTTACCAAGGAACTTTTTCCTGGAATGTTGAAGACTCGGGCAGTGGCACAGGAAGTGGATGGGTCCTCAAAAACTTCCTCGTCACCACAGCCTCTGCAGAGTTCCTCCTCCGTCAGGCGTAGTTTCTTCAAGTGGTACCGCAGAGTGTTGTGTCCCGTGATGATGCCCACGAGGGTGGAAAGGGATTTCCTATCTTTACGGATGATTCTCTCGGTCTTTGCTTTGTCGAAAGATGACCATAGCTTCCTAGTGATGGCGCAAGTTTCCATGGAGTTCCATCTTGTGTTCGCCACCTCAGTGGCTTTATTCCCTGCAGCGAGCTTGAGTGTGCAAGGCGGGATACACACAGGGGGATCAACTTGTTCTGTTGGGGCTGCTGAGCCGATTCTCGCCAGCTCGTCGGCTTTCTCATTGCCTGGGATACCCTCGTGTCCAGGGACCAAACAGAGCGATACCTTGTGCTGTGTTCCAATAACCCTGAGCTCTTCTCGACAACACTTCACAAGCTTCGATTTAATTTCTATGGCAGTAATCACTTTTATAGCTGCCTGGCTGTCGATAAAGATGGTGATACCTTCTGGCGGTATTGCCCTTATCGCAGACTCACGGGCGGCTGTTGCCACTGCTAAGACCTCTGCTTGGAAAACACTGCTGTGGTCTGGAAGTCGTATGGATATTGATACACCTAGAGGGTTGGAGAAGATACCTGATCCTACACTAGTGCTCATTTTTGAACCATCCGTGTAGATGGCTATAGATTCGGCATTAGGTATATGACCGCTTTTCCAATCTTCCCTGCTAGGGTAGGCGGTAGAGAAAGGCCTTGTAAAGTCTAAATATGGCGTCATGTAATCCGTTACGGGCATGAGGCCAAAGTATTCGAGTAGGATCATCGAGTGACCTGTTCTGCTTGGTTTCCAGTTCGCTGACTGACTTATTCTCATAGCATTAATGGCTGCTGATGTTCGTATAAAGATGTCTAGCGGCAGCAGGTTGAGGATAGCCTCGAGTCCTGCGGTTGGGGTTGTCCTCATTGCACTGGTGATGCCAATGCACCCTAGTCTTTGAACTTTGGTGATTGCCTTTAAGTTGGTGCATTTGTTGACAGCTGGCCACCATACTAGATTGCCGTAAGTCAGTATGGGTCTAACTATAGCCGTATACATCCATAGTATGATTTTGGGGGAGGGTCCCCAGGTTCTAACAAAAATTCTACTACATGAGTAAAAGGCTATTGTTGCTTTCTTGATTCTTTCCTCTATATTTAATCTCTAGTTGAGCTTTTTGTCAAGTACAAGGCCCAGGTATTTTGCGCTATCGGACAATCTGAGTGGGATACCATCAACAGAAGGTGTACTGAACTCCGGTATTTTCCTCTTGTTCGTAAAAAGTACGAGTTCGGTTTTTTGGGGATTAACCTTTAGACCGCAGCTCCTGGCCCATATGCTAAGAGTATTAAGGGCTCCGTCAAGTTGTTCGCTGAGGGTAGGCAGGAATTTACCTGTAGCAAGCAGCACGACGTCATCCGCGTACGCTGTAGCTCTGACCCCGCTGTACCTTAGTTGTTGTAGTACCTCATTAAGAACAATGACCCAGAGCAGTGGGGAGATTACCCCGCCTTGAGGGGTACCCCTCGAGGCGTATGCTTCGAGCTTTGAACCCTTAAGTTCGGTGGTTATATGTCGTTCCTCGAGCATGCTAACAATCCAGTTAATTAGACTGATGTCGATGTCTAGGTTTCTTAGGGTTCTTTTAACCGCTTCGGTATTTACATTATTGAAGGCTCCTTCAATGTCCAAAAAAGCAGCTAGTGTGAACTCTTTATCCTTAAGTGATTTTTCTATAGAGCCGACAACATGATGTAGGGCAGTTTTCACACATTTACCCTTCGTGTATGCGTGTTGGGCTGGGGATAAGTCCCCCGGGCGTATTCTACTACGTATGTAGATGTCGAGCAATCTTTCAAAAGTTTTCAGGATGAAAGAGGTAAGGCTAATTGGTCTGAAGTCCTTCGCGGTGGTGTGACTAACCTTGCCCGCCTTGGGTATAAAAACCACCTTTACCTCCCTCCATGTTCTTGGTATGTAACATTGTTAAAGACTACTGGTAAATAGCTTTTTGAGAATTGGGGTAATGATTGGTGCAGTTTTTTGCAGCATGATCGGTATAATCCCATCAAGTCCTGGGGATTTAAAGGGGGAGAACGATCTTATTGCCCACTCTATTCTGTCCTCTGTTACCAAATCCGCAGGGGGTTCCGATTCGCTGTGATTGTTATTAGTACTGCTACATGGTACGGTAGTACACCCCGGGAAGTGCGTTTTAATAAGCATTGCCATCTCTTGCGCGCTCTCCTCTTTTCTCGTATGAGGTCTTCGATTTCAGGCTGGTATTTGACTTTATTGTTCCGTGCTTCTGTCTTCCGCAAAGGAGTGTTTTTCCACGCTGAGCTCTGAATGGCTTCGACGAGTTTGTCGATTTCTTCTTCTATTTCGAACGGTGTCTTTAGCGGTACATTTAAAGCAACATTTTCGTTGCAGTCTCTTCTGAAAGCGTCCCAGGTAGTTTTGTTACTATTTAACCTAGGCGGTCCTTCTTTTTTTTACTAGACTTCCACCTATTTTCAGAGTGACTGCCGATTCTTCGACTTCCGCCAAATTTTTAGTTAACCCTTTTGCGATAAAGAAGTCGACGAGGTCAGGGATTTTTTTGTCAGTTGGCCAATAAGTTGGCTTTCTTGTCGAAAAAAAGTTCACCCCACGTTTCATGCTGGCTTTGTACAATAATCTGCCTTTTGTCGAATTGCATCTTGATCCCCAGAAAGAGTGTTTCGCATTAAAGTCACCACCTAAGACAAAATTAGGTCCGAGTGAGTCGAAGAGACGAACGAGGTTGTCTTCTACTAGCTTATATCCCGGAGGGAAGTAACTAGATCCGATATTGTAGTCTAAGTGGTTTATTTTTACGGAGACTGAGCTTATTTGCATAGAATCAAATTCTATTTCTATGTTTTCGGAGTGCTTAATACAGTCTTTGATGTAAAGAGAGGACCCGCCTTTCGCATTTTCCGAAGGATGATTCGCATGGTAATCGCTGTAACCTTTTATTTTGGGTCTAAGTCCCTTTTTTAAGTGCGTTTCCGATACCAAACATATATCAATATTATTTTTCCGTAGAAACACTTCTAACTCGTCGATTTTTTTCAGAAGACCGTTTGCGTTCCACGTTAGTATCTTAAGTAACTGTTTCATATTCATGTTTTTCTGATTGTCTTGCGAGGTTTGAACTCGAGCTTGCTCAATTTGTCAAGTATAATTTTATTAACCCTGGTTTGCTCCTCAAATTTGTCCAATATAATGGTAAATATTTGGCTGACCGGATCTGTTGTAGCTGATCTTAATTTGTTTTCGTTTGATGCGACTTGCGCGTACGATCTCGCGTCAGCCTGGGGCGGTTTTTCCGCTGCACTTGGACCAGCGACGTTCTCTTGCGCAATTTTTTTATTTTCCTTTATCGGTCTCGTCGTTTTGACTGGCTTAGCGGTCTTAGGCTTATCGGTTTTACGATCTCTTAAGCTTGGGTTCGGGTGTATCGGTTGCTTGAGAATATCGCACCTTTTTTGAAGCTCCTTTGCTACTTCACAACCTCGATAGTTTGCTGGGTGCTTGCCTTTGCAGCTCATGCAGGTCGCCGGAGCCTGCTTATTTAAGTCACACCTTTCTGATAAGTGGTTCCCGGCACATTTTACACATTTCGGTTCTTTTTGGCAATACGACTGGGTGTGATTGAAACCTTGACAGCGTTTGCACTGAGGTATCGATCGTGTATTCGTACGCATAGGCTCGATTTTAACTACGATATTCAAAATACTTTTTACATTATAAATATCGTCTATATTTTCGCTTCTATCGAAGGTTAGCATAAAGAGCGGAAGTCCATGCTTGACCAAGATTTCATTGCCTTGTTCCGTTTTCTGCTTTATCTTCTTTAAGATATTAATTGCGTCAATAATTTTCAAGCCTTTTCGTTTAAGGTTATTTATAATGTCATATTTAGTGCACGAGGGGTGGAGACCCCTTGCTATAACACGGAGTGGTTTTTCTGATTTATATTCATAGGTGAACCCCTGGATCTTTTCTGCGTTTAGTTTTTTCGATATTGCTCGGTAGCCGTCAGAGTCAACTACATTAATTTTCCAATCATTGTTTCGGAATGATGTTACTTTAAATTCCGATGTCACAGTTCCCTTGAGAAGACAATGCAATTTATTGTAGTCCGTAATGCCCATGACGTTTACTGCAGGAGGGGGACGTAATTTGTCGTGAGTTTGTTTCTGTTTCAAGTCTTTTTCTTTGTCGTGTTTTCGTGACTCGATTTCAGGTGAGGGTCAGGGTCTTTTCTTTGAGACCCCATTTGTTTCGCGTGCTAGCTCTTCTTCATCCGTGTGATATTTGGGACTAGCTGCACGGGGTGGGGTAACTTCGCGTTCTCTTTGCAAAAGTGAATTCTTTAAGGCCTTGTTTTCCTCTTTTAGTGATTCTACCTCTCTCTTAAGCTCTTGGTAGAGTAGATCCATTTTATTTAGCTTAATGCGGAGTTCTTTGTTTTCTTCCTCAAAGCTATTACATTTCACTGCGTCCCTCTTGCGCTTGCACGGCGGACTTCTTTTTCAGGAGACATTCGGTTTGATGGTGGAGACCGAGTTACCCTTGAATTTCTCAAAAAGGGGTTTATTAAATGCAATAATTGGCAATAATAAAAACCATTTATCCAATCAATAATTTTCGGCGCCTACCACGACGCACGACAACCAAAAAACTTCAACCAAAACTTCGTCCTATTTTGGCCGAAGCCTAAGGTTTAGCCAATTGTAGTTTTATTAGCCGGATGTGACCGAAGCCGAAGCTTCGGTCGGATACTACAGCTTAAGTATCGATTGGTAGGAGGGTAACGTGTTAGGGTCAACCCAGGGAAGTCCTCTAAGGGCAAAGCTTAAAAATCTTTTTTGGATGGCTTCAATTTGTAAGATACATTATAATACCGATACCAAACAATTGACTGACGCATATTCCAAAATGGGCCTAACAAATGATACATATAACATTTTAATAACGTACGGGTTGGTAAATTCACCAACATCTTATCATTCCCCAAGCTCTATTAGCCTTATATGTGATAAATTCAATATGATTTGTGTAGGAAACTTTAGAGTCCAGCATAACGCCCAAATCCTTAATTTGATAGAATCGAGAAATTTCTTTATTGTCAAGTGTGTACTTAAATAAAAGATGCGATTTACGGCGTGTGAAGAATATAACAGAACACTTACTTACATTTAGGGATAACAAGTTTTTAGAGCACCAAAGAGAACATTTCTGCATGTTAGTATTAAGTATTTGGAAGCTGTGCGTGTTTTTCCCGGATGCAAACATTTTAAAGTCATCCACAAACATTAAAATATCACATTGAGGTATAAATTTAACAACATCATTTACAAATAGGACGAAGAGGAGTGGACCAATGTGGCTTCCTTGCGGCACACCAGAAGTAAAGAAGTTTACAAATTGGTATCTATTACATAAATATGATGACAACCAATCAACAAAGGAAATTGGAAAACCCAGGCGTTTAAGCTTAAAAAGCAATAGACTATGATCTACACGGTCGGATGCTTTACTAAAGTCCGTGTAAACGGTATCTACTTGGTTGCCTTTACTTATTTCAGAGACAACAAAATTTGTAAATAAGATTAGGTTTGTTACAGTCGAGCGTTGTACAAATCCATGCTGGTTATTACAAATCAATGACTTGCAAAAAAAGCTAAGACTTTCGGTAACTAATTTGTCAAATAATTTAGGAATTACAGATTGTTTACATTACCACGGTAGTTTTCAATTTTGTTTCTCCTATCAGACTTAAATATGGGTATTATAAAAGATTTTTTCCAAATAGATGGGAATGTAGATGATTTTAATGACAAATTAAAGAGGTGACAGAGAATTTTGTGTACGGGTTGTGCACAATTCTTTAGAAAAGCAGAGGGTAAACCGTCAGGTCCGGGATTTAAGTTTGATTCCAATTCCAGCAAACACTTCAATGTACTATCCTCGCAAATTTCAATATTATTGAAAATAGGACACAGATTCCTGAAGATAACTAAAAAATTCTTCATCAATGTTTGACACTTTATTCGCGTACACAGATTGGAAAAAATTTCCAAAGTTATTGCATATAGTTATCGATGAGTCGAACGACTGATCCTTGTAAGAAAGAGAGGTCGGATAACCGTCGGATTTATTTTTCGTATTAATGAAATTCCACAAATCATTAGGCTTGAATTTAATATTAGTCTCAATATTTTTGATATAAATAAGGTAGGCATGATACAGAGACGTCTTAAATTCAGACTTAAGTTTAAGGTACGATAAGTAGGTCTCATTTGCTAAACTTTTACGCCATCTTCTATGCGCTCTATTCTTTCGAGTTTTTAAAAAACGAGTAAACTCATTATCCCAAGGGCAAGAACTAACGGAAGAGTTTCGAACGCGAACTACAGGCACATATTTAAAAATAACTTTCTTAATGACCCGAGCATGAGGTTCTAAGTACGAATCCCAGAAAACACGGTCCCACCTCTCGCAAGCGTCTGACAAACATCGGAGAGTATTGTTGTCACGAAAAAGCTTCTCAAATCGCCGTTCGGAGTCAGCATTAAACTGTAGGTCCCTTTCATTCGTGTGAAAAATATAACGCACACAACATGAGTGGTTGCAAGAAGCTAGGCCCTGGCACTTTAAAGAGCTGTTACGCCAAATATTTGTTTTTTTTTATTTTTGTTTTGTAATGACCCGATAAAATTCGGAACATAAATGGTTAATTTCCAAGGAAAGAAAAGGATATCAGTCATAATTCTGCAGTTCATCACAAATGGAAACATATTAGCTCTTTTGAAATCAAATTTGAAAGAATCAGTAATACGATAACAAATATAGAGACGAATGATACAAATCTTCAGGAACAAGAGATGCAAGGCTTCTGAAGACATCACTGTTATTGGTAAAGATGAGGTCCAGCGTACGATCTTGATGATTTCTTATGAAGTTAACCTGAAGCAAACCCAATGATTGCAGTGTATCCACAATATCAGACAAGGTATTACTAGGGCTCAAAAATGTGCAGTACACATCAGCTGAGACCCATATAATTTTGGGATGGTGATGATTTCGGTGGAATGTAGACACAAACAACATATAGTTTCGAAGATGCTGTGAGGTCAATTCTGCTGCGGCATATTTCAAGGTCGGAGAAATTACTCAGGTCAACTTCGCTTGGCTTAAAGATTTTTTTTTATTGCGATGATTACACCACCAAGACGATCTTTGTTACTATTATCCAGAGAACGATCACAACGATTAACAGAAAAGCTTTGTGGAAAAACGACGTCATTATGAAAACTGTCATCTAATTCACTTTCAGTAAAGACAATTATGTCAGAGGAGCAGCTGAATATGCTTAGTAAAAATTGAGTGCTCTTAGTCCTTAGTCCTCTCACGTTCTGGTAGAAGAATACGATTTCTGTAAGTTTTTTGACGAGGAAACTCTTGGACTGGGCCTGTTTATGAACTCTTTTACAAGCATGTTTTTCGGCCAAAAATCTGGATTGACGATAATATTGCCAGTAGATAGGGACAATAAGTTTAAATGACGCGGACAAATGTCCTTGTAAGTTGTCCGCTGTTAAACTTAGGCATCTGATGGTAGATATATCAATATTTTTTTTGATTAATATAATCAATAATATCAGAAGGCTTAGTGCCATATTCCAGACGAGATAAAAATATAGTAAAAGGCGGTGGTAGAAGCATCAATCTACGATTTATCGTTGGATACATTTGTAGCTGAAAGATACCCTATTGGATTTGTGTTTGAACGTAAAACTCTCTTTTGTTGCGGGAGTTCAAGATGAATTAGAGGGTAGGAACTTGGTGAGCGCGTATGGACAGCACTATTCTGCTTATCCGGTATCATGATTAATTCTTGAGTGGTTTCAGCAGAAGTTATTGTTGTTGTTGTTGGTGTTGTTGGTGTCGGTGTTGTTGTTGTTGTTGTCGTTGTTGTTGTCGTTGTCGTTGTTGTTGTTGTTGTTGTTGTTGTTGTTGTTGTTGTTGTTGTTGTTGTTGTTGTTGTTGTTGTTGTTGTTGTTGTTGTTGTTGTTGTTGTTGTTGTTGTTGTTGTTGTTGTTGTTGTTGTTGTTGTTGTTGTTGTTGTTGTTGTTGTTGCAGCCACTATGTTGATTCGTATGGTTCAAACGTTAAGGTGGTGTAGGTGGGTTGTCATCAGTAAGGTCGAGGCCCAAGAAAGCGGTAGCTTCGACTGGGTGAGTCCATAAGGACACTGTAAGTGTTGTGGGATGCGACGGACAACTGAACAAATGGGCGGTGCTATGTGGTGCCGAGCCGCAGCCTGGGCATTGATCAGTGATACTGTCACGTAAGCGGTGCATATAATTGTTCAGCATGGAGCTCCAGCCGGATCGCAGTTGGGCAAGTGTGGATCTGGTGCGTCTAGGAAGATGTTCTTCACTATGATGTATCGGTGGAGGACGGCCGCCTAGCACAATATTAGTCTGGCAGTTATCAAGCCCAGTTTGGACAGCGTATTGGGGGATAGAGTTCAAAGCCAGTTTGTGAAACGCTGGGACAAGTGGTGTATGGGTTATAAATCTATTAACCTCTTCACGGTGTGAACCGATGTCAGATCGAAAATGCCTCGGAGGTGTAGGGAGGCTGAGTATATCTCTGTTTGGGTGATCGGTACGATTGCAAGCCAGTAAGAAATGTTTCGATAGAAGTTCGTTATGCTCTTTGACTTTGAGCAACTTTGTTTCCTGATGAAGGTGGTCTTCATGGGACATACGGTGACAGCCTGTGATAATGCGTACAGCAGCATTCTGGCTTATTTGGAGTTTATGCAATTGAGTATCACTGAGGCGTGGGGTCCAGATTGGTGCCGCATAGTTGAGAACCGATCTTCCGATTGCTTGATATGTGGTGAGGAGAGTTTCTTTGTCTTTCCCCCATGTGCTACCGGCCAGAGATTTTAAGACCTTATTCCTGGACATGACTCGTTCACTGACATTTCTTGAATGACTAGTGAAAGTCAGTAGGTTGTCAAATGTGACTCCCAGAATCTTTGGGTGGTTTGTTGTCGGGATCACCCTGCCATGTATCTCAATGTCGAGTGGTAGGTTTACCTCTTTGGTCCAGGTGGTGAATAGGGTGGATGAGGATTTATCTGGGGACAGCTTGAGATTGTGACTGGCGAAAAAGTCTTCCAATTCATTAAGGTAGGCATTGATGTTACGGCAGATTGAGCGGATGTCCTTTCCTAAGGCGAGAATGGTGCAGTCGTCGGCATACGATACCAGTTTGACTCCGGGTGGTGGTGTGGGGAGTTTCGCCAGGTAGTAGTTAAAAAGGATCGGGGAAAGGACTCCTCCTTGAGGTACCCTTTGCTTGACTTTCCTCAATTTCGATTTACAGTTGCGGAATTCAACGAAGGACTGTCGGCCATTTAGGTAGTTGGCAAGCCATCGTTTAGTGGAGTTTGAGAGTTGAGTCTAGGATGTCTTGAAGTAAGATTCCTAGCTCAACGGTTGTCAAACGGTAGTGCATGCGATCATATGAAAACACAAGCGTTTTCACTCAGCTGAGGCCTACCAACTCCTACTCTCAACCTCCACGCGGTGACAGCCGGGTGCCTAGTACCTTAATCCAAGAAATGGGTAACCAACCCCGTTTGGCGGATTCTTGGTGGCAGCAGATGAGAGAGGGGGGGAAGAGTGCTTTTCTCACTAGAGCACTTCTTCCTGTTCCAGGCGGCAGCGGACGAATTCCCTAGACGGAGTCAACGGTGGCGTCTATAGTTCCAGTTAGGTTGAACTTAGTGAATACCTTGCGCGAGCTGCTTCGACGTATTCGGATCACAGGTCGGTAAGGAATTTCCAATGTTGGTCAGGACATTGGAATAGAGATGGTGGCGGAGGAGCCCTTAATGGGCCAACGGCAGCGCTCATACTTCCGTAGTGGACTACTGGCACCGGTGTACCCGGCCCCTCGTCCTAGGGGAATAATTAAGGAACTGGCCCTCCAGGTTGGGGGTTGTGCCGTCGGGGTAACTTCCCTACCACGTAAAAAACGCATGGTTCCGAAACAACCAAAAGCCTCGGATAAGGATGACTCAACTAATGACGACCCCAGCAAACGAAATAAGGACAACGACCTTCGGATCTGTACGTGGAACGTTCTGTCTCTTTACAGACCACGTGCAGCCGAACAACTAGCAGAGGCCCTAGACTGCTATAAAGCAGATATTACCGCCATCCAGGAAGTGCGATGGGATGGGCCAGGCAAAAAGAAGATGAAAAACTGTGACATCTACTACGGTGATTGCTACAGAGGCAACAGGCAACGCTTATTCGGATGCGGATTTGTCATACGCGGCAGACTTAGGCAAGAAGTCTTAAGCTTCCGACACGTGAGCGAGCGTATTATGACTATCCGGATCAAGGCTAAATTCGCTAACATAAGCCTAATATGTGTTCATGCCCCCACAGAAGAAAAGGACCCTGCCTCCAAAGAGTGTTTCTACGAGCTCCTCGACAAAACATACGAGCAATGTCCTAAATACGACGTTAAGATCGTATTGGGCGATTTTAACGCCAAAATAGGATAGGAGGACGTCTTCGGTAGAGCAGTCGGTAAGCATAGCCTACACGACACCACGTCTGATAACGGACTAAGGCTAATTGATTTCGCTGTGGAGCGAAATGTCACCATAGCAAGCACATGGTTTCCTCATCTCGACATTCATAAGCAGACATGGCGGTCCAATGATCATGTCACGATCAACCAAATTGATCATATTGCGATCGACGCAAGGCATGCCTCCAGTATTCTGGATGTCCGGACCTTCCGAGCGGCCAACATAGACTCGGATCATTACCTTGTTGTAGCCAAGGTACGAATGCGGATATCCCAATCTGAGCAACAAAGAAGAATCACTGTGAGAAAATTTAACGTCGAAAAGCTACAATCGCAAGAGACCGCCAGACTCTTCGCTGAACGCGTATCCCGAAATCTCTCAATCACCCCTTTGCCGCCAGCATCAAGTACCGAAGACCAGTGGCAACGCTGCCAACATGCCATCAGAAACGCCGCGACTGATGTGCTGGGTTTCGCTCGACCACCACCGCGAAACCCCTGGTTTGACGAAGAATGCCGGCGAGTGCATGCAGCAAAACAAGAGGCATACAAAGCGGCGCTGCAAAGGAAGACGAGAGCTGCTCGTGAGCTCTATGAGCAAAAGAGACGGGAAGAACATCGGCTTCTCCAAAAGAAGAAGAAAGAGCATGAGAAGCGCGCGTTTGAGAATATCGAGAGTCTATACTCCAGGAACAATGTACGGAAGTTTTACCAAAAGGTAAAAAGAACGTGTCAGAGAAGTAATACCCGTACAGAAACCTGTAGAGATGAGAATGGAAACCTCGTAGTAGAATCACAGTCGGTGCTGAGAATATGGAAAAACTACTTCTGCAGACTGTATAACGGCGACGAAGACCAACATCCCGCTGTCAGGCAGAATGAACCATTCAACATGGACGATGATAGTCAAAATTTCCGTCCACCTGACCAAAACGAAGTGAGGATAGCAATATCCAAGCTAAAATCGAACAAGGCTGCTGGACCTGACGGTTTACCGGCCGAACTTTTCAAGGCAGCTGGGGATGAATTGGTAGAGTGCATACACCAACTCATTTCTAATATTTGGTCAGAGGAGTGTATGCCTGATGAATGGAATCTCAGCATCGTTTGCCCGATCCACAAGAAAGTAGACCCCCTCAACTGCGCCAATTATAGAGGCATCAGTCTCCTCAACATCGCGTACAAGATCTTTTCTGCGATATTGTGTGAACGCCTGAAACCTTTTATCAACAGCCTGATTGGACCCTATCAGTGCGGTTTCAGGCCAGGAAAGTCCACCATCGATCAAATCTTCACACTTCGGCAGATCCTGGAGAAAACCCAAGAATTCCAAATCGATACTCACCACCTCTTTATCGATTTCAAGGCCGCCTATGACAGCATCTATAGAGAAGAGCTTTATAGAGCCATGTCTAGTTTTGACATCCCTGCCAAACTTGTCCGCCTGTGCAGGCTGACGATGGAGAACGCTCGCTGCTCCATCAATGTCGGTAATGACCTCACCGAGACCTTTGATGTCAAAAAAGGCTTTAGACAAGGTGACGCGCTGTCATGTGATTTCTTCAATATTGTACTTGAACGGATTGTGCGGAACTCACAAGCCAACACCGGAGGCACAATCTATTACAAGTCTGTACAATTGCATACGCCGACGATATAGACATTATCGGAAGATCTCAGCGGGCTGTCACCGGTGCTTTTGCAAGCATTGAGGCGGAAGCGGCCAAAATGGGTTTGGCGATAAACGAGGGCAAAACCAAGTATATGCTGTCAACTAGAAGGGATAACCAACATCGACGAATTGGACAAAACGTCACCGTGGGCAGCTATAACTTCGAGGTAGTAAGGGACTTTGTCTACCTTGGCTCTGCTATAAATTCAGCAAACAAAATCAGCGCAGAAATCAATCGAAGAATAACTCTTGCCAATCGCTGTTTTTTTGGGCTTATAAGGCAATTCAACAGTAAAGCCCTCTCTCGAGCAACTAAGGAGACTCTATATAAGACCTTGATCATCCCAGTCCTGCTTTACGGCGCTGAAACATGGACTTTATTAAAAGAGGATGAAGATATCCTTGGTCGCTTCGAGAGAAAAATTCTTCGTAAGATTTTCGGTCCCGTTTGCGTTGACGGGTTTTGGAGGAGAAGATTCAATCACGAACTATACGAGCTGTACAGCGACATCGACCTAGTCAAAAAACTGCGTATTGGACGTCTGAGATGGCTAGGACATGTAGAGCGAATGGACACCAACGCTCCGGCCCGCAGAGTCTTCGAATCTAACCCCGAGGGACGACGCAGTAGAGGGAATTATCGCCGTAGGTGGCGCGCACAAGTTCAAGGGGACCTCGACCAACTTGGAGTGCGCAACTGGAGGCAATTAGCTAAAGACCGAGCTAAATGGAGAGGCTTGTTGGTTGAGGCCCAGGTTCACCCCGAACTGTAGCGCCACCTAAGTAAGTAAGTAAGCTCAACAGTATCAAACGCCTTTGATAAATCAATTACAACTAGAACAGTGCGATCGCATGGTCGTTGTTGGTGAAGACCTTGTGTGGTGTTTGTCGTGATCTCGGAAATCTCATGATTGCATTCATTTTGACTTCAAAATTATGATTGCAGAAAACGATTGCTATGATATCATGACTTCAAAATGAATTGAAACAAATCCACGTGAAGTCAAATGAGTTAAATGACGAAATGATTGCATTCTTTTACAGCTCTGGTCAAGAGTACGCTTGCTTGGTACTATAACCGCTTGAGCAGACTCTCCCGAATGCCTTTCATGCACTCTCCTTTATGTGGAAATCCTGCACGACGAAAATGTGAATCAGGAGCCAATTCAAATTTTACTTCACATTCTCGTGTGCGTCCTTTGCATTTACTTCCTTCTGATAAGCGAGAGAGAAACGATAGCGAAATCAGCGGCGAAATAAAAACAACAACACAGCGATTGAATTGTGCAGACGTACTCTTTATTACATTTACTGTGACAAATAATTATCACTATCGCGACTGTCGGTGATTGACCCCGAATTCAGCTGCATTGTCTCTTTAAATAGCTTTGGGAGCTCGGCATGCACCGTTGACTTAACAACTCGGCCATCCTTAAACGATCGTGTCCTCACGATCCGAACCTCGGTATTGCTCTTCAGGTTGGGTTGTTTCCTGAAACTCTTGTGCTCGGAATTACTGGGAAGTGCTGCTCTCTTCCTTTTCGCTGACTTTGAGTCACCTTTCGATCGAAAGCCCGCCCTTAATTTGGAATGAGCCCTAGACTCAAATCTGGATGATTTCGAGCGACTACTTCGAATAGCCTTGAACCCGCTTCTGCTACGCCTTGACCCACCGCCGCCGTGTTTGTAGCCACTTCTACTGCGTCTTGATCCGCTTCGACTTCATCTGGATCCGCCGTGCCATCGCTTTGGCCCGCTGCGATTCCTGCAAGGGCTCCTTCTACTGCTGCCGCGGCCCCCACTATCAGACCTAGATCTCGAACGGCTTTCTGATCGCCTGAACCTGCTCCTGCTGCACCTGGAACAACCCGAGCTGTGCTTCGATCCGCTCATACCGCGACGGGGATCTCCTGAGCAGCTCCTGGATTCCGTACGACTCCTCTGTCGGGCCCTAGTGCTGCAGTCTGTAATTGAAATATGTCTATAGGACTTAACAATTTTTACCTGCGGCTGATCCAGCAACTTGCGCCCAATCAGCATTTCGTGTGGTTGGCTGTCGTCCGGTACTACTAGAACCTCGACGTACTCAATGTGCCCCTTGTCTACGACTGAGTGACACAAAGTGACACAATCGCTTCCCAAGTCGATGAACGCCTTGACTGGAACCCGTTCACGGTGGCGTCCTTGGTGTGCTCTGTCGTGTCGCTTTCAGTCATTTCCATCATCGGATTTTCCTTTAAAACCAACTGGGTTGGTCTCTCAGGGTTGCCCACTGTACCGGTAGTCCGTCCAACCCTCGCAGCTTGGGTATGTTGCAGTGGGCAATCCCGTTTGTAGTGCCCCACCTGCTGGCACCCAAAGCACCTTAGTTCCTCTCCGGCACCTTCCGATCTGGCCACTGGTCCTTCATCGCGGTGTTACGACTCCCGCTGCCGAGACTTCACTAGGCCTTAGTCCATCGACCCATCGGACTCTTTGCAGGAGATCGTCGACCGACGTTGGTCTCACCGCTCGGAACGCTTCGCGGCACCCCTCATCCGCAATTCCCTGAATTATATATTTCACAAGGGAGGTCTCCTGTACACATCCCCTCGATGAAATCATTTTCAAGAAGATATATTCATCGAGATCTTCACCCCGCGTCTGCCTCCGCTCTCTCAAGCGGTCGTGGACGTCCGCGTCATCATCGGTTATTGGGAAGTTCCTGCATAGTTCGGCGAAAAACTCGTCCAGCGTCTCGACCGTTGTGCCCTGACTCCATAATTTGGCTGCACCTACCAGCTTTGTTGTCGCCGCCATCAGTAGCAATCTTTCGTGGAGGGCATAAATGCGCTGGATGTCCGCTATCTTCTTTCTCCACGCTTTTGACGACAGCCCCGCGATTGCCTTAGGATTAAACTCAGGCAGCATCTCGGCGACGTCTCGCACCGTGTACAGGTTCCGAAAGCAGCACCTAGCCCCATCTGACGAGACAACAGTTGCCGGCACTTCAACCTTTGGAGCGGGAGGAGGCGTGCTCGTTTTACCGTTCCCATCTGCCTTGGTCGTTACGAGCTCCGCGAATTTCTCCCTCAGTTCACGCCGGAGCTCCTGGAGTTCATTCGATTTGCTCGCAGACCCACTCTCCGACGGTTTTCAGTCGAGTCTGTAGCGTCCAGCAACCTTTTCAGCAGCTCCTCCTTCAGACCTCCTTGGTCCAAGCCACGCCGCTTCAGCTCCTCACACAGCTCGTCCCTCGAAAAAGCGCCGTACTTCTCCTCTCGCTCCACTCTGCTACCCATGGTTACGCTTACTGCAATCACCACCGCAATAATAAAAAAACCCACCAAGTCCAATACTCGGCAGTAGAGCTCCCTTCAAAAACCGACGGCACACCCAATTTTTTTTTTCCCGTCCAAAAAACCGACGCTGGTCACCTCAGCAACAAAAGATAATTCCCAAGCCCAACGGCCAAAACCGCTTCTACGGTCGCCAGCCAATTTGTCGTCTCCCGCTTCAACGCAAAAGTTCAACGCCCAACTTCAACGGCCCAGAGCAACGGCTCGGTTCAACGACCTCCGCAGCCGCCAAATCAATTTTCAAGCGAAATTGATTTTTTTTTATTCTGCACTGACCTTCAACCAGTCAGCAGCACAATCGCACGCCAAAATTGACAATCGCTGCGTTCACACACACCGAAGCAACCGTCTTATGCATTCGCTGCCGCGCTCTTCGCTTCCTCGGTTCACCTCTTTGCTTTGTACCACAGCAAATTTCTCAGCTGAAAGTCGAGCCCCTTTGGGGAGATCAGCAAACAACCCAAGATGATCCCGTTCGCTATTTGAGTTTTGTTATCCCACTTCTGATTTGATAAGCGAGAGAGAAACGATAGCGAAATCAGCGGCGAAATAAACAACACAGCGATTGAATTGTGCAGACGTACTCTTTATTACCTTTACTGTGACAAATAATTATCACTATCGCGACTGTCGGTGATTGACCCCGAATTCAGCTGCATTGTCTCTTTAAATAGCTTTGGGAGCTCGGCATGCACCGTTGACTTAACACTTCAAAATGAATTTTCCTCCCTTTTCTCAGTTTCCTCTGTTCACGCTGAGGACTTGGAGTGTATTTGAGGTTCGCTACCTGCCAACAGATGGCTGCCTCCGCATTAAGTGTTTTAGCCAGGTGCGCGCAGTGTGTGGATGACTGCTTGTTTGTATTTCTGTGGCGGTGGATTATGTCACTTCGTTACAACTTTGTTGCTCGTTTAGTTGTTTCTGTTTTGCCAGTATAATGAGTTGGTGTTCGTTGATGGGCTGATGTTCTTGCATATTATTGAAACCCTCCAACAATTTTTGTTTATTTGAGATATCAAATACAAACACCTCACGAATTTTCGCGAAAATAGCAGATAAATTGTTGAAAGTTTTTTGCAACTTTATAATCTTCCAATGCAAAACGTCAGTCGATATACTGCGATGTTTTTCACAATAGAAGGAGAGGCCAGGTGTTGACACAATTTTATCTATTTCTTTCCCTTTGATGTTGATGCATTTAGCATGCACATTCACTAGGCAAATTGCGCAGGAAAGTTTAACATCATTTGATGGTTTATTGCATACGTGGAGCGAGTGGAGCGAGAGGAGAAGTACGGCGCTTTTTCGAGGGACGAGCTGTGTGAGGAGTTGAAGCGGCGTGGCTTCGACCAAGGAGGTCTGAAGGAGGAGCTGCTGAAAAGGTTGCTGGACGCTACAGATTCGGTGGCGCTCGATGGAAAACCGTCGGGGAGTGGGTCTGCGAACAAATCGAATGAACTTCAGGAGCTCCGGCGTGAACTGAGGGAAAAATTCGCGGAGCTCGTAACGACCAAGGCAGATGGGAACGGTAAAACGAGCACGCCTCCTCCCGCTCCAAAGGTTGAAGTGCCAGCAACTGTTGTCTCGTCAGATGGGGCTAGGTGCTGCTACACCTGTACACGGTGCGAGACGTCGCCGAGATGCTGCCTGAGTTTAATCCTAAGGCAATCTACATGTTCATTAAATTTTAACTCGTTATCGATGATCATTCCTAAGTACTTAATGATTCTGACGTTTTCGATTGATTGTTCTACCATTTATTTCAATGCAAGTCTCGTTATTTAAATTCAAGTTCATTAACTTTCTTTTCTGTTCATTCAACTTTAATTTGTTTATCTTTAGCCATACAATTATGTGTTCAATGTCGCATGTTAATTTGTATTTGTATTCTTCTGCGTCGTTTCCTTCAGCATATATTAGAGTGCCATCCACGTATAGGACAATCTTACAGTTTCTCACTATTTTTGGCATATCATTTATATATATAATGAATAACAGTGCACCTAATATCGACCCTTGCGGTACACCAAAATCCACTTCGGCAAAATCAGATATACTGTTATTTACTTTAGGTCGCTGTACTCTGTTGGCTAGGAATGTTCTAAACCATCTCAATTCCTTATCTTGAATGCCGTAGTTATACATTTTCTTAAGAAGTATTTCATGGTCTATTGTTTCAAACGCTCTTTTGAAGTCGAGGAAAAGTGCTACGCAGTGCAGTGCAGTACGCAGTGCATTAATGGGTCGAAATTCTTAATTTTTTAGTATTTGGGACTTTCTCTACATTGAATCTTTCCAAGAGTTTGGAAATTCTCCCGTTGAGATTGATCTGTTTACAAGCTCTAAAAGAGTTTTTCCCAACGAACTCCAGTTATCTAGTATTGTTCTATGACTTATTCTATCGAAATCTGTTTTATTCTTTAGCGACTTGCAGATTTCTTTTAATTCACCTATTGTTATTTTACGAAATTTGAATTTTGATGCTCTAGGAGTAATGCAATTCATATAATCTAGATCTTCTATCGATTCTCTTATTTCTTTAACATTTTCAATAAAATATTCCTTAAATTTCCTTGCAATTGTTAGCTCATCCTTGTACTCTTTTCCGTTGAAAACAATACTCTTAATATTGTTTTTGTGCTCTCTGAGGACAAACTTTTTGATTTCTTTCCACATTTGTTTCTGCCCAACTGCTTGGCTTATTTTATTGTTAATATATTGGTTTTTGGCGTTATTAATTTGCACTTTATATTAGTTTCTTAAAGTTTTGTATTCCTCCCAGCTTCGGCTATTGTTTACCATTTCGCCATTTGGTACTTTTTGATCTTACTACTCTTTAGGATTTTTAATTCATTGTTAAACCATCGATTTGTTTTGCCGTCTAAATTAATCTCTTTTCTACTGACGAATTTTGAAGCGGTTTTTTTTTAGAGTCCTGTTAATTTTTTCCGCTTTTTCGAGTATACTCGTCCCCATGATGTATGATCGATTTGCTTTCCTAAGTTCTTGTGTAAATAATTCCTTGCAATATTTGAAAGATTCGTAGTCATTCTCATGCATCTTCATATTAGTATTCGGTATAACATAATCAACTATAGTATTCGATGTATGTGTTATTCTTGAATACTCTTTAATTTTTTGCCTTAGACAGTTATCATTCAAACTCTTTCTATCTCCCGCTTGTATATACAGTTGTTGCACCAATCAATATTAATGTCTTTTGTTATTAGTATTTTGCTTGTTTTCTTCGAAGAACTCACAGAAACTTCTTTCGGAGTGGCAAGGGGATCTATATACTCGTATCGCAGCAATTACTATTTCTAAATCTTTATATTTAACATTGCATGCTAATAACCACATTTTCCAATCAATCGCTTTTCTCGTTATTTTTTTGATATTCAACCTATTTCGAATATATATTGTTGTGCCACCTGTTTTAGTTGAATTTGATAAACATGATATGATATTGAATCCATTAATTCTAATTTCATTTTCATCAGCTTCATCTGTAAGGTGCGTTTCTGCCAGACATATAAAATCATATCATAAGTGTCAGCTAATATTTCCAGTTTTTCAAAATTATTTGTAAGACCTTGAATATTTATATAAATTCCTTTTATTGTGTTTGATTGCTAGTATCCAATTCTTTTCTTTTTGGTTTCGAGCTTATTCAGGTACACTGGACACAACTTACTTAGTGTTCTCATCATGTCCTAAGCTGAGTTGTTCGTTAATACGCACACAATTTTTACACTTATTTATTGCTTCGTTGTTGCATTCGCTAGTCTTGTGTTTCTTATGACATTTTAAACATATTTCTTCTTTTTTGCTATCAGTTGCTTTATGGTTAAGTCCCTTGCACTTGAAACATTTTTTTTTTTTATAATTTGCACGCACTCAAAGGGTTATGAATGGGTACCTTTAACATTTTTGTTTTTCTCTCATTTTCAATGCATTTTTATATTTTTATTTAAAATTCAGAATATTATCTTACGTGCTAGCAAAAAACGCTTAAAACTACCTTAATTAACTTAACTATCTTATAATAACTTACTGACCCCATGCGGGCGCTCTAAGATAATCCTAACACTTAATCTATGTCTTTCGACGTAACCTAACTTACTTTATTTAATATCTATATTAACTATCTAAGAAATTGAAAAAAACTAAAAACTATGTTTGATTGTGGAAAAAAACTCTATGGACTGATTTTTGTAAGGATAAGTAAAACTTACAAACTGCCTTAAAATAATCTTAAGCTAACTTAACTACGTCGTGTAATTGAACACACACATTTGTTTTGTAAGCGAAGTGCTGTGTGCTGTACCTTTTTTTTTGTTTTATTAGCCAAGTGCCTGTGGCTGTTTTTTTTCTTTTCATTACTAAAAACTACAAACTTAACGTTAAAACTATGTAAGCCGGCCATGGCTATTGTAGGAAACAAATAGACGACCCGCTCTGCCTCCGTTACAGGCTAACCCGGATTAGGCTTCTTAATTAAGCCATCAAAATTGGTTGTGCTGCCTACTAACCTCTTCAATATCGTGGACTGAAATCGCCCTATTGAACTGGAGACGTTCTGCACTACCCTGTGCGACGTCTCGGTCGTAGTTGAGTTGCCTATCCACACCTTTTCTGGTGACGTGGAAGATTAGCGGCACCGCTAACCACTTGGCCCCACGTTGAACCACACACGGGACATCCATATGCGAGCATAGGCCGAATGAGGGACATGCAGCAGATTACCTTCACCATCGCATCGAGTTGGCTGCTATAAAACAGTCTCTTTGTTAGGGCAAAAGCAACTTTGGCCCTGGCCAGAGCAGCATCTATATGTTTGTTAAAATATAGATATTGATCTAGCCAGACCCCAAGGTACCTGACTACACTTCGACTCGCAAGTGGCTGCCCCTGCTGTCCCACGATAGAAAACTTTCGCCAATTCTTTCTGGTATCCCAAGAGGCCCCAGACAACGACGTTCTGAACAGGATGGTCTCCGACTTCTGAAAGTTGATTTTCAGCTTCCAATCGTCGCAGTATCTCTTAATCTTATCAAAGTCACGCTGCAAAAGTAATGTAATGACCTCGATCTTAGGCCCTGACCTGTACGCGACCAAGTCGTCTTCGTACGCTATGGCCTGGTGAAGTGAGCCGATGAGATCGCTCGTGTAAATATTGAATAGGATCGGCGAGTTAACCGCACCATGTTACAGACCATTTTTTACTTCAAAAGTTCCAGCAGACGTCACATTGCCATTTTTCTCGATGAACTTCTTACTGGTGAGCATGTCAAAGTATGTACAGCAGTGGTTTACTTATGCTCAGCCTGCCCAGGTTGTAGAAGAGCCCCTCTAACCATATGGTATCGAAGGCCTTCTCCAAGTCAACCAGGCATGCACCCGTGCATTGCTTCTTGCTTTTATTCCATTGGATATCTAATACCAGCTTAGACGCGGCATGTATGGTATCATGGCCCGCCTTGAAACCGAATTGGTTATCCGGAATTATATGACTGTCCTCAACCCACTTAGTCAAGGCTCTATGGATCACTTTTTGGAATACCTGGCTGATGTTCGGAAGGAGACTTATAGATCGGAGATTACCCGGGTTGGAGCTATCTTTATTTTTCTTTGGAATGGGCCGCACCACCGCTGATTTCCAATGCGCTGGATAATGGGCATTATTCATTGCATTACTAAACAGCACAATGTAAATGTTCACCACTTCTGGAGGAAGATGTTTAAGTACAATGTAGGGTATACCATCGATTCCCTTTCATAGGCGGCATTATTTGTCCTATTTCTTTCATTGAACATGGTGAAATCAGTGCTCTCAGATCGTTAGTGCTCCATGTCATTTCGAAGGTAGAAGTTGTGCATAAGGACCCGATTTTCCAGGTCGTGGTTCGGGCAAACACTATCATTCACCTTATACACGTCCTGGAAAGTCGCTCATATAGCCTCTACCTCCTCCTGCGGATCTTCGATCACAAGAAAATTGTCATCCTCAGCTGCGTTATCTGGATATATACCTGCTGTCACTAGTATTTGTACATTGTTTGAAGTTCGGGGGATTTTAAGACGCGGAAGATCGTTTCGATTATTCCTCCGAAATATTTTGTTTATTTGCGGAAACATACTCGGGTTGTTGGATGGTTAGGTTAGGTTAGGTTAGGTTAGGTTGGCTGTCCACACGAGAGTGCAGACACACTTAGACCAGTGAAGGTCCTTTGTGATACCATGGATCAAACCATTAGGCCACTCAGGGACTAACAAAACCAACCGGAGCTTTTGACAAAGCGATGGATGCTCATGACGTCCAAGGACGCCAGATCGCAGAGGTCGTCAAGGAAGGGGGACCCTAGATGGAGCATTCTTTTATGCGACAGGGCTGGACATGTGCATAGGAGGTGAAGGATGGTTTTCTCTTCCTCCTCGTCCCTACAGCTTCTGCAGAAGTCGTTGGAGAAGAGACCAAGTCTTTTGGCGTGTTGGCCTATAAGACAGTGTCCAGTGAGAACACCGACAACGCAGCTGATTTGTGTACTCTTTAACTTGATCAGATCGGCACTACGTTTTTGATCCAGCTTAGGCCAGATCTGTCTCGAAATGTGACACGTTGAGCCATTTCCCCATCTGAGGTTGGTCGTGCTAATAGCGTAGTAGATACTTACATGTAGCTCGGGGCATACCCAGGGCTTGCCTTTCAGGCAAAATCCTTAGAGTGGTACCCTGTCTGGCGAGGTCGTCAGCCCTGCAGTTACCTGGAATGTCTCTATGGCCCGGCACCCAGCATAGGTGAATGTTGAACTGCTCTGTCATCTCCATAAGAGATAGACGACAGTTTAAGGCAGCCTTTGAAGTGAAGGAGAACGATTCCAGGGACTTAATTGCCGCTTGGCTGTCAGTGAAAATGCTAATATCCCTGACAGATAATACATTACATTTCAGCCAGGACAGGGCTTCTTTAATCGCCATGATTTCCGCCTGGAAAACGCTACAATGATCAGGGAGGCGGAAAGAGATGTTCAGATTGAGCTGTTCGGAGAAAACACCACAACCCACCCCACCCTCCGTCTTAGATCCATCTGTAAAGAAGTGAACCGAACTACCATCGACAGGGGGGGAAATGTCCCATACATCCCGGTTAGGGATGCTCGTACGGAAGTTACGGTCAAATCTCAGTTTCGGCGGGGTGTAGTCCGTGTTTTCGTGTTTGAAGTTGAGAAGATCAATGATCGAGGAGTGACCAAAGCGATAGCTAGACCACTGTGAGGAGGCTTTCAAGCGGATGGCCGCACAGGCAGCCAACTGTTTGCCGAAAATATCTAAGGGTAGCAGGTTGAACAAGATGTCCAGTGCCGCGGAGGGAGTAGTTCTAAGTGCACCACTGATGCAGATGCATGCAGATCTTTGCACCTTAGCTAGTTGAGTGAGGTGGACAGCCCTTTCAAGAGCAGGCCACCATACGATCACGCCATATAGTAGTATAGGCCTGATAACGGACACGTATAGCCAATGGGTGATTTAAGGTTTAGTACCCCAGCTCCTACCTATAGCCTTTTTACAGGAATAGAGAGCTACATTAGCTTTCTTGACGCGCTCTAGTAGATTGGCCTTCCAGTTTAATTTCCTATCCAAAATAAGACCCAGATATTTTGTGTTTTCAGAGAAGGTGAGACTGGTGCCATTTATCAAAGGAGGGTCTATGAGGGGAACTTTATATTTCGTCGTGAAGAGAACGAGATCCGTTTTATGGGGGTTAACCCCCAGTCCACAATTGGAGGCCCATTTGGTGAGCCGAAGGAGAGCATATTGGAGGATATCCCTGAGAGTGTCCAGGTGTTTACCGGAGGCAGCAATTGCAATGTCATCGGCATAGGCGATCACTCTACAACCTGACGCATCCAGGTCCACCAGTAGTTAATTAACTACCAGGTTCCACAGAAGATGGTGACAAGACTCCACCTTGAGGTGTACCGCAGCGAGCAATTCTTCTGGCCGATGCTCCGCCCAGCTGTGTGTTAATAATCCTGCATGTAAGCAATTGATTGATCAACACTCCGAGCGAAACATCTACTTTCAGATTTACAAGTGCGTCCGTCTTTGGTTTGACATTGTTAAAAGCTCCCTCAATGTCAAGGAAAGCCACCATGGTGTATTCTTTGATGCTCAAGGATTTTTCGATGGTGCGCACAAGCGAATGTAAGGCTGTCTCAACCGATTTGCCTTTGCAGTACGCATGTTGGGACGGCGAGACCAGAGCTGGGCTAATACTTTGCCGAAGATGGATATCAATTAACCTTTCTAAAGTTTTAAGCAGAAAGGACGATAGACTGATAGGTCGGAGATCCTTTGGTTCCACGTGCGAGCTCTTTCCTGCCTTAGGTATGAATATGACTTCAACCTCGGTCCAAAGTTTGGGAATATAGACCAGATTTAGACAGCCTGACAAGATGACTTTGAGCCATGGAAGCACAATGTCCTCGCATTGCTGAATTTCAGCTGGATAACACCGTCAGGTCCTGGGGACTTGGAGGGTTTGAAGCTGCGCATGGCCCATCGGATCTTTTCTGTAGTTATCAAGACTAAAGAGTTGCTGCAAGGTTGAGGGGGGGATTTCCCACTTGCGATACAGCAACAGGGGAGCTACCAGGAAAGTGAGTATCCAGTAAGATGTCAATGGATTCCTCAGCAGAGGAGGTCCAGTGACCATCCGGATGCAAAAGGAAGCTGAGTATAGAAGGGCTTTTAGAGAGGATTTTCCGCAACCTGGAAGCTTCCGAGGACTCTTCAATGCTTTCGCAGAAGAGTCTCCAGGAACGTCGTTGCTCTTTCCTCAGTGAGATTTTGTATTTTCTGAGAGACAGTTTATAGGAGTCCCAATCGGCCGTCTCACGGGAGCTTTTAGCAATATTATAAAGGAGCCTACTGTCTTTCCTAAGAGTACTGAGATTTGCATTCCACCAGGGAGGTTTGATTTTACCTCGAGATTTGCGGAGTGGGCAGGCCTCGGCCATGGCACCATTTAGTGCCGATGTTAGGGTGTTGACTAGGTTGTCAAGGTCTTCAGTGCAAGAAGGTTCAGTAGGCAGGTGGGAGGGAATAAGCGTTAATAAACGTTTCCTACAAAGGGACCAGTTGGTTTTCCTATAATTTCTAAAAACCTTCTGATCAGGCAGATAGTCATCAAGACTAAATTGGAGGTAACGGTGGTCTGAAAAAGAGTGCTCATCAGAGACTCTCCAGTCCTTAACCGAGTTATATAAGTGATCGGAGACAAGAGTGAATGGGTTGTTGGATTTTACAGCCCGAATTTTCCTGTTCCAGTGCAAATTACCAGAAAGTCTGTAATTTTCTTTAATTAATTTCGAGAGGTTTCTAATCAACGACTTCAGCGTCTTAACCTCCTCTGAACTTTGTCTGTCAGTAAACTGTCAGTACAAGGTTTTCAATCTCGATAGCAGTCTACTTCTATGTTCGTGCAGTGCTTTAATTGTTGCATTGCGGTAAATGTCCACGTTGCCAGTATGTTGATACCGAGGTATCGTGTCCATCGTTCGTTTTATTGTCTCGCACATTTGTTTTAGGTATCTATCAATCTCCTCGTTTGGCATATTCCTATTGGACGGTAGGTCGAACATGTTCGAGGAGAGTGGTCTTGTCAAATGTCTGGAGAAGCGAGTCCAACGCGTTCTCCTGTAATTGTAGGCGTGCGATTGGACAAACTCTTCCAATTCCGCAATTTCGTTGGGAATCGTTATTTCGGCTCTGAGTCTGCAGTGGTCACTGTCATACACAAAAGTGTGTAAGCAGTTTAAAGTTTGTCGGTCCATGTCGGTCAGTTGTAATGTATGTCGAACAACATTAGATTCAGATAAGATCCGCTTCTGGGATAACAGAACTCAGGAAGGAAGAAAATATGTGCAATTTTCCTTCTTCTTCCTTTTGTCAGCGAGGTTATGATCCGAAAATAAGGGATCACCCTCCCACTTGATCCGCCTGTGGGGTTCGCCTATTTGACCTCAGGAAATATCGGCAGGCCTGCCGATTTTGGATCACTCGGTTACTTATGCCGATGTCGTCGCATATGTCTGATCCAGGCGTTTATAGGCCTGCCTTTCCTACATCGCGATGTCTTTGGAACGTGCATTGATATTGCCTTTTTAACGGGGTTCAAATGATCTCTTCTTTGAACGTGGCAATACCAGCTGAGCTGGTTGCGCTCTATTTTTTGTACGATGGTTTCCTTGACGTGAAAGCTTCCACGGATCTTCGAACTTCTTATTCGATGAAGCTTTCACTCCTGCTGTCATGCGAAGCATCTTCATCTCAGCTGCCGTTAATTTACTCTCATACGTTTTGTACATCGTCCAACATTGTGAACCGTATGTGAGCGCTGGACGCTGGACCCTACGCTTACGCGATGATTGATGTCGTCATCACAAGTTGCTTTACTATTGATCATAGATCCCAGATATTTGAACTTTGCGCACTTGGGAAGCACTGTTCCATTCAAATAAATGTCTGGAATAGGCCTGAGTGGATCAGAGAACGGGCAGCACAAGTACTCTGTCTTTTTGACTAATACGATACCTATTACCCTCCAGAACGCCCACACACACACCAAGTGCTTGTTGCCGGGATGAGGATCCTCACTTATGATGGCTCCATCTTCAGCAAAGAATAACTGATGTACCTTGGGGTCCATCACTTTACCTTCAAGCAAATAATCAAGGACTGTAATATAGAGCAGGTGGGCAAAATCGCATCATCACCTCCACGCGGTGCCCGCTGGATAGCTATCTGATAGTGAACTAACGATGAGCGTATGCTGAGTCTGACGATATATGTGCAGCTGAACACTCAGACCTGCATAAGCACATCTGGGTGAACTTCAGCGCGCATATGTCTAACCGGACGAGGCATCTCTTGTTGACCTGATCGGCTGAAATATGCGTCTTAGAAGTCTAGCAAGAGGTCCTCAGAAGGAGGACGTGCGGCGGACGAATTCTCTCGATGGAATCAACGGTGACGTCTACAGACCAGCGGATACCTTACTGGAGCTACTTCAACATATTTGGAGCTGAGGTCTGTAAGGATTTTCAATACTACGTCAGGGTATTGAAAAAGAGATGGTGGCGGATGAACCCTTAATGGGCCAACGGCAGCGCTCATATCCCCGAAGTGGGTTACTGACATCGGTGTATCCGGCCTCTTGTCCTAGGGGTACAAAAAAAAAGGATCTGGCCCTCCAGGTTGGGGGTTGTGCCGTCGGGTTAACTTCCCTACCACGTAAAAAACCTTTGGTTACGAAGCAACCAACAGCCTCGGATACGGATGATCTTACTGTTGACGACCCATGCAAACGTAAAAAGGACAACGATCTTCGTGTCTGCACATGGAATGTTAGGTCCCTCTACAAACCACGTGCAGCCGAACAACTTGCGGAGGCCCTAGAGTGTCACAAAGCAGACATTACCGCCATCCAAGAAGTGCGATGGGATGGGCCGGGCAAAAGGAGTATGAAAAACTGCGACATCTACTACGGCGATTGCTACAGACAAAAAGGACAGCGTCTATTCGGGTGCGGATTTGTCATTGGAGACAGACTTAGGCAAGAAGTCTTGAGTTTCCGGCATGTGAACGAGCGCCTCATGACTATCCGTATCAAGGCTAAATTTGCCAACATTAGCCTAATATGCGTTCACGCCCCTCACGAGGAGAAGGACGACGCGACAAAGGATGACTTCTACCAGCTCTTGGACAAGACGTATGAGCAATGCCCTAGCCACGACGTTAAAATTATCCTAGGCGACTTTAACGCAAAGCTAGGAAGAGAGGAAGTCTTTAGTAGCGTGGTCGGAAAGCACAGCCTGCACGACAACACATCCGGCAACGGACTCAGGCTAATCGACTTTGCGGCGGGGCGAAACTTTGTTATAGCTAGTACGTGGTTCACAAAGGAACATGGCTCTCCTTTGATCGAAAAATCGTCAACCAAATCGATCACATTGCGATCGATGCAAGGCACTCTTCCAGTATTCTGGGTGTCCGGACTTTCCGAGGAGCCAACGTGGACTCGGATCACTACCTAGTTGTAGCCAAGGTACGGATGCGGATATCCACAACGGAGCGAAATCAACGAAATGCTGTGAGGAAATTTGACGTCGAAAAGCTACAATCGCAAGAGACCGCCAGAACCTTTGCCGATCGTGTTTCTTCTAATCTCAATCTTAGTCCTATGCCGCCAGCAGCAAATACGGAAGACCAGTGGCAGCGTTGCCAAAAAGCCATCAGAGATGCCGCCTCTGATGTACTGGGTTTCTCTCGCCCACCACAACGAAACCCCTGGTTTGATGAGGAATGCCGGCAAGCACATGCAGCAAAACAAGAGGCGTACAAAGCGGCGCGGCTTACGAGCTCTACGTGCGCAGGAGAAAAGAGGAACATCGACTTCTCAGAAAGAAGAAAAAAGAGCATGAGAAGCGCTCGATCGAGGAGATTGAGAGACTTTATTGCAGGAATAATGTTCGAAAATTTTACCAAAGGGTAAAAAGAACATGCCAGGGTTTCAAAGCCAGAACAGAAGCCTGCAGGGACGAAAATGGCAACATAGTAGTAGAATCGCAGTCGGTGCTGAAGATATGGAAGGAACACTTCTGCAGACTGTTAAACGGCGATGATGACCAATATTCCGCTGTCAGGCAGAATGAGCCATTCAACAGTGACGATGGCAGTCAAAATTCCCGTCAACCCGATCATAATGAAGTGAGGATAGCGATATCTAAACTCAAATCCAACAAAGCTGCTGGAGCCGACGGCCTTGCCGCTGAACTCTTCAAGGCAGGAGGAGATGAGTTGGTAAGGAGCATGCACCAGCTCATCTGTAAAATCTGGTCGGACGAAAGTATGCCCGATGAATGGAACCTCAGCATCGTTTGCCCGATCCTGAAGAAAGGAGACCCTCTGAACTGCGCCAACTACAGAGGTATAAGTCTCCTAAATATCGCATATAAGATCCTGTCTGCCGTACTATGTGAACGCCTAAAACCGATCGTCAACAACCTGATAGGTCCTTATCAGTGCGGTTTCAGGCCTGGAAAGTCCTCCATTGACCAAATATTCACACTACGGCAGATCTTGGAAAAAACCCATGAATATAAAATCGATACGCACCACCTTTTCATCGATTTCAAAGTTGCCTATGATAGCGTGTATAGAGACGAGTTATACAGAGCCATGTCTAGTCTTGGCATCCCTGCCAAGCTCGTCCGTTTGTGCAGAATGACGATGGAGAACTCTCGCTGCTCCATCAAAGTCGGTAAGAACATCACCGAACCGTTCGATGTCAGGAAAGGTCTTAGACAAGGCGACGCGCTATCATGCGATCTCTTTAACATAATACTTGAGAGAATTGTACGAAACTCACAAGCCAACCCCGGAGGTACAATCTTCTTCAAGTCTGTACAACTACTCGCTTATGCCGATGACATTGACATAATCGGAAGAACTCAGCGGGCCGTCAATGGGGCATTTACGAGTATTGAGATCGAGGCAGCAAAGATGGGTCTAGCGGTCAATGAAAGCAAAACAAAATATATGCTGTCTACAAAAAAGGACACCCAACATCGGCGTCTTGGGCAGAACGCCACAATAGACAGATACAATTTTGAGGTAGTAAAGGATTTTGTCTACCTAGGCTCTATGGTCAGCTCCGCAAATGACATGAATGGAGAGATCACACGGAGAATTACTCTTGCCAATCGTTGTTTCTATGGGCTAAAACGGCAATTGAGTAGCAAAGCCCTATCTCGAACTACTAAGGTAACTTTTTATAAGACATTAATCATCCCAGTCCTGCTGTATGGCGCAGAGGCATGGGCTTTGAAAAAACCGGATGAGGATGCCCTTGGTTATTTCGAGAGAAAAGTTCTTCGAGCAATCTTTGGTCCCGTCTGCATAGACGGTGAGTGGAGGAGAAGGTACAATGCCGAACTATACGGCCTGTACAAGGACATCGACTTAGCCAGAAGAGTTCACATACAGCGACTAAGATGGCTGGGTCATTTAGAGCGGATGGAGCCCAACCTTCCCGCTAAGAAAGTCTTCGAATCCAACCCGGACGGACGGCGCAGTAGAGGACGACCTCGCGGTAGGTGGCGCAAACAAGTGGAGAGGGACCTCAACCAACTTGGCGTGCGCAACTGGAGGCAGCTGGCTCGTAACCGTGTTGGCTGGAGAGGTTTGTTGGTTGAGGCCCAGGTCCACCCCGACTGTAGCGCCATCTAAAGGAAAGGAAAGAAGTAATAAAGAGCAAAGGACTTAAAACGCTTCCCTAGTGCACCCCGACTTTGATTGGGAACTCTTCGGTTACTCCAGCGGGGCATCTTACTCTGGTCTTTGCTCCTTCATTTTTCATTTTTAATGTATTTTATTACTTCAATTCATTATATCTTACATGCTAACAAAAACGCTTAAAACTAGCTTAATTAACTTAACTATCTTATTCTAACTTACTGGCCCCATGCGGGCGCTCTAAGCTAAACTTAACTCTTAACCTATGTCTTTCAACATAACCTAACTAAATTTACTTATTATTACTTAACTAAATAACAAATTAAGAACTAAGAAAAAAAGTTTATTACAAAACTGTCTTTGCTCCTTTGGACATGTCCATGATCATCTGTACATAGGTTTCTGGGACCCCTCGTTGTCTTAGCGCCACCCATATCAGATCTCGTCGTTGTCTATCGAATGCCTTTTCAAAGTCAACCAATACAATATGCAAATCCTTTAAGGAATCACGATGTTTTTCTATTATGATCCTTATACTTTGGATTGCATCTGTGGTTGATTTACCCGAGACAAACCCGCACTGATCATCAGATAGCCGTATTATTTTTCGCAGTCGGCCACTTAATACCCGCTCAACGATATTCATGGTGTGTGGCATCAGATTGATCGAACGGTAGTTATCACAGTTTCGCGTATCACCCTTCCCTTTGTATACAGGGAGAATGTAACTTTCCCTCCATTGATTCGGCATTGGATCACCTCACAAATTTGGAGATGAGAATTCTGAGTCATCTGAACCCGACGTCTTCAATCTTTTTTCAGAACTCAGAGGGCATCTCGTCTGGCCCAACCACTTTTCGTTTCTTGGAGTATGTTATTTGACCGCCTCACTAACTTCTTCGACTGTAATGTCGGGTATTTCTTCACAGTTAGGGGTGGCTCTTGGAAAGTATAGCCGGGGAAACTGTTCATTTAAAAGTTTTTCGCAATACTGCCGCCACCTCTGCAGAATTTTGTCGTCATCCACAAGAAGCTGGCCATGAGCATTGTTAATTAACTTTGGCGAACGAATCTCCTGAGCATTCCCCCTTCTTTGGGCGGCTATTTTGAAGATGGTTGCGCTTTTGTTCATATTGTGTCTTCGCAGCTCCTGGATAGCCTGGTTTGCATCAGCAACCGTGGAAGATATTTTCTCCAGCTCCCTATACAATCCCTCCGTACTCTCTGCTTGAAGCTGGGCGCACTTCTTCTTCGCTTTTTTCTTGCAACATCTGTATTCCATTTCCAGGCGAGCTTTTTCGCCACTATTATTAGATGTGCACTTTGACCAAGCTTTGAAAGCCGCTTTCTTCTCATTTATCACCTTCTTAGCTTCTTAGTGCCTTTCCTTTTAGCAAGTATTACCATAATGATACAGTTTTGCTATTACCATATTGCGATGGTGTTTGTTGTTTGACACGTGCATGCTCCTCTTTTAGTATTGTTTGATCTTTCTTCTATGACACCGGTGATCTCCAGTTGTGTCAACCCACGGACTCGCATGCACACTTGTGGGAGGGTTTTTAAGGTAGTATATGTGTCGCTAGGCTCACTTGGGTGTTATATTGCCTAGATCTGATTTGTCCCCTTAGATCCGCTTCTGGGGTACGACGGACTATCCGTCGCTTTTAAATCAAGTCGATACTCAACACTGTGCAGACCCCACCAATTGAATAGTAGGTTCCCTCTATAATTTGGTGAGCTATTTCCCCAGTCTCTATGCCTGGCGTTTAAATCGCCAGTTATAATGAAAAAATTCTCCTCCGACTCCAGCCTTAGTATTCGAAACAGTGCCTCGAGCTCTGAAATAAAAGAAGTGGTTTGACTAGCTTCAGGGGCATAAACCGCGACCATATATATCCTCTTTCTACTACGGAGGGGTATATATACGATACATGCTTCCAGCTTCTGGAACCTACGCACTTCACCGCTGTAAACTACTCTATGGCGCAAGTCTTTTCTAATGAAGATCGCGACGCCTCCTCCTTGGGTCGATCTCTTCTTATGATATTATAACTATTGTGCCTCAACTTGTGTTTCTGGGATAGCCTAGTTTCACTAACCAACAGCACATCGGAAGAATGATCTTCAAGCAACTTGAAAAGTGCGGCTCTTCGTTCGATCCTAATCAGTGAATTCACATTCACCGCAAGGATCTTTAAGGATTGCTCCGCCATGTTCGTACCCATTACGATTGGTGGTGCGTTAGGCCCGGCAGAAGCGCGTAGATCTGGTCCATCCGCTTCGCCTGCTCCTGAATTTGTCGCTGAAGTTGGCCCATCTGCCCCTGGATAGAGAGCAAGATAGCCAACAAATCAGGTTCAGCCTCCGGTGCACTCGGCGTTGGGTCCTGCGGAACAACCTTCGGCTGCGACTGTACCGTATTCCCCCGGCCTGACGCCATTTGGGCGTAGGTCACTTGGGAAGTGACGGATTGTGCAGGAACACTTGGAACGACGTTTCACTTCCACCTTCTGCTGACGAGCCAGATTTACTTTTTTAATGTACTGGAACTTAGGGCAACCCCGATAGTTTGCGGTGTGCCCCGTGTTCCTACATAATGTGTACGTGAGCTGACTTTTTTCAGTCGCGCCTTCCCTACCTAGTGCGCATTCCTTTGCTTTGTGGACTTTTCCACATTTCACACATCGAGGCTGCATATCACAGTTCGACGCGGCGTGCCTAAACCTTTGGCAGCGAACGCATTGTAACATGCCTTCGCTCCTCTTCACTCTTTCCCAGGTGACAACCTGGTAGTCTAGGACTTTAATGCTGCTTAGACCATCCAGTTTGCTTTTGGGTGACAGCTGAACCAGGAATAACGATAATTTCCGCTTCTCCGTCTTGGCCTTAGCTGTGGTGAACGGCTTGACCCCTACGAAAATTAGATCGCCGCACTCTTTCTCTTTTAATAGCTTTAAGAGCTGCTCCGGCCTAGTGGACGGTTCCATCCCCTTCAGCAACATGGTTTGCAGTTTTTCCCCCTTCGGGGTGAAGGAGAAGAACTCCGTCGTCGAGTCCCTCAATATTTTTTTTATTTTATTGTGCTGCTCCACTGTATTGCAGTGGATAGCATGCCTATCTGCGCTAAGCCACTTAATGTAAAACTTATTACCAATGGCCGACTTCCAAAGTTCTATGGTGTCCTTCAACTCCATCTTAAAGGTGTTGATAGGTGGCACCCTTTGCTTCACCTTCTGCTGAGGCTGTAGTTGCTGCTACTGCTACTGCTGCTGCTGCTGCTGCTGCTGCGGCGGTTGTTGTTGTTGTTGTTTCTGCTGCTGATGTTGCTTCTGCTGTTGTTTTTGTTGCTGCGATTTCTGCAGCTGTTGTGATTGTGCTTTTTGCAGGGTCCTTATTTTGTACTGCTTTCGGATTCGGATTGACTTCGATTTTCGAATTTCGTATACATTTGCTATAGAAACGCAATACAAAATAAGGCCCCAGCTGTTGCGGTACCTGCGTTTTCCGCTGTTGTATTTGTTGCTTCTGTATTTGCAGCTGTTGTTTCTGTTGCTGCTGCAGCTGCTTCTTTGCTTTTGTCTGCCGTTGTGGATTTGGCTGTGGCTGTTGCTGTTGTTCTTGCTGCTGCTTGTTTTCTTGCAGCTGAATTTTTTCTGGCTGCTGTTGTTGCTGTTACTGCACAATCTGCCTCCTGTCGCTTTTTCTGCCTCCTGGCCGTTTGTTTGGCCTTGATGGCATTGATCCTATCACGGATCTGTTTAATGCTGCTACTAAGTGCTTGTATCTCTTCCTCCTCATCCTCTGATTCGGAGGTCGCCAATTCACTAAAGATATTGTCTCCTTTGAGAAAGTGGCCTTCCTGACCGTTGGAGACATAGACCATTTTGTCAGTTGTCTGACGCTGTTTTGCTGCTGCTACTGTTGCTTTCGTTGGCGCCCCTCCCTTCACTCCAACCGGCAGCTTTTCGGCTGAAGCTGAAAATAAGGGGTGCCTTACCAAGTTAGGAGTCGGCCTTAGCCTCCTCCTTCTCTTCGCGTGCCATCAGCCGACCCTGTGGCTTGATGGGCTGACGATTCGACTTCGTCATCGGCAGATGCTGTCTGGTCCGTTGGTCCCGTAACTGGGAGAGCGAAGCGCTCATCAGACTCCATCGCCTGATGTTATTTACCACTTTACACTTGAATTATTATTGCATTTTATTTTTAATTTAAAAAAAAAAAAAATAAATTTGCCGGGACTCGAACCAGTGTCCCTGGGTTAACTGTCCGCTACCAGTTTCATTTCATTCATTTTTAATGCATTTTATTGGTTCAATTCATTATATCTTACTTGCTACCAAAAACGCTTAAAACTGGCTTAATTAACTTAACTATCTTATTCTAACTTACTGGCCCCATACGGGCGCTCTAAGCAAAACTTAACACTTAACCTATGTCTTTCGCCGTAACCTAACTAAATTTATTTAGTGTAACTTAACTAATTAACAAATTAAAAACTAAGAAGAATGTTTATTGTATAATAAACCAGTTTCACTAGGCTAACTCGCCTCTTATTATCTCACCCTCTGATAGTCTTGTCAATAGAGCCACTACTATCTTAGAAGAAGCCGAAACACGCGTTTACACCGCCGAGGTCTGTGAACGACTGTGAAAAACATGTCACCTTTAACATGTTTACACACAGCGCGGGCATTGGAAAGGATGGATAGAGAGAGAGAGAAAGATTTTTGGTGTAGTGGTTCAAAAGCTTAGTTGTTTATGCTTCAGAGATTCTCCGAGGGTGGCGTCCAGATAACTGGGGAGATTTTTGTTATTTTTTTGTCTTTGCTTCTGATTCACAGTACTTTTTTCCCGATAACTGATGCCAAGGGCAAATCATCATCAACAGAGCGAACAATTTTTCCAGCCACATGACCAAGCTACTGCCAGTTTTATGACTTCGCAGTAGTGTTCACACAAGCTTTCGCAAATGATCGGACTGACTTTATATATTTCATGAGAAATAAATAAATGCTTGCTAACATTAGGATTTGAACCATGAACCATTAGCGTGGCAATTGACGACGTTACCACTACACCATTGCCACCCCCAATGAAACAATGTATTATTCATATTCCGTCTAAGACCATACAGCGTTCCCATCCGATGTTAAGTTTTTCCGCTTCCAGCACCATTGGGAAGGATTCAGCATCGGATCCTTTCCTGACATCGAACGGTTCGATGGTGTTCTTACCGACTTTGATGCAGCAGCGAGAGTTCTCCATCGTCATTCTGCACAAACGGACAAGCTTGGCAGGACTAGACATGGCTCTGTATAAGCCGTCTCTACACGCTATCATAGGCAACTTTCAAATCGATGGAAGGTGATGTGTATCGATTTTATATTCATGGCTTTTTTTCTTCAAGATCTGCCGTAGTGTGAGTATTTGGTCAATGGTGATCTTTCCGGGCTTGAAACCGCACTGATTAGGACCTATCAGGATGTTGACGATCGGTTTTAGGCGTTCACATAATACGGCAGACAGGATCTTATATGCGATGTTTATAAGCCTTGTACCTCTATAGTTGGCGCAGTTCAGAGAGTCTCCTTTCTTCAGGATTGAATGATGAAACAGCGCTGAGGATCCATTCATCGGACACACTTTCGTACGTCCAGATTTTACAGATGAGCTGATGCATGCTCCTTACCAACTCATTTCCTCTTGTCGTGAAAAGTTCAACGTCAAGGCCGTCGTTGAAGCTTTGTTGGATTTAAGCTTAGATATAGCTATCCTCACTTCATTCTGATCGGGTTGACGGAAATCTTGACTATCATCGTCATTGTTGAATAATGGAATATTGGTCATCGTCGCTGTTTAGTAGTCTGCAGAAGTGTTTCTTCCATATCCCCAGCATCGATTGCGATTCTACTACTATGTTACCATTTTCGTCCCTGCAGACTTCTGTTCTGGCTTTGAAACCCTGGTATGTTCTTTTTACCTTTTGGTAAAATTTTCGAACATTACTGCAATAAAGTCTCCTACTACGGAACGGAAAAGGCTAGGAACGGAATCGGTATCATCCTTGCGGCAGAGCTACTTGGAAACGTCTTGAGCATTTCGAAGTCCAGCGACCGTTTGATGTCTCTCAAACTAGTAATACAAGGAGAGGTGTGGAATATTGTCAGTGCATATGCTCCCCACGATGGGTACAATCAGAGAGATAAAGATGCATTTTGGCTAGATTTCCACAATCTCCTTAAGGACATCCCAAAGGAAGAATTTCTGTTTGTTGGAGGAGATTTGAATGGACATGTCGGGAAATCAAACGAAGACTATGAAGACTGCCATGGAGGACTAGGATATGGCACCAGGAACCTTCCTGGTGAAGACATCCTAAGCATGTGCAAATCAATCATAATGAACACGAAAAAGCTCGCCTCGAAATGGAATACAGATGCTGCAAGAAAAAAGCGAAGAAGAAGTGCGCCCAGCTTCAAGCAGAGAGTACGGAGGGCCTGTATCGGGAGCTGGGGAAAATATTTTCCCCCGTTGCTGATGCAAACCAGGCTATCCAGGAGCTGCGAAGACACAATATGAACAAGAGCGCCACTATCTTCAAAATAGCCGCCCAAAGAAGGAACAATGCTCAGGAGATTCGTTCGCCAAAGTTCATTAGCAATGCTCATGGCCAGCTTCTTGTGGATGACGACAAAATTCTGCAGAGGTGGCGACAGTATTGTGAAGAGCTTTTAAATGAACAGTTTCCCCGGCTATACTTTCCAAGAGCCACCCCTAACTGTGAAGAAATAGCCGACATTACAGTCGAAGAAGTTAGTGAGGCGGTCAAATACTCCAAAAAACGAAAAGCGGTTGGGCCAGACGAAATACCCTCTGAGTTCTGGAAAAAGATGGGAGACATCGGGTTCAGATGGCTCAGAATTCTTATCTCCAAATTCGTGAGAGGTGATCCAATGCCGAATCAATGGAGGGAAAGTTACCTCCTCCCTGTATACAAAGGGAAGGGTGATACGCGAAACTGTGATAACTACCGTTCGATCAAGCTGATGTCACACACCATGAAGATCGTTGAGCGGGTATTAGGTGGCCGACTGCGAAAAATAATACGGCTATCTGATGATCAGTGCGGGTTTGTCTCGTGTAAATCAACCACAGATGCAATCCAAAGTATAAGGATCATAATGGAAAAACATCGTGATTCCTTAAAGGATTTGCATATTGTATTGGTTGACTTTGAAAAGGCATTCGACAGACAACCACGAGATCTGATATGGGTGGCGCTAAGACATCGAGGGGTTCCAGAAACCTATGTACAGATGATCATGGACATGTACGAAAGAGCAAAGACAAGAGTAAGATGTCCCGCTGGAGTAACCGAAGAGTTCCCAATCAAAGTCGGGGTGCACCAGGGAAGCGTTTTAAGTCCTTTGCTCTTTATTACAGTCCTTGATTATCTGCTTGAAGGTAAAGTGATGGACCCCAAGGTACATCAGTTATTCTTTGCTGACGATGGAGCCATCATAAGTGAGGATCCTACATCCCTGCAACGAGCACTTGATGTGTGGGTGGACGTTTTGGAGGGAAATGGGTATCGCATTAGTTCAAAAAAGACAGAGTACTTGTGCTGCCCGTTCTCTGATCCACTCAGGCCTATTCCAGACATTTATTTGAATGGAACAGTGCTTCCCAAGTGCGAAAAGTTCAAATATCTGGGATCTATGATCAATAGCAAAGCAACTTGTGATGACGACATCAATCATCGTGTAAGCGTAGGGTGGATGAAGTGGCGAGAAAATTCCGCTATCTTCTGTGACAGAAAAATGCCCCCTAAGTTGAAAGGAAGGCTCTACACCGCAGTTGTACGTCCTGCGCTCACATACGGTTCACAATGTTGGACGATGTACAAAAAGTATGAGAGTAAATTAACGGCAGCTGAGATGAAGATGCTTCGCATGACAGCAGGAGTGACCAAGCTTGATCGAATAAGAAGTTCGAAGATCCGTGGAAGCTTTCACATCAAGGAAACCATCGTACACAAATTAGAGCGCGACCGGCTCAGCTGGTATTGCCACGTTCAAAGAAGAGATCATTTGAACCCTGTTAAAAAGGCAATATCTATGCACGTTCCAAAGACATCGCGATGTAGGAAAGGCAGGCCTATAAACGCCTGGATCAGACAAATGCGACGACATCGGCATTTCATTGGCCTCAGTAACCGAGTGATCCAAAATCGGCAGGCCTGCCGATATTTTCTGAGGTCAAATAGGCGAACCCCACAGGCGGATCAGTAGAAATGCAGTGAAGTGGGAGGGCTGTGATCCCTTGTTTTCGGATCATAGCCTCGCTGATAAAAGGAAGAAGAAGACTGCAATAAAGTCTCTCAATCTCCTCGGTGGAGCGCTTCTCATGCTCCTTTTTCTTCTTTTTGCTAAGTCGATGTTCCTCTTTTCTCCTCCGCTTGTAAAGCTTGCAATCAGCTCTAGTTCTTCTATGTAGCGCCGCTTTGTCGCCTCTTGTTTTACTGCATGTGCTTGTCGGCATTCCTCATCAAACCAGGGGTTTCGTTGTGATTGTCGAGAGAAACCCGGTACATCAGAGACGGCATCTCTGATGGCTTGTTGGCAATGCTGCCACTGGTCTTCTGCATTTGCTGCTGGCGACATAGGACTTTGATTGAGATTAAGAAGATTCGATCGGCAAAAGCTCTGATGGTCTCTTGCGATTGTAGCCATCCGACGTCAAACTTCTTCACAGTATTTCGTTGATTTCGCTCCGTTCTGTTCCGTTCGTTCGAAACTCCGGACACCCAGAATACTGGAAGAGTGCCTTGTGTAGATCCCTATATGGTTTTTTTTTTTTTTTCGGAATAGGAAACACTCAGACGCAACTGGTCCATTGTACTGCCAGAGAGCAAACCCTGATTTACCCATTTTATGGGAATTTCCTTGACTTTCGAAGAAAGCCAAGCAAGCACTTCAGTGATGATGAGCTTACAGTACCAGCACTCACCACATCCGCACCGAAGATCTGCCACCTGATACGAGCAAAGGCCGGACACTCACAGAGATAATGTTCCGCGGTGTAGTCGCTCTCTCCACAAGCGTCGCAGATTGTAGTGTCACTTAAGCCTAACACGTTGAGGTGCTTGGCAAAAGCGAAGTGGCCTGTCAAGACGCCAATAAGTTATCTACAGTCTTTTCTGCTGAGAGACAGCAAGAATGCCGCTGATTTCTTACAGACGTCCGGGAGCATGCGCTTAGTCAACCGGCATCTTGGAGAGTCATGCCACACGCAATTGTGCTCGTGAGAGACCCAATCGTCAATGGAAGCCCTAACCGAGGACGCTGGGAGACCCAACGCGACCCAACCTGAGAAAGCCTCCTCTGAGCCTTGTCTAGCAATCTCATCGGACATCTCGTTCCCCAAGATCTCAGTCTGACCTGGGACCCAGATAAGAGACGGAGAATTCAGCCTTGCGACCGAGTTCAAAGAGTTTTTGGTTTCACGAACTATTTTGGAAGTGGTTAAAGGGTTAAGCAAGGCCTTAAGCGCAGCCTGACTATCACTACAGACACATATGCTACGTCCCTTCCATCTGTTCTTCACAACATAGTTCATGGTCATTAGTATTGCATAAGTTTCCGCTTGGAAAACAGACGCATATTTGCCTAATGAGAAGTGAAGTCTAATGTTGTCGACTTCCACGAAGACCCCAGCGCCAGACCCTTGACTGGTTTTGGAACCATCTGTGAATATACGACTACATTCCATTCCCGGCTCAGACTCTGACCGAAGCCAGTCCTGGACACAAGGAAAGTCGACTTTCAATTTGCGCATCAGCTGGAGTTCTGGTGTCATTGCATCAGACCGCATATTCATAAGACAGGAGTCGTAAGATAAACGCCGCGCAAGTTCATCAAAGTTCCAGTGTGGAGTATACCAAAAACCGCCCCGCCCGATAGCGCAAGTATCAAGGGGAGGTAAGTTCAGCAAAACGTCTAGAGCAAAGCCAGGCGTACTCGGGAAAGCTCCCTTGCAGCCGAGACAAGCCGTTCTTTGGAACGCGTTTTCGCGCAAAAGGCAACCACATATTTACGCGAGAGCCCCTTCCACCAAACAACCGACGCATATGCGAGGAATGGCCTTATCATAGCCGGGTAGATCCAGAGAACCTTATTCGCTGATAAGCCCCAAGTCTTGCCAAAAACACCCTTACACTGCCAGAAGACTGAGAGTGCCTTGGATGTTTTCGACTTGACGTGTTTAGACCAATGAAGTTTCTTATCTATAATCACTCCCAGATATTTGGCTTCATTGGAAATGCGAATGCTGACGCTTTTTAGCACTGGCTGAGTCAGACCGGTCAAAATCCTCCTTCTCGTAAAAAGAACAACCTCAGTTTTAAGAGGATACACCGAAAGCCCACTCCTAGTACACCATTCATCTAGTCCAGCGCCGCCTGCGCGTTAGCACAGACCGTCGCCAGGCATGGCCCGACAGAAAGTACAGCGACATCATCCGCATATGCCTGAGACGTAGACGTTAGAAATATTTAGAGTGTTCAACAGAGATCGACCACCATGCATCATAACAATGGAGACAGAACGCCACCTTGCGGACAGCCCCTGTTTACTCCTGTCATAACATATTGGCCACAATCCGCATCCACTACCAAAGTTCTATTCATTAGCATTGCTTTAATCCACAACACTAATGTTTCATCTACCCCGTGTTGTCTGGCCGAGTCACACATGTAGTCCCTCTTGCAGCATAGCTGGATATATTCCATCAATGCCAGGCGAAAAGATGCCACAGCATATTTGATGGCCTCAACTGTTACCACGGCTGATGCAGTATACCAGCTGCGCCGAGTTTTCTGACTTAGATCAAGCTCAGCCTGGGTAAGCGGCCCAAGCTGCAACCTAGTGATTATCTGATTGCCAGGAAAGTTAGTCTCCAGCAAAAGACTAAAAGTTTCCACTTTCGTCTCAGTAAACTTGCCATCAGACCGTCTGAGTGACTCCGGCTTGGTCGGCTTACCTCTTTTGAGGACTTTAACCAATCTACTGGTTTCACCGAGTGTCTCGATCTTTTCACAAAAATCTCTATAAGAAGCACTTTTCGACAACCGAATTAACTTCTTATAGTTTTTTTGCTTCGATCTAAAGAGATCCCAGTCGCCTTCTAAATTTCTCTTAAGAGACCTATTTAGAAGTTTTCTGGATTTTTTTCTAATCCGCTGCAGTTCCGGGCTCCACCAGGGAACCGGCATTCTGCAGGAGTTTTTTTGTCATTGAACACGCCTGTTCAAAACAGTTCGTAAGGTCACTGGTCAGGTTTTGAACAGCATCCTCAACCTTTCGTTTCGTTCTGAGTTTAGTTGGAGTTGGAGTTTTGACGGATCTGTCTAGCTCTTTCCTAAACCGCACCCAGTTGGTTTTCCTCGGATTCCTCCTCTCCTGCAAAATTAAAGCTTCGCATTCGATTTGGAAAACGATGTATCTATGATTTGATAAGGACACTTCCGGCAGTACCCTCCAGTTAGTAATCGACTTGAAGTACCTATTAGATAAAGTCAAGTCAATTACCTCCTGCCTCCTTGCCGTAACAAAAGTTGGCTGGGAGCCAACATTGTTTATTGCCATACCAGATGATAGTATAAAGTCTAGGAGATGGTTTCCTCGTTTGTTGCATTTGCTGTTGCCCCAGACTGTATTCTGAGCATTAGCATCGCAGCATATGACTAGTCCAGTCTCCCGAGTGTCACAATACTTTATGAGTTCGGCAACCGCTTTCGGTGGTGGAAGCATTACCGAATCATAAGGGAAATAAGCCGAACCAACTTCCGTTTGTTTCGTAGCTTACAGCTGCAGCAACCAAGTCCTGACCACAAAATTGTCCAAGCTTGCTTACTGAGAGGAAATTCGGCACAATTAGACAAGCTCTCGGTCTTTCAGATCGCTCGTCACATAGCACCGTTACTCCACGAACACCTCCAAATCCACATATGCGCTTGCTCCGCACATATGGTTCCTGGATAGATCTTATGTGGGGTTTTGTGCTCACCACGGAAAGTCTACTACATAAGAGAGCGGTAGCAGCCTTTGAGTGATGCAGGTTAATCTGCGAAAATATCATAGATATAGTCGGTGGTTTTCACCCATAACTTGCACTCATTTGGAAATTATGCGGAAATGAATCCTTCCAAGATGCAGGTAAGGACGCATGTCATACCTAGACTTCAAGACCTCCACATAGCCAAGATCTAAACCCACAACAAGAGAAGAGCCTTCCACATTTTCCCGATTCTTGCACTTGCCGTGAGAGTAGACGAACCATTCGCTCGTGTCGAGGCCAGGATTCTGGGTGCGCAGACGCGTCAGCACATCCGCCGTTTTCCTGAGTTTCCCGGGGATAAAGCAAATGGCGCGCGTTCTCTTGATAGGCATGAGAACCACAAAGGAAGTAGTCCCCAAGGGTGATATTTTCGGCACCGCATTGCTTAGCCATTCAAGGGTTTGCTGCGAGGAGCACTTCCCCATGACAGTTCCGCTCTTTAACGCACAGCCCTCCACTTGAATGCAGGCATTTGCTACCGAAGCCAGGGGCCTCACTCTGTATTGTTACTCGAAAGTCAAATTTTTGTGAAAGTGCTTTGCGATTCTAATCTTAGCCGGTACTCTGTAAGAAAACAGAATCGAATGGAAGTATTGCCAACTGGGGCTATGAAATGTGCGAATCTAGCTTCGAGTATCGAACGCTGAAATGTCACTTCGAAGCAAATTTCGTTCCAAAGAATTTTGTGTTTTATTTATATGTGAGAAAGAAAGTTAAATATATGTTATAGAAATGGAACTGGATGCTGCCGAATTGTGGTTCCATCAAGATGACACACAAGGAGAAAGAATAGAACGCAGGCGAATTTAGAAATTTGTCGAATATAATGGAGCTAAGTGATAAAAAGTAGAAGAAAAATATAGCAGTGGTTGGTTCAAGCCAAAACTGAGAGTATTAAGTGGGAAATACACGATACAACCGACAACGGCATACTATTGTATGCAACACACACATACAATTTGCATACGACATACGTCAAGCCAGACATTTTATTCAGCCATTTTACACATACACACCATATAGTTTCCATACAATTTGTGTATGTTACAGCTGTTGTACAGGCCATGCGACCATACGATATCGGTACAACGGTCGGTTGTGTGAATACTCACGACACAATTATCGTATACAACACCAAAGCTGTTAAACGGATGGTACAACAGTTGTATCGCGTATTTCCCACTTTACTCATTCTATCCACTTGCTACCTTCAAGGAGAAGTTAAGGTGGAACATTTACATTTGGTTTTTGGTGGACTGCCTACATGTTTTAAAACACGTTTTAATTAAGTAATTTCACAAAATTATTTTATGTGTATCACTTTCATTGTATTTTAAGTTAAAAATAACATTTTATGTCATAAAATACTTACATTTTAAAAGAAACTCAATTACTTCAACATCCGCAAACCAAATAGCAATAGAACAAAATGTTGCGAATTCTAGTTACTTTGAAATTTCGTTTAGCAATACAGTGTCAGATTTGCGATAAGAAATTGACATTGAAGTTGGCAACAAAAGTTTGTTCGATTGTCATAAATTTGGATTTGCGATTTGAATTACAGAGTGACAATTCTGCGGATTCGTATGATTTGACTTTAGAGTAGCAGTACAGAGTGAGGCACCAGCTCCCACTAACGATCTTCGCAGTGTTTGCACTCCGCGTCGGTCATCTTGTGATCATTGCCAGCTCTTGCGATTCGTAACGTAAGAGCGGAGGAAGAAGTTTCACTATACAGAATCTCCTCCCTTCGCTCCTTCGATCCGGGTTGCTTCTTACCGAGGGTCTTATCCGCGTCAGCCAATTTCTGTCTGCATGTGCTAGAGCTTTTAGCTTCCGCCGAGACGAGCACCCTTACCCGTGGCTTTGCCTGCGTCTGCCATTTTCTGTCCGCTAGTGCTGGGACCTTTAGGGGTAACAGCACCAGCATCACTCAGATTTTGTGTGCAGATAACGCCACCGGTAAGAGTGTGTCCAGCAGAGAGGCGCGCATAAGATGCGCACACGCTTCCACCGATGAAAGTAGGCGAAACTTGCTTTGTCCGCTTTGACCTGTTAGAGCCAACCGAAGGGGAGCCGGCGTTGGGTCTGAGGGATAGATCGACTCCAGTTGGAATACTTTCTGCCGACCTAGGCCTCTTTCCCGCCGCCATTGAGGGATGACTGCTACCGGCGCTTGCGCCTTCAGCTGACTCTGCAGCCTCCACCTGGAGTAGATACCGTAAATGTTTCTTACATCATACTGTCAACAGGTTTTGCGTCACAGTCAAGACGTCTTCAGCCTTTAGTTCGATGTCTCATTTGGGGTCCTTTCGGACCCTTCGGGTCATTGACTCTTAAGCCGTTCCGCCACGTCAAGGCAGCTGAAGAATGGGAACGGTTAACCCGATATGGTTGGTTTACGATTTTTCGTTCAAAAGAGAGACATGTCCCTTTGTGAATATCGAGACGTGGGAACCGCTTACAAGCTACTAATAACAACGTTTCGTCCCGCCGCAAAGACTATTCAATATATTCAATCCAATATATCTTTATTTCAAAAAAACATTATACATTTCTTTTTAAATGTTCTTTGGATAAATCTATATACATATAATAGAATGATAACTAGGGTTGGAAATGGGCAGGTATCTCGCAGAAACTACATCACAGATGTTAACAAAACTTCGGCGTTTTATACCTTAGGATATTGGTCCTTATCTCCAATAATAATGATATCGATATTCCTTAAGGGGATTAAGATATTAAGAGAAATAAACACAGAGATTAAAAAAAAATAGACAAAACCAGGCGTTATATAACTCTACATTCGGAAAGTTTGAGAACTACTGATTTTTTTTGCATACTTCTGGGTCCAGTATAACAAAAATAAACACATTACTTTCCTGTTCCACATTCATTTCCTGTATTTCCAAACTTTAACGCCTTCTAAGTAAGTAAGTGGTTTATTTCCTTGCCTACTTATAGGCGCACATTTATAGTTATGGTATGCACATGTGTATTTTAACGCAGTCCTTCTGTTAGCTAAATGCATGTGCGGCGGTTAAAGTCATGCTAGTGTAAGTCATTTCTCAAAAATATTGGTGTAAGTCCAGAAATGAATACTACACACGCCAAATAGTTGCATGAAAATGTGAAGTAAATTAAAAAGTTTCTACTTCACCAACAGATGGTAGCACAAACTTCTTCCTTTTATCAGCGAGGTTATGATCCGCAAATAAGGGATCATAACCCTCCCACTTCACTGCATTTTTACTGATCCGCCTGTGGGGTTCGCCTATTTGACCTCAGAAAATATCGGCAGGCCTGCCGATTTTGGATCACTCGGTTACTGAGGCCAATGAAATGCCGATGTCGTCGCATTTGTCTGATCCAGGAGTTTATAGGCCTGCCTTTCCTACATCGCGATGTCTTTGGAACGTGCATTGATATTGCCTTTTTAACGGGGTTCAAATGATCTCTTCTTTGAACGTGGCAATACCAGCTGAGCTGGTCGCGCTCTATTTTTTGTACGATAGTTTCCTTGACGTGAAAGCTTCCACGGAACTTCGAACTTCTTATTCGATCAAGCTTTGTCACTCCTGCTGTCATGCGAAGCATCTTCATCTCAGCTGCCGTTAATTTACTCTCATACGTTTTGTACATCGTCCAACATTGTGAACCGTATGTGAGCGCTGGACGCACAACTGCGGTGTAGAGTCTTCCTTTCAACTTAGGGGGCATTTTTCTGTCACAGAAGATAGCGGAATTTTCTCGCCACTTCATTCACCCTACGCTTACGCGATGATTGATGTCGTCATCACAAGTTGCTTTGCTATTGATTATAGATCCCAGATATTTGAACTTTTCGCACTTGGGAAGCATTGTTCCATTCAAATAAATGTCTGGAATAGGCCTGAGTGGATCAGAAAACGGGCAGCACAAGTACTCTGTCTTTTTTGAACTACTGCGATACCCATTTCCCTCCAGAGCGTTCACCTACACATCAAGTGCTCGTTGCAGGGATGTAGGATCCTCACTTATGATGGCTCCATCGTCAGCACAAACTTGATAGATAAAGGAAAAGCCGATATGTATTGTTGAAAGTTACAGCGGTGCAAATCTTACGTTCGTAAGCTAAAAATGACACGCCACTAACTTTAACCGCCTCACATAAAGTTATTGTGGACCACGCAGACAAAGTTGTGGGTATCTGCTAGTTATTAAAATGAAACGCGTACAACAATGACAAAATACGACGTCTGGCGGAAATTAATTTCTTTATACATATACAGGGTGATTTGCATAAGATGCGACAAAAGCCTAGGACGGATAGGTTGGGTCAAGACAAGAAAAAAATCGTATGGGAGGGGCGGTCTATCTCCCCCCGGTTAGGCGGGAGGGGCAATTTTGTAAAAAATTGACTTTAAATGAAAAAAAAATTATTAAATATCAACGGAAACACGTAAAATAATGTACTATAGCTTTTTTAAAAGCCAATATTCCATTCTCTTATCTGCTTTTTAAATCAAGTTGTTTCAGTGAACAGTTTTTGAAAAATTAAATTTTAAAGTCAAAATTTTTGAAAAATATTTTGAATTTTTTTTTTCAAGTTGATTTTTTTCAAAATTTTGCGTTATTAACTGCCACTGATATTTTTACTTTTCGATGCTCTTATCAATTCTTAAATCAATACCGAAAACCCGATGTAAGAATCTTTCTTAGTTTCTGAGTTATTAAAAAAAATGTAAAGGTACTTTTTTCCCAGAAAACCCATTTTTCGGTTTTTCTATGATTGGACTTTATTGAATGAGCAGATTATCCCTTTTTCAATGAAAACGAAATTTACATTTTTTTTAATATCTCAGAAACTAAGAAAGATTTTTTCATCGGGTTTTCGGTATTTAATAAGAAATTGATAAGAGCATCGAAAAATAAAAATATCAGTGGCAGTTAATAACGCAAAATTTTGAAAAAAATCAACTTGAAAAAAAAAATTCAAAATATTTTTCCAAAATTTTGACTTTAAAATTTAATTTTTCAAAAACTATTCACTGAAACAACTTGATTTAAAAAGCAGATAAAAGAATGGAATATTGGCTTTTAAAAAAGCTATAGTACATTATTTTACGTGTTTCCGTTGATTTTTAATAATTTTTTTTTCATTTAAAGTCAATTTTTTACAAAATTGCCCCCCCCCCCCCCCCGCCTAACCGGGGGGAGATAGACCCCCCCTCCCATACGATTTTTTTCTTATCTCGACCCAACCTATCCATCCTAGGCTTTTGTCGCATCTTATGCAAATCACCCTGTATAATGTCAAGATAGTACTAATATAAATTCAAATTTCTTCTCTTTTGTTCAGTAAAGTTTAACAGGGTGTGGATTAGTACGTAGACGCATTCCTGGTATGGATTATTCGGGTTTGTGAATCGTGCATGCTAATAGCCCGGGCTACTAGTATCTTTAGAAGCGCCAAGCGGTCGCCACGTGAAGGTTGAGTGTAGGAGTTGGTAGGCCTAGGCTAAGTCAAAACGTTTGTCTTCATATAATCGCTTAAAGTTTATCTTTAAGTTAGTTAAGGCTTGCTGTATTAAGCTTAAATTAATAAACAAGTGCTCAACTATAAAACCACTATTCTAATTCGTGTTTTATGTATTTTCATGCAGGTATTTAAATATGATGGATGAAACCTTTGTAGTTAATCAAATTAAGGAAGACATATGCTTCATCTCTCAAAAATTTGTGGGAGATATGACAGAAAAATTAAACACAGACGAAGCACAAGGAAAGAATCGAATAGAATATATTTTGCCCGATTACACAACATTTAAAAGAGGGTAACGAAATGTAGAATAGCAGATTTTTCTTAAATATACAGATATAGATTTGTCAATACCACCCCACAGTGCGCAGTTGGACAGCAGACCATCATTATAAATAATGAACGCTTCATTATTCCTGAACTACTATTTAATCCCTCTGACCTAGGAATTTCCCAGGTAAGAATATTCAATGTACAGCTGCGATCAAAAAAATGGCAGTGCACCTTAACAAGTAGAATGAGCCAAAAATAAAAAAAAATTAGCAATGATTTTTAAAAATTCTTATTGGTAATATAATAAAAATCATTATTTTCTTGTGGTATATACATTAATTCAATTTTGATTTAACTAAATTAAACTAACATAAATTCATTATGAAGAAAGTGACCCCGATTACCGTTAGCGCTTTTCGAGGATTGTCGTTTTATTCATAGCTACGATCTGCTGACAGTTAAACGTCACTAAGCATTGTTTTTGTCATGTGGAATACTATTACAACTCGTTCACATTGAAAAAGTTATGAAAATGGATTCGTGGTACATTTGAGGAATAAAACGACAATTGTCGAAAAGCGTAAAACGCCAACGGTAATCAGGGTGTGACTTTCAAATTAACCGAGCAATCAAATAGCAGTGCTGTTTCTTCACCAGCTTAATTAATAAAAAATGTCGGAAAGAAAAAATGAATTCGATTAAATTATTATGAAGTGCTATTGAGAATATGTGTACGACTGGAGGCTTTTCCCGAACTATGAAAATTCGTTTTTCTAGTGGGGGAAATTCCTAGTTCACTAATAACAAAGAAAAACCGAAAGGTATAAATCCGAGCGACAACGAAGACGACGAAAAATTAAACAACTGCTCGTGTCCGCGTTACAAGCTTGAATGCTCTCCATTTATTCCTCCTCTTTTATTTCAATGACTTTGATTTGGCGCAAGTTGTTAAAGTACAAAAAGATGCAAAAAGATGGCGAACCTTGGCTAGGTGGCACCAAATTAAAAAAAAAAAAAAAAACAAGCTAACATTTCGAACAAATAATTGTGAATGGATCTTACAGTAAAGATGATACAAAATGTTCTTTTATAACAATATGAAGTGCTCCAACATTCCGACCCCTTTGAAAAGTCTCCTTTCAAACAGGTAGCAAGGTCAACTTTCGTATAGGTCGTCGAATGGTGCCTCTAGGTGTCTTGATGTCAGCAACTCGAATTATCCCATCTTTTCCATGTATAACACCGACTACTCGTCCCAATAACAATTTTTGGGGTGGTGTATTGTCCTCGTGGATGATAGCCATTGCCCCGATTTTGACATTTGGTTGAGTATCTGACCACTTCGTACGAGCTTGTAGTTCGGTTACATATTCTGCCAACCCTGTTAGAAGCTCGGCTTTACTGCATTGATACGACACGCCATCTCTGCAGGTAGGACATATTCTCGACCTCGTTCGCTGGTTCCAGGATAGCCCTTAATGATGAACCGATTAAGAACGCCGCCTCCCAGATACCACCAAAATGGGGAGCCCTGGGGGAATAAAATTAAAATTGCCATTTTCAGTAGTGCAAAATGTAGTTAAATCTATTTGTGTATGTTTATTAAATAGAAAGTTTCGCAGTTCGTTTAACTTCGAATTCGCCCCTACAAAATTCGTAGCGTTATCACAAAAGATGTTCTGTGGAAGACCACGACGACCGATAATCTCTGTAAAGCAGCCAAGAATGCTTCTGAAGACAGGTCAGATACTGTCTCTAGGTGTACTGCTGTCGATGGAAAACAAACGAATACAGCCACATATCTGGTACAATGGATACAACTCTTAACTGTTTGGCGTGCTAACTCCCTTGAATTGATGATCCAAAATCTTCGAATGAGTGCGACAAGTGCCTTGGGTCCTGCGTGGTAATGTGCAAATGTTTAACCAAACTTGTTACGAAGTGACAGTTTTTTGGAAAGAGTGGAGGGTGTTTCTGTTCGACAGGGATAGCCGCGTTCTGCAATCTACCACCAACCTTCAGAACCTGGAACTCTTTGATCTCTTCAATGAATGGGTTGAGCCATTTTATGGATCCTTTCAGTTGTTCTTTATTTGTCAGCGCACTGATTTCTTCTGCAAAGAATTCATGCTGGGCTATCCACAAGATAGGAACAAAAGCTGCATCTAGTTCATCCACCGACAACATACAAACATCTATGCTAGGAGTGCGGTCTTGCATTTTCTTAAAAAATCTCAAAATATATGCAAAAATGCGAATAATTTTTATGTACGAACTGTATCTAGCTACTTGTTGTACCAAGTAATTTGGTTCCGTGGTTCTAGCAACCAAAACCGTTTTTCGCATCCCAAAGGTTACCTCTTCCGAAGGTGACTTATTGCAGAAACGGGGTGGCCACTCATCTGATGGCTTTAGAAGAAATGGTGGACCAGCAAACCAAATTGACTCCTTTATCTCGCCTACTGTACTTCCGCGCGATACTTTGTCAGGCGGATTGTCGATAGTTGGTACGTGTTTCCAAACCGCATCTTTCGTAAGTTTCCGACAAACGTATTGAGCTTAGACGAATGCGTGTTGATCCAGTGGAGAACTACTTCTGAGTCCGTCCAAAGATGTACTTCTGAAACTAGGTCTCCAAATACGTCCTTCGTTTTTGCCCAGAGTTTGGGCAGTAGATGCGCGCCACACAATTCTAACCTTGGTAGTTATTTTTTACTTGTTGGAGAAACTCTAGATTTTGCCGTAAACAATTTAACAGTTATGGCTCTCGAGGGGTCAATAGTTCTTAAATAGATGCAGCAGCCATAATCATTCAACGATGCGTCGGAGAATCCGTGTATCTGACTAGCTGTTTTATTGTTAGTTAAGCCAAATCTGGGAACCGAAACATCCTGCAAAGAGTTCAGATCCACAAGAAGTCGGCGCCATTCGATTTCGACGCCTTGGGGAATAGAAGAGTCCCAGTCAAATTTCTCTATCCAAAGTTTTACTTAGTGTATGATTCGAGGTTGTCTTCCAGCGAATCCCAAGTTATGCCCAACGCACTTGTTAAGCTAGATTCGGATAACTTTAGCTCTTTCTCTGACGACTGCAATATATCATCCACGTTGCTGTGGAATCTCGAATTTGTTCAAGCGTTTCGAGATCATCCGCCTCAGTCAACATATCGTCAACATAAAAATCCGACCGTAGGACTCTTGATTCAAGTTCATGCGATTTGGAGAATTTATCGCTTAAGTAGCGAAGGCACCAAATTGCCAGAAAGGGTGCTGACGAAGTACCATAAGTGATTGTATTTAATCGAAAAGTTTTAATTGGCGTTTGATGATTTTCCCTCCATAGAATATATTGGAACTGTCTATGCGACGGATGAATTAGAATTTGTCTAAACATTCTCACAATATCGGCAGTAAGGGCATATCTATATCAATGAAAACGCAGCACAGAGTAAAGATATCATCCTGAATTGTTGGACCAACCATCAATATACCGTTGAGTGAAATTTGCGATGATGTACGGCACGACACGTCAAATACTACTCTTCGGCTTCAGGACACTTTGATGCGGAAGATAGTTATTATTTTCTTCCAAGTCGGAGTTTTTGACTTCTGACATGTGTCCCAAATCTTTATATTCCTCCAAAAATCTCGAATATTTTGCCTTCAACTGCAAATCCTTGCCTAACCTGCGCTCCAGCGATAGGAACCTCCTGAACCCAATGTCATAGGAAGACCCTAAACTTTTTGGATCGCTTTTAAAGGGCAATTTGACCATTAACCGACCATTATCCAATTCTCCGATAGTTTCCTTGAACATTGCTTCGCACTGTGTTTGTTCTTCTGTCCACTTTGACTTTCGACCGGTGACCTCCTCTTTGCACGTATGGTGTAAAGTATCTTCTTCTAAATTAAGACCGCACAAGTTAGCCGAGGATTCCTCGGGGTCCTTGAATTTTCCAGAGACTATCCATCCCAACAACGTCTTTTGAAGGCTGGGTAGTTCTCTACTGAGTCGTATCTGCCCTATTGACAATAGATCAAAGAAAGCCTCCGCACCAAGAAACATATCAATTTGCTACGGTTTATTGAAATTTCCGTCCGCTAAATCGACATTTTTCGGAATATTCCAATTTGTGATTGTTAAGGTTTTATCTGATTGGTATCCAGTTATTGACGTAGTTATTAAAAATTCAAGAGATACTTCAAAATTGTTGAAACGTGAGCGAATTGTTGTTTGTCTTTGATAATTGATTTTTGTTTTCGAAACTCCTATCCCAACTTTGTCTACGAGTTTTCTGTTTTTGCGAAGTTTAATAGTTCTTGCAAGTTTTTTATTGACAAGATTCACCTGGGAACCTGAATCGAGAAGAGCACGACCTAGCTGAAAGTCTCCTGTTGAATTCTTCACCAAAACCAATGCCGTAGCTCATATAACCTGGTTCCTAGAACGATCATGGTCCTCTAGCGCAGCGTGTACAGCTGCCGATAACCCTGGGGAATAAAATAATTTTTTTTTTTGCGGCAATTAGTTTCTTAGTGAAATTATGTACACTTGTGTAGTGCAATACTCAGTGTGTAGTTATTTTGTTTGAATTGACTCCCGTTCTCATGATAACCGTTATTGTAGTCTGAGAACATTTCCATTATCGCATCTTGTTAATCGGTATATGGTATATACAGCTAAAGTACCAGTTGGTTTATTTATTTGTTTAGTTGTTTTTAATTATTTCCGAAAAAATTAGGTCTTCACGCAAGTCTTGTGTTAGCAATCCAAACAATTTTTGCTACATATGTGGTAAATATTGTCACCAAAAGCAGCAAAGAAATATTAATTACTTTGTGAAGCAAGCATACCAAGCATAAATTGTATGGAGTCACTTCGGTACTGGAGCCAAGGAGGACGCAAAGGGCTTCAATTTGGAGTGCCAATGAAATGGAGTGAGCCAACAAACCACCATGATGATTGCTACTTTTGTGCCGTGAATGTGAAAGGTATGAACCGATACAAAAAACGTTCTTGGATTTATCCATGTATTTAATCGTCTAAGCCACCAACATTGCACAGTGAAAATTTGCCAGTTCCAATATTTAGTGCTTTGTCCAACATTCCCCTCATGTTGTGGAAATGTTAGACACTGAGTGTGAAAGCAGAAGCCAAGAGAATCTGTAGAATGGAGTCCTGCCGTTCAGGGTTTTTCTTAAGAAGAACTTAATGACTTAATTCGAGACTTAGGTTTATCGAAGAAATCAGCTGAGCTTCTTGCATCAAGACTTAAAGAAAAAGATTGCCTGCAGCCTGACGTAACAGTAACATCTTATAGGACCAGAGAAAAACAAATTCTTCAGTTTTTTACTCAAGAGAATGACCTCGTATACTGCAGCAATATGCAATGGAGCAGAAAGGATTGGCCCTCGAGAGAAAATATGAGCCCGGGAAAAGAAAATATCATTCGTGAACCATTGATAGATCGAGAAAAAATCATTCTGCCACCATTACATATTAAGCTTGGGATTATGAAACAGTTTGTTAAAGCTTTGGATAAGGATGGTAATTGTTTCAAATATATTTGTGAAGCATTTCCAGGCCTCAGTATGGAAAAATTGAGAGCAGGTATCTTTGATGGGCCACAGATCCGCACTCTTATAAAGGATAACGGTTTCAAATATCACATGACCCAAATTGAATTGAAAGCATGGACAGGCTTTGTAGAAGTCATCAAAAACTTTTTGGGAAATCGCAAAGCAGCAGGATACTCAATTATAGTCGCTAACATGCTCAGGAATTTTGAAAAACTGGGGGCTAATATGAGCATAAGAATGCATTTTTTGTTTAGCCATTTAGACAGATTTCCTCACAACCTGGGTGACTACAGCGAAGAACAAGGAGAACGGTTCCACCAGGACATTAAGATAATGGAGGAAAGATATCAAGGCCGGTGGGATCACCATATGATGGCGGACTACTGCTGGACCTTACAAAGGGACTGTCCTGACCGAATATACAAAAGGAAATCATATAAAACACGTTTTTCTTAATGTTTTATTTTTTTTATTTTATTTTAATATGATTAGTTTTATTTCATTCATCATTTATAACACTGTTGCCATTCGAAAATAAATCTTTCACAATATATTTAATATTTTTATTTTATAGTTGCATTTATCTCAAAAACTAGAGTCAATTCGGCGAATCTGTTATTATTTTCGTATTCAGTAGACCAGGATTACCCAAGATTGACTCCGAAACCTCATGCCGCAAAATCATTGTTCCCCTGTGTAATGTACCTTCTTCATCCATCTGTCGTGTCCGGTGTAGCAAACTGTGATGTGCTTGCTTACAGGTTTTGCATCTATATGTCGATGAACACTTTATTAAGCAGTTAATGCATAACCCCATTGTGGGGCCTGCTTCCTATCCTTGGCTTCTAAATACTGACAACGCATGTTCAGCACTTTAGCACAATCATCCCATTTAGGAAGCTTGCTAAAATCTAATTGTACTTCCCATTTCGACTGCGTTTCGGAGTCAACCTTCAACACTACAATTATAACAGTGTTGCAAAAATCTTTCTCTGTACCTAATGACGTTAGAGAGTTGTAAAGTGCGGAAATGTTATCTACCAACTTGCGGAGGTGTGACGGCGAAGCTTTGGGAGCTTTTGGAAGTTCGAAGATAGAGGTAATATTCTCTAGAAATATCAAACAGTCATTATCGTAGCGTTCTTTTAAGCTTTTGATTGCCTTAGGGTAGTTTTCTTCCGTAACGGGGAATGCTTGCACTGTATCTAAGACAAGCGAACAAATGATTAAAATTTTCTATTGTATTAAGAGTAGGATCATCATGAACTAAATTATTAAATGAGTGGATGAAATTCTTATACTCTTATACTCATATTTCCCATTAAACTTAGGCAGACGATTAGCTGGAGGTGGGGTTGGCATCATAAAAGACGGTTCTATAATTCTAGAATGCCTTTTTTCCCCCATCAGCGAAATTATTTTTGTCTTGGTTGTAACGTAGAACTCTTACAAATCACTACGACCAATATCCGTTGCGAACAACCTCTCAATTTGAGTTTGTTATGCCAGCGCCTGTTTGAAGTACGGCTACAGTATCCCTAGGCGACATTCCAACTCGGTTGGACTAAGATTAGTTGATTTCTCAACTAGATTATTGATCCTGGTGCATGACCATTGTTTTAATTCGTCCAATATTTCTTCATTTGTCATGGTTAGCTTTTTTTTTTGTTTTGCTGTACGATACTAAGATATTTAAATGAACTGCAATCCTTCGTAACAATTATATTCTTAAGCAGGTAGTGGCGATCACATCCCAAATGTTTTCTTAAATGCAATGCACTACTTGCAGCAAATTGAAATGCAATTCGGTCGTATGTAGAAGTTGGAATACAGTTGTATCAGCAATGCGACGAATCTGCACATAACCAAATGAATACAACCGACGTGTTTCTGAAATACTAATAATTCCAGACGACAACAGCTTAGCAACTTCCACAGCGATTGGCAACAAACAACCGACTTTCAGGGTAGCTAAAGGTTTGCAGCAATGTTGACAGCAAACGTGTTGCTGTGATAACGATGACGAATGTGTAGCGACAAAAGCTTATCTACATGAGCATTCAATACAGTCTTCAAAGCCAAACTTGGTGACTTGAGTGAATTGACGACGACTTAGGGTTGAAACCGAAATCCAATGCGAAAACGAAATGTTAAAAAAAAAAAAAAAAAAAAAGACTATAACGCATCTAATTAAAGTACGGTTAATAAATAAAAACGATATGACAAAAAACGACACTGAGAACAGCGATAAAGCTGTACACGTGGGATTCATCGACTCAATCGAACAGTTTCTCCCCGGCGATAATTTCGAAGATTATATCGAGAGAATGGAGCAGTTATTTTTAATCAACGATACACCTGAAAATAAAAAAGTGGCTTTTTTCTTAACATTAATAGGACCGGAGAGTTATAAAAAAATTAAGGACATCTTGGCTCCTTCGTCACCTAAATCAAAGAGTTTTACCGAACTTGCTTGTTACTGCTGTAAAAGCGGAGTTTATTGTTAAGACAAATATAATCGCAGAGCGATTTCGTTTTTATTCATGTAAGTAGAAACATGGACAATCTATTTCGGATTACATGGCGGAAATTAAAATGTTATCTGTTTCGTGCAATTTTACGACTTTTCTCCGGGATGCACTGCGCGACAAACTCGTGCACGGATTAAAAGATGGCCAACTACAGAAAAAGTTACTAAATACCAGTGACCTCACATGGGAAAAAGCTAGTTCTATGGCTAAAGATTTTGAACTTGTTGAGCGGGAACAGCAACGTATTGGTGGACAAGAATGCGACTTGAACATCTCGAAAATCAACTTTAAGCAAAAGCGACGGCGTCCAGCTATAACCAATTGTTCGAAATGTACGTCTAACCATGAACTCAACGCTTGCCCCGCTAGGAATTGGCAATGCTTTAAATGCGGAAGAGTAGGACATTCAGCCAATGCCTGTAGAAGCAGTATACCAGCATCAAATACTAGAAAGTCTAGAAATCAAAGCAAATTTGGAGGTCGAAGCAGTGAACAGCGTGGCAGTGCAAAAGGCAGAAGTGGACAGCAAAGCAACATCACGTATCGGTTGGGGATGTTAAATTACGTCAGTCATTTACAAGGTCCGCTAATGGTTAATGTAATGGTGAATCAAATCTCGATGCTGATGGAAGTTGATTGTGGTGCTGCAGTTTCGGTAGTATCAATCCATGATTATAATAAGTATTTTTCAAATGTTAAATTAGTTAAAGTTGAATCATCCCCGTTACAGGTTATTACAGGTCAAACGGTAAAAGTTGAAGGTGAAATTTGGGTGGAAGTTAATGACTTTATGGAGAAAGTAATGTTGACCGTTATTAGTGGCACAATTAATTTTAACCCGTTGATTGGAAGAAATTGGTTGGACAAGTTATTCCCAAGTTGGCGTGAGTGTGTTGTTGGTAAATTTTCTAGTAGCAGTAGCAGTGGTAAGAGTATTTCAAATGTAAGAATTAGTAGTACGGCCAGTTCATTTTTGAGAGAAGCTAAACTTAGTTTTCCTAACTTGTTTGTAAAATCGAAAGAGCCTATAAAAAACTTTTCTGCCGAAATAATTTTAAAAGACAATGCAGTTCCTCGGTTTCATAAGCCTTATGCTGTACCGTTTAGTTTGAGAGAACAAGTAGAGTGCGAATTAGATAGAATGGAAAGGGAGGCAATTATCGAAAAGGTAAAAAACAGTGACTGGGCTGCACCGTTAGTATGTGTCAAGAAAAGGGATGGTAAATTAAGGCTATGTGGAAATTTCAAAGTTACCATAAATCCGTATGTCGATTTAGAGGTATACCCGTTACCTTTAACTGAAGACTTGCTAAACATGATCGGTGGGAATGGAAATCAATTTTTTTGTTCTCTTGATCTCACTGGAGCATATCTTCAATTAGAGGTAAAGAAAAGTTCTAGACCGATGTTAACTGTTACTTCACATAAAGGGTTATATCAGTTCACACGTCTTCCTTATGGAGTTTGTTCTGCTCCTATGTATTTTCAAAAAGTAATGGAAACAATTTTAAAAGGTATAAAAAACATGGGAATATATATTGACGATATTCTGATAGGGGGTTGCAGCCTAGTCGATTGAAAAGAAACCTTGCTTTTAGTTCTCTCCCGTCTTAACGACCACAATATTAAAATAAACGTAGAGAAATGTAAGTTTTTTGTAAGGGAAATTGAGTGGCTTGGCCATGTTGTTAGTTTTGAGGGCATTAAACCTTCACCGAATAAAGAGAAAGCTATACTGGAAAGCCCAGAACCCACCTGTTTAAAAGAATTACAGTCGTATCTAGGACTGTTAAATTACTATTGCAGATTTCTGCCGGGTAGATCTAACGTGTTAGCACCCTTGCACCAATTGTTGCGAAAAGACTCTGAGTGGAAGTGGTCGATGGAATGTAAACATGCATTTAACGAAAGTAAGCAGCTCCTAGTGAACAATAATCTTTTAGTGCACTTTAATCCGAAACGTCCAATTATTATTGCTTGTGATGCGTCACCTATTGGGGTTGGTGCCATTTTGAGTATCATTTGTGAGAATGGACAAGAGAGGCCATGTAGCATGGCCTCCTCAACATTGACTTCGGCGGAAAAAAATTACTCCCAACTCCATAGGGAAGCGCTTGCAGTAGTATTTGCTATAAAGAGGTTCCATAAGTATGTTTATGGATATCCGTTTGTAGTTTACACCGATCACAAACCATTGGAAACCCTCTTGGGTGACAAGAAATCTTTAGGAATTGTGTCGTCAGTAAGACTTCACAGATGGATTTTACTCTTGGCAAATTATCAATATACGATCAAGTATAGAAAGGCATCGAAGCAAAGTCATGTTGATGCGCTGTCTCGGTTACCGCTGAAAGAAACGACTGAAGTAGAGGAACTAAATTTTTGCTTGCATTTTTTCAATTACTCTGATGAGTTGCCTGTTAATTCAGATGAAATAGCTTCCGAAACGGCAAAAGATAATATTCTTAGTAAGGTTCTAGGATTCATTCGCTCTGGTTGGCCAAAAGATACTGAAAAAGATCTTACGCCTTACTTCCGGTTAAGGCATTCATTCGAAGTAGAAAGGGATTGTATCTTTTATGGAAATCGGATAGTTATACCCAACAAGTGTAAGGATAAAGTTTTGAGATTACTACATAAAGAGCATATCGGAATTACACGCATGAAAATGCTTGCTCGAACTTTGGTTTGGTGGTTTAGAATTGACCAAGACGTTGAAAATGTTGCGAAAAATTGCGACATATGTCAAATTACCCAGAGGACATCGCGAGACTGTCCGAACTTTACGTGGCCGGCAACGTCTTTTCCATTTGAGCGTATGACTGACATTTGACATGAGTGTCAGATAAACGCACTTCATCTGTTCGCGTCAATAGTTTTCAAGTTTTTACTCACTTTTAAACTCCCACATCGTCCTAAAAAGTTTTAAAATATACCCTAAACCGTGTTTTCCGAAAATACTGCCTTTCTTTATCACAATCCACGATATTTTCTATTGTGTAATAGCTAAACTATTTGTTTGCATACGGAACCCAGTTGTTGTTGGTTTCTCCCTTCGCGCGCAAATCAGCTGCCAAAATGACTGATGTTCCACATAGACCAGAGACCAGGCTGTTGACAAAAATTGCCAAGCCACAAACACCAAACTCGTCTAAGGATGAAAAACTTGGCAAATCCTTCGAGGTTCGACTAACCAAACAGCTTGAGGAGTACAACTCTCAATTAAAATCCACTATAATGGAAATGCATAACATCTTGCTGCTAAAACTTGACGCTATAATCGCAGATTTCACCACCCGATTCGAAGATGTCAACAAATCTATATCTGCGCTCACAGTGCGAGTCGAAGTCCTCGAGCAAACGTCAGAGTCAGTCCGGTGCTCGCTGCTGGAAAACGAAGTATTATGCTTAAAAGATAAAGTTGATTCAGTTGAACGTGATAAGCTGGCCACTGATATTATCATTCATGGAGTGCCGACGACTAACAACGAGGATCTCCAAAGTGTCTACAACCGACTGTGTACAGCTGTCGAATGTACTCCAGCACCTACACCCAAAGCGATCTTCAGAACCAAACCTAAAGGCAAACTAGGCAGTTCTTCGATAGTAGTCAAATTTCCATCGGTGGCAGACAAAATCACACTACTAACTTCATCAAATGCCGCATACAAAAAAACCAAGAAACGACTTTGTTTACAACAGATCGGGATTCAATCTGACAAACCAATTTCTATAAACGAAAGCTTAACAACAAATAATCTCGCTCTATTTCGGAAAGCTCACGACCTAAAACAACAAAATCAGCTGTTTTCTGTCTTCACACGAGGGGGACGGGTGTATGTACGCCAAACACCAACTGGCAAAGCTTTTTTGGTCGACTGCATCACACGCTTGGATTCTCTTGTCGCTGCTGCTACCAACCATGATGAACATCGTAATGCTACCTAACCAAAGCTTTTTCAATTACTACATATCTAATTTGTATATTGTAATTAGTAAGTATCTTTTGTATTTGCGTAACTTGTTATCTGTTAGCAATTTGAGAGTTTACATGTTTCGCGTTCTGAGTTTTCTTGCGCTGGGGGGACTTTTATTTATAATTTTCACCAATGGCTGATACCAACAATTCTTCCGTTGGCAGTGGCACGAATGATAATTTGCGTAAGTTTGTCGAAATGCAAAATTGATGAATTTAGGAGTTTGTTTGTCGGTTCCAATGTGGATATAGTATGTGTTTCGGAAACGTGGTTTGACCCGAAAATACCTGATTGTGCGTACTCAATGCCAGGATATAAGATTTTTCGCGATGATAGGTGTTGCTATTTACGTCCGTATGCCGCTGCCCGTTAAGCTAATTGCAACCTCACCTTGTGATAGTCCGTTCGAGTATTGTTTCATTGAACTAGCATGTGAGAGAAGGAAATATCTACTGGGTGTCGTCTATCGACCAAGAAATTACATTGACCTTTCACAGCTTTATTGCTTTCTTGAAAATAATACAACATCATTTTGGAAAGTTATTGTTTGTGGTGATTTCAACTGCAATATTTTAAATCCTGCTATTTCGTTTTCTCTAATGGAAAATATGAAAACACTAAATCTTGAACTTCTCAATTCGACCACTCCGACTCATTTCACTGACTCAAGTAGTACCCTCCTGGACTTATTTCTTGCAAGCGACACTCGGAATGTTTTTTACAGCCAAGTTTCTGCGCCTGTATTTTCTAAACACGATCTCCTCTTTGCCTGTTTTGATTTCGCCACTTGTACAGAACAATTGAAATACTCATATAGGGACTTCAAAAATGTTCGAGCTGATCTTCTTGAGCGAGACTTACAACGTGTTAACTGGCTACCAATATTTTCGGAACCTTCAACTGACGTGCAAGCTGAATACCTGCAAAGCGTAATTACACAGTTGTTTGATTGCCACGTTCCTCTTAGAATTAAGCTTGCAAAGTCCAACATCAATCAGTGGTTTACCCCAGAGATTCTTAGACTTAAAAATGAACGAGATGCTATATACAGGAAGTGGAAATATTTTAGGCTCCCTGAATTTTTCTTGTCTTATAAAGCATTAAGAAATCTTGTATGTTCAAAAATAAAGCAAGCCAAGCGTATTTTTTACAGTGAAAATCTCAACTATAAACTTCCCAGCAAGATATTATGGAAGAACTTACGTCAGCAAGGCATTTGTGGTAAAATTGATTCAGGAGTTGATAATGTTGATCCAAACCAGCTAAATCGTGATTTCATCAAAATTCAATCGACAAACACTGGTATATCTCCTGTAATCGCACCAAGCGGTTCCTTTGAATTTTCCAGAGTTGAGCAAACGGATATTGTTAGAGCTGTCCTCAAAATAAAATCGAAAGCCATTGGTGTTGACGGGATCCACCCCTATTTTATAAAAATGATTCTACCGTACGTCCTTCCAGCATTAACTCATCTTTTCAACACAATCATAACAACATCCAATTTCCCAAAGTCCTGGAAAGCTGCAAAGATTATCCCAATTCTTAAAAAGAAAGCAACACATAGAGCCCCAGCAGAATACCGACCCATCGCAATACTTCCATATTTATCCAAAGTCTTAGAAAAAACTGTTCACTATCAGCTGTCTGCTTATCTTCGACAAAACAACCTACTTTGCATGTACCAGTCCGGTTTTCGGCAGCATCACAGTTGTACTTCAGCATTGCTTAAAGTAACCGACGATATAAGGGCAGCAACTGATAAAAACTACTGTACTTTTCTTACTTTGCTGGACTTTTCAAAGGCTTTTGACACGGTTGACCATAGACTTCTTGTCGCAAAACTTCAAAATTTGTTTGCTTTCTCCTCGTCCGCTGGAAAATTAATTTTGTCCTATCTCACAGGTCGCGTACAAGCAGTTTTCGTAAACGGTATTCAATCCGAGTTCTTAGCGAGTTTCACAGGTGTCTCTCAAGGATCCATATTGGGCCCACTGCTTTTCACAATATTTATTAATGACCTCCCAAACGTTGTTCATAACTCTGCTGTGCATACATATGTATGCCGACGATGTCCAACTGTACATAAGTAGTGCGCCTGGTCTTATCAATGATGCTGCTTTTAAACACAATGAGGATCTCAAGAATATCCTTACTTGGTCCAAGGACAATTTTTTAAGTATAAATCCAAATAAATCCAAATGCCTTGTAATCAGTAGAAATGGTCATGATCCAAATTTGTTACCCCCCATTTATCTTGGAAATGCTCAAATTGGATTCGTCCACAAAGCCAAAAATCTGGGTGTTTGGTTCAGTAAAACGCTGTGCTGGGATAACCATATTTTGACGTTAATTGGCAAAATCTATGGATGTCTCCGAAATCTATCTTTATCGCAAAACTTCACACCGACAAGTACAAGACTAATTTTGGCACGAACTCTACTCGTGCCGCTAATTACATACAGCTGTCAAATTTTCTGCTGCAATAACACTATCATAACACGCAAATTACAAGTTGCATTTAATAATATAACACGTTATGTTTTTGGGTTAAGAAAATATGACCATGTTTCCGCCCATGCTAAGAAGATACTTGGTTGTACATTAGAAAAGTACCTTGACTTTTGCACAATCAAGTATTTACACAAAGTCATAACCACCAAACAGCCTCAATACTTATACGAAAAATTAAAATTCGCACAATCACAATGCTCTTTGACGTTGGTTCCACCTCGCGTAACATATCAGGTCTCGGAACGCCAATTCTTTATTCATGCCATTCGCCTTTGGAACGCACTTCCTCTTAGCGTAAGAAGACTCCACGATGCGAATAATTTTTGTGATACTCTCTTTCGGCATATTACATGCACATAAATTGCAGATACAAAATAATACTATCTAAGATTATAAATTGTCTTACTTTTCTATTGAATTTACTTTAACCGCAGAATTTAACATGAAGTTTTAAAATAATTCTAATTTTGTCATGTCATCTCAATTCTAATTTTAAAATAATGTAATGAAATGTCAACATTTATGCCGTTCTCCGTTATGCGATTCTCCGTTGGTTGACCTGCCGTTGCGAAACTGAACAATATTGCTGCGTAAGTGAAACAATGTTATTGCAGCGAGCAATAACATTGCCAGGGCATTGGCTTTGATTTAACGGCAATATCCGCAAATTAGTGCACAGCAATATTGTTTCGACATAGTGCAACGACTTTTGCAGGTTGGCACCAGCCAAAACTGGGGTACATCATTTCCTCCCCACTTAGAAAAAGTTTCGACTAGATCTGGAGATAAATGCTTGTCGAATCTTTAATGGTAATATAATTAAGTAATTTTACATACAGTGACGAGAATATTTTTTCATACATGGTAACGCTTTGAAAAAAAGTTCCTATATAAGGCAAAAAGCACCCAATTGAAAAATGTTTTGCTATTATTTGTGTTGACTTATATATGAAAACAGTTTCTATAAGACAAAAATATAAACTTATTCTATTATTAAAAAGTTTTGTCCACAAATTGGTATTAAGCACGTAAAACGAATGAGAATAATTTTTCATACAAAGTGGCATCACTGTTAAAAACCAATGTTATCAAAGACCCGTTATAAATTCTATCAAAGAAAATGATATTAAAACAAAGCAGTAAGTTTTTAGCAGTGTTCCATTTATTTTTTTTTGTGATTAAAGTTAATCGGAAATTTTTAGAAAATGGTGAAAAAAGGAAGAAATACCTCAGAGGATTTGAGATCACTCGTGATTTATCATCGCGAAAAAGGAGAAACATTAAGAAAGATTGGACAATTATTAAATTTAAGCCATTCGACAGTGCAGTGTATTTGCAATAGGTATTATTTAGAAGGAAGAATAGAGCATAAAAAAGGTGCAGGTCGTAAAAGGAAAATAACAAGCTCTGATGAAAAATTTTTAAAACGCGAAATAACAAACGATTCCAACCAAACTGCGGTAAAATTGAACAAAAAGCTAAAATTATTTAGTGGCACAACGGTAACAGATTCGGCTATTCGAAAAAAAACTTAATGCTCTTGGGCTGCACTGCTATGTTGCAAGACGGAAACCGCTATTACGAAAAGAGAATATTAAGAAAAGGCTTGAATTCGCTAAGAAATATGCCAACAAAACAGTCGATTTTTGGAAAAAAGTAATATTTGTTGACGAAAGTAAGTTTGACATTTTTGGAAGTGACAGTAAGCAACAAAAAGTGTGGAGAAAGAAAAATGAAGCTTTAAATATCAAAAATATTCAATCAACTATCAAGCATGGAGGGGGCAACGTTATGGTTTGGGGTGCAATGGGATATCATAACGTGGGAAGGCTCGAGTTTATAGATGTGAAAATGGATCAAATGGTTTATTTGAATATTTTAAAACAGCATTTAAAGCAATCAGCTATAAAAAACGGCTGTGAATCGGATTTTTATTTTTATCAAGATAACGATCCTAAACATAAGGCCCATAAAGTAAGGATGTGGTTGCTTTTTAATTGCCCCCATGTTATCGAAACACCTCCGCAAAGCCCAGATTTAATCCCAATTGAGCATTTGTGGGCTCATTTGGACAAAAAAATTAGAGAAAATCATCGAATAAATAATAAAAACCAGTTAAAATTAGCAATAAGCGAGGAATGGAGTAAAATTGATGTAAACGTAACAAAAAAGTTAGTAGAGTCAATGCCTCGTCGATTGGCAGAAGTAATAAAAAAGAACGGAAAACACACAAAATATTAATGTTATTAATTAACATGCATTTATATATTTTTAACTGTTTGTATGAATAATTTTTCTCATTTCATTTTGTAATCTAATTCTTTACGTTTTTGCTATCAATCCAATATTAAGTTTATGAATTCACTTTATGTTTCAATGTATAACTAAACCATTCAGAATATATATTTAAAGAAAAGATTTTGAAAATAGTGCTTTTTTTCATTTTGAGAACTACAAGGTTGTATGGGAGAAATCTATGTATGAAAAATTATTCTCGTCACTGTATTTCGTTTTTACTTTTAGTGAATAAATAATTTCTTTTCAAAAATTCTATTATCTAATGTTTAAACTAATCATAGTTATATTATATTATTATTGCTATATTATTTTCTTATTTACAAATATAGTACACACACACATAAAATTGTGACGAATGAAAGTTCATAACAAAAGAAAAGAGAGAACAGTATAGTTTTATTTTGTTTAAAAGTTATTAATCTTGTTCGTCTCAAATCGTGAGTATTCTTTTTTTTTTTTGGTTTGGATAAATTAAGTTTATTTAGGATTAATGTATCATCAGTTATGCAAATATATGTGAGAGTACCAAAATATAGAGTAAGCATTCTTTTTCGATTAATCATAGTAAGTATCTATTTTCATGCATCGTCGGGCGTCGTCAAACGAGAGGTCATACCACGATCGATTTGCAGTAGACGCGATCACGTTCCTTTAATGACCCACATACCATCGCATAAAGCCAGTGCACCGAAATGTAAACAAAAGGGCAGTGCACTGGCAGGCATAGCAGCATAATGGGGAAAGCGATGTGGATTGTTGCCGTCTTGGGTGTGGGGTTAATGTTTACTCTACTATGGATGTGGTTCAAGTTGTTGAACCTCCTGTCTGTGTGGGATTTTGCTGACTGGACGAGGGCGACGACGCAAAGACGAAAGACGAGAAAATGGCCAGGGAGAGTCGAAGAAAAACCATCATCGAGGAACGGTCGTGTGCGTGGACGAGTGAAGAAAAGAACGAGTCGGTAGTGAAAATAATAAGTCTACTTCTTCTGTTTGTTAAATTCTCATCTTTTTATTGTGAATTAAATTTATTAAAAAAAAAAAAATAATAATAATCTAAATATTCCTACATATATATATGTAGGATCCTGTCTTGGGATCCAATAAAACACTTTTATTTGAAACACTGTTTATAATTTATGTTTATTTTATAAATACTCCACAGTGACTTTATGTTACTTTACAAGGGTTTAGTTGGCGTAAAACGAAATATGAATGGGAGTGGAAGCGCGTCTTCCCGAGTTAGTGGTTTGGCTACTACTGTGCTTTTGGTTTCGTTTTGTCTCTTTGTTTCGTGTTCGTCTCGCGCTTGTCTTCGTTCCTGTTCGACCTTGTCGTCTGTCTGTCAACGGTTCCTATGAACCTCTTTGGTTGGTGTGTGCGTGTCGTACCCTTTCCTATCATTGTTGGTTCGTGGCGTGATGGTTCTCTTCGTTGTCGCCTGTTCGTCATGTACTTTACTGTCTGCGCAATCGTCGCCTGCTATCTATCACCGTGTGTTTTAGTATTTGTAAGTATGTGTTGTTTATCGTCGTCTGTGCTTTTATGTTTGTCGGCGTTTGTTAAGGGCCCCGTCCTACATTCGGCTATCCTGACGTTCATTCGTCTCGAATGAAGGGTTCCATCTTTTCATATATTCCGCAACAGTGTTCGTGGTATTCGGCCCTTCGTGATCACCGACTTTGCTTACTTCCTACCTCCCATGGTTTAGTTTCTTCACCACTTTGTAGGGACCAAGAAATGTAGGTCTTAGTTTCATGCCAGAGCTAAACTGCGTGCGCTTGATGGCGACTAGTTCGTTCAGCTCGTACTTCTGTTATCCTGGTTTTGTCGTAGGTCCTCTGATTTTCTTGCTGAACCTTAAGGGTGTTCTCGCGCACTTCGTCCCTCATGGCATCTCGCTCACTGGTTAACTGCTCCACAACCGCTTCATTCAGAAGTTCTCGAAGGTCTGAGTAGTCAGGGACACGCATGTTTAACCCTGTCTGTATTTTAAACAGGCTAAACTTAGTAACCCTTGACGAAGTACCGTTTAGTATCTGCTGAACTCTATCCACATGCTTGTACTAGTTTTGTGTATTGCCTAAGTTCGCCTTCATCAGCATCGGCACGACGATCCTGTGGATCCTCTCCACTTCCCCGTTGCCTCGCGGGACTCCGGTCGCGATAAGTAGGTGTTATATACCCTCCTTCTACAGTACTCGCTAAATGCGGCTGATGTAAACGCCGTTCCCCTGTCCGATATGATCCTACTGGGATTCCCAAAAGTTGTGGACTGTTTTGTTAACCTCTCGATAACTTCGTTGGATGCGGTGCTCTTGGTTGGGTAAAGCCAAACAAACTTTGAAAACGCATCTACAACCACAAGTATATGACTATACTGTTTACGTGTCTGTTCCATTGGCCCAACGTGATCCACATGGTACGTCCCCAATGGACGGTCTTCCTTATCGATAGGCGTAAGCAAACCTTCCTTCCTTTCAACCTTGACTTCTGACCACTCTGATGATCTCTTGCTCCATCGGTGTAGGAACTACGACGAGTTCCCTTACCGGATCTTTATACAGTATCCCAGCTTTCAGAAAATAATCTTCGTAGTTGTCCTTCGCTAAGATCGTTCGTACAACTTTTATCCACGTGTCCTCCAACTGTGCCTCCCGAATACGATGGATTAACGACTCTTCTAGGATCAGGCATGACACCCTGCTCAACGCATTCACATGCTTCATCTTTGAGCCCGACCGATGCTCGATTTCGTAGTCGAACTCCTGCAAAAACATTGCCCACCTGGACACTCTCAGTGGTACGTCTTTCTTCTTCATGGTCATGCTGAACGCATTACAGTCGGACACAATCTTTAGCCTTATCCCCATCAGAAAAATTCTCCACTTCTTTAGGGCTTCAATGATGGCCAGTACCTCTAACTCGTACGAATGATACTTTTGTTCGATCGGCGAAGTCTTCCGACTCATATACTCTACTGGACGTAATAGCTGGTCATCCGCGTCCTTTTGCAGTAAGACTGCTCCGTACTCGTACATGCTGGCGTCTGTATGAACCTCGGTTGGCGCCTTAGGATCAAACAACTTGAGTACTGGTGCACTTACTAACGCTACTTTAAGCTGCTGGAGAGCTAATAACTGTTCAACATCCATCTTCGCATCCTTGCGCAGTAAATCCGACAACGGCTTGGCGACCATAGCAAATCCCTCGACTAATCTTCTGAAGTACGATGTCAGGCCTAAGAAACGTTGAAGCGCTTTCTTATCACCTGGTATCGGGAACTCACTTACTGCTCTAGTTTTCTCCGTTGAAGGACGGATTGTACTGCTTTCGATTATGTAACCCGCTTTCCGATGACACCTTCAAGACCAATTCTAACTTTTGTAAACCTTCCTCCTCATCTTTGGAGGGAATTATTATGTCGTCCATGTACACCACTATCGTCCCATCATGAATCAAACTTCTTAGTACCGCAAAGATGTATCTCGAAAACACAGCTGGGGAGTTACATATACCAAAATGTACGTATAAGAATTCGAATTGACCGTTATGGGTGACGAATGCAGTATACCATACTTCCTCGAGTTTGGCTCGACCGGTACGTGGAAGAAACCATTCGCCAAATCCAACGTCGTAAAAACACTTGCTTCCTGCAGCCTCTCAAGCACACTGTCGATCAAGACCATCGGAAAGTTGTCCCTAGCTATCTTTTCGTTCAACTTCCTATAATCGCAGCAAAGCCTCTTTGACCCATCTCTTTTCTGCACTAGCACAACTGGCGATGCATATTCTGACGTGCTAGGTTGAACTATTCCTTCACGCAGCCATTCAGCGACCTGCACTTCTACGACCTGCTGATCTGCATACGACATACGCCTTGGGCTTTGATATACTGGGATCTCATCGACTAATACTAGCTTCATCTCGACCGGCGATTCATTTTTTCTATTCGGGGCGTAGTCCTCTATCATCTTCGCGACAGCTTTCCTCTCACGGTCGTTCAGGTGATCCAGACTAAGACTCGGCTCACTGTTTAACTCTCTTTCTCCAGCTATAACGCAAATTGCTTCAAACTCGGCGGCTAACTCGAAACTTCCCTGCTCACTACTCGGCTTTCTACAATTCTGTGTACAACTCCGTGTGCCTGCAGGGCCTCTGCCCACATCAACATCAACTTCGTGTCCCTCACCTACACCTTTAACACCTGTAGTCTCCACACCTCCCGTCAGTTCCGTCTCCTTATTAGCCGACTCTCCGGCGCTCTGCTTCCTTCTAAATTCTGCGCCCTCTGCCGTGATCACGAGGTCAACGTCGCTAAGCACGTCATTCCCGATCACTGCCGAATACTGTATGTCTTGCTCTCCGACCACATAAAACCTCATATTGAGTTTTACCCCATCTACCTCGAAATCTACCGCGAAACTTCGTAGAGTCATTACTTTATTCTGCCCTACCCCACACAATTTCCTCTTGACTTTGTCTAATTCGACATATTCGGGCATCATTAGGCTATCATATCTAATAAGGCTTAAGTCACTACCTGTATCCAGTAAAGCTGACGACCCTTCACCGTGATGTCTTTGAAGATACGGTTGGAACCTGTTGCGAGTAACACTCGCGCATCTGGGGCGCTTGCCTTGCCATCTGTTGTCGAAGTATGGACGTTGCTTGTTTCTGCCTTTACTCGGTGCTGCGTCACCATGGTGTCGCCTCTGCACTCGAACGACCGATGACCTACTCGTCCGCATCTGTAGCACTTCACTGGTCGAGTCTGACAGTCCTTTGCGATGTGTGTTGCTTCTCCGCACTTGAAACACCTCCTCTCTCCCCTCTCCTGCTTCATTACTGGTTGGGATCCAGATGGTGTTCGTTGGCTTCCCCTTGAGTATGACGACTGCTGGGTTAGCCCACGAACCTTTTCGTACACCCTCAACTGCCCTTTAAGTTCAGCAACTGTTTTGGCCTGGTACAGCGGCATCTTATTCTGCACCGAGTCCGGTATTCCCCTCACGAAGTAGTCTATTATGCTTTCGTCATCGACGTTGACGGACTTCCCAATTTCCATAAGACTGTAAAGATACTCCCGTAAAGTTTCGGTTGGCTTCTTCCTACGGTTTCTCAGCTGGTTATGGACTTCAGCGGATGACGGCTTTGCTCCGAACTCTTCCACGAGTGCCTTCTTCAGTGTCTTTCAATCCTTTATCCTCGTTTGGCTACGGATAAAAAGTTTGGCGGCTCCCTTAAGTAATTGTTTGCCGTAGATGAATTTCTGCAGGCCATTCCACTGTACCGTCACGGCACTCTCTTCAAACTTCTATAGCCACTGGGTGACATCTGGGAAACCTGCTCCATCAAACGTTATAAAAGAGTCCTCGATGTCGCGAAGGGTGAACAATCCCCTTTCTACTGTTACTTCCGGCACCGAGTCGGTTCCCGTACCATACTCACTGCCTACGTCTTCGTCCCCTTCGTCACGAGATAATCCGAAATGCTGTAGAAGCCTGTCTTGTAACGTCTCTTTACGTCCCGTTAGTTTCGTCTTTAGTCCGTCAACGGTCAAAGCTAACACTGCTTCCACATCCATTTTACAATAAAAAATGTTAACCCAAAATTCAATATGATTTACAAAAGAAATAAAATCCAAATTTAATCTGGTTTATAGAAAATTTAAGTCTTCTGGCTAAGCCCAAACAAATGGAATTCTTATTTAATTTTAAATCCAATAACAAAAGATGATGAAAAAAAAAGGTAAAACAAAAGAACGGACTTGCCAACAATCGTATGACCCCCTATTTCTTAGCTTCTCCCGCCGCTTCTTCTTCGATTCCGGTGCTGTCCACTGCTACTCTCCTAACGGCTTTCTCATGCGGTCTATCTCTGCGTCTGCTATCCATTTGTCTTGACACGACACTTCTTCTGCTATTTGGTGATTTTACCGTTGGGGCACATAGTTGTAGTCACTTTGGCCCTTTATTAGTCCTTACCTTTTTTTTCTTTTAAAACTTTTAATTTACACTTTTAAAAGTCACATGCGCATTCCTTCTCCACTAAGCTCTAATTTGATTGATTTTTTTTCACTTTTTCTCTTCGCACACTGTATGCTATGAGCGATTGATTTTGGCTGAGGATCTTAATGGATCCCAGTTAAATTATTTCGGCTGAGGCCCCAATTTGTAGGATCCTGTCTTGGAATCCAATAAAACACTTTTATTTGAAACACTGTTTATAATTTATGTTTATTTTATAAATACTCCACAGTGACTTTATGTTACTTTACAAGGGTTTAGTTGGCGTAAAACGAAATATGAATGGGAGTGGAAGCGCGTCTTCTCGAGTTAGTGGTTTGGCTACTACTGTGCTTTTGGTTTCGTTTTGTCTCTTTGTTTCGTGTTCGTCTCGCGCTTGTCTTCGTTCCTGTTCGATCTTGTCGTCTGTCTGTCAACGGTTCCTATAAACCTCTTTGGTTGGTGTGTGCGTGTCGTACCCTTTCCTATCATTGTTGGTTCGTGGCGTGATGGTTCTCTTCGTTGTCGCCTGTTCGTCATGTACTTTACTGTCTGCGCAATCGTCGCCTGCTATCTATCACCGTGTGTTTTAGTATTTGTAAGTATGTGTTGTTTATCGTCGTCTGTGCTTTTATGTTTGTCGGCGTTTGTTAAGGGCCCCGTCCTACATTCGGCTATCCTGACGTTCATTCGTCTCGAATGAAGGGTTCCATCTTTTCATATATTCCGCAACAGTGTTCGTGGTATTCGGCCCTTCGTGATCACCGACTTTGCTTACTTCGTACCTCCCATGGTTTAGTTTCTTCACCACTTTGTAGGGACCAAGAAATGTAGGACTTAGTTTCATGCCAGAGCTAAACTGCGTGCGCTTGATGGCGACTAGTTCGTTTAGCTCGTACTTCTGTTATCCTGGTTTTGTCGTAGGTCCTCTGATTTTCTTGCTGAACCTTAAGGGTGTTCTCGCGCACTTCGTCCCTCATGGCATCTCGCTCACTGGTTAACTGCTCCACAACTGCTTCATTCAGAAGTTCTCGAAGGTCTGAGTAGTCAGGGACACGCATGTTTAACCCTGTCTGTATTTTAAACAGGCTAAACTTAGTAACCCTTGACGAAGTACCGTTTAGTATCTGCTGAACTCTATCCACATGCTTGTACTAGTTTTGTGTATTGCCTAAGTTCGCCTTCATCAGCATCGGCACGACGATCCTGTGGATCCTCTCCACTTCCCCGTTGCCTCGCGGGACTCCGGTCGCGATAAGTAGGTGTTATATACCCTCCTTCTACAGTACTCGCTAAATGCGGCTGATGTAAACGCCGTTCCCCTGTCCGATATGATCCTACTGGGATTCCCAAAAGTTGTGGACTGTTTTGTTAACCTCTCGATAACTTCGTTGGATGCGGTGCTCTTGGTTGGGTAAAGCCAAACAAACTTTGAAAACGCATCTACAACCACAAGTATATGACTATACTGTTTACGTGTCTGTTCCATTGGCCCAACGTGATCCACATGGTACGTCCCCAATGGACGGTCTTCCTTATCGATAGGCGTAAGCAAACCTTCCTTCCTTTCAACCTTGACTTCTGACCACTCTGATGATCTCTTGCTCCATCGGTGTAGGAACTACGACGAGTTCCCTTACCGGATCTTTATACAGTATCCCAGCTCTCAGAAAATAATCTTCGTAGTTGTCCTTCGCTAAGATCGTTCGTACAACTTTTATCCACGTGTCCTCCAACTGTGCCTCCCGAATACGATGGATTAACGACTCTTCTAGGATCAGGCATGACACCCTGCTCAACGCATCCACATGCTTCATCTTTGAGCCCGATCGATGCTCGATTTCGTAGTCGAACTCCTGCAAAAACATTGCCCACCTGGACACTCTCAGTGGTACGTCTTTCTTCTTCATGGTCATGCTGAACGCATTACAGTCGGACACAATCTTTAGCCTTATCCCCATCAGAAAAATTCTCCACTTCTTTAGGGCTTCAATGATGGCCAGTACCTCTAACTCGTACGAATGATACTTTTGTTCGATCGGCGAAGTCTTCCGACTCATATACTCTACTGGACGTAATAGCTGGTCATCCGCGTCCTTTTGCAGTAAGACTGCTCCGTACTCGTACATGCTGGCGTCTGTATGAACCTCGGTTGGCGCCTTAGGATCAAACAACTTGAGTACTGGTGCACTTACTAACGCTACTTTAAGCTGCTGGAGAGCTAATAACTGTTCAACATCCATCTTCGCATCCTTGCGCAGTAAATCCGACAACGGCTTGGCGACCATAGCAAATCCCTCGACTAATCTTCTGAAGTACGATGTCAGGCCTAAGAAACGTTGAAGCGCTTTCTTATCACCTGGTATCGGGAACTCACTTACTGCTCTAGTTTTCTCCGTTGAAGGACGGATTGTACTGCTTTCGATTATGTAACCCGCTTTCCGATGACACCTTCAAGACCAATTCTAACTTTTGTAAACCTTCCTCCTCATCTTTGGAGGGAATTATTATGTCGTCCATGTACACCACTATCGTCCCATCATGAATCAAACTTCTTAGTACCGCAAAGATGTATCTCGAAAACACAGCTGGGGAGTTACATATACCAAAATGTACGTATAAGAATTCGAATTGACCGTTATGGGTGACGAATGCAGTATACCATACTTCCTCGAGTTTGGCTCGACCGGTACGTGGAAGAAACCATTCGCCAAATCCAACGTCGTAAAAACACTTGCTTCCTGCAGCCTCTCAAGCACACTGTCGATCAAGACCATCGGAAAGTTGTCCCTAGCTATCTTTTCGTTCAACTTCCTATAATCGCAGCAAAGCCTCTTTGACCCATCTCTTTTCTGCACTAGCACAACTGGCGATGCATATTCTGACGTGCTAGGTTGAACTATTCCTTCACGCAGCCATTCAGCGACCTGCACTTCTACGACCTGCTGATCTGCATACGACATACGCCTTGGGCTTTGATATACTGGGATCTCATCGACTAATACTAGCTTCATCTCGACCGGCGATTCATTTTTTCTATTCGGGGCGTAGTCCTCTATCATCTTCGCGACAGCTTTCCTCTCACGGTCGTTCAGGTGATCCAGACTAAGACTCGGCTCACTGTTTAACTCTCCTTCTCCAGCTATAACGCAAATTGCTTCAAACTCGGCGGCTAACTCGAAACTTCCCTGCTCACTACTCGGCTTTCTACAATTCTGTGTACAACTCCGTGTGCCTGCAGGGCCTCTGCCCACATCAACATCAACTTCGTGTCCCTCACCTACACCTTTAACACCTGTAGTCTCCACACCTCCCATCAGTTACGTCTCCTTATTAGCCGACTCTCCGGCGCTCTGCTTCCTTCTAAATTCTGCGCCCTCTGCCGTGATCACGAGGTCAACGTCGCTAAGCACGTCATTCCCGATCACTGCCGAATACTGTATGTCTTGCTCTCCGACCACATAAAACCTCATATTGAGTTTTACCCCATCTACCTCGAAATCTACCGCGAAACTTCGTAGAGTCATTACTTTATTCTGCCCTATACCACACAAATTCCTCTTGACTTTGTCTAATTCGACATATTCGGGCATCATTAGGCTATCATATCTAATAAGGCTTAAGTCACTACCTGTATCCAGTAAAGCTGACGACCCTTCACCGTGATGTCTTTGAAGATACGGTTGGAACCTGTTGCGAGTAACACTCGCGCATCTGGAGCGCTTGCCTTGCCATCTGTTGTCGAAGTATGGACGTTGCTTGTTTCTGCCTTTACTCGGTGCTGCGTCACCATGGTGTCGCCTCTGCACTCGAACGACCGATGACCTACTCGTCCGCATCTGTAGCACTTCACTGGTCGAGTCTGACAGTCCTTTACGATGTGTGTTGCTTCTCCGCACTTGAAACACCTCCTCTCTCCCCTCTCCTGCTTCATTACCGGTTGGGATCCAGATGGTGTTCGTTGGCTTCCCCTTGAGTATGACGACTGCTGGGTTAGCCCACGAACCTTTTCGTACACCCTCAACTGCCCTTTAAGTTCAGCAACTGTTTTGGCCTGGTACAGCGGCATCTTATTCTGCACCGAGTCCGGTATTCCCCTCACGAAGTAGTCTATTATGCTTTCGTCATCGACGTTGACGGACTTCCCAATTTCCATAAGACTGTAAAGATACTCCCGTAAAGTTTCGGTTGGCTTCTTCCTACGGTTTCTCAGCTGGTTATGGACTTCAGCGGATGACGGCTTTGCTCCGAACTCTTCCACGAGTGCCTTCTTCAGTGTCTTCCAATCCTTTATCCTCGTTTGGCTACGGATAAAAAGTTTGGCGGCTCCCTTAAGTAATTGTTTGCCGTAGATGAATTTCTGCAGGCCATTCCACTGTACCGTCACGGCACTCTCTTCAAACTTCTGTAGCCACTGGGTGACATCTGGGAAACCTGCTCCATCAAACGTTATAAAAGAGTCCTCGATGTCGCGAAGGGTGAACAATCCCCTTTCTACTGTTACTTCAGGCACCGAGTCGGTTCCCGTACCATACTCACTGCCTACGTCTTCGTCCCCTTCGTCACGAGATAATCCGAAATGCTGTAGAAGCCTGTCTTGTAACGTCTCTTTACGTCCCGTTAGTTTCGTCTTTAGTCCGTCAACGGTCAAAGCTAACACTGCTTCCACATCCATTTTACAATAAAAAATGTTAACCCAAAATTCAATATGATTTACAAAAGAAATAAAATCCAAATTTAATCTGGTTTATAGAAAATTTAAGTCTTCTGGCTAAGCCCAAACAAATGGAATTCTTATTTAATTTTAAATCCAATAACAAAAGATGATGAAAAAAAAAGGTAAAACAAAAGAACGGACTTGCCAACAATCGTATGACCCCCTATTTCTTAGCTTCTCCCGCCGCTTCTTCTTCGATTCCGGTGCTGTCCACTGCTACTCTCCTAACGGCTTTCTCATGCGGTCTATCTCTGCGTCTGCTATCCATTTGTCTTGACACGACACTTCTTCTGCTATTTGGTGATTTTACCGTTGGGGCACATAGTTGTAATCACTTTGGCCCTTTATTAGTCCTTATCTTTTTTTTCTTTTAAAACTTTTAATTTACACTTTTAAAAGTCACATGCGCATTCCTTCTCCACTAAGCTCTAATCTGATTGATTTTTTTTCACTTTTTCTCTTCGCACACTGTATGCTATGAGCGATTGATTTTGGCTGAGGATCTTAATGGATCCCAGTTAAATTATTTCGGCTGAGGCCCCAATTTGTAGGATCCTGTCTTGGAATCCAATAAAACACTTTTATTTGAAACACTGTTTATAATTTATGTTTATTTTATAAATACTCCACAGTGACTTTATGTTACTTTACAAGGGTTTAGTTGGCGTAAAACGAAATATGAATGGGAGTGGAAGCGCGTCTTCTCGAGTTAGTGGTTTGGCTACTACTGTGCTTTTGGTTTCGTTTTGTCTCTTTGTTTCGTGTTCGTCTCGCGCTTGTCTTCGTTCCTGTTCGATCTTGTCGTCTGTCTGTCAACGGTTCCTATAAACCTCTTTGGTTGGTGTGTGCGTGTCGTACCCTTTCCTATCATTGTTGGTTCGTGGCGTGATGGTTCTCTTCGTTGTCGCCTGTTCGTCATGTACTTTACTGTCTGCGCAATCGTCGCCTGCTATCTATCACCGTGTGTTTTAGTATTTGTAAGTATGTGTTGTTTATCGTCGTCTGTGCTTTTATGTTTGTCGGCGTTTGTTAAGGGCCCCGTCCTACATTCGGCTATCCTGACGTTCATTCGTCTCGAATGAAGGGTTCCATCTTTTCATATATTCCGCAACAGTGTTCGTGGTATTCGGCCCTTCGTGATCACCGACTTTGCTTACTTCGTACCTCCCATGGTTTAGTTTCTTCACCACTTTGTAGGGACCAAGAAATGTAGGTCTTAGTTTCATGCCAGAGCTAAACTGCGTGCGCTTGATGGCGACTAGTTCGTTTAGCTCGTACTTCTGTTATCCTGGTTTTGTCGTAGGTCCTCTGATTTTCTTGCTGAACCTTAAGGGTGTTCTCGCGCACTTCGTCCCTCATGGCATCTCGCTCACTGGTTAACTGCTCCACAACTGCTTCATTCAGAAGTTCTCGAAGGTCTGAGTAGTCAGGGACACGCATGTTTAACCCTGTCTGTATTTTAAACAGGCTAAACTTAGTAACCCTTGACGAAGTACCGTTTAGTATCTGCTGAACTCTATCCACATGCTTGTACTAGTTTTGTGTATTGCCTAAGTTCGCCTTCATCAGCATCGGCACGACGATCCTGTGGATCCTCTCCACTTCCCCGTTGCCTCGCGGGACTCCGGTCGCGATAAGTAGGTGTTATATACCCTCCTTCTACAGTACTCGCTAAATGCGGCTGATGTAAACGCCGTTCCCCTGTCCGATATGATCCTACTGGGATTCCCAAAAGTTGTGGACTGTTTTGTTAACCTCTCGATAACTTCGTTGGATGCGGTGCTCTTGGTTGGGTAAAGCCAAACAAACTTTGAAAACGCATCTACAACCACAAGTATATGACTATACTGTTTACGTGTCTGTTCCATTGGCCCAACGTGATCCACATGGTACGTCCCCAATGGACGGTCTTCCTTATCGATAGGCGTAAGCAAACCTTCCTTCCTTTCAACCTTGACTTCTGACCACTCTGATGATCTCTTGCTCCATCGGTGTAGGAACTACGACGAGTTCCCTTACCGGATCTTTATACAGTATCCCAGCTCTCAGAAAATAATCTTCGTAGTTGTCCTTCGCTAAGATCGTTCGTACAACTTTTATCCACGTGTCCTCCAACTGTGCCTCCCGAATACGATGGATTAACGACTCTTCTAGGATCAGGCATGACACCCTGCTCAACGCATCCACATGCTTCATCTTTGAGCCCGATCGATGCTCGATTTCGTAGTCGAACTCCTGCAAAAACATTGCCCACCTGGACACTCTCAGTGGTACGTCTTTCTTCTTCATGGTCATGCTGAACGCATTACAGTCGGACACAATCTTTAGCCTTATCCCCATCAGAAAAATTCTCCACTTCTTTAGGGCTTCAATGATGGCCAGTACCTCTAACTCGTACGAATGATACTTTTGTTCGATCGGCGAAGTCTTCCGACTCATATACTCTACTGGACGTAATAGCTGGTCATCCGCGTCCTTTTGCAGTAAGACTGCTCCGTACTCGTACATGCTGGCGTCTGTATGAACCTCGGTTGGCGCCTTAGGATCAAACAACTTGAGTACTGGTGCACTTACTAACGCTACTTTAAGCTGCTGGAGAGCTAATAACTGTTCAACATCCATCTTCGCATCCTTGCGCAGTAAATCCGACAACGGCTTGGCGACCATAGCAAATCCCTCGACTAATCTTCTGAAGTACGATGTCAGGCCTAAGAAACGTTGAAGCGCTTTCTTATCACCTGGTATCGGGAACTCACTTACTGCTCTAGTTTTCTCCGTTGAAGGACGGATTGTACTGCTTTCGATTATGTAACCCGCTTTCCGATGACACCTTCAAGACCAATTCTAACTTTTGTAAACCTTCCTCCTCATCTTTGGAGGGAATTATTATGTCGTCCATGTACACCACTATCGTCCCATCATGAATCAAACTTCTTAGTACCGCAAAGATGTATCTCGAAAACACAGCTGGGGAGTTACATATACGAAAATGTACGTATAAGAATTCGAATTGACCGTTATGGGTGACGAATGCAGTATACCATACTTCCTCGAGTTTGGCTCGACCGGTACGTGGAAGAAACCATTCGCCAAATCCAACGTCGTAAAAACACTTGCTTCCTGCAGCCTCTCAAGCACACTGTCGATCAAGACCATCGGAAAGTTGTCCCTAGCTATCTTTTCGTTCAACTTCCTATAATCGCAGCAAAGCCTCTTTGACCCATCTCTTTTCTGCACTAGCACAACTGGCGATGCATATTCTGACGTGCTAGGTTGAACTATTCCTTCACGCAGCCATTCAGCGACCTGCACTTCTACGACCTGCTGATCTGCATACGACATACGCCTTGGGCTTTGATATACTGGGATCTCATCGACTAATACTAGCTTCATCTCGACCGGCGATTCATTTTTTCTATTCGGGGCGTAGTCCTCTATCATCTTCGCGACAGCTTTCCTCTCACGGTCGTTCAGGTGATCCAGACTAAGACTCGGCTCACTGTTTAACTCTCCTTCTCCAGCTATAACGCAAATTGCTTCAAACTCGGCGGCTAACTCGAAACTTCCCTGCTCACTACTCGGCTTTCTACAATTCTGTGTACAACTCCGTGTGCCTGCAGGGCCTCTGCCCACATCAACATCAACTTCGTGTCCCTCACCTACACCTTTAACACCTGTAGTCTCCACACCTCCCGTCAGTTCCGTCTCCTTATTAGCCGACTCTCCGGCGCTCTGCTTCCTTCTAAATTCTGCGCCCTCTGCCGTGATCACGAGGTCAACGTCGCTAAGCACGTCATTCCCGATCACTGCCGAATACTGTATGTCTTGCTCTCCGACCACATAAAACCTCATATTGAGTTTTACCCCATCTACCTCGAAATCTACCGCGAAACTTCGTAGAGTCATTACTTTATTCTGCCCTATACCACACAAATTCCTCTTGACTTTGTCTAATTCGACATATTCGGGCATCATTAGGCTATCATATCTAATAAGGCTTAAGTCACTACCTGTATCCAGTAAAGCTGACGACCCTTCACCGTGATGTCTTTGAAGATACGGTTGGAACCTGTTGCGAGTAACACTCGCGCATCTGGAGCGCTTGCCTTGCCATCTGTTGTCGAAGTATGGACGTTGCTTGTTTCTGCCTTTACTCGGTGCTGCGTCACCATGGTGTCGCCTCTGCACTCGAACGACCGATGACCTACTCGTCCGCATCTGTAGCACTTCACTGGTCGAGTCTGACAGTCCTTTACGATGTGTGTTGCTTCTCCGCACTTGAAACACCTCCTCTCTCCCCTCTCCTGCTTCATTACCGGTTGGGATCCAGATGGTGTTCGTTGGCTTCCCCTTGAGTATGACGACTGCTGGGTTAGCCCACGAACCTTTTCGTACACCCTCAACTGCCCTTTAAGTTCAGCAACTGTTTTGGCCTGGTACAGCGGCATCTTATTCTGCACCGAGTCCGGTATTCCCCTCACGAAGTAGTCTATTATGCTTTCGTCATCGACGTTGACGGACTTCCCAATTTCCATAAGACTGTAAAGATACTCCCGTAAAGTTTCGGTTGGCTTCTTCCTACGGTTTCTCAGCTGGTTATGGACTTCAGCGGATGACGGCTTTGCTCCGAACTCTTCCACGAGTGCCTTCTTCAGTGTCTTTCAATCCTTTATCCTCGTTTGGCTACGGATAAAAAGTTTGGCGGCTCCCTTAAGTAATTGTTTGCCGTAGATGAATTTCTGCAGGCCATTCCACTGTACCGTCACGGCACTCTCTTCAAACTTCTATAGCCACTGGGTGACATCTGGGAAACCTGCTCCATCAAACGTTATAAAAGAGTCCTCGATGTCGCGAAGGGTGAACAATCCCCTTTCTACTGTTACTTCCGGCACCGAGTCGGTTCCCGTACCATACTCACTGCCTACGTCTTCGTCCCCTTCGTCACGAGATAATCCGAAATGCTGTAGAAGCCTGTCTTGTAACGTCTCTTTACGTCCCGTTAGTTTCGTCTTTAGTCCGTCAACGGTCAAAGCTAACACTGCTTCCACATCCATTTTACAATAAAAAATGTTAACCCAAAATTCAATATGATTTACAAAAGAAATAAAATCCAAATTTAATCTGGTTTATAGAAAATTTAAGTCTTCTGGCTAAGCCCAAACAAATGGAATTCTTATTTAATTTTAAATCCAATAACAAAAGATGATGAAAAAAAAAGGTAAAACAAAAGAACGGACTTGCCAACAATCGTATGACCCCCTATTTCTTAGCTTCTCCCGCCGCTTCTTCTTCGATTCCGGTGCTGTCCACTGCTACTCTCCTAACGGCTTTCTCATGCGGTCTATCTCTGCGTCTGCTATCCATTTGTCTTGACACGACACTTCTTCTGCTATTTGGTGATTTTACCGTTGGGGCACATAGTTGTAATCACTTTGGCCCTTTATTAGTCCTTACCTTTTTTTTCTTTTAAAACTTTTAATTTACACTTTTAAAAGTCACATGCGCATTCCTTCTCAACTAAGCTCTAATTTGATTAATTTTTTTTCACTTTTTCTCTTCGCACACTGTATGCTATGAGCGATTGATTTTGGCTGAGGATCTTAATGGATCCCAGTTAAATTATTTCGGCTGAGGCCCCAATTTGTAGGATCCTGTCTTGGAATCCAATAAAACACTTTTATTTGAAACACTGTTTATAATTTATGTTTATTTTATAAATACTCCACAGTGACTTTATGTTACTTTACAAGGGTTTAGTTGGCGTAAAACGAAATATGAATGGGAGTGGAAGCGCGTCTTCTCGAGTTAGTGGTTTGGCTACTACTGTGCTTTTGGTTTCGTTTTGTCTCTTTGTTTCGTGTTCGTCTCGCGCTTGTCTTCGTTCCTGTTCGATCTTGTCGTCTGTCTGTCAACGGTTCCTATAAACCTCTTTGGTTGGTGTGTGCGTGTCGTACCCTTTCCTATCATTGTTGGTTCGTGGCGTGATGGTTCTCTTCGTTGTCGCCTGTTCGTCATGTACTTTACTGTCTGCGCAATCGTCGCCTGCTATCTATCACCGTGTGTTTTAGTATTTGTAAGTATGTGTTGTTTATCGTCGTCTGTGCTTTTATGTTTGTCGGCGTTTGTTAAGGGCCCCGTCCTACATTCGGCTATCCTGACGTTCATTCGTCTCGAATGAAGGGTTCCATCTTTTCATATATTCCGCAACAGTGTTCGTGGTATTCGGCCCTTCGTGATCACCGACTTTGCTTACTTCGTACCTCCCATGGTTTAGTTTCTTCACCACTTTGTAGGGACCAAGAAATGTAGGTCTTAGTTTCATGCCAGAGCTAAACTGCGTGCGCTTGATGGCGACTAGTTCGTTTAGCTCGTACTTCTGTTATCCTGGTTTTGTCGTAGGTCCTCTGATTTTCTTGCTGAACCTTAAGGGTGTTCTCGCGCACTTCGTCCCTCATGGCATCTCGCTCACTGGTTAACTGCTCCACAACTGCTTCATTCAGAAGTTCTCGAAGGTCTGAGTAGTCAGGGACACGCATGTTTAACCCTGTCTGTATTTTAAACAGGCTAAACTTAGTAACCCTTGACGAAGTACCGTTTAGTATCTGCTGAACTCTATCCACATGCTTGTACTAGTTTTGTGTATTGCCTAAGTTCGCCTTCATCAGCATCGGCACGACGATCCTGTGGATCCTCTCCACTTCCCCGTTGCCTCGCGGGACTCCGGTCGCGATAAGTAGGTGTTATATACCCTCCTTCTACAGTACTCGCTAAATGCGGCTGATGTAAACGCCGTTCCCCTGTCCGATATGATCCTACTGGGATTCCCAAAAGTTGTGGACTGTTTTGTTAACCTCTCGATAACTTCGTTGGATGCGGTGCTCTTGGTTGGGTAAAGCCAAACAAACTTTGAAAACGCATCTACAACCACAAGTATATGACTATACTGTTTACGTGTCTGTTCCATTGGCCCAACGTGATCCACATGGTACGTCCCCAATGGACGGTCTTCCTTATCGATAGGCGTAAGCAAACCTTCCTTCCTTTCAACCTTGACTTCTGACCACTCTGATGATCTCTTGCTCCATCGGTGTAGGAACTACGACGAGTTCCCTTACCGGATCTTTATACAGTATCCCAGCTCTCAGAAAATAATCTTCGTAGTTGTCCTTCGCTAAGATCGTTCGTACAACTTTTATCCACGTGTCCTCCAACTGTGCCTCCCGAATACGATGGATTAACGACTCTTCTAGGATCAGGCATGACACCCTGCTCAACGCATCCACATGCTTCATCTTTGAGCCCGATCGATGCTCGATTTCGTAGTCGAACTCCTGCAAAAACATTGCCCACCTGGACACTCTCAGTGGTACGTCTTTCTTCTTCATGGTCATGCTGAACGCATTACAGTCGGACACAATCTTTAGCCTTATCCCCATCAGAAAAATTCTCCACTTCTTTAGGGCTTCAATGATGGCCAGTACCTCTAACTCGTACGAATGATACTTTTGTTCGATCGGCGAAGTCTTCCGACTCATATACTCTACTGGACGTAATAGCTGGTCATCCGCGTCCTTTTGCAGTAAGACTGCTCCGTACTCGTACATGCTGGCGTCTGTATGAACCTCGGTTGGCGCCTTAGGATCAAACAACTTGAGTACTGGTGCACTTACTAACGCTACTTTAAGCTGCTGGAGAGCTAATAACTGTTCAACATCCATCTTCGCATCCTTGCGCAGTAAATCCGACAACGGCTTGGCGACCATAGCAAATCCCTCGACTAATCTTCTGAAGTACGATGTCAGGCCTAAGAAACGTTGAAGCGCTTTCTTATCACCTGGTATCGGGAACTCACTTACTGCTCTAGTTTTCTCCGTTGAAGGACGGATTGTACTGCTTTCGATTATGTAACCCGCTTTCCGATGACACCTTCAAGACCAATTCTAACTTTTGTAAACCTTCCTCCTCATCTTTGGAGGGAATTATTATGTCGTCCATGTACACCACTATCGTCCCATCATGAATCAAACTTCTTAGTACCGCAAAGATGTATCTCGAAAACACAGCTGGGGAGTTACATATACCAAAATGTACGTATAAGAATTCGAATTGACCGTTATGGGTGACGAATGCAGTATACCATACTTCCTCGAGTTTGGCTCGACCGGTACGTGGAAGAAACCATTCGCCAAATCCAACGTCGTAAAAACACTTGCTTCCTGCAGCCTCTCAAGCACACTGTCGATCAAGACCATCGGAAAGTTGTCCCTAGCTATCTTTTCGTTCAACTTCCTATAATCGCAGCAAAGCCTCTTTGACCCATCTCTTTTCTGCACTAGCACAACTGGCGATGCATATTCTGACGTGCTAGGTTGAACTATTCCTTCACGCAGCCATTCAGCGACCTGCACTTCTACGACCTGCTGATCTGCATACGACATACGCCTTGGGCTTTGATATACTGGGATCTCATCGACTAATACTAGCTTCATCTCGACCGGCGATTCATTTTTTCTATTCGGGGCGTAGTCCTCTATCATCTTCGCGACAGCTTTCCTCTCACGGTCGTTCAGGTGATCCAGACTAAGACTCGGCTCACTGTTTAACTCTCCTTCTCCAGCTATAACGCAAATTGCTTCAAACTCGGCGGCTAACTCGAAACTTCCCTGCTCACTACTCGGCTTTCTACAATTCTGTGTACAACTCCGTGTGCCTGCAGGGCCTCTGCCCACATCAACATCAACTTCGTGTCCCTCACCTACACCTTTAACACCTGTAGTCTCCACACCTCCCGTCAGTTCCGTCTCCTTATTAGCCGACTCTCCGGCGCTCTGCTTCCTTCTAAATTCTGCGCCCTCTGCCGTGATCACGAGGTCAACGTCGCTAAGCACGTCATTCCCGATCACTGCCGAATACTGTATGTCTTGCTCTCCGACCACATAAAACCTCATATTGAGTTTTACCCCATCTACCTCGAAATCTACCGCGAAACTTCGTAGAGTCATTACTTTATTCTGCCCTATACCACACAAATTCCTCTTGACTTTGTCTAATTCGACATATTCGGGCATCATTAGGCTATCATATCTAATAAGGCTTAAGTCACTACCTGTATCCAGTAAAGCTGACGACCCTTCACCGTGATGTCTTTGAAGATACGGTTGGAACCTGTTGCGAGTAACACTCGCGCATCTGGAGCGCTTGCCTTGCCATCTGTTGTCGAAGTATGGACGTTGCTTGTTTCTGCCTTTACTCGGTGCTGCGTCACCATGGTGTCGCCTCTGCACTCGAACGACCGATGACCTACTCGTCCGCATCTGTAGCACTTCACTGGTCGAGTCTGACAGTCCTTTACGATGTGTGTTGCTTCTCCGCACTTGAAACACCTCCTCTCTCCCCTCTCCTGCTTCATTACCGGTTGGGATCCAGATGGTGTTCGTTGGCTTCCCCTTGAGTATGACGACTGCTGGGTTAGCCCACGAACCTTTTCGTACACCCTCAACTGCCCTTTAAGTTCAGCAACTGTTTTGGCCTGGTACAGCGGCATCTTATTCTGCACCGAGTCCGGTATTCCCCTCACGAAGTAGTCTATTATGCTTTCGTCATCGACGTTGACGGACTTCCCAATTTCCATAAGACTGTAAAGATACTCCCGTAAAGTTTCGGTTGGCTTCTTCCTACGGTTTCTCAGCTGGTTATGGACTTCAGCGGATGACGGCTTTGCTCCGAACTCTTCCACGAGTGCCTTCTTCAGTGTCTTTCAATCCTTTATCCTCGTTTGGCTACGGATAAAAAGTTTGGCGGCTCCCTTAAGTAATTGTTTGCCGTAGATGAATTTCTGCAGGCCATTCCACTGTACCGTCACGGCACTCTCTTCAAACTTCTATAGCCACTGGGTGACATCTGGGAAACCTGCTCCATCAAACGTTATAAAAGAGTCCTCGATGTCGCGAAGGGTGAACAATCCCCTTTCTACTGTTACTTCCGGCACCGAGTCGGTTCCCGTACCATACTCACTGCCTACGTCTTCGTCCCCTTCGTCACGAGATAATCCGAAATGCTGTAGAAGCCTGTCTTGTAACGTCTCTTTACGTCCCGTTAGTTTCGTCTTTAGTCCGTCAACGGTCAAAGCTAACACTGCTTCCACATCCATTTTACAATAAAAAATGTTAACCCAAAATTCAATATGATTTACAAAAGAAATAAAATCCAAATTTAATCTGGTTTATAGAAAATTTAAGTCTTCTGGCTAAGCCCAAACAAATGGAATTCTTATTTAATTTTAAATCCAATAACAAAAGATGATGAAAAAAAAAAGGTAAAACAAAAGAACGGACTTGCCAACAATCGTATGACCCCCTATTTCTTAGCTTCTCCCGCCGCTTCTTCTTCGATTCCGGTGCTGTCCACTGCTACTCTCCTAACGGCTTTCTCATGCGGTCTATCTCTGCGTCTGCTATCCATTTGTCTTGACACGACACTTCTTCTGCTATTTGGTGATTTTACCGTTGGGGCACATAGTTGTAATCACTTTGGCCCTTTATTAGTCCTTACCTTTTTTTTCTTTTAAAACTTTTAATTTACACTTTTAAAAGTCACATGCGCATTCCTTCTCAACTAAGCTCTAATTTGATTGATTTTTTTTCACTTTTTCTCTTCGCACACTGTATGCTATGAGCGATTGATTTTGGCTGAGGATCTTAATGGATCCCAGTTAAATTATTTCGGCTGAGGCCCCAATTTGTAGGATCCTGTCTTGGAATCCAATAAAACACTTTTATTTGAAACACTGTTTATAATTTATGTTTATTTTATAAATACTCCACAGTGACTTTATGTTACTTTACAAGGGTTTAGTTGGCGTAAAACGAAATATGAATGGGAGTGGAAGCGCGTCTTCTCGAGTTAGTGGTTTGGCTACTACTGTGCTTTTGGTTTCGTTTTGTCTCTTTGTTTCGTGTTCGTCTCGCGCTTGTCTTCGTTCCTGTTCGATCTTGTCGTCTGTCTGTCAACGGTTCCTATAAACCTCTTTGGTTGGTGTGTGCGTGTCGTACCCTTTCCTATCATTGTTGGTTCGTGGCGTGATGGTTCTCTTCGTTGTCGCCTGTTCGTCATGTACTTTACTGTCTGCGCAATCGTCGCCTGCTATCTATCACCGTGTGTTTTAGTATTTGTAAGTATGTGTTGTTTATCGTCGTCTGTGCTTTTATGTTTGTCGGCGTTTGTTAAGGGCCCCGTCCTACATTCGGCTATCCTGACGTTCATTCGTCTCGAATGAAGGGTTCCATCTTTTCATATATTCCGCAACAGTGTTCGTGGTATTCGGCCCTTCGTGATCACCGACTTTGCTTACTTCGTACCTCCCATGGTTTAGTTTCTTCACCACTTTGTAGGGACCAAGAAATGTAGGTCTTAGTTTCATGCCAGAGCTAAACTGCGTGCGCTTGATGGCGACTAGTTCGTTTAGCTCGTACTTCTGTTATCCTGGTTTTGTCGTAGGTCCTCTGATTTTCTTGCTGAACCTTAAGGGTGTTCTCGCGCACTTCGTCCCTCATGGCATCTCGCTCACTGGTTAACTGCTCCACAACTGCTTCATTCAGAAGTTCTCGAAGGTCTGAGTAGTCAGGGACACGCATGTTTAACCCTGTCTGTATTTTAAACAGGCTAAACTTAGTAACCCTTGACGAAGTACCGTTTAGTATCTGCTGAACTCTATCCACATGCTTGTACTAGTTTTGTGTATTGCCTAAGTTCGCCTTCATCAGCATCGGCACGACGATCCTGTGGATCCTCTCCACTTCCCCGTTGCCTCGCGGGACTCCGGTCGCGATAAGTAGGTGTTATATACCCTCCTTCTACAGTACTCGCTAAATGCGGCTGATGTAAACGCCGTTCCCCTGTCCGATATGATCCTACTGGGATTCCCAAAAGTTGTGGACTGTTTTGTTAACCTCTCGATAACTTCGTTGGATGCGGTGCTCTTGGTTGGGTAAAGCCAAACAAACTTTGAAAACGCATCTACAACCACAAGTATATGACTATACTGTTTACGTGTCTGTTCCATTGGCCCAACGTGATCCACATGGTACGTCCCCAATGGACGGTCTTCCTTATCGATAGGCGTAAGCAAACCTTCCTTCCTTTCAACCTTGACTTCTGACCACTCTGATGATCTCTTGCTCCATCGGTGTAGGAACTACGACGAGTTCCCTTACCGGATCTTTATACAGTATCCCAGCTCTCAGAAAATAATCTTCGTAGTTGTCCTTCGCTAAGATCGTTCGTACAACTTTTATCCACGTGTCCTCCAACTGTGCCTCCCGAATACGATGGATTAACGACTCTTCTAGGATCAGGCATGACACCCTGCTCAACGCATCCACATGCTTCATCTTTGAGCCCGATCGATGCTCGATTTCGTAGTCGAACTCCTGCAAAAACATTGCTCACCTGGACACTCTCAGTGGTACGTCTTTCTTCTTCATGGTCATGCTGAACGCATTACAGTCGGACACAATCTTTAGCCTTATCCCCATCAGAAAAATTCTCCACTTCTTTAGGGCTTCAATGATGGCCAGTACCTCTAACTCGTACGAATGATACTTTTGTTCGATCGGCGAAGTCTTCCGACTCATATACTCTACTGGACGTAATAGCTGGTCATCCGCGTCCTTTTGCAGTAAGACTGCTCCGTACTCGTACATGCTGGCGTCTGTATGAACCTCGGTTGGCGCCTTAGGATCAAACAACTTGAGTACTGGTGCACTTACTAACGCTACTTTAAGCTGCTGGAGAGCTAATAACTGTTCAACATCCATCTTCGCATCCTTGCGCAGTAAATCCGACAACGGCTTGGCGACCATAGCAAATCCCTCGACTAATCTTCTGAAGTACGATGTCAGGCCTAAGAAACGTTGAAGCGCTTTCTTATCACCTGGTATCGGGAACTCACTTACTGCTCTAGTTTTCTCCGTTGAAGGACGGATTGTACTGCTTTCGATTATGTAACCCGCTTTCCGATGACACCTTCAAGACCAATTCTAACTTTTGTAAACCTTCCTCCTCATCTTTGGAGGGAATTATTATGTCGTCCATGTACACCACTATCGTCCCATCATGAATCAAACTTCTTAGTACCGCAAAGATGTATCTCGAAAACACAGCTGGGGAGTTACATATACCAAAATGTACGTATAAGAATTCGAATTGACCGTTATGGGTGACGAATGCAGTATACCATACTTCCTCGAGTTTGGCTCGACCGGTACGTGGAAGAAACCATTCGCCAAATCCAACGTCGTAAAAACACTTGCTTCCTGCAGCCTCTCAAGCACACTGTCGATCAAGACCATCGGAAAGTTGTCCCTAGCTATCTTTTCGTTCAACTTCCTATAATCGCAGCAAAGCCTCTTTGACCCATCTCTTTTCTGCACTAGCACAACTGGCGATGCATATTCTGACGTGCTAGGTTGAACTATTCCTTCACGCAGCCATTCAGCGACCTGCACTTCTACGACCTGCTGATCTGCATACGACATACGCCTTGGGCTTTGATATACTGGGATCTCATCGACTAATACTAGCTTCATCTCGACCGGCGATTCATTTTTTCTATTCGGGGCGTAGTCCTCTATCATCTTCGCGACAGCTTTCCTCTCACGGTCGTTCAGGTGATCCAGACTAAGACTCGGCTCACTGTTTAACTCTCCTTCTCCAGCTATAACGCAAATTGCTTCAAACTCGGCGGCTAACTCGAAACTTCCCTGCTCACTACTCGGCTTTCTACAATTCTGTGTACAACTCCGTGTGCCTGCAGGGCCTCTGCCCACATCAACATCAACTTCGTGTCCCTCACCTACACCTTTAACACCTGTAGTCTCCACACCTCCCGTCAGTTACGTCTCCTTATTAGCCGACTCTCCGGCGCTCTGCTTCCTTCTAAATTCTGCGCCCTCTGCCGTGATCACGAGGTCAACGTCGCTAAGCACGTCATTCCCGATCACTGCCGAATACTGTATGTCTTGCTCTCCGACCACATAAAACCTCATATTGAGTTTTACCCCATCTACCTCGAAATCTACCGCGAAACTTCGTAGAGTCATTACTTTATTCTGCCCTATACCACACAAATTCCTCTTGACTTTGTCTAATTCGACATATTCGGGCATCATTAGGCTATCATATCTAATAAGGCTTAAGTCACTACCTGTATCCAGTAAAGCTGACGACCCTTCACCGTGATGTCTTTGAAGATACGGTTGGAACCTGTTGCGAGTAACACTCGCGCATCTGGAGCGCTTGCCTTGCCATCTGTTGTCGAAGTATGGACGTTGCTTGTTTCTGCCTTTACTCGGTGCTGCGTCACCATGGTGTCGCCTCTGCACTCGAACGACCGATGACCTACTCGTCCGCATCTGTAGCACTTCACTGGTCGAGTCTGACAGTCCTTTACGATGTGTGTTGCTTCTCCGCACTTGAAACACCTCCTCTCTCCCCTCTCCTGCTTCATTACCGGTTGGGATCCAGATGGTGTTCGTTGGCTTCCCCTTGAGTATGACGACTGCTGGGTTAGCCCACGAACCTTTTCGTACACCCTCAACTGCCCTTTAAGTTCAGCAACTGTTTTGGCCTGGTACAGCGGCATCTTATTCTGCACCGAGTCCGGTATTCCCCTCACGAAGTAGTCTATTATGCTTTCGTCATCGACGTTGACGGACTTCCCAATTTCCATAAGACTGTAAAGATACTCCCGTAAAGTTTCGGTTGGCTTCTTCCTACGGTTTCTCAGCTGGTTATGGACTTCAGCGGATGACGGCTTTGCTCCGAACTCTTCCACGAGTGCCTTCTTCAGTGTCTTCCAATCCTTTATCCTCGTTTGGCTACGGATAAAAAGTTTGGCGGCTCCCTTAAGTAATTGTTTGCCGTAGATGAATTTCTGCAGGCCATTCCACTGTACCGTCACGGCACTCTCTTCAAACTTCTGTAGCCACTGGGTGACATCTGGGAAACCTGCTCCATCAAACGTTATAAAAGAGTCCTCGATGTCGCGAAGGGTGAACAATCCCCTTTCTACTGTTACTTCAGGCACCGAGTCGGTTCCCGTACCATACTCACTGCCTACGTCTTCGTCCCCTTCGTCACGAGATAATCCGAAATGCTGTAGAAGCCTGTCTTGTAACGTCTCTTTACGTCCCGTTAGTTTCGTCTTTAGTCCGTCAACGGTCAAAGCTAACACTGCTTCCACATCCATTTTACAATAAAAAATGTTAACCCAAAATTCAATATGATTTACAAAAGAAATAAAATCCAAATTTAATCTGGTTTATAGAAAATTTAAGTCTTCTGGCTAAGCCCAAACAAATGGAATTCTTATTTAATTTTAAATCCAATAACAAAAGATGATGAAAAAAAAAGGTAAAACAAAAGAACGGACTTGCCAACAATCGTATGACCCCCTATTTCTTAGCTTCTCCCGCCGCTTCTTCTTCGATTCCGGTGCTGTCCACTGCTACTCTCCTAACGGCTTTCTCATGCGGTCTATCTCTGCGTCTGCTATCCATTTGTCTTGACACGACACTTCTTCTGCTATTTGGTGATTTTACCGTTGGGGCACATAGTTGTAATCACTTTGGCCCTTTATTAGTCCTTATCTTTTTTTTCTTTTAAAACTTTTAATTTACACTTTTAAAAGTCACATGCGCATTCCTTCTCCACTAAGCTCTAATCTGATTGATTTTTTTTCACTTTTTCTCTTCGCACACTGTATGCTATGAGCGATTGATTTTGGCTGAGGATCTTAATGGATCCCAGTTAAATTATTTCGGCTGAGGCCCCAATTTGTAGGATCCTGTCTTGGAATCCAATAAAACGCTTTTATTTGAAACACTGTTTATAATTTATGTTTATTTTATAAATACTCCACAGTGACTTTATGTTACTTTACAAGGGTTTAGTTGGCGTAAAACGAAATATGAATGGGAGTGGAAGCGCGTCTTCTCGAGTTAGTGGTTTGGCTACTACTGTGCTTTTGGTTTCGTTTTGTCTCTTTGTTTCGTGTTCGTCTCGCGCTTGTCTTCGTTCCTGTTCGATCTTGTCGTCTGTCTGTCAACGGTTCCTATAAACCTCTTTGGTTGGTGTGTGCGTGTCGTACCCTTTCCTATCATTGTTGGTTCGTGGCGTGATGGTTCTCTTCGTTGTCGCCTGTTCGTCATGTACTTTACTGTCTGCGCAATCGTCGCCTGCTATCTATCACCGTGTGTTTTAGTATTTGTAAGTATGTGTTGTTTATCGTCGTCTGTGCTTTTATGTTTGTCGGCGTTTGTTAAGGGCCCCGTCCTACATTCGGCTATCCTGACGTTCATTCGTCTCGAATGAAGGGTTCCATCTTTTCATATATTCCGCAACAGTGTTCGTGGTATTCGGCCCTTCGTGATCACCGACTTTGCTTACTTCGTACCTCCCATGGTTTAGTTTCTTCACCACTTTGTAGGGACCAAGAAATGTAGGTCTTAGTTTCATGCCAGAGCTAAACTGCGTGCGCTTGATGGCGACTAGTTCGTTTAGCTCGTACTTCTGTTATCCTGGTTTTGTCGTAGGTCCTCTGATTTTCTTGCTGAACCTTAAGGGTGTTCTCGCGCACTTCGTCCCTCATGGCATCTCGCTCACTGGTTAACTGCTCCACAACTGCTTCATTCAGAAGTTCTCGAAGGTCTGAGTAGTCAGGGACACGCATGTTTAACCCTGTCTGTATTTTAAACAGGCTAAACTTAGTAACCCTTGACGAAGTACCGTTTAGTATCTGCTGAACTCTATCCACATGCTTGTACTAGTTTTGTGTATTGCCTAAGTTCGCCTTCATCAGCATCGGCACGACGATCCTGTGGATCCTCTCCACTTCCCCGTTGCCTCGCGGGACTCCGGTCGCGATAAGTAGGTGTTATATACCCTCCTTCTACAGTACTCGCTAAATGCGGCTGATGTAAACGCCGTTCCCCTGTCCGATATGATCCTACTGGGATTCCCAAAAGTTGTGGACTGTTTTGTTAACCTCTCGATAACTTCGTTGGATGCGGTGCTCTTGGTTGGGTAAAGCCAAACAAACTTTGAAAACGCATCTACAACCACAAGTATATGACTATACTGTTTACGTGTCTGTTCCATTGGCCCAACGTGATCCACATGGTACGTCCCCAATGGACGGTCTTCCTTATCGATAGGCGTAAGCAAACCTTCCTTCCTTTCAACCTTGACTTCTGACCACTCTGATGATCTCTTGCTCCATCGGTGTAGGAACTACGACGAGTTCCCTTACCGGATCTTTATACAGTATCCCAGCTCTCAGAAAATAATCTTCGTAGTTGTCCTTCGCTAAGATCGTTCGTACAACTTTTATCCACGTGTCCTCCAACTGTGCCTCCCGAATACGATGGATTAACGACTCTTCTAGGATCAGGCATGACACCCTGCTCAACGCATCCACATGCTTCATCTTTGAGCCCGATCGATGCTCGATTTCGTAGTCGAACTCCTGCAAAAACATTGCCCACCTGGACACTCTCAGTGGTACGTCTTTCTTCTTCATGGTCATGCTGAACGCATTACAGTCGGACACAATCTTTAGCCTTATCCCCATCAGAAAAATTCTCCACTTCTTTAGGGCTTCAATGATGGCCAGTACCTCTAACTCGTACGAATGATACTTTTGTTCGATCGGCGAAGTCTTCCGACTCATATACTCTACTGGACGTAATAGCTGGTCATCCGCGTCCTTTTGCAGTAAGACTGCTCCGTACTCGTACATGCTGGCGTCTGTATGAACCTCGGTTGGCGCCTTAGGATCAAACAACTTGAGTACTGGTGCACTTACTAACGCTACTTTAAGCTGCTGGAGAGCTAATAACTGTTCAACATCCATCTTCGCATCCTTGCGCAGTAAATCCGACAACGGCTTGGCGACCATAGCAAATCCCTCGACTAATCTTCTGAAGTACGATGTCAGGCCTAAGAAACGTTGAAGCGCTTTCTTATCACCTGGTATCGGGAACTCACTTACTGCTCTAGTTTTCTCCGTTGAAGGACGGATTGTACTGCTTTCGATTATGTAACCCGCTTTCCGATGACACCTTCAAGACCAATTCTAACTTTTGTAAACCTTCCTCCTCATCTTTGGAGGGAATTATTATGTCGTCCATGTACACCACTATCGTCCCATCATGAATCAAACTTCTTAGTACCGCAAAGATGTATCTCGAAAACACAGCTGGGGAGTTACATATACCAAAATGTACGTATAAGAATTCGAATTGACCGTTATGGGTGACGAATGCAGTATACCATACTTCCTCGAGTTTGGCTCGACCGGTACGTGGAAGAAACCATTCGCCAAATCCAACGTCGTAAAAACACTTGCTTCCTGCAGCCTCTCAAGCACACTGTCGATCAAGACCATCGGAAAGTTGTCCCTAGCTATCTTTTCGTTCAACTTCCTATAATCGCAGCAAAGCCTCTTTGACCCATCTCTTTTCTGCACTAGCACAACTGGCGATGCATATTCTGACGTGCTAGGTTGAACTATTCCTTCACGCAGCCATTCAGCGACCTGCACTTCTACGACCTGCTGATCTGCATACGACATACGCCTTGGGCTTTGATATACTGGGATCTCATCGACTAATACTAGCTTCATCTCGACCGGCGATTCATTTTTTCTATTCGGGGCGTAGTCCTCTATCATCTTCGCGACAGCTTTCCTCTCACGGTCGTTCAGGTGATCCAGACTAAGACTCGGCTCACTGTTTAACTCTCCTTCTCCAGCTATAACGCAAATTGCTTCAAACTCGGCGGCTAACTCGAAACTTCCCTGCTCACTACTCGGCTTTCTACAATTCTGTGTACAACTCCGTGTGCCTGCAGGGCCTCTGCCCACATCAACATCAACTTCGTGTCCCTCACCTACACCTTTAACACCTGTAGTCTCCACACCTCCCGTCAGTTCCGTCTCCTTATTAGCCGACTCTCCGGCGCTCTGCTTCCTTCTAAATTCTGCGCCCTCTGCCGTGATCACGAGGTCAACGTCGCTAAGCACGTCATTCCCGATCACTGCCGAATACTGTATGTCTTGCTCTCCGACCACATAAAACCTCATATTGAGTTTTACCCCATCTACCTCGAAATCTACCGCGAAACTTCGTAGAGTCATTACTTTATTCTGCCCTATACCACACAAATTCCTCTTGACTTTGTCTAATTCGACATATTCGGGCATCATTAGGCTATCATATCTAATAAGGCTTAAGTCACTACCTGTATCCAGTAAAGCTGACGACCCTTCACCGTGATGTCTTTGAAGATACGGTTGGAACCTGTTGCGAGTAACACTCGCGCATCTGGAGCGCTTGCCTTGCCATCTGTTGTCGAAGTATGGACGTTGCTTGTTTCTGCCTTTACTCGGTGCTGCGTCACCATGGTGTCGCCTCTGCACTCGAACGACCGATGACCTACTCGTCCGCATCTGTAGCACTTCACTGGTCGAGTCTGACAGTCCTTTACGATGTGTGTTGCTTCTCCGCACTTGAAACACCTCCTCTCTCCCCTCTCCTGCTTCATTACCGGTTGGGATCCAGATGGTGTTCGTTGGCTTCCCCTTTTCGTACACCCTCAACTGCCCTTTAAGTTCAGCAACTGTTTTGGCCTGGTACAGCGGCATCTTATTCTGCACCGAGTCCGGTATTCCCCTCACGAAGTAGTCTATTATGCTTTCGTCATCGACGTTGACGGACTTCCCAATTTCCATAAGACTGTAAAGATACTCCCGTAAAGTTTCGGTTGGCTTCTTCCTACGGTTTCTCAGCTGGTTATGGACTTCAGCGGATGACGGCTTTGCTCCGAACTCTTCCACGAGTGCCTTCTTCAGTGTCTTCCAATCCTTTATCCTCGTTTGGCTACGGATAAAAAGTTTGGCGGCTCCCTTAAGTAATTGTTTGCCGTAGATGAATTTCTGCAGGCCATTCCACTGTACCGTCACGGCACTCTCTTCAAACTTCTGTAGCCACTGGGTGACATCTGGGAAACCTGCTCCATCAAACGTTATAAAAGAGTCCTCGATGTCGCGAAGGGTGAACAATCCCCTTTCTACTGTTACTTCAGGCACCGAGTCGGTTCCCGTACCATACTCACTGCCTACGTCTTCGTCCCCTTCGTCACGAGATAATCCGAAATGCTGTAGAAGCCTGTCTTGTAACGTCTCTTTACGTCCCGTTAGTTTCGTCTTTAGTCCGTCAACGGTCAAAGCTAACACTGCTTCCACATCCATTTTACAATAAAAAATGTTAACCCAAAATTCAATATGATTTACAAAAGAAATAAAATCCAAATTTAATCTGGTTTATAGAAAATTTAAGTCTTCTGGCTAAGCCCAAACAAATGGAATTCTTATTTAATTTTAAATCCAATAACAAAAGATGATGAAAAAAAAAGGTAAAACAAAAGAACGGACTTGCCAACAATCGTATGACCCCCTATTTCTTAGCTTCTCCCGCCGCTTCTTCTTCGATTCCGGTGCTGTCCACTGCTACTCTCCTAACGGCTTTCTCATGCGGTCTATCTCTGCGTCTGCTATCCATTTGTCTTGACACGACACTTCTTCTGCTATTTGGTGATTTTACCGTTGGGGCACATAGTTGTAATCACTTTGGCCCTTTATTAGTCCTTATCTTTTTTTTCTTTTAAAACTTTTAATTTACACTTTTAAAAGTCACATGCGCATTCCTTCTCCACTAAGCTCTAATCTGATTGATTTTTTTTCACTTTTTCTCTTCGCACACTGTATGCTATGAGCGATTGATTTTGGCTGAGGATCTTAATGGATCCCAGTTAAATTATTTCGGCTGAGGCCCCAATTTGTAGGATCCTGTCTTGGAATCCAATAAAACGCTTTTATTTGAAACACTGTTTATAATTTATGTTTATTTTATAAATACTCCACAGTGACTTTATGTTACTTTACAAGGGTTTAGTTGGCGTAAAACGAAATATGAATGGGAGTGGAAGCGCGTCTTCTCGAGTTAGTGGTTTGGCTACTACTGTGCTTTTGGTTTCGTTTTGTCTCTTTGTTTCGTGTTCGTCTCGCGCTTGTCTTCGTTCCTGTTCGATCTTGTCGTCTGTCTGTCAACGGTTCCTATAAACCTCTTTGGTTGGTGTGTGCGTGTCGTACCCTTTCCTATCATTGTTGGTTCGTGGCGTGATGGTTCTCTTCGTTGTCGCCTGTTCGTCATGTACTTTACTGTCTGCGCAATCGTCGCCTGCTATCTATCACCGTGTGTTTTAGTATTTGTAAGTATGTGTTGTTTATCGTCGTCTGTGCTTTTATGTTTGTCGGCGTTTGTTAAGGGCCCCGTCCTACATTCGGCTATCCTGACGTTCATTCGTCGATTCCTCGAATGAAGGGATCCATCTTTTCATATATTCCGCAACAGTGTTCGTGGTATTCGGCCCTTCGTGATCACCGACTTTGCTTACTTCGTACCTCCCATGGTTTAGTTTCTTCACCACTTTGTAGGGACCAAGAAATGTAGGTCTTAGTTTCATGCCAGAGCTAAACTGCGTGCGCTTGATGGCGACTAGTTCGTTTAGCTCGTACTTCTGTTATCCTGGTTTTGTCGTAGGTCCTCTGATTTTCTTGCTGAACCTTAAGGGTGTTCTCGCGCACTTCGTCCCTCATGGCATCTCGCTCACTGGTTAACTGCTCCACAACCGCTTCATTCAGAAGTTCTCGAAGGTCTGAGTAGTCAGGGACACGCATGTTTAACCCTGTCTGTATTTTAAACAGGCTAAACTTAGTAACCCTTGACGAAGTACCGTTTAGTATCTGCTGAACTCTATCCACATGCTTGTACTAGTTTTGTGTATTGCCTAAGTTCGCCTTCATCAGCATCGGCACGACGATCCTGTGGATCCTCTCCACTTCCCCGTTGCCTCGCGGGACTCCGGTCGCGATAAGTAGGTGTTGTATACCCTCCTTCTACAGTACTCGCTAAATGCGGCTGATGTAAACGCCGTTCCCCTGTCCGATATGATCCTACTGGGATTCCCAAAAGTTGTGGACTGTTTTGTTAACCTCTCGATAACTTCGTTGGATGCGGTGCTCTTGGTTGGGTAAAGCCAAACAAACTTTGAAAACGCATCTACAACCACAAGTATATGACTATACTGTTTACGTGTCTGTTCCATTGGCCCAACGTGATCCACATGGTACGTCCCCAATGGACGGTCTTCCTTATCGATAGGCGTAAGCAAACCTTCCTTCCTTTCAACCTTGACTTCTGACCACTCTGATGATCTCTTGCTCCATCGGTGTAGGAACTACGACGAGTTCCCTTACCGGATCTTTATACAGTATCCCAGCTCTCAGAAAATAATCTTCGTAGTTGTCCTTCGCTAAGATCGTTCGTACAACTTTTATCCACGTGTCCTCCAACTGTGCCTCCCGAATACGATGGATTAACGACTCTTCTAGGATCAGGCATGACACCCTGCTCAACGCATCCACATGCTTCATCTTTGAGCCCGATCGATGCTCGATTTCGTAGTCGAACTCCTGCAAAAACATTGCCCACCTGGACACTCTCAGTGGTACGTCTTTCTTCTTCATGGTCATGCTGAACGCATTACAGTCGGACACAATCTTTAGCCTTATCCCCATCAGAAAAATTCTCCACTTCTTTAGGGCTTCAATGATGGCCAGTACCTCTAACTCGTACGAATGATACTTTTGTTCGATCGGCGAAGTCTTCCGACTCATATACTCTACTGGACGTAATAGCTGGTCATCCGCGTCCTTTTGCAGTAAGACTGCTCCGTACTCGTACATGCTGGCGTCTGTATGAACCTCGGTTGGCGCCTTGGGATCAAACAACTTGAGTACTGGTGCACTTACTAACGCTACTTTAAGCTGCTGGAGAGCTAATAACTGTTCAACATCCATCTTCGCATCCTTGCGCAGTAAATCCGACAACGGCTTGGCGACCATAGCAAATCCCTCGACTAATCTTCTGAAGTACGATGTCAGGCCTAAGAAACGTTGAAGCGCTTTCTTATCACCTGGTATCGGGAACTCACTTACTGCTCTAGTTTTCTCCGTTGAAGGACGGATTGTACTGCTTTCGATTATGTAACCCGCTTTCCGATGACACCTTCAAGACCAATTCTAACTTTTGTAAACCTTCCTCCTCATCTTTGGAGGGAATTATTATGTCGTCCATGTACACCACTATCGTCCCATCATGAATCAAACTTCTTAGTACCGCAAAGATGTATCTCGAAAACACAGCTGGGGAGTTACATATACCAAAATGTACGTATAAAAATTCGAATTGACCGTTATGGGTGACGAATGCAGTATACCATACTTCCTCGAGTTTGGCTCGACCGGTACGTGGAAGAAACCATTCGCCAAATCCAACGTCGTAAAAACACTTGCTTCCTGCAGCCTCTCAAGCACACTGTCGATCAAGACCATCGGAAAGTTGTCCCTAGCTATCTTTTCGTTCAACTTCCTATAATCGCAGCAAAGCCTCTTTGACCCATCTCTTTTCTGCACTAGCACAACTGGCGATGCATATTCTGACGTGCTAGGTTGAACTATTCCTTCACGCAGCCATTCAGCGACCTGCACTTCTACGACCTGCTGATCTGCATACGACATACGCCTTGGGCTTTGATATACTGGGATCTCATCGACTAATACTAGCTTCATCTCGACCGGCGATTTATTTTTTCTATTCGGGGCGTAGTCCTCTATCATCTTCGCGACAGCTTTCCTCTCACGGTCGTTCAGGTGATCCAGACTAAGACTCGGCTCACTGTTTAACTCTCCTTCTCCAGCTATAACGCAAATTGCTTCAAACTCGGCGGCTAACTCGAAACTTCCCTGCTCACTACTCGGCTTTCTACAATTCTGTGTACAACTCCGTGTGCCTGCAGGGCCTCTGCCCACATCAACATCAACTTCGTGTCCCTCACCTACACCTTTAACACCTGTAGTCTCCACACCTCCCGTCAGTTCCGTCTCCTTATTAGCCGACTCTCCGGCGCTCTGCTTCCTTCTAAATTCTGCGCCCTCTGCCGTGATCACTAGGTCAACGTCGCTAAGCACGTCATTCCCGATCACTGCCGAATACTGTATGTCTTGCTCTCCGACCACATAAAACCTCATATTGAGTTTTACCCCATCTACCTCGAAATCTACCGCGAAACTTCGTAGAGTCATTACTTTATTCTGCCCTATACCACACAAATTCCTCTTGACTTTGTCTAATTCGACAAATTCGGGCATCATTAGGCTATCATATCTAATAAGGCTTAAGTCACTACCTGTATCCAGTAAAGCTGACGACCCTTCACCGTGATGTCTTTGAAGATACGGTTGGAACCTGTTGCGAGTTACACTCGCGCATCTGGAGCGTTTGCCTTGCCATCTGTTGTCGAAGTATGGACGTTGCTTGTTTCTGCCTTTACTCGGTGCTGCGTCACCATGGTGTCGCCTCTGCACTCGAACGACCGATGACCTACTCGTCCGCATCTGTAGCACTTCACTGGTCGAGTCTGACAGTCCTTTGCGATGTGTGTTGCTTCTCCGCACTTGAAACACCTCCTCTCTCCCCTCTCCTGCTTCATTACCGGTTGGGATCCAGATGGTGTTCGTTGGCTTCCCCTTGAGTATGACGACTGCTGGGTTAGCCCACGAACCTTTTCGTACACCCTCAACTGCCCTTTAAGTTCAGCAACTGTTTTGGCCTGGTACAGCGGCATCTTATTCTGCACCGAGTCCGGTATTCCCCTCACGAAGTAGTCTATTATGCTTTCGTCATCGACGTTGACGGACTTCCCAATTTCCATAAGACTGTAAAGATACTCCCGTAAAGTTTCGGTTGGCTTCTTCCTACGGTTTCTCAGCTGGTTATGGACTTCAGCGGATGACGGCTTTGCTCCGAACTCTTCCACGAGTGCCTTCTTCAGTGTCTTCCAATCCTTTATCCTCGTTTGGCTACGGATAAAAAGTTTGGCGGCTCCCTTAAGTAATTGTTTGCCGTAGATGAATTTCTGCAGGCCATTCCACTGTACCGTCACGGCACTCTCTTCAAACTTCTGTAGCCACTGGGTGACATCTGGGAAACCTGCTCCATCAAACGTTATAAAAGAGTCCTCGATGTCGCGAAGGGTGAACAATCCCCTTTCTACTGTTACTTCAGGCACCGAGTCGGTTCCCGTACCATACTCACTGCCTACGTCTTCGTCCCCTTCGTCACGATATAATCCGAAATGCTGTAGAAGCCTGTCTTGTAACGTCTCTTTACGTCCCGTTAGTTTCGTCTTTAGTCCGTCAACGGTCAAAGCTAACACTGCTTCCACATCCATTTTACAATAAAAAATGTTAACCCAAAATTCAATATGATTTACAAAAGAAATAAAATCCAAATTTAATCTGGTTTATAGAAAATTTAAGTCTTCTGGCTAAGCCCAAACAAATGGAATTCTTATTTAATTTTAAATCCAATAACAAAAGATGATGAAAAAAAAAGGTAAAACAAAAGAACGGACTTGCCAACAATCGTATGACCCCCTATTTCTTAGCTTCTCCCGCCGCTTCTTCTTCGATTCCGGTGCTGTCCACTGCTACTCTCCTAACGGCTTTCTCATGCGGTCTATCTCTGCGTCTGCTATCCATTTGTCTTGACACGACACTTCTTCTGCTATTTGGTGATTTTACCGTTGGGGCACATAGTTGTAATCACTTTGGCCCTTTATTAGTCCTTCTTCTTCTTCCTTTTTATCAGCGAGGCCATGATCCGAAAACAAGGGATCACAACCCTCCCACTTCACCGCATTTCTACTGATCCGCATGTGGGGTTCGCCTTTTATTAGTCCTTATCTTTTTTTTCTTTTAAAACTTTTAATTTACACTTTTAAAAGTCACATGCGCATTCCTTCTCCACTAAGCTCTAATCTGATTGATTTTTTTTCACTTTTTCTCTTCGCACACTGTATGCTATGAGCGATTGATTTTGGCTGAGGATCTTAATGGATCCCAGTTAAATTATTTCGGCTGAGGCCCCAATTTGTAGGATCCTGTCTTGGAATCCAATAAAACACTTTTATTTGAAACACTGTTTATAATTTATGTTTATTTTATAAATACTCCACAGTGACTTTATGTTACTTTACAAGGGTTTAGTTGGCGTAAAACGAAATATGAATGGGAGTGGAAGCGCGTCTTCTCGAGTTAGTGGTTTGGCTACTACTGTGCTTTTGGTTTCGTTTTGTCTCTTTGTTTCGTGTTCGTCTCGCGCTTGTCTTCGTTCCTGTTCGATCTTGTCGTCTGTCTGTCAACGGTTCCTATAAACCTCTTTGGTTGGTGTGTGCGTGTCGTACCCTTTCCTATCATTGTTGGTTCGTGGCGTGATGGTTCTCTTCGTTGTCGCCTGTTCGTCATGTACTTTACTGTCTGCGCAATCGTCGCCTGCTATCTATCACCGTGTGTTTTAGTATTTGTAAGTATGTGTTGTTTATCGTCGTCTGTGCTTTTATGTTTGTCGGCGTTTGTTAAGGGCCCCGTCCTACATTCGGCTATCCTGACGTTCATTCGTCTCGAATGAAGGGTTCCATCTTTTCATATATTCCGCAACAGTGTTCGTGGTATTCGGCCCTTCGTGATCACCGACTTTGCTTACTTCGTACCTCCCATGGTTTAGTTTCTTCACCACTTTGTAGGGACCAAGAAATGTAGGACTTAGTTTCATGCCAGAGCTAAACTGCGTGCGCTTGATGGCGACTAGTTCGTTTAGCTCGTACTTCTGTTATCCTGGTTTTGTCGTAGGTCCTCTGATTTTCTTGCTGAACCTTAAGGGTGTTCTCGCGCACTTCGTCCCTCATGGCATCTCGCTCACTGGTTAACTGCTCCACAACCGCTTCATTCAGAAGTTCTCGAAGGTCTGAGTAGTCAGGGACACGCATGTTTAACCCTGTCTGTATTTTAAACAGGCTAAACTTAGTAACCCTTGACGAAGTACCGTTTAGTATCTGCTGAACTCTATCCACATGCTTGTACTAGTTTTGTGTATTGCCTAAGTTCGCCTTCATCAGCATCGGCACGACGATCCTGTGGATCCTCTCCACTTCCCCGTTGCCTCGCGGGACTCCGGTCGCGATAAGTAGGTGTTGTATACCCTCCTTCTACAGTACTCGCTAAATGCGGCTGATGTAAACGCCGTTCCCCTGTCCGATATGATCCTACTGGGATTCCCAAAAGTTGTGGACTGTTTTGTTAACCTCTCGATAACTTCGTTGGATGCGGTGCTCTTGGTTGGGTAAAGCCAAACAAACTTTGAAAACGCATCTACAACCACAAGTATATGACTATACTGTTTACGTGTCTGTTCCATTGGCCCAACGTGATCCACATGGTACGTCCCCAATGGACGGTCTTCCTTATCGATAGGCGTAAGCAAACCTTCCTTCCTTTCAACCTTGACTTCTGACCACTCTGATGATCTCTTGCTCCATCGGTGTAGGAACTGCGACGAGTTCCCTTACCGGATCTTTATACAGTATCCCAGCTCTCAGAAAATAATCTTCGTAGTTGTCCTTCGCTAAGATCGTTCGTACAACTTTTATCCACGTGTCCTCCAACTGTGCCTCCCGAATACGATGGATTAACGACTCTTCTAGGATCAGGCATGACACCCTGCTCAACGCATCCACATGCTTCATCTTTGAGCCCGATCGATGCTCGATTTCGTAGTCGAACTCCTGCAAAAACATTGCCCACCTGGACACTCAGTGGTACGTCTTTCTTCTTCATGGTCATGCTGAACGCATTACAGTCGGACACAATCTTTAGCCTTATCCCCAACAGAAAAATTCTCCACTTCTTTAGGGCTTCAATGATGGCCAGTACCTCTAACTCGTACGAATGATACTTTTGTTCGATCGGCGAAGTCTTCCGACTCATATACTCTACTGGACGTAATAGCTGGTCATCCGCGTCCTTTTGCAGTAAGACTGCTCCGTACTCGTACATGCTGGCGTCTGTATGAACCTCGGTTGGCGCCTTAGGATCAAACAACTTGAGTACTGGTGCACTTACTAACGCTACTTTAAGCTGCTGGAGAGCTAATAACTGTTCAACATCCATCTTCGCATCCTTGCGCAGTAAATCCGACAACGGCTTGGCGACCATAGCAAATCCCTCGACTAATCTTCTGAAGTACGATGTCAGGCCTAAGAAACGTTGAAGCGCTTTCTTATCCCCTGGTATCGGGAACTCACTTACTGCTCTAGTTTTCTCCGTTGAAGGACGGATTGTACTGCTTTCGATTATGTAACCCGCTTTCCGATGACACCTTCAAGACCAATTCTAACTTTTGTAAACCTTCCTCCTCATCTTTGGATGAATCAAACTTCTTAGTACCGCAAAGATTTTTTTTTTTTTTTTTTTTTTTTTTTTTTTTTTCCGAGGGTAGGTGAAAATCTTCAACAAGACACTATGAGGATCGACAGCGCGTGCTCATAGTAGTGTGGGATTCTTACCCACTAAAAAACCTCCCTTCAAAACAGACTTGTTTTTATTTTTACTACAACTAAGTATTCGACTTATCAAGTAGTTTTCGTTTCACGAAATAATGACGTTTTGCAGGTAGCTTCCCATTAGAAGTTCCTGCTAGCTCCGCAGTTTAGACGCGGCTACTTAACGCGCTAAGTCCAAAGGTTTGATTCTTTGTAGACGGCGTACTAAATTTCTTTCATCCAAAACTTGGAGGATTGTAATATTAACGTGACTTTCTAGTCGACTTTTATGCTTTCTCGCGTAGTTTTTGATTTCGTCTTCGATTGTTTTAATGCCAAGATCTCTATGGATATCGCTATTTCGGATATACCATGGCGCATTAACAATACCCCTTAGCACTTTGTTTTCAAAAGTTTGTAAAATTTGAATATTACTTATTTTGGTACAACCCCAGAGTTGTATACCATATGTCCATACAGGCTTTAGCACCTGCTTATATAAAAGCAGTTTGTTATGTATATTAAGCTTGGAATATTTTCCAAGTAACCAATACATTTCTCGATATTTATTATCTAATTCTTTGCGTTTTTTCTTTACGTGCGTTTTCCATTTCAGCTTTGTATCAAGTGTCATTCCAAGATACTTAGCCTCGTTTGCAAACGGGATTTGAACCGAGTTTGAAAAGATCCGCAAATTATTTATTTTCTTATAAGTAAAATTCACATGAACAGATTTGGTCTCGTTGAGTGCGATTCGCCAAATCTTTGTCCATTCATTTACTCTATCCAAAGCTTCTTGCAGTTTTTCTGTAGTATCTTCGACCGTTGTACCTACTGTCAAGATAGCAGTGTCGTCGGCAAATGTAGCTAGCTCAGTGCCTTCTACTTGCGGTATATCACGAGTGTATAATAGATATAAGACTGGACCAAGAACGCTTCCTTGCGGCACCCCAGCCATTATTTCCTTAAAATCAGAATATTCGTTTCCACATTTGACGCGGAATAGTCTATTCGTAAGGTAGTTCTTCAAAATATTGTATAGGTGCTCTGGCAGAACTTGTCGTAATTTAAACTTTAAGCCTTCATGCCAGACCTTGTCGAAGGCTTGAGAGACGTCAAGGAATACGCTTGAACAAATCTTTTTTTCTTCAAGAGATTTTTCGATTACATGAGTTATTCTATGCACTTGTTCAACTGTAGAATGCTTACTTCTGAATCCGAATTGATGATCCGGAATGAGATGCCTCTCTTCTATAACCGGCTGTATTCGCCTAATCAAAATTCTCTCGAACACTTTGGATATAATTGGAAGAAGCGAAATCGGTCTATAAGACGTTTTTTCATTCGGTGGTTTTCCGGGCTTAAGGACCATTATGACTTCGGCCACTTTCCATTGACTGGGAACATATTCTAGTCTAAGCGCGGCGTTTATAATGAACAGAAGCTTCATTAGACCCTTTCTCGGAAGTGCTTTAAGAACCTCTCCCGTGATTAGGTCGTATCCAGGAGCCTTCTTAGGTTTAAGTTTCTTTATTTCTTCCTTAAGTTCGGTTAGTGTTGCATTTCTTATTATACGATTGTCAATATACGACGTATTTATATTTTGAATAAGAGCCTGTCCATCAAGCGGTTTGAAAGTTTCTTCCAGGTGGGCGGCAAAAACTTGCGCTTTCTCTTTATCATGCCTGGCCCATTCGTCTTGATTTTTCCTAATTGGGGCGGCTTGAATTTGAGGTTTTTTAATACCTTTTATAGCTTTCCAAAGCGAATAATTAGAATCTTTTTCTGCCGTTAAGCTTTCTAGGTGAGTTTGCATTTCATTATTCTTAAGGTCTTTAATAGATCTCTTTAATAAGTTACACAAACGGTTAAGATGTGCTTTATGTTGCGGAGCCCGAGTTTGTTGCCATTTTTTGCGCGCTTTCCTCTTCTCCTTAATCATCTCTTTTATTTCCTGCGGATAATTTTGAATATAGCTGGCCGGCGTTGTGTTAGGTTTCGGAGTATTTTTTCACGCGGCATTCTGTAGGATTTCGACGAAGCGATCTACTTCAACTTCAAGTTCATAGGGCGTTTTAAGTGATACGCTCAGCTCAATATTTGCTTCAATATCTTTTTTAAAGCCGTCCCAATTAGTTTTCGCGCCAGTTAATCTGGCCGGACCTACTTTTTTAATCAGAGCATCGCTTATCGTCATAATGATTGGAGAATGATCAGAGGAGAGATCAAAGCTTTCTTCAACTTTTATACAGTTGCCAGATATACCTTTAACAATAAAGAAATCGATCAGATCTGGTATCTTATTTCTATCAGTCGGCCAATATGTTGGTTTACCCGTCGAATGAAAATCACAACTATATTGCATACCCGCATTATAAAGCTTTCTACCTTTCTGAGAGGCGTACCTTGAACCCCAGAAGGGGTGTTTCGCGTTGAAATCGCCACCAATAATAAAATTTGGTTTAAGGAAGTTGAATATGTTTGTGAAATCACTTTCTTCAAGTTTACATCGCAGTGGACAATATATAGACGAAATGTTGAAAGCAAAATGTCTATTTCTAACGCGTACCGTGCTTACTTGCATTGCTTCTAATTCAATCTTTATTTCTGCTGAGTGTTCGATAGATTCTTTTATAAGCAAAGATGATCCGCCTCTGGCTCTTTCCGATGGGTGAAAGGTGTGATACACGCTATATCCCCTTATCTTAATATTCGATTGCTTTGTCAGATGAGTTTCACAGACTAAGCATATATCAATATCTTTTTCTCGTATAAATATTTCTAACTCGTCGAGTCTTTGTATGAGCCCGTTAGCGTTCCAAGTAAGAATTTTAAGCGTTTCTTTCATATTCTGGTTGAAGTGCGCGTGTTATGAATGTTGTTTTCTAGTGCAACTAGTCTCTCGAAAATTAGTTTATTTGTTTTGCATTGCTCTTCAAGTTTCGCAAGAATTAGGGAAAAAACATTGGATACATGATCTTCTGAACTACCTCTATCACCATTTTTCAATGTCGCAACTTGAGAAGGAGTCTTTACATTAAAGTTTGGACGGTTTCTTGCTTTGATCTCCCGTGAGTTGTCGGTCGTGTACGTACCCTTAACTGTCTTCGCCGCTTGAGCATAAGACTGCACGCCAATATTCGGATATTTTGCTTCTGTTACCTTATCTCTATTACTTTCGGATTTTTTATCATTAACCGATCTTAAGTTAATATTGACGGACTTTCTATCTTTCGCTGCTTTTTTCGTAGCTATTTTGGGTCTGTTCTTGATTGGTTTCATATTCGGACGCATCGAATTTTTTAGCGTATCGCGGCGTTTTTGAAGCTCTTTCGCCACTTCGCAACCTCGATAGTTCGCAGGATGTTTTCCCTTGCAATTTATACAAGTGGCTGGGGTTTGCTTGTTTAGGTGACACTCTTCCGAGAGATGCTTACCCGCGCATTTGACGCATCGCGGGTCTTTCTGGCAGTAAGTCTGCGTATGATTGAACCCTTGACAGCGCTTACACTGCGGGATCGATCTGGAGGTCTTACGCATGGGTTCGATTTTAACCACGATGTTTAGAATAGTCTTGATACCATATATAATATCTTTATTTTCGTCTTTATCAAAACTAAGCATGAATAGTGGAAGTCCGCGCTTTACCAATTTTTCATGATCTCCCTCCGACTGTTGCTTCTCCTTCTTGATAATATTGACGGCATCAAGAATTTTAAAGCCTTTGCCTTGAAGGTCGTGCATTACATCTTCTTCAGTGCACGAGGGGTGGAGTCCCCTTGCTACAACACGCAGTGGTCTTTCTAACTTATTTTCATAAGTATACCACTGAATCTTTTCGGCATTCAATTTTTTAGATACTGATCGGTAACCGTCGGCATCATCGACATTGATTTTCCACGTATTGTTTCGCAGAGATGTCACCTTAAACTTCGATGCCAGAGTTCCTTTAAGGAGGCAATGCAACTTATTATAGTCCGTAATTCCGACGACGTTTATCGGTGGCGGAGGACGTAATTTTGGTGGTCGTTGCTTTTCTTGCATCTCCTTGCGCTTTTCATCTTTTTGTGGCTCGACTTCCGGTGAGGAACCAGCTTTCCGTTTTTTGCTGGGTCGTTTCTTTTCGACCCAATTCGTTTCGCGTGTTAGCTCTTCTTCATCCGTCTGGTATTCGTGACTAGTTGAGCGATGTGGGCTAACTGTATTTTCTTTTTGTAGGTACGTGTTTTTTAAGGCATTATTTTCTTGCCTGAGTAAATCTACCTCTTTCTTAAGCTCACGATAGAGTAGCTCCATTTCGCTAAGCTTGGTACGGAGTACGTCGTTTTCCTCCTCAATGCTTTTAGATTTCGCTGAGTCCCGTTTTTCACGCGTTTGCGCTTCCGGCGGACTTCTTTTTCCGGAGACGTTCGATCTTGTTGGTGGAGATCGAGATACCCTTGTACTTTTTGAGAAGGGATTTATAAGGTGCAATAAGTGGCTCTCCCCAGAATCCGTAGGGCCGACCTCCGAAGAGGGTGGATTTTCCAGTTTACCTGGACTGCCACCTGGGGTATTAAAATCTTTTGTTTTGTTCATTGCATTTTTTTTGTATACACCATACTCGGTATACGGAGGGTGGATTTTAGTCGCCTCTTACGACAGGCATGCCTACCTCGGGTATATTCTAACCCCTACCCGAAGGGGTACCGCAAAGATGTATCTCGAAAACACAGCTGGGGAGTTACATATACCAAAATGTACGTATAAGAATTCGAATTGACCGTTATGGGTGACGAATGCAGTATACCATACTTCCTCGAGTTTGGCTCGACCGGTACGTGGAAGAAACCATTCGCCAAATCCAACGTCGTAAAAACACTTGCTTCCTGCAGCCTCTCAAGCACACTGTCGATCAAGACCATCGGAAAGTTGTCCCTAGCTATCTTTTCGTTCAACTTCCTATAATCGCAGCAAAGCCTCTTTGACCCATCTCTTTTCTGCACTAGCACAACTGGCGATGCATATTCTGACGTGCTAGGTTGAACTATTCCTTCACGCAGCCATTCAGCGACCTGCACTTCTACGACCTGCTGATCTGCATACGACATACGCCTTGGGCTTTGATATACTGGGATCTCATCGACTAATACTAGCTTCATCTCGACCGGCGATTCATTTTTTCTATTCGGGGCGTAGTCCTCTATCATCTTCGCGACAGCTTTCCTCTCACGGTCGTTCAGGTGATCCAGACTAAGACTCGGCTCACTGTTTAACTCTCCTTCTCCAGCTATAACGCAAATTGCTTCAAACTCGGCGGCTAACTCGAAACTTCCCTGCTCACTACTCGGCTTTCTACAATTCTGTGTACAACTCCGTGTGCCTGCAGGGCCTCTGCCCACATCAACATCAACTTCGTGTCCCTCACCTACACCTTTAACACCTGTAGTCTCCACACCTCCCGTCAGTTCCGTCTCCTTATTAGCCGACTCTCCGGCGCTCTGCTTCCTTCTAAATTCTGCGCCCTCTGCCGTGATCACGAGGTCAACGTCGCTAAGCACGTCATTCCCGATCACTGCCGAATACTGTATGTCTTGCTCTCCGACCACATAAAACCTCATATTGAGTTTTACCCCATCTACCTCGAAATCTACCGCGAAACTTCGTAGAGTCATTACTTTATTCTGCCCTATACCACACAAATTCCTCTTGACTTTGTCTAATTCGACATATTCGGGCATCATTAGGCTATCATATCTAATAAGGCTTAAGTCACTACCTGTATCCAGTAAAGCTGACGACCCTTCACCGTGATGTCTTTGAAGATACGGTTGGAACCTGTTGCGAGTAACACTCGCGCATCTGGAGCGCTTGCCTTGCCATCTGTTGTCGAAGTATGGACGTTGCTTGTTTCTGCCTTTACTCGGTGCTGCGTCACCATGGTGTCGCCTCTGCACTCGAACGACCGATGACCTACTCGTCCGCATCTGTAGCACTTCACTGGTCGAGTCTGACAGTCCTTTGCGATGTGTGTTGCTTCTCCGCACTTGAAACACCTCCTCTCTCCCCTCTCCTGCTTCATTACCGGTTGGGATCCAGATGGTGTTCGTTGGCTTCCCCTTGAGTATGACGACTGCTGGGTTAGCCCACGAACCTTTTCGTACACCCTCAACTGCCCTTTAAGTTCAGCAACTGTTTTGGCCTGGTACAGCGGCATCTTATTCTGCACCGAGTCCGGTATTCCCCTCACGAAGTAGTCTATTATGCTTTCGTCATCGACGTTGACGGACTTCCCAATTTCCATAAGACTGTAAAGATACTCCCGTAAAGTTTCGGTTGGCTTCTTCCTACGGTTTCTCAGCTGGTTATGGACTTCAGCGGATGACGGCTTTGCTCCGAACTCTTCCACGAGTGCGTTCTTCAGTGTCTTCCAATCCTTTATCCTCGTTTGGCTACGGATAAAAAGTTTGGCGGCTCCCTTAAGTAATTGTTTGCCGTAGATGAATTTCTGCAGGCCATTCCACTGTACCGTCACGGCACTCTCTTCAAACTTCTGTAGCCACTGGGTGACATCTGGGAAACCTGCTCCATCAAACGTTATAAAAGAGTCCTCGATGTCGCGAAGGGTGAACAATCCCCTTTCTACTGTTACTTCAGGCACCGAGTCGGTTCCCGTACCATACTCACTGCCTACGTCTTCGTCCCCTTCGTCACGAGATAATCCGAAATGCTGTAGAAGCCTGTCTTGTAACGTCTCTTTACGTCCCGTTAGTTTCGTCTTTAGTCCGTCAACGGTCAAAGCTAACACTGCTTCCACATCCATTTTACAATAAAAAATGTTAACCCAAAATTCAATATGATTTACAAAAGAAATAAAATCCAAATTTAATCTGGTTTATAGAAAATTTAAGTCTTCTGGCTAAGCCCAAACAAATGGAATTCTTATTTAATTTTAAATCCAATAACAAAAGATGATGAAAAAAAAAGGTAAAACAAAAGAACGGACTTGCCAACAATCGTATGACCCCCTATTTCTTAGCTTCTCCCGCCGCTTCTTCTTCGATTCCGGTGCTGTCCACTGCTACTCTCCTAACGGCTTTCTCATGCGGTCTATCTCTGCGTCTGCTATCCATTTGTCTTGACACGACACTTCTTCTGCTATTTGGTGATTTTACCGTTGGGGCACATAGTTGTAATCACTTTGGCCCTTTATTAGTCCTTCTTCTTCTTCCTTTTTATCAGCGAGGCCATGATCCGAAAACAAGGGATCACAACCCTCCCACTTCACCGCATTTCTACTGATCCGCATGTGGGGTTCGCCTTTTATTAGTCCTTATCTTTTTTTTCTTTTAAAACTTTTAATTTACACTTTTAAAAGTCACATGCGCATTCCTTCTCCACTAAGCTCTAATCTGATTGATTTTTTTTCACTTTTTCTCTTCGCACACTGTATGCTATGAGCGATTGATTTTGGCTGAGGATCTTAATGGATCCCAGTTAAATTATTTCGGCTGAGGCCCCAATTTGTAGGATCCTGTCTTGGAATCCAATAAAACACTTTTATTTGAAACACTGTTTATAATTTATGTTTATTTTATAAATACTCCACAGTGACTTTATGTTACTTTACAAGGGTTTAGTTGGCGTAAAACGAAATATGAATGGGAGTGGAAGCGCGTCTTCTCGAGTTAGTGGTTTGGCTACTACTGTGCTTTTGGTTTCGTTTTGTCTCTTTGTTTCGTGTTCGTCTCGCGCTTGTCTTCGTTCCTGTTCGATCTTGTCGTCTGTCTGTCAACGGTTCCTATAAACCTCTTTGGTTGGTGTGTGCGTGTCGTACCCTTTCCTATCATTGTTGTTTCGTGGCGTGATGGTTCTCTTCGTTGTCGCCTGTTCGTCATGTACTTTACTGTCTGCGCAATCGTCGCCTGCTATCTATCACCGTGTGTTTTAGTATTTGTAAGTATGTGTTGTTTATCGTCGTCTGTGCTTTTATGTTTGTCGGCGTTTGTTAAGGGCCCCGTCCTACATTCGGCTATCCTGACGTTCATTCGTCTCGAATGAAGGGTTCCATCTTTTCATATATTCCGCAACAGTGTTCGTGGTATTCGGCCCTTCGTGATCACCGACTTTGCTTACTTCGTACCTCCCATGGTTTAGTTTCTTCACCACTTTGTAGGGACCAAGAAATGTAGGACTTAGTTTCATGCCAGAGCTAAACTGCGTGCGCTTGATGGCGACTAGTTCGTTTAGCTCGTACTTCTGTTATCCTGGTTTTGTCGTAGGTCCTCTGATTTTCTTGCTGAACCTTAAGGGTGTTCTCGCGCACTTCGTCCCTCATGGCATCTCGCTCACTGGTTAACTGCTCCACAACCGCTTCATTCAGAAGTTCTCGAAGGTCTGAGTAGTCAGGGACACGCATGTTTAACCCTGTCTGTATTTTAAACAGGCTAAACTTAGTAACCCTTGACGAAGTACCGTTTAGTATCTGCTGAACTCTATCCACATGCTTGTACTAGTTTTGTGTATTGCCTAAGTTCGCCTTCATCAGCATCGGCACGACGATCCTGTGGATCCTCTCCACTTCCCCGTTGCCTCGCGGGACTCCGGTCGCGATAAGTAGGTGTTGTATACCCTCCTTCTACAGTACTCGCTAAATGCGGCTGATGTAAACGCCGTTCCCCTGTCCGATATGATCCTACTGGGATTCCCAAAAGTTGTGGACTGTTTTGTTAACCTCTCGATAACTTCGTTGGATGCGGTGCTCTTGGTTGGGTAAAGCCAAACAAACTTTGAAAACGCATCTACAACCACAAGTATATGACTATACTGTTTACGTGTCTGTTCCATTGGCCCAACGTGATCCACATGGTACGTCCCCAATGGACGGTCTTCCTTATCGATAGGCGTAAGCAAACCTTCCTTCCTTTCAACCTTGACTTCTGACCACTCTGATGATCTCTTGCTCCATCGGTGTAGGAACTACGACGAGTTCCCTTACCGGATCTTTATACAGTATCCCAGCTCTCAGAAAATAATCTTCGTAGTTGTCCTTCGCTAAGATCGTTCGTACAACTTTTATCCACGTGTCCTCCAACTGTGCCTCCCGAATACGATGGATTAACGACTCTTCTAGGATCAGGCATGACACCCTGCTCAACGCATCCACATGCTTCATCTTTGAGCCCGATCGATGCTCGATTTCGTAGTCGAACTCCTGCAAAAACATTGCCCACCTGGACACTCAGTGGTACGTCTTTCTTCTTCATGGTCATGCTGAACGCATTACAGTCGGACACAATCTTTAGCCTTATCCCCAACAGAAAAATTCTCCACTTCTTTAGGGCTTCAATGATGGCCAGTACCTCTAACTCGTACGAATGATACTTTTGTTCGATCGGCGAAGTCTTCCGACTCATATACTCTACTGGACGTAATAGCTGGTCATCCGCGTCCTTTTGCAGTAAGACTGCTCCGTACTCGTACATGCTGGCGTCTGTATGAACCTCGGTTGGCGCCTTAGGATCAAACAACTTGAGTACTGGTGCACTTACTAACGCTACTTTAAGCTGCTGGAGAGCTAATAACTGTTCAACATCCATCTTCGCATCCTTGCGCAGTAAATCCGACAACGGCTTGGCGACCATAGCAAATCCCTCGACTAATCTTCTGAAGTACGATGTCAGGCCTAAGAAACGTTGAAGCGCTTTCTTATCCCCTGGTATCGGGAACTCACTTACTGCTCTAGTTTTCTCCGTTGAAGGACGGATTGTACTGCTTTCGATTATGTAACCCGCTTTCCGATGACACCTTCAAGACCAATTCTAACTTTTGTAAACCTTCCTCCTCATCTTTGGATGAATCAAACTTCTTAGTACCGCAAAGATTTTTTTTTTTTTTTTTTTTTTTTTTTTTTTTTTTTTTTTTCCGAGGGTAGGTGAAAATCTTCAACAAGACACTATGAGGATCGACAGCGCGTGCTCATAGTAGTGTGGGATTCTTACCCACTAAAAAACCTCCCTTCAAAACAGACTTGTTTTTATTTTTACTACAACTAAGTATTCGACTTATCAAGTAGTTTTCGTTTCACGAAATAATGACGTTTTGCAGGTAGCTTCCCATTAGAAGTTCCTGCTAGCTCCGCAGTTTAGACGCGGCTACTTAACGCGCTAAGTCCAAAGGTTTGATTCTTTGTAGACGGCGTACTAAATTTCTTTCATCCAAAACTTGGAGGATTGTAATATTAACGTGACTTTCTAGTCGACTTTTATGCTTTCTCGCGTAGTTTTTGATTTCGTCTTCGATTGTTTTAATGCCAAGATCTCTATGGATATCGCTATTTCGGATATACCATGGCGCATTAACAATACCCCTTAGCACTTTGTTTTCAAAAGTTTGTAAAATTTGAATATTACTTATTTTGGTACAACCCCAGAGTTGTATACCATATGTCCATACAGGCTTTAGCACCTGCTTATATAAAAGCAGTTTGTTATGTATATTAAGCTTGGAATATTTTCCAAGTAACCAATACATTTCTCGATATTTATTATCTAATTCTTTGCGTTTTTTCTTTACGCGCGTTTTCCATTTCAGCTTTGTATCAAGTGTCATTCCAAGATACTTAGCCTCGTTTGCAAACGGGATTTGAACCGAGTTTGAAAAGATCCGCAAATTATTTATTTTCTTATAAGTAAAATTCACATGAACAGATTTGGTCTCGTTGAGTGCGATTCGCCAAATCTTTGTCCATTCATTTACTCTATCCAAAGCTTCTTGCAGTTTTTCTGTAGTATCTTCGACCGTTGTACCTACTGTCAAGATAGCAGTGTCGTCGGCAAATGTAGCTAGCTCAGTGCCTTCTACTTGCGGTATATCACGAGTGTATAATAGATATAAGACTGGACCAAGAACGCTTCCTTGCGGCACCCCAGCCATTATTTCCTTAAAATCAGAATATTCGTTTCCACATTTGACGCGGAATAGTCTATTCGTAAGGTAGTTCTTCAAAATATTGTATAGGTGCTCTGGCAGAACTTGTCGTAATTTAAACTTTAAGCCTTCATGCCAGACCTTGTCGAAGGCTTGAGAGACGTCAAGGAATACGCTTGAACAAATCTTTTTTTCTTCAAGAGATTTTTCGATTACATGAGTTATTCTATGCACTTGTTCAACTGTAGAATGCTTACTTCTGAATCCGAATTGATGATCCGGAATGAGATGCCTCTCTTCTATAACCGGCTGTATTCGCCTAATCAAAATTCTCTCGAACACTTTGGATATAATTGGAAGAAGCGAAATCGGTCTATAAGACGTTTTTTCATTCGGTGGTTTTCCGGGCTTAAGGACCATTATGACTTCGGCCACTTTCCATTGACTGGGAACATATTCTAGTCTAAGCGCGGCGTTTATAATGAACAGAAGCTTTATTAGACCCTTTCTCGGAAGTGCTTTAAGAACCTCTCCCGTGATTAGGTCGTATCCAGGAGCCTTCTTATGTTTAAGTTTCTTTATTTCTTCCTTAAGTTCGGTTAGTGTTGCATTTCTTATTATACGATTGTCAATATACGACGTATTTATATTTTGAATAAGAGCCTGTCCATCAAGCGGTTTGAAAGTTTCTTCCAGGTGGGCGGCAAAAACTTGCGCTTTCTCTTTATCATGCCTGGCCCATTCGTCTTGATTTTTCCTAATTGGGGCGGCTTGAATTTGAGGTTTTTTAATACCTTTTATAGCTTTCCAAAGCGAATAATTAGAATCTTTTTCTGCCGTTAAGCTTTCTAGGTGAGTTTGCATTTCATTATTCTTAAGGTCTTTAATAGATCTCTTTAATAAGTTACACAAACGGTTAAGATGTGCTTTATGTTGCGGAGCCCGAGTTTGTTGCCATTTTTTGCGCGCTTTCCTCTTCTCCTTAATCATCTCTTTTATTTCCTGCGGATAATTTTGAATATAGCTGGCCGGCGTTGTGTTAGGTTTCGGAGTATTTTTCCACGCGGCATTCTGTAGGATTTCGACGAAGCGATCTACTTCAACTTCAAGTTCATAGGGCGTTTTAAGTGATACGCTCAGCTCAATATTTGCTTCAATATCTTTTTTAAAGCCGTCCCAATTAGTTTTCGCGCCAGTTAATCTGGCCGGACCTACTTTTTTAATCAGAGCATCGCTTATCGTCATAATGATTGGAGAATGATCAGAGGAGAGATCAAAGCTTTCTTCAACTTTTATACAGTTGCCAGATATACCTTTAACAATAAAGAAATCGATCAGATCTGGTATCTTATTTCTATCAGTCGGCCAATATGTTGGTTTACCCGTCGAATGAAAATCACAACTATATTGCATACCCGCATTATAAAGCTTTCTACCTTTCTGAGAGGCGTACCTTGAACCCCAGAAGGGGTGTTTCGCGTTGAAATCGCCACCAATAATAAAATTTGGTTTAAGGAAGTTGAATATGTTTGTGAAATCACTTTCTTCAAGTTTACATCGCAGTGGACAATATATAGACGAAATGTTGAAAGCAAAATGTCTATTTCTAACGCGTACCGTGCTTACTTGCATTGCTTCTAATTCAATCTTTATTTCTGCTGAGTGTTCGATAGATTCTTTTATAAGCAAAGATGATCCGCCTCTGGCTCTTTCCGATGGGTGAAAGGTGTGATACACGCTATATCCCCTTATCTTAATATTCGATTGCTTTGTCAGATGAGTTTCACAGACTAAGCATATATCAATATCTTTTTCTCGTATAAATATTTCTAACTCGTCGAGTCTTTGTATGAGCCCGTTAGCGTTCCAAGTAAGAATTTTAAGCGTTTCTTTCATATTCTGGTTGAAGTGCGCGTGTTATGAATGTTGTTTTCTGGTGCAACTAGTCTCTCGAAAATTAGTTTATTTGTTTTGCATTGCTCTTCAAGTTTCGCAAGAATTAGGGAAAAAACATTGGATACGTGATCTTCTGAACTACCTCTATCACCATTTTTCAATGTCGCAACTTGAGAAGGAGTCTTTACATTAAAGTTTGGACGGTTTCTTGCTTTGATCTCCCGTGAGTTGTCGGTCGTGTACGTACCCTTAACTGTCTTCGCCGCTTGAGCATAAGACTGCACGCCAATATTCGGATATTTTGCTTCTGTTACCTTATCTCTATTACTTTCGGATTTTTTATCATTAACCGATCTTAAGTTAATATTGACGGACTTTCTATCTTTCGCTGCTTTTTTCGTAGCTATTTTGGGTCTGTTCTTGATTGGTTTCATATTCGGACGCATCGAATTTTTTAGCGTATCGCGGCGTTTTTGAAGCTCTTTCGCCACTTCGCAACCTCGATAGTTCGCAGGATGTTTTCCCTTGCAATTTATACAAGTGGCTGGGGTTTGCTTGTTTAGGTGACACTCTTCCGAGAGATGCTTACCCGCGCATTTGACGCATCGCGGGTCTTTCTGGCAGTAAGTCTGCGTATGATTGAACCCTTGACAGCGCTTACACTGCGGGATCGATCTGGAGGTCTTACGCATGGGTTCGATTTTAACCACGATGTTTAGAATAGTCTTGATACCATATATAATATCTTTATTTTCGTCTTTATCAAAACTAAGCATGAATAGTGGAAGTCCGCGCTTTACCAATTTTTCATGATCTCCCTCCGACTGTTGCTTCTCCTTCTTGATAATATTGACGGCATCAAGAATTTTAAAGCCTTTGCCTTGAAGGTCGTGCATTACATCTTCTTTAGTGCACGAGGGGTGGAGTCCCCTTGCTACAACACGCAGTGGTCTTTCTAACTTATTTTCATAAGTATACCACTGAATCTTTTCGGCATTAAATTTTTTAGATACTGATCGGTAACCGTCGGCATCATCGACATTGATTTTCCACGTATTGTTTCGCAGAGATGTCACCTTAAACTTCGATGCCAGAGTTCCTTTAAGGAGGCAATGCAACTTATTATAGTCCGTAATTCCGACGACGTTTATCGGTGGCGGAGGACGTAATTTTGGTGGTCGTTGCTTTTCTTGCATCTCCTTGCGCTTTTCATCTTTTTGTGGCTCGACTTCCGGTGAGGAACCAGCTTTCCGTTTTTTGCTGGGTCGTTTCTTTTCGACCCAATTCGTTTCGGGTGTTAGCTCTTCTTCATCCGTCTGGTATTCGTGACTAGTTGAGCGATGTGGGCTAACTGTATTTTCTTTTTGTAGGTACGTGTTTTTTAAGGCATTATTTTCTTGCCTGAGTAAATCTACCTCTTTCTTAAGCTCACGATAGAGTAGCTCCATTTCGCTAAGCTTGGTACGGAGTACGTCGTTTTCCTCCTCAATGCTTTTAGATTTCGCTGAGTCCCGTTTTTCACGCGTTTGCGCTTCCGGCGGACTTCTTTTTCCGGAGACGTTCGATCTTGTTGGTGGAGATCGAGATACCCTTGTACTTTTTGAGAAGGGATTTATAAGGTGCAATAAGTGGCTCTCCCCAGAATCCGTAGAGCCGACCTCCGAAGAGGGTGGATTTTCCAGTTTACCTGGACTGCCACCTGGGGTATTAAAATCTTTTGTTTTGTTCATTGCATTTTTTTTTGTATACACCATACTCGGTATACGGAGGGTGGATTTTAGTCGCCTCTTACGACAGGCATGCCTACCTCGGGTATATTCTAACCCCTACCCGAAGGGGTACCGCAAAGATGTATCTCGAAAACACAGCTGGGGAGTTACATATACCAAAATGTACGTATAAGAATTCGAATTGACCGTTATGGGTGACGAATGCAGTATACCATACTTCCTCGAGTTTGGCTCGACCGGTACGTGGAAGAAACCATTCGCCAAATCCAACGTCGTAAAAACACTTGCTTCCTGCAGCCTCTCAAGCACACTGTCGATCAAGACCATCGGAAAGTTGTCCCTAGCTATCTTTTCGTTCAACTTCCTATAATCGCAGCAAAGCCTCTTTGACCCATCTCTTTTCTGCACTAGCACAACTGGCGATGCATATTCTGACGTGCTAGGTTGAACTATTCCTTCACGCAGCCATTCAGCGACCTGCACTTCTACGACCTGCTGATCTGCATACGACATACGCCTTGGGCTTTGATATACTGGGATCTCATCGACTAATACTAGCTTCATCTCGACCGGCGATTCATTTTTTCTATTCGGGGCGTAGTCCTCTATCATCTTCGCGACAGCTTTCCTCTCACGGTCGTTCAGGTGATCCAGACTAAGACTCGGCTCACTGTTTAACTCTCCTTCTCCAGCTATAACGCAAATTGCTTCAAACTCGGCGGCTAACTCGAAACTTCCCTGCTCACTACTCGGCTTTCTACAATTCTGTGTACAACTCCGTGTGCCTGCAGGGCCTCTGCCCACATCAACATCAACTTCGTGTCCCTCACCTACACCTTTAACACCTGTAGTCTCCACACCTCCCGTCAGTTCCGTCTCCTTATTAGCCGACTCTCCGGCGCTCTGCTTCCTTCTAAATTCTGCGCCCTCTGCCGTGATCACGAGGTCAACGTCGCTAAGCACGTCATTCCCGATCACTGCCGAATACTGTATGTCTTGCTCTCCGACCACATAAAACCTCATATTGAGTTTTACCCCATCTACCTCGAAATCTACCGCGAAACTTCGTAGAGTCATTACTTTATTCTGCCCTATACCACACAAATTCCTCTTGACTTTGTCTAATTCGACATATTCGGGCATCATTAGGCTATCATATCTAATAAGGCTTAAGTCACTACCTGTATCCAGTAAAGCTGACGACCCTTCACCGTGATGTCTTTGAAGATACGGTTGGAACCTGTTGCGAGTAACACTCGCGCATCTGGAGCGCTTGCCTTGCCATCTGTTGTCGAAGTATGGACGTTGCTTGTTTCTGCCTTTACTCGGTGCTGCGTCACCATGGTGTCGCCTCTGCACTCGAACGACCGATGACCTACTCGTCCGCATCTGTAGCACTTCACTGGTCGAGTCTGACAGTCCTTTGCGATGTGTGTTGCTTCTCCGCACTTGAAACACCTCCTCTCTCCCCTCTCCTGCTTCATTACCGGTTGGGATCCAGATGGTGTTCGTTGGCTTCCCCTTGAGTATGACGACTGCTGGGTTAGCCCACGAACCTTTTCGTACACCCTCAACTGCCCTTTAAGTTCAGCAACTGTTTTGGCCTGGTACAGCGGCATCTTATTCTGCACCGAGTCCGGGATTCCCCTCACGAAGTAGTCTATTATGCTTTCGTCATCGACGTTGACGGACTTCCCAATTTCCATAAGACTGTAAAGATACTCCCGTAAAGTTTCGGTTGGCTTCTTCCTACGGTTTCTCAGCTGGTTATGGACTTCAGCGGATGACGGCTTTGCTCCGAACTCTTCCACGAGTGCCTTCTTCAGTGTCTTCCAATCCTTTATCCTCGTTTGGCTACGGATAAAAAGTTTGGCGGCTCCCTTAAGTAATTGTTTGCCGTAGATGAATTTCTGCAGGCCATTCCACTGTACCGTCACGGCACTCTCTTCAAACTTCTGTAGCCACTGGGTGACATCTGGGAAACCTGCTCCATCAAACGTTATAAAAGAGTCCTCGATGTCGCGAAGGGTGAACAATCCCCTTTCTACTGTTACTTCAGGCACCGAGTCGGTTCCCGTACCATACTCACTGCCTACGTCTTCGTCCCCTTCGTCACGAGATAATCCGAAATGCTGTAGAAGCCTGTCTTGTAACGTCTCTTTACGTCCCGTTAGTTTCGTCTTTAGTCCGTCAACGGTCAAAGCTAACACTGCTTCCACATCTATTTACAATAAAAAATGTTAACCCAAAATTCAATATGATTTACAAAAGAAATAAAATCCAAATTTAATCTGGTTTATAGAAAATTTAAGTCTTCTGGCTAAGCCCAAACAAATGGAATTCTTATTTAATTTTAAATCCAATAACAAAAGATGATGAAAAAAAAAGGTAAAACAAAAGAACGGACTTGCCAACAATCGTATGACCCCCTATTTCTTAGCTTCTCCCGCCGCTTCTTCTTCGATTCCACTGTCCACTGCTACTCTCCTAACGGCTTTCTCATGCGGTCTATCTCTGCGTCTGCTATCCATTTGTCTTGACACGACACTTCTTCTGCTATTTGGTGATTTTACCGTTGGGGCACATAGTTGTAATCACTTTGGCCCTTTATTAGTCCTTCTTCTTCTTCCTTTTTATCAGCGAGGCCATGATCCGAAAACAAGGGATCACAACCCTCCCACTTCACCGCATTTCTACTGATCCGCATGTGGGGTTCGCCTTTTATTAGTCCTTATCTTTTTTTTCTTTTAAAACTTTTAATTTACACTTTTAAAAGTCACATGCGCATTCCTTCTCCACTAAGCTCTAATCTGATTGATTTTTTTTCACTTTTTCTCTTCGCACACTGTATGCTATGAGCGATTGATTTTGGCTGAGGATCTTAATGGATCCCAGTTAAATTATTTCGGCTGAGGCCCCAATTTGTAGGATCCTGTCTTGGAATCCAATAAAACACTTTTATTTGAAACACTGTTTATAATTTATGTTTATTTTATAAATACTCCACAGTGACTTTATGTTACTTTACAAGGGTTTAGTTGGCGTAAAACGAAATATGAATGGGAGTGGAAGCGCGTCTTCTCGAGTTAGTGGTTTGGCTACTACTGTGCTTTTGGTTTCGTTTTGTCTCTTTGTTTCGTGTTCGTCTCGCGCTTGTCTTCGTTCCTGTTCGATCTTGTCGTCTGTCTGTCAACGGTTCCTATAAACCTCTTTGGTTGGTGTGTGCGTGTCGTACCCTTTCCTATCATTGTTGGTTCGTGGCGTGATGGTTCTCTTCGTTGTCGCCTGTTCGTCATGTACTTTACTGTCTGCGCAATCGTCGCCTGCTATCTATCACCGTGTGTTTTAGTATTTGTAAGTATGTGTTGTTTATCGTCGTCTGTGCTTTTATGTTTGTCGGCGTTTGTTAAGGGCCCCGTCCTACATTCGGCTATCCTGACGTTCATTCGTCTCGAATGAAGGGTTCCATCTTTTCATATATTCCGCAACAGTGTTCGTGGTATTCGGCCCTTCGTGATCACCGACTTTGCTTACTTCGTACCTCCCATGGTTTAGTTTCTTCACCACTTTGTAGGGACCAAGAAATGTAGGTCTTAGTTTCATGCCAGAGCTAAACTGCGTGCGCTTGATGGCGACTAGTTCGTTTAGCTCGTACTTCTGTTATCCTGGTTTTGTCGTAGGTCCTCTGATTTTCTTGCTGAACCTTAAGGGTGTTCTCGCGCACTTCGTCCCTCATGGCATCTCGCTCACTGGTTAACTGCTCCACAACCGCTTCATTTAGAAGTTCTCGAAGGTCTGAGTAGTCAGGGACACGCATGTTTAACCCTGTCTGTATTTTAAACAGGCTAAACTTAGTAACCCTTGACGAAGTACCGTTTAGTATCTGCTGAACTCTATCCACATGCTTGTACTAGTTTTGTGTATTGCCTAAGTTCGCCTTCATCAGCATCGGCACGACGATCCTGTGGATCCTCTCCACTTCCCCGTTGCCTCGCGGGACTCCGGTCGCGATAAGTAGGTGTTATATACCCTCCTACAGTACTCGCTAAATGCGGCTGATGTAAACGCCGTTCCCCTGTCCGATATGATCCTACTGGGATTCCCAAAAGTTGTGGACTGTTTTGTTAACCTCTCGATAACTTCGTTGGATGCGGTGCTCTTGGTTGGGTAAAGCCAAACAAACTTTGAAAACGCATCTACAACCACAAGTATATGACTATACTGTTTACGTGTCTGTTCCATTGGCCCAACGTGATCCACATGGTACGTCCCCAATGGACGGTCTTCCTTATCGATAGGCGTAAGCAAACCTTCCTTCCTTTCAACCTTGACTTCTGACCACTCTGATGATCTCTTGCTCCATCGGTGTAGGAACTACGACGAGTTCCCTTACCGGATCTTTATACAGTATCCCAGCTCTCAGAAAATAATCTTCGTAGTTGTCCTTCGCTAAGATCGTTCGTACAACTTTTATCCACGTGTCCTCCAACTGTGCCTCCCGAATACGATGGATTAACGACTCTTCTAGGATCAGGCATGACACCCTGCTCAACGCATCCACATGCTTCATCTTTGAGCCCGATCGATGCTCGATTTCGTAGTCGAACTCCTGCAAAAACATTGCCCACCTGGACACTCTCAGTGGTACGTCTTTCTTCTTCATGGTCATGCTGAACGCATTACAGTCGGACACAATCTTTAGCCTTATCCCCATCAGAAAAATTCTCCACTTCTTTAGGGCTTCAATGATGGCCAGTACCTCTAACTCGTACGAATGATACTTTTGTTCGATCGGCGAAGTCTTCCGACTCATATACTCTACTGGACGTAATAGCTGGTCATCCGCGTCCTTTTGCAGTAAGACTGCTCCGTACTCGTACATGCTGGCGTCTGTATGAACCTCGATTGGCGCCTTAGGATCAAACAACTTGAGTACTGGTGCACTTACTAACGCTACTTTAAGCTGCTGGAGAGCTAATAACTGTTCAACATCCATCTTCGCATCCTTGCGCAGTAAATCCGACAACGGCTTGGCGACCATAGCAAATCCCTCGACTAATCTTCTGAAGTACGATGTCAGGCCTAAGAAACGTTGAAGCGCTTTCTTATCACCTGGTATCGGGAACTCACTTACTGCTCTAGTTTTCTCCGTTGCAGGACGGATTGTACTGCTTTCGATTATGTAACCCGCTTTCCGATGACACCTTCAAGACCAATTCTAACTTTTGTAAACCTTCCTCCTCATCTTTGGAGGGAATTATTATGTCGTCCATGTACACCACTATCGTCCCATCATGAATCAAACTTCTTAGTACCGCAAAGATGTATCTCGAAAACACAGCTGGGGAGTTACATATACCAAAATGTACGTATAAGAATTCGAATTGACCGTTATGGGTGACGAATGCAGTATACCATACTTCCTCGAGTTTGGCTCGACCGGTACGTGGAAGAAACCATTCGCCAAATCCAACGTCGTAAAAACACTTGCTTCCTGCAGCCTCTCAAGCACACTGTCGATCAAGACCATCGGAAAGTTGTCCCTAGCTATCTTTTCGTTCAACTTCCTATAATCGCAGCAAAGCCTCTTTGACCCATCTCTTTTCTGCACTAGCACAACTGGCGATGCATATTCTGACGTGCTAGGTTGAACTATTCCTTCACGCAGCCATTCAGCGACCTGCACTTCTACGACCTGCTGATCTGCATACGACATACGCCTTGGGCTTTGATATACTGGGATCTCATCGACTAATACTAGCTTCATCTCGACCGGCGATTCATTTTTTCTATTCGGGGCGTAGTCCTCTATCATCTTCGCGACAGCTTTCCTCTCACGGTCGTTCAGGTGAACCAGACTAAGACTCGGCTCACTGTTTAACTCTCCTTCTCCAGCTATAACGCAAATTGCTTCAAACTCGGCGGCTAACTCGAAACTTCCCTGCTCACTACTCGGCTTTCTACAATTCTGTGTACAACTCCGTGTGCCTGCAGGGCCTCTGCCCACATCAACATCAACTTCGTGTCCCTCACCTACACCTTTAACACCTGTAGTCTCCACACCTCCCGTCAGTTCCGTCTCCTTATTAGCCGACTCTCCGGCGCTCTGCTTCCTTCTAAATTCTGCGCCCTCTGCCGTGATCACGAGGTCAACGTCGCTAAGCACGTCATTCCCGATCACTGCCGAATACTGTATGTCTTGCTCTCCGACCACATAAAACCTCATATTGAGTTTTACCCCATCTACCTCGAAATCTACCGCGAAACTTCGTAGAGTCATTACTTTATTCTGCCCTATACCACACAAATTCCTCTTGACTTTGTCTAATTCGACATATTCGGGCATCATTAGGCTATCATATCTAATAAGGCTTAAGTCACTACCTGTATCCAGTAAAGCTGACGACCCTTCACCGTGATGTCTTTGAAGATACGGTTGGAACCTGTTGCGAGTAACACTCGCGCATCTGGAGCGCTTGCCTTGCCATCTGTTGTCGAAGTATGGACGTTGCTTGTTTCTGCCTTTACTCGGTGCTGCGTCACCATGGTGTCGCCTCTGCACTCGAACGACCGATGACCTACTCGTCCGCATCTGTAGCACTTCACTGGTCGAGTCTGACAGTCCTTTGCGATGTGTGTTGCTTCTCCGCACTTGAAACACCTCCTCTCTCCCCTCTCCTGCTTCATTACCGGTTGGGATCCAGATGGTGTTCGTTGGCTTCCCCTTGAGTATGACGACTGCTGGGTTAGCCCACGAACCTTTTCGTACACCCTCAACTGCCCTTTAAGTTCAGCAACTGTTTTGGCCTGGTACAGCGGCATCTTATTCTGCACCGAGTCCGGTATTCCCCTCACGAAGTAGTCTATTATGCTTTCGTCATCGACGTTGACGGACTTCCCAATTTCCATAAGACTGTAAAGATACTCCCGTAAAGTTTCGGTTGGCTTCTTCCTACGGTTTCTCAGCTGGTTATGGACTTCAGCGGATGACGGCTTTGCTCCGAACTCTTCCACGAGTGCCTTCTTCAGTGTCTTCCAATCCTTTATCCTCGTTTGGCTACGGATAAAAAGTTTGGCGGCTCCCTTAAGTAATTGTTTGCCGTAGATGAATTTCTGCAGGCCATTCCACTGTACCGTCACGGCACTCTCTTCAAACTTCTGTAGCCACTGGGTGACATCTGGGAAACCTGCTCCATCAAACGTTATAAAAGAGTCCTCGATGTCGCGAAGGGTGAACAATCCCCTTTCTACTGTTACTTCAGGCACCGAGTCGGTTCCCGTACCATACTCACTGCCTACGTCTTCGTCCCCTTCGTCACGAGATAATCCGAAATGCTGTAGAAGCCTGTCTTGTAACGTCTCTTTACGTCCCGTTAGTTTCGTCTTTAGTCCGTCAACGGTCAAAGCTAACACTGCTTCCACATCTATTTACAATAAAAAATGTTAACCCAAAATTCAATATGATTTACAAAAGAAATAAAATCCAAATTTAATCTGGTTTATAGAAAATGTAAGTCTTCTGGCTAAGCCCAAACAAATGGAATTCTTATTTAATTTTAAATCCAATAACAAAAGATGATGAAAAAAAAAGGTAAAACAAAAGAACGGACTTGCCAACAATCGTATGACCCCCTATTTCTTAGCTTCTCCCGCCGCTTCTTCTTCGATTCCGGTGCTGTCCACTGCTACTCTCCTAACGGCTTTCTCATGCGGTCTATCTCTGCGTCTGCTATCCATTTGTCTTGACACGACACTTCTTCTGCTATTTGGTGATTTTACCGTTGGGGCACATAGTTGTAATCACTTTGGCCCTTTATTAGTCCTTCTTCTTCTTCCTTTTTATCAGCGAGGCCATGATCCGAAAACAAGGGATCACAACCCTCCCACTTCACCGCATTTCTACTGATCCGCATGTGGGGTTCGCCTTTTATTAGTCCTTATCTTTTTTTTCTTTTAAAACTTTTAATTTACACTTTTAAAAGTCACATGCGCATTCCTTCTCCACTAAGCTCTAATCTGATTGATTTTTTTTCACTTTTTCTCTTCGCACACTGTATGCTATGAGCGATTGATTTTGGCTGAGGATCTTAATGGATCCCAGTTAAATTATTTCGGCTGAGGCCCCAATTTGTAGGATCCTGTCTTGGAATCCAATAAAACACTTTTATTTGAAACACTGTTTATAATTTATGTTTATTTTATAAATACTCCACAGTGACTTTATGTTACTTTACAAGGGTTTAGTTGGCGTAAAACGAAATATGAATGGGAGTGGAAGCGCGTCTTCTCGAGTTAGTGGTTTGGCTACTACTGTGCTTTTGGTTTCGTTTTGTCTCTTTGTTTCGTGTTCGTCTCGCGCTTGTCTTCGTTCCTGTTCGATCTTGTCGTCTGTCTGTCAACGGTTCCTATAAACCTCTTTGGTTGGTGTGTGCGTGTCGTACCCTTTCCTATCATTGTTGGTTCGTGGCGTGATGGTTCTCTTCGTTGTCGCCTGTTCGTCATGTACTTTACTGTCTGCGCAATCGTCGCCTGCTATCTATCACCGTGTGTTTTAGTATTTGTAAGTATGTGTTGTTTATCGTCGTCTGTGCTTTTATGTTTGTCGGCGTTTGTTAAGGGCCCCGTCCTACATTCGGCTATCCTGACGTTCATTCGTCTCGAATGAAGGGTTCCATCTTTTCATATATTCCGCAACAGTGTTCGTGGTATTCGGCCCTTCGTGATCACCGACTTTGCTTACTTCGTACCTCCCATGGTTTAGTTTCTTCACCACTTTGTAGGGACCAAGAAATGTAGGTCTTAGTTTCATGCCAGAGCTAAACTGCGTGCGCTTGATGGCGACTAGTTCGTTTAGCTCGTACTTCTGTTATCCTGGTTTTGTCGTAGGTCCTCTGATTTTCTTGCTGAACCTTAAGGGTGTTCTCGCGCACTTCGTCCCTCATGGCATCTCGCTCACTGGTTAACTGCTCCACAACCGCTTCATTTAGAAGTTCTCGAAGGTCTGAGTAGTCAGGGACACGCATGTTTAACCCTGTCTGTATTTTAAACAGGCTAAACTTAGTAACCCTTGACGAAGTACCGTTTAGTATCTGCTGAACTCTATCCACATGCTTGTACTAGTTTTGTGTATTGCCTAAGTTCGCCTTCATCAGCATCGGCACGACGATCCTGTGGATCCTCTCCACTTCCCCGTTGCCTCGCGGGACTCCGGTCGCGATAAGTAGGTGTTATATACCCTCCTACAGTACTCGCTAAATGCGGCTGATGTAAACGCCGTTCCCCTGTCCGATGTGATCCTACTGGGATTCCCAAAAGTTGTGGACTGTTTTGTTAACCTCTCGATAACTTCGTTGGATGCGGTGCTCTTGGTTGGGTAAAGCCAAACAAACTTTGAAAACGCATCTACAACCACAAGTATATGACTATACTGTTTACGTGTCTGTTCCATTGGCCCAACGTGATCCACATGGTACGTCCCCAATGGACGGTCTTCCTTATCGATAGGCGTAAGCAAACCTTCCTTCCTTTCAACCTTGACTTCTGACCACTCTGATGATCTCTTGCTCCATCGGTGTAGGAACTACGACGAGTTCCCTTACCGGATCTTTATACAGTATCCCAGCTCTCAGAAAATAATCTTCGTAGTTGTCCTTCGCTAAGATCGTTCGTACAACTTTTATCCACGTGTCCTCCAACTGTGCCTCCCGAATACGATGGATTAACGACTCTTCTAGGATCAGGCATGACACCCTGCTCAACGCATCCACATGCTTCATCTTTGAGCCCGATCGATGCTCGATTTCGTAGTCGAACTCCTGCAAAAACATTGCCCACCTGGACACTCTCAGTGGTACGTCTTTCTTCTTCATGGTCATGCTGAACGCATTACAGTCGGACACAATCTTTAGCCTTATCCCCATCAGAAAAATTCTCCACTTCTTTAGGGCTTCAATGATGGCCAGTACCTCTAACTCGTACGAATGATACTTTTGTTCGATCGGCGAAGTCTTCCGACTCATATACTCTACTGGACGTAATAGCTGGTCATCCGCGTCCTTTTGCAGTAAGACTGCTCCGTACTCGTACATGCTGGCGTCTGTATGAACCTCGGTTGGCGCCTTAGGATCAAACAACTTGAGTACTGGTGCACTTACTAACGCTACTTTAAGCTGCTGGAGAGCTAATAACTGTTCAACATCCATCTTCGCATCCTTGCGCAGTAAATCCGACAACGGCTTGGCGACCATAGCAAATCCCTCGACTAATCTTCTGAAGTACGATGTCAGGCCTAAGAAACGTTGAAGCGCTTTCTTATCACCTGGTATCGGGAACTCACTTACTGCTCTAGTTTTCTCCGTTGCAGGACGGATTGTACTGCTTTCGATTATGTAACCCGCTTTCCGATGACACCTTCAAGACCAATTCTAACTTTTGTAAACCTTCCTCCTCATCTTTGGAGGGAATTATTATGTCGTCCATGTACACCACTATCGTCCCATCATGAATCAAACTTCTTAGTACCGCAAAGATGTATCTCGAAAACACAGCTGGGGAGTTACATATACCAAAATGTACGTATAAGAATTCGAATTGACCGTTATGGGTGACGAATGCAGTATACCATACTTCCTCGAGTTTGGCTCGACCGGTACGTGGAAGAAACCATTCGCCAAATCCAACGTCGTAAAAACACTTGCTTCCTGCAGCCTCTCAAGCACACTGTCGATCAAGACCATCGGAAAGTTGTCCCTAGCTATCTTTTCGTTCAACTTCCTATAATCGCAGCAAAGCCTCTTTGACCCATCTCTTTTCTGCACTAGCACAACTGGCGATGCATATTCTGACGTGCTAGGTTGAACTATTCCTTCACGCAGCCATTCAGCGACCTGCACTTCTACGACCTGCTGATCTGCATACGACATACGCCTTGGGCTTTGATATACTGGGATCTCATCGACTAATACTAGCTTCATCTCGACCGGCGATTCATTTTTTCTATTCGGGGCGTAGTCCTCTATCATCTTCGCGACAGCTTTCCTCTCACGGTCGTTCAGGTGAACCAGACTAAGACTCGGCTCACTGTTTAACTCTCCTTCTCCAGCTATAACGCAAATTGCTTCAAACTCGGCGGCTAACTCGAAACTTCCCTGCTCACTACTCGGCTTTCTACAATTCTGTGTACAACTCCGTGTGCCTGCAGGGCCTCTGCCCACATCAACATCAACTTCGTGTCCCTCACCTACACCTTTAACACCTGTAGTCTCCACACCTCCCGTCAGTTCCGTCTCCTTATTAGCCGACTCTCCGGCGCTCTGCTTCCTTCTAAATTCTGCGCCCTCTGCCGTGATCACGAGGTCAACGTCGCTAAGCACGTCATTCCCGATCACTGCCGAATACTGTATGTCTTGCTCTCCGACCACATAAAACCTCATATTGAGTTTTACCCCATCTACCTCGAAATCTACCGCGAAACTTCGTAGAGTCATTACTTTATTCTGCCCTATACCACACAAATTCCTCTTGACTTTGTCTAATTCGACATATTCGGGCATCATTAGGCTATCATATCTAATAAGGCTTAAGTCACTACCTGTATCCAGTAAAGCTGACGACCCTTCACCGTGATGTCTTTGAAGATACGGTTGGAACCTGTTGCGAGTAACACTCGCGCATCTGGAGCGCTTGCCTTGCCATCTGTTGTCGAAGTATGGACGTTGCTTGTTTCTGCCTTTACTCGGTGCTGCGTCACCATGGTGTCGCCTCTGCACTCGAACGACCGATGACCTACTCGTCCGCATCTGTAGCACTTCACTGGTCGAGTCTGACAGTCCTTTACGATGTGTGTTGCTTCTCCGCACTTGAAACACCTCCTCTCTCCCCTCTCCTGCTTCATTACCGGTTGGGATCCAGATGGTGTTCGTTGGCTTCCCCTTGAGTATGACGACTGCTGGGTTAGCCCACGAACCTTTTCGTACACCCTCAACTGCCCTTTAAGTTCAGCAACTGTTTTGGCCTGGTACAGCGGCATCTTATTCTGCACCGAGTCCGGTATTCCCCTCACGAAGTAGTCTATTATGCTTTCGTCATCGACGTTGACGGACTTCCCAATTTCCATAAGACTGTAAAGATACTCCCGTAAAGTTTCGGTTGGCTTCTTCCTACGGTTTCTCAGCTGGTTATGGACTTCAGCGGATGACGGCTTTGCTCCGAACTCTTCCACGAGTGCGTTCTTCAGTGTCTTCCAATCCTTTATCCTCGTTTGGCTACGGATAAAAAGTTTGGCGGCTCCCTTAAGTAATTGTTTGCCGTAGATGAATTTCTGCAGGCCATTCCACTGTACCGTCACGGCACTCTCTTCAAACTTCTGTAGCCACTGGGTGACATCTGGGAAACCTGCTCCATCAAACGTTATAAAAGAGTCCTCGATGTCGCGAAGGGTGAACAATCCCCTTTCTACTGTTACTTCAGGCACCGAGTCGGTTCCCGTACCATACTCACTGCCTACGTCTTCGTCCCCTTCGTCACGAGATAATCCGAAATGCTGTAGAAGCCTGTCTTGTAACGTCTCTTTACGTCCCGTTAGTTTCGTCTTTAGTCCGTCAACGGTCAAAGCTAACACTGCTTCCACATCCATTTTACAATAAAAAATGTTAACCCAAAATTCAATATGATTTACAAAAGAAATAAAATCCAAATTTAATCTGGTTTATAGAAAATTTAAGTCTTCTGGCTAAGCCCAAACAAATGGAATTCTTATTTAATTTTAAATCCAATAACAAAAGATGATGAAAAAAAAAGGTAAAACAAAAGAACGGACTTGCCAACAATCGTATGACCCCCTATTTCTTAGCTTCTCCCGCCGCTTCTTCTTCGATTCCGGTGCTGTCCACTGCTACTCTCCTAACGGCTTTCTCATGCGGTCTATCTCTGCGTCTGCTATCCATTTGTCTTGACACGACACTTCTTCTGCTATTTGGTGATTTTACCGTTGGGGCACATAGTTGTAATCACTTTGGCCCTTTATTAGTCCTTCTTCTTCTTCCTTTTTATCAGCGAGGCCATGATCCGAAAACAAGGGATCACAACCCTCCCACTTCACCGCATTTCTACTGATCCGCATGTGGGGTTCGCCTTTTATTAGTCCTTATCTTTTTTTTCTTTTAAAACTTTTAATTTACACTTTTAAAAGTCACATGCGCATTCCTTCTCCACTAAGCTCTAATCTGATTGATTTTTTTTCACTTTTTCTCTTCGCACACTGTATGCTATGAGCGATTGATTTTGGCTGAGGATCTTAATGGATCCCAGTTAAATTATTTCGGCTGAGGCCCCAATTTGTAGGATCCTGTCTTGGAATCCAATAAAACACTTTTATTTGAAACACTGTTTATAATTTATGTTTATTTTATAAATACTCCACAGTGACTTTATGTTACTTTACAAGGGTTTAGTTGGCGTAAAACGAAATATGAATGGGAGTGGAAGCGCGTCTTCTCGAGTTAGTGGTTTGGCTACTACTGTGCTTTTGGTTTCGTTTTGTCTCTTTGTTTCGTGTTCGTCTCGCGCTTGTCTTCGTTCCTGTTCGATCTTGTCGTCTGTCTGTCAACGGTTCCTATAAACCTCTTTGGTTGGTGTGTGCGTGTCGTACCCTTTCCTATCATTGTTGGTTCGTGGCGTGATGGTTCTCTTCGTTGTCGCCTGTTCGTCATGTACTTTACTGTCTGCGCAATCGTCGCCTGCTATCTATCACCGTGTGTTTTAGTATTTGTAAGTATGTGTTGTTTATCGTCGTCTGTGCTTTTATGTTTGTCGGCGTTTGTTAAGGGCCCCGTCCTACATTCGGCTATCCTGACGTTCATTCGTCTCGAATGAAGGGTTCCATCTTTTCATATATTCCGCAACAGTGTTCGTGGTATTCGGCCCTTCGTGATCACCGACTTTGCTTACTTCGTACCTCCCATGGTTTAGTTTCTTCACCACTTTGTAGGGACCAAGAAATGTAGGTCTTAGTTTCATGCCAGAGCTAAACTGCGTGCGCTTGATGGCGACTAGTTCGTTTAGCTCGTACTTCTGTTATCCTGGTTTTGTCGTAGGTCCTCTGATTTTCTTGCTGAACCTTAAGGGTGTTCTCGCGCACTTCGTCCCTCATGGCATCTCGCTCACTGGTTAACTGCTCCACAACCGCTTCATTTAGAAGTTCTCGAAGGTCTGAGTAGTCAGGGACACGCATGTTTAACCCTGTCTGTATTTTAAACAGGCTAAACTTAGTAACCCTTGACGAAGTACCGTTTAGTATCTGCTGAACTCTATCCACATGCTTGTACTAGTTTTGTGTATTGCCTAAGTTCGCCTTCATCAGCATCGGCACGACGATCCTGTGGATCCTCTCCACTTCCCCGTTGCCTCGCGGGACTCCGGTCGCGATAAGTAGGTGTTATATACCCTCCTACAGTACTCGCTAAATGCGGCTGATGTAAACGCCGTTCCCCTGTCCGATGTGATCCTACTGGGATTCCCAAAAGTTGTGGACTGTTTTGTTAACCTCTCGATAACTTCGTTGGATGCGGTGCTCTTGGTTGGGTAAAGCCAAACAAACTTTGAAAACGCATCTACAACCACAAGTATATGACTATACTGTTTACGTGTCTGTTCCATTGGCCCAACGTGATCCACATGGTACGTCCCCAATGGACGGTCTTCCTTATCGATAGGCGTAAGCAAACCTTCCTTCCTTTCAACCTTGACTTCTGACCACTCTGATGATCTCTTGCTCCATCGGTGTAGGAACTACGACGAGTTCCCTTACCGGATCTTTATACAGTATCCCAGCTCTCAGAAAATAATCTTCGTAGTTGTCCTTCGCTAAGATCGTTCGTACAACTTTTATCCACGTGTCCTCCAACTGTGCCTCCCGAATACGATGGATTAACGACTCTTCTAGGATCAGGCATGACACCCTGCTCAACGCATCCACATGCTTCATCTTTGAGCCCGATCGATGCTCGATTTCGTAGTCGAACTCCTGCAAAAACATTGCCCACCTGGACACTCTCAGTGGTACGTCTTTCTTCTTCATGGTCATGCTGAACGCATTACAGTCGGACACAATCTTTAGCCTTATCCCCATCAGAAAAATTCTCCACTTCTTTAGGGCTTCAATGATGGCCAGTACCTCTAACTCGTACGAATGATACTTTTGTTCGATCGGCGAAGTCTTCCGACTCATATACTCTACTGGACGTAATAGCTGGTCATCCGCGTCCTTTTGCAGTAAGACTGCTCCGTACTCGTACATGCTGGCGTCTGTATGAACCTCGGTTGGCGCCTTAGGATCAAACAACTTGAGTACTGGTGCACTTACTAACGCTACTTTAAGCTGCTGGAGAGCTAATAACTGTTCAACATCCATCTTCGCATCCTTGCGCAGTAAATCCGACAACGGCTTGGCGACCATAGCAAATCCCTCGACTAATCTTCTGAAGTACGATGTCAGGCCTAAGAAACGTTGAAGCGCTTTCTTATCACCTGGTATCGGGAACTCACTTACTGCTCTAGTTTTCTCCGTTGCAGGACGGATTGTACTGCTTTCGATTATGTAACCCGCTTTCCGATGACACCTTCAAGACCAATTCTAACTTTTGTAAACCTTCCTCCTCATCTTTGGAGGGAATTATTATGTCGTCCATGTACACCACTATCGTCCCATCATGAATCAAACTTCTTAGTACCGCAAAGATGTATCTCGAAAACACAGCTGGGGAGTTACATATACCAAAATGTACGTATAAGAATTCGAATTGACCGTTATGGGTGACGAATGCAGTATACCATACTTCCTCGAGTTTGGCTCGACCGGTACGTGGAAGAAACCATTCGCCAAATCCAACGTCGTAAAAACACTTGCTTCCTGCAGCCTCTCAAGCACACTGTCGATCAAGACCATCGGAAAGTTGTCCCTAGCTATCTTTTCGTTCAACTTCCTATAATCGCAGCAAAGCCTCTTTGACCCATCTCTTTTCTGCACTAGCACAACTGGCGATGCATATTCTGACGTGCTAGGTTGAACTATTCCTTCACGCAGCCATTCAGCGACCTGCACTTCTACGACCTGCTGATCTGCATACGACATACGCCTTGGGCTTTGATATACTGGGATCTCATCGACTAATACTAGCTTCATCTCGACCGGCGATTCATTTTTTCTATTCGGGGCGTAGTCCTCTATCATCTTCGCGACAGCTTTCCTCTCACGGTCGTTCAGGTGAACCAGACTAAGACTCGGCTCACTGTTTAACTCTCCTTCTCCAGCTATAACGCAAATTGCTTCAAACTCGGCGGCTAACTCGAAACTTCCCTGCTCACTACTCGGCTTTCTACAATTCTGTGTACAACTCCGTGTGCCTGCAGGGCCTCTGCCCACATCAACATCAACTTCGTGTCCCTCACCTACACCTTTAACACCTGTAGTCTCCACACCTCCCGTCAGTTCCGTCTCCTTATTAGCCGACTCTCCGGCGCTCTGCTTCCTTCTAAATTCTGCGCCCTCTGCCGTGATCACGAGGTCAACGTCGCTAAGCACGTCATTCCCGATCACTGCCGAATACTGTATGTCTTGCTCTCCGACCACATAAAACCTCATATTGAGTTTTACCCCATCTACCTCGAAATCTACCGCGAAACTTCGTAGAGTCATTACTTTATTCTGCCCTATACCACACAAATTCCTCTTGACTTTGTCTAATTCGACATATTCGGGCATCATTAGGCTATCATATCTAATAAGGCTTAAGTCACTACCTGTATCCAGTAAAGCTGACGACCCTTCACCGTGATGTCTTTGAAGATACGGTTGGAACCTGTTGCGAGTAACACTCGCGCATCTGGAGCGCTTGCCTTGCCATCTGTTGTCGAAGTATGGACGTTGCTTGTTTCTGCCTTTACTCGGTGCTGCGTCACCATGGTGTCGCCTCTGCACTCGAACGACCGATGACCTACTCGTCCGCATCTGTAGCACTTCACTGGTCGAGTCTGACAGTCCTTTACGATGTGTGTTGCTTCTCCGCACTTGAAACACCTCCTCTCTCCCCTCTCCTGCTTCATTACCGGTTGGGATCCAGATGGTGTTCGTTGGCTTCCCCTTGAGTATGACGACTGCTGGGTTAGCCCACGAACCTTTTCGTACACCCTCAACTGCCCTTTAAGTTCAGCAACTGTTTTGGCCTGGTACAGCGGCATCTTATTCTGCACCGAGTCCGGTATTCCCCTCACGAAGTAGTCTATTATGCTTTCGTCATCGACGTTGACGGACTTCCCAATTTCCATAAGACTGTAAAGATACTCCCGTAAAGTTTCGGTTGGCTTCTTCCTACGGTTTCTCAGCTGGTTATGGACTTCAGCGGATGACGGCTTTGCTCCGAACTCTTCCACGAGTGCGTTCTTCAGTGTCTTCCAATCCTTTATCCTCGTTTGGCTACGGATAAAAAGTTTGGCGGCTCCCTTAAGTAATTGTTTGCCGTAGATGAATTTCTGCAGGCCATTCCACTGTACCGTCACGGCACTCTCTTCAAACTTCTGTAGCCACTGGGTGACATCTGGGAAACCTGCTCCATCAAACGTTATAAAAGAGTCCTCGATGTCGCGAAGGGTGAACAATCCCCTTTCTACTGTTACTTCAGGCACCGAGTCGGTTCCCGTACCATACTCACTGCCTACGTCTTCGTCCCCTTCGTCACGAGATAATCCGAAATGCTGTAGAAGCCTGTCTTGTAACGTCTCTTTACGTCCCGTTAGTTTCGTCTTTAGTCCGTCAACGGTCAAAGCTAACACTGCTTCCACATCCATTTTACAATAAAAAATGTTAACCCAAAATTCAATATGATTTACAAAAGAAATAAAATCCAAATTTAATCTGGTTTATAGAAAATTTAAGTCTTCTGGCTAAGCCCAAACAAATGGAATTCTTATTTAATTTTAAATCCAATAACAAAAGATGATGAAAAAAAAAGGTAAAACAAAAGAACGGACTTGCCAACAATCGTATGACCCCCTATTTCTTAGCTTCTCCCGCCGCTTCTTCTTCGATTCCGGTGCTGTCCACTGCTACTCTCCTAACGGCTTTCTCATGCGGTCTATCTCTGCGTCTGCTATCCATTTGTCTTGACACGACACTTCTTCTGCTATTTGGTGATTTTACCGTTGGGGCACATAGTTGTAATCACTTTGGCCCTTTATTAGTCCTTCTTCTTCTTCCTTTTTATCAGCGAGGCCATGATCCGAAAACAAGGGATCACAACCCTCCCACTTCACCGCATTTCTACTGATCCGCATGTGGGGTTCGCCTTTTATTAGTCCTTATCTTTTTTTTCTTTTAAAACTTTTAATTTACACTTTTAAAAGTCACATGCGCATTCCTTCTCCACTAAGCTCTAATCTGATTGATTTTTTTTCACTTTTTCTCTTCGCACACTGTATGCTATGAGCGATTGATTTTGGCTGAGGATCTTAATGGATCCCAGTTAAATTATTTCGGCTGAGGCCCCAATTTGTAGGATCCTGTCTTGGAATCCAATAAAACACTTTTATTTGAAACACTGTTTATAATTTATGTTTATTTTATAAATACTCCACAGTGACTTTATGTTACTTTACAAGGGTTTAGTTGGCGTAAAACGAAATATGAATGGGAGTGGAAGCGCGTCTTCTCGAGTTAGTGGTTTGGCTACTACTGTGCTTTTGGTTTCGTTTTGTCTCTTTGTTTCGTGTTCGTCTCGCGCTTGTCTTCGTTCCTGTTCGATCTTGTCGTCTGTCTGTCAACGGTTCCTATAAACCTCTTTGGTTGGTGTGTGCGTGTCGTACCCTTTCCTATCATTGTTGGTTCGTGGCGTGATGGTTCTCTTCGTTGTCGCCTGTTCGTCATGTACTTTACTGTCTGCGCAATCGTCGCCTGCTATCTATCACCGTGTGTTTTAGTATTTGTAAGTATGTGTTGTTTATCGTCGTCTGTGCTTTTATGTTTGTCGGCGTTTGTTAAGGGCCCCGTCCTACATTCGGCTATCCTGACGTTCATTCGTCTCGAATGAAGGGTTCCATCTTTTCATATATTCCGCAACAGTGTTCGTGGTATTCGGCCCTTCGTGATCACCGACTTTGCTTACTTCGTACCTCCCATGGTTTAGTTTCTTCACCACTTTGTAGGGACCAAGAAATGTAGGTCTTAGTTTCATGCCAGAGCTAAACTGCGTGCGCTTGATGGCGACTAGTTCGTTTAGCTCGTACTTCTGTTATCCTGGTTTTGTCGTAGGTCCTCTGATTTTCTTGCTGAACCTTAAGGGTGTTCTCGCGCACTTCGTCCCTCATGGCATCTCGCTCACTGGTTAACTGCTCCACAACCGCTTCATTTAGAAGTTCTCGAAGGTCTGAGTAGTCAGGGACACGCATGTTTAACCCTGTCTGTATTTTAAACAGGCTAAACTTAGTAACCCTTGACGAAGTACCGTTTAGTATCTGCTGAACTCTATCCACATGCTTGTACTAGTTTTGTGTATTGCCTAAGTTCGCCTTCATCAGCATCGGCACGACGATCCTGTGGATCCTCTCCACTTCCCCGTTGCCTCGCGGGACTCCGGTCGCGATAAGTAGGTGTTATATACCCTCCTACAGTACTCGCTAAATGCGGCTGATGTAAACGCCGTTCCCCTGTCCGATGTGATCCTACTGGGATTCCCAAAAGTTGTGGACTGTTTTGTTAACCTCTCGATAACTTCGTTGGATGCGGTGCTCTTGGTTGGGTAAAGCCAAACAAACTTTGAAAACGCATCTACAACCACAAGTATATGACTATACTGTTTACGTGTCTGTTCCATTGGCCCAACGTGATCCACATGGTACGTCCCCAATGGACGGTCTTCCTTATCGATAGGCGTAAGCAAACCTTCCTTCCTTTCAACCTTGACTTCTGACCACTCTGATGATCTCTTGCTCCATCGGTGTAGGAACTACGACGAGTTCCCTTACCGGATCTTTATACAGTATCCCAGCTCTCAGAAAATAATCTTCGTAGTTGTCCTTCGCTAAGATCGTTCGTACAACTTTTATCCACGTGTCCTCCAACTGTGCCTCCCGAATACGATGGATTAACGACTCTTCTAGGATCAGGCATGACACCCTGCTCAACGCATCCACATGCTTCATCTTTGAGCCCGATCGATGCTCGATTTCGTAGTCGAACTCCTGCAAAAACATTGCCCACCTGGACACTCTCAGTGGTACGTCTTTCTTCTTCATGGTCATGCTGAACGCATTACAGTCGGACACAATCTTTAGCCTTATCCCCATCAGAAAAATTCTCCACTTCTTTAGGGCTTCAATGATGGCCAGTACCTCTAACTCGTACGAATGATACTTTTGTTCGATCGGCGAAGTCTTCCGACTCATATACTCTACTGGACGTAATAGCTGGTCATCCGCGTCCTTTTGCAGTAAGACTGCTCCGTACTCGTACATGCTGGCGTCTGTATGAACCTCGGTTGGCGCCTTAGGATCAAACAACTTGAGTACTGGTGCACTTACTAACGCTACTTTAAGCTGCTGGAGAGCTAATAACTGTTCAACATCCATCTTCGCATCCTTGCGCAGTAAATCCGACAACGGCTTGGCGACCATAGCAAATCCCTCGACTAATCTTCTGAAGTACGATGTCAGGCCTAAGAAACGTTGAAGCGCTTTCTTATCACCTGGTATCGGGAACTCACTTACTGCTCTAGTTTTCTCCGTTGCAGGACGGATTGTACTGCTTTCGATTATGTAACCCGATTTCCGATGACACCTTCAAGACCAATTCTAACTTTTGTAAACCTTCCTCCTCATCTTTGGAGGGAATTATTATGTCGTCCATGTACACCACTATCGTCCCATCATGAATCAAACTTCTTAGTACCGCAAAGATGTATCTCGAAAACACAGCTGGGGAGTTACATATACCAAAATGTACGTATAAGAATTCGAATTGACCGTTATGGGTGACGAATGCAGTATACCATACTTCCTCGAGTTTGGCTCGACCGGTACGTGGAAGAAACCATTCGCCAAATCCAACGTCGTAAAAACACTTGCTTCCTGCAGCCTCTCAAGCACACTGTCGATCAAGACCATCGGAAAGTTGTCCCTAGCTATCTTTTCGTTCAACTTCCTATAATCGCAGCAAAGCCTCTTTGACCCATCTCTTTTCTGCACTAGCACAACTGGCGATGCATATTCTGACGTGCTAGGTTGAACTATTCCTTCACGCAGCCATTCAGCGACCTGCACTTCTACGACCTGCTGATCTGCATACGACATACGCCTTGGGCTTTGATATACTGGGATCTCATCGACTAATACTAGCTTCATCTCGACCGGCGATTCATTTTTTCTATTCGGGGCGTAGTCCTCTATCATCTTCGCGACAGCTTTCCTCTCACGGTCGTTCAGGTGATCCAGACTAAGACTCGGCTCACTGTTTAACTCTCCTTCTCCAGCTATAACGCAAATTGCTTCAAACTCGGCGGCTAACTCGAAACTTCCCTGCTCACTACTCGGCTTTCTACAATTCTGTGTACAACTCCGTGTGCCTGCAGGGCCTCTGCCCACATCAACATCAACTTCGTGTCCCTCACCTACACCTTTAACACCTGTAGTCTCCACACCTCCCGTCAGTTCCGTCTCCTTATTAGCCGACTCTCCGGCGCTCTGCTTCCTTCTAAATTCTGCGCCCTCTGCCGTGATCACGAGGTCAACGTCGCTAAGCACGTCATTCCCGATCACTGCCGAATACTGTATGTCTTGCTCTCCGACCACATAAAACCTCATATTGAGTTTTACCCCATCTACCTCGAAATCTACCGCGAAACTTCGTAGAGTCATTACTTTATTCTGCCCTATACCACACAAATTCCTCTTGACTTTGTCTAATTCGACATATTCGGGCATCATTAGGCTATCATATCTAATAAGGCTTAAGTCACTACCTGTATCCAGTAAAGCTGACGACCCTTCACCGTGATGTCTTTGAAGATACGGTTGGAACCTGTTGCGAGTAACACTCGCGCATCTGGAGCGCTTGCCTTGCCATCTGTTGTCGAAGTATGGACGTTGCTTGTTTCTGCCTTTACTCGGTGCTGCGTCACCATGGTGTCGCCTCTGCACTCGAACGACCGATGACCTACTCGTCCGCATCTGTAGCACTTCACTGGTCGAGTCTGACAGTCCTTTGCGATGTGTGTTGCTTCTCCGCACTTGAAACACCTCCTCTCTCCCCTCTCCTGCTTCATTACCGGTTGGGATCCAGATGGTGTTCGTTGGCTTCCCCTTGAGTATGACGACTGCTGGGTTAGCCCACGAACCTTTTCGTACACCCTCAACTGCCCTTTAAGTTCAGCAACTGTTTTGGCCTGGTACAGCGGCATCTTATTCTGCACCGAGTCCGGTATTCCCCTCACGAAGTAGTCTATTATGCTTTCGTCATCGACGTTGACGGACTTCCCAATTTCCATAAGACTGTAAAGATACTCCCGTAAAGTTTCGGTTGGCTTCTTCCTACGGTTTCTCAGCTGGTTATGGACTTCAGCGGATGACGGCTTTGCTCCGAACTCTTCCACGAGTGCCTTCTTCAGTGTCTTCCAATCCTTTATCCTCGTTTGGCTACGGATAAAAAGTTTGGCGGCTCCCTTAAGTAATTGTTTGCCGTAGATGAATTTCTGCAGGCCATTCCACTGTACCGTCACGGCACTCTCTTCAAACTTCTGTAGCCACTGGGTGACATCTGGGAAACCTGCTCCATCAAACGTTATAAAAGAGTCCTCGATGTCGCGAAGGGTGAACAATCCCCTTTCTACTGTTACTTCAGGCACCGAGTCGGTTCCCGTACCATACTCACTGCCTACGTCTTCGTCCCCTTCGTCACGAGATAATCCGAAATGCTGTAGAAGCCTGTCTTGTAACGTCTCTTTACGTCCCGTTAGTTTCGTCTTTAGTCCGTCAACGGTCAAAGCTAACACTGCTTCCACATCCATTTTACAATAAAAAATGTTAACCCAAAATTCAATATGATTTACAAAAGAAATAAAATCCAAATTTAATCTGGTTTATAGAAAATTTAAGTCTTCTGGCTAAGCCCAAACAAATGGAATTCTTATTTAATTTTAAATCCAATAACAAAAGATGATGAAAAAAAAAGGTAAAACAAAAGAACGGACTTGCCAACAATCGTATGACCCCCTATTTCTTAGCTTCTCCCGCCGCTTCTTCTTCGATTCCGGTGCTGTCCACTGCTACTCTCCTAACGGCTTTCTCATGCGGTCTATCTCTGCGTCTGCTATCCATTTGTCTTGACACGACACTTCTTCTGCTATTTGGTGATTTTACCGTTGGGGCACATAGTTGTAATCACTTTGGCCCTTTATTAGTCCTTATCTTTTTTTTCTTTTAAAACTTTTAATTTACACTTTTAAAAGTCACATGCGCATTCCTTCTCCACTAAGCTCTAATCTGATTGATTTTTTTTTCACTTTTTCTCTTCGCACACTGTATGCTATGAGCGATTGATTTTGGCTGAGGATCTTAATGGATCCCAGTTAAATTATTTCGGCTGAGGCCCCAATTTGTAGGATCCTGTCTTGGAATCCAATAAAACACTTTTATTTGAAACACTGTTTATAATTTATGTTTATTTTATAAATACTCCACAGTGACTTTATGTTACTTTACAAGGGTTTAGTTGGCGTAAAACGAAATATGAATGGGAGTGGAAGCGCGTCTTCTCGAGTTAGTGGTTTGGCTACTACTGTGCTTTTGGTTTCGTTTTGTCTCTTTGTTTCGTGTTCGTCTCGCGCTTGTCTTCGTTCCTGTTCGATCTTGTCGTCTGTCTGTCAACGGTTCCTATAAACCTCTTTGGTTGGTGTGTGCGTGTCGTACCCTTTCCTATCATTGTTGGTTCGTGGCGTGATGGTTCTCTTCGTTGTCGCCTGTTCGTCATGTACTTGCTGTCTGCGCAATCGTTGCCTGCTATCTATCACCGTGTGTTTTAGTATTTGTTAGTATGTGTTGTCTATCGTCGTCTGTGCTTTTATGTTTGTCGGCGTTTGTTAAGGGCCCCATCCTACATATATGTTCTTCTTTATTAAATTTTTTTTTTATGAAAACATTTAACGTGAAAATTTGTTAGTAATACACATACTGGTTGTATAAGTTAAAAATTGTTTTTTTTTTTTTTTCTTTTTCTAAAAACTTTTTTTTTTAATGTATTGTACTGTCCTGGTATCATTTGTTTTAAACGCGGGCAGAGGTCACGGCGAATCTTGCTGAGCTGCTTCTTGATGGTATCGCAGGAGTTAGCTGTTTTCTTCGCAGTTCAAACTGTTCGACTAGAGGGTTGGGATACTCGACATCGACATGCTGCATGGTGCGAACGCCTCTTCTAGCCCTCACGAATCTCAGCAGAATAATGACAGCAATGACCGCTATTGCCACGGTACCCACTGATATCATTGAGTACCGATGAAATGACAGTTCTCCCAGCCTTGATCAGAAATTGTCCTGTCTGCATCCAATCTGTCCCAGTTTTGCTGGAGCTCTTGTAAAGACATTTTCCCATCCATCAAGTCTCTGTCGATGCTTTTGTGGTTGCCGACTTTAATGGTGAGTGGTCTTGGTGTGGCCGGAGGCTTGAGCTTTCTGGATGCCATCAGAGCGTCCACCAATCCTGAATGGTATTGGAATTGACACCAATTCGTTTACGTCAATTCTCATTTTCAGCAGAAAGACCTCCTTATTTGGTGATATGCTGAAGTTGACGAACGAGTCGCTCAGTTGTTTTATGCCTTCTGCTATGCTGTCCACTTCGACGGCCAACTGCTGAATGGGTTGTGTTAGCTTGTCAAAATTCGCTCCCATTACTGATATTTGCCGTCGCATCAGTTGGAAAGAGTCCTTATTCTTTTTGTGTAGAAACTCCAGCTGGTGGTAGACTTTACGCGCGTCATCGCTGTTCATCGTACCGAATGCCCATTTGTAGAATTGCCCGATAAATTCCAACGCTCTTTTTTGTCGATGGAGTTGGAAGGGATGCCTCATGCGAATGCCGTTTTGTCGAAGATTGGCGAGGTTTACTGCAGTTTCCTGAACCATTGCGTGGCAGTGGTTTTGGAAATCGTCATCAGGGATGCTTTGACATATTTTTTCGATATGCCTGTCGCAAGCCTCTGCGAGTTCCAGCACGGTTGTGTAGTCCATCGGTGTGAACTTTGTCAGCACAGTCCAGCTATCCTTGTAGAAAACGGTTTCTCTTATCGTCTCGAACAGCACAGGAGTATCCTTCAACGGGTTGACTTCAAACGGTGCCTCAGCATAGCTTTGCGCTAATAATAATACCAGGAAGTACATCTTTATACAGGCTCTTAATTCTTATACTCATGTAAATTATTTAATATTTTTGTGTTTTTTTTTTTTTAGAAAACTTAACTGCTATACTTAAATAACTTAATGTAATTTATGGGGGGTTACCACTACCTGAAAAGAGAAAATTGATTGATTGATTATTGATAGTACATTTTAAGTCGGTTATTGTGTATTTTTTTAACCGCCTTGTTTATCTTAACCCCAGTGGTAACAGGCCCATCGATTGAAACTACTTCAAAAGGCCCTGTCCACATTCCCGCAAATTTATTTTTCCTTGCCGGGTTTCTAACCAGTACTCTCTGCCCTACTTGAAACGAGATGCACCTGGTATGCTTATCGTAACTATCCTTCGATTTAATTTTTGCTTTACGAAGGTTCTCGTTAGCTAGTCTGTGTGCCCTTACGAGTTGGTACTTGAGTTGCGAGGGATAATTCTCTGACGTATAAAGGGGGACGGTTTGTGTTTTTAAGTTGGTGGGCATTTCGAATGGGAACCCGAATAAAGCGCTTAAAGGCGTCATCTTGGTCGCTGCGTGGATGAAATTATTATGCACATGCATAGCTTGCCTGAACCACTGATCCCAGTTTTTTTCGTCATTGGCAACAAATGATCGTAGGTACTCAGCTAAGGGCCTATGGCTTCTCTCTAAGGTGTGCATTTTTTTATGCCAAGTAACTTGCAAGTATGCGAAAACACCTTGGACGTGAAATTTGCCCCATTGTCTGTGACAAGGACTTTTGGTATTCTGTATCTGGTAACAATTTGCTCGTAGAATACTCTTGCCACAGTGGACGCTTCAGCATCCGGCAGTGCAGCGCAATCCATAAATTTAGTCAGATCATCCTGAAAGGTTAGGATGTATCTGTTGCCAGAGTAGGACGTGGGTAAACGATATCCATGTACACTTTGTCGAAAGGTAGGGCTGGGGTGTCGGTAACTAGCATTGGCATTTTTGTAGGCGGCGAGCACTTATTTTTTTGACATTGAGATCATTTTTTTGACGTAATCCAATACATCTCTTTTCATGCCTTTCCACTTGAATTGATACGCGCATAAGTCCTCTTTCCCCACTGATGGCCACCGAGTGCCGAAAGTCCCTCATAACTGTTAGAATTTCATCAGGGCCAGCCAGCATTACCCAATTGGATTTTTTAACATCATATGGATTTTTACTAACCTCTTGCCCTCTATGCTTTTTGTTTTCTCAGATTGCCTTATTTCCTCATCAATCTTTCGGGATTGGGCCCTAGTGACGGAGAGGCAATGCTTTTCTGGTATCTTTCCAATTCTTGTCTCAGGTTTGGGTATTCGGCTCAGAGCATCAGCGTTCTTGTTCACCTTCCCAGGTTTATACTCGATTTTATAATCATACTCCGAGAGTTTATGATGGAAATTTACCAGACGCGACGTTGGGTCCTTCACGTTGAATACACCTTTTAGAGGCTGGTGGTCGCTGTATACTATGAAGGGTCTTCCCAATAAAAAATGGGCGCAAATTTTTAGTAGCCCAAACTATCGCAAGAAGCTCCCTTTCTATGGTGGAGTATCTCTTTTCCGTTGGACTTAGTGATCTACTAGTATAGGCTATTGGTTTATCCACGCCAACTTTGCCTTGCGATAACACTGCACCTAACGTTTCATTACTGGCATCTGTGGTCAGAATGAACGGCTTATTGAAATCTGGGTAAATCAAGACTGGAGGAGTAGTTACTGCCCTTTTCAGTGCTTCGAACGATTTTTGGCATTCATCCGTCCAGTTAAACTCGACATCCTTTCTCAACAGCTTGTTAATTGGGTGGCTATACCGGCAAAATTGGAGATAAACTTTCGATAATAGCTGGCACAACCTAAAAAGGACTGAATTTCTTTAATGTTCTTTGGGGTAGGGAAATCGTTAACACATCTGGTTTTGGACGGGTCCGGGAGTGCACCGCTTTCTGAACACTTATGTCCCAAGTACACCACTTCTCGGCACAGAAACTTGCATTTTTCGGTATTGAGCTTTAAATTGTTCTCTCTTAATTTAGAAAACACGCGTACTAGTTTTTCGCTCTGTTCTTCTAAATTCTAACCGTAAATAACGATGTCATCTAAATATACGAAACAGTCTATGCCGTGGAGTCCGGTTAGAATATGGTTCATAATTCTTTGGAACGTCGCAGGGGCACCTGTCAGCCCGAACGGCATTCGGTTGAATTCGTAATGACCGAGCCCAGTACTGAAGGCGGTCTTCTCTCTGTCCTGTTTCTTTATCATTACTTGATGGTAACCGTTGGCCAAGTCGAGAGTGGTGAAATAACGGCAGTTTCCTAGCTGGTCTAGAATATCTTCTATTCTGGGCAGAGGAAAGGCATCTTTTATAGTCACCTCGTTGAGCTTTCGAAAATCGACTACAACTCGCCATCTCTTTTATCCGTCGGGACCCGATTTTTTCGGAACGACTAAGAGAGGGGAATTCCATGGGGATTTGCTCGGGGAGACAACTCCATCGTCTAGCATTTTTTTTGGATATTCATCTCGTCTCTGGAAATTTGCGTCAACCTGTACTGTTTTTGGTTGATTGGCCCTTGGTCTGTGTTTGTTGGAATATAATGGGCAAGAACATCAGTATGGGTTACCGGGTCACCTTCAAGCAGGAAAATGTCGTTGAATTTGGACGCATAAGTTTTCAATACAAGATTTCTCCTCTTGATTTAGGTTAGGACCTAGGTTTAGTAAATCCAACAATTTTGAGATCCTTTTCGTGGGCTCTAGCTTACTAACCTGGAGAATTGAGTTATTCTGGTTGGTGTCACGTAATACCTTGTACTGGTTAAGATTACTGAATTGGGGTACGAAAGTTCTGTCTATTGTGAAATGTTCCGTGGTATTATTTAATATGGGGACGAGAATAGTACTGTCTTTGACTGCGGTGATTGTGTTTGCTAAATATATACCCGGCTTTAGTTCCTGGGCATGTACCAGAATTTCCTTTAGGCCAGTTTTAACTTTTAATCTAACAACCGACTGCGAACGCGCTTTTATTTCCAGAACATTGGATTTACCTTCGCTGGTCAGCCTTTTTGTGGCTTCAAATGACCCTAGATGCAGTTCTGCCAAGACTGTTTTACTTGTAGTGTCCAGGAATTTAAGGCGCTTGGCCACCGAGACAATAACAGTGCGATTCTATAGTACGTTACGACCCAAAATACCATCTGCGGGTATGTCACTGGAATTACCTATAATATGTAACTTTGTATTGAGGGTTAAATTGTTGGATAGTGGGATAGTCGTCGGCAGTGTCCCCAGCGTCTCCATTACTCCTCCGAATGCTCCACATTCATTTCTGAGGAGCTGATATCGTTTGCGTTGAGAAGTGTTTTTTGTTTCAGCAAACTGACGTCCGCACCAGTGTCAATTATCATTGTGGCCACACCAATTTTTGTAATGGGCAGTGGCAATTGTACAAACACGTCGTGTCCGTGCCGCTTACATGTAAGTAACCGATCGCGTTTAAGGGAAGTACAACGTTGCATGTAATTTTTTTAACACATTAGTGACCTCTGATATAGCCAGTTCTAATCTGTTCCTCATGAAGCTCCTGACATTTAGAACGGTGGGCGTGAAGAGTAGGTAGTGTACCTTAACGAATTTAATGGAATCCTTCAATGCAGACGTAATAATCGGAGCAATTACTACGTTGAAAAAGCTGAAAAAATGAACCATAAAACCGTACCTCTCCTTTTCCGGTCGCTGTATGCTTTTTGAAGGATGTTTCGAGGAAGTTATTTTTCGTCTTAGTCGGGATTGATGGCGCTTCCGTTTTGTAGGCTTTGAATCAATCATGAGACTTGAATCATTTATGTTCGAGTCCGAAGATGCTGAATCTGCCTTTTTTTTGGGTTCTGTTACTACTAGAAACCTTTCTCTATACGAGGCTTGCGGGGCACAGTCTAATTGTCTAGACTGGCCCCCCTCGCGTTTCCCTGGTTTGCTCTTAAATAGTTCTGTTTACTGCGACACTCCTCTTCCGAGTGTGTCGTCCGTTGACACCAAAGGCCTTTCGTCCGCCTTGGCAACGTTTTGACAGCAAATACTGTTTTCGTAGGGCAAACGTCATTCCTATGCCCGTAGGAGCGGCAAGTCTCACAGTAAGGAGTATTTTTGCGTTCTCTACAATCTGCATAAGTGTGATTTGCTTTGTTGCAGAAACCGCACTTTACCTGAAATTTGGGGGCTGCGCTCCGCGTTTGTGTAGGCATGGGGGAGTCTAATCTATGGAGTGCTTGAACGGAACTACATGAGTGTTGTGTTGGTCCTGCATGTAAGGTGTTAGGAAGATAGTGCAAGGGTTGCGCTGTAAAGCTATTGAGTTGGTGACGGTTAGTTTCGGTTCCGTAAGAGTTATAAGAGACGAAGGAAGAACTCTGGTTGTTGTATGGATTTTGCAGGAGTTGGTGACCATAAGACGGATGTTGCTGGGAGGGGTACGACAGATTCTGTGGGTGGAATTCACTAGGGTGCCACCCTGGCACTGGTATGCTTGGCCTCAACATAAGTGCAGTTGCCTCTGCGAAATCCGCCAGCTTCTGTAGGTCTGCCTCGTCTTTTGTCAAGAGAATATTACGCAGCGCTGGATCACTCATACCCATTTTAAATGCACCTATGGTTGCATTTTTTTTACTCCTTTAGGAGGCCCCCGGTCTCGGATTTTGAGTAAGTGGCTCCTATAATTTCGGTCGCTTTTTTTCGCAGACCTCCCAGTCTTCTAGTGAAGTACTGTATGTCTTCACCCGGTAGCTGGTATGAGCACTTTATTTCCGCCACTACGCTATCCAGGGTTCTTCTGGTTAAGAAACTCTTTATAAGTTTCTCCAGTTCCACGACTGTCTTGGGCGCATGGCTTCTGACCAGTTCGAATGCTTCCCCTACTAACTTCGTAGTTATTAGGGAAACGTACTTTTCCTCGTCTTCAGGTTTTACACACTGCAACCCCAATTGGCAAGCGTTTACAAACTCATAAACCCTGCCTGACAAGTCGGGCGTGCTGGCTCCAGAAAACTGCGGAATTAGACGCGAAACCGTTTTGGCAATCCCCTCGTATGGCATTGTAATATTGTTAGTTCGGGCTGGTTTTGGCAAAACTTCTAATGGGGTCGTTGAAACTCTTGGTGAACTAGTATTTGCTCTTGTCAGTTCAACGCTTAGCCCACCTTTAGCTGTGGACTTGGACTTCGGCGGACCTGAAGAAGACGAGATCGACTTTTGGCCAATAGGGTTTTTCAGTGACGGGACCTTTTGGCCGTCAGTTGAGGTTTTACTTTCGCCTTTTCACATAACTCTTTAAGAACGGTCAAACTTTGGTTGAGCTTACTCGTCAGCTCGCCTACCTGTTGGTCAGCTTCTTCGACGGCTTCCCTTAAGTGATTTTCGAGGTCTTTGCATATGCACTCGCTTTGTTTTAGTTGGTCAGCGAGCTTCCGCACTTCGTTGGCGTGACTTTGTTTAAGATTCTGTACGGCTTTGATACACTCCGTCAGAATCGCGTCAGTTGTTTCCAGGCGAGTAAATCTACCCCACTGGGAACTCTTGTCTTTTGCAAGAATTGTGACAGACAGTGAAGTAACCGACCTAAACCCTGCAATTTAGTAGTCTAAACGCGTAAAATAGATATAAGGTCTTAAACGCTAGAGACTTATGATAAACTTATGCGCTATTACTCACTCATTCAAATTTTGCAAGAGGGCTTATCTTTATTTACCCTTTTTCTTTAATACCCCTTTTTTCTGAACTTCAATCACTCACTAGTTTGATTTTTTTTTTCTATTGCCCTTTTCTTTCCTTAACTTTAGTCACACACTATTTTTTTTTTTTTTTGTTGACACAAAAAAAAACTGTTTTTTCCGTGAGAGATCGATAAACCGAATCGATCCTACCGGCTGCGCCAAAAATGTTACGGCTCGCGGAGTGAATAGGCTAAAGAGAAAAAAGACCGCACCGTTCCGTGTTCAAATTACGACTCACCATTGGCCTCTCGTTCTAGTCGAAACTTGAGGAAGGCCGGGACGCGAGATCAGCGATTCTCCGTTGGTTGACCTGCCGTTGCGAAGTGAAACAATGTTATTGCAGCGAGCAATAACATTGCCAGGGCATTGGCTTTGATTTAACGGCAATATCCGCAAATTAGTGCACAGCAATATTGTTTCGACATAGTGCAACGACTTTGCAGGTTGAACAAACGGTTTTGGCTGGTGCCAAAACTGGGGCACAACAATTCGATTAATTAATATGATTTTTATTTATGCATTAAATACCTAAAATTAATTGATAATATAAAATGACCGTTGTTGTAGCAAGATGTGTTCTTTTCTTCTGTTTTCAGATGTCGAAATCACAACAATATCCTTGTACTTGTGTGCAACCGATGAACTTCAGTATACATATTTTTTCCTAAACGCATATTCGCTCAATTCTGCCATTTTTTTAGCACATACCTTGTAGGGAGATTTCTACTTATCTTCCATTGTTTCCTAAGCGTCGTCTGTATTTCCTGACCTTCCTTTGACCGGTTGACGTTGTTTTCCTTAGGCTGCTGTTGATGATGCTCCTTTCCTCGAAATATCCCTTGATGGTGTCTAGAACTTCTGGACTGCCTTCATCCGCGTAAGCTAAAAACTTTAAGGGAAACCAAAACCGACGAACCACTGATGGAAAGCTATGTCTTTTTTGCACTTTACCACGTTCTGTTTATGTGTAATTTTGTTTACTGCCCTATGCAAGTCGTTTAATGTAATATGTACTTTGCATTTTTATGTTCCTTTGTACTGGTACATATGTATGTACATGTGTATAAAATGCTAAAATTTGGTGGTTCCAGTCCACCCCGGGGCGCTATAAATGTACGACTGGAGGCTTTTCCAATCGCGAACTAGGAAAATTCGTTTTTCTAGTGATGGGGAAATTCCTAGTTTACTAATCAACCTTAATCTCTAGTTAATAAACGACAGTGTGAACTCGGCATTATAGCTGGCGTTTTATGATTCATAAAACGTCAGATGTCGTTTTAGGTCATGTGGAACATAATTCTTTGTTCGACAACAGTCGCACAACAAACATAATCGTTATTCTATCAGGTATTTAAGTATCACAAAACGACTGGTTAAACGACAATTTTTGTCGTTTGGAAATTAATAAACGACAGGCAATGAAAATCGGCTTAAAATGTTGGTTTTGCTAAATTTTTGAACTCGGTTGGTAAAGATTCAACTTAGTTATTTATTATTCAAGGGTGAAAATAACGAATCCAAAATAAATGAAACGCCTGGTAGAGTTGACGGAAAAACATCTTCCTCTGGCAAAGAATTTTAAAAAGAGGTGTTCCACAAACGGCCGAGTGTAAAACTGGATGGAAGGACGTGGGTGCAATATTGAACGGTCTAGGACCACCCATACTAGATGAAAAAGACTGGCAAAAAGTATGCATGCAAAATATTAATTTAATGAATACTTCAAGAAATTAATTTTATAGGTTTGGTTCGATGCTAAATTTAAAGTAAAAAAGAAGCTAATTTCAACAAAAAAGAGTTAGAAGCCACAGGGTGAGGACCGTTTAAGCAAAATTATTTAAATGAAACAGATGAAGGCATAGTGAAACTTCTCGCTTTGAACGAAGTAGTTGACCTAGTTGGGAAATTGTTCGGCGGAGTGCAAACAGTACAGACTGGACAAACGATTCCATCATCGATCGCATCAACATCAACATGTTCAACAATGATTCCATCAACATGTATAACTCTTGCATTCACTCCATCGAAGCTTCCATCAACATCCACAGCAATCCCACTAACACCCACATCAAATCAGTTTTTTGTTACTTTCGGACCAACAGCAGACCAAACCATGACCGCATTGAATACATCCGACTGTTTCATTGATGTCACCAAGCACACAGTCATTTCATCTCCAAGGATAAATTCTGAAGATGAAACAGTAGAATTAAGGAAGAAAACCCCTTCAAGACCCACAAAAAAAATCAAATTCCCACGAAAAATGTCTTGTTGAAAACATGCTAGAAAAACAGATAAAAATACAGGAAAGTTTGTACATCGAAGTGAAGGATTCGTTAAAACGCATTGAGGACCAACTAAAAGAAAGCAGACGATATAACAGAAAGCGTTTTTATTTGGGAGAGGAAAAATGAAAACTGTACAAATTGCAACTGGAACGCGAAAAAAGCAGCGTATCGAAGATAACAAATTTAAAATAATGGATCTGCAAATCAGGAAGAGGCAGTTAGATATTGAGGAGCAAAAAATGCACCTTATGGAATCATCCAAAGAGAACGAAAATCCAAATTCCTAATAAATTCAGTTTGAATTTACATCTTATTTTTACTTACGCAAATGAATTAAATTAACTTTTTTTTTAACGATTTAGTAGATTTTGATTTTGGGTTTTGTTATCCCGATTTAGTAGACTTTGATTTTTAATTTGATTCTGCCTTTTATTTTCATAACTTCATGATTGCTTGTTTATGCACTTTAATTTACGTTTTTCACCTGACTCCGCGTGCTGGACGTGCCAGGTCGCGAGGAGTTTCCCTGACTGAATAAACGTTCGCTACTAGAGTTTCTATTATTATTAAAAATCCTTTTTCGACACTCTTCTATTATATTTCCAGGCCTTTTGCAGTATCTGCATAAAATGGTACTTTGCACAGTATTTATATTGGTCTTACTTAGGAAAGGTTGACCATTAGTGTGAAAAGTTCTGGGATTTGTGTGATTTGCGTATCTCGTGGCGTCGAGGTTCGGGTTTTGTTGTCTGCGACACTCACTAGTGTTACGAGTCTTTGTTACAGTTGCGGCAGTATTTGTTTGGCTTGTTTGTGTGTTGCCTACTTGCGGAAACGAGAAATTTTTCTTCTTCCATTGCTATGTCGACCGCTTCATCTAGATCTTTGCATCTAGCGCTTTTCACTAGAGTGGTATGAGTCCATTACAGAAGATGTTAAGGATCATGCTGCTATTTAGTGAGCGGATTGCCTTATTGGCAGCGTCATCCGTGCCATTCGCATTTGCATTATTTAGTTCATCAAATAATGCATTGGCTCTCTACGTGTAGGAACTAACGACTCATTATAGCCCTGCCTAAACTGAAAAATATCTGTTTGCACTAGCTGTACAGACCTGGTTTTCCTAAAGCTTTTGATTATGGCTTCTTTTAGGGCCGGCCAGTCATTATAATCGTTATATTTTATTATAACGTTATATGCTCGCTCGGTTAATTTCGACGAGTTCGGCTTTATCTGTCTCCGTGGTGGCTTTCCTCGATTGGAGGTCAACCAGTTGGATGAACCTGTCCAGATTGCGGGCAGAACCATCAAACTCTTGTATGAGTTTTATGGGTTGTGCGGTACTGAAAGACATTTTTGCAGGTTGCTGTAAGGATGCAGGACTACCTGACGGGACTGAATCAGAGACGCTACCTTTGTCGTTAAAGGATGAAACATCAGAAACACCGACTCGGATGTTGGATTCAAGAACTTTAGCCTTTTCCTGCAATGGTTTTTCGCGAGGTGGGGAATGTTCAACAGGCATAGGTGATTGAGTGAATTTAGACGAAGAATCTGAATCTTCATTTTCAGATGGCCTGCGAACCTTTCTATTTCTGAGTGAAATATTCAGGTTCAAATTATACATCTACTGCGTCAATCAGAAAAAGGTTATGGGAAGGTGGATGTTAGGTGGATTGATAAATATGATAAATAGTTGGTTTTTAAACAACCCCACATGCGGATCAGTAGAAATGCGGTGAAGTGGGAGGGTTGTGATCCCTTGTTTTCGGATCATAGCCTCGCTGATAAAAGGAAGAAGAAGTTGGTTTTTAAACAGTAACAGAAATTAAAAGATTTGCATAGCTTAGTTTCTAACACGGTTTTGATTTATAATAGATGTTTTATTAGCGCGTTTATTTATTTTTTTTTTTGTATTCACAATTTTTTTAAAAAGAAAAATTTTAAGGAAAAAAAAAAATTCTTAATATTTATGCAAACAAAATTTTTATTTATACCTATTGCTTACTGTGTCGCCATGTTGAGAGATTTCGGGATATGCGTTCAGCGAAGAGTCTGGCGGTCTCTTGCGATTGTAGCTTTTCCACGTTAAATTTTCTCACAGTGATTCTTCTTTGTTGCTCAGATTGCGATATCCACATTCGTACCTTGGCTACGACACGGTAATGGTCCGAGTCTACTACCTTGATCAAAGAGTTCCCGGAATTTATTCAGAAAATTAAAAATACAAGCTTATTCATCTAAATCTATATTGTCCCCTTCAAAGTAATCCCCATCGACTGCGACACATTTATGCCAGCGCTTGATCCAATCTTCGAAACATTTTTTATATTCGGTTTTCGGTATGTCCATCAGTGCTTCCTGCGATTTTTCCACTACTTCCTCTCGGCTGCTGAAACGCGTTCCCCGTAATGGTTTTTTAAATCGATTGAACAGAAAGAAGTCACAGGGAGCCAAATCAGGTGAATTCGGTGTCTGTTGGATGGTATTTGTTGCATTTCTCGTCAAAAAATCATGTCTTTTGCGACGTCAACACGGTCTCTTTTTTGCATGAAATTGAGGTCTTTTGGCACCAACTTTGCTGCTACACGACGGAAACCCAAATCATTAACCAAAATGTCTTGGAGGGATCCATAGGCAATGTTCAAGTCCTCCGCTATCTCTCTGATGGTTAATTTGCGGTTATTGACCAACATTTCTTTTACTTTATCAATGTTTTCGTCGGCTTTCGAGAATCTGTCTTTAGAGAATCGTTGCCGAAACACTTTTCCAACATTTCCAACGTTCGCGCACCATTAAATCCGTTTTTTACGCAAAATTTAATACAAGTTCGTTGTTGCAAATTTAAATACTTACTTACTTAGGTGGCGCTACAGTTCGGGGTGAACCTGGGCCCCAACCAACAAGCCTCTCCATTTAGCTCGGTCTTTAGCTAGTTGCCTCCAGTTGCGCACTCCGAGTTTGTCGAGGTCCACTTGAACTTGTGCGCGCCACCTACGGCGATGATTCCCTCTACTGCGTCGTCCCTCGGGGTTAGATTCGAAGACTCTGCGGGCCGGAGCGTTGGTGTCCATTCGCTCTACATGTCCTAGCCATCTCAGACGTCCAATACGCAGTTTTTGACTAGGTCGATGTCGCTGTACAGCTCGTATAGTTCGTGATTGAATCTTCTCCTCCAAAACCCGTCAACGCAAACGGGACCGAAAATCTTACGAAGAATTTTTCTCTCGAAGCGACCAAGGATATCTTCATCCTCTTTTAATAAAGTCCATGTTTCAGCGCCGTAAAGCAGGACTGGGATGATCAAGATCTTATATAGAGTCTCCTTAGTTGTTCGAGATAGGGCTTTACTGTTGAATTGCCTTATAAGCCCAAAAAAACAGCGATTGGCAAGAGTTATTCTTCGATTGATTTCTGCACTGATTTTGTTAGTAGAATTTATAGCAGAGCCAAGGTAGACAAAGTCCCTTACTACCTCAAAGTTATAGCTGCCCACGGTGACGTTTTGTCCAATTCGTCGGTGTTGGTTTTCCCTTCTTGTTGACAGCATATACTTGGTTTTGCCCTCGTTTATCGCCAAACCCATTTTGGCCGCTTCCGCCTCAATGCTTGCAAACGCACCGGTGACAGCCCGCTGAGTTCTTCCGATAATGTCTATATCGTCGGCGTATGCAAGCAGTTGTACAGACTTGTAATAGATTGTGCCTCCGGTGTTGGCTTGTGAGTTCCGCACAATCCGTTCAAGTATAATATTGAAGAAGTCACATGACAGCGCGTCACCTTGTCTAAAGCCTTTTTTGACATCAAAGGTCTCGGTGAGGTCATTACCGACCTTGATGGAGCAGCGAGCGTTCTCCATCGTTAAATTTTCTCACAGTGATTCTTCTTTGTTGCTCAGATTGCGATATCCACATTCGTACCTTGGCTACGACACGGTAATGGTCCGAGTCTACTACCTTGATCAAAAAGTTCCCGGAATTTATTCAGAAAATTAAAAATACAAGCTTATTCATCTAAATCTATATTGTCCCCTTCAAAGTAATCCCCATCGACTGCGACACATTTATGCCAGCGCTTGATCCAATCTTCGAAACATTTTTTATATTCGGTTTTCGGTATGTCCATCAGTGCTTCCTGCGATTTTTCCACTACTTCCTCTCGGCTGCTGAAACGCGTTCCCCGTAATGGTTTTTTAAATCGATTGAACAGAAAGAAGTCACAGGGAGCCAAATCAGGTGAATTCGGTGTCTGTTGGATGGTATTTGTTGCATTTCTCGTCAAAAAATCATGTCTTTTGCGACGTCAACACGGTCTCTTTTTTGCATGAAATTGAGGTCTTTTGGCACCAACTTTGCTGCTACACGACGGAAACCCAAATCATTAACCAAAATGTCTTGGAGGGATCCATAGGCAATGTTCAAGTCCTCCGCTATCTCTCTGATGGTTAATTTGCGGTTATTGACCAACATTTCTTTTACTTTATCAATGTTTTCGTCGGCTTTCGAGAATCTGTCTTTAGAGAATCGTTGCCGAAACACTTTTCCAACATTTCCAACGTTCGCGCACCATTAAATCCGTTTTTTACGCAAAATTTAATACAAGTTCGTTGTTGCAAATTTAAATACTTACTTACTTAGGTGGCGCTACAGTTCGGGGTGAACCTGGGCCTCAACCAACAAGCCTCTCCATTTAGCTCGGTCTTTAGCTAATTGCCTCCAGTTGCGCACTCCAAGTTGGTCGAGGTCCCCTTGAACTTGTGCGCGCCACCTACGGCGATGATTCCCTCTACTGCGTCGTCCCTCGGGGTTAGATTCGAAGACTCTGCGGGCCGGAGCGTTGGTGTCCATTCGCTCTACATGTCCTAGCCATCTCAGACGTCCAATACGCAGTTTTTGACTAGGTCGATGTCGCTGTACAGCTCGTATAGTTCGTGATTGAATCTTCTCCTCCAAAACCCGTCAACGCAAACGGGACCGAAAATCTTACGAAGAATTTTTCTCTCGAAGCGACCAAGGATATCTTCATCCTCTTTTAATAAAGTCCATGTTTCAGCGCCGTAAAGCAGGACTGGGATGATCAAGATCTTATATAGAGTCTCCTTAGTTGTTCGAGATAGGGCTTTACTGTTGAATTGCCTTATAAGCCCAAAAAAACAGCGATTGGCAAGAGTTATTCTTCGATTGATTTCTGCACTGATTTTGTTAGTAGAATTTATAGCAGAGCCAAGGTAGACAAAGTCCCTTACTACCTCAAAGTTATAGCTGCCCACGGTGACGTTTTGTCCAATTCGTCGGTGTTGGTTTTCCCTTCTTGTTGACAGCATATACTTGGTTTTGCCCTCGTTTATCGCCAAACCCATTTTGGCCGCTTCCGCCTCAATGCTTGCAAACGCACCGGTGACAGCCCGCTGAGTTCTTCCGATAATGTCTATATCGTCGGCGTATGCAAGCAGTTGTACAGACTTGTAATAGATTGTGCCTCCGGTGTTGGCTTGTGAGTTCCGCACAATCCGTTCAAGTATAATATTGAAGAAGTCACATGACAGCGCGTCACCTTGTCTAAAACCTTTTTTGACATCAAAGGTCTCGGTGAGGTCATAACCGACCTTGATGGAGCAGCGAGCGTTCTCCATCGTCAGCCTGCACAGACGGACAAGTTTGGCAGGGATGTCAAAACTAAACATGGCTCTATAAAGCTCTTCTCTATAGATGCTGTCATAGGCGTCCTTGAAATCGATAAAAAGGTTGTGAGTATCGATTTGGATTTCTTGGGTTTTCTCCAGGATCTGCCGAAGTGTGAAGATTTGATCGATGGTGGACTTTCCTGGCCTGAAACCGCACTGATAGGGTCCAATCAGGCTGTTCATAAAAGGTTTCAGGCGTTCACACAATATCGCAGAAAAGATCTTGTACGCGATGTTGAGGAGACTGATGCCTCTATAATTGGCGCAGTTGAGGGGGTCTCCTTTCTTGTGGATCGGGCAAACGATGCTGAGATTCCATTCATCAGGCATACACTCCTCTGACCAAATATTAGAAATGAGTTGGTGTATGCACTCTACCAATTCATCCCCAGCTGCCTTGAAAAGTTCGGCCGGTAAACCGTCAGGTCCAGCAGCCTTGTTCGATTTTAGCTTGGATATTGCTATCCTCACTTCGTTTTGGTCAGGTGGACGGAAATTTTGACTATCATCGTCCATGTTGAATGGTTCATTCTGCCTGACAGCGGGATGTTGGTCTTCGTCGCCGTTATACAGTCTGCAGAAGTAGTTTTACCATATTCTCAGCACCGACTGTGATTCTACTACGAGGTTTCCATTCTCATCTCTACAGGTTTCTGTACGGGTATTACTTCTCTGACACGTTCTTTTTACCTTTTGGTAAAACTTCCGTACATTGTTCCTGGAGTATAAACTCTCGATATTCTCAAACGCGCGCTTCTTATGCTCTTTCTTCTTCTTTTGGAGAAGCCGATGTTCTTCCCGTCTCTTTTGCTCGTAGAGCTCACGAGCAGCTCTCGTCTTCCTTTGCAGCGCCGCTTTATATGACTCTTGTTTTGCTGCATGCACTCGCCGGCATTCTTCGTGAAACCAGGGGTTTCGCGGTGGTGGGCGAGCGAGACCCAGCACATCACTCACGGCGTTTCTGATGGCATGTTGGCAGCGTTGCCACTGGTCTTCGGCACTTGATGCTGGCGGTGTAAGCGAACTTGACCGCACTGTAGGAGAAGAGGTGAATCTGGCAACACCAGGCACATCGGACACCTAGCTGAATTGAATGGCGAGATTTTTTTTTGCTTTTTTCCTTTTTTGATTTACTTGGCGACCACATGTCGCACATTCTTTAAAAGACCGTATTAACGTACAGTATTACTACTATTATATAAACGAAGCTTAAAATCGAAGCTGTAAAATGATTAAAATAAACTAAACGTAAGTCTTATAATAAGTATATTAAAACAAACTATAATTGTATACAATTTTAAGGAAAGTTCAGCAAATTGGAATCGTTCACCGGTGCCAAGTAGTCGTCTGAACCGACAAATAAAGCTCATATTTTCGGAAAAACTGGTTATTTGATTTGTAGAATTGACTTCAACAGGCGGCATAGGGGTGATTGAGAGATTTCGGGATACTCTTGCGATTGTAGCTTTTCGACGTTAAATTTTCTCACAGTAATTCTTCTTTGTTGCTCAGATTGCGATATCCGCATTCGTACCTTGGCTACAACAAGGTAATGATCCGAGTCTATGTTGGCCGCTCGGAAGGTCCGGACATCCAGAATACTGGAGGCATGCCTTGCGTCGATCGCAATATGATCAATTTGGTTGATCGTTACATGATCATTAGACCGCCATGTCTGCTTATGAATATCGAGATGAGAAAACCATGTGCTTGCTATGGTTACATTTCGCTCCACAGCGAAATCAATTAGTCTTAGTCCGTTATCAGACGTGGTGTCGTGTAGGCTATGCTTACCGACTGCCCTACCAAAGACGTCCTCCTTTCCTATTTTGGCGTTAAAATTGCGTTAGGATATTGCTCGTATGTTTTGTCGAGGAGCTCGTAGAAACACTCTTTGGTGGCAGGGTCCTTTTCTTCCGTGGGGGCATGAACACATATTAGGCTTATGTTAGCGAATTTAGCCTTGATGTGTTGTTGTTTCGGAACCATGAGTTTTTTACGTGGTAGGGAAGTTACCCCGACGGCACAACCCCCAACCTGGAGGGCCAGTTCCTTAATTATTCCCCTAGGACGAGGGGCCGGGTACACCGGTGCCAGTAGTCTACTACGGGAGTATGAGCACTGCCGTTGGCCCATTAAGGGCTCCTCCGCCACCATCTCTATTCCTATGTCCTGACCAACATTGGAAATTCCTTACCGACCTGTGACCCGAATACGTCGAAGCAGTTCGCGCAAGGTATTCACTAAGTTCAACCTAACTGGAACTATAGACGCCACCGTTGACTCCGTCTAGGGAATTCGTCCGCTGCCGCCTGAAACAGGAAGAAGTGCTCTAGTGGGAAAGCACTCTTCCCCCCCCTCTGTCATCTGCTGCCACCAAGAATCCGCCAAAGGGGGTTGGTTACCCACTTATTGGATTAAGGTACTAGGCACCCGGCTGTCACCGCGTAGAGGTTGTGAGTAGAAGTTGGTAGGCCTCAGCTGAGTGAAAACGTTTGTGTTTTCATATGATCGCATGCACTACCGTTTGACCAGCCACAAGCTGCCGTATCCGAAGGGCAATTTGTTTTGAGAAACTTTTTCGAGACAACAGTACTCTCGGATGTTTGTCAGACGTTCGCGAGAGGTGGGACCGTGAAAAAACCTTTTGGTTTTTCTGGGATTCGAACTTGGAACCTCACGCGCAGTGATCCGACACACTAACCACCTACGCCACGGCGCGGCGCCCATTATGTAGCTAACTATTTTCCTTTTAAAGTCTGCTGATTTGCATACCCTTCCATATGCTGCACATTTTCCTCTCATATGATTTCGCCCACAATATTTGCAATCGCCGTTGCATCGCCATAAGAATATGATTGTTTACTTTCCCGTGTCTGGGTGTTTGCACTATATCTCTCTAACGTATTTCTTTTACCTCGTTACTTCTGCATATAAATTACTTCATGGCCGTCCATCGCTGCTTTTTCATTTATTTGTTTCACTTGCTCTTCATTTAACTGGTTCGATTGATATTTTATCGAATTGCGTAGCCGACATGCAAATTTATTTACCGATTCATCTTCACCTTGCTTTGCTGTGTCTGTTTTGATTCCTTCATCAGTAATGATACCCATGACCTATACCCGCATGTGACTTCTGTTTTATTTCATTTATTTTTAATTTATTTATTTCATTATGTGGTAGAGTTGGGCTAAGTCGTGAATTTATATTCACAGCTATAACTGTGAACGTGATTTCTTATTCACTGTGAATATAACCTGTGAATCCGAATGTATAAGATTCTTTTTTTTTACGAAAATTATTCACTTACTATGATAATAAAGTACAATTTACATATTTTTCTGTTATCTATCAATGAATTATTATATTATTGACTTCTTGTATCGTAAAATGTACTCGTAGGTAATTCGTTAATACACATGCGTTGATGTATGCACAATGCACATACTATCCATATAAGTAATAATACCATTAAAAATATTTCGACCCAATAATTCAAAAAATAAACTTACCCCAGAAACTAATGTCACCAAAGGATGCTTGATTTGCATATATCTACATACCTGTCACAAATTACATTTTGCGGAAGTCTCATCTAATTCCGTAAAAAAATCAAAATAAAACTAATCTTTTTTCGCTTTATCATTGGCGGCATCTTAAATTTACATTATTTTTTTTATATACGCGCACTTGTACACACCAAACACAAATCTGTAAATTTTTGCTTTGAATATAACTACATACAAGAGAAACACATATTTCTATTATCTATGGTATAACCCAGCGAATAATATACATTTCATATACCTGCATGTTGTTTTTGCACCCAAGGCATTTTTTTCACCACGTTTTGCTTTGTTCTATCCTTCGCTGCCTGCCACTTCAGTATACATAAAAGCGATGTAAAAAAAGAATTCCTCCCTTATGCGCATTAGGTATACACATTTTCATTAATCGTTGCAATAGCCGCACTGAACGGTTAGATGTGTACATTTTCTTTCTTCATTCGTCGCTCAATGTATCTTTTGTTGCTGTGTTGGAAGGAATGTGTTTTGTGTAAAAGTGTATCGAATATTAATTTTGAGTTTGGGTAAATATGTAATAATTGTATTTTCAATAGGAGTACTTTATTAAATAAATTTGTGTAGCATAAATATGTTGCGTATAAATGTCTTGTGTATTAATGGCTTGTGTATAAATGTTTACCAATGCGTCCACACTCGGTAAATTTTTAAATCAAAAAAGAACGAAACTAATTTACAAAAGGTGCATTAAGCAATAAAGAATATGAATGTAAAAAGAAACTATGGAAAATCGAACGTTATATTATTAAAATGCAATTTAATAGAGAAATGGAGAGTTATCAAAATTAAGGCTTTGCAAATAATGTGCTATGCGTTTACTTGGCACTTGTGTTACATAGTACTAAACACAAAAATGTGATGTGAAAAATAGTTACATATTCGCGTTTTAAACATTCACAGTTTATTTTTAATTCACTCACAGGCTGCGTATGTGAATTTTCATTCGCAGTGAATAATTCACAGGTAGTGATTTTTTGCCCATCTCTATTATGTGGTACTCGTATGTGCATTAAGATTTACAATCTTTTTTAGTACTTAGTATTTTAAGTTAAGATGATACTTTAATTACTTAAGACTAATATACAAGTTTCTTAATCTAAGTTATAAAAGAGGTAGGAAACAGGGTGTGGTATTGGGGAGAAGGGAGACAATGGAAAGGTTAAAGAGGTGGAGAAAGGTTTATCGTTGAGGTGTTAAAGTGAAAAAATGTAGCAGGATTGCACTTTTAAGATCGATTTTATTCCTGACGGTAAAGAGTTCGATAGCCTAATAGTGTGGATGCAAGACAAACGCGATGTCTTAGTTCTTAAGGAACGAGCACACCTGAGCCTGTTATACAAGTAAGACGGACATTGACTATAAATAATTTTGTGTAAAAATATCCTGGCATTAACCCTCTAACAGGCAAAGTTAAAATAATGACGGAAGGTAAAGCAGAATTTTTGTTTAGGTGAGATATTGGTCTAAGAAGCACGAATTTAGTGATGAGATAAAAAAATAATAATTAATTTAGCCACCAGGCAAACAAATTGGAAGGCCGCCTCAGGGCAGCCTTGCCCGTTTAAGCCAAAAAATGCGTTGAATTTATTGGATAATTTTCGAATACAAAACAGTAGATCGTATCCTGGCAGACCTTCTTTCAGCCTGAAATGATAAATATTTTTTATCGCAATAAACTTTTTCAATGGCTTAGTTATTCTTATTGGATGGACTGCATTTTTCCCCACTAGCTTTGTCTTCAACGGTAGTTGTAAATTGGATGTTGATATTTTCGGCATGAGCAGCTCGATTTGATTCTTCAGAAATCATATTACTAATCTTATGCTAACAAAATACTTAAAAATCTAAATTGTAGTTTTGTGATTTTTATTTGAAGGGGACAGTTTACTGTTTTCTCGAATTGCCACCTCGTTTACGTGTAATTGAATTTTTTTCGCCATGTAATATTGCAAAATTCCTTAGAATGCTTGCTGATAGCATGCAATGCTGAAAATATGAGAAAATTGTTGTATGTACTATAGATTCGATAAAAATTGTTAAAAAAAAAAAAAAAGAATAACATACCGGACCCAATAAAACCAACAGCAGATGGTATGATATTTGGGCCAGTATTTCCGACAACGGGTAATGGCGATCGTCTTCTTTTTTGTGGCTGGATAATGAATGTATTTGATGGTTGTATTATTTCCTGTTGCCACGTTTGGTAACTTTTTTGTTGTTATTTCAGAGGTTTCAATTGGTGCTTTGGTGCTTGGTGCTTCCACAGGTGCGATTGTGTAAGTCGCTTCTGCTGAAGTCGGCGGCCGGTTATATAGAACAGATAAATTGATAGCTCGTAAGAGAACATCACTTGTTTCTGCAGAGTTCATTTCATCTGTACATTTCATTATAAATTGGTCATCTTCATTGAGTTTGATACGCCATTATTGCGTCCAATCACTTACTCTATTGACGTAGAAACACCAAGCGCACCTTATGGAATGCGAAGCACTGATACACAAAAGAAGAAATCAGGTAGGTGCATACATCCTATAAGAATTAGATCTACATTCGCTGGATCCACTCAAGATACTCCGATTCATAGCAGCAGCTGGACTGGAGGAAGTGCTCTAGACCGAGCATTTCATCGACTAGAGCCTTAGTTTTAGGGGCACAATAGATCTGCTAAAAATCGCAGTGGACTTGCACCTCACAATTAATTATCTATCTATCTACTCTATTGACTGCATTCTGCAGTTTCTCTGCTGCCTTCGCAGTGCATTTATCAGGTACTTATATTGCAGTGTCATCTGCAAAAGTAGTCATCATGCATTGTTCTCCACCTGAATATCCCTAGTATGCAACACATACAAGGTTGGTCTTAGGACGCTTCCTTGTGGAACACCTGCTTCAATTTTCTTTAGTTCCGAATATTCTTGTTCATATCGAACTCGAAAAAGTCGATCTGAAATATAGGATTTTAGTATTTCGTAATATTGTCTTGGTAAATCCCTAAGCAATTAATACTCAAGGCCCTTCCTTATGCCAAACCCTCAAAGTCAAAGGCTTAAGCAACATCTAAAAATAGTGCCAAACACACTTGTTTTTCCTCCAGTACTTTTCCGCCACATCCGTAATTCGATGCACTTGATCTATCGTGGAATGTTTATTTCTAAATCCGAACTGATAATTCGAGATTAGACTTCTCTTTGGTCATCTTCAGTTGATATTTAATCTGGAATGTAATCCGGGTCCTCGAGTTCATCATCATTAAAATCATCTTCGTCTGAATCTATTTGTACCGAATTCATGAGATCTTGAATCTCTATCAGACATTTTGGATATATCATTTTTTTTTATCACTGATTTTTCCCCATCTCTACAAAAAATTTAGAAACATAATTTGTTCACAAATCGCCTATCAGCAGCAAATTTTGAATCGCTTAAACGGGCAAGGCCGCCCTGAGGCTGCCTTCGGATTTTTGTTGTTAAATCACATTTATATATTCAATTCACACTAAATACAAATAGTGCACTAAAATATATATGTTAAATACTTGAATAAAAAATGTTTACTAAAATCTGACAGTTAGAAATATATTTTATTAAATTTTTAATTTTACACCAAATCATCAATCATTTTTTTCTCTTCACTGACTGACTTGTCCACAGAATGTACTTTTGCTGCCAAAAGCATCAGAATAAAACTTTCAGACCAGTAAAATTATGAAACTACATATTTTCTAAAAGGCTGTAAATATTGATTGAGCTTCAAATGTTTCACGATTCGAATTTAATTAAGTTTATGTAAAAGCTGCCTCAGGGCAGCCCGTTAGAGGGTTAATATATTCTTGCAGAGTACAACCAAGCAAGTCCTTAGACAGAGATATGGTCATATCTACGAAGGCCGTAAATGTAACGCTTCTTCTTCTTCTTCCTTTTATCAGCGAGGCTATGATCCGAAAACAAGGGATCACAGCCCTCCCACTTCACCGCATTTCTACTGATCCGCCTGTGGGGTTCGCCTATTTGATTGACCGTAAATGTAACGCATTGCATCATTAAAGACTACTTGCAATTTACGCTGGGATAATGAGTCGATGCTACTGTAAACAACCTCGGCATACGTTATTAGAGGCAAGACTAACGATATTACCAGCTTTCGTCATATTTCCAGTGGAGTAAAGTATGCACTGAGCCACAATTTGCGCAGGCACCCACCATACGACCGACGACCATATTGATGTGATTGCACCTAGACAAATTACGATTTATTATATAGCCAAGACTTGTTACAGATTCAACAGCTACAATTTTATTATTATTGAGGTATATGTCGGGTAAAAGATTCGAATTAAAGTGCTTATTGGATATTGCAATTACCTGAAATTTTGTCGGATTGAGTAGCAATCCGTTAGTCACTGACCACGTATGTATGTGATTAAAATCCTCGTTGATGAGAAGAGCAAGTTCATCCAGTTTATTGTAGGGTTTCGATAGGAGTAGTTGGACATCATCTGCATATAGGTTTACACATGGATGGAAGGTCATTTATGAACATGTAGAAGAGTATAGGTCGCTAAATTGAGCCCTGTGAAACACCTTGCTTCATTTCTTTTAGGGTTGAACAACGTTCTCCAGAAATAACCCTTTGATATCTGCCAGAGAGGAAACTACTCATCAATTCACCCTTTCACCGAATCCGAAATTGTTTCTAAGCTTCCAATACAAAATTGCATGATTCACTTTATCAAAAGCCTTTGAGAAGTCTAGCAGACAAAGTAGCGAAACATAACCCCTGTCAAAGTCTTGCCTTATTTCCTCAAGCAAATTGACTATAGCTGTGGAACAGTGTGGTTAGCTCTAAAACCGGATTGCTAAGCAGTCAGCAAATAATTTAGTGATAGGTGCATCGTTATTTGGTTTGCTATTATTTTCTCCAGGGCCTTTGACAATTTAGGTAGAATGCTTATCGGTCGAAAGTCAGAAGGAGAAGATGAATTAGTTTTCTTTGCAATGGGCAAGACTCTTGCAATTTTCCAGAACTGAGGAAAAGTTGAGGTCGTTATGCTCCAGTTACTTAATTACATGGGTAAGAGAGAAATAATTTGGGTATACCATCTTCACCTATAGAATTAGACTTAATAGCTGCTGTGCATTGGATCCAATGCTGCTATGCATAAAAGTCTTCTGTTGCGACTATCCTAATCCTCTAGTCTTGGTACCGAGTGCAGATCTTCAGTCCGATTATAGTCTAAGTTCCGAGTATAGGAGGTGGAATCATCGTTAAGGAAGTAGAGATTTAGTTCATCGGGGTCCAGGACACATTTAGAGTCGTAGTTACCACTAGAAATTCCAATTTTATGCAAGTTACTCCAGAGCTTCTTAGCGGGGAGGGAGGTATTTAGTTTGGAAGCATAATCATTTTTCTTTGAAGCACGAACAATGGAGGTTGAGTAGTTACGTGCTGATTTGTACTTAGACCAGTTAGCGTTGCATGGCCTACGCTTCAATCTACTATATAGTTTATCCCGATTTTTTTTTTACGTACAATTTGCAATTTCAATTTAGAGACTTCCTCTGCGAATCCAAGCCGCATTAGATCGGCCTGCTTTGTGAGGTGTTCCTGTAAGATTTTACCAGTGAGAGGAGTGTTGTCACTTGATGGTTGAGTATGTTGGGTGGGTGTTGATAGGAGAGCTTTTGTTGAAACCACTCTGGAACGGTTGTTGGCAGTAGCTCCAGCCATGGTATAAGAGAACGAGTGGTGGCAATAGTAAAGCGATGTAAGACTAGGAAAAACCGGCGGACTATTTTAGCAAAAACAAAGACCGATCTAGAGTTCGTCGTAGTACAAAAACCGGCAATTTGAAACTAACTCAATCACTAAGTCTTAAGGCTTTGTATGATTTAGAGTTTGTTAACTGGAATTATTCACTCGATTTGCTCACTTTTACTGGACGATGAGAAGAACGCGTCTATTCTTGCTGATTGCCCATTACGTATATGATTGCAGCCAACTAAATATTTCCATATTTTTGTAAAGTTTTGATTAAATCTTGATTGTGATGATTTAGACTGCATCCAAATACAATTATGTCGTCTACATACAGAAGGGCTTCTGCATTGAGTCATGACAATGTCATTCATAACATTCTTTGAAAACTGTTGGTAATCTTTTAAACTGAAAGTGTCCTCTATTGATCGAAAATGTTGTTAGACGTCTAGAACTTGCATGTAACTCAATTTGATGAAAAGAACTAGTGTAGTTAATTCAACCCAACATACAAAGTGCGCGGAATAGCATAATGCATAACTGCATTACATAACACCACAGCTGTAACTCAAAAGCATAAGCAAACAATATCATGACGCCGCGAGAATGCAGGCGTAGTAAAACCGTCAACGTAAACACTGAATACACTGTCCATGCTCATGAATGAGTGTGCCAACTTTGTTCTCACTTCTGGCTTTTTAGTCCTACTTCCGGCAAAATAGACTATTGCAGACTTATGGTGTTTACGCCCTGCCTATTAGATAGGACTCTCTAGAAATCAGCTCTCTCGAAAATCTTGCCAGTACATTTGAAGGTACATCTTATGGCAATACTGTAATTCCAAGTATACAGTATAGCTAATCAAAGTTGGTCCTTCACATGGCAGTCTTGTCATACCATTGGTACTTTACTTTAATACCTTACAGGGCGATCCTGCACAAATCGACCCTGTGATCCCTTTGACCCTGTGATCCTACCCAAATCAACCCCGCGATTCTGTTTAGAAGTACCTACATACACACAGAAATGACCGAAGAGTACGTACCCAAAGCAACAAACAAAGCGAGCGTATACCCGGTATACACACCAACCCCAAAAACAGCCGGTCCAAAACCCCTGACTGTAGTAGTACAAGAAGAGACAGCTGAGAAACAAAGAAGCAAAATCAACCCGCATACCAACAACGGAATATAAAACAAAGAAACAGAGAGGAGGTAAAATCTACAAGAATCGTATTCGTAAGAGGCTAGCCTACCTGATAGACAATCCTTCACCACCACCCTGGGACAGCAATTAAGATCTGGGAAGAGATCGAAAAAATTAAGAAGACTGTAAAGTACTGCAAAGATTACCATAGCAGCAGTAGTAATAATTTTATATGTTTTGCTTAAAATAAATAATTATTATAAAGATTATGTAAAAACAAGTAGTTAGGAAGAATGTATCTAGAGTTTAAGAGTAAATAAAAAATAAAAAAAAAATAATTACACATACACTTAAGAACAGTCAGTTTCGTACGAAGAGAATTTTTGTAAATTGTTCGTTATTTTGAAAAAAATATAAATTTTTTCCTAGCTTTAATGCTATTTTTTATTGAAGTGTAATATAAATACCAGGATTAAAATAAAATGGTAATTCAATTAAATAGAGAAGAGTTAGGAATTAGTTCACATAAAAGTAGAGATTTTAAGGTACATTCAGTTTCGTACGAATTCTAAAAGTTAAGATTATTACGTCAAAAAACAAAAATTATTAAAAATAATAGGAAGTTGGATTTCCATCGTGCTTTATAATAGCACAGATAATAAGCATACAGATGTCGCATGCCTATACAAAAATGTGAGCTAATTTTCTATACTAACCGACAACAATTACCCGACAAAAAGCTTTTGCTTAAAGCGCTATCAGATAAGCTTTTTTTCATGCTTGTTTATTTACTTCATTTTCCTTTAACTTTCATTCTCACCCCACCAAGGGAATAACCAAATGATCGGAAATTTATATTTTCTTGATGAATAATAATATAATAAGTTAAAAGATGTTATAGAAGGATTCGTAGATTATAGCGAAAACAACAGTTCAAACATTTGTGCAAAGTTCGTATGTGTTTTCATGATACGAAGCTTGTACGGCAAATTTAAGCAAGTTTTTTATTATGTAGAATGCAGTAGTAATATTCCTGTCGAATCAATGGAGGGAAAGTTACCTTCTCCCAGTATACAAAGGGAAGGGTGATACGCGAAACTGTGATAACTACCGTTCGATCAAGCTGATGTCACACACTATGAAGATCGTTGAGCGGGTATTAGGTGGCCGACTGCGAAAAATAATACGGCTATCTGATGATCAGTGCGGGTTTGTCTCGAGTAAATCAACCACAGATGCAATCCAAAGTATAAGGATCATAATGGAAAAACATCGTGATTCCTTAAAGGATTTGCATATTGTATTGGTGGACTTTGAAAAGGTATTCGACAGACAACCACGAGATCTGATATGGTTGGCGCTAAGACATCGAGGGGTTCCAGAAACCTATGTACAGATGATCATGGACATGTACGAGGGTCAAAGACAAGAGTAAGATGCCCCGCTTGAGTAACCGAAGAGTTCTCAATCAAAGTCGGGGTGCACCAGGGAAGCGTCTTAAGTCCTTTGCTCTTTATTACAGTCCTTGATTATCTGCTTGAAGGTAAAGTGATGAACCCCAAGATACGTCAGTTATTCTTTGTTGACGATGGAGCCATTATAAGTGAAGATCCTACATCCCTGCAACGAACACTTGGTGTGTGGGTGGACGCTCTGGAGGGAAATGGGTGTCGCATTAGTTAAAAAAAAAACAGAGTACTTGTACCCGTTCTCTGATCCACTCAGGCCTATTCCAGACATTTATTTGAATGGAACAGTGCTTCCCAAGTGCGAAAAGTTCAAATATCTGGGATCTATGATCAGAAGCAAAACAACCTGTGATGACGACATCAATCATCGCGTAAGCGTAGGGTGGATGAAGTGACAGAAAAATGCCATCTAAGCTGAAAGGAAGGTTCTACACCGCAGTTGTGCGTCCAGCGCTCACATACGGCTCACAATGTTGGACGATGTACAAAAGGGGCCTCACTCTGTATTGCTACTCAAATCATTCGAATTCGCAGAATTGTCACTCTGTAATTCGAATCGCAAATCTAAATTTATGACAATCGAACAAACTTTTGTTGCCAACTTCAATGTGAGTTTCTTATCGCAAATCTGGCACTCTGCATTGCTAAACGAAATGTCGAAGTTACTCGAATTCGCATCATTTTGTTCTATCGCTATTTGGTTTGCGGATGTTGAGGTAAGCAATTGTGTTTCTTTTAAAATGTAAGTATTTTATGACATAAAATGTTATTTTTAACTTAAAATACAATGAAAGTGATATACATAAAATAGTTTTGTGAAATTACTTGATTAAAGCGTGTTTTAGAACATGAGTGCAGTTTAACAAAAATCAAATGTAAATGCTCCACCTCAACTTCTCTTGAAGGTAGCAGTGGATAGAATGAGTAAAGTGGGAAATACACGATACAACTGTTCTACGAACGGTATCACAGCTTTGGTGTTGTATACGATAATTGTGTCGTGTGTATTTACACAACCGACCGTTGTACCGATATCGTATGGTCGCATGCTCTTGACGGTACAACCGCTGTAACATACACAAACTGTATGGAAATTATATGGTGTGTATGTATAAAATGTCTAGTCGTATGCAAATTGTATGAGTGTGCTGCATACAACAGTGTGCCGATGCCGGTACGACGGTGGTACTGTGTATTTCTCACCTAATACTCTCAGTTTCGGGTTGAACCAACCACTGCTATATTTTTCTTCTACTTTTTATCACTTAGCTCCATTATATTCTACCTATTTCTAATTCGCCTGCGTTCTATTCTTTCTCCTTGTGTGTCATCTTGATGAAACCACAATTCGACAGCATCCAATTCCATTTCTATAACATTTATTTAACTTTCTTTCTCAAATATAAATAAAACACAATATTCTTTGGAACGAAATTTGCATCAAAGTGGCATTTCAGCGTTCGATACTCGAAGCAATATTCGCACATTTCATAGCCCCAGTTGGCAATACAGTGCACGAAATAAATATAGCGTACAAAACATATTTTAATGTAACTCATTTTTATATATTTATTTTTCATTTAATTTTTTTTTATAAACTTAATAGCAACAAAGCAATATAATAAAACATTAGGTTTAAAGATTCATCAAAAACTTGACACAAAAAAAAACATTGCGATTTAGTTCAAACGAAATAATTAAAGCGTACAACTTGAAAAAACAATGTTTTTATTAATAAAAAAACAAATCTTTTATTTTTAATAATCAATATGATCTCCATTCTTTTGAATAACATAATCCATGCGACGAGGCATTGAGTCAATTAAATTATTTAATGTTAAAAGTGTGATTTTTGTACACTCCTCGTTAATCGCGATGCGGAGCTGCAGTAAAGTGTCAAATTGACGACCATTTGCATAAACTTTTTGCACCATGGTGCCCCAAAGATTTTCGATTGGTATATTCCTTGACTTTAAGAAATCTTTGGTAAGTGCGGCGCTGTGTATGGTTACATTGTCCTGCTGAAAAGTCCAATTATCCTCCAAAATATTGTCTTCAAAATGAATCAGAACATCGTCCAGGATTTCGACATACTTTTCTAAATTCATCTTATGGGAGATAAGGCACATTGGAGACTATCCATGGTAGCTAAATGCAGCCCATACCATAAGTGAGCCTCCCTGGAAAGTAGGCGAATAACGAGTTTATCGCTCAGTTCTTAGATCCCTCCAATATTTTTGGTTGCCGTCAGGCCCATCCATATTACATTTTTTTCTCATCACTAAAAATGATGAATTTCCGTTGCTCTTCTCAAAATGCGAATTCCAACTTTGTTGTCCTGTGGCGTGTCAAAAGCTTAGGTTCATGTGCCCTTTTTTGGTACTTCAGATTGTCATCCTTTTTAGTATCTGTTGAACTCTGCTTGTTTTACCGGAAGAGATAATTTGAGCCTTATTTAAGATGGACTTATGTTTTTATTGACTGCCAAATGTTTTATTGCCCGGATGTCCCTGCTGTTGATCATGGGTGGCCGCCCGGATCTTCTTCTTTTGTAGTAATTTTCGCTATCTTTTAGAAAATTGCAAATGGTCTTTTTATTTCGGTTTAATTTTACAGCGATTTCCCTAATTGTCTTTCCGCTGTCTATGTAAGCAATCATTTGAGCGCGTTCTTCAAAAGTCAATGTTGGTCCTCGTGGCATTTTTAAGAATGACGTCCTAAAACTGATTATATCTTCACCTTAATGAAGCACTTATTACATAATTAATAGGATCACTTACCACTAAAAACTTTTTAACAATTGAAAAGAATTATTAGCAAAATACCCTTCAATAACCGCAGTCAAACGCGTTGTACGCTTTATTTATTTCGTTCTACGCCAGAAAAATGTCCAAGAAAATGCCAGATAACGGTACATGAACAAAGCGCCAAATGCAGAAAAGAATTTTTTTTCGTTCATTCATGCATATATAAACCTAACTTACAGTTTAAAAGCAAAGAAAAGTTATTAAATTTCCAAAAAAGAGATCATGTTCTTTTGTACGCTATACTTATTTCGTGCACTGTACTTCCATTCGATTCTGTTTTCTTACAGAGTGCCGACTAAGATTAGAATCGCAAAGCACTTTCGCACTTTCGTGAGGCCCAAGGTATGAGAGTAAGTTAACGGCAGCTGAGATGAAGATGCTTCGCATGACAGCGGGAGTGACAAAGCTTGATCGAATAAGAAGTTCGAAGATCCGTGGAAGCTTTCACGTCAAGGAAACCATCGTACAAAAAATAGAGCGCGACCGGTTCAGCTGGTACTGCCACGTTCAAAGAAGAGATCATTTGAACCCTGTTAAAAAGGTAATATCAAGGCATGCCTATAAACGCCTGGATCAGACAAATGCGACGACATCGGCATTTCATTGGCCTCAGTAACCGAGTGATCCAAAATTGGCAGGCCAAATAGGTGAACCCCACAGGCGGATCATTAGAAATGCGGTGAAGTGGGAGGGTTGTGATCCCTTGTTTTCGGATCATAACCTCGCTGATAAAAGGAAGAAGAAGCAGTAGTAATATTCCTGCTAAGCAGTTAGAGCTTGAAATGTTTAAGTGTCTAAAAATTTGCTCGGCATTAAATCTAAGTGTTCGAGGAATAAGTGCGACCAAGGATCAACAAATAGGAAGCTTTATAAAAACTTAGTTATTACGGAAGATATGCCCTATTTTGTGCATATATAAATAAAATTCCATCCACGCGTTGTATGATATTCCTCATTTGTTCAAAAGTGTTAGAAACAACTTACTCAAAAGTACCGAAGATGATGTTGTGTCATGGAAAGTTATCGAATTTCTATACAGTATTGAGAAACATCAAACAGTTAAAATTTGCACAAAGTTGACATCCGGTCACATTAACCCTACAGATTTTCAGAAGATGAGCGTGCATCTAGTTACACAAGTAAGTACCTACTAAGCCGAAGTGTTGCTATTGGAATAGAGACACATAATAAATTTAGCCGATTTCCAGACAACTTAAATGAAAGAACTCAAAGCTTATTTTATGGTTTTGAGCGACTTACTCGTAAATCACTGAATTTGCTATAACTTTTGAAATGAAAAAATTTCCTAAAAATTTGCTGAATGTTTTTTGAAAATACTTTAGAAAATATACAGTTTAAAAATTATCAATTTTCTAAACACCGTTATTTTTTTGGCAGCGTTTTAAACACGACATTTTATTCCTCATCTTATATTTTAGTATTTTTACAGGGCGATATTTCCCTTATATTATTTCAGCGAATTAAAGTTAATATTTTTTTTATTTTTATATAAGGTCTGAGCTTTAGAACCAAGTCAAAATCATTACTAACTATTTTAAGTCTCTAAGACTTGAATATTTCTTAGTTGTCCTACGATTTAATAATAGCCGCGTTTTGTTATCCTCGTGAGCTGAACTAGTTCATCTCAAAATAAAAAAACGCTCCTGGTTCACATGGAAATTTCATTTTCTCAAGTTGGTAGCAGCAGCTACACACTGACGTTTCATATGAATTCAAAAGGGTGGGAAAATGGCAATCGAAGTGAGAGAAGTGCTTAATATTTTTATATTTGTTTAATAATTAAGTATTTTTAGATACTTATGTCAGAAAGTGAGGATAAAACAAATAACTATGATTTACTTCTGCCATTCAGCAAAGCTGCCAAGCTTTACACATAATTTTTTTGTGGAAAGCCATCTAGTGGTGAGATATGGATTTAGAAATTATGGTTCACGAAAATTGAACCAGCTCAAGTGCTGGTTCAATTGTTGTCTTTGCATCCTGTGTAAAAATATGAACTGAACCAGTTCACGGGAAAACAAAACGCAGCTAATGTCACTGATCTATCGAAGAACGACAAACCCGCTAATTTCTTATCCAAATACCTTCTTCGATAAATAAGTGACTAATGAAACTCGCAAGCACTGCAAACGAAACCACGCTCGGGAGCTGCACAAAAAATGCACGACCAAAATGATCATACCATATATGGAATGAACCTCGACAATTTCGTCACAACACACACCATACAATTTTTTGAGAATCTTAAAATATCACTTGAATTTTTAAATGTGGATCCACAAGACTGGATAAACCAGGCTTCTTGCGTTAATGGTCTCCAAATAGTAAAACAACTTTATGCAATTAACGACTCGGCTGAACAAAGCGTGGCTCTTATCTGTAAGTACAATTCATCATTGACTAGCAATGAAGAGCAAAACCAGTACTTTCTTCAAGTAGTATGGAATCACCCAGAAAAAATAAAAAAATATTAACTTCAATTCGCTGGAATAATATAAGGGAAATATCGCCCTGTAAAAATACTAAAATATAAGAAAAGGAATAAAATGTCGTGTTTAAAACGCTGCCAAAAAATAACGGTGTTTAGAAAATTGATAATTTTTAAATTGTATATTTTCTAAAGTATTTCCAAAAAACATTCAGAAAATTTTTTAGGAAATCTTGTTCATATTAAAAGTTATAGCAAATTCAGTGATTTACGAGTAAGTCGTTCAAAACCATAAAATAAGCTTTGAGCTCTTTTATTTAAGTTGTCTGGAAATCGGTTAAATTTATTATGTGTCTCTATTCCAATAGCAACACTTCGGCTTAGTAGGTATTTGAGTATGCACGCTCATCTTCTGAAAGCTAAATATTAGTAAATGAATGGTATTGAAAGATGTTTCTTTTTCGGACCATGGCTACATACAATTTAGTTTGGAACTTACCAAACCTCCACTAAAATCCTTTGGGAATCCTAGGAATACTAACTGGCAGGTTCATAATACATGATTAAATAGAGAACTTAACACCGAGATAACTAAACCATGTTCACCATCTCATATCCACCAGATGGTAGACAAACTGTCCAAAACTATGAACAAAGGCTTCTTGAGGGTTTTTAAAAGAGAGACAAGGAAAGCTCAGCTAGAATCGTGGAGATTATTCTGTAGCAATATAGAAAGGACAAACGATTCTAGCAGATGAAAAAAATACTTTCCAAATCACCTCATATCCTTAGATTTATCCAGAAACCTAACAGAGACTAGACCATGTCCACAGAAGGAACATTAAACCTTCTGATGGACACTCACTTCCCAGGAAACTGGACTAGTACTACAATATTAACTAGGAAATACAAAATCCCGATCATAGCTCCATCTAAATTTAGCAACACTTAGCTTTACAAACAAAGCAAAATACTTAGGGCTAACCCTTGATAGTAAACTTAACTGAAAACAGAACATTCAAGACCGAACCAAGAAAGCAGAAATCGCCATCTACACATGTAATAAGGCTATATGTCCTAAATGGGGTCTTCAACCAAAAATAGTCCATTGGTTGTACCTGCCGGTGGTAAGACCAATAGTGCTTTATGGCGTTGGTGGCATGCACTTGAAACAAGGTGCAACACAAACTCTATCGAGAGAGTACACCGATTAGTATGTAGGTACATAACATGGGCTCGCAAGTCCACTCCCACGGCCGCCTTAGAAACTCTACTTAACATTTTGCCTATTGATATCTTTGGGAAAATGGTAGCATCTAAAGCAGCCCTAAGACTTAGAGAATTTCTCCAGTGGTCAAGCTTACAAATCGGCCACATGAAAATTCTACAAAATTCCAATCTCAGAGAAACAGATTACACATCCCCATTTATTGATTTCAATATCAAATATAACACCACCCTGACAGATCCGGGATGACGGTATCATTCTAAATGACTAAATAAAACTAATAAAATTATTCATGTGAGCTATTAGAGTCAGGACTATGCTTCATCAGAGCCTAATCCACGGGTGGAGAAATTCACCGTGGATAGGTAAATCTCAGCTATCTGCCGAGATGTGAATAACTCTATTTAATCAATCACCCCTAATACTTGTTTGTACACTATACCTACTCGGTATACAGGACAGCCACCTTACCTAACCTAACCTACATATTATATACAATATTCAAAAATGCACGGGAGATACGTGCAAAGGACGATATTTTATTCGTAAGGAAACAGATCTTCCATGGATCATACAGATACACACAGCTGCTTATGTACATACATATTTTTGTTTCGATCCACATATTCAAGCGAAATAGAGAAAGGGTAAAGAAAAAGATATATTTTGTTTGTCTCCTTACAAATAAGTTAAAGCTTTAGAAAAAGCTTTTTTTAATGGATTCGGTTCCATACATCACTTTATCCCATATGCATGCGACATCTGTATGCCTATTATCTGTGTTACTATCTAAAAGATTTATTTTAAAACAAATATGGCAAACATGCCTAATATAGTATAAAAAAGTTTTGAAAAAGAAATGCAAAAAATAAAATCAAACTAGCTAATAGTAGAGAATTCATTGATAATTGAAAACAAGAGAAAATGCAAAAAAAATAGCAAAAAGAAAGCAAAGACAAGAACTATTAGGATTAAGAGAATGGCAATGAGAAAGCGTGACTAGGTACAGTTCTCAGAAGTTGAGATCTAACATTTCGTTCACTATAATCAAAGTTAAGTATATCAAATGAGGAAAAATAACGATTATGATAAATTTGCATCCTTATAACAGGTGATTTAAAAAAAAGATTTGTGCACGCTCGCGGTGGTTTGAATGTTTGCATTAATTGTCTGTTTGACCGAGATGTGACTATATACCATAAATAAGTTTCACTAGCAATTAACCTTCGTTGAGTTAGTGAAAGGATCTTAAAGAGTTTTAATCTCTCATCATATTCACTATGGTTGGAAAATAGTTTGTATTGAAGGTACCGGGTGAATTTTCGTTGAACTCTTTCTATTACCTCATTATGAATTTTGTAAATTGGAGACCACACTACTGCAGCGTACTCAATAATGCTTCTACACAACGTTTTATAGAGGTGGGGAAAGGACTCAGGTTTCTTGAAAAATTTGCCTACTCTAAAGATTAAACCCATAATTTTTGACGAATTTTTGCAAAGTAAGATAGTCTGTAACATACTTACTTACTTAGGTGGCGCTACAGTTCGGGGTGAACCTGGGCCTCAACCAACAAGCCTCTCCATTTAGCTCGGTCTTTAGCTAATTGCCTCCAGTTGCGCACTCCAAGTTGGTCGAGGTCCCCTTGAACTTGTGCGCGCCACCTACGGCGATGATTCCCTCTACTGCGTCGTCCCTCGGGGTTAGATTCGAAGACTCTGCGGGCCGGAGCGTTGGTGTCCATTCGCTCTACATGTCCTAGCCATCTCAGACGTCCAATACGCAGTTTTTGACTAGGTCGATGTCGCTGTACAGCTCGTATAGTTCGTGATTGAATCTTCTCCTCCAAAACCCGTCAACGCAAACGGGACCGAAAATCTTACGAAGAATTTTTCTCTCGAAGCGACCAAGGATATCTTCATCCTCTTTTAATAAAGTCCATGTTTCAGCGCCGTAAAGCAGGACTGGGATGATCAAGATCTTATATAGAGTCTCCTTAGTTGTTCGAGATAGGGCTTTACTGTTGAATTGCCTTATAAGCCCAAAAAAACAGCGATTGGCAAGAGTTATTCTTCGATTGATTTCTGCACTGATTTTGTTAGTAGAATTTATAGCAGAGCCAAGGTAGACAAAGTCCCTTACTACCTCAAAGTTATAGCTGCCCACGGTGACGTTTTGTCCAATTCGTCGGTGTTGGTTTTCCCTTCTTGTTGACAGCATATACTTGGTTTTGCCCTCGTTTATCGCCAAACCCATTTTGGCCGCTTCCGCCTCAATGCTTGCAAACGCACCGGTGACAGCCCGCTGAGTTCTTCCGATAATGTCTATATCGTCGGCGTATGCAAGCAGTTGTACAGACTTGTAATAGATTGTGCCTCCGGTGTTGGCTTGTGAGTTCCGCACAATCCGTTCAAGTATAATATTGAAGAAGTCACATGACAGCGCGTCACCTTGTCTAAAGCCTTTTTTGACATCAAAGGTCTCGGTGAGGTCATTACCGACCTTGATGGAGCAGCAAGCGTTCTCCATCGTCAGCTTGCATAGACGGACAAGTTTGGCAGGGATGTCAAAACTAGACATGGCTCTATAAAGCTCTTCTCTATAGATGCTGTCATAGGCGGCCTTGAAATCGATAAAGAGGTGGTGAGTATCGATTTGGAATTTTTGGGTTTTCTCCAGGATCTGCCGAAGTGTGAAGATTTGAATGATGATGGACTTTCCTGGCCTGAAACCGCACTGATAGGGTCCAATCAAGCTGTTGATAAAAGGTTTCAGGCGTTCACACAATATCGCAGAAAAGATCTTGTATGCGATGTTGAGGAGACTGATGCCTCTATAATTGGCGCAGTTGAGGGGGTCTCCTTTCTTGTGGATCGGGCAAACGATGCTGAGATTCCATTCATCAGGCATACACTCGTCTGACCAAATATTAGAAATGAGCTGGTGTATGCACTCTACCAATTCATCCCCAGCTGCCTTGAAAAGTTCGGCCGGTAAGCCGTCAGGTCCAGCAGCCTTGTTCGATTTTAGCTTGGATATTGCTATCCTCACTTCGTTTTGGTCAGGTGGACGGAAATTTTGACTATCATCGTCTATGTTGAATGGTTCATTCTGCCTGACAGCGGGATGTTGGTCATGATGGCATGTTGGCAGCGTTGCCACTGGTCTTCGGTACTTGATGCTGGCGGCAAAGGGGTGATTGATAGATATCGGGATACGCGTTCAGTGAAGAGTCTGGCGGTCTCTTGCGATTGTAGCTTTTCGACGTTAAAGTCTGTAACATGGGTGTTTTAAATATCTTTAAATCATCGGCATATATTAAAGAGTTAGAAAACAGAATGTTATTTATATCATTGATATACAAAATAAATAATAAAGGGACTAAGATTGACCCTTGTGGAACACCAGAAGATGGATAAAATGGTGTGGAAGACACTTTATTCATAACTACAATATGCTGCCTATCTGCAAGATGAGTGTCGAACCATTTCACAAAATTATCATGCAAATTTATAAAATTTTCGTATTTTCATTAATATAATTTTACGACTTATCTTATCAAAGGCTTTTGAGAAATCTCTATAGACTACATCAACTTGGGTTCCTTTATCTAATGCATCAGCAACAAAATGTGAAAAGTTTATTAAATTCGATACTACCGATCTATTTCGAACGAACCCGTGTTGGCACTCACTTATGTGAGGTGATATATGCCAAATAATTGAATTGTATATCATTTTCTCAAAAATTAAGGATAGGGCGTTTAGAATACATACCGGACGATCGTTTTTTAGTTTTATCTCAGAGAGGCATCCATCTTTAAAAATAGGGTTAACAGAAGCAGGTTTTAGACACGAGGGAAATAAGTTATTATTTAAAGATGTATTGAAAAGCAATGTGAGAGGATTCGATTTCTGTGCAGTAATGGTTGTAATCGGAATGTCAGCTACACTCACATTAACCTCATTAATATAGTTAAATGCCTCACTGTAATTGCTACGAAATTAGAGGCAAAAGCTTCGCAAATATCTTCGTTCGAGGAGTAAACTACGTCATTAAGAGACATGGTATTAGGTATCATTGATTTTTCGCAATTCTTTTGAATAGGACCAAAACAACTTGACATTAGTTTTGAGGTTATACTCAACATCGCTTACGTATTTAGTGTAACAAGTTTTAACACATTGTATACACATGTGTATTTCAAGTATTTGTGTTTATTAAAACAAGCGATTGGAGTTATGTCGACGTGGGTAGTCAAACTCTCCCTTTCACGGTATCCCATTCTAAACAGGTCCTGGTTGAGCTTCCGAGAGCCTAAAATAGTCACCTAATTAAGGTGGTGACTGCAAAAGTAACATTAAACTAAGAGAATCGCAACAGTTATCAACTATGCTGTACCTAGCACAACGTACTATGCCGTCCCATATTATGATTTCGACATAAATGCCGAGCTAGCAAATACTATAATCTTTTGAATTCTTTGGAACACAACGCTGTCATAAAACAATTCAACCCAGAAGTAAAATCCTTTAACGATTTTCATAAGTAAATCTGAAAACAAGTTATGATTAGAATAGGAAGAAAGACCAATATTCTAAATTATTAAAAGAACTTAACATATGTAAATGTGCTAGATGAAAAAGTAAAACAGTAAATTTTTAAAATATGCAGATGTCTTAACAGGAGACTAATTGACTGTCAACAATTTTGACAAACAAAAAATTTCCTTAACGGATAACAATCCAGTTTATATCAAAATTTATAGATTACTACATTCACAATTGAAAAAAATACGAGTAAATACTCAAGTAGACAGAACCAACAGTAAGCCCATTCAACTCACCATTACTAGTAGTACAAAAAAAAAAGTGTTAATGGCGAAGAAAAATGGCGACTAGTAGTACATTTCCATAGTTAAATAAGGAAATAATGGATGAAAAATGTCCATTAACAAGATTAGACGATTTTCTAGATACCTTAGGAAGAGTAAAATATTTTTCAACTAGTGTAAGGTATTAAAGTAAAGTACCAATGTTATGGCAAGACTGCCATGTGAAGGACCAACGTTGATTAGCTATACTGTGTCCTTGGAATTACACTATTGCCATAAGATGTACTTTCATAGGCATTGGCAAGATTTTCTAGAGAGTCCTAACCAATAGGCTGGGCGTAAACACCAAACGTCTCCAATAGTCTATTTTCGCGGAAGTAGGGCTAAAAAGCCAGAAGTGAGAACAAAGTTGAAAGTCTAGATTGATTCGGAATTTTATTTTAGCTTTTATACAAAGTTTCCCTCCAGCAAATCCATACTATATCGATATGTATTGAATCCAATACACAATCGATCCGAACATAATTTGATCTTACAGTTAGCGCGAAGGGTGCATATACTTCGAATAGGTCATAAAAAGTAATCATGAACCACGCGACACTATTTCTAATTCTCGAAACAATGTAATGCGAGTATGCACTGATGGCACACTCATTTACGAGCACGGTCAGCGTACTCAGTTTTTACGTTTACTATGACACACTCATTCGTTAGCATGGACAGTGTATTCAGTGTTTACGTCGGTTTTACTACGCCTGCATTCTCGCGGTGTCATCATATTCACCCGGATTACCGTTGGCGTTTTACGCTTTTCGACGATTGCTGTTTTACTCATAGCTACGACCTGCTGACCGTTAAACGTCACTAAGCATTGATTTTGACAAATGGAATACTATTACAACTCTCTCACATTGAAGTAGTTATGAAAATGAATTCGTGGTACATCTGAGGAATAAAACGACAATCGTCGAAAAGCATAAAACGCCAACGGTAATCAGGGTGATTGTTTGTTTATGGTTCTGAGTTGTAGCTGTGGTGTTATGTAATGCAGTCATGCATTAGCTATTCCGTGCACTTTGGGTTGAAAAAAAAAATGCTTTATTGATAATGGTGGTTTTCCAAAGATATCAATGGGAAAAATGTTAAGTAGTGTTTCTAAGGTGGCCGTGGGAGTGGATCTGAGAGCCCCTGTGAAGCACCTACATACTAATCGCTGTATTCTTTCGATAGAGTTTGTGTTGCACCTTGTTTCATAAACAAGCCATAAAGCATGATTGGTCTCACCACCGGCAGGTACAACCAATGGACTATTTTTGGTTGAAGACCCCATTTAGGACTTACTTACAGCTCTGTGCAAAAAAATAGCACCAAGTTGAATTTTGAACTTCTAATGCATTTAATTTTTTTTTTGCTGGCGTTAACAAATGGCATCTATTGTAGAATAACTCTTTGATGTTCAGTGGTGTAACGAAAGGACACATTTATTCAAAACTGAACTTTAAGAAACGGGAATTGCCCGTTATACGTAACGAAGACAGATTTGTAGTGTGCAAAAAAATAGCACCGCGTCATTCTGGAGAGAGTTTTTCTGGTGTAAAGTAGTGTTTATCAATTTTTTCAGATTAAAACATTTGTAGGTAAGATATTTGAATAATTTAAAATTAATATTTCATAAAAGAAATGTATCTGCCAGCTAAAATGGGTCGCGGTAAACATTGTTCCGATGAAAAAAGATCACTAATAAGAAAATTGCTATCTGAAGGAAATACTTATAAATTTATTCGTGAAATAGTTGGCTGCTCCAATAAAATGATTTCCAACGCAAAGAAGTTTGTTCAACACGAGGAAATAAGAGGGAGAAAGCCGAAATTAACGCCTAGCGATGAACGAGGGATCATTAGATTAGCAAAAAAAGACCCGTTCATCACCTCAACAAAAATAAAGGAGGATTTGAATCTTAATGTGGACACTTCTACAATTCGAAGAAGACTCTTAAAGAACCGTTTGCCTGCCAGAAGTCCCAGAAAAGCACCCTTTTTGAAGAAGGTTCACTTGCAAAAAAGAACAAAATTTGCAAAAGATCATTCGCATTGGCCAAAAACAAAGTGGCGTAATATTCTATGGACCGATGAGTCAAAAATTGTTTTATTTGGGACTCCTGGCAGCAGAACATTCGTTCGGAGGCCGAAAAATCAGGAGTTTAAACCACAATACACTTTAAAGACAATTAAGCACGGCGGCGCAAAAATTAACGTATGGGGATGCTTTTCATATAATGGTACTGGTCCCATATTTTGGATCAAACCTATAATGACCGCCGAAGTTAACATTGATATTATGAGGCAAATCATGCTCCCTTACGCCGAGTGGAATATGCCTCTCACATGGGTCCTGCAGCAAGACAACGACCCGAAGCATACCAGCAAATTGGCCAAAGAATTTATGACAAGGAATGGGGTTCAGGTTTTGGAATGGCCAGCTCAGTCTCCAGACCTGAACCCCATCGAAAATCTTTGGACTGATGTTAAGAAAGGAGTATTTAAAGCAAAACCCAGAAATACACTTCAGTTATGGGAAGCTGTGCAGGCGGCGTGGAGGGATATTCCACTTGAGCGATGTCAGAGGCTAGTCGACTCCATGCCACGACGTTGCGCCGCTGTGCTTAAAAATAAAGGTCACACGACCAAGTATTAAAGTCCTTTAATTTAAAACTAAAAACCCTTGCATCTTCTTTGAATTTTTAATTTAATCTATGAATTTTTATTTTTGGTGCTATTATTTTGCACACGTCAGAACTGACCTTTTGTTTTTAAATGCTTTTCTCATGAACTTTTAAAATTTTTCTTTCATCAGACTTGGTGCTATTTTTTTGCACAGAGCTGTACTTACTTAGGTGGCGCTACAGTTCGGGGTGAACCTGGGCCTCAACCAACAAGCCTCTCCATTTAGCTCGGTCTTTAGCTAATTGCCTCCAGTTGCGCACTCCAAGTTGGTCGAGGTCCCCTTGAACTTGTGCGCGCCACCTACGGCGATGATTCCCTCTACTGCGTCGTCCCTCGGGATTAGATTCGAAGACTCTGCGGGCCGGAGCGTTGGTGTCCATTCGTTCTACATGTCCTAGCCATCTCAGACGTCCAATACGCAGTTTTTTGACTAGGTCGATGTCGCTGTACAGCTCGGATAGTTCGTGATTGAATCTTCTCCTCCAAAACCCGTCAACGCAAACGGGACCGAAAATCTTACGAAGAATTTTTCTCTCGAAGCGACCAAGGATATCTTCATCCTCTTTTAATAAAGTCCATGTTTCAGCGCCGTAAAGCAGGACTGGGATGATCAAGATCTTATATAGAGTCTCCTTAGTTGTTCGAGATAGGGCTTTACTGTTGAATTGCCTTATAAGCCCAAAAAAAACAGCGATTGGCAAGAGTTATTCTTCGATTGATTTCTGCACTGATTTTGTTAGTAGAATTTATAGCAGAGCCAAGGTAGACAAAGTCCCTTACTACCTCGAAGTTATAGCTGCCCACGGTGACGTTTTGTCCAATTCGTCGGTGTTGGTTTTCCCTTCTTGTTGACAGCATATACTTGGTTTTGCCCTCGTTTATCGCCAAACCCATTTTGGCCGCTTCCGCCTCAATGCTTGCAAACGCACCGGTGACAGCCCGCTGAGTTCTTCCGATAATGTCTATATCGTCGGCGTATGCAAGCAGTTGTACAGACTTGTAATAGATTGTGCCTCCGGTGTTGGCTTGTGAGTTCCGCACAATCCGTTCAAGTATAATATTGAAGAAGTCACATGACAGCGCGTCACCTTGTCTAAAGCCTTTTTTGACATCAAAGGTCTCGGTGAGGTCATTACCGACCTTGATGGAGCAGCAAGCGTTCTCCATCGTCAGCTTGCATAGACGGACAAGTTTGGCAGGGATGTCAAAACTAGACATGGCTCTATAAAGCTCTTCTCTATAGATGCTGTCATAGGCGGCCTTGAAATCGATAAAGAGGTGGTGAGTATCGATTTGGAATTTTTGGGTTTTCTCCAGGATCTGCCGAAGTGTGAAGATTTGAATGATGATGGACTTTCCTGGCCTGAAACCGCACTGATAGGGTCCAATCAAGCTGTTGATAAAAGGTTTCAGGCGTTCACACAATATCGCAGAAAAGATCTTGTATGCGATGTTGAGGAGACTGATGCCTCTATAATTGGCGCAGTTGAGGGGGTCTCCTTTCTTGTGGATCGGGCAAACGATGCTGAGATTCCATTCATCAGGCATACACTCGTCTGACCAAATATTAGAAATGAGCTGGTGTATGCACTCTACCAATTCATCCCCAGCTGCCTTGAAAAGTTCGGCCGGTAGCCGTCAGGTCCAGCAGCCTTGTTCGATTTTAGCTTGGATATTGCTATCCTCACTTCGTTTTGGTCAGGTGGACGGAAATTTTGACTATAATCGTCTATGTTGAATGGTTCCTATAGCCTTATTACATGTGTAGATGGCGATTTCTGCTTTCTTGGTTCGGTCTTGAATGTTCTGTTTCCAGTTAAGTTTACTATCAAGGGTTAGCCCTAAGTATTTTGCTTTGTTTGTAAAGCTAAGTTCAGTGTTGCTAAATTTAGATGGAGCTATGATCGGGATTTTGTATTTCCTAGTGAATAGTACTAGTTCAGTTTTGGACGGATTTACGTTAAGCCCAACGCTGTTTGTCCATTTCGCTACTAAATTTAGCGCCGAATTCATTAGATCTCTTAGGGCTTGGGGGAATTTACCTGAAATGGCTGTCGCGATGTCGTCAGCATATGCTACAACCTTGTAGCCTTTATTTTCTAGTGAAGTGAGTAGTTTATTCACTACTAATATCAAAAGTAGCGGTGAGAGAGCACCCCCTGGGGGAGTACCCGAGCTCGGACAGAATTTGTCTGCTGTTCAGCACTCGTTCTATCCAGATGCTTAGGCAGCAACCAACCTCCAGGTCAACGAGCGCTCTTATGATGGATTCTGTATTGACGTTATTGAAGGCGCCTTCTACGTATGTCAAGGAAAGACGCCATAGTATATTCTTTAACGGCGAGAGATTTTTCAGTGGTGCCTACTAACGAGTGTAGAGCTGTTTCCACTGAAAAGCCTTTCCGGTAAGCATGCTGAGAGTTAGATAATGTGTGTACCTTGAGTTTTGAACGAATAAGGAATAAGAGGGTTTTAAGGAAGAAAGAGGAGTGTAGTGTGAGGTCTTACCACATTTCGAGATGAAGACCACCTTAACTTTTTTCCATGAGGACGGGGTATAGCCAAATTTAAGGCAGCTCATGAAATTTGGGTAGTGACCGAAAGAATAAGATCGCGAATACAAGCTGCCGAAATGAGGTTCCTTCGCAGTATTGCTGGAATAACTCATTGGGATCGAGTGTGTAACACCAGAGTACGCGAGGCACTCAATGTTGAGCAGCTACTTCTCCGAACGGAACGATCTATGCTTCGATGGTTTGGTCACGTAGTGCGTATGCCCCCCAGACTGGCTTCCAAGACGTGCCATGATTGCAGTGCCATCAGGTAGGCGACTCCGCGGTAGTCCTAGAAAAAGATGATTGGACCAAGTCCGACATCTGTCCTGGAGTCGTCCAGGGATTCCTCCTGACGAGTTGTAGTCAATGGCGGGAGATCGAGAAGGATGGAGGGTCCATCTGAGCATCCTACCCCCACGACCTTCATGAAGGATTAGCGGGCCATTGAAAATGTATGTATGTATGTATGTATGTATGTATGTATGTATGGATACTACTTGAAGAAAGTACTGTTTTTGCTCTTCATTGCTAGTCAATGATGAATTGTACTTACAGATAAGAGCCACGCTTCGTTCAGCCGAGTCGTTAATTGCATAAAGTTGTTTTACTATTTGGAGACCATTAACGCAAGAAGCCTGGTTTATCCAGTCTTGTGGATCCACATTTAAAAATTCAAGTGATATTTTAAGATTCTCAAAAAATTGTATGGTGTGTGTTGTGACGAATTATCGAGGTTCATTCCACATATTTTGATTTTGGTCGTTATTTTTTTGTGCAGCTCCCGAGCCTGGTTGCGTTTGCAGTGCTTCTTGCATTTTTTTGCGAGTTTCATTAGTCACTTATTTATCGAAGAAGGTATTTGGATAAGAAATTAGCGGGTTTGTCGTTCTTCGATAGATCAGTGACATTATTGAATCGAAGGGCAACTAAGAAATATTCAAGTCTTAGAGACTTAAAGTAGTTAGTAAGTAATGATTTTGACTTGGTTCTTAAGGTCAGATCTTATATAAAAATAAAAAAACATTAACTTAAATTCGCTGAAATAATATAAGGGAAATATCGCCCTGTAAGATAAGGAATAAAATGTCGTGTTTAAAACGCTGCCAAAAAATAACGATGTTAAGAAAATTGATAATTTTTAAACCTTATATTTTCTGAAATGTTTCCAAAAAACCTTTAGCAACATTTTTAGGAAATCTTGTTCAGTTTAAAAGTTATAGCAAATTCAGTGATTTACGAGTAAGTCGTTCAAAACTATAAAATAAGTTTTGAGTTCTTTCATTTAAGTTGTCTGGAAATCGTCCAAATTTATTATGTGTCTCTATTCTAATGGCAGCACTTCGGCTTAGTAGGTACTTGAGTAGCTAGATGCACGCTCATCTTCTGAAAATCTGTAGGGTTAATGTGAGTGGATGTCAACTTTGGGCATATTTTAACTGTTAGATTTTTCTCAATACTGTGTAGAAATTCGATAACTTTCCGTCATCTTCAGTACTTTTGAGTAAGTTGTTTCTAACACTTTTGAACAAATGAGGAATATCATACAACGCGTGGATGGAATTTGATTTATGCACAAAATAGGGTCTATCTTCGTAATAACTAAGTTTTTATAAAGCTTCCTATTTGTCACTCCTTGGTCGCAGCATTTCCTCGAACACTCAGATTTAATGCCGAACAAATTTTTAGACACTTCAATATTTCAAGCTCTAACTGCTTAGCAGGAATATTACTACTGCATTCTACACAATAAAGAACTTGCTTAAATTTTCCTCTCAAGCTTCGTATCATGAAAACACATACGAACTTTGCACAAATGTTTGAACTGTTGTTTTCGCTATAATCTATGAATCCTTCTATAGGTTAGGTTAGGTTAGGTTGGCTGTCCACACGAGAGTGCAGACACACTTAGACCAGTGAAGGTCCTTTGTGATACCATGGATCAAACCATTAGGCCACTCAGGGACTAACAAAACCAACCGGAGCTTTTGACAAAGCGATGGATGCTCATGACGTCCAAGGACGCCAGATCGCAGAGGTCGTCAAGGAAGGGGGACCCTAGATGGAGCATTCTTTTATGCGACAGGGCCGGACATGTGCATAGGAGGTGAAGGATGGTTTCCTCCTCGTCCCTACAGCTTCTGCAGAAGTCATTGGAGAAGAGGCCAAGTCTTTTGGCGTGTTGGCCTATAAGACAGTGTCCAGTGAGAACACCGACAACGCAGCTGATTTGTGTACGCTTTAACTTGATCAGATCGGCACTACGTTTTTGATCCAGCTAAGGCCAGATCTGTCTCGAAATGTGACATGTTGAGCCGTTTCCCCATCTGAGGTTGGTCGTGCTAATAGCGTTCAGCTTTAGTAGATACTTGCATGTAGCGAGGGGCATACCCAGTGCTTGCTATTCAGGCAAAATCCTTAGAGTGGTACCCTGTCTGGCGAGGTCGTCAGCCCTGCAGTTACCTGGAATGTCTCTATGGCCCGGCACCCAGCATAGGTGAATGTTGAACTGCTCTGTGATCTCCATAAGAGATAGACGACAGTTTAAGGCAGCCTTTGAAGTGAAGGAGAACGATTCCAGGGACTTAATTGCCGCTTGGCTGTCAGTGAAAATGCTAATATCCCTGACAGATAATACATTACATTTCAGCCAGGACAGGGCTTCTTTAATCGCCATGATTTCCGCCTGGAAAACGCTACAATGATCAGGGAGGCGGAAAGAGATGCTCAGATTGAGCTGTTCGGAGAAAACACCACAACCCACCCCACCCTCCGTCTTAGATCCATCTGTAAAGAAGTGAACCGAACTGCCATCGACAGGGGGGGAAGTGTCCCATATATCCCGGTTAGGGATGCTCGTACGGAAGTTACGGTCAAATCTCAGTTTCGGCGGGGTGTAGTCCGTGTTTTCGTGTTTGAAGTTGAGAAGATCAAGGATCGAGGAGTGGCCAAAGCGATAGCTAGACCACTGAGAGGAGGCTTTCAAGCGGATGGCCGCACAGGCAGCCAACTGTTTGCCGAAAATATCTAAGGGTAGCAGGTTGAACAAGATGTCCAGTGCCGCGGAGGGAGTAGTTCTAAGTGCACCACTGATGCAGATGCATGCAGATCTTTGCACCTTAGCTAGTTGAGTGAGGTGGACAGCCCTTTCAAGAGCAGGCCACCATACGATCACGCCATATAGTAGTATAGGCCTGATAACGGACACGTAGAGCCAATGGGTGATTTGAGGTTTAATACCCCAGCTCCTACCTATAGCCTTTTTACAGGAATAGAGAGCTACATTAGCTTTCTTGACGCGCTCTAGTAGATTGGCCTTCCAGTTTAATTTCCTATCCAAAATAAGACCCAGATATTTTGCGTTTTCAGAGAAGGTGAGACTGGTGCCATTAATCAAGGGAGGGTCTATCAGGAGAACTTTATATTTCCTCGTGAACAGAACGAGTTCCGTTTTATGGGGGTTAACCCCCAGTCCACAATTGGAGGCCCATTTGGTGAGCCGAAGGAGAGCGTATTGGAGGATATCCCTGAGAGTGTCCGGGTGTTTACCGGAGGAAGCAATAGCAATGTCATCAGCATAGGCGATCACTCTGCAACCTGACGTATCCAGGTCCATCAGTAGTTCATTGGCTACCAGGTTCCACAGAAGAGGTGACAAGACTCCACCTTGAGGTGTACCGCAGCGAGCAATTCTTCTGGCCGATGCTCCGCCCAGCTGTGTGTTAATAATCCTGCATGTAAGCAATTGATTGATCAACACTCCGAGCGAAACATCCACTTTCAGATTTACAAGTGCGTCCGTAATCGCCTTTGGTTTGACATTGTTAAAAGCTCCCTCAATGTCAAGGAAAGCCACCATGGTGTATTCTTTGATGCTCAAGGATTTTTCGATGGTGCGCACAAGCGAATGTAAGGCTGTCTCAACCGATTTGCCTTTGCAGTACGCATGTTGGGTTGGCGAGAGCAGCGCTGGGCTAATACTTTGCCGAAGATGGATATTAATTAACCTTTCTAAAGTTTTAAGCAGAAAGGACGATAGACTGATAGGTCGGAGATCCTTTGGTTCCACGTGCGAGCTCTTTCCTGCCTTAGGTATGAATATGACTTCAACCTCGGTCCAAAGTTTGGGAATATAGACCAGATTTAGACAGCCTGACAAGATGACTTTGAGCCATGGAAGCACAATGTCCTCGCATTGCTGAATTTCAGCTGGAATAACACCGTCAGGTCCTGGGGACTTGAAGGGTTTGAAGCTGCGCATGGCCCATCGGATCTTTTCTGTGGTAATCAAGACTGAAGAGTTGCTGCAAGGTTGAGTGGGGGGATTTCCCACTTGCGATACAGCAACAGGGGAGCTACCAGGAAAGTGAGTATCCAGTAAGATGTCAATGGATTCCTCAGCAGAGGAGGTCCAGTGACCATCCGGATGCAAAAGGAAGCTGGGTATAGAAGGGCTTTTTGAGAGGATTTTCCGCAACCTGGAAGCTTCCGAGGACTCTTCAATGCTTTCGCAGAAGAGTCTCCAGGAACGACGTTGCTCCTTCCTCAGTGAGAATTTGTATTTTCTGAGAGACAGTTTATAGGAGTCCCAATCGGCCGTCTCACGGGAGCTTTTAGCAATATTATAAAGGAGCCTACTGTCTTTCCTAAGAGTACTGAGATTTGCATTCCACCAGGGAGGTTTGATTTTACCTCGAGGTTTGCGGAGTGGGCAGGCCTCGGCCATGGCACCATTTAGTGCCGATGTTAGGGTGTTGACTAGATTGTCAAGGTCTTCAGTGCAGGAAGGTTCAGTAGGCAGGTGGGAGGGAATAAGCGTTAATAAACGTTTCCTATAAAGGGACCAGTTGGTTTTCCTATAATTTCTAAAAACCTTCTGATCAGGCAGATAGTCATCAAGACTAAATTGGAGGTAACGGTGGTCTGAAAAAGAGTGCTCATCAGAGACTCTCCAGTCCTTAACCGAGTTATATAAGTGATCGGAGACAAGAGTGATGTCCAGGACTTCTTGTCGGTTGCGAGTAATGAAGGTCGGTTTGGACCCCCTGTTACAGATTAGGAGGTTAGTACTAAGGATAAAGTCAAAAAGTTGCTCACCTCTTTCATTTATGTCGGAACTGCCCCATATTGAGTGATGGGCATTCGCATCACAGCCAGTGTTTCGGCTCTCTGCTTTAGCAATCAAGCTCCCCAAGATGTCCGGGGGGAGTGGGCCCGCAAGATAAGCCGATACCAACCAGTAATTTCTTGATCGCAATTCCAGGTTGGTAGCGACTATGTCTTGATTGCTGAAATTAGAGAGTAAAAGGATGTTAAGATGGATCTTCGCAAGGATACAGGATCTCGGTTTACCTTCCTTTCTTGCGTAGATTAATTTGTAGTTTGGAGTCTTGAGTCCACAAACCCGGTTTCCAACAACCCATGGTTCCTGGATCAAGACTAAGTCTTCCCCGTGTTTGCTGAGCCGGAGAATAAGGGAGGCCGAAGCCGTGATGGAGTGATGCAGGTTAATCTGAAGGATCCGCAGCATTGGGGCTACTTCTCGCTTCAGATACCATTATCACGGTATTGTTGGCTTCCTCTGAATCTGATGACAGAAGGTCATCCTCGAGAGAGAGGCCACTAGGGTCACTGTCCAGGAGTGATGGTGAGGGAGAGGGAGGACCAGAAAAGTCCAATTTCAAGAGAGCGTCGACCATTTCAGTGTCTGTTGACGAGGAGTCAACCCCCGAAAAAGATGGATCGGAGCGAGGGAAGGGGCTCGGAAGGAGAGGTGTTCTTAGCTGGTGCAGAAGGGACTGCAACCTGCTTGGGAGGTACTTTCTCGAGCTCCTTCTCGTCGCATTTATAGACTTTCAATGTGATGGAGCTGAATCCATAATTCACTACCCCTTTAGAAGATGCCAAGGGGGCCAGAGACTCTTCATTGATAACAATGATCACACTTCTGGTGTCTCCTCTCGACTCGTCCACTTTGGCAATCTTCCAATTATGGGTAGGAAGGGAGCTGTTATTAGCCTTCAGAATATCCAGAATAATTTTAGGATCAGAGGGTTCAGCCAGAATGGTAGCACGTGTTCTTGGTCGGTTTGGAATCTGGTCCTTTTCCACGACCTCCAACTGTGCACCTGGCCAAACCTGTCCTAATTTGGAGACAGCAAGTTTGTAGAGATCCTTCGATCTTTGGTCAGCGCAGGCAATAAGTTTGACATGCCCTTGATGCCAGCCACCATCCCTGCAGGAAACATCAGGGCCGGGATGGTCACTGGCGAGTTTAATCTCCACCTTCCTCCACTTATCCGCCGTAATGCTGCCATCCGGATCGCTATGGTCAACGACCGCGATCACCAAGTGTGCCTTAAGCACTTGGTTGAAAGGCTTAGTAGTAGCGATGGAAGGTACAACCTTGGTCTTTTTAGCAAGGGTGGGAGACTCATCTTGAGACCTCTGGCGTTTGGACGATAAGTCCTTGCTGGATGAGTCGGGGGGGAGCTGGACACGTTTGAGTGCCCAGCTTAAAGAAGTCTTATGCTTCTGGGTTCTATCCTGCTCAGGAATTTCTTGGATGCGGCGAATTAGCTTATAAGCTAGCCGGCGATCTTGGTAGGAGATCTTCGGAGGGGCGACATTCGGCAAGCTCGAAACCGAGCCGTCCGTCGCCCCTGAAAGGGATTTGAGAAGGGGATGTGGATCCTTCGAAGTGGAGGGCACAGCATGCTGTAAGCTCGAGGCCGAACAGCTAGCTGTCCCTGAAGGGACAGAGATGTTAAGGGGTTTGCCCCATCGCGTTTCATGGTCTGGCTTTACGATGGGACCAGGTGTTGACACCACTGTCCTATCCGCCAGTGTACCATGTGCGCGTTCAGCAAGCTTGGAGGCGACCACCTGCTTACAGCTGCTCGCAACGCTAGTGCTAGGCCTCAAGGCCAATGCGGTAGACGGGATTGTCACAGCAGAGCTAGCGGGTATGCTTCCCAGGAGGCTGGAAGACGGTTTTTTAAGAGGACCGTCCTCTTTTTTACTTTTTTTATATTTTTTGTATTTTTTTGGTTATTATTTTTGTTCATTTAATTTGGACCCACGAGTGGCAGAGAATGGGAGGTCGACCTGCACAGAGATCCGCATTGTGCAGGCAAGGTAGGCTAATCCGGAGGTCGCCAGGTATCCGGATACTCCGTTTGCGACTGGACTATTAGTTAAAGTGGGCCCCTAGCCAGGCTGATCCTCGGCACGGGTCGTATTACACCTTGATCCGGCCCACCGGAGAGGAGAGAGGAAAGGAAAGGATATGAAGGGGAAGGATTAGGACGACTACGACTTGGCTTCGTGTCTCATCTGGGGAAATTCCCGAGAATCCTTGACCATTAATAGGCCCCTACACCACGTCGAGGTGTGTAGTCATGTAGGAGAATCCTTCTATAACATCTTTTAACTTATTATAGGTTAAATTCTCTTGTAAAGACACATTTCATCCCAAATAAGCATTACTTTTTTTTTCGTACCATTCAATTTCTCTACTACTGATTTTATCTCATCAAGAAAATATAAATTTCCGATCCTTTCGTTATTCGCTTGGTGGGGTGAGAATGAAAGTTAAAGGAAAATGTAGTGAATAAGCAAGCATGAAAAAAAAACTTATCTGACAGCGCTTTAAGCAAAAGCTTTTTGTCGGTTAGTTGTTGTCGGTTGGTATTAGTAATATTAGCTCAAATTTGTGTATAGGCATGCGACATCTGTATACTTATTATCTGTGATACTTAGTAAGAAAGATAATCAAAAAAAATTGAGTTTAAGTCTTAATACAATGTCCTGTGTAGCTTATAAAAGGTTTTTCAACTGTTAGCTGCCTATTGAAATAAAAATAAAAATAAATAAAAATAAGTATGTATGCATGAATAAGATGCATACATTTGTAGTTAATGCATTAAATTAATTATTTAATATAACTTATTGTCTTTATTAACAGATGGGTATTCCTGAGGCAGTAATAGATTCGTTAAAGGATTGTCCGGATTTCGCTTATTCGTCTCTTCTAAAAAATGTTGTTGTGATCGGTGGAAGCTCCCTTTTCCCCGGATTCTTAACCCGACTCAAAAAAGAATTAGAAAAACTGGCTCCAGATCATTTTGAAGTTCACGTTTTCATTCCTAAAGAGTAAGTAACCATATTTCATTGAGAAATTTAATAAAAATTTATTTAAGAATTCCTATTCTTATTTAGTCCCGTAACATATGGTTGGAATGGTGGGAAACATTTGTCAGCTGCCCCGGAACTTAATGACTTTATTTTAAAAAAAGCGGACTATGAAGAAAGAGGATTTCAATGTTCTCTTTGCAAGTTTTAATGTCAATAAAATCCAATTGAAGTATAATGATAAATAGTTTTATTATATAAAATTATTCCATTATTGGTAAGATTTCTTCAGGTTTTCGCTCATTCGCCGAAGGATGTTGCTTCGACACACGGTAACTTTAATAGCGGTATTCACTGCGTGATTGGAGTCTACGCACTGGAATTAGGTAAAACGTGCGCAGAATACAGCGCGCCAGGCTGTGGTACGAAAATGTTGTTACTTATTCTTGCACTCGCGCCTTACCGCGTTCTTGGAGCGTACGTGCCAAGAGTGTACCTCTAATGGTCGATCCTGGGCGAAGCACTACGCGAATTTGGCGTGTGCTGGGGTGGGCAACAGTTCAAAAATGTTTTAACTAGTGTACGATTATTTTTTTTATAGATTTGCGCGCACTCAAGCGGTTATGAATACCCTTTATATGTTAACACATAGTGCGGGCATTGGAAGGAATAGATAGAGAGAGAGACAGAGAGATATATGTAGAGAGAGAAAGAGAACGATTTGGTGTATTGGTTTGAAGCTTAGTTGCTTATGCTTCAGAGAAACTCCGGGGTTGCGTCCAGATAACTGGAGTGATTTTTGTTATTTTTTCCCTTTTTGCTTCTGATTCACAGTATTTTTTTTCCCGATAACCGATGTCATAGCAAATCATCATCAACAGAGCGAACAATTCTTGCAGCCATATAACCAAGCTACTGCCAGTGTTGTGCCTTCTCAGTTGTGTTCACACAAGCTTTCGCAATTGATCGGACTGATTGTATATTTCATGAGAAATAAATGCTTGCTGACATCGGGATTTGAACCATGAACCATTAGCGTGGCAATTGACGACGTTACCACTACACCATTCCCATCCTTTTGCTGTTGACTATCGCACGAAATCACGTGGAAAAAGTTTGCGCGCGAATAATACGAGCCCAAACGCAAAATAGTTGGCCTAATATTTTATTTTGCATCACATAAATACATTTTTCAACGTGTTGCTATTATTATTATCTGAATAAAATATATATATTTTTTTTAAATATAAAACATGAACATGTGTCCTTTAAAATACAATTGATAAATTAAAATAATTGATGTCTTTTGTCACAAATTTTAAATGTTGGCGCTCTTTTTTGTATTGCAAAATACTTGGGCCGCTAGTTTTTCGCCACAAAACAGTTGGCCTAGGCCAGATAATGTCTCTCTCTCTTGACATGTACCGTTTATTGTTGCGTAATTTAAGTGTGGGTGTCTCAAGTGAAACATGCACTGATTGCAATCGCAATCAAAGTTCGCCATGGCATGGTTCGAATCCTTGACCATTAATAGGCCCCTACACCACGTCGAGGTGTGTAGTCATGTAGGAGAATCCTTCTATAACATCTTTTAACTTATTATAGGTTAAATTCTCTTGTAAAGACACATTTCATCCCAAATAAGCATTACTTTTTTTTTCGTACCATTCAATTTCTCTACTACTGATTTTATCTCATCAAGAAAATATAAATTTCCGATCCTTTCGTTATTCGCTTGGTGGGGTGAGAATGAAAGTTAAAGGAAAATGTAGTGAATAAGCAAGCATGAAAAAAAAACTTATCTGACAGCGCTTTAAGCAAAAGCTTTTTGTCGGTTAGTTGTTGTCGGTTGGTATTAGTAATATTAGCTCAAATTTGTGTATAGGCATGCGACATCTGTATACTTATTATCTGTGATACTTAGTAAGAAAGATAATCAAAAAAAATTGAGTTTAAGTCTTAATACAATGTCCTGTGTAGCTTATAAAAGGTTTTTCAACTGTTAGCTGCCTATTGAAATAAAAATAAAAATAAATAAAAATAAGTATGTATGCATGAATAAGATGCATACATTTGTAGTTAATGCATTAAATTAATTATTTAATATAACTTATTGTCTTTATTAACAGATGGGTATTCCTGAGGCAGTAATAGATTCGTTAAAGGATTGTCCGGATTTCGCTTATTCGTCTCTTCTAAAAAATGTTGTTGTGATCGGTGGAAGCTCCCTTTTCCCCGGATTCTTAACCCGACTCAAAAAAGAATTAGAAAAACTGGCTCCAGATCATTTTGAAGTTCACGTTTTCATTCCTAAAGAGTAAGTAACCATATTTCATTGAGAAATTTAATAAAAATTTATTTAAGAATTCCTATTCTTATTTAGTCCCGTAACATATGGTTGGAATGGTGGGAAACATTTGTCAGCTGCCCCGGAACTTAATGACTTTATTTTAAAAAAAGCGGACTATGAAGAAAGGGGATTTCAATGTTCTCTTTGCAAGTTTTAATGTCAATAAAATCCAATTGAAGTATAATGATAAATAGTTTTATTATATAAAATTATTCCATTATTGGTAAGATTTCTTCAGGTTTTCGCTCATTCGCCGAAGGATGTTGCTTCGACACACGGTAACTTTAATAGCGGTATTCACTGCGTGATTGGAGTCTACGCACTGGAATTAGGTAAAACGTGCGCAGAATACAGCGCGCCAGGCTGTGGTACGAAAATGTTGTTACTTATTCTTGCACTCGCGCCTTACCGCGTTCTTGGAGCGTACGTGCCAAGAGTGTACCTCTAATGGTCGATCCTGGGCGAAGCACTACGCGAATTTGGCGTGTGCTGGGGTGGGCAACAGTTCAAAAATGTTTTAACTAGTGTACGATTATTTTTTTTATAGATTTGCGCGCACTCAAGCGGTTATGAATACCCTTTATATGTTAACACATAGTGCGGGCATTGGAAGGAATAGATAGAGAGAGAGACAGAGAGATATATGTAGAGAGAGAAAGAGAACGATTTGGTGTATTGGTTTGAAGCTTAGTTGCTTATGCTTCAGAGAAACTCCGGGGTTGCGTCCAGATAACTGGAGTGATTTTTGTTATTTTTTCCCTTTTTGCTTCTGATTCACAGTATTTTTTTTCCCGATAACCGATGTCATAGCAAATCATCATCAACAGAGCGAACAATTCTTGCAGCCATATAACCAAGCTACTGCCAGTGTTGTGCCTTCTCAGTTGTGTTCACACAAGCTTTCGCAATTGATCGGACTGATTGTATATTTCATGAGAAATAAATGCTTGCTGACATCGGGATTTGAACCATGAACCATTAGCGTGGCAATTGACGACGTTACCACTACACCATTCCCATCCTTTTGCTGTTGACTATCGCACGAAATCACGTGGAAAAAGTTTGCGCGCGAATAATACGAGCCCAAACGCAAAATAGTTGGCCTAATATTTTATTTTGCATCACATAAATACATTTTTCAACGTGTTGCTATTATTATTATCTTAATAAAATATATATATGTTTTTTTTAAATATAAAACATGAACATGTGTCCTTTAAAATACAATTGATAAATTAAAATAATTGATGTCTTTTGTCACAAATTTTAAATGTTGGCGCTCTTTTTTGTATTGCAAAATACTTGGGCCGCTAGTTTTTCGCCACAAAACAGTTGGCCTAGGCCAGATAATGTCTCTCTCTCTTGACATGTACCGTTTATTGTTGCGTAATTTAAGTGTGGGTGTCTCAAGTGAAACATGCACTGATTGCAATCGCAATCAAAGTTCGCCATGGCACGTGGCAAGTGCTTATCGGAAAACATGCGTAACTCAATAATTAAACAGTACAAAAAAAGAACGTTCAGTGCGAAACATAATCAATTTGTTCAAGAGGACCGGAAATGTGAACACACTGAAAAAAACTGGAAGACCACCAATTGCTACCGATCGTGACAGAAGGTCTTTGAGAAAAATTCTCAGGAAAGACCGTCGTGCTACAACCGCAAATATCACTTAAGAGTGGAAAAATGAGATTAAAAACAAGTTTCAAGAGACACCTGCATTCGCGAAATGAAGAAAATGGGATACAAATTTTATAAAGTAATTTTGATCATATTTTTTATATTCTATTATCTTAGAAAATTAATTTCTCTAACAAATCGTCAGTCAGGCAAAAGAAAAACCACTTTTGACTCCACTGCAAAAAAGAAGCGCTTAAGGTGGACTCGGGATCATCAATACTGGACGTTGAGCCAATGGAGGAGTGTCATATGGAGCCATAAGTCTCGTTTCGAGCTTTGTGTTGGAGACTCGCGAACAAGAGTCTTAAGAATGCCAGCTGAAGCATTTCACACAGATTGCCTTCGAAGAAAAACAAAATTTACCGCTTCGGTAATGCTCCGGGGATGTATGTCAGCTCAAGGAGTGGGCGAACTTTGCTTCATCGACGGCGTTGTGAATGCTATCAAGTATCAAGACATCTTGGATCATCAACTTTTACCCTCAATTCCAAGGTTGCAAAGAGAAGATGCCAATTTTATATTTCAGCAAAATGGCGCATCATATCATACGGCCAAGCAAAATATGAAATGGCTTCGAGAACACAACATTCCAGTTCTAACGTGACCTGCAAATAGCGCCGACCTGTCTCCTATTCAATCTTTGTGGGGCAAAAATGAAAAAAAAAATCGAGAACAAATCCGGCTAAGAACTTGGTTCAATTGAAGCAAAAGATCCAAGGAGTTTGGGTTGGCATAACCCCTGAATACTGTTTCAATTTAGTGGAAACACTCCTAAGTCGAGTTACGGCCGTTATTAAAAAAAAAAAAAGGTGACGTCACTTAGTGGTAAAGGACAGCTATTTGTATTGGGCCAACTATTTTGCTTCGATAAAAGAGTGGTCCAACTATTTTGCGTAATATGCTTTGCAAAAAAACCGTTTTTTACTTTTTATATTAATTCTTATTATTTTGTAAAGTACTGTTTTTTAACGTGTATAGCTAACACTTACACAACGGCCAAATAAATTTATATTTAACTACGCAACTATTTTGCGTTTGGGTCGTATACGTAAATTAAATACGTAAAAATAAAAACGACTGCAATCCTTGAGTATCAAGAACTGAACTGAACTTTTATTTTCACAAAAATAAATCCAATACACGAACGCTATCATAATCGGAACTCATGGGAGCAGACGCAACGTCAGCGTTCTGTTGGCGTTTGGTTACAATTGTATTCTTTGTTTTCATCTGTATTACTTTCCAATTATGATCATGCTTACATTTCGTGTATACTTATATTATGATCACGCTAACATTAAGTGTTTTATTATGATTTTCATACCTATGTACATAACTCCTCCATTATTAGAGAGACCATTAATTATTTTTATTTCGTATTATGTAGTCGCATAGCTACTTTAAAATACTACATTAACATTTATTTAAGTACATAAGCATAAAATCATTTAAAGTGGTTTTATTTTGAAAAATATAACTGCATATATGAAATGTGGTATTCATATAATTAGTATATATTAATATTTGATTCCTTTCTTAATCAACAACATATTATAAACTGTTTAACAATACCGTATTGATTATTTTCAACTTTTGATTTTAATACAAACTTTTGATTTTAATAAATATCTGTAGAGAAAATAAATAATAAAACAAAACATTCCATATATACACGAATAGACGCGCTTTTTTTATGTCCAGCTGTAGTGAGTGTAAAAAATAGAATCGAATCTGGCAACACCAGCCTAATATTACCCTGTACTATATATACTCGAGCCAGATCTCTTGTTGGCTCAGTCGTCATAAAGCCTTCTCTTTCATTACATTACTTTTAATATTCCTGAATTACTCTATGTAGATCTTTGAATAAAGTATTAACCTATTGTACAAAATTGGCCGCGATTTTTGATTATCTTTTCGAAACTGGTGCCGAAACCCGGGAATTAGATATTAGCGCGAAAAGAAATCGTTTAAGATATGGAGTTGCAGAATCGCTCAGTATTTCGCGGACAGGTCACAAAATTGACTAAAGCAGCGAGCGAGTACTTGAGAAGCCCAGCGTCACAGTTAACACCGAACAATAAGGATAAGTTATCGGAAATAGAAGAGGAGATTAGCGTTCTTGTGCAGCGTATTGCAGCAGCTCGGGAAAATCTTAACAAGGCGAATTTGGAGGTACGGTTCAAAACATTAAAGGAGATGATCTACAAAAGGAGCTAGAAACTTGTTGCGAATATGAAGATAAGGCATTTGGCAGCATAGCCCGATTAGAGCATCGTTTGATGAAAATTCGAGAGAGTCAGGGAGGACTAGCTAAACTCGAAGCATCAATGGCTCGTGCGGAGTCATCGCATAACCTTAAATTGCCCAAACTGGAGTTGAGAAAGTTTAACGGCACGGCTGTGCACGAGAATTCAAGCTTAAGCGGCTCTGATAAGTTTAACTATCTCTTAACAGCATTAACGGGAAAAGCAAGAGACACTATCTCTGGTTTCACTCCAACTCAACACTGTTATGATGCAGCAATATCTCTTTTGCAAGAAGAATATGGCGACACGGAAAAAATTATAGATCGAAATATGCAGAATTGGATATCTCTACCATCCGTCAGTTCGAAATCCGATGTTGGTGGACTAAGACGACTATACAATACGGTCATTTCTCTTACTCGATCTCTAACTACTCTTCGTGTGCCCTATTTCCACTATTACGTTATGCTTAAGACAGTTCTCTTAAAATGTATGCCCACTGAACTTAGGATTGAGTTTCACCGTTCCTACACCATCGACAACAGTAACGATTTGAGCGAAACAGAGACGGGTACGGTGGTAAGCAATACAAGTTCAGTTTCTTTTAAGGGCGACGAGCAAGTGAAAATGCTTTTAAAGTTTTTAAAGAAAGAGATCGAATCAATTGACCGTTCCCATGTAGCTATTCGCTCTAATAACGAGACACTAAAGGTCACACACACAGCTGCATCATTGTTAACTGCAGAAAAGGATAGAGATAATTGTTTCTTTTGCAATTCTGCAAGTCATTTTACTAAAAAGTGGAACAGTAGTCAAACCGTCGGACAAAGAAAGAACATGCTGAAAGAAGATCGTCGATGCTTTCTTTGCACTGAAAAGGGACATTGCTCTAAATTATGTAGGACAAAGAATATCAAATGTTCTCGTTGCAATGGTCGGCATGTCACACCTGTGTGTGAAAGAAACAGTCCTAATACTGTGCAAAGGCAAACTTCTACCACTCAATCAACAGTGACAGATCAAAATAAGCATGTGGAAAAATCTCTGAATATTTGCTCGATTAGCGCACCAACTCGTATTTATTTGCAAACAGCAAAAGCATTTGTTTTTAATCCAGATTCTTCCAGAAATTTATTCATTAGATTGCTGATCGACGGTGGAAGCCAGCGAACTTATATAAATCAAAGCGTTTCCAGGAAATTGAACTTGCCGATTGTGGGAGCCCAAACGATAGAAATCTCAACATTTAGTGGCAGAAAACCGGAGCAGTCCTGCAATTTAGTGCGTCTTTCTTTGAGGAGCCAGTTTAGTAATGAAATTGTGTCTGTGACTGCACTTGAAGTTGAAGAAATTTGTGACGATTGTTTTGATTGATTGTTCTCATTGAACCCGATTGTGCTGACGTCAGAGGCTTGGAGCTGAATTTGGCTGATACAAACATTCAAAATTTGCCGCAAGAACCAGGTATTTCTTTGCTAGTGGGATCAGATTGTTACTGGAGTATCGTTTCAGCTGAAAGTGAGCATCTTTCCCAAAACTTGGCTGTTGTTAAGACGGCATTAGGTTGGACATTACAAGGGCCATCGTCGCGATGCTCCACAAATAAGTCAGTCTGTTTGCCAACTGTAACCTTATTGAACCTGAGTGACGACAAACAAAGGGAACCTAACTTCTGGGACTTGGAGACGATTGGGATTCTGAACGAAGAGAAATTTAGCGCAGACCTACAGAAAACATTCAGCGAGTACGTCGTTAAGAAGGATACTCACTACGAGGCGAAGCTTCTATGGAGACAGGAGGATGTTGATATCGACAGCTACAGAGAGGGTGCACAGTCCAGGTTTGGTAGTTTGATACGTAAGCTTTTGAGAAATCCTGTCGAATTGTTTTTATATGAAAAAGCGATGAATGAGTTGATAGCAAGTGGAACAGCTGAGCGGATCAGCAAAACCATTGAACCAAACAAGCGAACTTATTATTTACCGCATAGGGCAGTTTATAGAGATGACAAGTCTACATCTAAAATTAGAATCGTGTTTGATGCATCGGCACATTCGGGTAGTAATGCAGCACTCAATGATTTGCTTTCCCCTGGTCCCAATTTCTTGCCTAACGTGTTGCGCATCTTGTTGAATTTTAGAATCGAACGTGTTGGACTAGTTGCAGATATTTCAAAAGCGTTTCTGCAAATCTATTTATGTAAGAAAGATCGAGATGTTCATCGATTTTTCTGGTTCGACGAAAAGATAAACGACGTACGTAGACTTCCCAACTGGACAGAATTTCGTATGACTAGGGTTACTTTCGGCGTTGCATGCAGCCCATTTATTTTGCATGTGACCATCAAGAACCACTTAAAAGAAGAGCGGCAAAAGTTTCCACTGACTTGTGCGATCCATGAGAGCACATTTTATATGGACTGAGTCTATGTTGGAGCTGCATTACTTGAAAGAGCTTGTCATTCCCAGATGTATTTACATATTTCCGCCTAGCGAAAGGGAGTTACACGTTTTCGTCGACGCAAGCCCGAAGCATATGGAGCTGTAGCATATATTCGTTATATCACGTCTGAAGGGCAAGTGTATATAAGTTACCTTTGCTCTAAAAATAGGATAGCACCCTTAAGCGAAGACAAATCACCGGAGCTAACGTTACCAAAGCTTGAATTAACTGCTGCTCTTGTCGGAGTCCGACTTTTCGCTTATTTAAAGAATAATCTAGTGACTAGTTTTAAGTCGGTTTATCTCTGGTCTGATTCTCAGATTACACTTCATTGGATAAGTGGGGATTGCAACAAGTGGAAACCGTATGTTGCTAATCGAGTGCGAGAAATCCGCAATATTTCTAAGGAAGCTGTTTGGAGATTTTGCTCTGAGAAATTAAATCCGGCTGATATTCTTACAAGAGGCATATCTGCGAAAAGGTTAGCTGAAGCGAAGTTTTGGCTGCATGGTCCCGAATGGCTGCAGGAACTAAAAGAAGCAGACTTATCGACTCCAATGAAGATAGGTAATAATGACGTTAATCTGATTAGCTGTTTTCTTCTCGTTTCTAGGAAAGAGCCCTGCAAGAGTGTGAACGTAAAGCAAGAACCAATTATGATATTGAAGAATTTTAGCAATTTCTAAAAGATTCTGAGGATCACTGCCTACTTCTTCCGGTTTATTAAAGCGATAAGAAAAAACCAAGGGAAGGGAAAGTCAAAATCAGGACCATCTTTGGAAGCGGGAAAAAACATACAACCTTCGCTACTAGCTGATGTACCAGTTCCAACGGCGGAGGAGTTGAAGGCATCTGAACGATACTGGATTAGATCATACCAGAGAATATAATTTTGTGACGAGCTTCGTAAATTGCGTCAAGGAATTCTGATATTCGTGATCTGAACCCAATTATTGCGAAAGGGGGGTTTTTAAGATCTGGTTCTCGTCTTTCTGCCTTGAAGCCGGAATCAGAGATTTCTTTTGATGAAACTTTTCCTATCATATTACCGAAGGATTGTCGTTTGTCCGAACTGATTGTCACCGATTTACATCACCAGCGTCTCCATGCGGGAATCAGCACTCTATTAGCGGAATTGCGGAATCGTTTTTGGATCCCGAGTGCGAGACAGCTGGTTAAACGATTAATCAAATCGTGCGTTACTTGCAAGCGCTTCAAGGGCAGAGCAGCACGTCAGGTTGTTGGCACTCTACCTGTCGAGAGGATTACTGGATGGAGACCATTCGAAAATACAGGATTAGGTTTTGCTGGTCCGTTGTTTGTGAAGCAGCCGCAAGGAAATAAAAAATACTACATTATGCTGTTTACCTATTCGGCAGTACGCGCTGTTCATCTTGAGCTGACGCCAAGCCTCAACACAGAAACCTGCCTTATGGATATTAGAAGGTTCATGGCGCGCAGAGGAGTTCCAAAGACCTTTTTGTCAGATAACGCCAAGACATTTAAGCGTTCTTCATCAGAGTTGGCCGTCTTGGGAGATATACTTCAATCTAATGAGCTGAAACACTTTTTAGCAGAACGAAAAATAATTTGGCATTTCATCGTTGAACGAGCCCTATGGTGGGGTGGGTTTTGGGAGCGATTAGTGCGCTCTGTGAAGGATGCACTTAAGGCTGCTATCGGTCGTGCTGTGTTGGACGAGGAACAACTTTACACTTTTTTAACCGAGGTCGAGGATGTCGTCAATAGTCGTCCGCTAACCTATATAAGTGATAACGCAAAGGATTTGTCACCACTTACTCCAGCACATTTTTTAAAGGGACATTGTGCTAACCTTAATTTTGAAACAATTAATCTAATTTCAGATAAAGCGCTTCGAGGCAGGTGGATTAGCAGGCTGCGTGCATCTAGACTGTTTTGGAAACGCTGGAAGCTAGAATACCTTAACCAACTACGATCAGCATACGTTTCCCAACGGGGTTCATCATACAGCGTTATGGAAAACGATGTCATTCTCGTTTGCGAACAACATGTTCCACGTTTACTTTGGAAGTTGGCTGTTGTGAAGAAAACCTTTCCTGGACGTGATGGCAAAGTGAGAGCATGTGAGCTTCGTATGTCAGACGGAGGTTCTCTTAGGCGTCCTGTTCAGCTTTTATACCCCCTTGAAGTTTCCGCCCCCCGGAGAAGGTGTAAAAAATAGAATCGAATCTGGCAACACCAGCCTAATATTACCCTGTACTATATAAACTCGAGCCAGATCTCTTGTTGGCTCAGTCGTCATAAAGCCTTCTCTTTCATTACATTACTTTTAATATTCCTGGATTATTCTATGTACATCTTTGAATAAAGTATTAACCTATTGTACAAAATTGGCCGCGACTTTTGATTATCTTTTCGAAAGTGAGCAAATGTAGTGTGTACACTTGATCCATAAATCATTAATTGTGCGAAAGTAAAAGATTTTCTAGTTCTACTCAAACATTACCGGTTTTAATATTACTAGAGACCCTATCAAACAATATCTAAACAAATAGTTTTCCAGCGGAAAATTTTCTTTACTTACTTACTTAGGTGGCGCTACAGTTCGGGGTGAACCTGGGCCTCAACCAACGAGCCTCTCCATTTAGCTCGTCTTTAGCTAATTGCCTCCAGTTGCGCACTACAAGTTGGTCGAGGTCCCCTTGAACTTGTGCGTGCCACCTACGGCGATGATTCCCTCTACTGCGTCGTCCCTCGGGATTAGATTCGAAGACTCTGCGGGCCGAAGCGTTGGTGTCCATTCGCTCTACATGTCCTAGCCATCTCAGACGTCCAATACGCAGTTTTTTGACTAGGTCGATGTCGCTGTACAGCTCGGATAGTTCGTGATTGAATCTTCTCCTCCAAAACCCGTCAACGCAAACGGGACCGAAAATCTTACGAAGAATTTTTCTCTCGAAGCGACCAAGGATATCTTCATCCTCTTTTAATAAAGTCTATGTTTCAGCGCCATAAAGCAGGACTGGGATGATCAGGTTCTTATACAGAGCCTCCTCAGTTGTTCGAGATAGGGCTTTACTGTTGAATTGCCTTATAAGCCCAAAAAAACAGCGATTGGCAAGAGTTATTCTTCGCTTGATTTCTGCGCTGATGTTGTTCTCAGAGTTTATAGTCAAGGTAGACAAAGGCCCTTACTACCTCGAAGTTATAGCTGCCCGCTATGACGTTTTGTCCAATTCGTCGGTGTTGGTTTTCCCTTCTTGTTGACAGCATATACTTTGTTTTGCCCTCGTTTATCGCTAAACCCATTTTGGCCGCTTCCGCCTCAATGCATGCAAACGCACCGGTAATAGCCCGCTGAGTTCTTCCGATAATGTCTATATTGTCGGCGTATGCAAGCAGTTGTACAGACTAGTAATAGATTGTGCCTCCGGTGTTGGCTTGTGAGTTCCGCACAATCCGTTCAATTATAATATTGAAGAAGTCACATGACAGCGCATCACCTTGTCTAAAGCCTTTTTTGACATCAAAGGTCTCGGTGAGGTCATTACCGACCTTGATGGAGCAGCGAGCGTTCTCCATCGTCAGCCTGCACAGACGGACAAGTTTGACAGGGATGTCAAAACTAGACATGGCTCTATAAAGCTCTTCTCTATAGATGCTGTCACAAGCGGCCTTGAAATCGATAAAGAGGTGGTGGGTATCGATTTGGAATTCTTGGGTTTTCTCCAGGATCTGCCGAAGTGTGAAGATTTGATCGATGGTGGACTTTCCTGGCCTGAAACCGCACTGTTTCCCTAGGTTAATTTTTTGCTTCGCCATTGCACTACCACTATCACCAAAACGAATCGTCTCAAAAAATTATGTCTGCTCTAAACCTTCGCTCAAGAACTGCTAACAAAAGACCTGCCATCAACGCCTACGCAATCACCTGCTCCGGCATTGAAAGAGAAAATCTGTGACGCTGCGCTAACTGTGAAAATCCTAGAACAACATCTTTCTAAGCAAGCCGAGTCAATGAAGCTTGGATTTGTTGTAGAAATTTCAAAACTGCGTGGTGAACTCCTCTCTAAGATTGAGGAAATCAACGAGTCGACTCTTTACAGAGGAAAGAAGTCTCTTGTGATACAGTTTTCTTTGGAGTACCTACTGTTCCAGATGAGAATTTACAAAGTTTATTTACTCGACTCTGTTACACTATAAATTGCAACCCGCCTGCTTTAGTAAATGCGTTCCGTTCAAAAAAGACCAACAACAACCATAATACTGCAACGTCACCAACAGTATTGAAGTTCTGCAATTCATAAGAAAGAAACGCCATTTTGATCTCAGCAGCAAATTACCCCAAACAAAATGCTTCTGAACTACGTCTTCATGATCTTGGTTTTGAATCAAACAACAGCTGCTTCCTCAATGAAAGCTTGACCAAACAAATACGCTTTCTCCTCAACAGTGCTATTGGGCTAAAACGTAAAAAACAACTGTTCGCTGTGTATAAAAAAAATTGATTTGTTTACGTTAAGAAGTCAGTGAATGGAAAAAGCTTTCACATTAAAAGCTCTGAGGATCTACTTGCTGCTGCTGCGACTCATCTTTCTTTCTTCTTCTTCCTTTTATCAGCTAGGTTATGATCCGAAAATAAGGGATCACAAACCTCCCACTTCACCGCATTTCTACTGATCCGCCTGTGTGGTTCGCCTTATCAATGAAATGAAAAACTGTATTAAAGCTCTCTATAACTTTTTCTTTTTAATTGTTGTTATAATCTGTTCTACTCTAATTTCCGCTTGTTTTGTAATACCTCTACCCTGTTCTATTTCCCCCTTGTAAATTGCACTTATTTTAATTTATTATTTTTTATTTTTTTTTATATTAACCGTAACAATTTTATTTTTAGTACTGATAATGGATGTTAGACGTTCTTATCCAAGTGTTAACAGTGTGAATGAAAAGTTTACGTGCACTGTGCTTAATGTTCTTGCTAAACGTCGTGATGGATTCAAAGTATGTTATTTAAATGCGCGTAGTCTCAATGCTTGTAAGTTAGATTATTTAAAATACTTAATTGCCAGTTCCTGTGTTGATGTTATTTGTGTTAGTGAAACCTGGTTCAAGTCAACAATACCTGATATCTGGAGGAATATGTGGAATATGTGATAGTTGAAATACATGACGGCAGTACAAAATGCTTACTTTCATGTGTTTATATTAGCAACAGAAGTTGCTCCCCAGCTCCATTTTTCTCAGTTCTTGCTGATTATTGTGCACGCTATGAACATCTCATTATCTACGGCGATTTAAATTCTGATTTGCTAAAAAACGATGCTCGTTCCTTTCTAATGAGGGATCTAGTTTCCTCATTAAGACTTGAAATAGTGAATAAGTACCCAACACGATTTGCTTATAATTGATTACCTAGTCTACTTGATCTTACCATCGTTTCCAAATTGTCATCTGTTCTTCTCTTTGATCAATTATCAGTTGATTTTGTTTCTGATCATAATCTCCTGTTTTGCACTCATGACATAAACTTTTTGCATTCCGGTTCAGCCCAATCTTTTACGTTCAAGGATTTTCGCTCTATTGACGTACATGCACTCAGTACTGCTATCTCTTCAGCCGCTTGGGAAGGGTGTTGTAACGAAGTGACATAATCCACCACCACTGAAGCGATCATCCACACTCTACGCACACCTCACTAGACACCTAATGCGGAGGCCGCCATCTGTTGGCAGGTAGCGAAACCGCGAATATTCTCCGAATCCTCAGTCAAAGAAGAGGAAAGGGAGAATAGTACAATATGAGAAAAAGTAAAAACAAAGTCGCAGACGAGAATGTGGAGGAAATTTTGCATTGGCTCAAGATTCACATTCTCGTCTTGCAGCATTTTTCCATAAAGGAAAGTGGATGAAAGTCAGTCGAGAGAGTCTGCTCAAGCGTGGTAGTACCAATCCAGTGTACTTTTGACAGCCTCTCCAGGAATTGGTCTTACGACTTTCCACCGATTTTTCTGCCTTCATCTCGGTGATTGGGCAACAACACACGGGTCTGCTACTAGCTATAGCCGGCCCATCCGATAGGTTTCTCCCCTTCTGAGAGAAACAAACCGAGTTAACCACAGCGGATTTGCCACCCTTTGTTAAGCTACTTCCTAAGCCTGCCCTAAGTACGGACGGCTACTTTCCAAGCCTGCCCTAAGTGCGGACTGGATCCCTCCTAAGCCTGCCCTAAGTGCGGACTGGGTCACAGCATGCCTGCCCTAAGTGCGGACGGCTACTTTCCAAGCATGCACTAAGTGCGGACTGGATCCCTCCTAAGCCTGCCCTAAGTGCGGACTGGGTCACAGCACGCCTGCCCTAAGTTTCGGACGGCTATTTTCTAAGCCTGCTCTAAGTGCGGACTGGATCCCTCCTAAGCCTGCCTAAGTGCGGATTGGGTCACAGCACGCCTGCCCTAAGTGCGGACGGCTACTTTCCAAGCCTGCCCTAAGTGCGGACTGGATCCCACCTAACCCTGCCCTAAGTACGGACTGGGTCACAGCACGCCTGCCCTAAGTGCGGACTGGGCCATCGCAAGCCTGCCCTAAGTGCGGACTGGGCCATCGCAAGCCTGCCCTAAGTGCGGACTGAAATTCCGTCGAGACGACGCACCGAACCCAGCCAGATAACAGGACGCATAACCCCGGCCCGTACCAGAACCAGCAGCAGGACGACGATAGTTGTAAGCGTATTAGTACTATTATTAAGTATAAAAATTGTTAAGAAATTTATAAAAACCGTACCAGCATTGTTCCAAATAACTATTGTGAAACAATTTCGTAAAATAAAGTACCTCTTTCCCAAAGTCTGGGGTGTTCCTTTGGGTTAACCCTGGGGCCGGCGAGCCCACCTCAGCCTTTGAAGAAAGATACCCTCACAGCGTAGATCAGAATGAAAAGTAAAGTATTTCCAGCTACTTGTGTCAGAATTGTACACTCAATGTATACCAAACAAAACCTGTGACCATTCGAAATCAAGCCTGGCCATGGTTTACGTCCTATGTAATTGGTGCTATCAAAAATCGTAATAAGCTGTATAGCAAATGTAAACACAGACCAACCAATACCAACTGGGTTGCCTATAAAAAGCCCTAAAATAATACCACCTCCGAAATTCGTACTTCAAAGCAAAATGATTATGCCTCAAATTTACGTGCAGCAGAAGTAATAATACAAACTGTGACCTGATGACCTTAATCATTTTTTTCTGAGCAGTGACACTAATACATACTACTTCAATTTGGTTCGAAACTCAGGACAATTGCAACCAAGACTGGATGATTTTGAAGTGGTAACGGAAAATGATGTTTGCACTTGTATTAGAGCTATAAAGTCCGTCTTCATAGGAGAGGATGGCATTCCAATACGGTTTATAAAATTAATTTTACCACTAATTATCAACCATCTAACACATGTTATAAATCACTGCATAACCCCTTCGGGTAGGGGTTAGAATATACCCGAGGTAGGCATGCCTGTCGAAAGAGGCAATCCACTCTCCGTATACCGAGCGTAGTGTATACACAAAAATGCAATGAATAAAACAAAACGATTGAATACCCCAGGTAGCAGCCCAGGTTCCCTGGAAAATCCACCCACTTCGGAGTTCGGCTCTACGGATTCTGGGGAGAGCCATTTATTGCACCTTATAAATCCCTTCTCAAAAAGTACAAGGGTATCTCGATCTCCACCAACAAGATCGAACGTCTCCGGAAAAAGAAGTCCGCCGGAAGCGCAAGCGCGTGAAAAACGGGACTCAGCGAAATCAAAAAGCATTGAGGAGGAAAACGACGTACTCCGTACCTTTTTTTCTTTTTTTGATTGGGTGGGGTAATCTTCAAAAGACGAAACTGAGTAACAGTGTGGGACTCTTACCCACTAAACCCCCCTCCCACGACCGCCCCATTCCCCGCGGTACTGCCATCAAGCATTTCATCGCGGGGGTGGTCTTAGTCTGATGTATTCGACTAGTGAATGTTTGCATTTTCCTGCTCAGCATTTATTGTATTTCGCCGGTCTGATTCTTTCCTTTCTCTTTCTAGGGTTCTTAGAATCTTCATTATGCGCATTGTGCTCCCAGCGACTGCGTCCCATGCCTCCTGGCTTTTGAGCATTTCGCAAACGATGTTTTCTGGCGTCAGTGGATGGCCGAGTTCACTCCTTAGTGCATTCTTTTCGTCGAGGAATCTTGGGCATTAAAAAAATATATGTTCTGCGTTTTCTACGCCGTCAGAGCAAAGCGGACAGTAAGGGCTATTGTCGTGTTTATACTTACGTAAGTACGAACGAAAGCATCCATGGCCCGTTAGGAACTGCGTTAAGTAGAACTCAGGTTCTCCATGTTGCCTGTCGAACCATGGCTGCATTTGGTGTATGAGCCTATGGGTCCACCTGCCTTTCTCAGAAGCATTCCAGACATTCTCTTAGGCTTTCTGCTCTATAGAGCCGGTTTTCGCTGGCCTCGTTTCTTTCTCTTCTTGCGCAGTACTGACGTTGCTGTTCTACTGCCAGGATATCTATTGGAAGCATTCTCGCTACCACACAGGCTGCATCGCTAGAAGTAGTGCGAAATGCGCAGTTAGCTCTCAACATATTCACATATTCGATACACAGATGTGATATGTGATCTGTATGTTTTAATTGCCATGGCCCCGGCCCAAATTGGTGCGGCGTATAGGATTATAGACGTAATTACTCTAGCCAGCAGTAACCTACGGCTATGTCTTGGTCCTCCTATGTTGGGCATGATACGCGCGAGTGCAGCACTAGCTATTGCACCTTTTCGGCCTACATACTTAAGGTGATCTCTAAATGAAAGTCTCGTATCTATCATGATACCTAGGTATTTTATATGCGGTTTAGATGTGATTTCATGGCCGCCGACTATAATGGTGAGAGTTTCTACCTTCTTTCTACTACTTATCAGGACTGCTTCGGTTTTATGCTCCGCCAGTGTTAGACCAACTGAGGTGAGCCATTTTCGCATTATCCTTATTGTCGCATTGCTTATCTGTTCCACCTCCTCCAACAGTTTAGCAGTGACAATAATGGCGATATCATCAGCAAATCCCACTATTTTTGTTTCTTCGGGTATAGGAAGTCGCAGTATACCGTTATACATCATAGAGGGCCAAGGACTGAGCCCTGTGGTACTCCGCCTGTGATCTTATATTCCTTGGGGCCGCGGTCTGTATTGTATACCAAGATTCTGCAACTGAAGTAGTCAACAATAACGTCTACGAGGTATTGTGGAACTCTCATCCTTCTGAGCGCTTGTAAGATGTGACTCCAATTTGCCGTATTGAAGGCGTTTTATATGACAAGAGTTATAACCAAGCAGTACTTTTTGGAACCGCCTCTCCATCTTCTTCCCTGTATAGCCTCTTGTGCCATTTTAACTACCACATTGATTGCATCTGTTGTTGAGCACGCTTTTCGGAAACCGCATTGGTGTTCTGAAAGACCTCCAGATTCTTGAATTGCTGCCTCTACCCTGTTACAGATGATTCGCTCCAATATTTTGCCAGCCGTATCTAACATACAGAGCGGGCGGTATGATGATGGTTCATTTGGTGGTTTTTTACCTTTGGGAAGAAGTACTAGGTTTTGCCGTTTCCACTGATCTAGGAAGACTCCTTCCTTCAGGCTCGAGTTGTAAATGTTAATAAACATTGCTGGGCTTACTTTTATAGCTGTCTTGAGTGCTATATTTGGGATACCATCTGGTCCAGCTGCTTTTTTATCTCCAATTTTATTACAAATCTCGATTATTTCTTCTATGGTTACCTCTCGGATTGTTGGTGCCTCTACTATTGGATCATCCGAGAATGCGTTCTCTTGTTGGTGAGGAAATAATCCGACCACGATGTTGTGTAAGAACTCTGGGCAGGTGGAAATCTGTGGCTAGCACCTTTTTAATTTTTTCATGACGATTTGGTAGCCTTTGCCCCAAGGATTTTCGTTAGCTTCATCACACAGCTCGGCGAAATACTTACGTTTGCTCTTAAGTATGGCTGTTTTTAGTTCCTTTCGAGCCACCCTGTAGTCTTCTTGCAGTTCACTGGAGACGGCCCTCGCTCTAGATCGCGCATACGTCCTTCTCGCTCGATGACACTTGGTACGTATCTGCGCGATTTCTTCATTCCACCAAAAAACTGGGGAACGAAGTTCCATGGCCTTTCTTCTCCTCATTGTGGCGTCACATGCCCGTGTAACCTCATTTATGGCCTGCATTGCTTTACTGCCCGCACGACCCGTCAGTACTGCGTTTCTGTTGAAGATACATGTGAATGCTTCCACGTCGAAAGAGTCTGATCTCCAGCCTTTTTTCCGTGGTAGCCTGGCTAGCGGTGTTTGTCTTCTTGCTTCCGGCAATACTTCACATATCATCGCCTGGTGGTCGCTATGAGTATAGAGGTCACTGACTTCCCACTTTGTTCTTCCTATCAAGGAGCTACTTACGTACGTGATGTCTATAATCGAAGCGCCGCTTCCTCTGCAAAACGTGGGTTTATTTCCGCTGTTTACTAGCACCACGTCTAGGGCTGTAAAAGCCACCAGTAGGGATCTTCCTCGTCTGTTCGTTTCTTTGCATCCCCATTCAGCGGCCCATGCATTAAAGCCGCCAGCAATTATCGCCGGTTTTCGATTTAAAGCATCATTTACGAGTTTGTCCAGCAGCTCTTCGAACTCTGCTATCGGTGCATAGGCTTGGTGGTGCATAGCATCTATAAATATATATACCGTCGATTTTTGCCCATATAAAACCATCTCCTGATGTTGGCATTCTCTCTTGGAAGGCGGTTTTCCCACAGGTCCATATGGCCGCTTTTCCCGTAGTGGCCGTTATCCACGCGTTCGCATCGAATTCTTTGTAGGGCTCACTAAGGATTACGACGTCTACTTTTTGTTCGCGCACAGATTGTATGAGGAGATCGTTCGCAGCTTCGCAGTGATTGAGGTTGAGCTGTTTTATTTTCATATAAGGTTTTTCAGCTCTCAAGGCTTTTTGGAAGGCTGGGCATTTGCCGCTTCCTGTGACATGGTTGCTATTTGTGTCCTTTTTGTCACAACACAGCAGGCATTTTGGGTCTAGGGCACAAGATTTTGCGGTGTGTCCACTCGCACCACATCTAATACACCGGTCAGAAAAATCCACCGCACTTTTGCATGCTCTGGCAGTATGTCCGAAGTCCATACATTTGTAGCATTTTGTTGGAGGGATTTTTTCCCGTATTCGGCAGACCACCCAGCCAATGCGCACTTTGCTGGCAGTCATCAGCCTCTCAGCCACTTCCGCTGGCAGGCTCACTGTCGCTATCTGTGTCCCTGGGTAAGCTTTTCGCAGAGACTTTATGGCACTTGTTCCGACCTGGTACTCTTTGGGTCCCTCTGATTGCTTGGTTAGGGCTTCGCAGATCTCCTCCTTCGTTGTGATTCCGTCCAGGTCTTTGACGTCTATGAGTACCTCGTGCGTTAGGGTTTTCACTTCCGCTTCTGTTCCCAAGGCCTTTTCCACGGATGCATGAAGCTTGGTCGTTTTCGTTGTTGGGAGGCTCCTTAGTTTTAAGAGTAGGTCTCCTTTGGCCATCCTCCTGATTTGGTTGACCTTTTGGCCGAGCTCTCTCAATTCAGGGTTGTCCTTTACCTTGTGCAGCATTTCTGCATAAGAGAGACTATCCTTAGCTTTAATCACTAAAGCATCTGGGCGCACTTTCAGCCTTTTTTGGTACTTCCTCTTGGCTTTTCCCACTTTTCGGCTTTCGTGTTATGGGTTTCCACCTGGACGGGTTTTTCTTTTCTTATCGGGACCACGGTCTTTTTCTTCTTCGCGGCTGGGAGCTGCTGACTCGTAGTTTTGCTTTCCCGCCTGCGTTTGGGCGTTTGTGGTCGTATCTCACAGCTATCTACCGCAGGCTTTGACACCTCAGTGGTGTTCAGGACTGCTGCTCGGTAGTTTAACCGGTTTGACTGTATGGTTTGTGTAGTCTTATCCTGCCTTTCAACGTGTAAATGTTCTTGTCGTTCGTTTTCAGGGTCCAATGCCTTTTGATACGTGGTACGAATAGAACTCACCAGTTTACGAATCTCGTTGCACGTTGTTCTTATCCTTGTTGAATTCAGCAAGTTCGGCTATTTTTTTGCCCAGTACAGTCATCGTATCACACTTGCCTATCTCTTCATTGGAGCGTGGGTTGTTTTGAACCTCAGCTAAACCTATTGTAGCAGTGTCCACGCGTACGATTTGGGGCGATATTATCGCCGCCTGTTCCTTTTCAAGCGGAGTATCAACTGGCGATCAAGCCAATAGTGCTCCCCTTCGAAATGGGCCTTCTATGGTTGGAGTTTTTGGCTCCCCATTTTTTCGTTTTTTTCTGTTTCTTTTGATATTTTTATTTGGTTTATTTTTGTTTGTCTTAGTTTGTTCATTTTGAATCCCACGAGTAAGGGGGAATTGATATCAACCACACGTCATAGCCCCCTGTAGCGTGGTAAGGCTTTATTTCAACCAAAGGTCACCAGGTATCTGGAGGGCTCCGTTAGAGATGCCCCCCTGGTAGCCTAAGCGCGGCCCCAGGAACGTACTCCGTACCTGGCTTACCGAAATGGAGCTACTCTATCGTGAGTTTAAGAAAGAGGTAGATTTACTCAGGCAAGAAAGTAATGCCCTACAAAACACGTATCTACAAAAAGAAAATACAGTTAGCCCACAACGCTCACCTAGTGGCGAATACCAGACGGATGAAGAAGAGCTTACACGCGAAACGAACTAGATCGAAAAGAAACGACCCAGCAAAAAACGCAAAGCTGGTTCCTCACCGGAAGTCGAGCCACAAAAATATGAAAAGCAGAGTTGCAAGAAAAGCAACAACAACAACACAAATTACGTCCTCCGCCACCGATAAACGTCTTTGGAATTACGGACTATAATAAGTTGCATTACTTCCTTAAAGGAACTGTGGCATCGAAGTTTAAGGTAACATCTCTGCGAAACAATACGTGGAAAATCAATGTCGATGATGCCGACGGTTACCGATCAGTATCCCAAAAAATGAATGCCGAGAAAATCCAGTAGTATACTTATGAAAATAAGTTAGAAAGACCACTGCGTGTTGTAGCAAGGGGACTCCACTCCTCGTGCACTAAAGAAGATGTTATAAACGAACTTAAAGACAAAGGCTTTAACATTCTTGATGCCGTCAATATTATCAAGAAGGAGAAGCAACAGTCGGAGGGAGATCAGGGAAAATTGGTAAAGCGTGGTGTTAACGCCAAATTATCAACTTGGACCAACAAGATGACGTGATTTGGCAGCACACGCTTTTCGTTTCTATTCTCCCATGACTTTTGTGACATCTCTTTTTTCCCGCCTTTTTGCCCGCATAATAAGAGTTCTAGTTCTGTTCTCAATAAAGACACATCGCATTTTTTGTATTTGAACCAGCGCAGTTTCATTTCGCAACATTTTTGGTCCTTCTACGCCGAATAATATATATTTTTTGCACACATATTTGCTTTGTTTCGCAAAATGTCTACCATCAAACGAGACGTTCTCAGAAACTCGATTAAACGTCTCATGAACACAAGCAAAAAAGCAGAAAAGTACGATGAAGCAGACATTCAATCATTCTCGCAACTTCTGTGTGACCAGTGGCAGAAATTCGACGAGGCACAGAGTGCGGTGGAGTGCGCTTGCGGTGAGACTGGTTTGGCAACAGAGGAAGTTCAACGTGAGCAAACCGAAGAATGGTACAGAGTGGCAGTCTCTAACTTCACGAGGGCGAAATATAAGCTCAAAGCTGACTCCAGTAGCGGTGAGCCGATGAAATCTCATCACCACGTGGACGTAAAGCTGCCACGTATGGACTTGCCACAATTTGCCGGAGACCCGTCGGAGTGGAAGCAGTTCCACGATGCATTTTCGTCGCTTATACACAAGGAATCATCCTTGACGGGCTCACAAAAGCTCCATTACCTACGATGCAGTTTGCGGGGCGAAGCTCTCAAAGTCATTAAAACGTTCGCTATCACTGACAGCAACTACGCTGAAGCCTGGGAGTTGCTGGCAAAAAGGTATAACGTAGAGCGCATCATTGTTGATTCCCATTTTCGGGCATTGTTTTCACTACGAAAGCTTTCTTCTGAGTCACCCACAGGTATAAGAGCATTGCTAGATGACGTCCAAGAGAACTATCGTTCGCTGAAAGCACTGGGCATACCTGTTACCAACTGGGATGACTGGCTTCTGCACCTGAGCGTTACCAAACTGGACCTGGAAACTCATCGACAGTGGGAGCTCTCGCAGACGAACGACAAAGTATCCACTTTCAAAGAGTTGGTAGAATTTCTAGAGTCCAGATGTCGTTCTCTAGATGCAATCAGGTCCCATAATACCAACAGTGTGCAACCAGTCCCATCACCCAAGTCCAAATTCAAGTGCACAACTGTTTTCACCCTTCCCAAGAAGAATGAAATAATATGTTTTTATTGCGGTGGAAAACACAAGATCTACGGTTGTGAGCAGTTTCGAGCTCTATCAGTTCCACGCAGAATTTCCATCGCAAAGGAAAAGTCTTTGTGCAGCAATTGTCTCTCGAACGTACACCTTGAGTCAACTTGTCGCAGTACGAACACTTGCCGCATGTGTCAAGCAAATCACCATACGTTGCTGCACACCGAAAAGTCTTCGCCGTCTGTTTCAAACACGTCTTCGTCCAACGTGGTTAACACATACCACCAAATTCTCTTAGGCACCGCGCTCGCTAAAGTCAAGGATAGTTCCGGACGGTTTCACCCAGTTCGAATTTTGTTCGATAACGCTTCACATCTTAGCTTCATCACGACGGCATGCGCCGAGAGACTTCAGCTCAAAGCTTTGCCCGCAACAACTACGATCGAAGGAATAGGTGCGATTGTCACTGGCCGCTCCAAAGGAATTGTCCAATTCGCGTTATCTTCGCTCGACGACGGCTTCGTTGAAACCATTCAAGCGAACATACTGCCGAAGATAACCAACGCTTTACCGCCTGCTCGTATCCGTAAAGGATCATGGCAACACATTGATGGTCTAATCTTAGCCGACCCCAACTTCAACGTGCCCGCAGCAGTTGACATTCTCCTCGGCTGTGACCAACTAGGAAGGTTTCTTCTCGATGGGTTAATTCGAGGCCCGAAGGACACTCCAATTGCACAGCAATCAACACTCGGCTGGGTACTGTTCGGAAAAGTGGTCGCGCTGGATACCACATACGCATTTTCAACAGTCATCTCTACTCGTTCAGATTCCACTCTAACCATGGCAGTGGCGAAGTTCTGGCATCTAGAGGAGCTTCCAGAAACCAAATACCTTACCGACGAAGAGCGCTTGTGCGAAGAGCTATTCTCCCAAACTCATTCACGTCAAGATGATGGACGCTATGTGGTTAAGCTTCCCTTTAAGCAAGCAATTCCACTTGGAAGTTCCCGTGAAGGCGCAATTCGAGCTCTGAACCGCATGGAGAAAATATTCTCCAAAGATCGACAACTAAAATCCCAATATGTTGATTTCATGCAAGAATTCCTCGATCTGGGACATATGGAAGAAGTCCGTGATACTCCAGCTCCGGGAAAACATTATTATATGCCACATAGGGCAGTTGTCAAGGAGTCAAGCACGACGACGAAGTTAAGGGTCGTTTTTAATGCCTCGGCAAAAACGTCGTCTGGATTTTCCCTCAATGATGCGCAATTAGTAGGTCCCCAGCTCCAGTCATACCTCTTCACAATTTTGCTCCGCTTTCGTGGTCATCGATTTGCCTTAACCGGTGACGTTGCAAAAATGTATAGACAGGTGAGAGTCGACCAAGATCACGTTGACTACCAACGCATCGTCTGGCGTCGCACACCATCAGACCCAGTCAAAGATTATCGCTTGCTGACGGTGACGTATGGCGTAGCATCTGCATCTCATCTGGCCGTCAAAGCGTTGCAGCAAACAGCCGTCGACGAAGGCCATGATTTTCCAGCAGCCGCAGCGATTGTACAACGCGATTTTTATATGGACGACCTTCTGACAGGATCTTTCGACGAATTAGAGCTACGCCGTCTACAAACCGAAATTTCTAGCATGCTAAATCGTGGTGGATTTCATTTGCGCAAATGGTCTTCGAATTCTCCCATGGTTTTGAATTCCATAGCAGCAGAGGAACGCGAAATAAAATCGACTTTGGATCTAACTGATTCTGAAAGTGTAAAAACATTGGGGCTTCAATGGCATCCATCTACTGACGTCTTCGCATACAGCGTGCAGGTTCATAGTATAGATACAGCTAATTTTACTAAACGTCTGCTACTTTCAGATGCCGCAAAGCTATTCGACCCGTTGGGATTGCTCGCTCCCACCACAGTCATTCCCAAAATAATGTTTCAACGTCTTTGGAAACCGAAAGTCGACTGGGACGATGAGGTACCATCATCACTGAAGAAAAAATGGCTAGACTATCGCGCAAATCTTCCTTGCTTGGCAGCTATACGGATACCGAGGTGGTTAGGAGTTGGTGACCCAGATGCGGTAACAGATCTCCATGGTTTTGCGGACGCTTCGCAATCCGCATACGCTGCTGTCGTTTACACCAGAACTTCAAGCGCTAATGGCGTCGTCGTTCGTCTCTTCACAGCAAAAACGAGAGTCGCTCCCATAAAACCGATATCGTTGCCACGTCTGGAGTTATGCGCTGTTGCTCTGTTGGCGCAACTAATGGTGCATTCAAAGAAAGCATTACATCAGTACGTTCGCAATGTATACGGATGGACTGATTCATCTGTAACGATAGCCTGGCTTCATCAGCATCCTAGCAGGTGGTGCACGTTCGTTGCTAACCGTGTGGCGCAAGCGCAAGAGATTATACCACCTGACCGCTGGTTGCATGTTCCATCGCTGGAAAATCCTGCCGACTGCGCGTCTCGAGGCTTGTTACCCCAGGAGCTAAGGCATTTCAATCTATGGTGGGATGGTCCACCATGGCTGAAGCAGCCTGCAGACACATGGCCTTCACAGCAACTTTTTACCACCGTGATTGATCAGAAGTCAAACACTGATAACGTCAGCCTAGTGACCATTGCACAGCCGCATCGGATTTGGGATCTCATCGATAAGTATTCTTCCATATCAAAACTAAAGCATGTTACCGCCTTTATCTTCAGGTTCATCAACAATATACGTTCTCATATCTCAAGTCGTAAAGGGTGTAAAACGATTTCCTGCCTTTCGGATAAGTTCCTCAGCCTGAAGGAACTCAATGAAGCGCTTTACTTTTGGATAAGAGCCACGCAGACATGTTCTTTCCATGACGATATTCAGCGACTTCAGGCAAAAACCGCTGTTAGAAGACAAAGCAAGCTGTTGAAGCTAAATCCGTTCTTGGATGAAAATCGGCTTCTTCGTGTAGGTGGAAGGCTTAGGAATGCGCTTTTGCAGCCCGATAGGAAGCATCCTATTCTACTCCCAGCCGCCGCAAAACTCGCCGTGATGATCTGTCAAGATGTTCATCGAATGTCGCTTCACGCAGGCCCTGCGACCATGCTCGTTGTACTACAGGAACGATTCTGGATAACCAACGCCCGCAATCTACTGCGAAAAATGTTTAGGTCTTGTGTGAAGTGCCGAAGATATCAGAATTTCGTCCAGCAGCAGCTGATGAGTGACCTGCCTAGACCCAGGGTGCAATATTGTCGGCCCTTTCTCCGCAGCGGTGTGGATTTCGCTGGGCCGGTTTTGCTTCGCTTATCGAAAGGGCGTGGTTGCAAGGCTGTAAAGGGCTACATATCCATCTTTATATGCATGGCGACAGGTGCCATGCACCTGGAACTAGCAAGTGACTTGTCATCTGCTACCTTCATCGCAGTACTGAAGCGGTTCGTGTCTCGTAGAGGACATTGTAAGGAGTTGTTCAGTGACGACGGAACCAATTTTGTTGGCGCTGAAAAGGAGCTCGGAAACCTCTTCGTAAAAGCAACCCGAGATGAGCAGTTGGCAAGATACTTGAGGGACGATGGAATAGTTTGGCATTTCAACCCGCCAGCAGCACCTCATATGGGCGGGTACTGGGAAGCTGCTGTTAAACGAGTGAAGTTCCATCTACGACGCACTCTTGGTGACCGTCTTCTTACGTTTGAGGAATTTACAACCCTATTGGCAGAAATAGAAGCCTGCGTCAATTCGAGGCCACTGTGCTCTGCACCAACTGACGTCGACAACTTTACAGCTCTGACACCCGGACATTTCTTGGTTGGAGAGCCTCTTAAATCTATTCCGGAACCTGAGATAACAGATGCCAAAGTCAACCCAGCAAACCGGTGGAATTTAATCAGTCAACTGCGCCAGCATTTCTGGAAAAGGTGGCACAGAGAATATTTGAATCAACTCCAACAACGCGCCAAGTGGAACAAATCATTTCCGAATTTCAACGTGGGAGATCTTGTTGTCCTTAGCGAGGACAACGCCCCACCTAGCAAATGGAGAATGGGAAGGGTAGCGGAAGTTCACGCGGGAGCTGATGGCAGAGTTCGGGTCGTGACTTTAAAGACTGCGGACGGCACACTAACGCGCCCTATCGTCAAGATATCACCGCTTTTGACCTTCAAAGACGACGTCGATGTCCTCGATGATTGAACTAACCCTCCAGTTAATTCACGGCCGGCGGAATGTTAACGCCAAATTATCAACTTGGACCAACAAGATGACGTGATTTGGCAGCACACGCTTTTCGTTTCTATTCTCCCATGACTTTTGTGACATCTCTTTTTTCCCGCCTTTTTGCCCGCATTTTTTCCGATTATAATAAGAGTTCTAGTTCTGTTCTCAATAAAGACACATCGCATTTTTTGTATTTGAACCAGCGCAGTTTCATTTCGCAACACGTGGACTTCCACTATTCATGCTAAGCTTCGATAAAGACGAAAATAAAGATGTTATTTATGGTATTGAGACTATTCTTAGCATCGTGGTCAAAATCGAACTCCAGATCGATCCCGCAGTGAAAGCGCTGTCAAGGTTTCAATCACACGCAGACTTACTGCCAGAAAGAACAGAGATGCATCAAATGCGCAGGTAAACATCTCTCGGAAGAGTGTCACCTAAATAAGCAAACCCCAGCCACTTGTATAAACTGCAAAGGAAAGCATCCTGCGAGCTATCAAGGTTGCGAAGTGGCGAAAGAGCTACAAAAAAGGCGCGATACGCTCAAAAATTCCATGGGCACGAATCCGAAACCAATTAAGAACATACCCAAAATAGCTACGAAAAAACCAGCGAAAGAAAGGAAATCCGTCAATATTGTCTTAAAATCGAGTAATGAAGAAAAACCCTAACGTAGTAGAGAAAAGGTGACAGAAACAAAATCTTCGAATAATGGCGTGCAGTCTTATGTTCAAGCGGCGATGACAGCTAATGGCAAGTATATAACCGACAACTCACAGGAGATCAAAGCAAGAAATCATCCAAACTTTAACGCAAAGACTCCTGCTCAAGTTGCGATATTGGAAAACGACGATAGAGGTACCTCACAAGATCACGTATCCAATGTTTTCTCTCGAATTCTTGCGAAACTTGAAGAGCAATGCAAAACAAACAAACTTATTTTCGAGAGACAAGTTGCACTAGAAAACAACATTCATAACACGCGCACTTCAACCAGAATATGAAAGAAACGCTTAAAATTTGTACATGGAACTCCAACGGGCTCATACGAAGACTCAACGAGTTAGAAATATGTACTTATACGAGAAAAATATATTGATACATGCTTGGCCTGTGAAACTCATCTGGCAAAACAATCGAATGTTAAGATAAGGGGATATAGCGTGTATCACGCCTTCCACCCATCGGAAAGAGCTAGAGGCGGATCATCTTTGTTTATAAAAGAATCTATCGAACACTCAGCAGAAATAAAGATTGAATTAGAAGCAATGCAAGTGAGCACGGTACGCCACGAGAAATAGGCATTTGACCTTCAACATTTCGTCTATATATTGTCCACTGCGATGTAAACTTGAACAAAGTGATTTCACAAACATCTTCAACTTCCTTAAACCAACTTTTATTATTGGTGGTGACTTCAACCCGAAACACCCCTTCTGGGGTTCAAGGTACGCCTCCCAGAAAGGCAGAAAGCTTTATAATGCGGGTATGTAATTCAGTTGTGATTTTCACTCGACGGGTAAACCAACATATTGGCCGACTGATAGAAATAAGATACCAGATCTGATCGATTTCTTTGTTGTTAAAGCAATATCTGGGGCCTCACTCTGTATTGCTATTCTAAAGTCAAATCATTCGAATTCGCAGAATAGTTACTCTGTAATTCGAATCGCAAATCCAAATTTATGACAATCGAACAAACTTTTGTTGCCAACTTTAATGTCAATTTCTTATCGCAAATCCGGCACTCTGTATTGCTAAACGAAATGTCAAAGTAACTCGAATTCGCATCATTTTGTTCTATTGCTATTTGGTTTGCGGATGTTGAGGTAAGCAATTGTGTTTCTTTTAAAATGTAAGTATTTTATGACATAAAATGTTATTTTTAACCTAAAATACAAAGAAAGTGATATACATAAAATAGTTTTGTGAAATTACTTGATTAAAACGTGTTTTAGAACATGAGTGCAGTCCACCAAAAATCAAATGTAAATGCTCCACCTTATTTTCTCTTGAAGGTAGCAGTGGATAGAATGAGTAAAGTGGGAAATACACGATACAACTGTTCTACGAACGGTTTCACAGCTTTGGTGTTGTATACGATAATTGTGTCGTGTGTATTCACACAACCGACCGTTGTACCGATATCGTATGATATTGACTGTACAACCGCTGGAACATACACAAACTGTATGGAAATTATATGGTGTGCGTGTGTAAAATGGCTGAATAAAATCTCTGGTTGTACGTAAGTCGTATGCAAATTGTATGTATGTACTGCATACAACAGTATGCCGATGCCGGTACGGCGGTTGTATCGTGTATTTCCCACCTAATACTCTCAGTTTCGGGTTGAACCAACCACTGCTATATTTTTCTTCTACTTTTTATCACTTGTATTCGACCTATTTCTAATTCGCCTGCGTTCTATTCTTTCTCCTTGTGTGGTATCTTGGTGAACCCACAATTCGGCAGCATCCATTTCCATTTCTTAACATATATTTAACTTTCTTTCTCAAATATAAATAAAACACAAAATCCTTTAGAACGAAATTTGCTTCAAAGTGACATATCAGCGTTCGATACTCGAAATTAGATTCGCACATTTCATAGCCCCAGTTGGCAATACTTCCATTCGACTCTGTTTTCTTACAGAGTGCTGGCTAAGATTAGAATCGCAAAGCACTTTCGCAAAAATTTTACTTTCGAGTAGCAATACAAGGTCTGTTCCTTTACTTGCAAATTCGTACAAATTTGTACGAATTTGTACGAATTCTTACTCAACAGCGTTCCTTTACTCAAAAAAGTAGTAAAAGAGAGAGGCAACGAGAGAGTAAAAATGTCCCCTCAGTGAAAAATCTTACGAATTCTTAGTCAACAAATTTCTGCCGGTAAGAAGTGTACTTTCTGTCAAAGTCAGCTTTTACTTTGTTTGGATGTTTTTATTTTTCTTTTGTTTTGGGTTATTTTTCATTTTAATTCAATTTGCAGCAAAAGGGCAAATAAAAAATGGAAAAAAAAGAGGACCCAAATGAAAGTTGAATATTTTCCTAGGACATTCCTGCGCATTTAAATATGTAAATTTGTATTTAAAAGCAATAAAAACCAACTTCAAAGTTCAATGAGAATAGTTTACATAGATGTGGAGTACGGAAGAAACAGCTGAAAACGTTGACGTTTAATTATGGGCAAGTTGTTTTGTCTAACGCGTTCCTTTACTTTTTTGTACCTTCTCTCTTTGAGACAGAATTTTACCCTTAAGGTTGATAATTTCTCTTTTACATTTTTTTTTGCCCAAAAGGTAAAGGAACAGACCTACAGAGTGAGGCTCCTGGCAACTGTATAAAAGTTGAAGAAAGCTTTGATCTCTGCTCTAATCAGTCTCCAATCATTATGACGATAAGTGAAGCTCTGATTAAAAAAGTAGGACCACCCAGATGAACCAGCGCGAAAGCTAATTGGAATGACTTTAAAAATGATATTGAAGCAAATATTGAGCTGAACGTATCACTTAAAACGCCATATGTACTTGAAGCTGAAGTTGATCGCTTCGTCGAAATCTTACAGGATGCCGCGTGGAAGAATACTCCCAACTTAAGAGAACGCCGGCCAGTTAAATTCAAACTTATCCACAGGAAATAAAAGAGATGATTAAGGAGAAGAGAAAAGCGCACAAAAAATGGCAACAAACTCGGGCTCCGCAACATAAAGCACATCTTAACCATTTCTGCAACTCACTAAAAAGATCTATTAAAGATCTTAAGAATAATGAAATACAAACTTACTTAGAAAGTTCAACGGCAGAAAAAGATTCTAATTACTCCCTTTGGAAGGCTATAAAAGGTATTAAAAAACCTTAAATTCAAGCCGCCCCAATTAGGAAAAATCAAGACGAATGGGCCAGGCATGATAAAGAGAAAGCCCAAGTTTTTGCCGCCCACCTGGAAGAAAAGCTCTAATTAAGCTTCTGTTCATTATAAACAACGCGCTTAGACTAGAATATGTCAATGGAAAGTCACCGGTTATAGAAGAAGCGAATCTCATTCCGGATCATCAATTCGGATTCAGAAGTAAGCATTCTACAGTTGAACAAGTGCATAGAATAACACATGTAATCGAAAAATTTCTTGAAGAAAAAAAGATTTGTTCAAGCGTATTCCTTGACGTCTCTCAAGCCTTTGCAAGGTCTGGCACGAAGGCTTAAAGTTTAAATTACGACAAGTTCTGCCGGAGCACCTATGTAATATTTTGAAGAACTACCTTACGAATAGACTATTCCGCGTCAAATGTGGAAACGAATATTGAGATTTTAAGGAATTAATGGCTGGGGTGCCGCAAGGAAGCGTTCTTGGTGCAGTTTTATATATTTTATACACTCGTGATATATCGCAAGTAGAATGCACTGATTTAACCACATTTGCCGACGATACTGCTATCTTGGTGGTAGGTAAAACGGTCGAATATAGGGTGAATTCAAAAACGTTAAAAAACTGTGCAATGTTGCGGCAACAGAACATGCTTTCTGTTGCTGTTGCCCTGCGCAATTGATTTTGACATTTGTGAACGAATGTGTTGTAATGGTATGTACAATAGGAAAAAATGGAGAATATAGTAAAAATATTTACATATATTGTATAAATAGAACATTCAAATTGTTAAACGTTTACCTTTCATCCATTTCTCACTTCGAAAAAACAAATAAGAGCTCAAAATAAAGGAAAGCAACAGCAAAACAACTGTTGCGCAGGGTGATCTTCTTTGACGTTTGGTTGCGCTGATGTTGCAAAAAAAAACTCTTGATTTGAGCAACACTGCCAAAATGTTGCTTGAACTTGTTGTTTTAATGTTGTTGCAACACTGCATTTTTGAATTGCGCCATACTACAGAAAAACTACAAGAAGCTTTAGATAGAGTAAATGAATGGGCAAAGATTTGGCGAAAATAAATAATTTGCCGATCTCTTCAAACTCGGTTCAAATTCCGTTTCCAAACGAGGCTAAGTATCTTGAAATGACACTTGATGCAAAGCTGAAATGGAAAACGCAAAGAATTAGATAATAAATATAGAGAAATGTATTGGCAACTTGGGAAATATTCCAAGCTTAATATAGAGAACAAACTGCTTTTATATAGGCAAGTGCTGAAGCCTGTATGGACATATGGTATACAACTCTCGGGTTGTACCAAAATAAGTATATAGCATTAAAATGTTACAAACTTTTGAAAACAAAGTGCTAAGAGGTATTGTAAATTCGCCATGGTATATTAGAAATAGCGATATCCACAGAGATCTTGGCATTAAAACAATCGAAGACGAAATCAAAAACTACGCGAGAAAGCATAAAAGTCGACAAGAAAGTCAGGTTAATATTACAGTTCTCCAAGTTTTGGATGAAAGGAATTTATTACGCCGTCTACAAAGAACCAAACCTTTAGACTTAGCGCGTTAAGTAACCGCGCCTAAACTGCGGAGCTAGCAGGAACTTCTAATGGGAAGGTACCTGCAAGACGTCCTTATTTCGTCAAATGAAAACTACTTGATAAGTCGAATACTTAGTTGTAGTAAAAATAGAAACAAGTCTGTTTTGAAGGGTGGATTTTTAGTGGGTAAGAATCCCACACTACTACGAGCACGCGCTGCCGATCCTCCTAGTATCTTGTTGAAGATTTTCACCTACCCTCGAAGAAAAATAAAATAAATAAATAATGACGTCAACCTTGCCCCAGTCATGGAAAATTGCAAGGGTTTTACCTATTGTCGAGAAATCCAATTCGTCTTTGCCCGGTGACTTAAGGCCGATCAGCAACCTACCATGCTTATCAAATGCCCTTGGGAAAATTATCGCAAAACATATTTTGAAACACCTGACACACTTTCAGTTGTTAAATCCTCATCAGTCTGGTTTCAGAGCCAACCACAGCTGTTCTTCGGCTATGATCAACTTATTTGAGGAACTAGTGTTAATGTTGAGGGTTATGTTTCGCTTCTTTGTTTGCTCGATTTCTCGAAGGCTTTTAATAAAGTTAATCACAAAATACTCTGCTGGAAGCTAAAAAACATTTTCGGTTTTAGTGATAGGGCTGTCAAACTGATAAATAGCTTTCTTTCTAGTAGATTACAAAGAGTTGTTTGTGGCAAAAAAATATCAGCTTTAAAGCCAATCGTTCAAGGAGTTCCACAAAGGTCTATACTGAGTCCGATTTTGTTTTGCATATTTAAAAATGATCTTTCATTTGCATGGAAGCACTCTTCAGTATATCTTTATGCAGATGACGTTCAACTGCATTTAGCCAAACCTTTTAACAACTTAAAAGAACTTGCTGCTCTTCTTAACGAGGATCTAAAATATATTAACACTTGGTCGTTAGCTAATGGGTTACAATTAAATCCTGAAAAGTTTCAAATAATCCCAATCTCAAATGCGATTTTCAACCTCAACCTCTTACCCGAGATATGGCTTTCGGATAAAAAATCAAAGCTGTAGAATTTGCCACTGCCTTGGTTATGTAATCAGTCGCAATTTATCTGGTTACAATCACATCAACGTGGTCATCGGTCGCATATATGGATGTCTCCGAAAACTGTGGCTAACGGCATATTTTACTCCGAAACAAACCCATCAAAAGCTTATACAACCCTAATTTTACCTCTTATCTCCTATGCTGACATGCACACCGGCAGCAGCATTAGTGTGTCACCGGTGTCATTTCACAGCATGCTATTGTTTATTCATGTTCTTCTTTTATAATAAGTTTCGTATGATAATTGGTTCAGTCATTTTGCTTGTGTAGAATTAAGATAGAGTAAGCATAATTTGTAAGTTGAAAATTGTGTAAATACCCAATAGTTTATCAATAAAAAATTAGTCTTAGCAAATCCCTTGTTTTGACTCTATTGCGGCGATATCGCCTCCCCATTCAGCGTGCTGCGCTTTGTACGGCAAAAGTAGGAACCCCCAAGAAACCCCCAATTTCAGATGCTTAGATTATGTGACGACACTGTCACACTGCAACTGTACTCGGACCATTACAATTGTTCGCTTGATTTCTCATCTCAGCGAAAATTACAAGTAGCTTTTAATGATGCAGTTCGGTATATTCATGGACTTCGTAGATATGACCATATCTCGGTACATTCTATAATGCTACTGGGCTGCACTGTGCAAGAATTCATTAATGTCAGGAACTGTATGTTTTTACAAAAAATCATTCACAACAAGTGCCCTCCGTATCTGTTTTGCAAACTAAAGTTCACTCGTTCAACAAGAATCATTAGCATCATCCCTTTTCGTTACCAATACCTTAGTTCTTCGCGTTTGTTTTTTATTCATACTGTCAAACTATGGTACTTGTTACCGCCAATTCACATCACATACAATGGGGAAGTAGTAATATCAACGAAAGGGATGAGTCTTTACTTGAATTTATTATTAGTAGAAATATGTGTGCAGAAAATATTGGATCAGAACCCACTTTTGTGATAAAAAAACAGACCGGAAGTCCTAGATGTAACCCTGACCCTTAATTCCAGGTCCCTGGTAGTCAGTGACTGAAAGGTGTCCGATACCGTTACCTTCTCGGATCATAGAATGATCTGCTTCTCTGTTAACGAAAACACAAAATCTCTAAAACCATATCGGAATCACATGATAACAAATGGGGACATTTTTAGAACTCTCCTAGGTAACTCGGAGCATCCCACGCCCGGCCCGGATGGTGTCTTCCCCATGATGCTATAAAGCAGTAAGGAATACGTCATTCCGCGGCTAGCGACCATTTTTCGCGGGTGCCTAAACTGTAACTACGTTCCCTGAAGTCTGGAGGAAAGTTAAAGTCATCTTCATACCTAAAGCTGGTAAACCGACCCACACGAACCCAAAAGACTTCAGACCGATCAGCCTGTCCTCATTCGTGTTGAAGACTTTTGAAAGACTAATTGATCTACACATTCGCTCCAAATTAAACCCGAGGGACATGTCCCCAGCACAACATGCATATACGGGTCGATCAGTCGAAACAGCCCTGCACGAATTGGTAGCAACAATCGAGCAATCACTCTACCACAAAGAATTTACTTTAGCGACCTTTTTAGACGTGAAGGGAGCCACACTCTCCGACTGGATTGAATGTATGTTCAAGACAAAACACATCAACTCGGAGTTGGGTGACAACCAAGTAAACGCACTGGCATCTAGATCACACGGTCACACCATCAAATAGAATACTGGGAAGACGGTGGGGCCATTAACCCGCATAGTATTTCAGTCTTCACTGACGGGTCCAAAACGAACGAAGGAGTGGGTTCGGGTATTTACTCAGCGGAACCTGATATTGCAATGTCACTAAGGCTTCCAAACCACAGTAGTGTGTTCCAGGCAGATGTTCTAGCGATAGCAGAAGCGGCACGAGAATTATCCACGAAACTTGTTACTAAAAATGAGATTGATGTCTACATAGACAGTCAAGCTGCTTTAAAGACCATCTCATCCGCGGTTATAAAATCAAAGTTAATAAAACTATGCCGCGAGGAGCTTAACATGCTTACCCAAAGCCACCATGTAACACCCTGGTGGTTCCCAGGACACAAAGGAATCCCAGGGAACGAGATGGCGGATGAATTGGCAAGAAAGAGATCAGAACAAGACCTATCAATGGTCCAAAGCTTAGTCTTACCTCCCCTAATACTTGTTAAATCTAATATAGCACTTAACTTCAAACGGCAAGCAGAAGAAAGATGGAGAGCGCTTCCTTGATGCTGTGTTTCTAGAAACATTTGGACAAAACATGACAAGATGAAAACCAAGTTCATCCTTGCCCAAAATAGACAAAATTTGGCGGTTCTCGTAGGTATCATTACCGGGCACAAGTTATTGGCGACCCACCGGAAGAGAATGCGGCTAAGTACAGATAAACTTTGCAGAGGATGCGGCAACACAGCCGTAGGGGAAGACACGGAACAGTTCCTCTGCAAATGCCCTAGTCTCCGCAGTACCAGAAAGACGGCCCTTGGAGAGTACTCCTTCAACCTTCTGGGCGACCTGTTTGAAAAGCCACCAAGTACCATCATCAAATTTATAACTTGTTCAAAGTGGTTCAGAGGAGGCCGTTCCACTAGCACAGAACTTTAGCTATTTTGTTTTTTTCTCTTTGCAGTTCTTCATCCAGGAAACTCCACGTCAGGGGAGCATAATATCTCCGTGCGTGATCCGAGTGCAGGCTGCGCTCATTCGTTGCAGCTAACCCCTTTAACCTAACCTAACCTACCGCCGCGAATTAGAAATATTTCTAATCCTGCCAGTTTTAAAAGTGCAATCTTTTTTTACTTCTCATCTTCCACGCCTCTAAACTAATTTGTTTCTTTCCGTTTCGTTTTTCATTTTTCCAGTTACTACTTTCCTCCTCCCCTAATTTTATCTATTTTTATTTTTTTTAATGTATTCCGTAAAAGTTTTTTATTCACCTACTTATATTTATTCAAAAACTTCTAAATTAAATACTAAAACCCTTTTAATGAAATAAATGAAATGAAATGAAACGCGGGTGTATGAAAAAAAACTAAATAAGCAAGGTAAAATAAAACTTGATTAAGCGTCGAAATGCTTTCAACTTATAGACGCTCAATTCAATTGCCAACCTTCAAACAATAAAAAAAATGTTTAACCAGATTGACATGGAATCGTTTAATGGAGAAGCTTTCACTTTGCTTTGCATAGTTCTCACGAAAACACACCATTTGTCTTTGATAGCTGTGTGATATTTATTGCGGTAATAGTAATGGATGTCCAACTGTTGTTTGTTCGTAGTTGAGATAAGCGTGTTTGGTGGTTTTGAAGCTACAATTGACTGGTACTTCAATTAGGGATGATCCAATTAATGATGTAAAATCACAGTGATGGCAATGGATCTCTAATTTTATTCGCTCGGGTAATGTTCGTACTTGGAGGTGATTTGTTGTATTATATTTTGACGAATTTCGACAGAAACTGAATGACACGAAGTAATTTCCTCTGTTTTAACTTGACGAATTTGGATGATGCAATCTTTCTCCTTCAGGTCGATAATTATAATTGGTTTATAATCTTCGCAACAGCATAATGGATGGATTTTCCGGCACTCATGCTTTTCATATTGACATAGATAGATTCAGATATACAGCCTTATTGTGAGTTTCACCAGAAAAATATGTCACGTGGAAATTTTTGTTCGCCAGGATTTTTTTAGCTATTGTGAATTTCACGTGAACAAAATTTCACTTCGAATCAGCTGTGACATTTCGAACATAGATTCTGGTGCTTTGAGAGTAGGCAAATAAAGAAGTTAAGAAACAAATGTGGGCGCAAAAAGTAACATTAAACAAATTAACACATTAAATACTGCTTCATTTATTCCAATCAGTTGAAATATGGCTTCTTCTATTTGTGAGCACTTTTGCGTTCCGTTTGGTCCACCTCCTGTCCCTCTTTCGTGCATTTTGTTCAACTCTGCTTTTTTACGTAGATATGTATTGTTTTTAATCTGTCCAAATCTAAATATTTTCTTTTAATTGTGTGCATTAAAAACAAAAAACATTTAATTCTTCCTTTTTTCCATTCAGCTTCGCTTTTGCTTGGTGGACCCGCGCTGTTTAGCTCCGAACTAAGTTTTCTCCAAAACTCTGCCACTTTCTCCCTATTTTCTTTTACAAATCCCCTAGCAATATCCGGTTTTTCAATCATTTTCTTTAACAAAATATCACTTTGTTGCTTGTTTAGAGTTTTGCTCCTGAAATAAAATTATATATAATTGATTGCCACTTTTTTGCCTTCAAACAACTTACATTTTCCGCTTTGTTGTTCTCTCTTTCGCCTACAAAAATCAAGTGAAAATTTTCCATGCGAATAGCGTCATATTCCACGCGAAATAAAAACTCACAATAAGGGGAATTTTTCGAAGATGAACAAATTTTCGCCCGAAACTCATGATAGGGGAATAGTGAAAAGGGAATTTTTTCACGTGGAATACTGGAGTGGAATCCTCTAAGGTGATAGTTGATAGTCACACTTTTGATAGTCAAAGTTGATGATCACACTTTGTTAGTTCTCCGTAAAACGATCGGAAAAAATTATTTAAAACTTGGCAGCACAGCTTTTTGAAATGTCATTTTCTTGCCAGTGGTATCACGCGCCGGTCGCAGGTGTAGTGGTTTATTTGTTTCACGTAATTGTTTTATTGCATTTGGTATATGTTAAATATAGCATAGCATAGAATTTATATTATGCCTTCCACTTTTGGTATGTCCAACAACTGCAAGGCATACATAAGAATCTAAATTAAAAAAATAAAATAAATTTGGCGACACAAAGAATAGGAATTTTTTTTCCATTGGATTTGGAAGTTCCAAAATATTTGAGCTATTTGTCAAATGAGATCATAGCAGTCGTACATGAGAATTATGTTCATCAGCACTTGCTTTATACAATAATTGCAGAATGATAAACATTTTAGTAGCACTTCGCAAATAGCATTTCTTTACTAATAATCTTAAAAAAACGTAATGGCTCTATATGGAAGTGACACCTAAATAGCTGTCACACAAACACGATCGCAAACATGTGATGATCGCGCTGATGGTCACCTTAGAGAGAGCAAAAGGGATGATTGTGATCCTCAACAATCAACTATCACCTTAGAGGATTCCACTCCTGTTCGGGTGAAACTCACAATAAGGCTGATAGCTAAATAGGGTTTTTGTGTGTCTGGGATGGTGTTATTTTTACTAGGAATTGGATACAGGTGGTAAAAGCAGTACACATCGGGATACATTATGGGCACATGAATAATAAAGACTATTCTATTATTGGATTGGTAAGATTCAGTACCCATAAGATCGTAATATTTATGTACGTCTGATACATCTTTCTCAAAAAAACAATTCGCTTGGCGGTTAGTATTTAAAAAGTTCATATATCATAAAATTTAGGTCTTCACTTGAGAGAATACTATTGTGAATGATCTTGAGTCCGGCAAATGCCATTGCATCCTCTACGTTATTCAATAAATGCAATAGTATTTTCGCAACAGAACTTATTTCGACGGGTGCATTCCTGGCGAAAAGAAAATCGATCATTGGATTGCCTAACTTTTTCATTTCAGTGATCTTTGCGATTAATTGTTTCTCGTTTTTCTTTATAAAATTTATAGTTTTGTTATAGTCTTCGATAATTTTAGTTGTGAGGGAAATCTGCCTGTTGAGAGTAGTCGCGATATGGTTTCGGTTATTAGTGAGAGTGTTTAATGCCTGATCATAACGTCTGCCATCTTCTGCATCCAAATTTCCAGTAATACTTTTAAAGACAGTACTAAGACCGTTAATGATTTCTCTTTTTATTCCTTGTTAATGAACTAAACTTTTCTTTCAGCAAGTTTATTTTAACAAGGATATCCATATTTTTCATTTACGAAAATGGTTCTTTATTAAAGTCTATAGATTTAATCCATGGATCGTAATGTTTAGATACGATCTGAATTTCTTTTTCTATTGGTAAAAGATCATAAAAATGAATAAATGTATGAAAACCTTGGCGTAACTTTGCTTTTCCAAATTTAAATTGGAGTATGCCGGGATTGGAATCCAAATTTGTTGTTTTAATATCTTGTGCAATGAGCGACGCCAGTTGTGGGAAAAAAATGTTTTATTAATCCGTTAATGGCCGTCTTAAGTCATTTTTGTGATCAAAATTATCAGGTGTCTGAATAGTTACCCCATTATCGTTTGTTAGGACGCGGGTCTTAGACCTAGGGTGTTATTAACGTAAACAATGCGGATTTTGTCTTTACAGTATTTTGATTTAAACTTTATTTCTGGGTAGAAAAATACAAGTATATTAAAAAAAAACTATAAGAGCGTCTCAAAATGGGCTCGCAAAATTGTACGTTAAAACCAAATTAAATTTTAAAAATGCTTTTCCCAGACAAGGCAAAAAGGAGTGTCTTCAGACTTCAAAATGGTCGGGTTAATGTACGATGACTGTATGGTTGCGTTTATATCGGATGGACGTATTCAGCGGGATGACTGGCTGTCAACTGGCTCAGTTCTCGCTAACATTCTCCTCCCCGTGAGGCGGCTGCCCTGCTGTTGTCTCACTTGCCTCCCTTCTGATGACATCTAAGACAGCTAACTTGACAGCCCGCCGTTCCTACATTCTGCCAGGTGTCCTCACTGTCGCTCGCCGAACTTGTCCGTCTTTTGCCTTGACTACGCTGATGACAATCCCCTTTGGCCATGAGCCTCTTGGTAAGTTCTCGTCGATAACTACCACTACGTCTCCCTTTTCGACTGCTTTTACTGCCTTAAACCACTTTGTCCGTCGCGTCAGACAGGGCAGAGTACTTGCGTACCCACTTTTTCCAGAAAATGTTGGCCAGCTGTTGGCACTTCCTCCAACTTTTTCGCAGTAGTAAGTCATTCGCCTCGAAGTTTCCCACAGGTTTACTGCGATTGGAAGAACCCAGTAAGAAGTGGTTGGTTGTTAATGCTTCTGCGTCATCAGGGTCAAGCGATACGTACGTTAATGGGCGCGAATTAATTATGGATTCTACCTCTATTAATATGGAGAGAAGAGACTCATCCTGGAGCCGTTGATTGTCAACCACTTCCTTGAGCACGTTTTTCACTGATCCGACAAGCCTCTCCCAACTGCCGCCCATATGTGGAGCAGCAGGGGGATTGAAAATGCACTGAGTCTCTCCTGAGTTGATTGCTTCTCCTACAGCACTTGTGTCGAGAGCTTGCAGCGCCTCCCGCAGCGCCTTCTTTGCTCCTCTGAAGTTGGTACCATTATTGCAGTAGATCTCCCTTGGTTTGCCTCGACGTGCAATAAAATTGTGCATGCACATAATGCACGAGTCTGCCGAAAGGCTATGTGCCAACTCCAAATGTACCGCCCGGATAGTTAGGCAGATGAATAATGCAACCCAACGCTTTTCTGTTCGACGTCCGCTGGTCACATTGACCGGTGCAAAGTAATCCATTCCCACGAACGTAAATGGGCGAATGTACGCTGCAAGCCTCGCAGCTGGTAGTGGCGCCATTTCTGGGAAATCTGGTTTAGTCTTATCAAGTCGACACCGTTGGCAGCGCCTGCAGACTGACTTTAGTTGAACACGCAGTTTCGGGATCCAGTACTTTTGACGAATTTCATTTAAGACCGTCTCATTGCAACGGTGGTGATAGGTTCTATGATAGAAATCCACAATCAATTCCGTAATTCGGTGATTTCTCGGCAGCAGTATTGGGTGCTTGGTGTGATGATCAACGCAGCTAGCGTTATCTATTCTTCCTTTCATTCGCAGGACACGATCTTCATCCAGATACAGTGAGCAGTTTGAAAGCATACTCTTCCTTTTGAGATCCCCGCCGCTTAACAGAATCGCGATCTCATCACCGTTAGCTTGATGTTGAGCTACCCGAATAATAACAGTATGGGCCAGCTCTAATTCTGCCGATGTCAGCACCCCTCTAGATAGTTTAGACTTGCTTCGTTTCCCTTTGAGATTTGCAACGAAACGCATTATCCAAGCCGCCGTGCGCAGAAGTCGCGTCCATGTTGAAAAACGATAAACATCTATAAGATAATCCTCCATAAATACATGCAAGAGCACAAACCTCTGCTTCAGATCCTCCTTCTGTTCGGTTTGAAGCCCCTCGGGCTGCTTCGGCCAGAATTCCTCCGTTTCATGTAAGAAGACAGGTCCCGTAAACCATCTGGCATCTTGTCGGAACGACGGTATTCTGCTCCATTTCGTAGCTTCGTCAACCACATTTACCTTCGTCGATACCCATCTCCATTCGCTCAATTTGGTCTTCTCTAGCACCTCGCCGATCCGGAACATAACGAACTGGTGGTACCGCTTAGCATCAGACCTCAGCCAATACAGAACCGTGCGCGAGTCCGTCCAGAGGATCCTTTCCCTGATCTTCAGTTTGTGGTTTTTCTTTACATATTCGGCCAACCTGGCACCAGCTTGGAGTTCCATCCTCGGGATGGACATCGGCAGCACCCGAGCGATTTTCGTTTTCGCACCAATCAACGTGCAGTGGATAGATCCGGAAGTAGGCTACTGCAGCCATTGCATCCTCGCTAGCGTCCACGAAAATGTGCAGCTAAACCGACACATTACTCAATGCTGTCAAAGGAGTGTAGCACCTTGGAATCGCAACGTCCTCAACCCGAGGCAGCAGCTGCAGCCACCTCTCCCACTGGTGATGGAGGCGAACAGGAATAACCTCATCTCAGTCCACACCAGACTTCCATACTTCTTGCAAGAGTATTTTAAGGAGAACCATGTAGAAGGTCAGGAAACCTAAAGGATCAAAAACGGACATTAGTATTCTAAGGAACTCACGCTTCGTGGGTATCATCGCTCCAGAGAGAACATCTTCTTGCGCCTTCGCAAGTCGCAAACAGAAAGTGAAGATATCAGGCTCCGTTTTCCACCACAATCCCAAGACCTTGGCAGTGGTGGTCTCTGAGTTTGACAAGGATGGAATCTGTTTGTCCACAGATGCTGAATCCCTCAATTTTTTTTAGCACATCGCCAGAGTTCGATGTCAAGTTTCGAATCAAAAATCGCGCCTTTGAGTGTATACTATATGCCGGACATCTTTCGCCAACTGGACGGCCTCGTCGTTGAAATCCACACTATCTAAGAAATCATCAACGTAATGGTTATCGGTGATGGCGACAGCTGCTCTTGGATATTCCTTAGCAAAAACTTCTGCATTTATGTTCTTGGTGTACTGAGCCACGCTTGGCGAACAAGAAGCTCCAAAGGTCAACACCTCCATCTAATAGACATCCGGTTTCTGGCGTGAATCTCTGCGCTGGTTAATCTTCCTCTCGTACGCGAACTTTGTGAAACATTTCATTAATATCGCCGCCTATAGCTACCTTTCGCGAACGAAATGTATATAGCACTGAGGGCAGGGCTACAAGTTGATCTGGTCCCTTGAGAAGCATTGTGTTCAGTGATACACCCTGTGACTTCGCCGCTGCATCCCAAACCAAACGTACTTTGCTTGGTTTGTTGGGATTTGTTACTATTTTTTTTTTCTTTTTATGAACGTTGCAGGTACCATTCCCTTGGGTGCTTAACCTGGAGCTCCATCCTATTTAATTTTCTTGCGTATCCTTTATCCAGAAGGTTTTTGATTTGATCACTCAAATTGCTTAAAAGCCCAGGCTGCACTTCGATCTTCTTTTCTAAGCATTGTAGCCGCTTCAGTGCCATAGTATAACTATCAGGCATGGTGACATCCTCTCTGACGACTCAATAGAACTCTTGCCAATTCCAATATTCTCCAGCGTAAAAAAACTTTCCAACTTCATCGTGAAGAAGCATATCGCATTCACATACCTCGTAATGGTGGCAATTCTGGTGTTCCTGTCCCGTCGATCCATGTCCAGTGCAACCGCAGACTTACCAACCCAGTCTAGTCCTTACTGCAATTGGTTCGTCGAACTAAAGACCGATTAACAAACCCGGCCTCGCATTTTTGTATGATACCAGCGGAATCCCCTTCAAATGCTCATACATCCGTTGAGCCTCCTCAGCGTCAAACGACTGTATAGGAAGATTCAAATGCTCCACAGTGTGAACGTCTGCTACTCTGAATCTCTTTTCTTCCGTTCCCAGTATAGACCTTGGTGAAATTTCCAGGGGCACCACTCGAGAGTTATTTTCCAAACGGCCGACGTTCCCTGTCCACTTTAAGCAAAGAGATTTCTTTTCTCAATCCAAATTGAGCACGTTAGCTAACTCCTCGTCTAACAGTGTCAAGGTTGAACCACTATCTTGGAAAGCGAAGGTTTCAATAGATCGTCCACCGCCGTGAAGTGTAACTGGTACAATCCGGAACGAAACATCACTGGACGTTTCAGACTGATGTGCATTACACGCTTGCATCGACGCACGATCCGCTCTCCTCTGCATTGTATGTAGCAAGGCGTGATGTCTGCCTCTGCAATCTCCTACACCACAGAGCCGAGTTTCCTTGCATCTCGTATGTTTAGAATGCCTCAAACAGTTTTCGCAGATGGAATGACTGTTGATCACCTCCCACCTCTTCTCGCATGGCAGCCTCTTGAATTCGTCGCAGTTTATGAGCCTGTAATTATGCTTGCACAAAAAACAACCCTTGATTTCTACTTCACCCTTGGTGTCCATCTGAGAACGCGACGACTGTTCAGTATGCCTGTGAAGATGTCCAACACGTTTCTCGCATTTCCACTCCAAAGCTGGGAATACCGCCACGGTGCTAGCCGCTTCAGCCATTGAACCCATCCAAGTACTGAATTCCTTGATAGTTTACTTGCCCTTTTCACCTTTACTGAGGGCCCAGTTGAGTTTCATTGTAGCTGGCAATTTTTCCACTAGCTCCTGTAGCAGTAGTGGATTCCTCGAGACCCGCTGCTTCCATTGTAGAGAGTAGTTGACGCACTGACACCGCAAATGGAATGATGGACTCCAAATGTTCTGCCTTAGGTGCAGGCTCCGCTCGGATCTTACGAATTTGAGCGCCAATGATGATTTCGGGTCTTCCGAACAACATCTGAAGTGTGGATATAACTTCAGGTACCGTCGATGGGAGTAATAACTGACTCCCCACCGTTTCCAGTGCCTTACCCTTGAGAGCGCGCTGCAATCGGACCAAGTTCTCTGCATTTGTGTAGCCACAGAGCTCTGTGCTATGCTGGTAGTTACCAAAGAAGACAGTCCACTCCTCAGGCCTGCCGCTAAACGTAGGAAGTTCCTTTGAGAGTGCTTGACGAGCTGATAACTAACTCTGCGTAAGTTCTTTCACTGGCTCATCTACAGGTTTGCGAATCGCGTCCACTTCCCTCTTCTTTGGGAGCCTTGTCTCCGTTTGCGTCTTCTTTGGCATATGAGACGAGCCCGCAACACTAATGTCATCGTCACTGCTGTGCCCATCATGGTCATCCTCATCCGCCAATGCTAGAAGATCGTACTTCTTCGTCAAGTACTGAAGGTCCAACTTTCGTTGTTCCTCCAACCGTTGGAGCTCCCATTTAAGCGACTTGTGTTTACTTTTATTCGAGCTAAGCGACGTCCTTCTACCCTCCTCCCCGGTCACTAAGCCCTGTGGATTCTGCTCTGCATCCTCCGACATTCTGACGGCCGCACTCAGCACCCCCCGTTGTCTCACCCCATGAGGCTCCAAAGCATTCCCTGGCTCAGCGCACCCTTCCCCAGAAATGATACCCTCACTCACCTGGACAACAGCGTTGGCTCTTGTGCACACTTCGCAGTCCCACGATCTGTCAGCAATAGACGCATCCACCCCTACGCAACTGAAATGATACCATTGCTTGCACGCGTCACACTGAACGATGTCTCGCGTGTCTTGTCCAGTACAGTTGGAACATGCTCCAACTCCCTTTTCCTTGCTGCGTAGATTTAGATTGGACATTTCCGATGACTCGAAATACTTTTTATATTTGTAGGTCTTCCAAAGCTTTACCACTGATAGCTCTTGTAGAAACGTTATTAACGTAAACAATGCGGATTTTGTCTTTATAGTATTTTAATTTAAACTTTATTTCTGGGTAGAAAAATACAAGTATATTAAAAAAAGAAACTACCAGAGCGTCTCAAAATGGGCTCGCAATATTGTACGTTAAAACCAAATTAAATTTTAAAAATGTTTTTCCCCGACCAGACAATAAGGAGTGTCTTCAGACTTCAAAATGGTCGGGTTAATGTACGATGACTGTATGGTTGCGTTTATATCGGATGGACGTATTCAGCCGGGATGACTGGCTATCAACTGTTGTCGCTAACATAGGGCTTCCCTTATTCCGAGCTCGTGTTTTATGAAAAGCTAAACTATTCGGCTCGTATCTCAAGAGTCGTGTCTATTTTCAAAAAAAATTTCGAGGGTAGATTGCTTTTTTTTAGCAACTTCTTGACTAATATTTTTATATATTTCGATCATATTAGATTTATGTCATTTGATGTAGTTAGTGAACAGGATTTTATTCAAATTAATATCGAAAGGGATATTGAAATCTACATGTCCATTAACAATACCTATTGGACGATATTTTGCTGATGAATGTATAGAATGGTTATAACCCAATATTGCATAGGAGATATGGTCTAAAATATCCAAATCTTTCTTTGTCTCTTGGAGGACACGCATATGCTCTATAATGGTAGAGTGAAATCGTTCAATAGGGCAATTAGAATTAGGATTTAATCGTGTAATTTCAATGTTGTGCAGGTACGCAAATTTTTTTACTATATTGTTCCTTAATTCGGAACCATTGTCAAGAATTAAAAAATTTTGGTATACCATGGTGAGTAAAAACCGTAATAAACGCTTTTGCTTGTGAATACTTAGAAAAGTTTTCGATTATTGTTAAAAACTTTTGCCCTTTTATTGTAAAAGTACCTGCCTGCAGAATTTCGAAGAGTTTACTTGGAGTCGGAGCAATTTGGAACTATTGCTTCGGAGGATTGCGATCATATTTCATCCTTTGGCATAATGAACAGTTATTTATTAATTTAGTAAGTAAGATTTAATAGAAGGATCGTTTAATTTCCCTTTCTATTTCGATTATACCACGATGGTTTGTAATTCCTTCATGATGCGATGCTCAGAGAAGTGTAACGTTCTCTGAAATGTAAAGTACGTATAAGAGAAACATATGTTGGATTGGTACGCCATCTATTACCGAATAGTAAGAGGACGAGAGCTACGAACTTGAAGGAAGTGATCAGCGGCCATGAAGTTGGGCATTCTGATCACGACCACGGACGAGTGAAGTCAGCAAAGAAAAAGAATTAAGTTTTATATCCATTATTTTACACTAGATCGGAGTCTTTAAATTTTTGATATTATACCTCAGATGTGGGGTTCAACCTAAGAGATCGGAATCAAAGTAATTTTTTTTAGTTTATACAAAGGATAGTCGGTTTATTTGTTTTTAAAGTAAAAAATCAGCATGCCGAACACGCGTGAGACAAGACGGAGACATCCAACCGCCGAAAATATCATTCAGGAGACACCAGTGGACGACATGTATAGCCAACCAAGACGCATAATTTCGGACCGCGGTTCATGCTTCACGTCGTTGGAATTTGGTAGCTAAATACTTAAAAACAATATCGAGCACGTTAAAGTCGCAGTGGGTTCGCCTCAGGCTAACGGTCAGGTGGAGCGAGTGAATAGGGTAATTAAGGCGATGTTGAGTAAAATTAGTGAGCCCATTAATCATCGGATTGGTCTGGTAAATTGGCACAGATGGAATACGCAATTTATAATAGTGTATATAGTTCGACGAAAGAGTCCCCGAGTAAATTGTTATTCGGGGTGGATCAGCGAGGTGAGGTTGTAGATGAACTCTCGGAGTACCTAGAAGTCACAGAGGTATAATGAGCAATATTTCTTGAAACACAGTACACCCGCTAAGGTATACGCAGTCGACGATTTTGTGGTAATCAAACATATTGATAAATCGGGGACAAATAAAAAATTCGTTCAAAAATATCGAGGCCCTTATGTAATACAGAAAGTATTTTCGAATGACCGATATGTGGTTACAGCCATGAGGTTGGGCATTCTGATCACGACCACCGATGAGTGAAGTTAGCAAAGAAAAAGAATAAAGTTTTATAAACATTATTTTACACTAGATCGGAGTCTTTAAATTTTTGATATTACAATGGTACGAGTATTTTTTTTCCAATTTCTTCTTCCTTAGTACTTATTTTGATGTCCTCTAAGATAATATTACAGATTTAATATTTAATATTTAGTTAATTTAAAAGCTGAGTTTTTAAAGATATCTTTAAGATCTCTACAAAGTCTATAAATTAATTCAGGCGGATCCAAATTAATTGAACATTTTTTCTTGGAAGTAGCTAATTCTTTAAAAGTGCTCATAATCTCGGTTTCTTGTTTTATTACCAAATAAGCAAAACAATTTTAGTGATTTGGGGGAATGTAGAACAATTTTTTAAAAAAAATTATTTTTGAAATAGTTAATAGGTGTTTCGGAGAAAGGAATTTCTAAAATTGGATTCTCATGACTAGTATGAATCGTTTCATTGTTGGAGTTTTCGACATTATAATCAACTAGCTGACCCACCCGGCTTCGCTCGTGGCCATAAATTATTTTAATTGCAAAGTCTTAGCTATGTACATTTAACTTTTTTAAGTATTTTAATAGTACGTACCATTAACTTATTTTATTGAATCTTTACAATACGTTTTCGCAAAAAATTCAATTAAGGGAATACAAAATGGAAAAAAAAATTATTTAAAGAAACATTTTTTGTATACTCCTGAAACGGTAGCAAATGAAGGCTTCTACAATAATTTTCCAGAAAACTTGTCAGTTCCTTGTAAATTAATTAAAAAATCAGTCGATATCTCATTCGTTAATCCTTAAACGTTGTATCTGCTGGTTAAATCTATTGCCTCGTTTTAGAGATGTCCATTTCTCTAATTTAAATTACATTCCTGCTACACTCCCTTTGAATTACTCCGAATATAACGTTTGGTTTTTCAATAGTTTCTTTTTTACAATCATATTTTTTATTGCTCAATGTACCTTTGTAAAGTAGTTTCGTTCTTTTCGATTTAAAAGTTCACCGAGTGTGGACACATTGGTAAACATTTATACACAAGACAGACATACACAAGACAGACATACACAACACATTTATACTACACAAATTAATTTAACGAAAGTACACCTATTGAAATTATTGCTTTCACAATCATTACACATTTACTCAAGCTTAAAATTAATTTTCGACATACTTTTACACAAAACACATTCATTTCAACACAGCAACAAAAGATACAGAGCGAAGAAAGAAAATGTATATACCAAACCAAACAGAGCTGACATTGCTCAATGAAGAGCGACGAGCGAAGAACGAACATGTAAACATTAAACCGTTCAGAGCTGCAATTGCTCAGTGAAGAGTGACGAGCGAAGAACGAATATTTACACATCAAGCCGTTCAGAGCTGCTATTGCTCAGTGAATAGCGACGAGCGAAGAACGAACATGTACGCATTAAACCGTTCAGAGCTGGCAGTGCTCAGTGTAGAGGAATCAACGATGAAGGAAAATATGTATACCTAATGTGCATAACCATTTCCATTCATCAGCTGCATTGACGTGGCGATACGGCTTAAGAGTCAATGACCCTAAGGATCTGAAAGGATCCCAGGTGAGACATCGAACTAAAGGTTGAAGACGCTCTGACTGTGACGTAAAACTTGTTATACAGTATAATGGAGAAAACAAATGAGATGTCCACTGCAGGTGCTACTAGTGAAAACGATAATCCACCCGTGGTCTTTTCGACTACGGCCGGGACGAGGATTCTGGAGGTCCCAACCACCATACTTTTACCCCCCGCCTCTGGCGTTGAATCGAAAGTAGTAGCGACGCTTGCTTCAGAAGACTCCTGCAGCTCTGTCTCCGACTCGTATGGTAGACTGGGCTGGAATGACAAAGAAAGTGGCGGAAAGGCTTCGGCTGGAACGCTTAATCTCTGCCTCAATAGACGGGTAGCTGTTCGAAGTTATGTCGGTGACGGTTTGACTCGGGAACCCAATAAGGCTGAACGAGCTCCTAAAGCGGGGCACTCCGATAAGCTCCTGACTAAGAGTCAACCGAAAAGGAGAAGAAGGAAGGCGGCGATGGCGCGGTGCAAAGAGGCTGCAGAGTCAGCTGAAGGCGCAAGCGCCGAAAGCAGTCATCCTTCAGTAGCGACAGGAATGAGTCCTAGGTCGGCAGAAAGTACTCCAACTGGAGCCGATCAATCTCTCAAACCCAACGCTGGCTCCGGTCGGTTCGAGTAGGTCCAATCTGACGAAGCAAGTTTCGCCTGCTTTCCTTGGTGGAAGCGTGTGTGCATCTGATGCGCGCTCTTCTGCTGGGCACACTCTTACCGGTGGCGTTATCGGCGCACAAAATCTATTGGATGCTGGTGCTGTTATCCCTAAAGATCCCAGCACTAGCGGACAGAAAATGGCTGACGCAGGCAAAGCTACGGGTAGGGGCGCTCGTCTCGGCGGAAGCGTTAACTCATCTGGTGCGCGTCCTTCTACTAATAAAACACTGACTATATCTTCGACATTTTCGCAGATAAACCTCCATCACTCCAAGGCTGCTACCGCTCTCTTAAGTAGCAGACTTTCCGTGGTGCGTACAAAACCCCACATAACATCTATCCAGGAGCCATACATACGTGCGGAACAAGCGTATATGTGATTTTGGAGGTATTCTTGGAGTAACGGTGCTATGTGACGAGCCATCTGAAAAACCGAGAGCTTGTCTAATTGTACCGAATTTCCTCTCAGTAACCAAGCTGGGACAATTCTGTGGACAGGACTTGGTTGTTGCAGCTGTAAGCTACGAAACGACCGGAAGTTGGAAAACCTTCGTTGTTGCGTCGGCTTACTTCCCTTATGATTCGGTAATGCCTCCACCACCGAAGGCAATTGCCGAACTCGTAAAGTACTGTGACACTCGGGAGATGGGACTAGTCATGTGTTGCGACGCTAATGCTCAGAATACAGTCTGGGGCAGCAGCAAATGTAACATACGAGGAAACCATCTCCTAGACTTTATACTATCGTCTGGCATGGTAATTAACAATGTTGGCTCCCAGCCAACTTTTGTTACGGCAAGGAGTCAGGAGGTAACTGATTTGACTTTATCTAATAGGTATTTCAAGTCAATTACTAACTGGAGGGTACTGCCGGAGGTGTCCTTGTCAGACCATAGATACATCATTTTCCAAATCGAATGCGAGGCCATAACTTTGCAGGAGAGGAGGAATCCGAGGAAAACCAACTGGGTGCGGTTTAGAGAAGAGCTAGACAGATCTGTCAAAACTCCAACTAAACTTAGAACGAAACGAAAGGTTGATGGTGCTGTTCAAAACCTGACTAGCGTCCTTACCAGCTGTTTTCAACTGACGTTCCCATTGACAAAAACCCCCTGCAGAACGCCGGTTTCCTGGTGGAGCCCAGAACTGCAGCGACTTAGGAAAGAATCCAGAAAACTTCTAAATAGGTCACTCAAGACAAATTTAGAAGCTGACTGGGATCTTTTTAGATCGAAGCAAAAGGACTATATGAAGTTAATTCGGTTATCGAAAAGTGCTTCTTATAGAGATTTTTGTGAAAAGATCGAGACACTCGGTGAAACCAGTAGGTTGGTTAAAGTCCTCAAAAGGGGCAAGCCGACCAAACCGGAGTCACTGAGAAAGTCTGATGGCAAGTTTACTGAGATGAAAGCGGAAACTTTTAGTCTTCTACTGGAGACTCACTTTCATGGCAATCAGATAACCACTAGGTCGCAGCTTGGCCCTTTACCCAGGCTGGGCTTGATCTAAGTCAGAAAACTCGGCGCAGCTGGTATATTGCATCAGCCATGGTAACTGATATGCTTTGGCATCTTTTGATGGTTTCGAATCGCCTGGCACTGATGGAATATATCCAGCTATACTGCAACAGGGTATATATCAGCTATTGCCAACTCTGAAAAGAATTTTTACCGCTGGCTTGGTTTCAGACCTATAAGTTTGACATCCTTCTTACTGCAAAGTATGGAAAGACTGGTAGAATTTCACGTGCGCCAAGTTGCTTTGAAATTGCATCCACTATCGGAGATGCATCTTGCCTATCAGCGTGGGAAATCCTACGAGACCGCACTCCAAAATTTAGTGGCCAGAATTGAATGCGCGCTTGATAGGAAAGAATACGCGATGGGTATCTTCATCGAAATTGAGGGTGCTTTTGACAATGCGACTTTTGACTGCATGTGCGACTCGGCCAGACAACACGGGGTAGATGAAACATTAGTGTTGTGGATTAAGACAATGCTAATGAATAGAACTTTGGTAGTGGTTGCGGATTGTGGCCGATATGTTATGTTAGGTGGCGTTCTGTCTCCATTGTTATGGTGCATGGTGGTCGACTCTCTGTTGAACACTCTAAATAATTCTAACGTCTACGCTCAGGCATATGCGGATGAAGTCGCTGTACTTTCTGTGGTGTACTAGGAGTGGGCTTTCGGTGAATCCTCTTAAAACGGAGGTTGTTCTTTTTACGAGAAGGAGGATTTTGACCGGTCTGACTCAACCAGTGCTAAAAGGCGTCACCATTCGCATTTCCAATGAAGGCAAATATCTGGGAGTGATTTTAGATACGAAACTTCATTGGTCTAAACACGTCGAGTCGAAAACATCCAAGGCGCTCTCAGTTTTCTGGCAGTGTAAGGGTGCTTTTGGCAAGACTTGGGGCTTGTCACCGAATAAAGTTCTCTGAATCTACACGGTTATAATAAGACCATTCCTCGCATATGCGCCGGTTGTTTGGTGTAAGGAGCTCTCGCGTAAATATGTGGTTGCCTTTTGCGCGAAACTCCAACGAACGGCTTGTCTCGGCTGCACGGGAGCTTTTTCGAGTACGCTTCGATCTGCTCTAGACACTTTGCTGAACTTACCTCCCCTCGATACTTATATCATGGGTTGCACTATCAAAACCATCCATCGTCTTAGGCGTGGCGGTTTTTGGTATACTCCAAACTGGAATTTTGATGAACTTGCGCGGCACTTATCTTACGACTCCTGTCTTATGGATATATTGTCTGATGCAATGACACCAGAACTCCAGCTGATGCGCAAATTCAGAGTCGACTTTCCTTGTGTTCAGAACTGGCTTCGGCCAGAGTCTGAGCCGGGACTGGAATGTAGTCGTATTTTCACGGATGGTTCCAAAACCAGTCAAGGGTCTGGCGCTGGTGCCTTCGTGGAAGTCGACACACTGGAATCTTGGGGAACGAGATCTCCGATGAGATTGGTAGACAAGGCTCAGAGGAGGTTTTCTCAGGTCTCGAACCCGCGTTGGGTCTCCCTGCGTCCTCGGTTAAGGCTTCCGTTGACGATTGGGACTCTCACGAGCACAATTGTGTATGGCATGACTCTCCAGGATGCAGGTTGACTAAACGCATGCTCCCGGACGTCTGTAAGAAATCAGCGGCATTCTTGCTGTCTCTCAGCAGAAAAGACTGTAGACAACTTATTGGCGTCTTGACAGGCCACTTTGCTTTTGCCAAGCACCTCAACGTGTTGGGCTTAAGTGGTGCCGCGACAGAAGGCCATATTTCAAAATATGGCCTTATGATGCGTTCACAAAGCGATACAAGGCCATATTTCTTGATATGGCCTTATGTCGCTTTCGAAAAGCAATTTGATACATAAGACCACATGTTTTTTTTTTTATTTAGCCAATAACAAGAAACTGTTTTTACCGTTTGTGCGAATTTTCTCACTATTACTTTATCTAATGCTCAAAACCTGAACTTTAGGTTTGAAAAATAGATATTTAGATGTTGAGCATTAAATAAAGTAATAGTGAAAAATTCGCGCGAATTTTTTCACTATTACTTTATCTAAAAAAAAAAAAAACTTTTATCTGCAATTTAGTACCGTTGCAAATTTTGGGAGGTTTTAAATTACTTAAGAGCATAACAGGTGCGCCGACTTTTAATTTTAGCTTATGTGAAGGAATGCCTGGGGGATTGATAGTGTGTAGGAATTCCAGCAGGTAATGCACTACTTCTTCCATGTGTACTACTGAATCTATAGATTTGTATTTCATGTCAAAAGCATTAAACTTAAGTAAAAGGCTTGCACTGATTTCTTTAGATGCATAATTTGTTGGTGTTAATATAGCTCGCTCCTTTACCCATGTAATTGGTTTGCTACTGATGTTTTTCAAATCAGGATAAACATTTTCAGTAAGTGCCTTTATGTCGCTTACGATGCGGCACAAACTATTGGGAATTTCTATTCTTCCATCCTTCTCTTCTATACTTCCCCCGCCTATCTTTGGAAGTAGTTGCGCAAACTCTTCTCCACACAAGTCGTGCCCCAAATGTACTTTAATATTTTTTTGGAGGCGTCTCTGCTTCGTTTTTGGCCACAAGTAGGATGATTTTAGGCAGGCCCTTATCTCGTCAGCACGAGTTCCCCTTGGAACAACCGGCAGCGTTTGCCTAAAGTCACCGGCAAGAAGTACAGTGACTCCATCCATCAGCATAGTATTACTTCGCAAATCCTTTAGCGTTCTATCTGATTGTGTGACATAGTGCACTCATCCCAAACTATGAGCTTACATTCTCGAAGCACCTGAACTTTGCTTAGATATATTACAAAGAGGAGTTTCGAAAGTGTTTAAATTAAGAGGTAACTTGAATGCTGAATGCGCAGTCCTGTCTCCCCCCAATAGTGTTGCAGCTATTCCAGAAGAAGCGGCAGCAGTGGCGATTTTTCGATTTTCTCTAACCTTACCAAGTAACAGGTTAATGAGAAAAGTTTTTCCCGTCCCACCTGGAGCGTCTAAAAAGAAAATAATACCATCTGCTGTTTTAAAGCTTTCAATGATTTCATCATAAATTTGCTTCTGATCGCAATTGAGTAGTGGCTTGTTTTCTAAAATCCTCTTGGATAGGTCGTCGATATCATATAACATTTCTCTTAAGTAATCAGGGTTGTCAACATTTTTAGCTTATACTAAGGGCTGTGGTAAGCCATAGTGCTTAAGATGTTGGCCTCCCATCCCAATTACTAAGTTCTCGAGCAATATCAAACATTTGTCAAACATTTTATTGTCCGACTAATTTCCTAATTTCCCCAGTAAAAGCAAGTTTTTATTGTTAAGAGCATAACTAAGCCATTAATTAAGTAAAATTGTGTAAAGTTTATTTCATCAAGTCGTTCATCAAAGCTATTTTAATTCATAACTTTACTAATTTCGGTTATCGCTTTCTACAGTAAAAATGCCCTACGAGTTCCGAAGTGGTCGATCCCAACAACAAAAAAGTGTTGCCTCTCAGACCCTAACTAACTCAAATAGCATCGCTGACAAACTGTGGAGCCAAATCGAGGAGAAACTTGAAAAGTGGGCGGGGAATTTCTCTCATCTGTTGGATACTAAGCTGTCTGCGCTAGAAGATCGTCTCAAATCACAGGTCAATGATACGAAAACGGCTATCGAACACCAAATTAAAAAAAAATGCCAAGACATTAAGCGGTTGGAGCTCATGGTAGACGAAAATCAACGAGAAAGACTTAACTCAGATGCTGTAATTTTTGGTATACCAGAATCTGCTGACGAAAATCTGGAGAGCATTTTTCATAAAATCTGCTCTACCGTAAATATTCAGCCTCCCCGTTTAAGTAAAATCTTCCGTGCGAAACGGCGCTCTCCTAATCAAGCGCACGTCACTGATGCCAGCATCATACTTAAACTGTCTGATAGGCGAGAGAAACAAAGTTTGATGAGAGCGATCACCCGTTATCGCAAAAGTCAAAAAGCCTCTCTAAAACTAAGCGACGTTGGTTTCAACTCTTCAAATGCCTTCTTCATCAACGACAGCTTGACTAAGAGAAACCACCAGCTGCAGCGAGAAGCTTTAAAACTCAAACGAAGATCTCTCCTGTCCTCGGTGTATACAATTAATGGGCAAATTTACATACGCCATTCTTTGAGTCAACCACCCATCCTACTAAACCGTATGGAAGATCTTAGGAATGCCATCGGACTGAACATAGATGATCACAATGCAAGCAACACATAAGATAATTTTTTTTTACTCTTTTTCTCTTTGTATTTTTTCTGCTACATCTTTTATTTTTTAATTTCTTTTTGCACCGTGTCTCTTTGTTTTTCATAATTTTTTTTTTGTTTTGTTTTATATTGTAAGAGTTATTTCAGTTTTCAGTTTTATAATATTAGCATCAATGTCGATGAAATATTTTCTGTGTTCGACTCTTCTCTTTTTCACCATCCCTTATCATGCTAAACATCAATGATGGTAGTTTTAACAGCATGAATGAAAAGATCAATTTTTTATTAAATACCATGTGCAAGAGCTGCGATGGACTGCATGTTTGCCTTATAAATCCACAGAGTCTTGTGAATAAAATAGATGAGTTCAGGTTGATTTTTGAGAACAGTCAGTTCGATATCATATGCGTTTCCGAAACATGGTTTGACCCTAACGTAAATATCGACGTTTGCTCGCTTAAGGGATTTAAACTTTACCGTGCTGATCGTTATGGTAGAATAGGTGGAGGTGCTGCTATATATGTACGTAAAAAATACCATTAAGTCAAAACATCTGTGTTGCTCTAATGATAAACATTCAAGCCAATTTTATTTTGTTAAATTTCTGAACGGTGGGGACAAATGTGCTATTGGTACGATTTACATGGCATCGGATGTAACGCATCCCAGTATTGTGTGCGATATTATTGAAGGAATTTCTTGCATGACACCAAAACTTATTCTTTGTGGGGATTTCAACATCAATTTCCTTAGCATATCATCTAGCTCCTCATTAAAAAGCACCATAAGATCTCTGAGTCTATTTTTTTTAAATACAACAGACCCAACTCACTTTAAACCTAATTGTGCCCCATCATTGTTAAATGTTATCTTGACAAGTGATAAAAGTATTGTGAAATGTTACAGTCAACTATCTGTGCCTGTTTTCCTATATCATGAACTTGTATTCGCCACCTTCAATGTAAATGTAAGTAGAAGTTATTCACAACCCGTTCAATATCGTGATTTCCGTAGTATTAATGTTCAAAATCTGTTTTGTGATTGTAGCAATATTGAGTAGAGCAATATATATATGTCGTCTGACGTTAATAAACAAGTAGAGTTCCTAAATGTTAGTCTTGGGTATCTTTTTAACAGACATGTTCCATGTAAAACACGTGTGCTGAAAAGCAAAGCTTGTCCTTGGTTGTCCGATGAAGTATTAGACGCCATTAAGGGAAGGGACACTTTAAACCGACGGTGGAAACGATTTCGCTGCACAGAAATGCATATGGAATATAAAGTAAGTCGAAACCTTGTTGTATGTATGATAAAAACTGCGAAATTTCATTATTATAATGCTAAATTTAATTCCGATCGATCGTCTAAATTTCTGTGGAACCAAGTACGAGAAATTGGACTGTGCAAAAAAAGTCGTAAGGCTAATGATGAAGACATCAACGTAGATGAATTAAACAACCAATTTATCAGTACTTTTCCTTCAGTAGCCATTGGCTTTTTTTTGTCACTGAGACAAAATGATAGTGAAGAAGCTTTTGCAGTCAATAGATTTGATGTTTACTCGGACGGAAAGGCGACACTTGCTATCAAACGAAAATCTGTCGGCCTTGATAATATCCACCCAGATTTTATAAAAATTGTACTTCCAATAATATTGCCTCATATTACCCACATTTTCAATACCATCCTTATGACATCCGCCTATCCAAATATCTGTAAAAAAGCAAAAATTATTGCTATTCCTAAAAAGCTAATACTCCGGAATACAGACCCATCGCTATTCTTCCATTTTTGTCTAAAGTCTTCGAATTTTTAGTAAGTCGTGCAATAAAGGATTATGTCGAAAAAGCTATTAACCCCCATACAATCGGGTTTCCGATCAGGACATAGCTGTATCACAGCATTATTAAAATATCTGATGACATTCGCCAAGCTTTTGATGAAAATAAAACGACATTGTTGACTTCTCAAAGGCATTCGACTGTGTAAGTCCGTCAATCCTTTGTAATAAACTGTTAACACAATTTAATTTCTCTAAGTCCCACTAACAAACTAATATTGTCGTATCTCACTAATCGTGTCCAAGCTGTTTCGCATAATTCCCAACTGTCGAGTTTTCGTCCTGTTAATAGTGGTGTCCCGCAAGGCTCCATACTTGGTCCATTACTGTTTTCTATGTTTATCAACGACCTTCCAACTATGTTGTGCCATTGTAATTTTCATATATACGCGGACGATGTTCAGCTCTATTTAAGCTTCCCAATTGGAATGGCGGAAGACTCAGTAGCAAGATTGAATGAGGATCTCCGTTTTGTGATTAGGTGGTCCACTCAGAACGAACTCACGATTAATCCAGACAAAACCAAAGTTATCGCTTCTTGATTTTCCTAAAGTAGAACTTCTCTCTACGTGTATTGAATATGTCACGCATGTAATGAAACTTGGGATTATTTTTGATAGTGAGCTTACTTAGAACGACCACATAAACAGTATAGTATCTAAAGTATATGCATCTCTCAGAGGTCTTTCAATTAGTAGATCCATATTACCTATTGACATTAAGTTAAAACTTGTAAAGGTACTTATCATGCCAATTATTACTTACGGGTGTGAGCTTTTCGCTGACTGTGAGAGCACTTCTTTTCGAAAATTAATAAGAGCGCTAAATTCGGCTGCTAGGTATGTGTTTAATCTTCGTAGGTACGACCATGTTGCAACGGAACGCCGTAAACTTATTGGTTGCGATTTGGAAATTTTTTTAAAATATCGATCCTGAGTTCTACTGTTCAATGTTATTCACAAAAAGCAACCTGCATATCTGTACAATAAGCTTGTCCTATCCAGGTCTAGTCGCTATATAACATTAAGGCCGTCTACATATACATGGTTGACATCACGTAGACATTCGACTGTTGTTTGTTGTGGGGCAAACACGCGTCGGGAGCAACATAAATTACATTTTGTCCTTGTACCATTCATACCTATTCAGATCTATAATGTCGTGTAAAACGTGTGGAAATAAAGTGGAGCGCACTCAACTGAAGGTTGTGTGTCGAGACTGCAATGGCCTTTTCCACGCAGCCTGCGTTAACATCATGCCTGCCGACATTGAGTTTATGAAGAAGGCAAACAAACTTTGGCAGTGCAAAGCATGTTTTGCAAAAAAACGACGTGAATCGCTAACCGGGGAAGCGCCAGCATGCGTCTCTAATCAACATCTTCACAATAGGGTTGACACCATATCACCTGTTAACCAAACGTCTATCGCTACACCGAAGCCCAATGTTACACTGGATTTGATTTATGCGGAAATTCAAGAAGTAAAGATGATCCAAAGGAAGCAGATAGAGGAACTTGAACTAAAAAACAGTGAATGCGAGCTAAAAATTCGGCAACTCGAGAAGAAAGTTGATCATCTAGAACAACAACTCATCGGAAATGCTGTGGAGATCTATAACGTTCCACCTAACTGCGGCGACATCTCTAGCATTGATTTGGCGCTGAAGATTTTCCGCGATGGTCTGCTTGTCGACGTATCGAAGGAGGAGATTGACCTTTGCTACACAAAACGCATTGCCAAACGGCAAAAAAACACTCCACACAATAAAACTAATTTATTTTCGCTTTATTATTGGCGGCATCTTAAATTAAACGAGCGGCCTTTGCTCATAGCATCAGGTGGCAGATCTTCGGTGCGGATGTGATGAGTGCTGGTACTGTAAGCTCCTCATCACTGAGGTGCTTGCTTGGCTTTCTTAGAAGGACAAGGAAATTCCAATTAAATGGGTAAATCAGGGTTGGCTCTCTGGTAGCACAATGGACCAGTTGCGTCTGAATGCTCCAGTCGAGTGTTTCCTATCCCGATAAAAAAAAAATAAAATAAAAAATAAAAATCCTAAGGGAGGAATTCTTTTTTACATCGCATCTACATATATGTATATAATAAAGTGCCAGGCAGCAAATGATAGAACAAAACGTGGTGAAAGAAATGCCTTGGGTGCATAAACAGCTTGCAGGTGTATGAAAAGTATGTTATTCGCTGGGTTATACCGCAGATAAGAGAAATATGTATTTATCTTGTATGTGGTTACATTCAAAGCACAAATTCACAGATTTGTTTGTTTGGTGTTTATAAGTGCGTGTACATAAAAAATACAATTTTTTGCGCGTGCATAAAAAAATTTAAGATGCCGCCAATAATAAAGCGAAAATAAATTAGTTTTATTGTGTGGAGTGTTTTTTTGCCGTTTGGCAATGCGTTTTGTGTAGCAAAGGTCAATCTCCTCCTTCGATACGTCGACAAGCAGACCATCGCGGAAAATCTTCAGCGCCAAATCAATGCTAGAGATGTCGCCGCAGTTAGGTGGAACGTTATAGATCTCCACAGCATTTCCGATGAGTTGTTGTTCTAGATGATCAACTTTCTTCTCGAGTTGCCGAATTTTTAGCTCGCATTCACTGTTTTTTAGTTCAAGTTCCTCTATCTGCTTCCTTTGGATCATCTTTACTTCTTGAATTTCCGCATAAATCAAATCCAGTGTAACATTGGGCTTCGGTGTAGCGATAGACGTTTGGTTAACAGGTGATATGGTGTCAACCCTATTGTGAAGATGTTGATTAGAGACGCATGCTGGCGCTTCCCCGGTTAGCGATTCACGTCGTTTTTTTGCAAAACATGCTTTGCACTGCCAAAGTTTGTTTGCCTTCTTCATAAACTCAATGTCGGCAGGCATGATGTTAACGCAGGCTGCGTGGAAAAGGCCATTGCAGTCTCGACACACAACCTTCAGTTGAGTGCGCTCCACTTTATTTCCACACGTTTTACACGACATTATAGATCTGAATAGGTATGAATGGTACAAGGACAAAATGTAATTTATGTTGCTCCCGACGCGTGTTTGCCCCACAACAAACAACAGTCGAATGTCTACGTGATGTCAACCATGTATATGTAGACGGCCTTAATGTTATATAGCGACTAGACCTGGATAGGACAAGCTTATTGTACAGATATGCAGGTTGCTTTTTGTGAATAACATTGAACAGTAGAACTCAGGATCGATATTTTAAAAAAATTTCCAAATCGCAACCAATAAGTTTACGGCGTTCCGTTGCAACATGGTCGTACCTACGAAGATTAAACACATACCTAGCAGCCGAATTTAGCGCTCTTATTAATTTTCGAAAAGAAGTGCTCTCACAGTCAGCGAAAAGCTCACACCCGTAAGTAATAATTGGCATGATAAGTACCTTTACAAGTTTTAACTTAATGTCAATAGGTAATATGGATCTACTAATTGAAAGACCTCTGAGAGATGCATATACTTTAGATACTATACTGTTTATGTGGTCGTTCTAAGTAAGCTCACTATCAAAAATAATCCCAAGTTTCTTTACATGCGTGACATATTCAATACACGTAGAGAGAAGTTCTACTTTAGGAAAATCAAGAAGCGATAACTTTGGTTTTGTCTGGATTAATCGTGAGTTCGTTCTGAGTGGACCACCTAATCACAAAACGGAGATCCTCATTCAATCTTGCTACTGAGTCTTCCGCCATTCCAATTGGGAAGCTTAAATAGAGCTGAACATCGTCCGCGTATATATGAAAATTACAATGGCACAACATAGTTGGAAGGTCGTTGATAAACATAGAAAACAGTAATGGACCAAGTATGGAGCCTTGCGGGACACCACTATTAACAGGACGAAAACTCGACAGTTGGGAATTATGCGAAACAGCTTGGACACGATTAGTGAGATACGACAATATTAGTTTGTTAGTGGGACTTAGAGAAATTAAATTGTGTTAACAGTTTATTACAAAGGATTGACGGACTTACACAGTCGAATGCCTTTGAGAAGTCAACAATGTCGTTTTATTTTCATCAAAAGCTTGGCGAATGTCATCAGATATTTTAATAATGCTGTGATACAGCTATGTCCTGATCGGAAACCCGATTGTATGGGGCTAAATAGCTTTTTCGACATAATCCTTTATTGCACGACTTACTAAAAATTCGAAGACTTTAGACAAAAATGGAAGAATAGCGATGGGTCTGTATTCCGGAGTATTAGCTTTTTAGGAATAGCAATAATTTTTGCTTTTTTACAGATATTTGGATAGGCGGATGTCATAAGGATGGTATTGAAAATGTGGGTAATATGAGGCAATATTATTGGAAGTACAATTTTTATAAAATCTGGGTGGATATTATCAAGGCCGACAGATTTTCGTTTGATAGCAAGTGTCGCCTTTCCGTCCGAGTAAACATCAAATCTATTGACTGCAAAAGCTTCTTCACTATCATTTTGTCTCAGTGACAAAAAAAAGCCAATGGCTACTGAAGGAAAAGTACTGATAAATTGGTTGTTTAATTCATCTACGTTGATGTCTTCATCATTAGCCTTACGACTTTTTTTGCACAGTCCAATTTCTCGTACTTGGTTCCACAGAAATTTAGACGATCGATCGGAATTAAATTTAGCATTATAATAATGAAATTTCGCAGTTTTTATCATACATACAACAAGGTTTCGACTTACTTTATATTCCATATGCATTTCTGTGCAGCGAAATCGTTTCCACCGTCGGTTTAAAGTGTCCCTTCCCTTAATGGCGTCTAATACTTCATCGGACAACCAAGGACAAGCTTTGCTTTTCAGCACACGTGTTTTACATGGAACATGTCTGTTAAAAAGATACCCAAGACTAACATTTAGGAACTCTACTTGTTTATTAACGTCAGACGACATATATATATTGCTCTACTCAATATTGCTACAATCACAAAACAGATTTTGAACATTAATACTACGGAAATCACGATATTGAACGGGTTGTGAATAACTTCTACTTACATTTACATTGAAGGTGGCGAATACAAGTTCATGATATAGGAAAACAGGCACAGATAGTTGACTGTAACATTTCACAATACTTTTATCACTTGTCAAGATAACATTTAACAATGATGGGGCACAATTAGGTTTAAAGTGAGTTGGGTCTGTTGTATTTAAAAAAAATAGACTCAGAGATCTTATGGTGCTTTTTAATGAGGAGCTAGATGATATGCTAAGGAAATTGATGTTGAAATCCCCACAAAGAATAAGTTTTGGTGTCATGCAAGAAATTCCTTCAATAATATCGCACACAATACTGGGATGCGTTACATCCGATGCCATGTAAATCGTACCAATAGCACATTTGTCCCCACCGTTCAGAAATTTAACAAAATAAAATTGGCTTGAATGTTTATCATTAGAGCAACAAAGATGTTTTGACTTAATGGTATTTTTTACGTATATAGCAGCACCTCCACCTATTCTACCATAACGATCAGCACGGTAAAGTTTAAATCCCTTAAGCGAGCAAACGTCGATATTTACGTTAGGGTCAAACCATGTTTCGAAAACGCATATGATATCGAACTGACTGTTCGCAAAAATCAACCCGAACTCATCTATTTTATTCACAAGACTCTGTGGATTTATAAGGCAAACATGCAGTCCATCGTAGCTCTTGCACATGGTATTTAATAAAAAAATGATCTTTTCATTCATGCTGTTAAAACTACCATCATTGATGTTTAGCATGATAAGGGATGGTGAAAAAGAGAAGAGTCGAACACAGAAAATATTTCATCGACATTGATGCTAATATTATAAAACTGAAAACTGAAATAACTCTTACAATATAAAACAAAACAAAAAAAAATGATGAAAAACAAAGAGACATGGTGCAAAAAGAAATTAAAAAATAAAAGATGTAGCAGAAAAAATACAAAGAGAAAAAGTGTAAAAAAAAATTATCTTATGTGTTGCTTGCATTGTGATCATCTATGTTCGGTCCGATGGCATTCCTAAGATCTTCCATATGGTTTAGTAGGATGGGTGGTTGACTCAAAGAATGGCGTATGTAAATTTGCCCATCAATTGTATACACGGAGGACAGGAGAGATCTTCGTTTGAGTTTTAAAGCTTCTCGCTGCAACTGGTAGTTTCTCTTAGTCAAGCTGTCGTTGATGAAGAAGGCATTTGAAGAGTTGAAACCAACGTCGCTTAGTTTTAGAGAGGCTTTTTGACTTTTGCGATAACGGGTGATCGCTCTCATCAAACTTTGTTTCTCTCGCCTATCAGACAGTTTGAGTATGATGCTGGCATCAGTGACGTGCGCTTGATTAGGAGATTGGTTCCACTTCTCGGTGAGATATGCCATAAAATCGCCAGTGGACCTGTTGCTACGAAAACCATACTGCCGGTCATTGAGGAGTTTTCATGAATCAAGATATTTCATAAGCTGGCGATTTATCAGCGTTTCCATGACCTTGGAAAGAAGGGACGTAAGTGCAATGGGTCGGTAATTGGACGGGGAGGAAGATTCGCCTTTTTTAGGGACGGGCTGGACAAATGCTGTTTTCCATCTACTCGGAAAGAGCCCAGAAGAGTAGGACAGACAGAAAAGCTTACGCAGAGGTTTTGCCAGCGTGGAAGAACACCTCTTCAGAACTATGGGGGAGATACCATCTGGCCCAGCGGATTTGTGTATGTTAAGACTTTTGAGTACTCCTGCAACTGTACGAGTGCGAAAGTGGACTTGTCCCATGGAAAATTCGACGCTCTCAAGTACAGGCGGAGACAAAGCACTATCTGGCGTGGTGGAGTTCGCTGCAAAGTGAGCAGCAAGCAAATTAGCTTTGTCCAAGGAGCTGACAGCTGGAATGTCATGGTAAATGAGCATTGGGATGGAAGACGAGACAGAATTTTTAATATTTTTGACGAATGACCAACAATTTTTACTACCTTTGGGACATTGTAGAATTTTTTGTCTCAGTTTCTGGTCATGTAAGAATTTTACACGTCGGATGTGGGCATTGCAGTCATTTCTGGATTGTTTAAACTTCATTCGGTTTTCCTCAGATTTGTTGGCTTTATAAGACCGAAAACTTACCTCTTTCAACCGATAGCCTCTTTGCAGCTCTGGTCAAACCACGAGTTTGCCTTAGGTTTGATGCTTTTTATTCTGTTAGGAATAAACGCATCCATACCTAAGAGAATGGTGTCAGTAATCATATCGGCGGCGGCATCCACGTCGCTATCGAGGAAGCATAGCGACCAGTTAAAACTCCTAAAGAAACTGTTAAGGCCGTCCCAATTGGCTTTCTCGTAACGCCATACTTTTCTTTTGGGAGTTTTTTCTTTAACTGAGTGGTCAGAGTACGAGAATTTAGCCGATATGATGTTGTGGTCAGACCGGCCTAGAGGCGCTAACACATCAATGATGTATTTATTAGGGTGTGAGGTAAGAAACAAATCCGGAGTGTTGGCAGAATGACTTGCAATGTCCGGTATGCGTGTAGGCTCATTTAGAAGTTGAGTCAAATTGTTTATTTCAGCGAAAAGTTCAACATATCTTCCTTCGGGTGTTGTCTGGGCAGAATGTCGAAGCCAATCCGAATTGTGTATATTGAAATCGCCCGCAATGACGATTTCAGTATGAGGATACAGGGAGACAATTCGTGTGATGGAATCGGACAACACATCAAACTCGTTAAAAGTTGAGTTGCTATCCGCACTAGGGCTTCTGTAAATAAAGCATTAATGAATTATTTGCTTACGGACGGTGAATTGTAGCCATTTGTAATTAAATTCCGGATTGGAACAGTGGCCATACTGTGGTGCAACTTGGTAAGCTATATCACTACGGACGTAAATGGCGAGGCCGCGATGGGGAAAGAATATTGACACTAAGTTATATCCAGGCAGCTTTAGATCGAATGATTCTTCAACTACCTGTGTTTCACCAAGTGCCAAAACAGCTGGTTTATGAGAATGAGCGTGGGCGTATAAGTCAAAGAAATTTGTTCTAAGCCCACGAATGTTAGTATAGTCAACCCTAAATTCCCTCATCATTACAACACAAAAACACAAAAAGACACAACTCTGACGCTACTAAGCAGGGCCGTGAAGTGTAGATCCTAAGTGTAACTTTCCACAACAAACTATCGCCGGTGTTATGCCCAAACGACAGTCAGCTGTGGTCCGCTATTTGGAAAAGCACTCACGGTCCGCTATACATCAGATGTTACGCTCTCTCAATCATCGCAACTGAAGGCATGTAAAGAACATGCGACAATTGCGATGACTAAGAAGCGCAACAACGAGTGAGTTGGGGTGGGAAGGATGGAGTACCCGGCACTGATATTTTTTTTAAGCACTGCACTACACTGATGTAAAAATAATTGGGCGCGCGCGATTAATGACAATTAATTTTTATGTGTAATTTCAATTTTATTTTTGATATTTGATGGGTGGTGTAGGGAGACATCGATCATTTTTTTTTATTTGTTTTGTTTATTAATTTGGGTGCACTATTTTTGTTTTTGATGGTTGGTTGGTGGAGAGCTGGAGATTTACAAAAAAACGCGCCCGCACACAACGACAGACAACACGGCACTGAAAAGAATTTGATAGAGGCGATAATTCTTACTGCACTGCTACTCTTCTTACTGTTTCAAACGACTGCAATACCCAGTGAAGGTTTGTTTTGCCATGACGATAAATAAGGCTCAGGGTCAGCCCTTAAAGAAGGCTGGGGTTGATTTAAGGGCAGACTGCTTCTCTCATGGCCAACTATATGTGGCATGCTCGAGAGTTTGGTCACCCCCAACGGTAGTGCTAAGATTTATAAAACATCTAAGATTAATTCGACAGCTCCATTAGTATTCATATAAACACCGGGGCCTAGAAAAGTACCTGCCAAGGGAATGCTACGCAGACTTTACCTCCTCGTGGTGCATTCTGGTTAACACTAAAATTGTCTGCTTCATTAGTACGTCTTCGAACTAAATAGTTACACAGTTTATAAAAATGATAGTTTGGCCGAATATACACAAAAAAGAACGAGTTGAGCTCTTAGTATCAGCTAAAAAACCTGTCAACTACAACTTCGTATACCGGGCTTAAAGTGTATACAAAAAAATGCAATGAGTAAAACGAAAAGATTTAATACCCCAGGTGCCAGTCCAGTTTCACTGGAAAGTCCACCTTTTTCGGAGGTAGGCTCTACGGATTCTGGGGAGAGCCAATTATTGCAATTAATAAACCCCTTTATAAAAAGTTCAAGCGTACCTCGGTCTCCACCATCAAGACTGAATGTCTCCGGGAAAAAAAAGTCCGCCGGAAGTGCAAGCGCACAAGAAACAGGAATCAGAAAAATGTAAAAGCTTTGAGAAGGAAAATAACAAACTTCGCAATAAGCTTAATGAAATGGATCGACTCTACCAAGAGCTCAAAAAAGAGGTAGACATGATAAGAGAGGAAAACAAGCTTCTAAAGAACTCGCTTTTACAAAAAGAACGCAAAGATTCCCGTCCCCGCGCAGCTAATCCCAATTATCACTCGGACGAAGAAGAGCTTGCACGCGAAACGAATTGCGTCTTAAAGAAAAGACCTAGCAATAACGTTAAAACTATTCTGAATATCGTAGTCAAGATTGAGCCTAAGCGTACGAGTGCGAGATCGATACCTCAGTGTAAACGCTGTCAAGGCTTTAATCACACACAGTCGTATTGTCAAAAAGAGCCGAGATGCGTAAAATGTGCTGGTAACCATCTCTCGAAAAAGTGTGACCTAAATAAGGAGGCCCCGGCTACCTGCATTAACTGCAAAGGAAAGCACCCAGCGAACTATCGAGGTTGCGAAGTGGCAAAAGAGCTTCAAAAAAGACGAGACACATTTAAAAATATTCAACGCCAGAACGCAGAACCGGTTAAAAATAGTCGTGAAATTGCTAAGCCAACCCGTCAATAAACACGTCAAAGTTAAGACGAGAGTCAAGCAAAGTAAAGTTCCTTCGGCAAAATCAAAGGAAAAGCCACAATCTCCAGAGACGTTAACATATGCTCAAGCTGCGTCGCTAGAAATCAAGCAAAGCGGTGTTACGGTAGACCCAGTCTCCCAAGTCTTCTCTATAATTCTTGCGAAACTTGAGGAGCAAACGAAGGTCAACAAAGTCATATTTGATAAATTGAGCAAGTTCGAGTTAAAACCTCGCCAAAAAAGAACTCCCATATGAATATGAATCAGTTACTAAAAATTTTAACATGGAACGCAAATGGCCTTCTACAAAAAAACGGCGAATGAGAAGTATTCTTACGGAATGGCAACATTGACATTTGCTTGATCTCTGAAACTCATTTGACAAAGGAATCCGGAGTAAAAATAAGAGGGTATCGTGCTTATCACGCATACCACCCTTCCGGAAGAGCTAGAGGCGGTTCCTCCTTATTCATTAAAGACTGCATTGAGCACTCCATAAATACGACGATTGAAATCGGTACAATGCAAACAAGCTCAGTTCGAGTTAAGAATAGGCACTCGTATTTCAACATCGCGTCCATTTATTGTCCTCCGCGATGCACGTTTAGAAGTAACGACTTTGTACGTCTCCTTGACTCACTTGGACCGAATTTCATTATAGGTGGCGATTTCAACGCAAAACACACCTTTTGGGGTTCCAGATCCAATTCACGGAAAGGCAGACTTCTGTACGAAGCCGGTATGCAATTCGGGGTTGATTTCTTTTCGACGGGGAAACCGACGTATTGGCCCTCTGATACACCAAAAACACCGGACCTAATAGACTTCTTCGTAGCAAAAGGAGTATCTTCAAATTTTGCGAAAGTAGAGGAAAGCTTTGATCTCACCTCAGATCACTCGCCGGTAATCTTGACAATGACAATGACTAATGACAGTAGAAGGTGTGCCTAGATTAACTAACAAAAAAACTAACTGGCGCGACTTTAGAACTAATTGCGAAGAAAATATTGCCTTAAATGTATCGCTCAAAACACCCTTCGAAATAGAAGATGAACTCGGCAAATTTATTGAATCAATACAGAATGCCGCGTGGAAAAAAACACCTTTAAGGAGGAAAGAAGTCCCAAGCAATGAACCTAATTATCCGCCGGAAATAAAAGAACTTATTCGAGAAAAGAGGAGAGCACGCAAAATATGGCAACAAACTCGAGCTCCCCAGCATAAAACCCACTCGAATTTCCTATGCAATAAGCTTAAAAAAGCGATCCAAGACCTGAAAAACCGAGAGACTTCAGCTTATCTTGAAGGTTTAACCGCCGAAAAAACCACTAATCACTCGCTTTGGAAAGCTGTCAAAAGAATTAAAAAACCCCAAATACATTCGCCACCGATAAGAAAAAACAACGACGAATGGGCAAAAGGTGACAAAGAAAAAGCGGATCTATTTGCCGAGCACTTAGAAGAGACTTTTAAGCCATTTGATGGAGAAACATTGGTAGACGATTTTACCGGTATGACTACGACATCTGACAACCTTAGAATTAAAAGTGTGTCATTTAAGAACGTTGCCAGGCAACAAAAAACCTGAAAAATAATAAAGCTCCTGGCTATGATTTAATAACCGGACAAATCCTCAAGGAATTACCAAAAAAGGCACTATTAAAATTGCTTTATTTAATAAATGCTTCTATTAGATTATTATACGTTCCAAATATATGGAAATTCGCAGAAGTCATAATGGTTCCGAAACCGGGGAAATCTCCAAATGACAAAAAATCGTACAGACGGATACAGCTACTACCAATAATATCGAAGGTATTTGAAAAACTCCTACTGAAACGGATTCTTCCGGTCATTGAAGAGAGACGCCCAATACCTGACCACCAATTCGGGTTCAGAATCAAGCATTCCACTATTGACCAGGCTTATAGAATAACCGACGAAATTGAAAAACCCCTTGAGGAGAAAAAGATTTGTTCTAGCGCTTTTCTTGACGTATCTCAAGCCTTCGACAGGGTTTGGCACGATGGTTTGAATTATAAGCTAAGACGAATCCTTCCGGAGCAACTTCATAAGATCTTAGAATCATACCTTAAAAACAGACTTTTTCGCGTCAAGCACGGAACTGAATATTCTGATTTTAAAGAAATCGGCGCCGGAGTTCCGCAAGGAAGTGTCCTTGGGCCTATCTTAATCTTGCTGTACACTCGGGACATACTTACTTCTTACTTATGTCCTGTATCCCCTTGTGGGTCCTAGGGCCTCTACTACGCCTACGCGCCATCGTGTACGGTTTCTGGCAATGTGTCTGAGTTCTCCCCAACTTTTCCCTAACTGCCGTGCCTCCTTCTCGACTGTTCTGCGCCATGTTCTTCTCGGACCGCCAGGTCTTCTGCCATCCTGAGTTAGAGGGTTCCATTGCATAGCATGGTTCGCTATGGAGCTGTCACCCTTTCGGAACGTGTGACCAATCCACTGCCACTTCCGCCGTTGGATAGTTGTGCCTATTGGTTCCTGACCCGTTCTCTCGTAAAGGTGTTCGTTAGAGATACGATTGGGCCAGAAAATCCTTAAGATATTGCGCAGACACCTATTAACAAACGTTTGCAGCTTTCTGGTGATAGTAGTGGTCACTCTCCACGTGCTGCAACCATATAGCAGCACGGATTCAACGTTGGAGCGGAACAGTCTTATTTTGGTGCTCAAACTGATTGCATTGCTTCGCCATATTTTGGACAACATCCCGAACGCGGACTTTGCTTTGGCGATTCTGTTGGCTTTATCCAGTTCGGTTCCACCATCGGTTGAGACAATACTACCAAGATACTGGAAATCCTCTACTCTCTCTACCGGTTGTCCAGCAATGCATATTTGAGCTGATGAGTTTGTTCCAAGGCTGATAATTTTAGTTTTTGCCGTATTAATTTTCAGCCCGACGACACCTGCCTCCCTCTCCACATCTGCTGTCATTTGGTGGAGATCCATAATTCTGTGGGAGAGTAAGCATACATCGTCTGCGTAGTCAAGATGCTTCAGTTGAGATGTAAGAGTCCATCGAATTCCTCCGTTTCCCGTCGACAAAGCTGCATGAAGCACATCGCTAATCACCAATAGGAATAATATTGGTGAAAGGATACAGCCTTGTCTTACCCCACTTTGGATCTCAAATTCCTCAGACAACCTTCCCCTGTGCAGAACGTGACATTTGGAGCCTTCATACGTAGCTTTGATAATAACAATTAGTTTATCGGGGATGCCTCTCCTGCGTAAGGCACGCCAAATAAACTCCCTGTTGACACTATCGAACGCCTTCTCAAAATCGATGAACAGCAGGTGCAGTGGCGATCGATATTCAACACACTGTTCGATGATAATCCGCAGGGTGTTGATGTGGTCGGCACAGGAGGACCCAGAGCGGAAACCTGCTTGTTCGGCATCGAGTGTGTCTTCGAGATGTTGTTTAATTCGCTCAAGGATGATTTTAGCTATTATCTTAGCTGCAGCAGGAAGCACGCAGATACCCCTCCAGTTTCCGCACTCCATTAAATTTCCTTTCTTAGGAAGCTTGACGATCATTCCCTTTTTCCACTCGTTAGGAAAGCTCTCAGCTTCCCAAGCTCTATTTATAAGTGGGAGCAGAAGCTCAGCCGATGTTGTTGGCGTTGCTCGTAAGAGCTCTGCTGGAATACCGTCAAGTCCTACCGCCTTGTTGGTTTTGAGTGCCTTGATCGCGGTAATAATCTCATCTTTACTGGGAGTCGTGGTGCGTATTCGGGTACTTCTCACCTCGGGCATCTCAGTCTGATTTGGGAGCATATCGCTAGCGAATACACGGTTCAAAACCGTAGCAAAATGCTCTTTCCATCTCTTGAGCTGGTCCTCATCCGAAATGAGCAAGGAGCCGTCTAGGCTTTTCACTGGGTGTTGGCTGGAGCTGCGACCACCTGTCAGTTCCTTCGTGATTCTGTAGACGGCCCTGCTGTCGCACCTCCATGCAGCTTCTTCTGCTTCTGTAGCCAGCGCGTTGATGTAGTTGCGCTTGTCACGTCGTACGCTACGCTGAACTTCTCTCATCTTCATGCGATATAGGGACTCTAGCTCGCTTCTCCCTGCTGCTGGGGTAGCTGCAACGCGAGTTTTTAGCTGTTTTCGTTCGTCAATCCGTCTCCAGGTATCCTCGGAAAGCCACGCCCTATGTCTTCCCTGCGATCGACCGACAATTCTTTCAGCACCATATGTAAAAACATTTTTCACAGCACACCAATGGTCTTGGATGGTTGCGGGCATTGAGCTGCTGATTGCTTCCACACCTTGCGAAAAGTGCTCCCTTAATTGTTGGCGCACTGAGGGATCACTAAGTCTATCGATGTTGAACCTGGGCATTCTTGTGTTGTCGTGGGATCTTCGAACTGCAGCAGTGCGTAGTTGGAGAGTAGCTATCATAAGATGGTGATCACGTACTATCCCCACATCTGCCCCTCTCCTGTTTCGGACGTCCAGGAGACTACTTCTAAAGCGGCGGCTGATAGCAAAATGGTCAATTTGGTTGGAGGTTGCTTGCCTATCATTGGAAACCCAGCTGACTTTGTGGCAGGTCTTGTGCTCAAACATGGTGCCACCTATCACAGGGCGGTTGACACTCGGGACATACCACAAACTGAAGGCACTATTGTAGCTACGTTCGCCAACGAGCCTTGGATAAAATCTGTGAGTGGACAAAAACTTGGCGCATTGTTCTTAACGAGACCAAATCGACGCATGTTAACTTCACTTACTAGAAAATAATCAACCTTCCCGTTTTCATTAACTCGGTACAAATACCGCATGCAAACGATGCTAAATATCTGGGAATGACACTAGACGCGAAACTTAAATGGAAACCTCACGTTAAAAAGAAACGTGACGAAGTCGAAAATCGACTTAGAGAAATGTATTGGTTAATTGGAAGATATTCCAAACTAAGCGTATATAAAAAACTGCTTCTGTATAAGCAAGTGCTTAAACCCGTGTGGACGTACGGTATACAACTCTGGGGTTGTACCAAACCAAGCAATAGGAATCTCATACAATCATTCCAAAATAAAATTATAAGAATAATCTGGTATATCAGAAACAATGATATCCACAGAGACTTAGGGATAGCTACCGTGGAGGACGAAATAAAAAACTTCGCTCGCAAGCTTCGTATTCGTCTTCATGGCCATTGCAACTGTGCCATACTCCAAACTTTGGATGTGACAAATCTTACGCGCCGACTTCAAAGAACGAAACCGTTCGAATTAGCGCAATAAGACAAAAATCTACGTGCCTCACGCGAATATCCTCTTCTGAAGCTTAAACTACTTGTTAAGGTCTAACTTAGTCGTAGTAAACAAAACGAAGGAAAGGGTGTTTTTAGTCAGTAGAAATCTGACACTACTATGAGTACACGGTCTCATAGTGTCTCATGAAGATTTTCACCTACCCACGAAAAAAAAAAAAAAAAATGTTGGCGACTTCGAATATGTGATGGGGAGATTGGTTCCACTTCTCGGTGAGATATACCATCAAATCACCAGTGTTGTTGTTACGAAAACCATACTGCCGGTCATTGAGGAGCTTTTGCGAATCAAGATATTTCATAAGCTGACGATTTACCAGCGTTTCCATGACCTTGGAAAGAAGGGGCTAAGTGCAATGGGTCGGTAATTGGACGGGGAGGAAGATTCGCCTTTTTTAGGGACGGACTGGACAAATGCTGTTTTCCATCAACTCGGAAAGAGCACAGAAGAGTAGGATAGATGTATCGTAGATGTGGATGTTATACAGAAGACTAAAATCCGAATTTAAAATTTCTTTACACAATTCGTATTTGATTTATTTAAATGAAGTGCAAAACTCTTCTAAATCGAGTCCTAAAAATGGTGGCAATTCATAAATTCTAAAAATAAAAGTGACGGTTACCCTGCCTCATTTTCATTTAATGGACAGCCAATGGATACGCGTATTTCTATCTGCAACTCGTTTAGTTTATTCAAAAGTGAACTCAAATATTGACAATGCATTTTTGAGTTACCTTGGGAATGCACCTCATTCCGCGTTCCATAACATTGAGATTTCTTCCGATAGTACTTTAAAAACCTAGGCGAAATGGAACTCAACTTTAATCCTGGCCTTGATGGCCTGCCTTCTGCTTTCTTGAAAATGTGTGCTATCCCATTGGATGGAATATTATGCCACATGTTCAATTTATCATTAAAATCAGATATTTTCCCATCTGTATGGAAAAACTCTTTTATTATACCACTTTTTAAAAGTGGTAGGAGAAACAAAGTTGAGAACTACAGGGGTATATGTAAACAATCGTCAATCCCTAAATTGTTGGACAAATTGGTTTCCGAAAGTTGGAATTTTCATTGCAAATCTTTATTGTCCAACAACCAGCATGGTTTTGTAAAGAAAAGATCCACAGTGACCAATCTTCTTGAATTCACAAATTTCGTGATATCGGAAATTAGTAAAGGAAATCAAGTTGACGCAATCTACAATGATTTCAGTAAAGCGTTTGACCGTGTTAACCACAAAATTCTGCTTTATAAACTGGACAAACTAGAATTTCCACGTTCCTTTTCACGCTGGTTGTCATCCTTTTTATCGGAAAGATGTCAATTTGTATTAAGTTTCGAAATCACATTTTAAATAAAATTTGTGTGACATCTGGGGTTCGCCAAGGTAGTCACATTCTCCCATCTTGTTTATCCTATTTGTAAATGATGTAGTTTCATTTTTTCCGGAATGCAAAATAATGCGTTATGCCGGCGAATTCTCCGACCTTATGTTATTAAATCACTATACCAAGCCTTTGTTCGGTCTCTGTTAGAATATGCGTCAGTTATTTGGTGACCGTATTACAAGTTTCATATCATCTGAATCGAATCTGCCCAGAAAAGATTCTTGAGATTTCCTTTACGTGGACTTCCATGGTCCGACATTTATAACCTCCCGTCCTATCAATCAAGGCTAAAGTTAGTTAACCTTGACTCGCTTGAGGATAGAAGAATGGTTGCTAAAGTGGTGGTTTAAAGGATGATATACAGCGTAAGAAGGAACATGGAAATCCTAGTTTGTCCAGTTTATAAAGCAGAATTTTGTGGTCAACACGGTCAAACGCTTTACTGAAATCGTTGTAGATTGCGTCAACTTGATTTCCTTTACTAATTTCCGATATCATGAAATTTGTGAACTCAAGAAGATTGGTCACTGTGGATCTTTTCTTTACAAAACCATGCTGGTTGTTGGACAATAAAGATTTGCAATGAAAATTCAAACTTTCGGAAACAAATTTGTCGAACAATTTATAACTTTGTTTTTTCTACCACTTTTAAAAAGTGGCATAAGATTCCATGCTGTGGGATAGCACACATTTTTAAGAAACCAGAAGGCAGGCCATCAAGGCCAGGATTAAAGTTGAGTTTCATTTCGCCTAGGCTTTTTAAAGTACTATCGGAAGAAATCTCATTGTTATGGAACGCGGAATGAGGTGCATTCCCAAGGTAACTCAAAAATGCATTGTCAATATTTGAGTTCACTTTTGAATAAACTGACTGTAAAAATGATGCAAACGAGTTGCAGATAGAAATAGGTGTATCCATTGGCTGTCCATTAAATGAAAATGAGGCAGGGTAACCGTAATTTTGAATTTATGAATTGCCACCATTTTTTAGCACTCGATTTAAAAGAGTTTTGCATTTCATTTAAACAAATCAAGTACGAATTGTGTAAAGAAATTTTAAATTCAGATTTTAGTCTTCTGTATAACATTCACATCTACGATGCATCTATCCTACTCTTCTGTGCTCTTTCCGAGTAGATGGAAAACAGCATTTGTCCAGTCCGTCCCTAAAAAAGGCGAATCTTCCTACCCGTCCAATTACCGACCCATTGCACTTACGCCCCTTCTTTCCAAGGTCATGGAAACGCTGATAAATCGTCAGCTTATGAAATATCTTGGTTCGCGAATGCTCCTCAATGACCGGCAGTATGGTTTTCGTAACAACAACACTGGTGATTTGATGGCATATCTCACCGAGAAGTGGAACCAATCTCCCCATCACATATTCGAAGTCGCCAAAAATGCTGCAATATGTCTAGGATTCCTTAAGCGTTGCAAAAAATATTTTAATCCGACTGATCTGGCCTCCCCATCTATAAGGCATTCATCCGTCCAAAGTTGGAATACAACGCCCAGATCTGGTCCGGTGCACCCAAGTCCGATCTGCACATTTTATATAGGTTACAGAATCGCGCGTTAAAACTTATAGGTGATAGAGACATTATAAACTCCATAGTGTGAGGGTATCTTTCTTCAAAGGCTGAGGTGGGCTCGCCGGCCCCAGGGTCAACCCAAAGGAACACCTTAGACTTTGGAAAAGAGGTACTTTATTTCTCGGATTTGTTTCACAATAGTTATTTGGAACAATGCTAGTACGGTTTTTTAAATTTCTTAACAATTTGTATACTTAATAATAGCAATGATACGCTTACTACTATCGTCGTCCTGCTGCTGGTTTTGGTACGGGCCGGGGTTATCCGTCCTGTTGTTTGGCTCGGTTCGCTACGTCGTCTCGAAGGAGTTTCAGTCCGCACTTAGGGCAGGCTTCGAAGGTCGCAGTCCGCACTTAGGGCAGGCTTGCGATGACCCAGTCAGCACTTAGGGCAGGCTTGGGAGGGATCCAGCCCACACTTAGGGCAGGCTTAGAAAGTAGCCGTCCGCACTTAGGGCAGGCGTGCTGTGACCCAGTCCGCACTTAGGGCAGGCTTAGGAGGGATCCAGTCCGCACTTAGGGCAGGCTTGGAAAGTAGCCGTCCGCACTTAGGGCAGGCGTGCTGTGACCCAGTCCGCACTTAGGGTAGGCTTAGGAGGGATCCAGTCCGCACTTAGGGCAGGCTTGGAAAGTAGCCGTCCGCACTTAGGGCAGGCGTGCTGTGACCCAGTCCGCACTTAGGGTAGGCTTAGGAGGGATCCAGTCCGCACTTAGGGCAGGCTTGGAAAGTAGCCGTCCGCACTTAGGGCAGGCGTGCTGTGACCCAGTCTGCACTTAGGGCAGGCTTAGGAGGGATCCAGTCCGCACTTAGGGCAGACTTGGAAAGTTGCTTAACAAAGGGCGGCAAATCCGATGTGGTTAAATCGCTTTGTTTCTCTCAGAAGGGGAGAAACCTATCGGACGGGCCGGCTATAGCTAGTAGCAGACCCGTGGGTTATTGCCCAATCACCGAGGCGAAGGCAGAAAGAAATCGGTGGAAAGCCGTAAGACCAATTCCTGGAGAGGCTGTCAAGAGTACTCTGGATTAGTACTACCACGCTTGAGCAGACTCTCCCGACTGACTTTCATCCACTTTCCTTTATGGAAAAATCCTGCAAGACGAGAAGGTGAATCATGAGCCAATGCGAAATTTCCTCCACCTTCTCGTCTGCGACCTTTGTATTTACTTTTTTCATATTGTACTACTCTCCCTTTCCTCCGTTTCCTCTTGTTCGACTGAGGATTCGGAGAATATTCGCGGTTTCGCTAGCTGCCAACAGATGGTGGCCTCCGCATTAGGTGCGTAGAGTCTGGATGATCGCTAGTTTTTTTACTTCTGTGGCGGTGGATTATGTCACTTCGTTACAATAGTCTCACTCGAACATCGTAGAAATTTCATTTCATTTATTATTAACAAGTATATAAGAATAGTACAATAAGACCTGGTCTTTTAAAAGTAAAAAACGTCACCCGCAATACGCAGCATACTTCGAATGTACATCAATTCACCCTCAATTGAGAGCCTACCAGGCTCAGTATTTCCTAATCATTACAAACTACAAACATTTAAAGCCAACGCAAACCGGCATCTCATCCGTTTTCTCCCCTTTTTTCCCATCCGCCCGTGACCTGAGCATCAGTGGTATTAATAATCCCTTCGGCGCGCGCAAATAATAAAAAAAAAAAAAAAAGCGATATGAGAAAAAATAAATTTCCGATCCTTTCGCTATTCCCTTGGTGAAGTGAGAATGAAAGTTAAAGAAAAATGAAGTGAATCAACAAGCATGAAAAAAAGCTTATCTGATTGCGCTTTAAGCAAAAGCTTTTTTGTCGGTTAATTGTTGTCGGTTGGTATAGAAAATTAGCTCACATTTTTGTATGGGCATGCGACATCTGCATGCTTATTATCTGTGATATTACTATGGAAAGGAAATAAAAATTAACAAGCATGAAACTTTTACGCGTTGGAAGTGAAACTTCTTATTTGCCTTACTATCGTTCCTAAATTTACTTAAACGACAACACTGATGGTTTTTATCTTCCCCTTGGCCCTGATTTATAACTTAAACACTAGTTTATTAATAATGCTTTTAACAATAAATTCAGAAATAAAAAACCAAAATACCGGGTTCACATTTCATAATTCACTTTTTTTCGTAACACTCGATAAAATATTACTCGTAGCTAAGAAGCTTCACTGCGAAAATTTCACCATATACGATAACTCATTTTAACTCACTTGAATTCTTTGACTTCTTGTTTATGTTGATTTAATTTAAGTTTTATAAGGATTAAACGGAATATAACCGAAATTATTTCTTAATGAGTAAATCGCACGCAGAAAACGACTGAATAATATTTCAAAAAACACTTGCCAATAATGCAATGATACACAATTTGTACCCCAACTATTTCTGTTGGTACAATTAAACAGAAAGCAACAGTAAAAAACTACATATCTCAAATCAGCTTTAATACTTTTTACTTGCGTTTCGAATTAGTTTTCATAGGTGTACCACTTTTGTGGTTTAATACTTTTCCGCATTAGTGTTCTTCTGCGTAACTTTAACATTTTAACTTTTTCCATTTGTTGTCTAAAACATAGGAAAATAGACTCAAAGTATGAGTATTCAACTTGCAATATATAGTCTACACCACTCTGTTAATAATTTACTTTAAATTTATTAAAACATTCTAAAACATGGACAAATCCAACGATCAACAACATCTCATCTAACAAAATGGAAAAATATTGCAATAGTTCTATGTCTAGACTGAAGGAAAATTTTGGGCGATGATTTGATTAATTGTTTTTAGCATTCCTCAGCTTCAGGACAACATAGGAGCACGTTTTATACCTTAAACTAGCTGGCCCGGCTTCGCTCGTGGCTATAAACTATTTTAATTGCAAAGTCTTAGATATGCACATTTAATTTTTTTTGAGTATTTTAATCGTACGTACCCTTAAATAATTTTATTGAATCTCTACAATACGTTTTCGGAAAAATATAATTAAGGAAATAAAAATTCGAAAAAAAAAATTTCTTTAAAAAAACATTTTTTTGGTATACTCCTGAAACAGTAACAAATGTAGGCTTCTACAATAATTTTCCAGAAAACATGTCAGTTCCTTGTAAATTAATAAAAAAAATCAGTCGATATCTCATTCGTAGATCCTTAAACGTTGTAGATAGATAGATAGATAGATAGATTTTTATTTATGTACTTCACTATTAATACAAAGTTTTAACAAAAAATCAATAAACATGGCTTTGCTGTCTGCCTGATTGACAACATTAAATAAATTAAAAATTAAAAATTGACTAAAATATGTATGTATATTTCCTTTATTTTAAGCGATTTTAGAAATCTTCATTAATGATCCTTTCACGATAATTTAAAGCAATTTTACAGTACTGGGATAGCTTAAATACGTTTGGTTCGTTCAGAAGCATAGAAACTTGAATCACCGACAGAACATTACTTCCAAAGATATGTCTCCTAATTTCGGTTAAAACTGGATACTTCCCAACAAAATGTATGACATCTTCTCTTTCTGCCAAGTTGCACAGGTTGCATAGCACTGGTAGGTCTGCTCTGTGTGGAATATAATTAAGCTTTAGAAGCTCTCTCCGTAATTTTAACACAGTCGCTATTTCCGCTATACTGTATTCATCGCGGAAGTAGTTATTTTCCTGCAGGATATGACTTAAGCGGCTGTAGATTATTCTATGCAGTGATCCCGAAGCTTGCTCTAAATGTCTGAACCAAGCCTTTTCGTCCATACTTGCGATGAGTTAATAAAGTTGCGGTTTCCAGTCTCCGCTATTACCCAGATCCAAATGTATCCCACAGTCCTTAGCAAGTTCCAAGCTTTAGAAGCTCTCTCCGTAATTTTAACAAAGTCGCTATTTCCGCTATACTGTATTCATCGCGGAAGTAGTTATTTTCCTGCAGGTTATGACTTAAGCGGCTGTAGATCATTCTATGCAGTGATCCCGAAGCTTGCTCTAAATGTCTGAACCAAGCCTTTTCGTCCATACTTGCGATGAGTTAATAAAGTTGCGGTTTCCAGTCTCCGCTATTACCCAGATCCAAATGTATCCCACAGTCCTTAGCAAGTTCCAACCACTCCCTGTACCATCCTGCCCTGGATTGTATTGCTTGCAGAACAGCTTTTTTCGGCAGTCTGGTATCCGGCATATTCAAAACCTTTAGAATGTAGTCCACATGCCATTTAAAAGTTTTGATGTACAATGGGGGTGTTCGAGTTCAATTAATTTGATTTCGTTTAATTTATTGCTGATCTAAAACTAAAGTAAATATTATAACATTTATAGTAAACAAAGTTAACGTAACGTAAAGTATTTAAAGTAACTACATAAATGTCTACAATTGTCAATTGAATTATAAAAAGAACTTGAGAATTAAACACTCTACAATTTATAACGAGAACAATAAGACGTGTTTGGATTTTATATAGTAATCTTATTTTACATAATATAAGTGTGAGTTTTTTTGGACATTCACATAAAAAACATTGGACCTTCTGCGCCTCAAATAGAATCGGTGCATGTACTGTGGATTTTTTTTTTTTTTAACTTTCTTTTTATTTGTTCTGAAAGTGCCAAACGGGTTCCCGCGTCGTACCTAAAATTTAATTCAGTGTTTTAGACCTTTTTAAACTTTTTTAAAAACAAATCTACTTACGAAGTAGTGCATTTTTTTTTTTGGAAAATTCCGTTGAACGGTTAGCCGCTAGGACAGCAGTCCAACATACAACACCGCTGCCAACGGTATCGTGAACTGCTGCAACAGTTTTAGTGGACCACTGTGTGGGACCGTTGCTTGCGAACGGCAAGTCCAGTTTCTGGATACGGATACGATACCGCTGTGTAGGACCGCTGCTGGTGAACGGATAATCATCTGTAAACAGAACAACAACGTAAGTACATTTTGTTTGTGCTTCGTTCATCAATTGCTTACCCGGATTATTTTTTTTTGGTGTGTGTACGGCGAAATGAGCGCTATGGAGAAGCTCCAGAAAGATATTTTGGGGCAAATCCAGAAGGATGCGGTGAACTTTAAGAAAAGATCCGAGGCGGAGCGAACGAGGAACTACATCACCGCACGGATTTCCATCCTGGAAAACAATTTTAAATCCAGTTCTGGATACCACGTCGAGGCTGTATCATCGAAGGAAGAAATCAATCGGGAAGAGTTAGCCTCCCTTTTCGAAAAAATAAAGAACGTTTACGTGGATTACCGGACTGCACTGATGGATAGCTTAGACAAGCTGGAAGCAGCATCCAAAGCAGCAGCGGCAAAAGAAGCAGCGATGGCAGCAGAAGCAGCATACGCATCCAAGGCACCATCAGTAAACCCAACAGGAGTCCCGGTAAGTTCTGTGGAAGTAGATAAAGCATTGAGAACTCGGGAATTAAAATTGCCAGTAATAAAGATACCTACCTTCAGTGGCAAATATGAACATTGGACGTCTTTTCATGACATTTTTGTGTCTCTCATACACAATAACGAATCCCTGTCGGAAATCGAAAAACTCCATTTTTTGAAATCCAGTGTTGCTGATGAGGCTGATAGGTTGATTCAACATTTAGGGATTAGCATAGGAAACTACACAAAGGCATGGTTGAGCCTTACCTCTCGGTACGACCACAAACGCATTCTGGTGAATGCACAATTGAAGCTTTTCTTCAGTCAGGCAGCTGTGCACCAAGAAAATTCGTCAGTTTTGAAATAGATTCTGGACACCTCTACAGAATGCCGGCATTCACTCCAAAATCTCGGGCTTCCGGTCGAGCATTGGGACTCAATCCTGATTTTTTGCATGCTGCAGAAATTACCTGCAACGACACAACAGTTGTGGGAAGAAAAATTAGGAGCGAAAAAGGATTTACCCACTTTTCAGGAGTTTTCAGAGTTCCTGGAAGCCAGATATAGGGCATTAGAGGTAGTCGCAGAACAGCAAGGACAAAAGAATAGCAGCCAGAGAAGTTCAGTAGCTAAAGCAAGCTCATTTCACACCAGGCATCGACAAAAGGAGCAGTTTAGCTGCAAGCTCTGCAATAAAGGTCAGCATTCCCTTCGTAATTGTCAGCGATTTTTAAAAATGGATGTAGATTCCCGAAAATCTTGCGTAAGCAGAATAAGAGTATGCGAGAATTGTCTGGCGTACAGTCACAACTCTCATCAGTGCCCAAGTCGTATGCGCTGCTATTTTTGTCAGCAACCACACCACTCTCTCCTTCATACTCTCTCAACCAACACACCCAGCAATAGTTTTCAAAATACACACTCAAACACTCAATACAATCCACACATTTCAACAACACACAGTACACACAACCCCATACACTCTCACACACCACATAGTCTACCAACTTACACTCACACTTCCACTCTACACTCATCTAATCCTACACCTACACATTCATATCATGCAAATTCCATCAATGCTCATGCTCCAGCTTTTCACCCATCTGAAGGCATTCAGGAAGTGACACCCAACAGTTCGTCAGTCAACACGTTTCACGCATCTCATCACAGGAACACTCAAGTCCTGTTAGCCACTGCCGTGGTGAAGGTCAAGTCCTCGTCGGGAGCATACCTGAACTTAAGGGCCTTAGTAGACCCAGGTTCCGAAGCAACCTTTATCACGGAGTCCGCGGTACAGCTACTAAGACTGAAAAATCGGCGAACTTTTGTTGAGGTGTCAGGACTGGGAAAAGTGAGCAGTGGAGCATGCAACAATTACGTCGACATCACGTTCAGCTCTTTGTATACTAATTTTGAGACACACACCCGCGCTTATGTGTTCAAGTCCTTGACTGGTCTTCTCCCTGCCAATGAATTGTCCTTCAAATCATGGAGCCACCTGCACAATTTGAAACTAGCAGACCCGGCCTTCCACAAACCTGCTAGAGTGGACATCCTTTTAGGCAGTGATGTTTTCCCCGAATTCGTATTGCCAGAGATAATCCGTGGAGATGAGCAAGGATCACCAATTGCTCAAAAGACACAACTCGGTTGGATTCTGCTCGGCAAAGTTTTTCTCGATCCACCGAGGACGGTTCGAACGTTCCTCCAATGCTGCGACCTCGAAACGCAGATGCGAAAATTCTGGGAAATCGAGGAAACACCTTACAAATTTCAAGTGTCGGGAGAAGACCAGGCCTGTGAAGACCACTATCTCCAACACACAAGGCGGATGTCCGATGGTCGATACGAAGTATCGCTACCATTTAAGGAAGGAAGACAACCTGGGCTTGGATCCTCGAGGGAAGGCACCTTGCGTAGGTTTCTTCAGTTGGAGAGACGATTTACACTCAACCCTACACTACAAAAGGACTACTCAAAGTGTGTTAATGAGTACTCTTACAGCTCGGCCAAATGAAGGAAGTTGATGTCATCAGGGATGAAGTACTCAAGACACCTTTCTATTATTTTGTGCCTCACCATGCCGTATTTAAGGACTCCAGTTCAACCACTAAGCTCCGAGTTGTCTTCGACGCTGCAGCAAAAACCTCAGACGGAACTTCGTTGAACGAACACCTGCACGTAGGTCCTAAAATTCAAACAAACATTTTAGATATAATATTGCGATGGAGACAACACAAATATACCTTCACATCCGATATTGAGAAAATGTATAGGCAGATACGTGTAGCGCACAGCGACTGCTACTACCAACTTATCTACTGGCGTGACAGGAAAGAAGATCCAATAAAGGTGTATCGTTTGGAGACTGTAACCTTCGGCACCTCTTCAGCACCGTATCTCGCTATACGGACGATGAACAAGCTCGCTGTTGATGAACAATGCAAGTACCCACTCGGCGCAAAAATGGTACAAAGGGACATGTATGTCGATGACCTCATTAGCGGAGCAGGCTCGGTAGAAGAAGCGCTCGTTAAATGGGAACAGATCCGGAATCTACTTTCTTCTGCAGGATTCATCTTGAGAAAGTGGACGAGCAATTCTGAAGATGTTCTCCGCGATATACCGATTGATCAGCGGGAGGGCAACTTCTCTTTACCCTTTAGTTCTCCAGAGCAGGTTAAGGCCTTAGGCATTGAATGGTTCCCGTCGGAAGATTATTTCTCTTTTCAGAATGTTTTTAGCGACACCTGTAAATTGACGAAAAGAACCATTCTTTCAACGACGGCGAAGCTGTACGATCCGCTTGGATGGATTGCACCATGTATTATTAAAGCAAAAATTATAATGCAACAACTATGGATACGACAGTTGGACTGGGACAGCTCAATTCCTCCAGCACTGGAAAAGGAGTGGTTAAAGTTCCACGGAGAGCTTCCATTATTGGAGAAAATTCGTATCCCACGGTGGGTACGCACACACGACACACAACAAGACCTGGAAATACATGGTTTTTGCGATGCATCTCAGCGGGCGTATGGCGCGGCAATATACTTACGGGTTCTAGACTCCCAAGGGAACATCCACGTTCACTTGCTCCTCTCTAAAACCAAGGTAGCTCCACTAAAAACGATAAGTCTTCCAAGACTAGAGCTATGTGGAGCAGTCGTTTTGGCCACTTTGTTGGACTACACAACCACGGTTCTTGGTTTGAAACGTGTACGCAGATATGCCTGGACGGATTCTACCATTGTTTTAGCCTGGATTACGGCTCTTCCCACCAGATGGACGACATTCGTTAGTAACCGCATAGCAGAAATACAACGGCTGACCAAAGGTGAAATCTGGAAACACACACCAACAGAATTAAATCCTGCCGACCTCGCATCTCGAGGAGTCTTACCCTCAGCCCTGGAAGGAAATAAACTCTGGTGGAATGGTCCCGAATTTCTGCACACTGCCTGGAACTTCAAGTGTCCGCATCAACCGTCCGACATTAAAACCGATGAGGAGCAGCGGAAAATTCGATCACTCTGTGTCACAAAGGAGAAGAATTTTGTAAGTAGTCTCTTTCATAACCACTCTAAATTGGGTAAACTTTTACGAGTCATTGCCTTTTGTAAGAGATTCGTATCCAACACTAAGCAGGTACCTGAGATGAGGAATTTCGACACACTCTCGCCTTCTGAAATTTTTTCAGCCACAACATTGGCAATAAGGATAGCACAGGAGGAAATGTTTTCGGAGGATCTGACAAGGATTAAGGCTGGGTCACAGCCCAAAGCGTTGAAGTCACTCAACCCATTTATCGACTCTGAAGGCATCCTAAGGGTTGGAGGCAGGCTGCATAACACAAATTTACCCTATGATCAGCAACATCCTATCATCATCACCTCGAATCATCGCTTTACAAAACTCCTGCTTCACGATTGTCATGAAAGGACGTTACACGGAGGAATCCAGAAAATGATCGCATACCTACGTACTAAATACTGGATACTACGGATAAAGAGCTGCGTAAAGAAGCATATCCACGGCTGTAACATCTGCTTTCGTTTTAGAGCACGAACCACGCAGCAGATAATGGGCAACCTACCGATATCAAGGGTCCGTATTTCGCGACCATTTTCAAATACCGGTGTTGATTACGCTGGGCCCATCGACGTTAAAACCTGGAAAGGAAGAGGAGCTAAGAAGATCAAGGCCTACTTTGCCATTTTTATTTGCCTAGCCACTAAGGCAATGCACATAGAGCTAGTCAGCGATCTGACTACCCAAGCCTTCATAGCAGCCTTAAGAAGGTTCACAGCGCGGAGAGGTATTTGCACACAGCTATTTAGCGACTGCGGAACAAACTTCGTATGAGCCAATACAGAGCTGCAGAAGTTGCTACAGGCAGCCAAACTCGACTGGAAGGAAGTCGCTGAAAAATTAGCAATGGATGGTACCAAGTGGAATTTTATTCCTCCCGCTTCTCCGCACTTCGGCGGATTATGGGAAGCAGGGGTGAAATCCGTCAAATTCCACTTGAGAAGGATTGTTGGTAACGAACTATTTACATTCGAGGAGCTCGCCACGCTTCTGTCACAAGTGGAAGCGTGTTTAAACTCGAGACCACTCTGCCCGATGACCGACAACCCGGACGACTTCACACCACTTACACCTGGACATTTCCTGATAGGCGAGCCTCTGAACAGCATACCTCACCCAGACCAGAGTGAAACCAAGGTAAGCTCTCTCGATAGGTGGCAGACCATTCAGAAGCTTCTGCAAACATTCTGGAAACAGTGGAGTTCCGAATATCTGGCGCGACTTCAGCAGCGACCCAAATGGCTCAAGATCGAACATCAGCCACAGATCGGTGACCTCGTCCTAGTAAAGGATGAACGCCTACCTCCATCGAAATGGAACCTAGCTCGCATCATCAACACTCATCCAGGAGCAGACAATCTAACGCGCATCGTCTCTATTAAAACGCAAACCGGAGAAATGAAACGCCCGATATCCAAAATCTGTAGCCTACCCTCAAACAAAAGCTTCACCGAAGAAGCACTTCTATAAATTTAAACAACCTAACGCCCATATCAGTCCATATAAACACACATAAACGCAACACGTCTTACTCACACAACATATTCACACCCCGCGAATCGATTCCGATCGTAATGCTAACATGCACTTTCATTTTCATACTTTAAAAACTATTATAAAACTATACTACAGTCCACATTTACACATTTATCGAAATATATCAATTTGTCATTCATACCAATCACTACACACATCATGCACACTCTACACTAATGAATTAATTACATTTCTATACTATAATTAACCCTACACAATATAATGCAATTTAAAATAACTATTAACTACTCACCCCACACTTTACATTCACCAAACAAACATACGCATATGTATGCCACGGCAGCTTTAAAGGTAAAACACTTCGAAATACTGACCTGCCGCAACATACCTGGCATCATCCCTTGCCAAAACCACAAACACACATTACGCACGCGTAATCTTAAACGTCATCAAAAATCACCCACATACGATATCATATCATGCACATAAAACCTTTATCTAAACACTTTAAAAAACTAAAATTCACTCACCTGTATCTACCAGCAATTCTGCAAACAACTTTATAATTTTTTTTATCGATTAAATCGATTATATACACGATTGATATTGCGCACTACACACTTTTCGCGAATTTCACAACACATCAACCCTCGAATCACCGTCGATAACCCTTCGCACTTCGCCCCGCATTTCAGTCTATCGACCGCTTCGCACCGAACACATCGTCGCACTTCGCCCCGCATTCCAGTCCATCGACCACTTCGGCGGTACGAATGGAGGAGAAATCAACAAAATGCAAAAAAAAAAACTTCCTACAGGATATAAATCTAATAATCATTACTCACCCGGAACATTCCTTGCCACGATCATCTGCAACTCGCCCAACAGCAAACAACACAAACGATAAATCAACAATAATTATCAACACGACAAACAATTAATAAAATTTCACAAAACAATTGCATTCACCGGCACTACACTTCGACTTCCATTAACACGGATTACTGCAGATGGAGTAATTATGCAAGAAGGTGACCGATGCATTGTGATCTGTAGGGTATGCCTGCAGTATGACAGGGACGGAGTCTGTCATCATCTTGTTCGTCCATTATGGTTTTGTTAATCGTGTCGTCGTACAACTATTTATGTATTGTGTTCTCTTTTGTTTTTTAATGCTTCAACCTTTTTACTTACATGAGAGAACGAGCAAAGCAAAAGAAGGAAGAGACGGCAAGGTAGTGCAACACCAACTACTAGAATAGCGTTTGAGAATGCAACACCCCGAGACGAGTTGTGGAGACAACCTGGTAGCTCAATTGCGAACAAGTTCACGGGTGGGGAGAATGTTCGAGTTCAATTAATTTGATTTCGTTTAATTTATTGCTGATCTAAAACTAAAGTAAATATTATAACATTTATAGTAAACAAAGTTAACGTAACGTAAAGTATTTAAAGTAACTACATAAATGTCTACAATTGTCAATTGAATTATAAAAAGAACTTGAGAATTAAACACTCTACAATTTATAACGAGAACAATAAGACGTGTTTGGATTTTATATAGTAATCTTATTTTACATAATATAAGTGTGAGTTTTTTTGGACATTCACAGTGGTGATAAAAAACAGGGGGCAAGCCTGTTTCCAGCATTAGCATATAATTGGGAGTGTTGGGTGGATGGTGAAATGCTCTCTAAACGTAGTACCGCAGTAATTTCTCAACAGCCTCATACTTCCTTACTCCCCAGCGCAGCATAGAACATGATGGACTCTGACACCGCTACAAAAACCTTATATTTACTGCTGTGGGCAATGAATTTATTACTGAGACATTTCTTCCATACAACATTGATGGCCATTTTAGACTTTGCTAGTTTTTCATTTAGATGTCTCTCCATATCAACATTTTTTATAAAGTAGACCCCAAGATACTTATATTCGCTAACGACTTCAATACTTTCGCCGTTGTAGTACCATTTCTCATTTCTGCAGTCCTTTCCGCCCCCTCTCTTAAATTTCATAACCTTTGGCTTGCTAAGATTTACGATTAAGTTCCATAGCTTACAGTAGTCATACAGCCTGTTGATCATTAGTTGTAAGGATTCAGGTGATTGCGCCATTAGTACTATATCGTTAGCGAACAGAAGTGCTTTGATCAATAGTCCTGCCTACTCAACACCTCCAGGCAGAATATCTACGATGTCCTCGATGTATAGCGCAAATAAGCTTGGACTCAGCAAACAACCTTGTCTTACTCCGGACAATGACTGGAACCATCCTGACAACTCCTCACCACTCCACACTGCTGATTTGGTATCTGCATACAAATTTTGGATGACGCGTCCGAACTTCCTCGACATACCCATGCAGTAAAGCTTATAAAATAGAGCATTTCGGTCTACCGTGTCAAATGCCGACTTAAGGTCTACAAAAAACGCATACAGTTTTTTACCCCTTCCAATGTAAGACTCCACAATGCTCCTCAAAACAAACACGTGGTCGATAGTAGAGTATCCTGGCCTGAAACACGCTTGATGTTCTTTAAGTAGATTATTTCCCTTTATCCATGTAGATAGTCGGTCCTGCAAGATTGCTGTGAATATCTTATATGAAGCATTTAAAAAAGAAAAGCCTCTATAATTCGCTGGATCTGATGTACTGCCTTTTTTATGTATGGGGAAAATTAAGGCTTCTCTAAAACGGTTTGGAACTACTCCACTATTCAGAATATTATCAAACATCGTAGTAAGCTTGTTGTGTAACTCGTTAGTACCATATTTAAGGAACTCGGAAGGTATCCCTTCCGATCCTGCAGCTTTACCATCTTTTAAAGCACTTAGAGCTCCGATAACTTCCTCATAGCTAATCGATCTGTCTAAGGTATGATTTTGAAATCCCGGAACAGCATAGTTGAAGACTAATTCACTAGGGGGTGGGTTCAGTAGTGCATTAAAATGTACTAGGAGGACACTGGGGCCTAAATTCGTATTTATGACGAAGTTACCACCATTAAGTTTTCTAGCCGCTTTCCAAAAATCCGCCGAATTATTACTACATGCCAAGCTTCGAGCAAGGGATTCATAGTAACTTCTTCGCTTTTCCCTCAATATGGCCTTGAACTCTCTATTTGCTTTTAGGTGCATCCACTTCATCGCACCTTCGTTGTGTTGCCGAAATATCCTGAGCCAGGCAAACGATAATTGCCTTGCTTTATAGCACTCTTTGTCAAACCACGGTTCTTTATACTCCTTCTTTCTGATAGTGCTTGGGGTTATACGCAGATATACATCTTTTATAATTGTTTCGATCTTTCTAAGGTCTGTATCTTGTTGCATTTGTAGTTGCTCCACCAGTAGGCTTCTATACAAATGTGCTTTATGTTTATTCCAAATCAGCTTGGGCAGAATATTCATATCCCTTCTATCGTTTTCCATTATTTGATGACCAAAGCTAGATACAATCGGTAAGTGGTCAGAATATGGTAGTTGCTTAACATCCATATTTGTCACGTAAGCGTTCCAATCCCCTCCTATTAAGCAGTAGTCAATAACGGACACTTCCTGTTCTCCAACAAATGTGAGCTCACCATTTCTGTCACTGTCGCTCGTTCCATTCAGTATTCTAAGCCCAAAAGAATCGCAAAATTCCAAAAATTGTTTACCTCTTGCATTAAATGTACTATCCTTTGACTGCCTCCTTATTCCAGCTTCTGTACTTACTGTCCCCTCTTCTTTCTTACTTACTTACTTAGGTGGCGCTACAGTTCAGGCTGAACCTGGGCCTCAACCAACAAGCCTCTCCATTTAGCTCCATTTAGCTAGTTGCCTCCAGTTGCACACTCCAAGTTGGTCGAGGTCCCCTTGAACTTGTGCGCGCCACCTACGGCGATGATTCCCTCTACTGCGTCGTCCCTCGGGGTTAGATTCGAAGACTCTGCGGGCCGGAGCGTTGGTGTCCATTCGCCCTAGATGTCCTAGCCATCTCAAGCGTCCAATACGCAGTTTTTTGACTAGGTCGATGTCGCTGTACAGCTCGGATAGTTCGTGATTGAATCTTCTCCTACAAAACCCGTCAACGCAAACGGGAGCGAAATCTTACAAAGAATTTTTCTCTCGAAGCGACCCATCCTCTTTTAATAAAGTCCATGTTTCAGCGCCGTAAAGTAGGACTGGGATGATCAAGGTCTTATATAGAGTCTCCTTAGTTGTTCGAGATAGGGCTTTACTGTTGAATTGCCTTATAAGCCCAAAAAAACAGCGATTGGCAAGAGTTATTCTTCGCTTGATTTCTGCGCTGATGTTGTTTTTAGAATTTATATCAGATCCAAGGTAGCCAAAGTCCCTTACTACCTCGAAGTTATAGCTGCCCACTGTGACGTTTTGTCCAATTCGTCGGTGTTGGTTTTCCCTTCTTGTTGACAGCATATACTTGGTTTTGCCCTCGTTTATCGCCAAACCCATTTTGGCCGCTTCCGCCTCAATGCTCGCAAAAGCACCGGTGACAGCCCGCTGAGTTCTTCCGATAATGTCTATATCGTCGGCGTATGCAAGCAGTTGTACAGACTTGTAATAGATTGTGCCTCCGGTGTTGGCTTGTGAGTTCCGCACAATCCGTTCAAGTATAATATTGAAGAAGTCACATGACAGCGCGTCACCTTGTCTAAAGCCTTTTTTGACATCAAAGGTCTCGGTGAGGTCATTACCGACCTTGATGGAGCAGCGAGCGTTCTCCATCGTCAGCCTGCACAGACGGACAAGTTTGGCAGGGATGTCAAAACTAGAAATGGCTCTATAAAGCTCTTCTCTATAGATGCTGTCATAGGCGGCCTTGAAATCGATAAAGAGGTGGTGAGTATCGATTTGGAATTCTTGGGTTTTCTCCAGGATCTGCCGAAGTGTGAAGATTTGATCGATGGTGGACTTTCCTGGCCTGAAACCGCACTGATAGGGTCCAATCAGGCTATTGATAAAAGGTTTCAGGTGGACGGAAATTTTGACTATCATCGTCTATGTTGAATGGTTTATTCTGCCTGACAGCGGGATGTTGGTCTTCGTCGCCGTTATACAGTCTGCAGAAGTAGTTTTTCCATATTCTCAGCACCGACCGTAATTCTACTACGAGGTTTCCATTTTCATCTCTACAGGTTTCCGTACGGGTATTACTTCTCTGACACGTTCTTTTTAGCTTTTGGTAAAACTTCCGTACATTGTTCCTGAAGTATAAACTCTCGATATTCGCAAACGCGCTTCTCATGCTCTTTCTTCTTCTTTTGTAGAAGCCGATGTTCTTCCCGTCTCTTTTGTTCGTAGAGCTCACGAGCAGCTCTCGTCTTCCTTTGCAGCGCCGCTTTATATGCCTCTTGTTTTGCTGCATGCACTCTCCGGCATTCTTCGTCAAACCAGGGGTTTCGCGGTGGTGGGCGAGCGAGACCCAGCACATCAGTCGCGGCGTTTCTGATGGCATGTTGGCAGCGTTGCCACTGGTCTTCGGTACTTGATGCTGGCGGCAAAGGGGTGATTGAGAAATTTCGGGATACGCGTTCAGTGAAGAATCTGGCGGTCTCTTGCGATTGTAGCTTTTCGACGTTAAATTTTCTCACAGTGATTCTTCTTTGTTGCTCAGATTGGGATATCCGCATTCGTACCTTGGCTACAACAAGGTAATGATCCGAGTCTATGTTAGCCGCTCGGAAGGTCCGGACATCCAGAATACTGGAGGCATGCCTTGCGTCGATTGCAGTATGATCAATTTGGTTGATCGTTACATGATCATTAGACCGCCATGTCTGCTTATGAATATCGAGATGAGGAAACCATGTGCTTGCTATGGTGACATTTCGCTCCACAGCGAAATCAATTAGCCTTAGTCCTCTTCTTTCCCTGTCACTTAAGTACGTGCTCCCTTCGAAAATTTTGAACTCACAGATGATGTCCTTAAGGTCGCGTTTGTATCGAAAGTAGCATCCTCCGCTTGCTCGTCCCTTCTCGTGCACCCTTATTACTGGATTCCACTTGAACGAGTAGTTTAAAAATTTTCTTTCGAACTGGCAATAATTTTTTTACATAACAAATGTTTCATACAAAAAAATAAATTCAAATTGATTGACGAAATTATAAAATTCATTACATAAAGACTTATTCCTTAATCCAGACACATTGTATGAAAAAATTTGAAAACAACTAATATTATAAATCTTAATACTATCGGTACTATGGCAGACGGCATTACAACTAAAAATTTTGTTTTGGCACAGCTAAAACTGGCGGAGAAGTTTGAGAACCACTGTAATCTCCATTTGTGTTTCCACCATAATGGATTCTTACTCCACCATCTGTCTTTGACGTTGATGCCGTCACTAGTGAGCTGTCACTGATCACTTGTTGTAGAACTGTCATTCCGCCTTCGGTCTCACCTACACATCGCAAATTGTTGTTTTCGTTGTAGAAGACTTTATTTCCTAATAATAGGTTCTGTCCCCGCACCTCCACCCTCATATCTTTGCTCTTCTGTGTAATTTCGCTTTTTAGTTTTAACAGGTTCCTCCTTCTTTCCCGTGATGCTTCCGTATAGTCTTTGTGTATAGAAGTTAACGCTAAATAGATTAACTTGCAAAAATGCACCAGCAGTGCATTCACCCGATCCAATTTCCGTCCAGACAAAGTTCTGGGAAATAATTGCGACCGTCACCTGTCTGGGAAATAACTGCAACCGCCATCTGATATTTTCATTTAATCAATTTTGCCAAAACAACAGAATTAATGTAATAAAAGCATGTGGGGAAATGTAGAGATTTTTAGTCTTAGTTGAATAAAGGAACAGGCAACCTGCCTGAAAAAATATTTTTTTTATAAATTGTGCGTGTAGTTTCTTAACTGGCGCCCGAGCAGGGACTGCTTTCGTAACACTGCTCAAGTAAACGCGTATTAAAATAACGATAACCAAGTTAACGCGTGTCACAATAACCAAGTTAACGTGTGTGACAATAACCAAGTTAACGCGTATAACGATAACCAAGTTAACGCGTGTGACAATAACCGAATTAACCCGCGCAAAAATAACGATAACAAAGTTAGTGCGTGTGAACCTAACCAGGTTAGTGCATGTGAACATTAAAAGGTGGACACCAAGCCACGTAGATGCAGTGTTTGTGTAAGGGAAAAGAGGCCCCTGAGTAGCCCTGTAAAAGAAAGGACAAAAAGGAGTCCAGATACTTCGGACAGCCGCCCTATCCAACGATCAGCAGTTCCTGAAACCCTACCCGAAATCGTTATTATAATAAAAGCCCAATTATCTATGCTTTTGTAAGTCGCATATTTTTTTATATAAAAAAAAAAAACAAAAACATACAATTATTGTGCAAATCCAAAATTTATAAAACTAAGACTCACTTTTAATTATTTTTCAAATCAAAAATTTATAAAACTAAGTCTCACTTTTAATTATTGTTCAAACCCAAGATTCATAAGACTAAGTCTCACTTTCAATTACTGTTCAAATTCAAAACTTATAAGATTAAGACTAACTTCCAACCATTGATCAAATCTGAAACTTATAAAACACAGATTCACTTTTTACCATTATCAATCAATTTAACCAAGGCTCAATTGTACTTATCATTGCCTCAATTTTAATTCTAAAATTCGATTCCTAAAAATTAAAAATGACAAACCCAAAAAATCTAATTAGATCGGTTCGCTTTGAGTTACCGGAAGATAATGCCGCTGCTCCTTCCGCTCCCCCAGCTCCTGTTCAAGCTAATGACGAAATGATACAACTCATAACAAGACTAGTGGCAGAAACATTACAGATACAAGGACGACAAATCTTCAATTCAATAATGAATCCTGCTTCGGATATAAACAATGACATTGATCAACCGATCAACATAACTAACGACAGAAATTTATCCGCCATGGATAAAATACCGGACGTAGTAAAAAGTCCCCGCGATTTTTCTGGGCAAGCCCAAGAGTTTAATTCGTGGAAAAAAAGTGTAGAAAGAATACTTAAAATTTACGAACCACTCAAGGGTAATCCGAAATATTATGGCATATTGTCCGTTATTAGAAATAAAATAACAGGACATGCCGACATAGCCTTGGAATCGTATAACACTCCCTTAAACTGGGAGAAGATATGCAAATGCCTAACACTACACTACGCTGATAAGAGGGACTAAGGCACCTTCGAGTATCAAATGACAACTCTGGTACAGGGTAACAATACGATCTTCTTCTTCTTCTTCCTTTTATCAGCGAGGCTATGATCCGAAAACTAGGGATCACAACCCTCCCACTTCACCGCATTTCTACTGATCCGCCTGTGGGGTTCGCCTATTTGACCTCAGAAAATATCGCCAGGCCTGCCGATTTTGGATCACTCGGTTACTGAGGCCAATGAAATGCCGATGTCGTCGCATTTGTCTGATCCAGGCGTTTTTAGGCCTGCCTTTCCTACATCGCGATGTCTTTGGAACGTGCATAGATATTGCCTTTTTTACAGGGTTCAAATGATCTCTTCTTTGAACGTGGCAATACCAGCTGAGCCGGTCGCGCTCTAATTTTCGTACGATGGTTTCCTTGATGTGAAAGCTTCCACGGATCTTCGAACTTCTTATTCGATCAAGCTTGGTCACTCCTGCTGTCATGCGAAGCATCTTCATCTCAGCTGCCGTTAATTTACTCTCATACTTTTTGTACATCGTCCAACATTGTGAACCGTATGTGAGCGCTGGACGTACAACTGCGGTGTAGAGCCTTCCTTTCAACTTAGGGGGCATTTTTCTGTCACAGAAGATAGCGGAATTTTCTCGCCACTTCATCCACCCTACGCTTACACGATGATTGATGTCGTCATCACAAGTTGCTTTGCTATTGATCATAGAACCCAGATATTTGAACTTTTCGCACTTGGGAAGCACTGTTCCATTCAAATAAATGTCTGGAATAGGCCTGAGTGGATCAGAGAACGGGCAGCACAAGTACTCTGTCTTTTTTGAACTAATGCGATACCCATTTCCCTCCAAAACATCCACCCACACATCAAGTGCTCGTTGCAGGGATGTAGGATCCTCACTTATGATGGCTCCATCGTCGGCAAAGAATAACTGATGTACCTTGGGGTCCATCACTTTACCTTCAAGCAGATAATCAAGGACTGTAATAAAGAGCAAAGGACTTAAAACGCTTCCCTGGTGCACCCCGACTTTGATTGGGAACTCTTCGGCTACTCCAGCGGGGCATCTTACTTTTGTCTTTGCTCCTTCGTACATGTCCATAATCATCTGTACATAGGTTTCTGGAACCCCTCGATGTCTTAGCGCCACCCATATCAGATCTCGTGGTTGTCTGTCGAATGCCTTTTCAAAGTCAACCAATACAATATGCAAATCCCTTAAGGAATCACGATGTTTTTCCATTATGATCCTTATACTTTGGATTGCATCTGTGGTTGATTTACCCGAGACAAACCCGCACTGATCATCAGATAGTCGTATTATTTTTCGCAGTCGGCCACCTAATACCCGCTCAACGATCTTCATGGTGTGTGACATCAGCTTGATCGAACGGTAGTTATCACAGTTTCGCGTATCACCCTTCCCTTTGTATACAGGGAGAAGGTAACTTTCCCTCCATTCATTCGGCATTGGATCACCTCTCACGAATTTGGAGATGAGAATTCTGAGCCATCTGAACCCGATGTCTCCCATCTTTTTCCAGAACTCAGAGGGTATCTCGTCTGGCCCAACCGCTTTTCGTTTTTTGGAGTATTTGACCGCCTCACTAACTTCTTCGACTCTAATGTCGGGTATTTGTTCACAGTTAGGGGTGGCTCTTGGAAAGTATAGCCGGGGAAACTGCTCATTCAAAAGCTCTTCACAATACTGCCGCCACCTCTGCAGAATTTTGTCGTCATCCACAAGAAGCTGGCCATGAGCATTGCTAATGAACTTTGGCGAACGAATCTCCTGAGCATTCTTCCTTCTTTGGGCGGCTATTTTGAAGATAGTGGCACTCTTGTTCATATTGTGTCTTCGCAGCTCCTGGATAGCCTGGTTTGCATCAGCAACCGGGGAAAATATTTTATCCAGCTCCCGATACAGGCCCTCCGTACTCTCTGCTTGAAGCTGAGCGCACTTCTTCTTCGCTTTTTTCTTGCAGCATCTGTATTCCATTTCGAGGCGAGCTTTTTCGTCACTATTATTAGGGGGGCACTTTGACCAAGCTTTGAAAGCCGCTTTCTTCTCATTTATCACTTTCTTAGCTTCATCACTCCACCACCATGTTTCTTTGGCGTGTTGATGGTGGCCTTTTGAAGCTCCTAGCAGTGATTTGGCCTTCTTTAAGCAAGTTCGCTGTAGGGAATCCCACATATTTTGTGCTCTGCACTCTTCATCCTCAGCTCCGTTGATGGTGTGAGAGAGGTAATTTTTCATTACGAAAACAAAAGCCTTGCCTTTTTCTTTGTCCAGATTGTACCACTTGATTTTCTCAGAGACCCCTGTTTGTTTGCTTTTCTTTGGTGTTTTCATAAAAATTTCTGTTAGCAGGAGACGGTGTTGACGAGCGATTGCCTCTCCCAGGATCACTTTGCAATCTTTTACCCGAGGCTTCATGAAACTGCCTACCAAATGGTAGTCAATCTGAGTTTCATCTCCACCACTGCTGTAAGTGATCAGGTGTCGGCTTTGTTTGATGAACATGGTATTTAACACGATAAGACCGTGTGATTTGCACATGCTTAGGATGTCTTCACCAGGAAGGTTCCTGGTGCCATATCCTAGTCCTCCATGGCAGTCTTCATAGTCTTCGTTTGATTTCCCGACATGTCCATTCAAATCTCCTCCCACAAACAGAAATTCTTCCTTTGGGATGTTCTTAAGGAGATTGTGGAAATCTAGCCAAAATGCATCCTTATCTATCTGATTGCACCCATTGTGGGGAGCATATGCACTGACAATATTCCACACCTCTCCTTGTATTACTAGTTTGAGAGACATCAAACGGTCGCTGGACTTCGAAATGCTCAAGACGTTTCCAAGTAGCTTTGCCGCAAGGATGATACCGATTCCGTTCCTAGCCTTTTCCGTTCCGTAGTAGAACATCTTGTAATCTTTTGTCCTAACGTCCAAGAAACGCGCCCGATTCCCGGTGTTTTTCCATTTCGTCTCTTGGACACACAAGATGTCCACCCGCCTTCTATTCATCATCTCTTCCAGCTCGTAACTTCGACCGGTCATGCTTCCAACGTTCCAACTCGCGACCCTTAAATTGCGTCCAAACTGTTTCATTATGTTGCTAGCCCCCGGAATCCGTATAGCTCTGACCCGAACATTTCTGCTCGGTCCAGGATCAGTACCATGCACAGCAGTGGTAGTGCCTGGCGGGGTAGTGCCTTTCCTTTTTGCAAGTATTATCATAATGATACAGTTTTGCAACACAATTTTTGCACCATATTGCGATGGTGTTTGTTGTTTGACACGTGCATGCTCCTGTTTTAGTATTGTTTGATCTTTCTTTTATGACACCGGTGATCTCCAGTCGTGTCAACCCACGGACTCGCATGCACACTTGTGGGAGGGTTTTTAAGGTAGTATATGTGTCGCTAGGCTCACTTGGGTTTTATATTGCCTAGATCTGATTTGTCCCCTTAGTCGCCTTTTACGACAAGCGCTAGTTGTTGGGGGGCGCTGCAGTGATATTCTTAACCCGTCCCTGCACGGGGCAGGGTAACAATACGATACCCGAATTTTATCAAACAGTCTATCATCATTTATCTTTAATTTTAAATAAGCTCGGTTCTTTAGAAATGAGTCAGGAATCATTAAACAATATGACTCAATGCTACCGCGATAAGGCACTCGATACCTTCGTGAGAGGTTTAAAGGGTGACCTACCTAGACTGATCAGCATAAGGGAACCAGCAGATCTACCACAAGCTCTGCATTTATGCCTAAAACTCCAAAATGTGGACTTTCGGGCTCATCATGCCCACAATTCTCAATCAAGCGCTCGCAAAACCTTTCAGCAAATACCACCACCGGTTCCCCCCAGGAGAAATACTTTATCTAATCCAGCACCTATTCCCGCTCCTAGGCGCGACTTTTACCCCCAATTACTCCATAACCCTGGTAATCCTCAACCGTCTCAGTTTCATAGAGGACCACAGATTCAAGCAAATCAACGGCAACCACCAAACCAACGCCCGCTTCCGCCCAAACCAATGGACATCGATTACTCTCTGAAGTCTGAAAGGGTCAACTACCAAACTAGGCCTCGCAATCAACCGTTTGCCCAAAAACGTCAATATTCGCAGCAAGCTCACCAACCGCAAAAGATTCAGCGAGTCTACCATACCGAAGAATTTAACTCAGAGGAGCAGGAATTAGAGGAGTATGAAACCATGATAAGCCAGGAAGAAGACAGTTATGAGCAAACATTAGCGGAATATAACGCTGACTTGGCGTAGGGGTTGCCGTGATCATGAAGGCGGTTCCCCCGGGGCGAGGCTTGGCCATTGCACCTTCGGCTGAGTTGACCTCCGCGATTATTCCTAATGCGAATAACTCGAGCGTGTAATTTTTGGTATAACGCTGACCCAGATGAAGACCACTACCTTGACCAACCACAACAACTAGACGACATTTATTTTTTTTGGCTAAAACGCTCTTCGCTACCGTACTTCGAGCATGTTGCGAAGAGCGGACAGACGCTCAAATTCGTCATAGATACAGGTTCGAGCAAGAATTACATTCAACCTCGTCACATCCGAAATCCCCTCCTGAATGAGAAAAACTTTTACGCTAACTCAGTCGGAGGGAATATTAAAATTACACACCATTGCTTTATTGAACTCTTTGGCCCCAACATAGAAAAACTACAATTCTTTATTTTCCCTAGCCCAAAAAGGTCCAAGCCATTGCCGAGTTACCAATTCCTAAAAACCTTAAGGACTTGCGATCGTTCTTAGGTATGTCAGGCTATTATCGCCGGTTTATTATGGACTATGCTAAAATAGCGAAACCCCTGACATCCCTTTTAAGAGGGGAAGATGGACGCGTGTCCAAACATCTTTCTAAGAATAAACGGATTGAGCTCGACGCAAACGCCATAAACTCCTTCAAAAAAATTAAGCAATCATTAGTCTCTAAAGAAGTTGTTTTAAGTTACCCGAATTTTGACAAAGACTTTGAACTCACGACGGACGCTTCTGACTATGCGATTGGTGCTGTGTTATCCCAAGACAGTAAACCAATAACGTTTTTGTCAAGAACATTAAACAAAACAGAAGAAAGTTATGCCACTAACGAGAAGGAGATGCTCGCTATCATATGGTCTCTCAACTCGCTTAGGAACTTCCTTTACGGATCAAAAAAGGTTAATATTTATACAGCTCATCAGCCATTGACATATGCGCTGAGCCATAAGAACACGAATCATAAGATGAAGCGATGGAAGGCAATCCTGGAAGAGTACAACTATGAGTTGAAGTACAAACCAGGGAGATCAAACGTAGTTGCCGATGCGCTTTCACGACTTTCACAGAAAACAGAAATAAATTCAATGACAATGACGCAGCACAGCGATGAAAGCTCGTCACATAATTTGATACCAACAGTAGAAACACCCATTAATGTTTTTCGCAACCAACTTATTTTCAAAATCGGAAACGAAACTAACCACAAGTTTCTAATTCCATTCCCAACCTACCACAGGCATACTTTCATTCAGCCAAGCTATACTGACACTGACATTATCAACATATTCAAAAAATATCTTAATCCTAGTACAATACAATAAACGGGTTATTTACAAAAGAAGAGATTATGGGTAGAATACAGAGCATTTATCCATTTCATTTTGCCAATTACAAAGTTAGGTTTACTCAAACAATAGTTGAAGACATAACGGACGAAACAGAACAACAGGACAAAATTTTAAAAATCCATCGAAGAGCACATCGAAATTCAGAGGAGAACTGTAAACAAATACTTGAAAACTTTTACTTTCCACGCATGGCGGCAAAGATTAAGAGATTAGTGAAAAACTGCCAGACATGCAAGGAAAACAAATATGAGCGACACCCAAATAAACCTGCCATTGAACCTACTCCTATTCCTACCTATCCTGGCCATACTGTGCACTTTGATATTTTTTCAACAGAAAAAGTTTTAGTACTGACTGCCATATGTAAACTTACAAAGTTTGCAAAGACTAAAATAATTCAGTCAAGAGCTATAACAGACATTAGGCAACCGCTGCGAGAAATGCTATTCTCATTTTGCGTTCCTGAGAACGTAGTCATTGACAACGGAAAAGCTCTTAATTCTGCATCGATTACATCCATGATAGAAGACGAATTGTGAATTCGGATTTATAAAACAGCACCATACAAAAGTGAGGTTAACGGTCCGATTGAGCGGTTTCATTCCACTCTTTCTGAAATCTTGCGATGCCTTAATAGGGGGGTTCACATTCTCAAATATGCTTGACAAGCATGGTTTGTTTAGGGGGGTTCACATTCTCAAATATGCTTGACAAGCATGGCTTGATGATGTTTGATGGATTGAAGCCATTTTTCGTTCACATTTGTCAAACAGGCTGTCAAACATCAGTTCTCTTTAGAATTTTAACCATGGCGGACGTTTTGATTGCAGCTCTTGTAATAGATCAAATTTTAGAAGAAGAAGAACAAGAAGAAAAAAAAAGGCAACAAAATAAGAGGAAACGAATTTGGACTAAGGAATGGCTAAAAAAGCGTCCAAAATTTTCTTCTTTCAATTTGTTGGACGAATTGTAATTGACTTCGCCTGGAGATTATAAAAATGATCTCCAATTATCCATAATTCGCAATTTCCGCTTACAGCCATTTTTCTTTTTTTTTTCTATTCTTTGATGCGCACAGGTTGACAACTTTTTTTAGAATGAAATTTCCTCCTGGTTTGACAAGAATGCGTTCATATTAGGGGGGTTCACATTATCAAATATGCTTGACAAGCATGGTTTGTTTGACTCGAATTTGAAAATGTGAACGCTCCATCAAACAGTTTGACAAGCATGTTGGATGGATATAAAAATATTTTGATATTTTGCTTGCTTGAAACACATGCTTGAGAATATGAACGCATTCTTGTCAAACCAGGAGGAAATTTCATTCTAAAAAAGCTGTCAACCTGTGCGCATCAAAGAAAAGAAAAAAAAAAGAAAAATGGCTGTAAGCTGAAATTGCGAAAATTCAAATGACAAATGTGAACGGAAAATGGCTTCAATCCATCAAACATCATCAAGCCATGCTTGTCAAGCATATTTGAGAATGTGAACCCCCCTATTCTCAAACATGTGTGTCAAGCAAGCAAAATATCAAAATATTTTGATATCCATCCAACATGCTTGTCACACTGTTTGATGGAGCGTTCACATTTTCAAATTCGAGTCAAAAGGGGGGTTCACATTCTCAAATATGCTTGACAAGCATGGTTTGTTTGACTCGAATTTGAAAATGTGAACGCTCCATCAAACAGTTTGACAACCATGTTGGATGGATATCAAAATATTTTTATATTTTGCTTACTTGACGCACATATGAACGCATTCTTGTCAAACCACGAGGAAATTTCATTCTAAAATAAGTTGTCAACCTGTGCGCATCAAAGAAAAGAAAAAAAAAAGAAAAATGGCTGTAAGCGGAACTGATGTTTGACAGCCTGTTTGACAAATATGAACGGAAAATGGCTTCAATCCATCAAACATCATCAAGCCATGCTTGTCAAGCATATTTGAGAATGTGAACCCCCCTAAAGCCGAACAGACTCTTCGCTCATTTGAAGAACTACTCGAAAGAGCAACAAATGAATATAACTTTACAGTCCATTCCACAACTGGTAAAAAACCGGTTGAACTCTTCCTTGGCCGAAGTCCTAGAATAACCTCTGAGGAATTCGAAAGAAACCGTCAGCAAAATATCGAAAAGATTACACAAAAACAACGAAAGGACATTGAGTACCACAATAAGACACGAAAACCAAATAAAATGTACAATCCGGGAGATGTAATTTTCGTTAAACACAATAAAAGGCTAGGGTCAAAACTGACATTAAGATACAAAAAAGAAATAGTTAAAGAAAATAAAACACAGTAGTCATAACAGAGTCAGGAAAAACCGTACACAAAAGCCATATAAGAAATTGACTGACATCCTTACCCATTTTCCATTTCAGACTTGCTTTCTATATCGTAACAGGAGAAATCCAAATTTTAGATTTCTCGAATTCACAATTTGTTTCATTGCACAGTGGACAAGCAAAAATACAAAAGGGAAACTTTAAACTGATCCACGAAATTGACCTTGACCAGTACGACCAATTTCTGACCAGCATTGCCCCGACGCTTGAACTAAATTCAACGAAAAAAGATGACCTATTTCCTTACCTATCCCACGAATACCAACAAATACAAACCCTAATTCATAACCTCAAACCAAAAAAGGTAAAAAGATTCCTAGATTTCATAGGCTCAACGTGGAAGTGGATTGCTGGTAATCCGGACCACGATGACTTTATGACAAATAAACGGAAAATGAACAACCTACTTGTTAATTCTAATGATCAAGTGGTAATTAACAAAATATACAATGAAAGAATTAATAACCTAACTAAAATCAGGAATGCAATTGAAGCAATGTTAAAAGAAAACAAACATATCAATAAATAAATTGTATCTGAAATTCAATATAAATTTAAGATTAAGAAGAATTACAAAATATTAACTTAGCTATTCACTGGGCAAAACTAGGTATCGTCAATTCATTCATTTTATCGAATGAAGAAATAAGCTTAGCCACTAACACACTAAATAAAGAGAATATTCCCTTTTCCACTATAGAAGAAGCCCTAAACTTTGCCGAAATTAAAATAATAACTAATTCAATTTCAATTCTATATATTGTAAATATCCCAATAACTGATTCTAATATTTATGAAAAAATCCTACTTAAATCTGTCAAAAGAAAAGGAGTAGCAATAGAAATTAACTATAAAGAAATTGTAAAAAATGAAGAACAAATTTTTGGACTAATTAAAGAATGTAAATCAATCAATTTTATCTCAATTTGTAATAGAAAGAGCCTTGTAAACTCGACATGCATTCCCAATTTGTTAAAAAGTAAATTAGCTACATGCAATCTAATAAATAGTCAGCACATTCCCTCGATCGATGAAATATCACCTGGAATAATATTACTGAATGACTTCAACGGGACCCTCGAAGCTGAAGCCACACATCGGAATCTTACTGGTACATTCCTCGTCAAATATGAGAAAAGCAACATCACTATCAACAACAAGATATTCATTGCACCAGAAGCATCTATTCATACCATCCTTCCGGCGATTTTGCAACAAACCCCCAAAGAGAATAAATTTCACAGACTAATGTCCCTCGAGATGATGGGTGAGCTACACATCAACAACACAAAAGGGATTCAGCTACTTCAACTTGAACGTGAAACACAAACAATCATCAGCTACGGGACAATCGCCTTCATATGCATCCTCCTTGCAATCCTAATGGTTCGTAAGATCTGGACCAGACGGGAAAATACAAAAATAGTTATCCAGCAACCAGAGACGAGAAACATTGAGATTCCTCCGCACATTAATAACATACAAAAAATAGATGACCCACTCCCACGAACAAAGTTCTATGACCTTCCGTACTTCTAAGCGATTGAGGACCATCGCGTTTAAAGGGGGAAGAGTTAACGCTAAATAGATTAACTTGCAAAAATGCACCAGCCAGTGCATTCACCCGATCCAATTTCCGTCCAGACAAAGTTCTGGGAAATAATTGCGACCGTCACCTGTCTGGGAAATAACTGCAACCGCCATCTGATATTTTCATTTAATCAATTTTGCCAAAACAACAGAATTAATGTAATAAAAGCATGTGGGGAAATGTAGAGATTTTTAGTCTTAGTTGAATAAAGGAACAGGCAACCTGCCTGAAAAAATATTTTTTTTTTATAAATTATGCGTGTAATTTCTTAACTTAGATACCCCCGTGCCACGAAGTTTCGATGTCGCATCCAGAATGCGCCCCACATCGCTGTTGTTTTGGAGCCGGACGATGACGTTTGCGATGTTGTTGTTCGGTTTCATTGCCCGTGTATCTGTCACCAAAGAGGAATCCGTCGATTTCAGAAGTTCTAAACATAATCTTGTCGCTTTTTCAACCTCTTCCACCCCCTTCTGCACTGGAATATGTACAACGACGTTGTTTTCGATGGCCTTTGTTTCCAAAGACTCGACTTTTCGCTCTAGCGTGTTGCATCGGGCTTCCATTTGGATCAATTGCTCTCGCAGTGCCGTGTTGTTGTTTTTTAGCGCATGCAATTCAGTAGCAATCCCTTCTATGTCTGCTCTAGTCGGCATATTCTTTAATCGGTCATCCAAAATGGAAGCCATTGAATGCGTGATAAGCTCCTTAAGGTCAAGGATGGACATGTATCCAACCGCATTTTGGTTGCCGCTGACCGAGACAAATTCCGGCGAAGTCTCAATTATTCGTCTCTTGGATACCGGTGCAGATGTTAGCGCATTGTTGTTGTGTTTTACTGGTGGTGTTCTTTGCATTTTAGAGTCGTTGGTCGGAGCCATTGATGTAGACTTTTTGAAAGTAATCAAAGAAGGAGTCTGACTCACCAGATTTTTTTTTTGTAGTAGGATGTTAGATTGTATGTTTACAGTTATTTAAGCAGGTTTTTGCCAATTAAACCTCGATAATACCACTGGGAAACATTTAAAATTTGGGAGCTATTTCAATGGCGTGTATACTTCGCAGAAACCGCGTTGCTAATCGCTTAAACGTTGTATTTGCTGGTTAAATCGATTGCATCATTTGTCCCTTGTGTGATATAGCGAAGTATAAGTTTTTCAAAATAGATCGCCGATTTTTACTTGTAGTTGACAGGTGTTTCAGCTGATACTAATGTCGATTTCCATTGGTTTCACTCCCGATTTCACTCCTTTTTGATTCCAATGGAAGATGTGAAATCGTCCTCTGCTTACTTCTGCGTGTGTTGGTGAATGTCTGATTTTTTGTTTACATTTTTTACAGCCAAACACAGCAAAAAAATGGCTTCTTTTTGCCCAATGGAAAAGGATATTAGCAATCCCACCATGTTTTTATTAACATATTATCAATTTGTTAATTATATCTACATATGTAAAATTTGTTTCTATTAGCTTGCCCCAACTGAGAAAATAAAATAAACAAAGGAATGTGTCTTGTACCATATGACTTTGACAAGTAGTCCGATGTAAGGGTTTATATGTGTGAGTGCATTTTGAAAGCACTCTCAAATGAAATCCGGAACAGAAAAACACTCCCGGAACAGCACTCCAAACAGCCAATGGAACATGATTGGGAGTGCATTTTTCTGTGCAGAACACAAAAAGAGTACTCCTTTTGGCCCAATGGAAAACGAAACAAGAAATTTGCTAAAACTAATTTTTATTGATAAACTATTGGGTATTTGTACAATTTTCAACTTATAAATTATGTTTACTCTATCTTAATTCTAAACAGTAGTTGTTCGCGATAATTCGACCACTCTAAAAATATATGTAACAAAACCGCACAATAGCGTCTGTAAAAAATTGTTACAGCTACCCTGGAAGAAAAATATGTTAATAAATCATAGTAAGGCAAATGATCACTCACAAATTCCTGTTTCCTTGTGTTCTTGTTGCGGCTGTATCAGCTGTGCACCTGAGGTCAACGACCCTTGGTCGAGGTTTTGTCCTCGAGTGGTACCGATGTGCACAACTGTTTACCAAGCAGAGAATTGTTGAGCATGTTGATACCTAGTGTTCCTAGAGTTACTGTCTATTCTGGTACATCCGCCTCAATGCGGGCTCCATCAGAAAGTGGTTTAATGAAAATAAAAATACAAAATTAGCAAAAAAATAAAAGAAAAGGGACAAAACAAAAATCGTACTTAGCCTTGAAATTCCTTTTGTTTGTTTGTCAGTTTTTTTTTTTGTTTTGACAGTTGTCTTCGGCCACTCCACACTGTCAGACAAATTTAGTTTAGACCAGTTTTAAACTGTCTTAAGCCCATGCACAAACCAACTGCTAAGATGGGGTATGAAAGGGATGTTGGTAGTTTTTTTTTTATTTCTTTGCCTTTTCTCGTAGCGGCTAAATTCAAAAATCAGACCATGAAGCAATCCGTATGGCTAGAGGGATTCTCGGTCGACGTTGCGGGTCTGGCATAGAGCCATATAGGAATACAGTATTCCTCATTTAGTGGTGGAAGGCAACACTTGCCTTCATGTAAAATATACAATATTGTAAAAGTACAGTGCAGTGCAGTTTACGAGTACTTAAAAAGACCTTCGGTAGAGAAGGCAGTGCACATATATACAATAAGAAAAAAAAAAGCTAGTTAAGTTTAAAATAATCGAGAGGAAGTGTGTAGCAGAAGGAAAAAAAGAAAATATAGTTTTTTTTTAAATATGCAAATCTGTTAAAAGGGCTCTAGAAGACGTCCACCAAGGCGGCCATAGACTCTTTGAGCCCAAGTCGTGGCCGCCAAAATACGTTTCCAATTTTCCGAAATACTATTCAGACAATCACAAATATATGTACGTACTTATATGTACCACCGCACACACGTATATATATACGCACCTTTGTACACATATGCGATTATGTGCAAATATACCTACAAGTATAAGAAGTCTGAATAAAATAAGTATTGGAAATTCATCTAAAGTTAATGAGCCCTCTTCAAAAGTGAATATCACAACGTCTGAGAAGCCCCACCCGGAGAAGCGATTATTAATTTAAAAGAAATATACAGATACAGTGTTAAGTTTTTTTTTGTTCCTGCGTGAATGCCGTAAAACGCATATGAAATAATCGTTAAAATATACATACATATATCAATAAATGTCCATATTCATATGTTACATATATAAATTAGGTTAACGTTAATTATTTTTGTAATTAGTGAGGTAATTTGAAGAAAAATTTTAGTAATAAATTCTGTGTGAAAGTTTCGTTTCCCCGGTCCGATATTCTTCTCGGTTAGTTTTAAGTGCACAAATATAATACATCTACCTAAATAGAGCTCAATGTAGGTAGGAAATCCCGTAGATACTATAAAGAATAAGGTAATAAAAAAGTACCTACATATTTCGCGGGTGGAGAAACTAAATTTTGTTCTTCTTTTTGTTTTTTTTTTTATGTTATGCCTCACCTTTTTGTTCACAAGTAGTTTCCTTTTTTTTTGTTGATGAATAATAAACAAAATAAATTGTGAATATCCTTGATTATGAAGTGCTGGTGTTTTTACTACCATTAAGCCAAAAATGGCTTGATGGGTTTTTAAAGCGAAATTTTCAGGGAGTGCGGTAGGGTAGCTAAAGCCCTTTCAGTTATGATGGAGTGACCTGGCAGCAGCATCAGTCATTGGGAAGTCCTATTTGATGGCCGCAGGACTTCATGGTCGGGAGGGCAAAGGCCAACGATGCCATAACATCTGCAGCGCCCTCAGTGTGGTGAACGTCCGTCCGGTATACGATGAAAACAATAAGTAAGTACATTTTTTGGCATGATTTATGTGTTTGTAGTAGGTTTGGTCGTGCTGCGGGGGCAAGAACCCCGCCATTTCCGGTGAGCTAAGCTGAGCATACAGCAAGCATGCCACGTCCCTCGTAGCCGACACTGTTTCCTTTTCCGTTCCATCCCATCCTAAAGTCCCATCCACATCCTTGTTTCCTGTCCTTTTCAAATCCCAACTCCCATAACCATTCCCAGTCCTATTACAAAATATACCAGTAAAAAACTCGGCAAAATAATAAAACCTCTTTTCGTTTTAAACGTTATAAACTGTGTGTCGTTTTACTTTCATTGTTCTTTTTTTATTATTGACAATAGCAAAGTATATATTGTATAAAATTGACATTTTGAAATTACTCCTGATATATATATATTAATTATGGGAGGGTTAAGGGAGTTGCCATACTATCTCAAACGTTCTCCCCCTCCGGTGAACGAAGTTCTCAACCTCATGAAGTCTTCTTGTTGCGACGAACTGCTTAACTGGTCAACGTAGCGTAAAGCCAATGTAAAATTCCATGCGTGCCTCATGCCGACCCTGGTGACTGAATTTTTATACTATTTTGTCTCACATTGTCAAACCAATAGAGAGAACATTAGTAAACAACATGGAATATGGAACATATGGATTCTACGACAAATTAAACAAATGGACGACAACACAGTGACAATAATATCGCTGTCCCTGTCTGGCTCCTAGAGCGAGTTACGCAGTCGTTGTACTGCCTGGACTACTCCAGTTCCAGTAATCCATTCATTGAAGTAGGTGACAATCGTCGGTGATGTTTGTTTGTTCGGTTCGGTGGTGTTTTTTTTGTAAATTTTTTTTTTATTTTGATTGTGATGTTTCTGCCTTCAAAATCGGATTTCAGGTGAATTCTGTTTATGTTTTATTGTAATTATGATGTATTTATTTGTTGTGATTAATTTCTTAGGTGGTTTGTGTGTGTTTTTATTTTATAATTTTTCTCGGTGTGTGTGGTTTTCGCGGTCGGTGTGTGTGGTAAAGGGTGGGTCGTGAGTGAGTTCCGCGTTAAAGAACCGAATGAAGTTATTTTTGTGGTTTTTTATTACAAATTTATTGTGCTTATGGTGTTGTTTAAAAGGAAGTGGACTATTGTTTTATTGTAAAATGAAGTGTTGTGTTTTAATTAATTTGGGTGATAGTATAAGTGAACTGTAGTAGTGCAAGAGTTGTGTTGTGTTGAAAAGTGAAAAGAAGATGTTATGTATTTGCCTGAACGGAAGAATTTAAGAACAGCAGCGCACCTACTGGAGAATTCTGACTGACGACGACGTACCAATTTCCTACCGGTTGTCAAAACTATGCATGTGGTTTTCTGCCTTCTTCTGATTTCGGCACTCGCACCATCCAGGTTATCTTTCCCCATTTGTACCTAGCTTTAAGTCTTATTTTATAGATAATAAATTAATGGATTCGTAATTGGAGGTCTGCTTTCTTTATTCCACACACTCATGCGGATACACAACAGTGGCGACGAGGAGGAGAAATTGACATAAAGCTAAATATTACGACAAATTAACATGGACCAAGTTCAACTACAGACTCTTTTGCAGGCAATTAAAGCGGCGATTGAAGGAAATACTACACAGCCACCACAAAGTGAAGCAATCCAGCTAGAAAGTTTCAATGAGGATAACGAGAGTTGGGACATATTCATCAAAAGGCTTGAAAATTTCTTTAGCTTGAAAAATTTAACCGGAATGGGCGACAGCGTAAGTTCCAGCAAAAGGGATTGGCTGATTCATGCGATCGGTCCAAAAACTTTACAACTTCTTTGCAATCTAACCAGCCCAGATGATCCTAAAACTAAATCGTATAACGATCTGGTTAAACTAGTTAAAGATCATCTACACCCAGCACCAAGCGTAATTGCAGAGCAAAACCGATTCTCGAAACGTATTCAGCATGAGGGGGAAAGCATAGCAAACTTTGTTGCAGATTTGAAGAAAATGTGCAAAAACTGCGATTTCAAATGTGCTTCTTGTAAAGCATCGACGGCCGATGCACACTTGAGGCAACAGTTCATAAGCGGTCTCCGAAATACACACTGGTTGGAGAAACTAATCCAGTTGAAGGAGCCAAATAATACATTCGTCGACTGCGTAAATACAACGTTGGCGATGGAATCCGCTCACAAAGATTCCAAGGACATACAAAACCTTCAAACTACTTTTTCCACAAATCACCAGAATCAGCTGTCAAATGCACGTCTACGAACCCCAAACGTGCCAAGAACATCGTCAAAAGATCAACCGTTCCCCAGACATAGGCGCGACAAGCAGCGGGAAACCAAATCCAATTTTTGTTTTCGATGTGGTAGTAAGGATCATTTAGCAAATTCCTGTAAACATGTTCGGACGGTATGTTCGAAGTGCCGAAAAAGTGGTCATTTGGCTCGCGTTTGCATGAGCGGGTTGCGAAGTCCACAACTTGTCCAAAATCCAAATAGAAGCAAGACGAACAATCAGAACCAACTGCAACAAATATTACCACACACGGAGAAGGAAGGCAAAGGAGAATTTGAAAAATACTACATAAATAACCTCAGTAAATGCGTTCTTCCGGAGGAGAGGAGTAAACCGAAGAAAATTATGCTAGAGTTGTTTTTAGATGGAGTAACCAAACAGTTGGAATTAGACACAGGAGCAGCAGTGTCTTCGATCTCTCATCAGGAATTTATCAGTGCATGGCCTAGAAAGCGTATTCACAAATCAGCTGTTCCATTCCGAACGTATACTGGAGAGGTTATTCATCCACTTGGATATACTACAATGCATGTGAAATATGGTGATATAGAATCAAGTGCAAATATATACATTATGCCAGGCAAAGTGGATGCAATTTTCGGGAGAGAGTGGCTCAAATTATTCCCAGTAAAATTACTCGAACTACATCAATTGCATGAAATGATTTTACCTCAGTCAAAAGAGAAAATACTGCATGATTTAAGAAGCCAATTCAGTAATGTGTTTAGATCTGGCGTGGGAAAAATTAATAACTACGAAGCCACACTTTTTTTGGATGATAACGTCAAGCCAATTTATGTTGCCGCTCGCAAAGTACCGTATGCACTAAGAGGTAAAATGGAAAAGGAGATCGATGGCTTGGAAAAAGCAGGTATTATAACAAAAATGAAATACAGTGAGTGGGGTACACCGGTGGTCCCCATCGTTAAGAAGGATGGGTCGATTAGACTATGTGCCGACTATAAAATTACATTAAATAAGGTTCTTAAGAGTGATCACTTTCCAATTCCAGATCCAGAAGACATTTTCGCTACAACAATGCTTGGGGGCAAGTTCTTTTCAACATTGGACTTAAGCGAAGCATATCTGCATATGCCAATGGATGAGAAAAGTGCAGAAATGCAAACTCTTTCAACCATTCAAGGGGATTATAAGGTAAATCGACTCATGTTCGGCACAAAGGTGGCACCAACTATATGGCAGAGGTATATTTCGCAAACGTTGAGCGATATCCCAGGAGTGTGTGTATTTTTCGACGACATTAAGATACAAGGGTCAACCTTCGAAGAACACTTACTTCGCCTTAAGGAAGTACTCCAGAGATTAGACAATGTGGGTCTACGCATCAAGCTTAGCAAATGCAGGTTTTTCGAAGACTCAATCACTTACTTAGGTCACGTCATTTCCGGAAGAGGACTTGAAAAGACTCAGGACAAAGTTAAGTCTATTACAGAGGCCCCCACCCCGCGAAATGTCACGGAAGTAAGAAGCTGGTTGGGGTTAGTGAACTACTACGGAAGGTTTTTACAAAATCTGCAACCGCTATACAAATTGCTGCAGAAGGATGTGGTTTTCAACTGGAACAAGGGATGTGAAAAGGCGTTCAATCTCATCAAAAAGGAAATCACTTCAGATGTCGTACTCTGCGCTTATGACCCAAAATTACCGATGTCATTGGCTACTGACGCGAATCCCTATGGACTGGGAGCTGTTTTGTCCCATACATTTCCAGATGGTCAGGATCGTCCCATTGCTTACGCGTCACGATCTCTATCTGCTTCAGAAAGGAACTACAGCCAGATTGACAAGGAAGCAACGGCTATTTTCTGGGCATTAAAACGCTTCTTCCGATATTGCTATGGCCGTAAGTTCACATTAATTACAGATCATAAACCTCTTGTTGCTATTTTCAGCCCAGATAAGAACTTACCCAGTATGGTGGCTACTCGCATGCTGCATTATGCCCAGTTCTTACAAGGGTTTAATTACGACATTGTGTATCGAGCGACGGATAGCCATGGGAATGCAGATGCGCTATCCCGCTTACCCCTAGAGTTAACACCGGCGGAGAATGAAGATGATGACGTCACACACTATCAAATGCAGCAAATCAACACTGTTCCTGTTACCGAGAGACAAATTGCCAGGGAAACTAGTAAGGATCCAACACTAAGGAATGTGTACAACTGTTTGTATTTAGGGAAAAAGCTGACCGAGCCGGGATACGAAGGTAAAGATGAACAACTCTCTCTCTCAAATGGTACCATCCTTAGGTATAATCGAGTGGTGATTCCCGAAAGTTTGCGGAAGGTGGTACTAACAGAATTACATGTGGCTCACGTCGGCATAGTCAAAATGAAAGCACTTGCAAGGAGCTACGTCTGGTGGCCGAACATTGACAAGGCAATTGAGAATTTAGCACGCGAATGTTATGCATGCAGAAGTGTAATGAAGCAGTCATCGAAGAAAGTACAGCATCCATGGGAATACCCATCTGCTCCGTGGCAGAGAATTCATATAGACTGCAGGTCCGTTCATGAATAAATATTTTCTAATAGTTGTTGACGCTCATTCGAAGTGGCCAGAGATTATACCGATGAATGGCATGGCAGCAGGAAAGACAATTGAGGTCTTGCGCGAAATATTTGGCCGCTACGGGTTACCCTCCATGTTGGTCAGCGATAATGGGCCTACGTTTACGTCGGAGGAATTTAAGGAGTTCATCAGAAGGAATGGAATTCAACACAAGTTCACTGCTCCATATCATCCAGCTACCAATGGCCAGGCTGAACGTTTTGTGCAGAATATGAAGGTCGCACTCCGAAAGATGATGAACGATCCTGGCAAATGCTACAACGGGAGTGTCGCCTTGCACATTGTTCCTGCAACGGGATATTCGCATCGTTCTGGACTTAATTCGGTCCAACATCAATGATGACGTTCAAGAAAAGCTGAGGGCAGCATACCCAAGTGGAACGCAGTACCATCTTGGCGATACAGTTCAAGTCAGAAATTATACCAACAAGGACAAGAAATGGGAGGTTGGCAAAATAGTTCGAAGGGATGGATTCCTTCATTATTATATCAACGTACACGGGAAACTCTGGCGAAGACATACTAATCAAATTTTGAAGTGCAGTGTAAATCCAGCCGAAGTGATCAGGGATTCCGATCTAGAGACGATTCCAGAATTTCCTCCGGCACAACCCACTGTCTATGTGTCGAAGTCTACGGATACTCCACCGTCATCGAAGAAGCTCCATTTCTCAAAACCGATACAAGATACCATCCCAGCTCCAGCTCCAATGCACGAACAAGAAGGTAGTGTCAACAAGAATACCAGTGAGAAACCAGAACGAGGAAGCTGTTTCGACCAAAACACCAACGAGACATCAGCATTGCGGAGGAGCTCTCGCCTGAGGAAACCAGTGGAGCGCTATACTCCAAATTAGTGGGGAGGACTGTTATGTATTTGCCTGAACGGAAGAATTTAAGAACAGCAGCGCACCTACTGGAGAATTCTGACTGACGACGACGTACCAATTTCCTACCGGTTGTCAAAACTATGCATGTGGTTTTCTGACTTCTTCTGATTTCGGCACTCGCACCATCCAGGTTATCTTTCCCCATTTGTATTTTATAGATAATAAATTAATGGATTCGTAATCGGAGGTCTGCTTTCTTTATTCCACACACTCATGCGGATACACAACAGAAGAAATATGGTGTATTGTGTTGTATGTGTGTTAAACGATGGTAGACTTGCGGAATACCGGTTGCGTTCGGTGACAGGGTTTTTTACTCGTTGGATTGTTTTATTTTTTTTACTATTGATTTTTGTTTAAGTGGTTAACTGGTGAATTAGTGGACTATTGTAGTGTTATGTAGTGAAGAGTTGAATGAACTGTTTGTGTTGTGTTGTGTTGTTTTGTGCTGTGTTGTGCTGTGTTTTGAAATGAACTATATTTAAAGTGTTGTGTTGTGTTTTGTTGTTTTGTGTTGTGTTGAATGAAATTAATCTATAGTGTTGTGTTGTAAAAATACGTGTTTGTCGTGTGGTGATTTGTATGTTATATTTGAATTGAAGTTTTGGAATTTTTTTTTCTGCAATAAAAATGTTGATGTTGGTAGTTTTAGTTGTTTTTTTGTTGTGTTGATGTTGGTAGTTTCAGTGCCTGTAGTCTAGATCTGCGTCGAAACTATTGTTTTATTGCAAGGCAGGCGACAAAGTTTCGAAATTGGACGTTTTAGGGTTGTGCTATTGGTTTTGACGGTTACCACACGAACTAAATTGTCCGGTCCGGGGTGTAAAGTTGTAACCCGTTCTAAACTCCATTTTAGTGGTGGCAATCTTTCGTCCTTTATCAGAACTAGGTCCCCTATGTTGACTGTCGTGGGAGTGACCTTAGTCCACTTCGGGCGCTGTTGGAGTTTTGACAAATACTCGTTACTCCACTGTTTTCAGAATGACTGGAGTAGCGCCTGGACACGTTTCCACCGGTCCAGGTGGGTAATTTTCTCCAAGACATATTCTAGCTGTGATGAAACTACTAACGGCTCTCCTACTAGAAAGTGCCCAGGCGTGATTGGTTGCAGGTGGTTGATGTCATCTGACTGAGGACACAGCGGTCTGGAGTTCAAGCACGCTTCTATTTGGGTAAGAAGGGTGGTGACCTCTCGAATGTCAGGCACTGGTTTCCGGCCACGTGTTTCAGATGAAATTTAACTGACTTCACACCAGCTTCCCATAAGCCACCAAAGTGCGGGGAAGCCGGTGGAATGAACCTCCATCTCGTTCCTTCGTTGGCCAGCGACTCTGCTATCGTCTTTCAATCCGCCTTCGCCTTTCTTAACTGCCGCTGTAATTCTAAATCCCTTCCGACGAAATTTCGCCCACAATCGCTAAACAGCTCCCGGCATAACCCCCTCCGAGCAACAAATCGCCGAAAAGCTGCTAAGAACGCCTGTGTTGTCATGTCACTGACAAGTTCGATGTGTACAGCCTTCGTTGCCATGCACACAAATATGGCGAAGTAACCTTTTAGGACTTTCGCGTTTCGTCCCTTCCAGGTCTTCACGTCGATTGGGCCAGCGTAATCGACTCCGGCGTATGTGAAGGGCCTGGACCTTTTTAACTGCGTTCTTTAGGTTAAATATCCAAAAGCGTTGGCGTATGTATGCAATTGCCTTCTGATTTCCTCCGTGTAGCGTTTTTTCGTGTGCGTCCTTGATGATAAGCGTCGCGATCCTGTGGTTGGATTTCAGAAGCATTGGGTGCTTCCAATCATAAGAGAGATGTGCATTGAATAGCCTTCCATCAACTCTCAATGTGCTGTTTTCATCTTTAAATGGGTTCAGTGCTCTGTATCCTCTCGTGTTGTCCTTCTCCTCATCTCAATGGAAAACGAAACAAGAAATTTGCTAAAACTAATTTTTATTGATAAACTATTGGGTATTTGTACAATTTTCAACTTATAAATTATGTTTACTCTATCTTAATTCTAAACAGTAGTTGTTCGCGATAATTCGACCACTCTAAAAATATATGTAACAAAACCGCACAATAGCGTCTGTAAAAAATTGTTACAGCTACCCTGGAAGAAAAATATGTTAATAAATCATAGTAAGGCAAATGATCACTCACAAATTCCTGTTTCCTTGTGTTCTTGTTGCGGCTGTATCAGCTGTGCACCTGAGGTCAACGACCCTTGGTCGAGGTTTTGTCCTCGAGTGGTACCGATGTGCACAACTGTTTACCAAGCAGAGAATTGTTGAGCATGTTGATACCTAGTGTTCCTAGAGTTACTGTCTATTCTGGTACATCCGCCTCAATGCGGGCTCCATCAGAAAGTGGTTTAATGAAAATAAAAATACAAAATTAGCAAAAAAATAAAAGAAAAGGGACAAAACAAAAATCGTACTTAGCCTTGAAATTCCTTTTGTTTGTTTGTCAGTTTTTTTTTTTGTTTTGACAGTTGTCTTCGGCCACTCCACACTGTCAGACAAATTTAGTTTAGACCAGTTTTAAACTGTCTTAAGCCCATGCACAAACCAACTGCTAATATGGGGTATGAAAGGGATGTTGGTAGTTTTTTTTTTATTTCTTTGCCTTTTCTCGTAGCGGCTAAATTCAAAAATCAGACCATGAAGCAATCCGTATGGCTAGAGGGATTCTCGGTCGACGTTGCGGGTCTGGCATAGAGCCATATAGGAATACAGTATTCCTCATTTAGTGGTGGAAGGCAACACTTGCCTTCATGTAAAATATACAATATTGTAAAAGTACAGTGCAGTGCAGTTTACGAGTACTTAAAAAGACCTTCGGTAGAGAAGGCAGTGCACATATATACAATAAGAAAAAAAAAAGCTAGTTAAGTTTAAAATAATCGAGAGGAAGTGTGTAGCAGAAGGAAAAAAAGAAAATATAGTTTTTTTTTAAATATACAAATCTGTTAAAAGGGCTCTAGAAGACGTCCACCAAGGCGGCCATAGACTCTTTGAGCCCAAGTCGTGGCCGCCAAAATACGTTTCCAATTTTCCGAAATACTATTCAGACAATCACAAATATATGTACGTACTTATATGTACCACCGCACACACGTATATATATACGCACCTTTGTACACATATGCGATTATGTGCAAATATACCTACAAGTATAAGAAGTCTGAATAAAATAAGTATTGGAAATTCATCTAAAGTTAATGAGCCCTCTTCAAAAGTGAATATCACAACGTCTGAGAAGCCCCACCCGGAGAAGCGATTATTAATTTAAAAGAAATATACTGATACAGTGTTAAGTTTTTTTTTGTTCCTACGTGAATGCCGTAAAACGCATATGAAATAATCGTTAAAATATACATACATATATCAATAAATGTCCATATTCATATGTTACATATATAAATTAGGTTAACGTTAATTATTTTTGTAATTAGTGAGGTAATTTGAAGAAAAATTTTAGTAATAAATTCTGTGTGAAAGTTTCGTTTCCCCGGTCCGTTATTCTTCTCGGTTAGTTTTAAGTGCACAAATATAATACATCTACCTAAATAGAGCTCAATCTAGGTAGGAAATCCGGTAGATACTATAAAGAATAAGGTAATAAAAAAGTACCTACATATTTCGCGGGTGGAGAAACTAAATTTTGTTCTTCTTTTTGTTTTTTTTTTTTTATGTTATGCCTCACCTTTTTGTTCACAAGTAGTTTCCTTTTTTTTTGTTGATGAATAATAAACAAAATAAATTGTGAATATCCTTGATTATGAAGTGCTGGTGTTTTTACTACCATTAAGCCAAAAATGGCTTGATGGGTTTTTAAAGCGAAATTTTCAGGGAGTGCGGTAGGGTAGCTAAAGCCCTTTCAGTGATGATGGAGTGACCTGGCAGCAGCATCAGTCATTGGGAAGTCCTATTTGATGGCCGCAGGACTTCATGGTCGGGAGGGCAAAGGCCAACGATGCCATAACATCTGCAGCGCCCTCAGTGTGGTGAACGTCCGTCCGGTATACGATGAAAACAATAAGTAAGTACATTTTTTGGCATGATTTATGTGTTTGTAGTAGGTTTGGTCGTGCTGCGGGGGCAAGAACCCCGCCATTTCCGGTGAGCTAAGCTGAGCATACAGCAAGCATGCCACGTCCCTCGTAGCCGACACTGTTTCCTTTTCCGTTCCATCCCATCCTAAAGTCCCATCCACATCCTTGTTTCCTGTCCTTTTCAAATCCCAACTCCCATAACCATTCCCAGTCCTATTACAAAATATACCAGTAAAAAACTCGGCAAAATAATAAAACCTCTTTTCGTTTTAAACGTTATAAACTGTGTGTCGTTTTACTTTCATTGTTCTTTTTTTATTATTGACAATAGCAAAGTATATATTGTATAAAATTGACATTTTGAAATTACTCCTGATATATATATATTAATTATGGGAGGGTTAAGGGAGTTGCCATACTATCTCAAACGTTCTCCCCCTCCGGTGAACGAAGTTCTCAACCTCATGAAGTCTTCTTGTTGCGACGAACTGCTTAACTGGTCAACGTAGCGTAAAGCCAATGTAAAATTCCATGCGTGCCTCATGCCGACCCTGGTGACTGAATTTTTATACTATTTTGTCTCACATTGTCAAACCAATAGAGAGAACATTAGTAAACAACATGGAATATGGAACATATGGATTCTACGACAAATTAAACAAATGGACGACAACACAGTGACAATAATATCGCTGTCCCTGTCTGGCTCCTAGAGCGAGTTACGCAGTCGTTGTACTGCCTGGACTACTCCAGTTCCAGTAATCCATTCATTGAAGTAGGTGACAATCGTCGGTGATGTTTGTTTGTTCGGTTCGGTGGTGTTTTTTTTGTAAATTTTTTTTTTATTTTGATTGTGATGTTTCTGCCTTCAAAATCGGATTTCAGGTGAATTCTGTTTATGTTTTATTGTAATTATGATGTATTTATTTGTTGTGATTAATTTCTTAGGTGGTTTGTGTGTGTTTTTATTTTATAATTTTTCTCGGTGTGTGTGGTTTTCGCGGTCGGTGTGTGTGGTAAAGGGTGGGTCGTGAGTGAGTTCCGCGTTAAAGAACCGAATGAAGTTATTTTTGTGGTTTTTTATTACAAATTTATTGTGCTTATGGTGTTGTTTAAAAGGAAGTGGACTATTGTTTTATTGTAAAATGAAGTGTTGTGTTTTAATTAATTTGGGTGATAGTATAAGTGAACTGTAGTAGTGCAAGAGTTGTGTTGTGTTGAAAAGTGAAAAGAAGATGTTATGTATTTGCCTGAACGGAAGAATTTAAGAACAGCAGCGCACCTACTGGAGAATTCTGACTGACGACGACGTACCAATTTCCTACCGGTTGTCAAAACTATGCATGTGGTTTTCTGCCTTCTTCTGATTTCGGCACTCGCACCATCCAGGTTATCTTTCCCCATTTGTACCTAGCTTTAAGTCTTATTTTATAGATAATAAATTAATGGATTCGTAATTGGAGGTCTGCTTTCTTTATTCCACACACTCATGCGGATACACAACAGTGGCGACGAGGAGGAGAAATTGACATAAAGCTAAATATTACGACAAATTAACATGGACCAAGTTCAACTACAGACTCTTTTGCAGGCAATTAAAGCGGCGATTGAAGGAAATACTACACAGCCACCACAAAGTGAAGCAATCCAGCTAGAAAGTTTCAATGAGGATAACGAGAGTTGGGACATATTCATCAAAAGGCTTGAAAATTTCTTTAGCTTGAAAAATTTAACCGGAATGGGCGACAGCGTAAGTTCCAGCAAAAGGGATTGGCTGATTCATGCGATCGGTCCAAAAACTTTACAACTTCTTTGCAATCTAACCAGCCCAGATGATCCTAAAACTAAATCGTATAACGATCTGGTTAAACTAGTTAAAGATCATCTACACCCAGCACCAAGCGTAATTGCAGAGCAAAACCGATTCTCGAAACGTATTCAGCATGAGGGGGAAAGCATAGCAAACTTTGTTGCAGATTTGAAGAAAATGTGCAAAAACTGCGATTTCAAATGTGCTTCTTGTAAAGCATCGACGGCCGATGCACACTTGAGGCAACAGTTCATAAGCGGTCTCCGAAATACACACTGGTTGGAGAAACTAATCCAGTTGAAGGAGCCAAATAATACATTCGTCGACTGCGTAAATACAACGTTGGCGATGGAATCCGCTCACAAAGATTCCAAGGACATACAAAACCTTCAAACTACTTTTTCCACAAATCACCAGAATCAGCTGTCAAATGCACGTCTACGAACCCCAAACGTGCCAAGAACATCGTCAAAAGATCAACCGTTCCCCAGACATAGGCGCGACAAGCAGCGGGAAACCAAATCCAATTTTTGTTTTCGATGTGGTAGTAAGGATCATTTAGCAAATTCCTGTAAACATGTTCGGACGGTATGTTCGAAGTGCCGAAAAAGTGGTCATTTGGCTCGCGTTTGCATGAGCGGGTTGCGAAGTCCACAACTTGTCCAAAATCCAAATAGAAGCAAGACGAACAATCAGAACCAACTGCAACAAATATTACCACACACGGAGAAGGAAGGCAAAGGAGAATTTGAAAAATACTACATAAATAACCTCAGTAAATGCGTTCTTCCGGAGGAGAGGAGTAAACCGAAGAAAATTATGCTAGAGTTGTTTTTAGATGGAGTAACCAAACAGTTGGAATTAGACACAGGAGCAGCAGTGTCTTCGATCTCTCATCAGGAATTTATCAGTGCATGGCCTAGAAAGCGTATTCACAAATCAGCTGTTCCATTCCGAACGTATACTGGAGAGGTTATTCATCCACTTGGATATACTACAATGCATGTGAAATATGGTGATATAGAATCAAGTGCAAATATATACATTATGCCAGGCAAAGTGGATGCAATTTTCGGGAGAGAGTGGCTCAAATTATTCCCAGTAAAATTACTCGAACTACATCAATTGCATGAAATGATTTTACCTCAGTCAAAAGAGAAAATACTGCATGATTTAAGAAGCCAATTCAGTAATGTGTTTAGATCTGGCGTGGGAAAAATTAATAACTACGAAGCCACACTTTTTTTGGATGATAACGTCAAGCCAATTTATGTTGCCGCTCGCAAAGTACCGTATGCACTAAGAGGTAAAATGGAAAAGGAGATCGATCGCTTGGAAAAAGCAGGTATTATAACAAAAATGAAATACAGTGAGTGGGGTACACCGGTGGTCCCCATCGTTAAGAAGGATGGGTCGATTAGACTATGTGCCGACTATAAAATTACATTAAATAAGGTTCTTAAGAGTGATCACTTTCCAATTCCAGATCCAGAAGACATTTTCGCTACAACAATGCTTGGGGGCAAGTTCTTTTCAACATTGGACTTAAGCGAAGCATATCTGCATATGCCAATGGATGAGAAAAGTGCAGAAATGCAAACTATTTCAACCATTCAAGGGGATTATAAGGTAAATCGACTCATGTTCGGCACAAAGGTGGCACCAACTATATGGCAGAGGTATATTTCGCAAACGTTGAGCGATATCCCAGGAGTGTGTGTATTTTTCGACGACATTAAGATACAAGGGTCAACCTTCGAAGAACACTTACTTCGCCTTAAGGAAGTACTCCAGAGATTAGACAATGTGGGTCTACGCATCAAGCTTAGCAAATGCAGGTTTTTCGAAGACTCAATCACTTACTTAGGTCACGTCATTTCCGGAAGAGGACTTGAAAAGACTCAGGACAAAGTTAAGTCTATTACAGAGGCCCCCACCCCGCGAAATGTCACGGAAGTAAGAAGCTGGTTGGGGTTAGTGAACTACTACGGAAGGTTTTTACAAAATCTGTCTTCGAAACTGCAACCGCTATACAAATTGCTGCAGAAGGATGTGGTTTTCAACTGGAACAAGGGATGTGAAAAGGCGTTCAATCTCATCAAAAAGGAAATCACTTCAGATGTCGTACTCTGCGCTTATGACCCAAAATTACCGATGTCATTGGCTACTGACGCGAATCCCTATGGACTGGGAGCTGTTTTGTCCCATACATTTCCAGATGGTCAGGATCGTCCCATTGCTTACGCGTCACGATCTCTATCTGCTTCAGAAAGGAACTACAGCCAGATTGACAAGGAAGCAACGGCTATTTTCTGGGCATTAAAACGCTTCTTCCGATATTGCTATGGCCGTAAGTTCACATTAATTACAGATCATAAACCTCTTGTTGCTATTTTCAGCCCAGATAAGAACTTACCCAGTATGGTGGCTACTCGCATGCTGCATTATGCCCAGTTCTTACAAGGGTTTAATTACGACATTGTGTATCGAGCGACGGATAGCCATGGGAATGCAGATGCGCTATCCCGCTTACCCCTAGAGTTAACACCGGCGGAGAATGAAGATGATGACGTCACACACTATCAAATGCAGCAAATCAACACTGTTCCTGTTACCGAGAGACAAATTGCCAGGGAAACTAGTAAGGATCCAACACTAAGGAATGTGTACAACTGTTTGTATTTAGGGAAAAAGCTGACCGAGCCGGGATACGAAGGTAAAGATGAACAACTCTCTCTCTCAAATGGTACCATCCTTAGGTATAATCGAGTGGTGATTCCCGAAAGTTTGCGGAAGGTGGTACTAACAGAATTACATGTGGCTCACGTCGGCATAGTCAAAATGAAAGCACTTGCAAGGAGCTACGTCTGGTGGCCGAACATTGACAAGGCAATTGAGAATTTAGCACGCGAATGTTATGCATGCAGAAGTGTAATGAAGCAGTCATCGAAGAAAGTACAGCATCCATGGGAATACCCATCTGCTCCGTGGCAGAGAATTCATATAGACTGCAGGTCCGTTCATGAATAAATATTTTCTAATAGTTGTTGACGCTCATTCGAAGTGGCCAGAGATTATACCGATGAATGGCATGGCAGCAGGAAAGACAATTGAGGTCTTGCGCGAAATATTTGGCCGCTACGGGTTACCCTCCATGTTGGTCAGCGATAATGGGCCTACGTTTACGTCGGAGGAATTTAAGGAGTTCATCAGAAGGAATGGAATTCAACACAAGTTCACTGCTCCATATCATCCAGCTACCAATGGCCAGGCTGAACGTTTTGTGCAGAATATGAAGGTCGCACTCCGAAAGATGATGAACGATCCTGGCAGTCTAAACCTCAAACTTACTAACTACCTTATGCGGTACAGGAAAACTCCAAATGCTACAACGGGAGTGTCGCCTTGCACATTGTTCCTGCAACGGGATATTCGCATCGTTCTGGACTTAATTCGGTCCAACATCAATGATGACGTTCAAGAAAAGCTGAGGGCAGCATACCCAAGTGGAACGCAGTACCATCTTGGCGATACAGTTCAAGTCAGAAATTATACCAACAAGGACAAGAAATGGGAGGTTGGCAAAATAGTTCGAAGGGATGGATTCCTTCATTATTATATCAACGTACACGGGAAACTCTGGCGAAGACATACTAATCAAATTTTGAAGTGCAGTGTAAATCCAGCCGAAGTGATCAGGGATTCCGATCTAGAGACGATTCCAGAATTTCCTCCGGCACAACCCACTGTCTATGTGTCGAAGTCTACGGATACTCCACCGTCATCGAAGAAGCTCCATTTCTCAAAACCGATACAAGATACCATCCCAGCTCCAGCTCCAATGCACGAACAAGAAGGTAGTGTCAACAAGAATACCAGTGAGAAACCAGAACGAGGAAGCTGTTTCGACCAAAACACCAACGAGACATCAGCATTGCGGAGGAGCTCTCGCCTGAGGAAACCAGTGGAGCGCTATACTCCAAATTAGTGGGGAGGACTGTTATGTATTTGCCTGAAGGGAAGAATTTAAGAACAGCAGCGCACCTACTGGAGAATTCTGACTGACGACGACGTACCAATTTCCTACCGGTTGTCAAAACTATGCATGTGGTTTTCTGCCTTCTTCTGATTTCGGCACTCGCACCATCCAGGTTATCTTTCCCCATTTGTACCTAGCTTTAAGTCTTATTTTATAGATAATAAATTAATGGATTCGTAATCGGAGGTCTGCTTTCTTTATTCCACACACTCATGCGGATACACAACAGAAGAAATATGGTGTATTGTGTTGTATGTGTGTTAAACGATGGTAGACTTGTGGAATACCGGTTGCGTTCGGTGATAGGGTTTTTTACTCGTTGGATTGTTTTTTTTTTTTACTATTGATTTTTGTTTAAGTGGTTAACTGGTGAATTAGTGGACTATTGTAGTGTTTTGTAGTGAAGAGTTGAATGAACTGTTTGTGTTGTGTTGTGTTGTTTTGTGCTGTGTTGTGCTGTGTTTTGAAATGAACTATATTTAAAGTGTTGTGTTGTGTTTTGTTGTTTTGTGTTGTGTTGAATGAAATTAATCTATAGTGTTGTGTTGTAAAAATACGTGTTTGTCGTGTGGTGATTTGTATGTTATATTTGAATTGAAGTTTTGGAATTTTTTTTTCTGCAATAAAAATGTTGATGTTGGTAGTTTTAGTTGTTTTTTTGTAGTGTTGATGTTGGTAGTTTCAGTGCCTGTAGTCTAGATCTGCGTCGAAACTATTGTTTTATTGCAAGGCAGGCGACAAAGTTTCGAAATTGGACGTTTTAGGGTTGTGCTATTGGTTTTGACGGTTACCACACGAACTAAATTGTCCGGTCCGGGGTGTAAAGTTGTAACCCGTTCTAAACTCCATTTTAGTGGTGGCAATCTTTCGTCCTTTATCAGAACTAGGTCCCCTATGTTGACTGTCGTGGGAGTGACCTTAGTCCACTTCGGGCGCTGTTGGAGTTTTGACAAATACTCGTTACTCCACTGTTTTCAGAATGACTGGAGTAGCGCCTGGACACGTTTCCACCGGTCCAGGTGGGTAATTTTCTCCAAGACATATTCTAGCTGTGATGAAACTACTAACGGCTCTCCTACTAGAAAGTGCCCAGGCGTGATTGGTTGCAGGTGGTTGATGTCATCTGACTGAGGACACAGCGGTCTGGAGTTCAAGCACGCTTCTATTTGGGTAAGAAGGGTGGTGACCTCTCGAATGTCAGGCACTGGTTTCCGGCCACGTGTTTCAGATGAAATTTAACTGACTTCACACCAGCTTCCCATAAGCCACCAAAGTGCGGGGAAGCCGGTGGAATGAACCTCCATCTCGTTCCTTCGTTGGCCAGCGACTCTGCTATCGACTTTCAATCCGCCTTCGCCTTTCTTAACTGCCGCTGTAATTCTAAATCCCTTCCGACGAAATTTCGCCCACAATCGCTAAACAGCTCCCGGCATAACCCCCTCCGAGCAACAAATCGCCGAAAAGCTGCTAAGAACGCCTGTGTTGTCATGTCACTGACAAGTTCGATGTGTACAGCCTTCGTTGCCATGCACACAAATATGGCGAAGTAACCTTTTAGGACTTTCGCGTTTCGTCCCTTCCAGGTCTTCACGTCGATTGGGCCAGCGTAATCCACTCCGGCGTATGTGAAGGGCCTGGACCTTTTTAGCTGCGTTCTTTAGGTTAAATATCCAAAAGCGTTGGCGTATGTATGCAATTGCCTTCTGATTTCCTCCGTGTAGCGTTTTTTCGTGTGCGTCCTTGATGATAAGCGTCGCGATTCTGTGGTTGGATTTCAGAAGCATTGGGTGCTTCCAATCATAAGAGAGATGTGCATTGAATAGCCTTCCATCAACTCTCAATGTGCTGTTTTCATCTTTAAATGGGTTCAGTGCTCTGTATCCTCTCGTGTTGTCCTTCTCCTCATCTTCCACGAACATCTCCCGCTGAACAATGCTGACGATACGTATCAGTGCCCTTTCCAATTCTTCTGGTGAAAGAACATCCGCGACTCCTCTTACCATGCCCTTATTGCGTCGAACTCGCAAACAATACGCTACTACCCTAATTGCCCTAGTTATATATATATATTTACTTAGCAGGTCGTTCATAAAGCTACTACCCCCTTCTTCTACAGTACTGCAGTGGTGTACCACGACTGGACGGGCTTCTTGCTGAGTGTCCAGATCGAGAGGCTGTTCTGGAAATGTGCATCCCACTGAAGCCTTAAAAATTCCGATCCTTGCCACCACAGTTTGTTTTGAAGGATCTTCGACGGAAATATTCCCCGAAATGCCAAATCTGCTAGGCTGAGCTCCGAAGGAATGTGTCTCCATAAGGCGCCGTTGGTAAATTTGTGAATCTGTGAAACCCGGTTGCAGATAAATGTTTTCCACTTTAAAGGCGGTGCTCTAATACAGCATAACGTGATGACTGAATCGGTCCATGCCCAAACATCAACTGCTCCTAACTTCAGTATTTGTGTTGTTTCGTGAAGCAACTTTGCCAACAGGACAGCTCCACAAAGTTCTAGATGCGGCAGAGTGATGGTTTCCAACGGAGCGACCTTGGTCTTGGCCATCAACAAATGCATATGCACCTGTTTGTTTTCGTCGAGGACGCGTAAATAGACCGCTGCTGCGTACGCCTTTTCCGAAGCATCGCTGAATCCATGGACTTCGATCTTCCTGCTGCTTTTATTGGTGTTTACCCAACGTGGAATTTTCAGCCTTTCGATCGATGGTAGATCATAACGGAAGGTAAGCCACTCCTGCTTCAGCTCTGTAGGAACCGGCTTATCCAAATCCAAGCCTCTGCTATACAACTGCTGCATCATGATTTTAGCCTTAATCGTGCAGGGTGCGATCCAGCCTATTGGATCCTACAGCCTAGCTATGGACGATAAAATTGACCTCTTTGTCACGTCGCCGTTGCTGAACTTTGCTACCCGAAATGAGAAGACATTGGATATTGGTAGCCACTTAATCCCCAGTGTTTTGATGTCGCCTTTTTCTTCGAGGGGCACGGAAATGTTTACCTCGCGGTCACAGGCGGTGTGTGCTGCAATACCTCTTCCGAGTTGCTGACGAACTTCCGAAGATGAAACCCGGCTGTTGCCAGAAGTTCACTGACTGCCTTTAGCTTGTGTTGTGCTTCCTTGACGGTATCCGCTCCTGTGATCACATCGTCGATATAAGTTTCTTCCCTGATGATGGATGTAGCTACTGGAAATTTCGATGCTAGCTTCGTCCGCTAGCTTTAAAGGACTCTGATTGCCAAAAAGGTGCCGATGCTGTCCCAAACGTTACTGTCTCTAGACGAAGTTTGAAAGTTGCGTCGAAGACGACTCTCAACTTTGTGGTGGTACTGGATTCCTTAACGACGGCGTAATGGGGTATAAAAAATGATATGGAGTTTTGAGTATGTCACATAACTCCTCCACTGGGGTCATATGCCGAGTTGCAGATACTCGTTTATACATTTGGCATACTCCATGTGTTGTTTTGGGTTATTTTGGAGTCGCTTCTCCAACTGAAGGAACCTTCTGACCGCACCTTCTCGTGTTGGGCCTATGCTTGGGTATTTTCCACCTTTAAATGGCAGACAGACCTGGTACCGGCCATCAGGTAAGCGCGTCGTGTGGTTTTTAAAGTATTCTTCACACTGTTTATCCTCCTCCGCTTCACATTTTTCATATGGTTCTTCCTCTATTTCCCAGAAATTTCAAAGAGTTTTGTCGAGGTCCAGTTGATTGACATAGCTTTGGATTCTTCTTGGTATTTCCCAAGGAACTTTCCCTAGCAGGATCCATCCCAGTTGCATTTTCTGCGCTATCGGCCCCAAGCACTCGCTGCTTCGCACCACGTCTCCCAAGATGATATCTGGGTATATGTCGCTGCCAAGGAGTAAATCAACCTTTGCGGGGATGTTGAACCTTGCATCCGCCAGCTGTAATCCATCCAGGTGAGTCCATTTACTGAAATTCATATTGTGGGTCGGAAGAAGCCCAGTCAGGGATCTGAAAACGAGGGCTCGGATAGTACCTGCAAAATCGGAGGTCATTGATCGGATTTCTAGATCGACGACCTTCTGTGATGATCCGCTGCTGACCCTCCACAGCCCATTAAACTCAATAAATGTACGCTTTACCTTTAGGTTCAACCTTTGTACTACTGTTTCAGTTATGAATGATGCCTTAGATCCAGGATCGATCAAGGCCCTCAGCGTTAAACCACCTCCGCTCGCTAATCGAACTCTAACCAACGCCGTGGCGAGCAAAACCTGCGTATCGGCGTGGATGTGAAAGCTGCTCACATGGGGGTTCGATGAATATTGTGTGGGATGCGGTGGTTGAAATTCTGGTGCGTTTGGGTTGACTGTCGAAACTTGGTACGTGTGAGTTTGAGTGTGTGGATGAGTGGTGGCTATTTGGGTCGAACTACGTTGAAATGTGTTGTGTTGTGTTGGTGTGGTGTGTGCCGCTGGTACTACGTTGCGTTGCTGGTAAGGGTTGTGAGAACTGTCATGCAGTAGGGTGTGGTGACGTTGCTTGCTATAGTAGCAACACTTCGGGCTTGGGCACCTCTGTTTGAAGTGGCTATATGCAAGACAATTCTCACATACCTTTACGTTGTAAACAGTGCGACTCCGCTGGCCAACATCCATTTGCAAGAACTTCTTGCACTACCTCAATGCGTGAGTTACATATTTGTATGGTGACCTCCATTAACATGTCGGGCAATAACCTTAAGTTATTGTCACTTATTGATACAGCACATTTTGCATTTATTGTCATATAATACATGTCGGGCAACAACTTGTCGACATAGCATTTCTGCATTTCATCACATAAAACATATCGGGCAACAACCTTCAGTTGTTGCTACTTATTGATGTTCAGGCAATAACCCCGAATCGTGGCTCAAGTTGCAAAAGTGCATGCACAGGTGACTGATTAATCAGCTTGATCATGTAACTGATTAATCAGCACTTAATCGTATGTATGGTCAATCAATTCCAACTGGCATGATTAGATTTAGTCAGAGTATAACATTTGAACAATAAAGATCCACTTGGAAGTTATTAATTTGATTATTCGTGTTTTATTTAATTGGCGCAGTCGTGCGGATTTTTTTTTTTCTCTAAAGAAAGAAAAGAAAGTTAAATACCTACAAGTGATTGCAAAATCAGTCGTAAAAAATAAATAAAAGAAGAATACAAGTTACTGTTGTGGACTAATTAAATTCAGTGATTGTTGCAGACTAAAAATCAGTCGCAACAAATAATATTATAACTAAATAAAAGTATAGTATTGTTGTGGACTAAAAATCAGTCGAAAAATAAAAACACAGTAATCAAATTCAGTGATTGTTGCAGACTAAAAATCAGTCGTAACATACGGAAGATCAAGAAGTTTTTATTTGAGTGCTATTACAAATTCCCAAAAATTTCGCGACACGCTCTTCACGACTCCAGAAGGAATTTACCAACTGAAGAAGACAAACCGGAAATGGCTGAAATAAACACCATATTGTCTACAATGGCAGAAATCCTTTCAAGACTAGAAGCTAACGCTCAACGACCAGACAGCCGAGCCCTAGTTATAATGAAAGAGATCTCATACATAAGAGAATTAGCCGGAAATAGAGAGGAGCTGACTCAATTCATCAATGTGGTGGACAACCACTTGGATTTAACACCGGAGGCCAAAAGACCCGCTACATGGACCGCTATATCCCAATGTAAAGTTTTCGGAAGAGCGAAGGAGCTACTGCTGACGAATTCCATAACAACGTGGACTGAGGCGAAGAAGCTGCTAGGGGTGAACTTTCGACTAATCATCGACCAGGGGGAAATAACCCGAAAAATTAATAATCTAAGGGTGAGTTCAATTCTCGACTTAAATAATAAAATTGAGTATATTATAACTGAGATACATACCTTAGTTATGTATGATAGCAATAAGGATAGTCTTAAGACACTCTTATATAATGTAATAATAAATAAGGTAAGGGAACTAGCAACAGGTAATTTAGCTAGAGAAATTGGAAACGAATATGACCTACATAAAATAAAAACTATACTCTATTCGTACGTAGGATTTGATCAAGGAAACATATTATCATATCGAAGTAGTAATAAAGAGTATCAGAATTACAGACAGAAAGAAAGGACAGATAGACCTAGCAACCAACGTATTTATAATCACAATAACCAACGGAGACAAAATACGAACTTCAACAATTCAGGACAAGCCTACGAAGAAAGACAATATAATGATTACGGAAACTCTGAACAGACAAGCTAACAGCGTCGAAATATTAATTTCAATAAAACTGGACAACCCTACTCAGAAAGACAGTCTAATAATTACGGAAACTGTAGACAGACAAGCCAACAGCGACGAAATACTAACATTGTACAAAACAATCAACAACAGCTATAATAACTCTAGGCAAACACATTATAGACACAACCTCGAACCGATGGACATCCATAATATAGCCCACTCAAACTCACAAGAGTACCAAAATCATACTGAAAGAAATATTATTACTGAACAGGAAATCCATTCAATAGAAGCACCGGTTTTTCTGAATCCAGCCTCTCCGGGCACAAGACCCAAATAACATTTTCTGTAGCAAATAAGAAACATATATGCCTAATAGAAACAGGTTCAACCATGACCATCGTAAACACTAGTAAGATCGATTGTAGTAGATTTAAAATTGTAGATGAAGTAACTGTAAATCTTAAAACAGTTAATAAACAAACTGCCGAAAAAATGAGAATTTACCAAGTCCCATTACCGCAAGAATTCGGATACCAATCTAACGTATTTATCAAAGCATACGGTAAGTCTTTAGGAGATAAACCATACAGTCTTTTGTTAGGCATGGATGTAATAGAGAATATGATAGAAACTATAAATATACAAAAACGGGAAATACTACTATTAAATAAAACTATAGTTCCAATTATATTTGATGCTGATTTAACTTTCGAATGTTATGAATTAAACGGAAATAGTCACATCCACTTAGAACATTTAAAACCTTATGAGGAGAAAGAAATTCGAGGACTACTGAATAAGCATAAGTGTCTTTTATATCAAGAAGAAGATCAGCTTACAAACTCTGATAGTGTAGTTCATGAAATAAAACTAACTACGGACCAACAAATAAACGCTTAACTTTACAGACTCCCTCCAAAACATGAGGAGGAGGTTAGAACGCAAATTAACGATATGGAGAAACAAGGTATTATTCGGAAATCGAATAGCCGTTATGCCTCTCCAATCGTAGTCGTAGCTAAGAAACCCGATAGTGAGGGAAGAACCAAATTTGGATTATGTGTTGATTATCGAGCACTAAATGAAATTACGGTAGATGATAAGTATCCGCTGCCGAATATAGAGGCAATACTGGATAAACTGGGCAGGTCACAATATTTCTCTACCCTTGATTTAGCCAAGGGATATAATCAAATAAAGGTACATCCTGACGATATTCATAAGACGGCATTTGTTACACCAAACGGTCTATATGAATATGTTAGAATGCCTTTCGGGCTTAAAAATGCCCCGGCAACGTTCCAACGCCTAATGAATGATATATTAAGAGAATATATAGATAAGATCTGTACAGTTTATCTTGACGACATACTTATCTTCTCCACTTCATTGGAAGAACATATAATATCTTTAGATAAGATATTCCAAAAATTGGCCGATCACAACCTTAAAATTCAACTCAACAAATGCTCGTTTTTAAAGAAAAGCACCGAATACTTAGGCCACATTCTAACTTCTGAAGGGATGAAACCAAACCCTAATAAGGTAGAAATAACTCAGAGGTACCCATTACCCTCAACAGTAAAACAATTAAGAGGATTCTTAGGGAGCACAGGATATTATAGAAAATTTATCAGGGACTACTCCAAAATAGCGTACCCCATGGTGAAGTATTTGAAAAAAAAAACATGAAACTCAATAGAAACGACCCAGAATACATTCAAGCATTCGAAACTTTGAAGGAAACTCTTGTTAAACATCCTTTACTTAAATTTCCCGATTTCAGTAAACAATTTTCTTTATATACCGATGCAAGTAATTTTGCTTTAGGGGCAGTACTTACACAAGAAGGGCAGCCAGTATGCTATGCTTCTCGAACGTTAAACGACCATGAGAAGGACTATTCAGTAACCGATAAAGAGTTCCTGGCGGTGGTATGGGCTACCTCGTACTTTAGACCGTATCTTTGGGGACACAAATTTAAACTAGTTACTGACCATATGCCTGTAAAATATCTGACAAAAAAATACAATGGAAAAGAGTTTAGTCAACGAGTACAAAGAGGGCTTCTTAAACTGCAAGAATTCGAATTCGATATCGAGTACATAAAAGGTAAGGAGAACATAGTTGCAGACTTCTTAAGTAGAATCCCAGGTGAAGTCAATGAAACATCAGAGTTAGAGACTGTGCATTCAGCTGAAGAACAAATGTTAGGCCATATACAAATAAAAGAGGGAATTGTAAAGACATATAAAACTCAGCTGATACTTACTAACTCAGTTAGAAACGAAATAGAAATTCTGCATGGTAAGAGAATTATATATGTCGACATGACAAGAGAGGTCGATTACTGGAGGGATTTATTTATTGTAGAAAAACAATAAAAACCGGGATTATAGGAATTTTCTCCGAAGTAGAGAATAATGATTATAATAAAGTGCAAAAACTATTAATAGAAATATATGCACATGATAAAGAAGTTAAATTTTATAAACTTACTCGAAGGGCAAGGGATTAAGAGAAAGAAGAAGATGCTCATAGGTAAATATCTCTTTACCACACCAAAGAAAGTAACCACTCAAGAATAGTAGAGACATATCACACACATTAAAAGAAAAAAATATTCTTTCCAAAATTAATGCAAGAAATTTCTAAAGTAATAGGAAATTGCGAGACTTGTCAAGCCGCTAAATATGATAGGAAACCAATCAGACCTAAATTTAATCTTACAGAAACCCCTCATAAAGGAAATTTCAAAGAGTTTTGTCGAGGTCCAGTTGATTGACATAGCTTTGGATTCTTCTTGGTATTTCCCAAGGAACTTTCCCTAGCAGGATCCATCCCAGTTGCATTTTCTGCGCTATCGGCCCCAAGCACTCGCTGCTTCGCACCACGTCTCCCAAGATGATATCTGGGTATATGTCGCTGCCAAGGAGTAAATCAACCTTTGCGGGGATGTTGAACCTTGCATCCGCCAGCTGTAATCCATCCAGGTGAGTCCATTTACTGAAATTCATATTGTGGGTCGGAAGAAGCCCAGTCAGGGATCTGAAAACGAGGGCTCGGATAGTACCTGCAAAATCGGAGGTCATTGATCGGATTTCTAGATCGACGACCTTCTGTGATGATCCGCTGCTGACCCTCCACAGCCCATTAAACTCAATAAATGTACGCTTTACCTTTAGGTTCAACCTTTGTACTACTGTTTCAGTTATGAATGATGCCTTAGATCCAGGATCGATCAAGGCCCTCAGCGTTAAACCACCTCCGCTCGCTAATCGAACTCTAACCAACGCCGTGGCGAGCAAAACCTGCGTATCGGCGTGGATGTGAAAGCTGCTCACATGGGGGTTCGATGAATATTGTGTGGGATGCGGTGGTTGAAATTCTGGTGCGTTTGGGTTGACTGTCGAAACTTGGTACGTGTGAGTTTGAGTGTGTGGATGAGTGGTGGCTATTTGGGTCGAACTACGTTGAAATGTGTTGTGTTGTGTTGGTGTGGTGTGTGCCGCTGGTACTACGTTGCGTTGCTGGTAAGGGTTGTGAGAACTGTCATGCAGTAGGGTGTGGTGACGTTGCTTGCTATAGTAGCAACACTTCGGGCTTGGGCACCTCTGTTTGAAGTGGCTATATGCAAGACAATTCTCACATACCTTTACGTTGTAAACAGTGCGACTCCGCTGGCCAACATCCATTTGCAAGAACTTCTTGCACTACCTCAATGCGTGAGTTACATATTTGTATGGTGACCTCCATTAACATGTCGGGCAATAACCTTAAGTTATTGTCACTTATTGATACAGCACATTTTGCATTTATTGTCATATAATACATGTCGGGCAACAACTTGTCGACATAGCATTTCTGCATTTCATCACATAAAACATATCGGGCAACAACCTTCAGTTGTTGCTACTTATTGATGTTCAGGCAACAACCCCGAATCGTGGCTCAAGTTGCAAAAGTGCATGCACAGGTGACTGATTAATCAGCTTGATCATGTAACTGATTAATCAGCACTTAATCGTATGTATGGTCAATCAATTCCAACTGGCATGATTAGATTTAGTCAGAGTATAACATTTGAACAATAAAGATCCACTTGGAAGTTATTAATTTGATTATTCGTGTTTTATTTAATTGGCGCAGTCGTGCGGATTTTTTTTTTTCTCTAAAGAAAGAAAAGAAAGTTAAATACCTACAAGTGATTGCAAAATCAGTCGTAAAAAATAAATAAAAGAAGAATACAAGTTACTGTTGTGGACTAATTAAATTCAGTGATTGTTGCAGACTAAAAATCAGTCGCAACAAATAATATTATAACTAAATAAAAGTATAGTATTGTTGTGGACTAAAAATCAGTCGAAAAATAAAAACACAGTAATCAAATTCAGTGATTGTTGCAGACTAAAAATCAGTCGTAACATACGGAAGATCAAGAAGTTTTTATTTGAGTGCTATTACAAATTCCCAAAAATTTCGCGACACGCTCTTCACGACTCCAGAAGGAATTTACCAACTGAAGAAGACAAACCGGAAATGGCTGAAATAAACACCATATTGTCTACAATGGCAGAAATCCTTTCAAGACTAGAAGCTAACGCTCAACGACCAGACAGCCGAGCCCTAGTTATAATGAAAGAGATCTCATACATAAGAGAATTAGCCGGAAATAGAGAGGAGCTGACTCAATTCATCAATGTGGTGGACAACCACTTGGATTTAACACCGGAGGCCAAAAGACCCGCTACATGGACCGCTATATCCCAATGTAAAGTTTTCGGAAGAGCGAAGGAGCTACTGCTGACGAATTCCATAACAACGTGGACTGAGGCGAAGAAGCTGCTAGGGGTGAACTTTCGACTAATCATCGACCAGGGGGAAATAACCCGAAAAATTAATAATCTAAGGGTGAGTTCAATTCTCGACTTAAATAATAAAATTGAGTATATTATAACTAGATACATACCTTAGTTATGTATGATAGCAATAAGGATAGTCTTAAGACACTCTTATATAATGTAATAATAAATAAGGTAAGGGAACTAGCAACAGGTAATTTAGCTAGAGAAATTGGAAACGAATATGACCTACATAAAATAAAAACTATACTCTATTCGTACGTAGGATTTGATCAAGGAAACATATTATCATATCGAAGTAGTAATAAAGAGTATCAGAATTACAGACAGAAAGAAAGGACAGATAGACCTAGCAACCAACGTATTTATAATCACAATAACCAACGGAGACAAAATACGAACTTCAACAATTCAGGACAAGCCTACGAAGAAAGACAATATAATGATTACGGAAACTCTGAACAGACAAGCTAACAGCGTCGAAATATTAATTTCAATAAAACTGGACAACCCTACTCAGAAAGACAGTCTAATAATTACGGAAACTGTAGACAGACAAGCCAACAGCGACGAAATACTAACATTGTACAAAACAATCAACAACAGCTATAATAACTCTAGGCAAACACATTATAGACACAACCTCGAACCGATGGACATCCATAATATAGCCCACTCAAACTCACAAGAGTACCAAAATCATACTGAAAGAAATATTATTACTGAACAGGAAATCCATTCAATAGAAGCACCGGTTTTTCTGAATCCAGCCTCTCCGGGCACAAGACCCAAATAACATTTTCTGTAGCAAATAAGAAACATATATGCCTAATAGAAACAGGTTCAACCATGACCATCGTAAACACTAGTAAGATCGATTGTAGTAGATTTAAAATTGTAGATGAAGTTACTGTAAATCTTAAAACAGTTAATAAACAAACTGCCGAAAAAATGAGAATTTACCAAGTCCCATTACCGCAAGAATTCGGATACCAATCTAACGTATTTATCAAAGCATACGGTAAGTCTTTAGGAGATAAACCATACAGTCTTTTGTTAGGCATGGATGTAATAGAGAATATGATAGAAACTATAAATATACAAAAACGGGAAATACTACTATTAAATAAAACTATAGTTCCAATTATATTTGATGCTGATTTAACTTTCGAATGTTATGAATTAAACGGAAATAGTCACATCCACTTAGAACATTTAAAACCTTATGAGGAGAAAGAAATTCGAGGACTACTGAATAAGCATAAGTGTCTTTTATATCAAGAAGAAGATCAGCTTACAAACTCTGATAGTGTAGTTCATGAAATAAAACTAACTACGGACCAACAAATAAACGCTTAACTTTACAGACTCCCTCCAAAACATGAGGAGGAGGTTAGAACGCAAATTAACGATATGGAGAAACAAGGTATTATTCGGAAATCGAATAGCCGTTATGCCTCTCCAATCGTAGTCGTAGCTAAGAAACCCGATAGTGAGGGAAGAACCAAATTTGGATTATGTGTTGATTATCGAGCACTAAATGAAATTACGGTAGATGATAAGTATCCGCTGCCGAATATAGAGGCAATACTGGATAAACTGGGCAGGTCACAATATTTCTCTACCCTTGATTTAGCCAAGGGATATAATCAAATAAAGGTACATCCTGACGATATTCATAAGACGGCATTTGTTACACCAAACGGTCTATATGAATATGTTAGAATGCCTTTCGGGCTTAAAAATGCCCCGGCAACGTTCCAACGCCTAATGAATGATATATTAAGAGAATATATAGATAAGATCTGTACAGTTTATCTTGACGACATACTTATCTTCTCCACTTCATTGGAAGAACATATAATATCTTTAGATAAGATATTCCAAAAATTGGCCGATCACAACCTTAAAATTCAACTCAACAAATGCTCGTTTTTAAAGAAAAGCACCGAATACTTAGGCCACATTCTAACTTCTGAAGGGATGAAACCAAACCCTAATAAGGTAGAAATAACTCAGAGGTACCCATTACCCTCAACAGTAAAACAATTAAGAGGATTCTTAGGGAGCACAGGATATTATAGAAAATTTATCAGGGACTACTCCAAAATAGCGTACCCCATGGTGAAGTATTTGAAAAAAAAAACATGAAACTCAATAGAAACGACCCAGAATACATTCAAGCATTCGAAACTTTGAAGGAAACTCTTGTTAAACATCCTTTACTTAAATTTCCCGATTTCAGTAAACAATTTTCTTTATATACCGATGCAAGTAATTTTGCTTTAGGGGCAGTACTTACACAAGAAGGGCAGCCAGTATGCTATGCTTCTCGAACGTTAAACGACCATGAGAAGGACTATTCAGTAACCGATAAAGAGTTCCTGGCGGTGGTATGGGCTACCTCGTACTTTAGACCGTATCTTTGGGGACACAAATTTAAACTAGTTACTGACCATATGCCTGTAAAATATCTGACAAAAAAATACAATGGAAAAGAGTTTAGTCAACGAGTACAAAGAGGGCTTCTTAAACTGCAAGAATTCGAATTCGATATCGAGTACATAAAAGGTAAGGAGAACATAGTTGCAGACTTCTTAAGTAGAATCCCAGGTGAAGTCAATGAAACATCAGAGTTAGAGACTGTGCATTCAGCTGAAGAACAAATGTTAGGCCATATACAAATAAAAGAGGGAATTGTAAAGACATATAAAACTCAGCTGATACTTACTAACTCAGTTAGAAACGAAATAGAAATTCTGCATGGTAAGAGAATTATATATGTCGACATGACAAGAGAGGTCGATTACTGGAGGGATTTATTTATTGTAGAAAAACAATAAAAACCGGGATTATAGGAATTTTCTCCGAAGTAGAGAATAATGATTATAATAAAGTGCAAAAACTATTAATAGAAATATATGCACATGATAAAGAAGTTAAATTTTATAAACTTACTCGAAGGGCAAGGGATTAAGAGAAAGAAGAAGATGCTCATAGGTAAATATCTCTTTACCACACCAAAGAAAGTAACCACTCAAGAATAGTAGAGACATATCACACACATTAAAAGAAAAAAATATTCTTTCCAAAATTAATGCAAGAAATTTCTAAAGTAATAGGAAATTGCGAGACTTGTCAAGCCGCTAAATATGATAGGAAACCAATCAGACCTAAATTTAATCTTACAGAAACCCCTCATAAAGGAAACGAAATATTGCATATGGATATCTATCATTTTAATAAATTAATATATTTGACGTTTATAGACAAATTGACTAAAAAAGCATACGGGTATAGTTTGACTAATAAACATTATACAAGTAAGTTAGAATGTATAGACCAGCAAATAAATAAATTCGGAAAACCAATTAAAATAATATGTGACAATGAATTTAATTCAGAAAATATAAAAGAACACTTTAGGAAAGAGGGAATAGAAATGCATATGACAAAGGCCAATTCTCATACAGGAAATTCCGATATAGAAAGGTTTCACTCGACATTATTTGAAATTTTACTAATTATTAAAGATACAGACATTTCAACCAATAGGAAGATATATAAAGCAATTCAAATATACAATAATAGATACCACTCGATGCTAGGTATGAGTCCAAATCAAACCAAGAAAACAAATCAGGAGGAATTAAGACAGAAGATATGTGAAAATAAGAAAAAAATTATACCCAAAAGAAATAGGACTAGGGAAAACTATCACGAAAAACGCAAAGAGGGTTACATAAGGAACTATAAACACTTAAGACAGAAAAATGAAGACTTATTATAGAAAACATAACTTAAAAAATGTACATGCTACAAATATTAAAAGACCAAATAAATTTGCAGGTAATCTATTGGCCGATGATCATAATGGAGATGTTAACGATGACAGTAGCGGAAGCAACTCTGATAATAACACCAATACAAACCGGTAAAGGTTACGCTACTCTGAACTTAGGGCCAGTAGAAATAATAAATAATAGCCAGACTATATTACATATTATAGATACCAAGGAAATATTTTCAACAATAGCATCGACGGAAGCAAACTTAAAGACTCTACAATTAACGAATATTACTGAAATACAACACGAATTATTTAATATTAAATCAAAATTTCAAGCAATCATGCCCATTAAAAGACAAAGAAGAGGAACAGCACAAAAGTGGTTGTTCGGAACCATGGACGATAATGACAGGCAAGACATTCTCGAACACATGAAAATAATAGATACTAACATTCATGCAGCTATAACAAATCTAAATCACCAAATACACATTAACGGACAATTCATGAATTCTTTAAATGATTTTAAGAAAACAATAGAAAAAGACAGGGACGTTTTACCTTATACGTATCAAACTATCGCATCTAACCAAAAAGACATGGTTAGGAGACAACTGATTACGGACCAACTACTAAAATTGCAAATATTGGAGAGCAAGATAGATAGCATATTAGACAATATAGCGTCTGCTAAACACGGTGTACTTCACCCAAGTATATTGACAGGAATGGAAATAGATGTAGCACAGATAGACTTCTATAAACTTGAATATGCTAGACTAGGACTCATGAAATATGAGCAAGATCGACTAATATTAGCCCTTAAATTGCCTAAAGACTATATTATAACCCAGCTTAAAATGATAATGCCCATACCAAATGATAAGGAAAAAGAAATAGATAGTGATACTGTAAAGATTATAGAAATAAATAACATAGAATATGAATACAATAAGGACAACATCTATATGAAAGAATTAAATAAAAGCTAATCATGCATAATACAAAACTCATGTAACTACCGATCTAATACCAAAAAAGAAGTAATAAAAGTATGTAGACGAAAATACTATCGTATGTAAAAACCTTAAACAGGAAGCTTTTGTAAATCTATGCGATGACAGAAAACTCAATTTAACTGGAAATTTTATAATAAATATTAATAATTGCTCAATTACTGTATTAGATAAAACTATTTCAAATTATAATTTAGAATTTGTTCATAATTTTCATTACGAGGATGGAAAAAATTTAAAAGAAATAGAAAAATTAAACTTTTAAGAACTTGCGAAAATTCAACAAATAGGAAATATAAGACATATAAAAGAACTACAACATCAAATTGTAAATCATGTCAGTAGTATAACAATGTTTGTAATGGTCATAATAGTAATAATTGTAATTATATTTATAGCTAAGACCAACCGTAAACTAAAGCTAAAAATGAATAATGTGACCCAGCCAGAACCAAAAGCTCAAATAATAGAGATTCCAACGATTCAGGAGAATCTTAAAAATAAGGGAGGAGAAGTAACATATTTGTATGGTGATATAATATAATAATATATAATAACCTTAAGTTATTGTCACTTATTGATACAGCACATTTTGCATTTATTGTCATATAATACATGTCGGGCAACAACTTGTCGGCATAGCATTTCTCCGACAGCTGTTGAGTGGCACTGGATAGCTTTTGAAGGATAATAAAAACCAAAATTGGTTCCCACTGTTTCACCGGAAGCCCCAAGTAGGCTTCAACTTGTGATGACCTGTAGTCAGCGTAGATCTCCAGCATGTCATCGTATGCTTGGGCTACTTTCTTGATGTCGCAATTTTCCCCAAGTTTTCCGGCGCCCACAATTTCCTCATTATATTTTTCGGGCAGCTGCATGGATTTCTCCATCATTTCAAGACGCGTCTGCAGATAATTTACCCTCTGCAGCCTCTTAGCGTCAGCCTTCCCGAAATTTTCGAAATCCTGCTTGAACCGGGCCAGAAAGTTCAGTTGCAGCGTACCGTAAGAATTTTTTTTTTATATGTATTACGGGGACCTCTTTTAGCGCAACACCCCACGTCCATGATGACGTCAACATTATGTGGATCATATTGACGTAGAGATCTGGAAAGAAGAGACGTACAGATATGGAAAAGAAAAATCAGACAGAACAAAGAAAAATGAGTGAGACAAAGAGTACGTAGGGGAACGAGAATTGGGAGAACAAAGGCAATGAAGGCAAAGTAGTGCATCGACCACATAGGTATTCGTACCCGGACGTGAACAGCTGAGCTGGAGTTAGACATATAGGTCAATGCACTTCGGAGTTGGTTTTTTTTATATAGTTTTTGCGATATTTGGGCCAATTTTAATTAATTGGGTAAGTGGTGCCAATAATTTTTTTTTTAGAGTAAGAGCTAATTTTTGCATTTTTGTGAACTAGGGCTGTAGGCATACATATATAGATAGTATATTCGATATAGAAAATCGACGTTACAGAGGTACGTAAAAGAGAAAAAGGGGGTCTTGTACTTCGGTGGGCTAATTTGCTTGTATTTCTATAGGCGCTGAGCGAGTGTAACCCTACGGGGGTAGTTCAGGCCTCTGCCGTTTTTTTTATATGTACGTATGTACCATAGCCAGGCGTGGACCGTGAGGTAGAACCATAGACAAGGTTATATTTCTGAGGGGCAAAAATATATGTATATATATAGTGGAATCCCGAAGCCGCAAGGGACTCACACAAGATACATATGTACATATATATACATCTTGAACAGTGAGCCACCTTTGGCGCAAGCATCTGGCGCGATAAGCCCGGCAGCAAGACAAGGAGCCACCCTACACACACCGATATACATATATACACATATATCGAAAACCAAGGTGACCCTGTCTGGTTTCCGCCCACCGAAAGGGGGTGCTCCGAGGGACAGAAGCAGTTTGTTTTTTTTTAGTGCGAACATTGGATCATTTGTGCAGTTCAGTTGATCTAGAACCCAAAGAAGAGCACATATTTGCTCGGGTTATAAAACGAAGTTTAATTTTTTTTTTGTTTTTTTTTGAATTTGCAATTGAATTTTTAATTTTTCCTTTTGTGTTTTTCAAATAACGTAAAGTAGTGAATAAGGTTAGGATTAAGATTTAAAATAGCTCTATTTTTAAAGTGCTTTATTTCATAACGCGTTCACAGTGGATCTTGCTTCAAACTACCATCCTTCTTGTGCTGCCGGCAGGACGACGGGGATCGCAAAACCGTAAGTACTTACAACTTAGTATTTTTTTATGACCTGTGTATAGTTAGAGGTCACATACACTCTAAATACAGAACTATCCCTTTTTTTTGAATAGTATTTTTCTTATTACTGTCCTTAAGATACATATATCTTCTTCTCTTGTTTTATTTTTATTTATTTTTTTTGAATTAAACATTATCTATATATAATTTGTGAACTACTTGGTTAGGTTAAGATTATGCTAATAAAGCTGGAAAAGCTTATATATATAAATATTTTTTGTGCTGACATTGAGTTTTGGTGATGAAGATGCACCTGTAGATTCCTTTCGCGACTGGTGTGTGGACAATGGACCAGCCGATCTCTATTAGAAGAACGATGACGTGACTGGACGACCACAAATGCTGACGACATGACCTGAACTTTGAGTGACTCTTCTCTACTACGAACGCTTAGTGGTTTTGACTGGAAGGTACTTTGAGGGGCCATTTCCCATAGATTCTGGCCAGGGAGATGGCAATGGTTTGTGCTTTTAAGCATGAAGGGGTGGGCAGGCCAACCTTTGCCACCAACATCAGGCATGCCTCGGGTTCTTGGTAAACCTTTGGAAGGGAGAGACTCCGGGAAGGAAGAGTTGCGCTAGATAGGTTAAGTTAGTAGTAAGGGGGTAGCTTAGGGGTTAGCTTAAGTCGTTAGGTTAGTATAGGCTTAGTTTAGGTTTAGTATAGGATTAGTAACGCGTTTTTTTCTTTCTTCCCGATTTTCTCCCTACTAGTGGCATAAGTTCAAGGGCATTTTCTTTTCATCCTTTCTATCCTATTCTTTTTTTGTCCGTCCGATGTCAATTTAACGTAGCTTTCTTTTCTATCTTAATTTTTTATTTTTTTTGGCACGATAGGTAGGGGGTGTATGGTGGGGTTGACAAGAACTTCCCCGTCCGACGAGCTTAAGCCGAGCAACCGCGAGCGTGCCACCGTCCTCCACACCTACACCAAAGATGTTCCGTGGCCCTTTCCAACTCCCAACAATGGCGCCCAACGATACTGTTATCGAATTTCAACCGGATGGAAGCTCTGCACAGTCCATGACCATCTAGGACTTCTGATTGCTTCATTTCATTTAGTTTTTTTATTTAATTTTTTTTCTTTTTCTTAATTTTACTTTTAATTCTTCTTTCTGCCCACGAACTGTACAGGTTCTTTGTTTCGTCATAGACCAAAGACGGCTGTCCAATCTTCAGGCCATGAGTCGGAGGATTAGGTGAGGTAGTCGGAGGTCTATGAAGAGACAAAGAGCGGGACAGGTTGGAGAGGCCATATGCTGACTGCTACCGCTGAATTAAGGCTCTGCTAGATTCTTTGTGAGGCGCGAGCATTGGTCTTCGAGAACCCTGTCCGTGTTGGGGTTGACTTTGAAAGTTCTGGCTATCTTTCTATTGGGTTTACTTGATGGTCAGTCGTGGTAGGGACAGAAAAGTCAACTCCGGCACTCACCAAGTATCTGAGGTACCAGTCATAACCCGACAAAACAGAGGACTGATAACTTACGCAACGAATACTGACTACATTACAATCTAATAAAAGGTTTGGAAAACTGGTCCAGACACCCACACACCGCAGCGTTTAAGTACATATACATATACACAAAGCACCTGATTGCACCGTTTTAGTACTATTAAAAAGCATTATATTAAACTCCTTTTGAATTTTTAAACTTGAATTTTTTTTAGATATCCATTTACACCCATTTCTCCCCCCCCGTAATCTTTACTTCGTTTTATTTTTACCTTTTATTTTATTATATAAATCTTTTTTGAGTTTTCTTAATCGTCCGACCATCTTAATAGCTACGCGTAGTTAACTTTATAGCTAGCATAGTAAAGGTTAAAGGCAAATAATCCAGCAATGGATAAAGACGGGAAAAGTTTAGGCGCTGTCCCAAAGGGCCCCCACCTGCAAAGGGCGACCGACCATGAAGGGGTAGTGACGCGAAACATGGCGCAAGGACTAGAGGAGACTAAACGAACGGAACAACGAACGCATATACGATCTCCCTCGCGACCTCAAGACCTTAACTTAACAGGATACGAACTTCCGTACTGGGATTCTAACCTACTTACAGGACCACTATACGAAGACAATGATAAGCACCCGACAACACCTACAGCCACAGGTACAGTAACTAAACGAAAGACTGCTCCTGCTCTAGGGGACGTGATTCCGAAGGAATCAGGTGGTGAACAGCAGACACTACAAATGGGACGCAAACAAACGGACCAAACTTCCAAGACTACGACTACACTACAAATCCTAGTACAGAACGCAAGTGCCCTGACAGACGTAACTGAAGAAACCGACCTTACAGAAGGAGATGTCGGCGGGAGTACTTACTTACGAAGAACGAACGAACAAAACGACCCAACCGACGTAATCACGAAGACACTAGAACATAACCGACAAATGACTCAACAAATACACACTGTAGTCTCTCAAGCTGTGCGAGAAAACAAGGTGGAGATAATGTCGGCATTCGCCTCAACTATGAACGACATGATGGTTACATTTCAGAACAACTTCAAGGCGATTAACGACAAGATCTGCAACTTGGAACTCTCTGCAGCAGCACAAAGAGACTCCAGAGGCCCAGCGAAACAACGGGACAACATAAACCGACAGGAACAATCGACTCCAAACCACCCTCTCAACTTTACAGAATTGCTGAGGCAACCGACACCGACATTAAACAGACCAAGTTTAAATCCGCGGCAACAAGAACGGAATGAACCACGCGCTCCACGCCCACAGAAAGTAGATATCCATAAGTGGGGCATCAAATTCGATGGCACACCGAAGACCATGTCTGTCCAGGATTTCCTCTTTCGAATAGAAACCCTGCAACGAAAGAACGATCTGCCAGATGAGCTTCTCCTCTCAAATTTTCACCACCTAGTAAGTGGTCCTGCCGAGAAATGGTATTGGCAGTTCCTCCAAGAGAATGAGAGCGAGAGGTACTTAGATTACCATGACCTCCGTAGGGAATTACTAAAGCAGTTTAGAGACGACGTCAGAGACCATGAAATTTTAAGGGCAATGATGGATAGAAGACAACTACCCCAGGAGTCTTTTGACGACTTCTACGGTGACGTTAGGGCAATGGTGTTACAGATGGCGAACAAGCCAAACGAACTCGACCTGGTAGACATCATAAGACATAACATAAAGGACCGAGTAGCGACATTAATTTTCGGATGTTCAATTAAAACCATAAGAAAGCTAAGGGAGGAATGTCGGCGCGCAGAGAAACATCTTGCGGTCAGAGAAACAAAATTTAGGCGGCATGTGAACGAAATTGATGACCAGACAGGCTACAGAACAAGAGACACACCAGAGGAAGAAGTAGACGAGGGAGTCGAGATAGCTGCGATTCAACGCAACCGGTTAGATAGACAGGCGAATTATATGAAAGTTGACAAGGCAAATCGTACGAAAGTGAACTTTACGGACAGACCAGACCAGGCTAAGATCACGACAGCAACTTCATCGGCATGCCCCTCCACTTTCCACACCCTTACCTGCTTCAGCTGTGGTCAGGGTAACATCAGCTTCAACTGTGCGCGATGCCAGGGAAACATGAAGGTCGGCAGTGCGACCAGGACGAACCCGCCGATAAATCAAACTTTTCCGGAGAAGAAGGACAAACAGTAAAGATATTAAAGAGGGACACGCATGGTGAAAACCCCTCTACGAAGAAGGAATTCCCTCAAGGAAAAAGTCTCCACAAAAGAATTTTGGAATATGAAGCAGCAAGGAAGCGAATCTTTGGAGAGGAAGTGGCAGTGCCGGTGAGAAAATCTAGGAATTATTTGAAAATTAGAAAACTGAGGGAAAAATGTGCAATGACTAGACGACGAATGAGTAAAATAATAGCATCTGTGATATCACTAGCAGACGACAATAGGCCTTATGCAAAGGTTAGGATAGAGGACGAAGAGATGATGGGCCTATTGGATAGTGGGGCATCTATCAGTTGCCTAGGAAAGGGAGCGCTGGAGTTTCTAGACAGACACAAGATACGGATGACGAACATGGCAACTGAAGTTAGGACGGCTAACGGAAACCAACAACGCATACTAGGACGCTTCAAAACTGTAGTCTTCTGGGGTGGGAAGTCTCACGAGTTAGAACTGTTTTTAGTACCTACTTTACAACAGGGACTTTACATAGGAATAGACTTTTGGAGTACGTTTAGGGTCGCTCCGAACGTTATCAATGAGGTCAACACGCCATCGCAGGCAGAAGATCTAACCCCGGTCCAGGCACTATCCCCAGTGCAAGCACAAGAACTGGAGAGAATCAAGCTGCTGTTTCCCTCCTTTGCAGTAGTGGGATTGGGTAAAACCAGTCTGGAAGAGCACCTGATTGAGGTGGAAGACGACTGCCCATCAAGCAGAGACACTACCCAGTCTCACCAGCGGTACAAAAACTCTTATATGACGAGCTCGACCGGATGATATCTCTGGGGGTTATAGAGGAGAGTAACAGCGCATGGAGCTCTCCAGTTGTGCTGGTAAGGAAGCCCGGTAAAAACAGGCTATGCCTGGATTCAAGAAAGGTCAACTCAGTGACAAAAAAGTTTGCTTACCCGCTTCCTCATATCGAAGGGTTGTTGAGCAGGCTTCAGGACACTCATTTTATTTCGGGCATTGACCTGAAAGACGCATTCTGGCAGATTCCTTTGGAGCGCAAGTCAAGGGAGAAGACAGCCTTCACAGTCTCTGGACGGGCGTTATATCAGTTCACGGTTGTGCCGTTTGGATTGTGTAACGCCGCCCAGAAAATGTGTAGGCTTATGGACAAAGTCATACCGTCTCGATTGAAAGAGCATGTCTTTATCTACCTCGATGACCTCTTGGTTTGCTCTCCAGATTTTGAGTCGCATGCCAGATTGCTTCAGGAAGTGGCCAGGTGTCTTAGGGAAGCGGGTCTGACTATTAATGTTGAGAAAAGCAAGTTCTGTTATAAGGAAATAAAATATTTAGGGTATATAGTCGGCGATGGCTGTTTACGTACAGACAAGGATAAGGTGTCGGCGGTTGAGAACTTCCCTGTCCCAAAGACCCCCAAACAACTCCGTAGGTTCCTAGGGATGACGGGCTGGTATAGCCGCTTTATCCCAAATTTTGCGTCTATGGCAGCTCCAATGACCGACTGTTTACGTAAAGGACATAACTTTCAAATGACTGACGAGGCGCTTACAGCTTTTCAACAGCTCAAGATGAGCTTGGTAACAGCCCCCATCTTAACCAACCCCGACTTTACTAAACACTTCTATATACAGTGTGACGCTTCAACTTCAGGCGTAGGGAGTGTGCTCTTCCAGATGGATGCGGAGAAAAACGAACGTCCGATAGCATTCATGTCTCAGAAGCTGAATTCCGCTCAACGGAATTATAGCGTCACGGAGCTTGAATGCTATGCGGCCGTTTTGTCTGTAAAGAAGTTCAGGGCCTATGTGGAAGGATTACCCTTTACGATCATCACCGATCACGCGAGTCTCAAGTGGTTGATGACCCAAAAGGACCTGTCTGGCCGATTAGCTAGGTGGAGTCTAAAGCTTCAGGGTTTCGACTTCGTGATCGAGCATAGAAAGGGTACCCAAAACATAGTTCCTGATACTCTCTCACGCATGCATATGGAAGAGCTCAAACCCGAGGACATAACGATAAAAGTTGACCTCAAGTCACCATATTTCTCCTCGGTGGAGTATGATGAATTGAAGAAAACGATTGACAACAACCAAGACAGATTACCCGACGTTTGTATATCGGACGGATTTGTTTACAAACAAACAGACATACGGAATGGTGACGCAATATAGGAAGACAGAGCATGGAAGCTTTGGGTACCTAGGGAGTTGCGTGTGGTTCTTTTGGTCGCACCACACAACTCTCCAGCTGCAGGTCATGGGGGAATAAACAAGACTCTAACCAAATTGAGGCAGAAATATTTTTGGCCCGGGATGACTATTGACGTGCAAGAATGGGTGAAATCTTGTGACACGTGTAAGTGCGCTAAGCCCCTAAACATGATTTCTCGGCCGCCGATGGGGCAACAAACCATCACGGAGCGACCCTTTCGGAGATTGTATGTAGACCTTTTAGGACCGTACCCTCGCACTAGAAATGGACACACTCATATTTTTATTACACTTGACCACTTCAGTAAATATGTATTTTTAAGGCCTATTCGCAGAGCAACAGCAGCTGAGGTAGTTAAATATCTGGAAGAAAGTATCTTCCATGTCTTTGGTGTTCCGGAGTACATTAACTCGGACAATGGTAAGCAGTTCGTTTCGGAGCTGTTTGCAAGCTTCCTAAGCAGGTATGGTGTCAAGCATGTCCGCACTGCGATCTACTTCCCTCAAGCGAATGTTTCCGAGAGGGTCAACCGTTCGGTCTTGACCAAGATTCGGTCATACATTGACGGAGAGCAAAAGAACTGGGACCTTCACGTGAGTAGTGCAGCATTCTGGCTGAGAAGTGTGATTCACGACGCGACAGCGCTTGAGCCATACTATGCTGTATTTGGAACTCCTATGATCCAACACGGTCACACCTATGAGTTACTTCGGAAGCTAGACATGGTAAAAGATGGTAGGATAAATATAGTAGACAAAGAAGATAAGCTGGAACTAATACGAGCGAAGATATTTTCCAATCTTAAACTCGCACACCAAAAAGCGACGAAGGTATATAACACCAGAAGTAGGGAAATTAAAGGGGCAGATAGTGTTCAGAAGAAATTCAAGCAAAGTAACCAAGCGGAGAACTATAATGCCAAGCTTGGTCAAAAATTCATCAAATCGATCATTTTAAATCCCATTGGGAACTCCCTCTATGAGGTGGGGAATTTAAGTGGTGAAAAGGTGGGCGTATACCACGCCAAAGATCTCCACGCATAAGGTGGTTTGCACTAATGACGTACTCATGCTGCTGTTGCTCGTTTATCTGTGATAGCTATGTGATTAAGTTATGTGTTATTGTTTACATTATTTATTTACATTTAGTTATTTATTTATCTATTTATTTATTTATGTATTTATTTATTTATTTATTTATATAGCTATTTATTTATCTATTTATTTATTTATTCATCTTATAGATTATTTATTTCATAGGTTATTTATTCTTTGTTTTGGTATTTATTGGCGTTTAAGTATTTACCTTGTCGACTAGCCAGTCCGTCCCGATACCGTCTGTCTGTAATATAATGTACATATATTTACATATGTACATACCCTACTGCTCAATTCAGTGGACTACACATCTTAATCGAACTAATTATATTCTCATATCAAAACCGACCACATCTCCAAGAAAACTAGTAAGTTTTACCCTGACGTACGAACATTCTTACCTGCCCGGCTAACATCAGAAGCTAGTCTCAGGGCGTAGGCTCTTGCCACACGTTTAAGGAGCTACAGAAAACAGAAAATAAGTCCGAAATCCGTCCTAGTGTTTTAAGATTACTCGACTTGCAGGCCCCTATTTTGCGAGGTCGGTTGACTTACGACCATTCGCCAACCGACGTCGAGCCTGTTACGTTGATGACGTCAACATTATGTGGATCATATTGACGTAGAGATCTGGAAAGAAGAGAGATACTCTACTCTCTTTCCAAGACTCCGAAAAAACCTTATCTTGACGTACAGATATGGAAAAAAGAGTGATGTTCTGCTCTCTTTCCAGAGAGAGAGAGAGAGAGAGAGAGAGAGAGAGAGAGAGAGCGAGACAGAAAAGATCAGAAAAGGACGACACATAAGAAGAGAAATAGCTACAGAAATAGAACAAAGAAAAATCAGACAGAACAAAGAAAAATGAGTGAGACAAAGAGTACGTAGGGGAACGAGAATTGGGGAACTTCGGTGGGCTAATTTGTTTGTATTTCTATAGGCGCTGAGCGAGTGTAACCCTACGGGGGTAGTTCAGGCCTCTGCCGTTTTTTTTATATGTACGTATGTACCATAGCCAGGCGTGGAGCGTGAGGTAGAACCATAGACAAGGTTATATTTCTGAGGGGCAAAAATATATATATATATATCTAGTGGAATCCCGAAGCCGCAAGAGACTCACACAAGATACATATGTACATATATATACATCTTGAACAGTGAGCCACCTTTGGCGCAAGCATCTGGCGCGATTAGCCCGGCAGCAAGACAAGGAGCCACCGTACACACACCGATATTCATATATACACATATATCGAAAACCAAGGTGACCTTGTCTGGTTTCCGCCCACCGAAAGGGGGTGCTCCGAGGGACAGAAGCAGTTTGTTTTTTTTTTTAGTGCGAACATTTGATCATTTGTGCAGTTCAGTTGATCTAGAACCCAAAGAAGAGCACATATTTGCTCGGGTTATAAAACGAAGTTTAATTTTTTTTTTGTTTTTTTTTTTAATTTGCAATTGAATTTTTAATTTTTCCTTTTGTGTTTTTCAAATAACGTAAAGTAGTGAATAAGGTTAGGATTCAGATTTAAAATAGTTCTGTTTTAAAGTGCTTTATTTAATAACGCGTTCACAGTGGATCTTGCTTCAAACTACCATCCTTCTTGTGCTGCCGACAGGACGACGGGGATCGCAAAACCGTAAGTACTTACAACTTAGTATTTTTTTATGACCTGTGTATAGTTAGAGGTCACATACACTCTAAATACAGAACTATCCCTTTTTTTTGAATAGTATTTTTCTTATTACTGTCCTTAAGATACATATATCTTTTTCTCTTGTTTTATTTTTATTTATTTTTTTTGAATTAAACATTATCTAAATATAATTTGTGAACTACTTGGCTAGGTTAAGATTATGCTAATAAAGCTGGAAAAGCTTATATATATATATATTTTGTGTGCTAACATTGAGTTTTGGTGATGAAGATGCACCTTTAGATTCCTTTCGCGACTGGTGTGTGGACAATGGACCAGCCGATCTCTATTAGAAGAACGATGACGTGACTGGACGACCACAAATGCTGACGACATGACCTGACCTTTGAGTGACTCTTCTCTACTACGAACGCTTAGTGGTTTTGACTGGAAGGTACTTTGAGGGGCCATTTCCCATAGATTCTGGCCAGGGAGATGGCATTGGTTCGTGCTTTTAAGCATGAAGGGGTGGGCAGGCCAACCTTTGCCACCAACATCAGGCATGCCTCGGGTTCTTGGTGAACCTTTGGAAGGGAGAGACTCCGGGAAGGAAAAGTTGCGCTAGATAGGTCAAGTGAGTGGTAAGGGGGTAGCTTAGGGGTTAGCTTACGTCGTTAGGTTAGTATAGGCTTAGTTTAGGTTTAGTATAGGCTTAGTAACGCGTTTTTTCTTTCTTCCCGATTTTGTCCCTACTAAGGCCATGAGTTCAAGGGCATTTTCTTTTCATCCTTTCTATCCTATTCTTTTTTTGTCCGTCCGATGTCAATTTAACGTAGCTTTCTTTTCTATTTTAATTTTTATTTGTTTTTTGGCACGATATAAAATGTTTGGTGAGTAGGGGGTGTATGGTGGGGTTGACAAGAACTTCCCCGTCCGACGAGCTTAAGCCGAGCAACCGCGAGCGTGCCACCGTCCTCCACACCTACACCAAAGATGTTCCGTGGCCCTTTCCAACTCCCAACAATGGCGCCCAACGATACTGTTATCGAATTTTAACCGGATGGAAGCTCTGCACAGTCCATGACCATCTAGGACTTCTGATTGCTTCATTTCATTTAGTTTTTTTATTTATTTTTTTTTCTTTTTCTTAATTTTACTTTTAATTCTTCTTTCTGCCCACGAACTGTACAGGTTCTTTGTTTCGTCATAGACCAAAGACGGCTGTCCAATCTTTAGGCCATGAGTCGGAGGATTAGGTGAGGTAGTCGGAGGTCTATGAAGAGACAAAGAGCGGGACAGGTTGGAGAGGTCATATGCTGACTGCTACCGCTGAATTAAGGCTCTGCTAGATTCTTTGTGAGGCGCGAGCATTGGTCTTCGAGAACCCTGTCCGTGTTGGGGTTGACTTTGAAAGTTCTGGCTCTCTTGGGTTTACTTGATGGTCAGTCGTGGTAGGGACAGAAAAGTCAACTCCGGCACTCACCAAGTATCTGAGGTACCAGTCATAACCCGACAAAACAGAGGACTGATAACTTACGCAACGAATACTGACTACATTACAATCTAATAAAAGGTTTGGAAAACTGGTCCAGACACCCACACACCGCAGCGTTTAAGTACATATACATATACACAAAGCACCTGATTGCACCGTTTTAGTACTATTAAAAAGCATTATATTAAACTCCTTTTGAATTTTTAAACTTGAATTTTTTTTAGATATCCATTTACACCCATTTCTCCCCCCCCCGTAATCTTTACTTCGTTTTATTTTTACCTTTTATTTTATTATATAAATCTTTTTTGAGTTTTCTTAATCGTCCGACCATCTTAATAGCTACGCGTAGTTAACTTTATAGCTAGCATAGTAAAGGTTAAAGGCAAATAATCCAGCAATGGATAAAGACGGGAAAAGTTTAGGCGCTGTCCCAAAGGGCCCCCGCCTGCAAAGGGCGACCGACCATGAGGGGGTAGTGACGCGAAACATGGCGCAAAGACTAGAGCAGACTAAACGAACGGAACAACGAACGCATATACGATCTCCCTCGCGACCTCAAGACCTTAACTTAACAGGATACGAACTTCCGTACTGGGATTCTAACCTACTTACAGGACCACTATACGAAGACAATGATAAGCACCCGACAACACCTACAGCCACAGGTACAGTAACTAAACGAAAGACTGCTCCTGCTCTAGGGGACGTGATTCCGAAGGAATCAGGTGGTGAACAGCAGACACTACAAATGGGACGCAAACAAACGGACCAAACTTCCAAGACTACGACTACACTACAAATCCTAGTACAGAACGCAAGTGCCCTGACAGACGTAACTGAAGAAACCGACCTTACAGAAGGAGATGTCGGCGGGAGTACTTACTTACGAAGAACGAACGAACAAAACGACCCAACCGACGTAATCACGAAGACACTAGAACATAACCGACAAATGACTCAACAAATACACACTGTAGTCTCTCAAGCTGTGCGAGAAAACAAGGTGGAGATAATGTCGGCATTCGCCTCAACTATGAACGACATGATGGTTACATTTCAGAACAACTTCAAGGCGATTAACGACAAGATCTGCAACTTGGAACTCTCTGCAGCAGCACAAAGAGACTCCAGAGGCCCAGCGAAACAACGGGACAACATAAACCGACAGGAACAATCGACTCCAAACCACCCTCTCAACTTTACAGAATTGCTGAGGCAACCGACACCGACATTAAACAGACCAAGTTTAAATCCGCGGCAACAAGAACGGAATGAACCACGCGCTCCACGCCCACAGAAAGTAGATATCCATAAGTGGGGCATCAAATTCGATGGCACACCGAAGACCATGTCTGTCCAGGATTTCCTCTTTCGAATAGAAACCCTGCAACGAAAGAACGATCTGCCAGATGAGCTTCTCCTCTCAAATTTTCACCACCTAGTAAGTGGTCCTGCCGAGAAATGGTATTGGCAGTTCCTCCAAGAGAATGAGAGCGAGAGGTACTTAGATTACCATGACCTCCGTAGGGAATTACTAAAGCAGTTTAGAGACGACGTCAGAGACCATGAAATTTTAAGGGCAATGATGGATAGAAGACAACTACCCCATGAGTCTTTTGACGACTTCTACGGTGACGTTAGGGCAATGGTGTTACAGATGGCGAACAAGCCAAACGAACTCGACCTGGTAGACATCATAAGACATAACATAAAGGACCGAGTAGCGACATTAATTTTCGGATGTTCAATTAAAACCATTAGAAAGCTAAGGGAGGAATGTCGGCGCGCAGAGAAACATCTTGCGGTCAGAGAAACAAAATTTAGGCGGCATGTGAACGAAATTGATGACCAGACAGGCTACAGAACAAGAGACACACCAGAGGAAGAAGTAGACGAGGGAGTCGAGATAGCTGCGATTCAACGCAACCGGTTAGATAGACAGGCGAATTATATGAAAGTTGACAAGGCAAATCGTACGAAAGTGAACTTTACGGACAGACCAGACCAGGCTAAGATCACGACAGCAACTTCATCGGCATGCCCCTCCACTTTCCACACCCTTACCTGCTTCAGCTGTGGTCAGGGTAACATCAGTTTCAACTGTGCGCGATGCCAGGGAAACATGAAGGTCGGCAGTGCGACCGGGACGAACCCGCCGATAAATCAAACTTTTCCGGAGAAGAAGGACAAACAGTAAAGATATTAAAGAGGGACACGCATGGTGAAAACACCTCTACGAAGAAGGAATTCCCTCAAAGAAAAAGTCTCCACCAAAGAATTTTGGAATATGAAGCAGCAAGGAAGCGAATCTTTGGAGAGGAAGTGGCAGTGCCGGTGAGAAAATCTAGGAATTATTTGAAAATTAGAAAACTGAGGGAAAAATGTGCAATGACTAGACGACGAATGAGTAAAATAATAGCATCTGTGATATCACTAGCAGACGACAATAGGCCTTATGCAAAGGTTAGGATAGAGGACGAAGAGATGATGGGCCTATTGGATAGTGGGGCATCTATCAGTTGCCTAGGAAAGGGAGCGCTGGAGTTTCTAGACAGACACAAGATACGGATGACGAACATGGCAACTGAAGTTAGGACGGCTAACGGAAACCAACAACGCATACTAGGACGCTTCAAAACTGTAGTCTTCTGGGGTGGGAAGTCTCACGAGTTAGAACTGTTTTTAGTACCTACTTTACAACAGGGACTTTACATAGGAATAGACTTTTGGAGTACGTTTAGGGTCGCTCCGAACGTTATCAATGAGGTCAACACGCCATCGCAGGCAGAAGATCTACCCCCGGTCCAGGCACTATCCCCAGTGCAAGCACAAGAACTGGAGAGAATCAAGCTGCTGTTTCCCTCCTTTGCAGTAGTGGGATTGGGTAAAACCAGTCTGGAAGAGCACCTGATTGAGGTGGAAGACGACTGCCCATCAAGCAGAGACACTACCCAGTCTCACCAGCGGTACAAAAACTCTTATATGACGAGCTCGACCGGATGATATCTCTGGGGGTTATAGAGGAGAGTAACAGCGCATGGAGCTCTCCAGTTGTGCTGGTAAGGAAGCCCGGTAAAAACAGGCTATGCCTGGATTCAAGAAAGGTCAACTCAGTGACAAAAAAGTTTGCTTACCCGCTTCCTCATATCGAAGGGTTGTTGAGCAGGCTTCAGGACACTCATTTTATTTCGGGCATTGACCTGAAAGACGCATTCTGGCAGATTCCTTTGGAGCGCAAGTCAAGGGAGAAGACAGCCTTCACAGTCTCTGGACGGGCGTTATATCAGTTCACGGTTGTGCCGTTTGGATTGTGTAACGCCGCCCAGAAAATGTGTAGGCTTATGGACAAAGTCATACCGTCTCGATTGAAAGAGCATGTCTTTATCTACCTCGATGACCTCTTGGTTTGCTCTCCAGATTTTGAGTCGCATGCCAGATTGCTTCAGGAAGTGGCCAGGTGTCTTAGGGAAGCGGGTCTGACTATTAATGTTGAGAAAAGCAAGTTCTGTTATAAGGAAATAAAATATTTAGGGTATATAGTCGGCGATGGCTGTTTACGTACAGACAAGGATAAGGTGTCGGCGGTTGAGAACTTCCCTGTCCCAAAGACCCCCAAACAACTCCGTAGGTTCCTAGGGATGACGGGCTGGTATAGCCGCTTTATCCCAAATTTTGCGTCTATGGCAGCTCCAATGACCGACTGTTTACGTAAAGGACAGAACTTTCAAATGACTGACGAGGCGCTTACAGCTTTTCAACAGCTCAAGATGAGCTTGGTAACAGCCCCCATCTTAACCAACCCCGACTTTACTAAACACTTCTATATACAGTGTGACGCTTCAACTTCAGGAGTAGGGAGTGTGCTCTTCCAGATGGATGCGGAGAAAAACGAACGTCCGATAGCATTCATGTCTCAGAAGCTGAATTCCGCTCAACGGAATTATAGCGTCACGGAGCTTGAATGCTATGCGGCCGTTTTGTCTGTAAAGAAGTTCAGGGCCTATGTGGAAGGATTACCCTTTACGATCATCACCGATCACGCGAGTCTCAAGTGGTTGATGACCCAAAAGGACCTGTCTGGCCGATTAGCTAGGTGGAGTCTAAAGCTTCAGGGTTTCGACTTCGTGATCGAGCATAGAAAGGGTACCCAAAACATAGTTCCTGATACTCTCTCACGCATGCATATGGAAGAGCTCAAACCCGAGGACATAACGATAAAAGTTGACCTCAAGTCACCATATTTCTCCGCGGTGGAGTATGATGAATTGAAGAAAACGATTGACAACAACCAAGACAGATTACCCGACGTTTGTATATCGGACGGATTTGTTTACAAACGAACAGACATACGGACTGGTGACGCAATATAGGAAGACAGAGCATGGAAGCTTTGGGTACCTAGGGAGTTGCGTGTGGTTCTTTTGGTCGCACCACACAACTCTCCAGCTGCAGGTCATGGGGGAATAAACAAGACTCTAGCCAAATTGAGGCAGAAATATTTTTGGCCCGGGATGACTATTGACGTGCAAGAATGGGTGAAATCTTGTGACACGTGTAAGTGCGCTAAGCCCCTAAACATGATTTCTCGGCCGCCGATGGGGCAACAAACCATCACGGAGCGACCCTTTCAGAGATTGTATGTAGACTTTTTAGGACCGTACCCTCGCACTAGAAATGGACACACTCATATTTTTATTACACTTGACCACTTCAGTAAATATGTATTTTTAAGGCCTATTCGCAGAGCAACAGCAGCTGAGGTAGTTAAATATCTGGAAGAAAGTATCTTCCATGTCTTTGGTGTTCCGGAGTACATTAACTCGGACAATGGTAAGCAGTTCGTTTCGGAGCTGTTTGCAAGCTTCCTAAGCAGGTATGGTGTCAAGCATGTCCGCACTGCGATCTACTTCCCTCAAGCGAATGTTTCCGAGAGGGTCAACCGTTCGGTCTTGACCAAGATTCGGTCATACATTGACGGAGAGCAAAAGAACTGGGACCTTCAGGTGAGTAGTGCAGCATTCTGGCTGAGAAGTGTGATTCACGACGCGACAGCGCTTGAGCCATACTATGCTGTATTTGGAACTCCTATGATCCAACACGGTCACACCTATGAGTTACTTCGGAAGCTAGACATGGTAAAAGATGGTAGGATAAATATAGTAGACAAAGAAGATAAGCTGGAACTAATACGAGCGAAGATATTTTCCAGTCTTAAACTCGCACACCAAAAAGCGACGAAGGTATATAACACCAGAAGTGGGGAAATTAAAGGGGCAGATAGTGTTCAGAAGAAATTTCAAGCAAAGTAACCAAGCGGAGAACTATAATGCCAAGCTTGGTCAAAAATTCATCAAATCGATCATTTTAAACCCCATTGGGAACTCCCTCTATGAGGTGGGGAATTTAAGTGGTGAAAAGGTGGGCGTATACCACGCCAAAGATCTCCACGCATAAGGTGGTTTGCACTAATGACGTACTCATGCTGCTATTGCTCGTTTATCTGTGAAATCTATGTGATTAAGTTATGTGTTATTGTTTACATTATTTATTTACATTTAGTTATTTATTTATCTATTTATTTATTTATGTATTTATTTATTTATTTATTTATATAGCTATTTATTTATCTATTTATTTATTTATTCATCTTATAGATTATTTATTTCATAGGTTATTTATTCTTTGTTTTGGTATTTATTGGCGTTTAAGTATTTACCTTGTCGACTAGCCAGTCCGTCCCGATACCGTCTGTCTGTAATATAATGTACATATATTTACATATGTACATACCCTACTGCTCAATTCAGTGGACTACACATCTTAATTGAACTAATTATGTTCTCATATCAAAACCGACCACATCTCCAAGAAAACTAGTAAGTTTTACCCTGACGTACGAACATTCTTACCTGCCCTGCTAACATCAGAAGCTAGTCTCAGGGCGTAGGCTCTTGCCACACGTTTAAGGAGCTACAGAAAACAGAAAATAAGTCCGAAATCCGTCCTAGTGTTTTAAGATTACTCGACTTGCAGGCCCCTATTTTGCGAGGTCGGTTGACTTACGACCATTCGCCAACCGACGTCGAGCCTGTTACGGGGACCTCTTTTAGCGCAACACCCCACGTCCATGATGACGTCAACATTATGTGGATCATATTGACGTAGAGAAATGGAAAGAAGAGAGATACTCTACTCTCTTTCCAAGACTCCGAAAAAACCTTATCTTGACGTACAGATATGGAAAAAAGAGTGATGTTCTGCTCTCTTTCCAGAGAGAGAGAGAGAGAGAGAGAGAGAGAGAGAGAGAGAGCGAGACAGAAAAGATCAGAAAAGGACGACACATAAGAAGAGAAATAGCTACAGAAATAGAACAAAGAAAAATCAGACAGAACAAAGAAAAATGAGTGAGACAAAGAGTACGTAGGGGAACGAGAATTGGGGAACTTCGGTGGGCTAATTTGTTTGTATTTCTATAGGCGCTGAGCGAGTGTAACCCTACGGGGGTAGTTCAGGCCTCTGCCGTTTTTTTTATATGTACGTATGTACCATAGCCAGGCGTGGAGCGTGAGGTAGAACCATAGACAAGGTTATATTTCTGAGGGGCAAAAATATATATATATATATCTAGTGGAATCCCGAAGCCGCAAGAGACTCACACAAGATACATATGTACATATATATACATCTTGAACAGTGAGCCACCTTTGGCGCAAGCATCTGGCGCGATTAGCCCGGCAGCAAGACAAGGAGCCACCGTACACACACCGATATTCATATATACACATATATCGAAAACCAAGGTGACCTTGTCTGGTTTCCGCCCACCGAAAGGGGGTGCTCCGAGGGACAGAAGCAGTTTGTTTTTTTTTTTAGTGCGAACATTTGATCATTTGTGCAGTTCAGTTGATCTAGAACCCAAAGAAGAGCACATATTTGCTCGGGTTATAAAACGAAGTTTAATTTTTTTTTTGTTTTTTTTTTAATTTGCAATTGAATTTTTAATTTTTCCTTTTGTGTTTTTCAAATAACGTAAAGTAGTGAATAAGGTTAGGATTCAGATTTAAAATAGTTCTGTTTTAAAGTGCTTTATTTAATAACGCGTTCACAGTGGATCTTGCTTCAAACTACCATCCTTCTTGTGCTGCCGGCAGGACGACGGGGATCGCAAAACCGTAAGTACTTACAACTTCGTATTTTTTTATGACCTGTGTATAGTTAGAGGTCACATACACTCTAAATACTGTCCTTAAGATACATATATCTTTTTCTCTTGTTTTATTTTTATTTATTTTTTTTTAATTAAACATTATCTATATATAATTTGTGAACTACTTGGTTAGGTTAAGATTATGCTAATAAAGCTGGAAAAGCTTATATATATAAATATTTTGTGTGCTAACATTGAGTTTTGGTGATGAAGATGCACCTTTAGATTCCTTTCGCGACTGGTGTGTGGACAATGGACCAGCCGATCTCTATTAGAAGAACGATGACGTGACTGGACGACCACAAATGCTGACGACATGACCTGACCTTTGAGTGACTCTTCTCTACTACGAACGCTTAGTGGTTTTGACTGGAAGGTACTTTGAGGGGCCATTTCCCATAGATTCTGGCTAGGGAGATGGCATTGGTTCGTGCTTTTAAGCATGAAGGGGTGGGCAGGCCAACCTTTGCCACCAACATCAGGCATGCCTCGGGTTCTTGGTGAACCTTTGGAAGGGAGAGACTCCGGGAAGGAAGAGTTGCGCTAGATAGGTTAAGTTAGTGGTAAGGGGGTAGCTTAGGGGTTAGCTTACGTCGTTAGGTTAGTATAGGCTTAGTTTAGGTTTAGTATAGGCTTAGTAACGCGTTTTTTCTTTCTTCCCGATTTTGTCCCTACTAAGGCCATAAGTTCAAGGGCATTTTCTTTTCATCCTTTCTATCCTATTCTTTTTTTGTCCGTCCGATGTCACTTTAACGAAGCTTTCTTTTCTATTTTAATTTTAATTTGTTTTTGGCACGATATAAAATGTTTGGTGAGTAGGGGGTGTATGGTGGGGTTAACAAGAACTTCCCCGTCCGACGAGCTTAAGCCGAGCAACCGCGAGCGTGCCACCGTTTTCCACACCTACACCAAAGATGCCTTTTTTTCCGAGGGTATGTGAAAATCTTCATCAAGACACTATGAGGATCGACAGCGGTGCTCATAGTAGTGTGGGATTCTTACCCACTAAAAAACCTCCCTTCAAAACAGACTTGTTTTTATTTTTGCTACAACTAAGTATTCGACTTATCACGTAGTTTTCGTTTCGCGAAATAATGACGTTTTGCAGATACCTTCCCATTAGAAGTTCCTGCCAGCTCCGCAGTTTAGACGCGGTTACTTAACACGCTAAGTCTAAAGGTTTGATTCCTTGTAGACGGCGAAGTAAATTTCTTTCATCCAAAACTTGGAGGACTGTTATATTAGCGTGACTTTCTAGTCGACTTTTATGCTTTCTCGCGTAGTTTTTGATTTCGTCTTCGATTGCTTTAATGCCAAGATCTCTGTGGATATCGCTATTTCGGATATACCATGGCGCATTAACAATACCCCTTAGCACTTTGTTCTCAAAAGTTTGTAAAATTTTAATGTTACTTATTTTGGTACAACCCCAGAGTTGTATACCATATGTCCATACAGGCTTTAGCACCTGCTTATATAAAAGCAGTTTGTTATATATATTAAGCTTGGAATATTTTCCAAGTAACCAATACATTTCTCGAAATTTATTATCTAATTCTTTGCGTTTTTTCTTTATGTGCGTTTTCCATTTCAGCTTTGTATCAAGTGTCATTCCAAGATACTTAGCCTCGTTTGCAAACGGGATTGGAACCGAGTTTGAAAAGATTGGCAAATTATTTATTTTTTTATAAGTAAAATTTACATGAACAGATTTGGTCTCGTTGTGTGCGATTCGCCAAATCTTTGTCCATTCATTTACTCTATTCAAAGCTTCTTGCAGTTTCTCTGTAGTATCTTCGACCGTTTTACCTACTGCCAAGCTAGCAGTGTCATCGGCAAATGTAGCTAGCTCAGTGCCTTCTACTTGCGGTATATCACGAGTGTATAATAGATATAAGACTGGCCCAAGAACGCTTCCTTGCGGCACCCCAGCCATTATTTCCTTAAAATCAGAATATTCGTTTCCACATTTGACGCGGAATAGCCTATTCGTAAGGTAGTTCTTCAAAATATTATATAGGTGCTCTGGCAGAACTTGTCGTAATTTAAACTTTAAGCCTTCGTGCCACACCTTGTCAAAGGCTTGAGAAACGTCAAGGAATACGCTTGAACAAATCTTTTTTTCTTCAAGTGATTTTTCGATTACATGTGTTATTCGATGTACTTGTTCAACTGTAGAATGCTTACTTCTGAATCCAAATTGATGATCAGGGATGAGATGCCCTTCTTCTATTAACGGCTGTATTCGCCTAATCAATATTCTATCAAACACTTTGGATATAATTGGAAGAAGCGAAATCGGTCTATAAGACGTTTTTTCACTCGGCGGTTTTCTAGGCTTAAGGACCATTATAACTTCGGCGACTTTCCATTGACTGGGAACATATTGTAGTCTAATCGCGGCGTTTATAATGAACAGAAGCTTAATTAGAGCGTATCCAGGAGCTTTCTTAGGTTTAAGTTTCGTTATTTCTTCCCTAAGTTCGGTAAGCGTTGCATTTCTTATTACGCTATTGTCTATATACGACGTATTTATATTTTCAATAAGAGCTTGTCCATCAAACGGTTTGAAAGTTTCTTCCAGGTGGGCGGCAAAAACTTGCGCTTTCTCATTATCATGCCTGGCCAATTCGTCTTGATTTTTCCTAATTGGGGCGGCTTGAATTTGACGTTTTTTAATACCTTTTATAGCCTTCCAAAGCGAATAGTTAGAATCTTTTCCTGCCGTTAAGCTTTCTAGGTAAGTTTGTATTTCATTATTTTTAAGGTCTTTAATAGATATTTTTAGTGAGTTGCACAAACGATAAAGATGTGCTTTATGTTGCGGAGCCCGAGTTTGTTGCCATCTTTTACGCGATTTTCTCTTCTCCTTAATCATCTCTTTTATTTCCTGCGAATAAGTTTGAATGTAAATGGCCGGGGTTTTCTTAGGTTTGGGAGTATTCTTCCACGCGGCATTCTGTAGGATGTCGACGAAGCGATCAACTTCAACTTCAAGTTCATAGGGCGTTTTAAGTGATACGCTCAACTCAATATTTGCTTCAATATCTTTTTTAAAGCCATCCCAATTAGTTTTCGCGCCAGTTAATCTGGCCGGTCCTACTTTTTTAATCAAAGCTTCGCTTCTTCTTCTTCTTCCTTTTATCAGCGAGGCTATGATCCGAAAACAAGGGATCACAGCCCTCCCACTTAAAAGCTTCGCTTATCGTCATAATGATTGGAGAATGATCAGAGGAGAGATCAAAGCTTTCTTCAACTTTTATACAGTTGCCAGATATTCCTTTAACAACAAAGAAATCAATCAGATCTGGTATCTTATTTCTATCAGTTGGCCAATATGTTGGATTACCCGTCGAGTAAAAATCACAACTGAATTGCATACCCGCATTATAAAGCTTTCTACCTTTCTGAGAGGCGTACCTTGAACCCCAGAAGGGGTGTTTCGCGTTGAAGTCACCACCAATAATAAAATTTGGTTTAAGGAAGTTGAAGATGTTTGTGAAATCACTTTCTTAAAGTTTACATCGCAGTGGACAATATATAGACGAAATGTTGAAAGCAAAATGTCTATTTCTAACGCGTACCGTGCTTACTTGCATTGCTTCTAATTCAATCTTTACTTCCGCTAAGTGTTCGATAGATTCTCTTATAAACAAAGATGATCCGCCTCTGGCTCTTTCCGATGGGTGAAAGGTGTGATACCCGCTATATCCCCTTATCTTAATATTCGATTGCTTTGTCAGATGAGTTTCACAGGCTAAGCATATATCAATATCTTTTTCTCGTATAAATATTTCTAACTCGTCGAGTCTTTGTATGAGCCCGTTGGCGTTCCAAGTAAGAATTTTAAGCGTTTCTTTCATATTCTGGTTAAAGTGCGCGTGTTTTGAATGTTGTTTTCTAGTGCAACTAGTCTCTCGAAAATTAGTTTATGTGTTTTGCATTGCTCTTCAAGTTTCGCAAGAATTAGGGAAAAAAGATTGGATACATGATCTTCTGAACTACCTCTATCACCATTTTTCATTGTCGCAACTTGAGAAGGAGTCTTTACATTAAAGTTTGGACGGTTTCTTGCTTTAATCTCCCGTGAGTTGTCGGTCGTGTACGTACCCTTAACTGTCTTCGCCGCTTGAGCATAAGACTGCACGCCAATATTCGGAGATTTTGCTTCTGTCACCTTATCTCTATTACTTTCGGATTTTTTATCATTAACCGATCTTAAGTTAATATTGACGGATTTTTTATCTTTCGCTGCTTTTTTCGTAGCTATTTTGGGTCTGTTCTTGATTGGTTTCATATTCGGACGCATCGAATTTTTTAGCGTATCGCGGCGTTTTTGAAGCTCTTTCGCCACTTCGCAACCTTGATAGTTCGCAGGACGTTTTCCTTTGCAATTTATACAAGTGGCTGGGGTTTGCTTGTTTAGGTGACACTCTTCCGAGAGATGCTTACCTGCGCATTTAACGCATCGCGGCTCTTTCTGGCAGTAAGTCTGCGTATGGTTGAAGTCTTGACAGCGCTTACACTGCGGGATCGATCTGGAGCTCTTACGCATGGGTTCGATTTTGACCACGATGTTTAGAATAGTCTTGATACCATATATAATATCTTTATTTTCGTCTTTATCAAAACTAAGCATGAATAGTGGAAGTCCGCGCTTTACCAATTTTTATGATCTCCCTCCGACTGTTGCTTCTCCTTCTTGATAATATTGACTGCATCAAGAATTTTAAAGCCTTTGCCTTGAAGGTCGTGCATTACATCTTCTTTAGTGCACGACGGGTGGAGTCCCCTAGCTACAACACGCAGTGGTCTTTCTAACTTATTTTCATAAGTATACCACTGAATCTTTTCGGCATTAAATTTTTTAGATACTGATCGGTAACCGTCGGCATCATCGACATTGATTTTCCACGTATTGTTTCGCAGAGATGTCACCTTAAACTTCGATGCCAGCGTTCCTTTAAGGAGGCAATGCAACTTATTATAGTCCTTAATTCCGACGACGTTTATCGGTGGCGGAGGACGTAATTTTGGTTGTCGTTGCTTTTCTTGCTCCTCCTTACGCTTTTCATCTTTTTGTGGCTCGACTTCCGGTGAGGAACCAGCTTTGCGTTTTTTGCTAGGTCGTTTCTTTTCGACCCAATTCGTTTCGCGGTTAGCTCTTCTTCATCCGTCTGGTATTCGCGACTAGGTGAGCGATGTGGGCTAACTGTATTTCCCTTTGTAGGTACGTGTTTTTTATGGCATTATTTTCTTGCCTGAGTAAATCTACCTCTTTCTTAAGCTCACGATAGAGTAGCTCCATTTCGTTAAGCTTGGTACGGAGTACGTCGTTTTCCTCCTCAATGCTTTTAGATTTCGCTGAGTCCCGTTTTTCACACGTTTGCGCTTCTGGCGGACTTCTTTTTCCGGAGACGTTCGACCTTGTTGGTAGAGATCGAGATACCCTTGTACTTTTTGAGAAGGGACTTATAAGGTGCAATAAATAGCTCTCCCCAGAATCCGTAGAGCCGACCTCCGAAGAGGGTGGATTTTCCAGTTTACTTGGACTGCCACCTGGGGTATTCAAATCTTTTGTTTTGTTCATTGCATGTTTTTTGTATACACCATACTCGGTATACGGAGGGTGGATTTTAGTCGCCTCTTACGACAGGCATGCCTACCTCGGGTATATTCTAACCCCTACCCGAAGGGGGTCCTAACATATCCCATATGTATGTAATATATCTCAACAGCCACCTTAATCTATGCACTTACTTGCAGTATTCCAGTGCTCCAGACCTCGGATGTAAAATTTTTCCAGTTCAAGTCGCTGATGCCAGATGCTGAAGGGACTGTCTCCAGAAGAAAATTACACGGCGCGGGATTATGTTAAGTTAAAAAAAAAATTTTTCTTTTATATATTATTTTTAAGAAAAAACCGACACACACACTTGATTGAGGGCGCCGTGGTGTAAGTGGTTAGTGTGTCGGATCACTGCGCATGAGGTTCCAAGTTCGAATCCCAGAAAACACCAAAAAGTTTTTTCACGGTCCCAACTCTCGCGAGCGTCTGACAAACATCCGAGAGTATTGTTGTCACGAAAAAGCTTCTCAAATCGCCATTCGGAGTCGGCATTAAACTGTAGGTCCCTTCCATCAGTGTGAAAAATATAACGCACACAACATGAATGGTCGCGAGAAGCTAGGCTCTGGCCCTTTCAAAAACTGTTGCGCCAAATATGTGTATTTGTATTTGTACACTTGATTTTGTTTAAGCTCAGTAAATTTTACTTCACTTTGTAATTGTTTCAAAATTCAAAATTGTATTTTAAAAATGTAAAATTGTTAAAGAAAATTTTTTCAGTGTACCACACCACACTTTGTTTACTTTTTTGCTTTTTCAATTGCTGGCTCGAATGGACCAAAATGTTCGCGATAATTCTACCACTCTAAAAATATATGTAACAAAACCGCACAATAGCGTCTGTAAAAAATGTACCAGTAAAAAACTCCGTAAAATAATAAAAACCCTTTTCCTTTTAAACGTTATAAACTGTGTGTCGTTTTACTTTCTTTGTTCTTTTTTTTTATTATTGACAATAGCAAAGTATATAGCAAATTGACATTTCGAAATTTTTCTTGTAATTTAGCCAACGAATAGAGGAAAAATAAATGACAAAGCACAACAAAATAGTTTTTAATTTTTTATTATTCTCGATCACGTCCGCACGCTATCACTCCTTGCTGAACTCCGAGCTCCTTTTCTTTGTCATCACATAAGGAAACATAACGCAACACAGACGAACGAGGATCGCAGAAACTGTTCGTCAGTGTATGGCGTCATGCATCAGGCGATATGTAAATATATTATCGTGTGCGTATGGTTTCAGTTGTTGTTCGCTTATGTGGTCACGTAGTCTTGAGGATAGGTATTTATATACATAATTGAATACATTACAACTTAGTAAGTAAATAGGAAAGCATACAGTATCTCAGCAGGGAAAGTGTTTTATAGGGTAAAGAATTTATGAATACATTACAATATACATAATTGAACACATTACAACTTATTAAATAAATAGGAAAGCATAGTGTCTGCAGCAAGGAAAGTGTTTTAAAGGATAAGGAATTTATGAATACATTACAATATACATAATTGAATACATTACACTCTTGATATATACATATATATTAATTATGGGAGGGTTAAGGGAGTTGCCATACTATCTCAAACAGTAGTCAAATGACTGAACCAATTATCATACGCAACTTTTTATCAAAGAAGAACATGAATAAACAATAGCATGCTCTGAAATTTTTTTATTTTTTTTTTTTGTTTTTCCGAGGGTTGGTGAAAAATCTTCCATAGACACTATGAGAATAGCAAGCGCGTGCTCATAGTAGTGTCAGATTCTTACTGACTAAAAAAACACCACCCTTCGATATAAATTTGTTAGATATCGCAACTAGGTAATAACTTATCAAGCAATTTTTCTATCACGAAATATAAACGTTTGGCAGGTTACTTTCCATTGAAAGATCCTGCATGTTCCGCAATCTAGACGCGGTTTATCATTATCTCGCCAAGTCGAAGGGTTTCGTCCTTTGTAGTCGGCGCAATAAATTGCTCTCATCCAAAATATTTAGGACTGTATTGTTGGCATGTCCGATTAGTCGGTTTCTATGGTTTCTCGCGAAGCTTCTAGTTTCAGTTTTATTTGTCGGAATTCCGAGATCCCTGTGGATATCGTCATTTCTAATATACCACGGTGCTTGAGCAATCTCTCTTAGCACTTTATTTTGAAAAGTTTGTAAAATATTGGCATTTGTTTTATGGTACAACCCCAAAGTTGTATACCGTAGGTCCACACAGGCTTTATCACTTGCTTGTATAAAAGCAGTTTGTTCTCAGTACTGAGCTGTGAATGTTTTCCGAGTAACCAGTACATTTCGCTATATTTTATTTCGAGTTCTTTAGGTTTCATTTTCACGTGCGAATTCCATTTCAGCCTTGCGTCGAGTGTCATTCGCAGGTATTTGGTTTCGTTTGCAAAAGGTATTCGGGCCGAGTTTAGGAAAATTGGCAAGTTATTAGTTTTCTTGTAAGTGAAATTCACGTGAACAGATTTAGATTCGTTGAGGGCGATCCGCCAGTCCCTCGTCCATTCATTTACTTTATTTAGCGCTGTTTCGGACTTAAGTTGTTAGTCCAAACCAAAAGAAAGTGGACCTTGCAACCGTAAGTTGTAGTTGAAAGGGGACTTAAGATGTTAGTCCAAACCACGAATGAAGGTAACTTTACAACCGTAAGTTGTGGTTGAAAGAAGTGGGAAAGGAAACTCTAGCAGAGTATTTCTGATACGTTATAATGACCTTTATTTATTATTAATTGACTTTGCTCGTGACACTTGATGCTTTACTCGTTAACTCAAAAGGAAAGAGTGACAAAATTAGTTAGAGCTAGGTTAAATGAAACCTCTGTTTTTATATACTAGTTCCAGCTGATCTTATATACAATGTGTATCGAGTTCAATAAACTTTGCCATAAATTTCTGAACATGATCGCTTACATTTACATACAAAGAGATAATACATAGATAGACAATGTGATCAATGCCCCCTATTGAAAGTCTTGTAGTTAGACTGTAAAGCATCTATTCATGTAGTGCATCCTTTCTCTTTCCTTAATTCGGCCATCATTAAATCAGCCGTAGTTGTTTTACATGTTGTAAGCAATAAGCTTTATGATGGATGGGAGAGAGATAGCATGCATTACAACTGGCCTAGCTTATTACTTCACATATTTGACATTAGTTTTTCGACATGTTTACATCGTGTGTGGTTAAGTTTCGTGTGTGCTTAGTAAAATAAATTTAATTTTTGTATAAATCGAATTGGCTAATGTTCATTGAACCACCAAGTTTTCAATATGTTAGTTGCACGCGCAACTTACTATTAATCCATATTGTACTTGGTAATTCAATGCACAAAGCCTATTAAATTGCATCTAAGGTGTCAAATGTGTAAAGTGTTTTGGATTTCCTTTTATAAGTTTGTTGTGCAGCAACATCCGCCTCAGGATGTCGAGTTAGTGATGTTCAGTGTGGAGGAGTTACAGCTGCGGTCATCGACTTCATATGTAGATTATGATTATTGAGGTGTTCTTGTGGACATCTAAATGTGCAGTTCTAATGTGTTGAGCGGACATTTTGCGCAATGATGTTTGGTTCAGATGCCTTTCTTGGATTGTGTATATATCGATGCTAGATCGTGAGGTTTCTCACCCAAAGAAATGTGTAAAAAACGGTTGCATTAGAGTTTGTTTAACGGATTGCTGGTAAATTTAATGTGATTATTTAGCTGGTGTTGTGCCTTCACTTCACCTGGAGGTGGATATGCTTTTAGGTGAATTGGGTGCGTTGACCTTGCTTATTGGGGTTGCTTATATATACGGCGAAAGTTTTATGGGGTTTATAATTCATGTATTTATAAGTTCATACACGTTTATTTCACGGCTGTTTATATTTCAAAAGTTCAATAGTCCAATGTTTATGTTTGCGATTCGTTCGACGAATTGGATACCGGCAAGGGGGATAATTTTGCGATCGAACGTTTTAATACCGACTTTTCTATTTTTATAGTCACCACGCGCGTAAGACCATCTGCTCCGGAATGTAGTTCTATTACCCGAGCGAGTAACCACGACATTGGAGGCAGATTGTCTTCCTTGACTTACTTACTTATGTCCTGTATACCCTTGTGGGTCCTAGGGCCTCTACTACGCCTACGCGCCATCGTGTACGATTTCTGGCAATGTGTCTGAGTTCTCCCCAACTTTTCCCTAACTGCCGTGCCTCCTTCTCGACTGTTCTGCGCCATGTTCTCCTCGGACCGCCAGGTCTTCTGCCATCCTGAGTTAGAGGGTTCTATTGCATAGTATGGTTCGCTATGGAGCTGCCACCCTTTCGGAACGTGTGACCAATCCACTGCCACTTCCTTGACGAGGACAATGTCTCCCACGTTGATGTTTGGCCTTTGCTGATGCCATTTTGGACGATTTTTGAAGAAGATGGAGGTACGTTGAGCTCCATTGCTTCCAGAACGCGTTAAACGTTGAAGGTATCTCCATCGATCCAAGCTATTGAGATTTTTGTCGTTGAGATTTCTGTCGGGAACTGTGCGAAGTGGAGCTCCAATGAGAAAATGTCCCGGTGTCAATACTGACAGATCATCAGGGTCGGACGTCATTGGACTCAACGGCCTTGAGTTGAGGCATGCTTCAATTTGAGCGAGAAGCATCGCATATTCTTAATCAACCCATTTAGGAAAAGCTCGAGGCTACAAAGATCTCCGCCTCAGGAGTTTTCACCTAAAGCGCAAAATAAAAGTCTCGCAAATCCGGATATGTTAATTCGGAAAACGCAAGCTTTCGAAGAGAGTACTCTGCAAAAGGAGAACGCCGTACTCCGAAAGAGGCTCGACGAAATGGAGATGTTGTGTCGAGATCTCAAAAACAAGCTTCATAAACTTGAATCTCAAAACGAGTCTTCAAAAACGCAGACGGTTATCCACTGTGAGCCTTCTCCGGGTAGCCATCACTACAGCACGGATGAAGAAGAACTCACGCGCGAAACGGATTGGACACTCAAACGAAGACCATCTAAAACACGTAAGGCCGGTTCATCGCCTGAAGTTGTTCCACAACAGCAACCTAATCGCAAAGCGCAGCCGAAACCGGAAAAGCAAATTGAAAGCAAACGCGCCCCTCCACCAATAAATATCACGGGCGGTGTCGACTATATTTCTCTGAGGGAAATTCTAAAAACAACGATCGCTAGTGAATTTAAAGTAACTTCCTTGCGAAACGATGCGTGGAAAATCAAGGTTAATGACGCTGAGGGCTATCGGGCTGTATCTCAAAGGCTAAATAAGGAAAAAATTCAATGGCATACTTACGAAGACAAGTCTGAGAGACCCTTGAGCGTCGTAGCTAGGGGGCTTCATCCATCATGCGCTAATGAAGACGTTATAGATGATTTACGCGTTAGAGGTTATAACATTCTGGACGCCGTGAACCTTTTAAAAAAAGATAGAAAACGACCAGAATGGGGTGAAGAAACTACATTGAAACGTAAGCTTCCGCTTTTTGTGCTATCATTCCATAAAACGGAAAGCCAGCAAAAGATATTCAATATTCGTACAATCATGAGTATGGTCGTTAAAATTGAGCCGCTACGTGTCAACACGAAGACAATCCCTCAATGCAAGCGATGCCAAGAGTTTAATCATACACAAGCGTACTGTCGGAAAGAGCCGCGCTGCGTTAAGTGCGCTGGGAAACACTCTTCGGAAAATTGCAATTTGAGCACAAAAGGAATTACAGATGCGACGGAAAAAATCGACAACGCCGATTGTACGGGGAATGAAATCAGTCGATCGGGCTCCTACGTCGGAAGAACGTATTGCTAGCGGTCTCGTAAGCCAGTTGTACAGATTCCTAAGCCGACTGGAAGGACGCTCGAATCAGCAGTGCAGACTCTTGAAACAGTCAATCAGCCTTCTAAGCCGGTTAAACGTACGTCAAAGTCTTCCACTAAAAAGGCTGAACGAAAAATAACCTCTGACAAGCCAGCGAACCCCGTACGTTCAACGTATTCTCAGGCTGCAGTCAAAGCAACCAAACGAAACGTCGGATCACCCTCTGATCCATTGAATGAAATTCTAAACTGCATCTACGCTATGTTCGAGGAACAATGTGAAATTAACAAACGGATTCTCGAACGTCTCAGTAACGTCGAAAGCTTTTGTATGGCTAACCATAAATCTAAATCTAACTAAATACAAACATTTTATCAAAATCAATCATCGATTACTGTGACGATGAGAAAGTTACGTGAAATTTTTGGGAGAAACAACGTGCCAACAAAACGCACTATTTATCGTGTAGTGAATGATTTCGAAGAAAGATGGTCTGTAGGTGATATGCCCAAGCATGGGCCACAACGTACTGCAAGATCGGCTGAAAACATTACTGCAGGATTACAATGGAATTACTGCGAGACCTCTTTCCACAACAAGTTATTTCAAAAAATGGTGATGTTGATTGGCCTCCACGGTCGCCTGATTTGACTGCTCCTGACTTCTTTTTGTGGGGATATCTGAAAAGCAAGGTTTATGCAAACAAACCAGAAACACTTGAGCAACTCAAACAACATATTCGTGATGAAATTAATGAAATACCGCGTGAAATGTGTGAGAATGTAATGAAAAATGTGGTCAAAAGGGCTCGCATTTGTGAAACTAGCAGAGGCGGACATTTACCTGATATTGTATTCCATACATAATTGCCGACATTAAATAAAACATTTATCAATATAAGATCCATTCTCTTGAATTTAATCAAAAATTATAAACAAACAAAGTAGTATACCTTCCCGGCGGACACCCTGTATGAACTCTTTGATTAAAATAGTAACATGGAATGCAAACGGACTCTTACAAAAATCTAACGAATTAGAAATGTTTCTAATAAGAGAAAATATCGACATATGTTTGATCTCCGAAACCCATCTAACAAGGGAATCGCAGATAAAGATAAGAGGCTACGCTGGTTATCACGCCTATCATACTTCTGATAGAGCGCGGTGCGGTTCGTCCTTATTCATTAAAACTAACATCGAACATTCAGTCGATATAAGCATAGAGCTGGAAAAACTTCAGTTGTGCGCGGTAAGGGTTAAAAATAAACACCTGAGTTACAATATAGCGTCTGTTTACTGTCCGCCGCGATGCCCACTAGAAAAAGACGACTACTTTCGTGTCTTCAATGCTCTTGGTTCAAATTTTCTTATTGGTGGAGATTTCAACGCGAAGCACACCTTCTGGGGTTCAAGATGTACATCTTCTAAAGGAAAAATTCTCTACGAAGTGGCAAATGAATTCGGTTGTTGTTTTTATTCGACAGGAAAACCGACCTAACTGACTCACCAAAAATTCCCGATCTTATCGATTTTTTTGTTACAAAAGGCATTTACGAGAAGTTTGTTACAGTCAAAGAATGTTCTGACCTCTCTTCTGACCACTCGCCGGTAATTTTATTACTTGGAGAAGCGCTGATCAAGAAAAAAGGACCTCCAAGACTCACTAGCAATAGAACAAACTGGGAGGGCTTTAGAAATGATTGCGAAACAAATATCGCCTTAAATGTATCACTTAGAACACCTTGTGAACTAGAGGACGAAATTGATCGTTTCGTGGAAGCAATTCAAAGAGCGGCATGGAGAAACACTCCTTCTAGAAGCTATAAGATCAACCGCAACGAAAAGTATCCCAGAGAAATCATTGAACTAGTTAGAGAGAAACGAAAAGCGCGAAAGAAATGGCAAATCACTCGTGCACCGCAGCATAAAACGGTTCTTAACCGACTATGCAATCGCCTTAGAGATAGTATTCGCGAATTTAAAAGCAAAAAGATCTATCTTGAAAATCTTTCCGGTGAAAGAGAATCAAATTATTCGCTTTGGAAAGCGCTAAAAGGCATCCGGAAACATCAAATGCAAGCGCCACCAATTCGGAAAAATGATGGAAACTGGGCCAAGAGCGACAAAGAAAAGGCAGAACTTTTTGCTTTGCACTTAGAAGAAACGTTTAAGCCATTCGACGGCCCTTCGTTAACGCCCGACTCCCCAGTCACGAGATCTGACAACTTTAAAGTAAAAAAAGTTGCATTGATTGAACTGAGGGAAGTGATTAAAAATTTAAAGGCGAAAAAAGCTCCAGGTTACGACTTGATAACGGCGCAGGTAGTCAAGGAATTGCCGAATAAAGCTATTATGAAACTGCTCTATTTGATCAACGCTTCGTTCAGATTGCTTTATGTTCCGAGGCAATGGAAAGTCGCCGAGATTATAATGGTCCCGAAATCAGGCAAACCGCTAAATGAGAAGAAATCATATCGGCCTATTTCCCTATTCACTATTGCCGGTTATCTCAAAAATATTTGAAAAACTTCTTTCCAAACGTCTACAGCCCGTAATCGACAAAAGACGTCTCATTCCTGACCATCAGTTTGGATTTAGAATTAAACATTCTACAATTGACCAAGTCCACAAAATAACTGACGTGATTGAGAAAGCTCTGGAAGAAAAAAAGATTTGTTGTAGTGTATTTCTTGACGTCTCACAAGCTTTCGATAAGGTTTGGCACGAAGGCTTGGAATATAAATTGCAACGACTACCGCCACGGCAACTCTTTTTAATCTTACGATCGTACCTCACCGAGAGACTCTTTCGTGGTAAGCACGGAAACGATTACTCTGACTTCAAGGAGATTGCAGCCGGAGTCCCGCAAGGAAGTGTCCTTGGCCCACTTCTATATGTACTCTACACGCGTGACATCCCGCAAGAAAGAAACTGTGTCGTCGCCACGTTTGCGGACGATACGGCGATATTGACAACGGGAGATACCATTGAAGCAGCAACCGCAAAGCTTCAACATGCTATTAATAAAGTCCACGATTGGACGAATTCTTGCCGTATTGTGCTGAACGAAAGCAAATCTACTCACGTCAACTTTACGTACAAAAAAGATGGATAGATTGCGTGTATATCTAAACTCGGCTCAGATACCGTACGCAAACGAAGCAAAATATCTAGGAATGACTCTAGATGTCAAGCTCAAATGGAAATCGCACGTGAAAAAGAAACGCGACGAACTTCAAAACAAATACCGACAAATGTACTGGCTACTCGGAAAACATTCGAAGTTGAGCCTACATAACAAACTGCTTATCTATAAGCAAGTGCTATAGCCAGTGTGGACGTATGGTATACAACTATGGGGTTGTACCAAGAAAAGCAATAGAAACATCATACAAACTTTTGAAAATAAAGTTCTTAGAACGATCGTTAACGCACCGTGGTATGTACGTAACGAAGATAGTCATCGAGATCTGGGAATTCCCAGCGTCGTCGAAGAGATAAGAAAATTTGCGCGTAAACACAAAGATCGTGTTCACGGCCATTGTAACCGTACTATCACTCAACTACTTGATGCGAACAATTCAATTCGTCGTCTTCAAAGGACAAAACCTTTTGACCTCGCGTCATAGCATACGAAGGTCGTGAAAAAGGCAGGAACTTTCATTGGAATTTAATCTGTCTAAAGTGCTACATTTATTTTTAATCACATACGATCATCTTTTTCTAGAATAACGATTCTCGTAAGCGAAAATAAAACTGCTGGATAAGCGTCGGCTTAGTTGTAGTATTACTTTTGAGGAGAGGTGTTTTTTTAGTGAGTAAAAATTTCACACTACCATAAGCACGCGCGGTCGGGCCTTATGGTGTCTTTGGAAGATTTTTCACCTGCTCTCGGCAAAAAAAAAAATAAAAATTATTCTTCGAATGTTAACTTGGACGCGCCGATGGTTCGCTTAAGGTGAAATTTTATTGACTTAACTCCTGCCTCCCAAAATGTGGTGATGAGGGAGGGTTAAAGTGCCACATGGTATTCTGAGAAGCAAACTTTCAGCGACTTCAGTTGACCATTCCGAGGAAATCACTCGACTATCCTTCCGAAGTTCGTTGTTCGCTCCTTTGAAGTTGGTACCGCAGTCGCTAAACAAATTAGCACAACTTCCTCGTCTGGCCACAAATCTTCTATATGCTGCTATAAAGGCTGCTGCGCTGAGATCGCTGACTAATTCTATGTGGATGGATTTAGTGGATAGGCAGAGAAAGATTGCAATATATCCCTTGGTAGATTTGTTGCACCTACCCTTCCACAACTTTAACTCTACGGGGCCAGCATAATCCACACCCGTGTTGCTAAATGGTCTTGAGACAACAATCCGCTCTACTGGAAGGCTGCCCATGAGCTGCTGTTGCATTTTTGCGTTGTAGCGATGGCATCGGACGCAGTTATGAATCGCTGATTTCACCAGCCTTTTCAAATTCGTTATCCAGTAGATTCGGATTTCAGCCATCATTAGCTGTTAGCCACCATGAAGGGTACGTTGGTGCACATCGCGAACAACTAATTTTGAAAAGTGATGTGATTCCTTAAGTATTAGGGAATGTTTTTGGTTAAAGGGGAGTGGTGAATTCGTTAAACGACCTCCTACGCGTAATATTTCCTTGGAATCGAGAAACGGATTTAAGTTTCGAATACTACTATTTTTTGTGATGGGCTTGTTAAGCTGTAACGCTTTAATTTCTTCTGGAAACAGCTCTCTTTGAACCATATTGATAATCTTACCATGAGCTGAGCTCAATTCCTCACAAGTGATTGGATGCGTGTCCAGTAGCCTCCTCTTTACCTTATGTCTTAAATTACAGACATACCGTCGCCAGATAGCTATACAGCGAACAAGTCGTTTCAAAGTGGAAAATTTTGTAATTATGGATTCATTTATGATGCCGCAATGTGATGTCACGCTGAAGTGATTGGTGAGTCTATTTGTTTGTTTGTCGTCGTGAAAGAATGCTCTTGTTTCTGCTGTTTTGTTTCGTCCTCTTGTCTCCAAATCTGTTTTAAACGGTGTTTCTGCTGAGAAGCTAGTTTCAAGGAACCCTTGAAGGAAAGAGGGGCCATTCCACCACATTTGGTTACCAATGAGCTCTTCCGGGGATAATCCCCTGGATCCGAAATCTGCAGGATTGTCCTTACTACCCACATGTCGCCAAGTAGTAGAGCTCACAAGTGCTTGGATTTCGGCTACCCGATTAGCTACGAATGTTGTGCGAATTGACGGATTTCCCTTGATCCATGCTAAAGTTATCATAGAGTCGGACCATGCGAATAGTTCCACCTCATTGAAATGCATAGCCTTCTCTGTTTTACGTAGAAGCCTAGCCAATAGCAATGCTGCGCAGAGCTCTAAGCGTGGTAGTGATATACATTTTACTGGAGCGACTCTAGTTTTAGAAGTTATCAAACGGATGTGCTCCTGACCATTTTTTACAACTCTTGTGTACACCACTGCTGCATACGCTTTCTCAGACGCATCGCTGAAGCCATGCAGTTGGACCTTGGCAGAGTTTTCGTACTCAATCCAGCGCCGTATTTGGATGTCTTGTAATTTGGAAAGACTACTGCGAAGGTCTTTCCAAGATTCTTCTATATCTCGAGGTATCGGACCATCCCAAGGCAAATCCTTCAGCCAAAGCTGTTGTAATATTAGCTTGGCCTTAACAATGCAAGGCGAAATCCATCCTAGAGGGTCGAAAAGTCTAGCAATATCCCCCAACACGGAACGTTTGGTGTGTTTTTCTACCTTGGGTAAGTTGAATGTGTAATTGAAAACATCCTTTCCCGGATGCCATTGGATACACAGGGTTTTGATAGCATCCGGAGAATCAAAAGTTAACGGAAGGTTGACTTCTCTTTCCGTTTCAGGTATTTGCTCCAGAACCGTTGAGAAATTACAAGCCCATTTGCGCAGAGGAAATCCCGCTTCCCTTAAAGCCGATAGAACATCTCCTTGCAATGTAATGGCGTCCTCTTTGTTGTCGGCCCCATATAAAAAATCATCGACGTTAAACCCTTCAAGAATAGCTTTAGTTACATGAGGATGTGTGGTTTCTACATCAGAAGCTACTTGATGCAGTGTCCATATTGCTGAGAATGGTGCTGATGCCGTACCAAAAGTAACAGTATTGAGAGCAAATACTTTGATGGGCCTATCACTTTTCTCTCTCCACAAAATGAGTTGGTATGAAGTATCCTCCGGCGCCATCCATATCTGTCGATACATCATACTTATATCTGCTGCAACAACTACCTTGAATTTCCTCCATTGAGCAATGATATCTCTGATATGTATCTTGTTGAATCCTCGGTCCCACCATCAAGTGGTCGTTCAAGGAAACTCCGTTTGAGGTTTTGCAAGACGCATCGAAAACCACACGAAGTTTGGTTGTGGTGCTTGATTGCTTAAAGACAGCATGGTAAGGAAGGAAGTAGTGTTCTCCGTTGATCTTTTCAAAATTTATTTCCACCAAGTCTTACATATTCGTTGATGTATTTGGTGTATGCTTCCTTCAGTTTTGTGTTGGATTCGAGGCGTCTTTCAATTTGAAAAAACCTAGCCATTGCTGCCCCCTTTGAATTTCCAAGTTTTGGACGGATGTTGTCCTTGAACGGGAGCCGTGCCTGGTATCTACCGTCATTCCTTCGCTGCACTGTCTGCTGGAAGTGTTGTTCACACCTTTCTTCCTCCTGCGTGAGTTTTCTATCGTCCAAGTTTTCTTCAATTTCCCAAAATTGCTTGAGTTGCGCATCTAGGGAATTATAGTGGGTTCGAACCGTCAGAGTACTCAAACGTGACTCGATATTTGTGGTACCTGTCAGAATCTACCCTAACGTGGTCTGTTGTGCAACCGGAGACCCCTGTTGACCCTTCACCAGGCCTTCTAAGATGATGGAAGCATACACGTCGGCACCTATCAGAAGATCAATCTTCCCAGGAACGTTGTAGGATGGATCTGCTAATTTAAGTTTTGACAGGTGATTCCATTGCGAGACCTCCATGTGATATGTTGGCAACAAAGAGGTTAATTTAGTGAAAACAAACCCCCTGACATCGAGACAGAATGATGCATTGGTTAAGGAAAAAATCGTGAAATCGACCTGATGGAATGCAGTGCCCGTTGAAATTTGCCCTAAACCAGTAACATTCGCTAATGTTCGTCGCTTTCTTAAGTTGAGAAGTTGACAAGCATTCTCTTTAATGAAAGTAGCCTCTCAGCCAGGGTCTACCAATGCCCTAAGAACATGTTGCGTTCCCGTAGAGGAATAAACTTTCACCAAAGCTGTAGCTAGTAGGGCTTTAGATTGCATTTGATTAAAAGGCGCATTAAACGTTTGATTTTCGAGGTTAAAGCACCCTCTTGCTCATTGCTTAACGTATTGGATGTGATAACGTGATTCGTATTTTGAATAAAGTGAGTGCTATACTGGGAATTATTGTTGTGCCTCCCGAAATGCGAATTATGCGGCGTTGTCTGTTGGTTATTGTTTGGATTCAACACAACTTTCGACTCAATATGTAGTCTACTGTGGTGCTTAAGGCCACATTTATAGCAACGGTTACTGCTGCTGCAAGTTGATGAATGGTGATCATAACCAAGGCATTTAGAACATATGGAATTTTGCCTAACTACTTCGACGCGTGCTTTTGGTTCCATGCTCAAAAATGTCTTGCAATGCCGTATTCCATGAGAGGCCTTGCACAGCCGACAAAGAAACTGCTTGTTTTCAGCTTGCACTTTAACGTGGAAGGCTGTAGCTGTAGCTTTGCGAAAATTAGTTGTTGGTCCTGGCTGTCTTGAAAATCCGCTTTCTTCTAAAAAAATTTCTAACGAACTGAATCGACCTTCAATAAATGATGAAAAAGTCTTCCAGTCAGGAAGAGCCTTGGAAGTGCCTAACTTATTTTCTCAATCTCTTTGTGTTTGAGGAGGAAGTTTGGGGTATACTATAAGTATGCAATCCCAAGCGTCGGTTGTTATTCCTAGATTGTTAAGTGCATGAATACACTCAGTGCTGGTATCATGCAAGGATTTGAGACCTGTGGCGGATTCATGGGTGAGTTTCTTTTGTTCCGTTAGTATTCTAAGCTGTGTGTTAACAAGTTTACGCTTGTTCTGAAATCTATCATTTAGGATTTCCCAGATACATAACTTTTTGCGTCGATGGGGAGGTGTTGTATTAAGCGTGCAGCTTCGTCACACACAGAGGTTTTAAGATACTGCAGTTTCTGAACGTCAGATAGATCGGTGTTTTGATCGATCATGCTCTCAAACAATTTATGAAACTCATACCATTCCTCAAATTTGCCAGAGAAAGGCTTAATATGAATTGGTTGAAGGGTACTTCACATGAGGATGACTTTGACGTATTTAAACGAGACGTTTCTAAAACCGAATTGCTTTTCTCTGCAAATTTATCGATTTCATATTGAATCATACCGATAAAACTCAAGTAAATTCGCTTGATTTTTAAAAATGTTTCGTTTTCAAAATATTTATCTTTTATAGGATCAGCAGCGTTATTTACGATAGCACTGTGATTCTTTTTTGAAAACATCTTCAATCTCATCGCGATACGCGTTCACATACCCCCTTGAACTTCGCGACACGATTTCTTTTTTAAATTCTTCAAAATCCGTTTGAAGTTCTTCAAGAGTTTTGTCTTGAATTTCAATGTATTTGCATAGTTTAGACATTTTGTAAATAAATTTGCACTAGCACTTGGTTGATTTTTTTTATTTAGGATAAAGTATTTAAATATATGTTTGTGGACAATTGGTAGAAAATAAGTTGAAATTCCTACCTTGATATTTCAGTTCAATGAGTTGAAAACTGAATTGATTGCCACTTCGTTGTTGCTGGATGCCGCTAATTGATCTCCGTTGTAATCGCTTGGTGTCTTCAATGCTGTTCTGCTCCGGTACTTGCCGCAACCGGATTCCGTTGCTCCAGGTTTCCGTTGAACCAGTTCCTGCTCCGTTGAACCAGTTTCTGCTCCGTTGAACCGGACTCGTACTCCTTTTTCTGCTCCGTTGAAATGGTAACCAAATGTGGTGGAATGGCCCCTCTTTCCTTCAAGGGTTCCTAGAAACCAACTTTTCAGCAGAAACACCGTTTAAAACCGATTTTGAGACAAGAGGACGAAACAAAACAGTAGAAACAAAAGCATTCTTTCACGACGACAAACAAATAAATACGTGCAGTTTTGCAGCCGTTTCTTCGATTGTTTTGCCTACTGCTAGGATAGCGGTGTCATCGGCAAACGTAGCAAGGATAGTGCCATCTTCTTTCGATATATCACGAGTATATAACAGATAAAGAAGCGGCCCAAGAACGCTTCCTTGTGGTACGCCGGCCGAAATTTCTTTGAGCTGCGAGTATTCGTTTCCATGTCTAACACGGAAGAGTTTATTCCCGAGATAAGATACTAGAATATTGTATATCTAAGCATACAGGGAGAGCTTGTCGTAGATTGCAATTCAAGCCATCATGCCACACCTTACCAAAGGCTTGCGAGACGTCAAGAAATACGCTTGAGCAAATCTTTTTTTCTTCAAATTCTTTCTGGATTACGTCAGTAATTCTATGCACCTGGTCAATCGTCGAATGCTTACTTCTGAACCCAAACTGATGATCAGGGATAAGATTATTTTCTTCTATAACCGGTTGGAGACGCCTTAGTAATATCCTCTCGAAAATTTTCGATATGACTGGTAGAAGCGAAATTGGTCTATACGATTTTACCACATTTGGCGGTTTTCCTGGTTTTAAGACCATTATTACTTCCGCAACTTTCCATTGGCTCGGAACGTGTTTTAATCTGAGCGCAGCATTTACAATACAGAGAAGCTTAATCAAAGCTTTTCTAGGTAAAACTTTGAGAATTTCTCCGGTGATTAAATCATAACCAGGAGCTTTCTTAGGTTTTAGAATCTCGATCTCATTTTTGAGTTCCCTAAGCGTTGCACTTGTGAGTGTTAAATTGCCAGATGGTAAATCCGGCCTATTGATGTTATCGTAAACCACTTGACTATCGTACGGTTTCCCGTACCAATTCATTTGACTTAATTTGATTGGCGGCGCGGGGACTTTGGCCTTTTGGTGCCTTTTACGACTTTCCAAAGTGAATAATTGGAATCTTTTTTCGCTGTTAAGCTTTCAAGGTAAGAGCCTATTGCACTATTCTTAAAATCCTTAATAGTTTTCTTCAACGAATTGCACAGACGATTCAAGTGTGCTTTATGGTGCGTAGCACGACACTGTTGCCATTTTTTACGCGCTTTTCGTTTTTCCTTGACCAATTCCTTTATTTCCGGAGGATATCGTAGGCCTTATTTATCCGGCGTTTTCCTTGGAATGGGAGTATTATTCCAAGAGGCGAGCTGAACGATCTCAACGAAGCGATCAACTTCAACCTCAAGTTCATAGGGTGTCATAAGTGGGACGCTCAGTTCAATACTATCTTCAATTTCGTTCTTAAAACCTTCCCAGTTAGTTGTTCTACCAGTTAATCTCGCTGGCTCTAGGTTATAGACTAGTTTTTCGCTCAATGTCAAAATAATTGGGGAATGATCAGACGACAGATCAAAACTCTCTTTGACTTTTATGTGGTTGGTAGATATTCCTTTCACAACGAAAAAATCTATCAGATCAGGTATTTTTGATGTATCAGTTGGCCAGTAAGTCGAATGGAAATCACAACTGTACTCCATACCTGCCCCATAGAGCATTCTACCTTTTTCGAGCTGTATCTTGAGCCCCAGAACGTGTGTTTCGCATTAAAATCGCCGCCAATAATGAAATTAGGTTTAAGCGATTCAAACAAGTTAGTAAAATCACTTTTTTCAAGCGCGAAACGCGGTGGACAGTAGATAGTCGAAATTTTAAGAGTACGCTGACTATTTTTAACTCGAATCGTGCAAAGTTGCAAAGTTTCAAGCTCTATCTTTAGGTCTTCGGATTGCTCGATAAAGTCTTTAATAAGCAAGGATGATCCGCCTCTCGCTTTTCCCGAAGGGTGACAAGCGTCGTAATCATTATAGCCTTTACTTTTAAATGCGATTCCTTTTTGATGTGGGTCTCAGAAATCAAGCAAATATCAATATCTTTTTGGCGCATAAATATTTCCAATTCGTCAAGTTTTTGCAAAAGTCCGTTTGCATTCCAAGTACATATTTTTAACATTCGTTTGTCAGTCATATTCTAGTTGAAGTGCGCGTTTTCTGTGAATTATTTTCAAGCTTAACCAGCCTATCGAGAATAATTTTATTTATTTTGCTTTGTTCGAGGTCGAGGACTTTTCTGTTGTCACTCTTTCCCTCACCTTTTCGTGCTCTGAACGCGGTAGTTTTAGTTTGGCTAGTTTCTCCTGTGCATTCTTACGCTTTGGCTTAGTTTGCAATTTTGATTTTATATTTAGTGGCTTAAGGAGAGCATCTCTCCGTTTTTGCAACTCCTTACCTACTTGACAGCCTCTATAATTTGCCGGGTGCTTTCCCTTACAATTAACACATGTTGCAGAGGTTTGTTTGTTTACTCCACAAACTTGGGAGAGGTGATTTCCGGCGCATTTCTCACATCGTGATTCTTTTCGACATTACGTTTGCGTATGATTGAATCCTTGGCATCGTTTGCACTGAGGTATCAATCTTGTATTCTTGCGCATGGGTTCGATTTTGACTACGACATTCAGAATTGATCTTATTTCGTAAACCTTATCCAAACTCTCAGCTTTATCAAAAGTTAGCATAAAAAGAGGAAGCCCGCGCTTTACCGTCGTTTCCTCGCATTCCAATTTTTGTTTTTCCCGTTTAATTAAATTTACTGCATCGACGATTTTAAAGTTTTTGTTCTTCAAATCGTGAACAACATCTTCCTTTAAGCATGAGGCATGAAGTCCTCTAGCTACGACTCGTATCGGTCTTTCAGATTTATTTTCGTAAGTATACCACTGAATTTTTTTCAGTATTCAGTTTATTAGATACTAAGCGGTAACTGTCTAGGTCCTTTACGTTTACTTTCCATTTGTTGTTGTTGAGCGATGTTACTTCAAAATCGGATAGCAACAGAGGTTTAAGAATAGAATGCAGTTCTGCAATTCCGATTACGTTTATTGGTGGCGGTGATCGTACCTTAGTTCGTGGATTTTCTTCGACACATGTGTTTATTTTGTCACGTTATCTTCTCGCTCATTTTGCGTGTTTTCTTGCGACGTTACCATTTCGGGCGAAGAACCAGCTTTTCTTTTCTTAACTGGTCATTTTTTTAGGATCCCGAGCTAGTTCTTCTTCATTCGTTTGATAATCAGTGTTATCGGGTACGTTTGAACTCGCAGCAGACTCATTACGAGGTTTCTTTATATCCTTAAATACTTTATTTTCTACTTTAAGTACATTTAATTCTTGTCTTAGTTCTTCGCAGAGAAGTTCCATTTTACTTAGCCTGGTCCGGAGTTCCATATTTTCGTCCGTAAGGCTTTGAATTTTCGCTGAAGTCCGTTGTTCGTGCGCCGACACTATCGATGTCGTCGGACTTCTAGTTCCGCACGTTTTTATGGTAGATCTTGATGGTGGAGATCTAACTACCCTGGTACCTTTTTTGAAAGGGTCAGATGAACGCAATACATGGCTCTCCCCAGAATCCGTAGAGCCGACCTCCGAAGAGGGTGGATTTTCCAGTGTACCTGGACTGCCACCTGGGGTATTTATATCTTTTGTTTTGTTCATTGCATACTTTGTATACGGCATACTCGGTATACGGAGGGTGGATTTTAGTCGCCTCTTACGAAAGGCATGCCTACCTCGGGTATATTCTAACCCCTACCCGAAGGGGAGAAATGAAATGACACCGGTGACACTAATGTCGCTGCTGGTGTGCATGTTATTTGATGCTTGCAGAGGTGATTAAAATTTGTTGGACTAATTGTTTGGCATAATTCTCCCGTGTCATTATTACATCACATCAATGTATATGCCACTTGACTCATACTATTATTACATCACATCCTTCCCCCCAAAACAAATATTTATTTACATTTCTTAAAATTTAAATAAATGTTATTATCTATGTCAATGTTCATTTGATCTACAAATGTTCTATATTTATGTTTGTAGTTTTACATGTTTCAGTATTAATTTATGCTTCAGCAATATACTTATATCTCTACTTACATCTATCTCGATCTGACTAAATTATTATTATGAATCTTATATTCCTTATTATCAGTAGCATAATGCTATTTACACCTTTTTGTGATATTACTTTATACGGTCCTTTAAATGGTCTATCTAATTTCTTCTTAATCTGTACTCTTATATATACGTAATCACCTACTTTAAAATCAGATTTATTTATTTTTCCTTGTACATCATTTCTCTTATGCTTGTCTTTTGCTTGTTGATGAGCATGTCTTAACTTACATTTTAATTCATTTCAATAGTTGTCCAAATCATAAATTTTGTCTCTACTGGTTAAAATTTCGCATGGTAATGCACTTAGTTTTCCAAAAACTAGTTCAAATGGAGAATATAGAGTGCTTCTATGTGACATAGAATTGTAACAGTAAGTATAATAGGGTAACCATTCATCCCAACTATCCTTATTTCCCATATTCATTCAAAACTCTGTGATTCCTCTCTATTGATCCTAAAGTTTCATGGTGGATTGGGTTCAAAATACTTTTTCTATATTTAATAATTTACAAATGTTTTTTAGCAGTTCGTTTGTAAACTGTGTTCCCTTATCTGTTTTCAATCTCTTAAAGCATCCGTATTTTAATATAAATTTGTCTACTATTGCTTTAGCAATAGTGACTGCATCTTTAGTTTCTATTGGAAATGCTTCTACAAATTTCGTTAATTCAAATTGTATTGTTCAAATGTACCTAAATCCGTTCGAAGGTCTCAAAGGGGCTGTAGTATCTATTGATATAGTCCCAAATGAGGTGCGTGGCGTGTCTGTTATCACAAAATTGTCTCTAGTGTATCTTGTTGTCTTGGCTTTATTAGAAATCTCACAGTTATTAACAAATGTCTTTATCATTCTGTTCATGTTTTTCCAGACATACTTTTGTTTTAGTTTACTGATGCATTTCCTGACACCACAATGTCCTCCAACTTTAGATTTATGATGTTCTTCAATTAATATGTGGTTTTCTTCTTCATTTGTAACCTGCATTGGAGGTTCGTATAATAATATGTCTAAACATTCGTCAATGTTTCTTTTCTCTTGCAGCTTATTCTCTTTAAATTCGCGCACGTTCACGTTTTTAAATATTAAACTATTTCTCGCTAGCGCTAGTTTATTCACACCTGCATTGCTCATATTGAGTATTAGCTTTTTCAAAATCAATTTTAACTCTGATAGAGAATTATCGCTAAATTCCACAAATACAGTGTTTGCTGCTTTTATAATTTTATTTCTTTGGTCCCCTTTTTCTATACTTTTCCTTTCTTTAAACTCAATTTTCTTCATTCGCCTTATGTCAGATAGTGATGTACAGTCCCATATGTGAAGGTGATCAATCCCCACATTTGAGTCTAAGGCTTATGCACAGTGTTCTTTTACGCTTGGTATCTTATTCTTCTTTTTCATTGCTCTGGTTACAACAACAACATTGTATTGTATTTTGGTATCATTTCTTTCAATTTGTCCGAATCTATCTGTATTCTTGAAAGCGCATCCGCGTTTGTGTTCATTTTCCCTTCTTTGAATTTTAATTCAAAATCATAATCCATTAAATCTATACGTATTCTAGTCATCTTTGAAGAAGGGTTTTTATGAGTGAATAGACTTACTAATGGTCTGTGGTCGGTGTAAACTATGAATTTTCTACCGAACAAATAAGGTCTAAAATAGTTTATACCCCAATGGATTGCTATCGGTTGTTGTGATACGTTGCTCGTAGAAGTTGTTAACTGTCAGCGTTTCTCCTTCAATGTGGAATATGGTATATCTTGGAATTCTTCACAAATACTTAGTATTCATTTTACATCAGAGTGATCTAAACTATCGATCTTTAAGTCCTTCTTTACATGCATGAATCTATTGGCGTTTTCACGCTTGTTGTGGCATGATAAGATTTGGTAGCTGTTTAAAGGCTGTATCCCAATCATGCCGTTTTCTATAGTCTGCTCGGTCTGTGTTCATAATTTTAATGTATTTTATACCTTTTGCTGGGACTATGGAATTGGCTACGAATATTCCCTTTTTTAATTCATTGCCTATGATGACACTGTCCTGCTCCAGTTGTAGCTCTATCTTCTGACTCACCTCTGTTCTTGGTGGTATCGTGATTTTATTAAGACTTCTCATGTCCATATTCATTGGTAGTGTTATTTGTTCCTCTTCTATATTTATTTCAAGCCAGTATCCTTCGTAATCTATTTTGCAGTTGTACGCCATCAAAAAATTACGTCCTAATATCCCGTTTGTTGACAGATTCATTGAGTTATCTACAATTTGAAATGTATGTCTTAATATCTTATCTCCTATAATAAGGCTTAATTCAGATACACCTTTCGAAAATATTGCTCTATCAATTATGCCATTTATCTGACAAACCGCATTATTATTTACCTCTTTTTAATTTTTAAATTAACGACATTTGTGGGGCTATCTACTTTATTTAAGTTTAGTATTGTAACGAAGTGACATAATCCACCGCCACAGAAATACAAACCAGCGATCATCCACACACGGCGCACACCTCGCTAAAAACCTAATGCGGAGGCCTCCATCTGTAGCGAAACCGCGAATACTCTCCGAATCCTGAGTCGAACAGGAGGAAACGGAAAAAAGGGAGCAAAATGCAATGTCAAAAAAATACAAAGGTCGCACACGAGAATGTGAAGGGAGTTTTGCACTGCCTCCTGATTCACATTCTCGTCTTGCAGGATCTTTCCATAAAGGAGAGTGCATGAAATGCACTCGGCAGAGTCTGCTCAAGCGTGGTAGTACCAATCGATAGTACTTTTGACAGCGTCTCCAGGAATTAGTCTTAGGACCTTCCACCGATCTTTTTCTTCTCTGCCTTCACCCCGGTGATTGGGCAATAACCCACGGGTCTGCTACTAGCTATAGCCGGCCCGTCCGATAGGTTTCTCCCCGTCTGAGAGAAACAAACCGATTTAACCTTAGCGGATTTGCCGCCCCTTCGTTAAGCTACCTTCCAAGCCTGCTGCGGATGGCTACTTTCTAAGCCTGCCTTTAGTGTGGACTGGATCCCTCCCAAGCCTGTCCTAAGTGCGGACTGGGTCATCGCAAGCCTGCACTAAGTGCGGACTGCGACCTTCGAAGCTTACCCTAAGTGCGGACTGGAACTCCTTCGAGACGACGCACCGAACCGAGCTAGACAACAAGTCGCGTAGCCCCGGCCCGTACCAAAACCAGCCGCAGGACGACGATAGTATTAAGCTTATCATTTCTATTGTTAGGTATACAAATTGTTAAGGAATTATAAAAAACCCTACTAGAATTGTTCCTAAGCAACTAGTGTTAACAACCAATCAAAAAAATAAAAAGCACCTCTTTCCCAAAGTCTAAGGTGTTCCTTTGGGTTGACCCTGGGGCCGGCGAGCCCACCTCAGCCTTCGAGTAAAGATACCTTCACAGTATTTTGTTCTTCCAAAGTTTCCCCCATTCTGCTGACAGGGTATACCTGAGTTTTCCGATTTAGCACTCTTACTTCGGTATCCCTGATACTGGCTACTGTTTTTACCATTGTTACTACTTCTATTATGAAAACTATTAGATGATCTTCTATTATTAAAACTTCTATTATTGAAACTATGAGATGGTCTTCTACCCCTATAGCTAAAATGACTACCTTCTTGACTATTATACCTTGAATTTGTACTAATTATACGCATTATATTGCTTTGGCCTGGTTGTGCTTTTGTTTCGGTAGCTACCTGTATCGCTTCTCTAAGTTTAGTTACTCTAGCTCTATTTGCTTCATTTAGACCATTTCTGAATGCATTTAGCCCACGCTGATCATTCAATGAAATAATTGATTCTCTGCTAGCGTCGTCTATTTGCTCACCATGTTGTGCTGTCTGAACTTCGTTTAATTGTGCTGTAAGCACTTCTATCCTTTCAGCAATGTGCGTGCACTCAAGTTCCCTTGATACAATCTAGCTAACTCATTATGTATTATTAGTGGGACTTTTGTTGGTTTGTATATTTTAGTTAATGTTTTCTCTAAATTAGTTAATTATCTGGGTTTAGTTTCTGTTAGAATGCTGTTTCTTACTTTATCAGCTAACCTGGTTTCTAGTACAAATTCAACTAATTTTGTTTTGTCTTCTTCACTGCCTAGCGTGTTGCTATAAAATTTAATCAGACCGAGAAAATTTGATAATGTTTTTTGATCACCATTAAATTCTGGCAGAAGTTTCCCAGCCATCAATATATCGAATTTTGCCATTTTATTATCTTTCTGCTCTTCTTTTCCCTTAAGTAAACTATTTATTTGGCTTGGTATATCCCTAAAACATGTTTTTGTTTCTTCTAATTCTTCGGTGTTTCTTTTAGTAGTCTGTCCCAAATCTGCGATATTTCTAATTGTTTTTTTGTATGTATTCACTAGAATAGAGTATATAGTACTCTATTTGGCCTTTTTTTTTTAATTCTGTAGGATTGATAACAATAATTTTAATTGGTGCATATCCTTTTTTTTTATTATTTAGACATTGCTTATTCTGTTTCTAATTATTTGTTTGCGCACATATTTCCTATAGTAAGTATTTATTTTCAAATATTCATCAGGTTAAATACAATACTATAAAAGCAAAGTCGATTTTCCTTGTGAACACCGTTTCTCGAAAACTACTAGACGTAGGTACTTGAAATTTTTCACAGTTATTCCTTATATTGCCTAGATGCGAGATAAGAAGGAATTTTCCGAAATTCAAGGTCTAAGTGGCAAAAAGGGGTTGAGATCGAATTTTCCATCTGTAAATATTGATTCTACAGCCGCAGCTCAGTACTGGCTCTCCGGATTAAAAAAATAATAAATAGCTGAATTTACGAGTAGTAAATTCGCCGTTGATTCATCGTAAATACTATGAAAGCAAAGTCGATTTTCTTTGTGAACACCGCTTCTTGAAAACCACTAGACGTAGGTACTTGAAATTTTGCACAGTTATCCCTTATTTTGCCTAGATGCGAGATGAGAAGGGATTTTCCGAAATTCAAGGTCTAAGTGACATAAAGGGGGTTGAGATCGAATTTTCCATATGTAAATATTGACTCCACAGCCGTAGCTCAGTACTGGCTCTCCGGATTAAAAAAATAATAAATATGTAGGTGAATTTAGTAAATTCGCCGCTTATTCATTTAAAATATAAAACATCCTTCTGCGTTGTCCTGAAGCTGAGCAATGATAAAAACAATTAATCAAATCATCGCCCACAATTTGCCTTCAGTGGAGACCACGGCCAGCTGCAGCAGTGGCTGTCGTTGCAATTGTATGTATGTGTCGATCGACAGCTGAGTTGCGTTAAAATAAAGAGTATTAACTTCTTTTTGATTAATATGGTTAATACTTTTATTTTCCCATTGAAGGAATATAGGAGTTACAAATATTATAAGAATAAAGAAAATAAAATCGATTCAGCAGCTACATCTCGGCGTCCTTTTGTTTGTCTACTTGAAGGCAACTCTCGGTGTCGTTTTTTTGTCTGCTTCGTGACAGCTCTCGTCATCCTTTTTTTCTGTCTGGTGGCGAAAAAGTGCCGTTGTTCCCTTTTTGAATCTGACAGCAGGATCCCAAGGGATGTGTTACATCGGTCGGCCAATCTTTGGTGCTGCCAAGTTTGGCAACACTCCCCCCTGGTAAGTTGACGTTGTCACTCGGCTTTCCATTTTTGCCAAACTTCAAAACGTCCAGCACCACCAGCTTCGAAGACGGCCTAGTGTAAACTCCACTCGCTGTTTGAATCACAGTACATCGAATGCGTTTGTCTTTGCCTGGTAACACTTTAAGAACCTTCCCTTTAGGCCAAACGTTTCTTGGACTCCCAGGGTCAACAATAATTACGATGTCGCCTTCATTCATTATAAACGCCGCGATTAGACTAGAATATGTTCCCAGTCAATGGAAAGTCGCCGAAGTTATAATGGTCCTTAAGCCCTGAAAACCGCCGAATGAAAAAACGTCTTATAGATCGATTTCGCTTCTTCCAATTATCGAGAGAATATTGGTTAGGCGAATACAGCCGGTAATAGAAGAAGGGCATCTCATTCCGGATCATCAATTCGGATTTAGAAGTAAGCATTCTACAGTTGAACAAGTACATCGAATAACACAACAATCAAAAAGTCACTTGAAGAAAATAAGATTTGTTCAAGCGTATTCCTTGACGTCTCTCAAGCCTTTGACAAGGTCTGGCACGAAGGCTTAAAGTTTAAATTACGACAAGTTCTGCCAGAACACCTATATATTATTTTAAAGAACTACCTTACGAATAGACTATTCCGCGTCAAATGTGGAAACGAATATTCGGATTTTAACGAAATAATGGCTGGGGTGCCGCAAGGAAACGTTCTTGGTCCAGTCTTATATCTATTATACACTCGTGATATACCGCAAGTAGAAGGCACTGAGCTAGCTACATTTGCCGACGACACTGCTATCTTGGCAGTAGGTAAAACGGTCGAAGATACTACAGAAAAACTACAAGAAGCTTTGGATAGGGTAAATGAATGGACAAAGATTTGGCGAATCGCACTCAACGAGACCAAATCTGTTCAAGTAAATTTTACTTATAAGACAGTAAATAATCTGCTGATCTTTTCAAACTCGGTTCAAATTCCGTTTGCAAACGAGGCTAAGTATCTAGGAATGACACTTGATGCAAAGCTGAAATGGAAAACGCACGGTTAGAAAAAACGCAAAGAACTAGATAACAAATATCGAGAAATGTATTGGTTACTTGGAAAATATTCCAAGCTTAATATAGAGAACAAACTGCTTTTATATAAGCAAGTGCTAAAGCCTGTATGGACATATGGTATACAACTCTGGGGTTGTACTAAAATAATTAATATTAAAATTTTACAAACTTTTGAAAACAAAGTGCTAAGAGGTATTTTAAATGCGCCATGGTATATCAGAAATAGCGATATCCACAGAGCATTAAAACAATCGAAGACGACATAAAAGTCGACTAGAAAGTCACGTTAATATAATAGTCCTCCAAGTTTTGGATGAAAGAAACTTACTACGCCGTCTACAAAGAACAAAACCTTTAGACTTAGCGCGATAATTAACCGTGTCTAAACTGCGGAGCTAGCAGGAACTTCTAATGGGAAGGTACCTGCAAAACGTCATTATTTCGTGAAACAAAAACTACTCGATAAGTCGAATACTTAGTTGTAGTAAAAAAATATAAACAAGTTTGTTTTGAAGGGAGGTTTTTTAGTGGATAAAAATCCCGCACTACTATGAGCACGCGCTGTCGATCCTCATAGTGTCTTGTTGAAGATTTTCACATACCCTCGAAAAAAAAAATAAAATCACATATGGGTTTCGTATGCGGGAACCATTTAGTACGCCTAGTTAAATCGGACAAGCACTCAGTCACCCACCGTTTTCAGAAAATATTAGCATACTGCTCGCTAATACGCCATTTTTTTCTAAGCTCTAAGGCATTGTCACTCAATCTACCAAATAACTTTGTTCCATTAGTGGAACCCATTAGAAAATGATTAGGGGTCAACGCTTCGTCACTTTCACTTTCCAATGGTACGTAGGTAAGTGGCCTAGAATTGACAACGCACTCCACTTCAGTCATCATGGTAAAGTGAAGCTCTTCTGTTGGATTTCTTGTGGTACAAATACGCGAAAGTGTTTCCTTTACCGAACGTTCCAACCGTTCCCAACTTCCCCCCATGTGCGGAGCTGCTGGTGGTATAAAATTCCATTTTAATTCGGAGCCCACAAATTCTTCGGCGATCGTTTTTGTGTCAATGTTTTTTACAGCCTGTTTTAACTCTTCACTTGCGCCTCGAAAATTGGTGCCATTGTCACTAAATATCTGCTTGGGTGTACCCCTCTTCGCCATGAATCTTTTTAACGCCAATATACATGAATCCGATGAAACTTCGATGTTTATTGCACGAGTTGTTAAACAAGTTATCAGAACTCCCCACCTCTTCTCCATGCGCCTTCCCATAACGATTTGCATCGGTCCGAAAAAGTCAATCCCGATGTATGAAAAGGGTCTAGTGAAGGCCTTCAGCCTAGCTGGTGGTAAATCACCCATTAATGGTGAACGTGGAACAGCTCTCATATTTTTGCACTGTTGACAATTAAATTGCACGTTTTTCAGCATAGATAGTAGTGCTGGGACGTAATAAATCTAACGCACCTCGTTCAACGTGGTTTCATTATATATGTGATGGAACCTTTGGTGGTAGTTTTCAATAATTAATTTTGTTATGTGATGTGCCTTTGGAAGTATTATTGGCCATTTAGTATTCATTGACACATATGTATGAGGCTGCCTCAATTCGCCCTCTTATTCGTAAAATGTCGTCTTCATCAAAGTACGGTGAAAGTCTGTATAGCTGACTTGCTTTCTCGAGGTTGCACATTTCACCCTTTGACTGATTTAAGACAGCAATCTCGTTTGGAAATGATTCCCGCTGGCAACACCTGATCAGATACTTTTCTGCTCTTGAGAAGTCCGACGAATCCACCAAATCATTTTCTTTCTGCCGCGACTTCTTTGACGTGATTCGAATAAATCGAAAGACATTTGCCATTGATCATCGTAGACGGTTCCAGCTCGAAAATCGATGGATATCTATCACGGATTCTACACTTCTAAACTCGTTGACGAGGTGCGGTATTACTTCCTCAAGTGATGTATGTTCATATCTATGTTCCTCTGGCCATTCACTGCTTGCAAGATGTAAAAATGCAGGTCCAGTATGCCATAAATCACTGACATCGATTTTGTCCACATTCTTCCACTTAGTGGCCAGATCGGCTACGTTGTCCTTTGATGAAATAAACCTCCAACTTTTTGCGTTCGAATCCTCGAGTATTTCACCTACTCTATAGGCAACAAAATACTTGCACCTTCTATGGTTGGAATTTATCTAACAAAGGACTACTTTGGAGTCCGACCAAAAGAAGATATCCGAAATTTTTATTGAATGTCCGGTAAGTATAATTTTCGAAAGTCTTACGCCTAAAACGGCTGCTTCTAATTCCATTCTTGGAATTGAAATGGCTTTGAGTTTCAGCGCTCACAAGATTGCATTCAATACCATTTCCGGCTGCTATCCTAAAGTAAGCAACTGCGGCATAGGCTGCCTCACTTGCGTCAACAAATATATGTAATTTAACGGAGGCAGCTTCGTCTATCTTAAATATTGATGAATACGGTCTTGGTATTCTAATGGACTTCATTTGTGGTATGTGCTTAATCCATCTACGTCACTTCGCCTGGTGTTCTGGATGAATTTGTTCATCCCATCCTATACCTGTAAAAGTATTTTCAGTAACACTAGAAAATTTGCCATTAGGCCTAAACGATCAAATATTGTCATCAAAGTTCTTAGGACTTATCTGTTTGTTGGCCAGGTTGCACCTGATATTAGATCCTCTGAAACTTTAGGGTTGTGAAACGAAAATGTGAATGAATGAACCCCCAAGACTTTCTCAGAATTCGAGTAAATATTCCAGTTCGTTATTCTCTTATCAAAACGCGCTGCCTTCTCCTTTAAAAACTCAACAACCCTATCCGAATTAGATATGAAGTTGCGAATTTCGAACCCTGCTTGGCCATGAACATGAATCACATCACTGGCGAGTTGCGTCGCCTCCTCTTCAGTGTCTACAATGACAAAAAATCATCTACGTAGTGATTTTCAATTATGGCCTTTGCAGCTTTAGGATACTTTTCTCTGAATTCCTTCCCATTTCTGTTTTTCACGTACTGGGCACATGATGGAGAGCAAGTGAAACCAAAGATCATCACTTGTATTACATATTCCTCCACCTTTCCGTCCTTGGCCATCCATAGGAATCTTCGTGAGTTTGATCTTCTTTCTTGATCCTCACCTGGTGAAACATTTCCTTAGTGTCGCCGCAAATGGCTATTTTTTTTTCTCTGAAAAGAAACAAAATCGATGGCAACAATGACAATTTATCCTGTCCAGATAGCAATATCGAATTCAAAGAAATGCCGTTCACCTTGGCTGCAGCATCCCAAACAATTCTTACCTTTCCCGGCTTATTTGGATTGACTACTGGGAATATAGCTGGCTGGTCAAACGGTAGTGCATGCGATCATATGAAAACACATGCCTCTTCACTCAGCTGAGGCCTACCAACTCCTACTTTTAACCTCCACGCGTTCCAAAACAACTAAAAGTCTTGGATAAGGATGACTCAACTAATGACGACCTCAGCAAGCGAAATAAGGACAACGACCTTCGGATCTGTACGTGGAATGTTCTGTCCCTTTACAGACCACGTGCACCTGAACAACTAGCAGAGGCCCTAGACTACTATAAAGCAGATATTACCGCCATCCAGGAAGTGCGATGGGATGGGCCGGCCAAAAAGAGGTTGAAAAACAGTGACATCTACTACCGTAATTGCTGCAGAGGCAACAGGCAACGCTTATTCGGATGCGGATTTGTCATACGCGGCAGACTTAGGCAAGAAGTCTTAAGCTTCCGGCACGTGAGCGAGCGTATTATGACTATCCGAATCAAGACTAAATTCGGTAACATAAGCCTAATATGTGTTCATGCCCCCACGGAAGAAAAGAATCCTGCCACCAAAGAGTGTTTCTACGAGCTCCTCGGCAAGACATATGAGCAATGTCCTAAATACGACGTTAAAATCGTATTGGGCGATTTTAACGCCAAAATAGGAAAGGAGGACGTCTTTGATAGGACAGTCGGTAAGCATAGCCTACACGACACCACGTCTAATAGCGGACTAAGGCTAATTGATTTCGCTGTGGAGCGAAATGTCCCCATAGCAAGCACATGGTTTCCTCATCTCGGTATTCATAAGCAGACATGGCGGTCCAATGATCATGTAACGATCAACCAAATTGACCATATTGCGATCGGCGCAAGGCATGCCTCCAGTATTGTGGATGTCCGGACCTTCCGAGCGGCCAACATAGGCTCGGATCATTACCTTGTCGTAGCCAAGGTACGAATGCGAATATCGCAATCTGAGCAACAAAGAAGAATCACTGTGAGAAAATTTAACGTCGAAAAGCTACAATCGCAAGAGACCGCCAGACTCTTCGTTGAACGCGTATCCCGAAATCTCTCAATTAAGACCAGTGGCAACGATGCCAACATGCCATCAGAAACGCCGCGACTGTTGTGCTGGGTCTCGTTCGCCCACCACCGCGAAACCCCTGGTTTCACGAAGATTGCCGGCGAGTGCATGCAGCAAAACAAGAGACATACAAAGCGGCGCTGCAAAGGAAGACGAGATCTGCTCGTAAGCTCTACGAGCAAAAGAGACGGGAAGAACATCGGCTTCTCCAAAAGAAGAAGAAAGAGCATGAGAGGCGTGTGTTTGAGAATATCGAGAATTTATACTCCAGGAACAATGTACGGAAGTTTTACCAAAAGGTAAAACGAACGTGTCAGAGAAGCAATACCCGTACAGAAACCTGTAGAGATGAAAATGGAAACCTCTTAGTAGAATCACAGTCGGGGCTGAAAATATGAAAAAACTACTTCCGCAGACTGTATAACGGTGATGAAGACCAACATCCCGCTGTCAGGCAGAATAAACCATTCAACATAGACGATGATAGTCAAAGTTTCGGTCCACCTGACTAAAACGAAGTGAGGATAGCAATATCCAAGATAAAATCCAACAAGGCTGCTGGACCTGACGGCTTACCGGCCGAACTTTTCAAGGCAGCTGGGGATGAATTGGTAGAGTGCATACACCAACTCATCTCTAAGATTTGGTCAGACGAGTGTGTGCCTGATGAATGGAACCTCAGCATCATTTGCCCGGTCCACAAGAAAGGAGACCCCCTCAACTGCGCCAATTATAGAGGCATCAGTCTCCTCAACATCGCATACAAGATCTTTTCTGCGATATTGTGCGAACGCCTGAAACCTTTTATCAACAGCCTGATTGGACCCTATCAGTGCGGTTTCAGGCCAGGAAAGTCCACTATCGATCAAATCTTCACACTACGGCAGATCCTGGAGAAAACCCAAGAATTCCAAATCGATACTCACAACCTTTTTATCGATTTCAAGGACGCCTATGACAGCATCTATAGAGAAGAGCTTTATAGAGCCATGTTTAGTTTTGACATCCCTGCCAAACTTGTCCGTCTCTGCAGGCTGACGATGGAGAACGCTCGCTGCTCCATCAAGGTCGGTTATGACCTCACCGAGACCTTTGATGTCAAAAAAGGTTTTAGACAAGGTGACGCGCTGTCATGTGACTTCTTCAATATTGCACTTGAACGGATTGTGCGGAACTCACAAGCCAACACCGGAGGCACAATCTATTACAAGTCTGTACAACTGCTTGCATACGCCGACGATATAGACATTATCGGAAGAACTCAGCGGGCTGTCACCGGTGCGTTTGCAAGCATTGAGGCGGAAGCGGCCAAAATGGGTTTAGCGATAAACGAGGGCAAAACCAACTACATGCTGTCAACAAGAAGGGAAAGCCACCGACGAATTGGATAAAACGTCACAGTGGGCAGCTATAACTTCGAGGTAGTAAGGGACTTTGTCTACCTTGGCTCTGCTATAAATTCTAAAAACAACATCAGCGCAGAAAATCAAGCGAAGAATAACTCTTGCCAATCCCTGTTTTTTTGGGCTTATAAAGCAATTCAATAGTAAAGCCCTATCTCGAACAACTAAGGAGACTCTATACAAGACCTTGATCATCCCAGTCCTGCTTTACGGCGCTGAAACATGGACTTTATTAAAAGAGGATGAAGATATCCTTGGTCGCTTCGAGAGAAAAATTCTTTGTAAGATTTTCGGTCCCGTTTGCGTTGACGGGTTTTGGAGGAGAAGATTCAATCACGAACTATACGAGCTGTACAGCGACATCGACCTAGTCAAAAAAAAACTGCGTATTGGACGTCTGAGATGGCTAGGACATGTAGAGCGAATGGACACCAACGCTCTGGCCCACAGAGTCTTCGAATCTAACCCCGAGGGACGACGCAGTAGAGGGAATCATCGCCGTAGGCGGCGCGCACAAGTTCAAGGGACCTCGACCAACTTGTAGTGCGCAACTGGAGGCAATTAGCTAAAGACCGAGCTAAATGGAGAGGCTTGTTGGTTGAGGCCCAGGTTTACCCCGAACTGTAGTAAGTAAGTAATATAGGTAAATACCAGATACGGGAATTTTCACTTTGCGTTTCGCTTTGTATTTCTTTCTGATCCAATTTTGGGGCATAGCCAGCCTTGACACAATTTTCAATTTGTAAATTCAAATTACTAGAAAGCATTTTATCTTCCTCCAATGGTTTGTTCAAGCACCTTAAGCGTTGTTCTGCCATTGGAGTGTTTGGATAATTGTTTTGGGTCGACCGAATAACATTTCCAATGTAGAAATGACTGATGGGACTTGGTCAGGGTGCAACAACTTACATCGGACTGCTTCGAGGGCTTTGCCTTTGAGACACATTTGCAGTCGTATTCGATTTTCGTAGTTGCTAAACCCACAGTCTCTGTTGAATTGGTAAACCAGCTGAAAAACAGAGGCCATTCCTCTGGCCGACCAGTGACCAGTTATGGTTTTTACTGTCGCTTTGGTTTCGACTGCAGCTTCAGCTTTAGCTTCGATCTGCTCCGGAAACTTGATTTTCGGTGGTGGTCTCAAAATATTGGATTCGGCGGCAGTATGCTCCACCAGATTTGTTAGGGTTTCAACTTCATTATTTATCCGCGCAGCCACATGATCACTGAGAGCTGCTGACAATACGCTTTCGTCATCTCCATCGTCTGATTGGAATTGCTCTAACAGCCTGTATTTCTCATTGAGATACTCCCTGTCTCTTTGCTCCTTAAGGTGCATTTGCTCTTCTAATTTTTGCATTTTAAGTAACAGCTCCTTTGTCGAATTTGCTCGGAAGGAATTTTGTTTCACTCATACTGATGGAGTTTGTTGCGAAGAACTTACAGATGGAGGTGGGCGAGTCGGTGGCACAGATAGGGTTTCTTGGGTTGGAGTTGGTACCCGAGGCGTTTATTGTGAAGACGCAGAAGATTGTTTGCATGGGCTACATATCCATTGCATAGATTTAATTGCGTTGTCGACACCAACACAAGTATAGTGGTACCATAGGCCACATTTGTCGCATTGTACCATATTAATGTCTTCGCTATGACATGATTTGCAGCCATCCGCTACCATTGCTTGCGAAGTGAGTGTCATTTTTTGACGTTTTAGGCCAATATACGTACGTAAAATATAGTGTGAGAGGACTTACCTTGACGTGACTGGCGACTTGTTGACTTCGTTGATATGTGTGCTCGGTGTAACTGGGGATTTGCTGGCCGCGTTGGGAAGTGTACTGTTGTCTGGAATGTTCCTTGGCCGGCGATGTTTTCGGATTTAATCCTTTTGCCTGGCGCTGGTATTTCTGGATTTAATCCTGTTGGGTGGCGCTGGTATTTTTGGATTTAATCATGCTGGCTTGTGCTGTTATTTCAGGATTTTATCCTGCTGGCTGGTTCTGGTATTTTAGGATTTAATCCTGGCTGGTGCTGGTACTCTCCTTATCACTCTTTGTTCTCGTCGTAGATCGAGAGAAACGTCGATCGAGACCAGAAGAAAATAAAAGAATGTTGTCGAATCGATCGACAGCTGAGTTGCGTTAAAATAAAGAGTATTAACTTATTTTTGATTAATATGGTTAATACTTTTATTTGCCTATAGAAGGAATATAGGAGTCACAAATATTATAAAAATAAAGAAAATAAAATCTACTTCGTAGCAGCTACAGCTCGGCGTCCTTTTGTTTGTTTACTTGAAGGCAACTCTCGGTGTCGTTTGTTTGTCTGCTTCGTGACAGCTCTCATCATCCTTTTTTCTGTCTGGTGGCGAAAAAGTACCGTTGTTCCTTTTTTGAATATGACAGCAGGATCCCAAGGGATGTGTTACATCGATCGGCCAATCTTTGGTGCTGCCAAGTTTGGCAACAGTATGTGTGTGTGAGTATTCGGGCGCTCTATCCCGTGATTATGTTTCGATCTTCAGCGTGCGATCTCTTCTAGAGTTAAAATTGAATTATCAGTGCCAAATCTAAGATATTGTAAGATTTATTAATTAAGATATCCATGTGCTGTCAAAACTTCATGCAATTAAGAGACTTGGGAATATACGCGTAGGTACATATGTACATGCATATGCATGTGTAGACATGGAACTATTCCAATATTTTTCCATTTTGTTAGATGAGATGTTGTTGATCGTTGGATTTGTCCATATTTTAGAATGTCTCAATAAATTTAAAATAAATTACTAACAGAGTGGCGTAGGCTATATATTGAAAGTTGGATACTCATACTTTGAGTCTATTTTCCCATGTTTTAGACAACAAATGGAGAAAGTTAAAAAGATTACGCAGAAGAACACTAATACGGAAAAAAATTAAACTGCAAAAGTGGTGCACCTATGAAAACTAATTCGAAACGCAAGTAAAAAATATCAAATCTGATTTGAGAAATGTAGTTTTTTACTGTCGCTTTCTGTTAAATTGTACCAACAGAAATAGTTGGTGTACAAATTGTGGATGATTGCATTATTGGCAAGTGTTTTTTGGAATACTATTCAGACGTTTTCTGCGTGCGATTTATTCATTAAGAAATAGTTTCGGTTATATTGCATTTAATCCTTATAAAACTTAAATTAAATCAACATAAACAATAATTCAAAGAATTCCAATGAGCTAAAATAAGTTATCGTATATTGTGAAATTTTTGAAGTGAAGCTTCTTAGCTACGAGTAATATTTTATCGAGTGTTACGAAAAAAAGTGAATTATGTAATGTGAACCCGGTATTTTAGTTTTTTATTTCTGAATTTATTGTTAAAAGCGTTAAAAATAAAGTAGTGTTTAAGTTATAAATCAGGGCCAAGGGAAAGGTAAAAACCATCAGTGCTGTCGTTTAAGTAAGTTTAGGAACGATAGTAAAGAAAATAAGAAGATTCACTTCCAACGCGTAAAAGTTTCATGCACGTTCGTTTTTATTTCCTTTCCATAGTAATATATTTATTTAGGACAGGTAGATATTTTCGCATATACATATGTATGTACTTACGCATGTACACTACTCAAAACAAGGTAAGTGTGAAATAAATGTTTTTCTCCTGTTACTACTTGGCAAAAGAAATCTTATGCAGTTTATGATTTTGATGAAAAATAACTATGGACGTGAATCAAGAAATTTTATTGATTGATGGTGGGAAGGTGCTTCACCATGTGGTGCTTATAAGAGGGAATGGCGACTGCCTCTTTTCTTCCATATCTTACGGTGTATATGGAACGGAAGTGATGGCACTCGAGGTGCGCAAGGAAGTTGTTGATTACATCTCAGCCAACCGGAATAGGTTCGCAATTTGAATGGCAATGTCGAACGGCAACAATTATTCGACAAAAGAAGAGTATATTGCGGACATGGGCTTATCTGGGACATTTGGCACAACTTGTGAGTTAGTGGCAGCGGGAAAAATGTTCCCTTATGAGTTCCAGATTTTTAGGAATGTTTGCAAAGTTTGGAGTGCTTATGTTTTCTGGAGAATTCTTTGGGAGACATTTCTATATTTTAATTCCAGCCGAAGAGCTAAGCACCATCTGCACGTCAAGGCATATAGCTTCTCTGCAAACCATACAAACATCCTTACCATCAAAACGGAATAGAGTAAGGGTTAATTACGCCATACACAGGACAAGAATTAGACCATCCACGGCCATATATCGCAAAAAAAGGACAGAATTATTAAAATCCACTCCTCAAGTTCGCAATCCAACAGATTCCAACGCCATTGAAATCAGGTAGTGGGAACAGAAATCACTTTCAGCCTTTAATTGTAGTGTTTTTTTTGATTATCTCGGTGATAAAAGTGTAAACTTGGGAAAATTGTCCAACATTTGTAGATGGTCCAAGGCAAAAAAGTGGAAAGATGAAAATGTAGGAATGTGCTGTAACAGCGGCAATGTACAGCTGCCCCAATTCCAGACTCTGCCGAACCTCTTCAAAGTCTCATCAATGATCATCATCCCCAGTCAGACCATTTTCTTAATATGGCTAGGAAGTATAATGCTTGCTTTTAAATTACTTCTTTTGGAGCTAAGGTGGTTAGAGAGGGTAACTTCATGCCAAAATTTAAAGTTCAGCGGCAGGTCTACCATCGAATAGAGAGCTTATTACCTGCATCACAAAATCAAGCCAAATATCTCCAGATTTATTTCGTTAGTAATGACGAAAAAAAAAGGATATTAGGTGCGGCTATTTCTCAGATGTTAGGCCTGGTCTGGTTTCCAGCTGCAAAAAATGCTCCACAATAACAATGCATACGTTTAGGACCTCAAAACAGCAATAGACAGCGTTCTCGAAGGAACCGATTTCAAGGTTGTGATACATGCTGATAAGAAACCAGCAAATGCACACAAAGTCGATTCAACGCACCAACAACCAATGAGGTAGCCATTGTTATTGCTGGACAGGCTTTCGAGAAAAGGGACATCGTTCTTCAAAGCAGAGTCAAAAAGCTATCACGAATATTGCCGTCCGTTCCCATTCTTCAGCTGCCTTGACGTGGCGGAACGGCTTAAGAGTCAATGCCCCTAAAGGTACGAAAGGACCCCAGGTGAGACATCGAACTAAAGGCTGAAGACGTCTTGACTGTGACGCAAAACCTGTTGATAGAATAATGGAAGAAACGATTGAGATATCTACTCCAGCTGGTACTCGCGTAAGGGACAATCCACCCGTGGTCTTTTCGACCTCGGCCGAGACAAAGATTCTGGAGGTCCCAACCAGCATACTCATACCCCCCGCCTCTGGCATTCACCCGGAAGTAGTAGCGATGCTTGCTTCTGAAGAATCCTGCAGCTCTGTCTCCGACTCGTTTGGTAGACTGGGCTGGAATGGCGGAGAAAGTGGCGGAAAGGCTTCGGCTGCAACGTTTAATCTCTGTTTTAATAGTCGGGCAGCTGATCGAAGTTGTGTTGGTGATGGTTTGACTCGGGATACCGAAAAAGGTGAACGAGCTCCTGAAACGGCGCACTCCGATAAGCTCCCGACTAAGTGTCAGTTGAAGAGGAGAAGAAGGAAGGCGGCGATGGCGCGTTGCAAAGAGACTGCAAAGTTAGCTGAAGGCGCAAGCGCCGATATCAGTCATCTCTCAATGGCGGCGGGAAAGAGGCCTAGGTCGGCAGAAAGTACTCCAACTAGAGTCGATCTATCCCTCGCACCCAACGCCGATTCCCATTCGGTTGGCTTGAACAGGTCAAAGCGGACGAAGCAAGTTTCGCCTACTTTCATCGGTGGAAGCGTGTGCGCATCTGGTGCGCGCTCCTCTGCTGGACACACCCTTACCGGCGGCGTTATCTACGTACAAAATCTGAGTGATGCTGGTGCGGTTTCCTCTTAAGATCCCAGCACTAGCGGACAGAAAATGGCAGACGCAGGCAAGGCCACGGGTAAGGGTGCTCGTATCGGCGGAAGCGTGGGCGCATCAAGTGCTCGCCCTTCTACCAAGACGCCTCAAACCGGAGGAATTACCCGCGCACAAAATCTGGGTGACACGCGTGCTGGAACTTCTAAAAGCTCTAGCACCTGCGGACAGAAATTGGCTGACGCGGATAAGACCGTCGGTAAGAAGCAACCCGGATCGAAGGAGCGAAGGGAGCAGATTCTGTATAGCGAAACTGCTTCCTCCGCTCTTACGTTACGAATCGCAAGAGGTGGCAATGATCACAAGATGACCGACGCGGAGTGCAAAAACTGCGAAGATCGTTTGTGGGAGCTGGCTTCGGTAGCAAATGCTTGCATTAAAGTGGAGGGCTGTGCGTTAAAGAGCGGAACCTTCATGGTGAAGTACTCCTCGAAGCAAACCCTTGAATGGTTGAGCAATGCAGTGCCGAAAATATCACCCTTGGGGACTACTTCCTTTGTGGTTCTCATGCCCATCAAGAGAACGCGCGCCATTTGCTTTATCCCGGGGAAACTCAGGAAAACGGCGGATGTGCTGACGTGTCTCCGTAGACAGAATCCTGGCGTCGACACGAGCGAATGGTTCACGGCAAGTGCAAGAATCGGGAAAATGTGGAAAGCTCTTCTCTTGTTGTGGGTTTGGATCTAGGCTCTGTGGCGGTCTTGAAGTCTAGGTATGATATGCGTCCTTACCTGCATCTTGGAAGGATTCATTTCCGCTTAATTTTGAGCGATCTGAAAAACCGAGGGCTTGTCTAATTGCGCCGAATTTCCTCTCAGTAAGCAAGCTTGGACAATTCTGTGGACAGAACTTGGTTGCTGCAGCTATAAGCTACGAAACAAACGGAAGTTTGAAAACATTCGTCGTTGCGTCGGCTTATTTCCCTTATGATTCAGCAATGCCTCCACAACCGAAGGCGGTTGCCGATCTCATAAAGTATTGTGATGGGACTAGTCATATGCTGTGATGCTAATGCTCAGAATACAGTCTGGGGCAGAAGCAAATGCAACATACGAGGAAACCATATCCTAGACTTTATACTATCATCTGGTATGGCAATAAATGATGTTGACTCCCAGCCAACTTTTGTTACGGCAAGGAGACAGGAGGTAATTGATTTGACTTTATCTAATAGGTACTTCAAGTCGATTACTAACTGGAGGGTACTGCACGAAGTGTACTTATCAGATCATAGATACATCGTTTTCCAAATCGAATGCGAAGCTATAACTTTGCAAGAGAGGAGGAATCAGAGGAAAACCAACTGGGTGCGGTTTATGGAAGAGCTAGACAGATCTGTCAAAACTCCAACTCAACTCAGAACGAAACGAAGGGTTGAGGACTAGCGTCCTTACCAGCTGTTTTGAACTGACGTGTCCAATGGCAAAAATCTCCTGTAGAACGCCGGTTCACTGGTGGAGCCCACAACTGCAGCGGCTAAGGAAAGAATCCAGAAAACTTCTAAATAGGTTGTAATTGGTTATAACATGGGGAAAAGTGGAAGTTGGAATTCAAAAGGGACATGAAACTAGGATGTGGATAGGACTTTAGGATAGGATGGGACCGGAACAGGAAAAGAGTGGCTGACAGCGAAGATGTGGCACGCTTGCGATGCTCGGCTGAGCTCGCCGGATGGAAGGGTTCTTATCCTCGCTGTTCAACCTTACCCATACAAAAAACATAAATCGTGCCGGATCAAAAAGAAATTCACTAAATTCCCGGAAACGGACGGACCTTACCACATTAATGGAGGGCGCTGTAGCTGGAAATCAGCGCCAACCTGGAAGTTCGTTGGCCATGGATGAACTTCCCCAAGGATGCGGATGTCGATACCGGCTCAAGCCATTCACCGGACGATCTTTAGCACCCCTTACTCCACCCCCTGAAAATTAAAAATTAATGAGCCATTATGGGCTCTTGTACGCTTCAAAGAAAACACGAGTTCTTTTCATTTCTTGTGGCGTGAGCGTACATCATATCATTACTTTATTTTTTTAGATAATTAAAAAAAAAACAACAATTGAAATTGAACTACTAAAATAAGAGAAAGAAAAAAAAAATAAACATAAAAATACACCTACGCTGGATTACGCCTTGCGCCCGTAAGCACACTATACTTGGCAGCGGTGCAGCGCACCCTTAATTAAATGCCCTTTTTGGTCTCAGGTTGACTTTATCCGTTGTATATATATAGATATGATATCTTGTTTGGTTTATCCCTAGTTTGTGCACAAACCAGAGCTGTTGAGGGATTTTATCTCTTCTTGTTATACTTCCCTCTGTTATAACAAGGGAAGTTTAAAAAAATAAAAAAAAAGAAAAGGTGATAGCTGTCAAATGGACAGAGCATCGGAAATAAATTTGGATGTAAACATTGGTAAGTATCCACTGCAATTTGTTTTAAAGTTAATGTAGCAAGGCCAAATCTATTTTCAGGGAAACATTTTCATGACCGGATACATCCGGTTAGTCCAGCAACACTTCGGGAGTGTTTGGCTACGCATCTCAGCCAAGATGTTGAGACCTAGTGCCAGCGCATACAATGGAAGTACAGTCGGGGTAACTATTACATCTGATCAACAATGAAAGAAAGACAAAAGAAAAAATACCAAATTCAAAACGTTGTAAATGTATTTATTTCTAATTGCCAATGATCAAGACAAAATTCGATTATTACAAATGTGGACTGTTAGGATGAAGTTTCGCGGTTGGTGGTTGCTAGGAAAAGGGAGCTCGATAAAGGAAAATTCCCAAAAATTAATTCCGTCGTCCAGGTGATTCGGCAAGTGCAAAAAAGATAGAAAATTTGGAAATTAATGTAGGTAGTTTTTACGATTAAATTCAAGGTACAATTTTAGGTTGACATAAACAAATTTAAATGCCTATTATATGTAATTTATAGAGTGCATTCATGAACACGCCGGCCCCCCTGAAGGAATTTCAGGAGCAAGGTAGAATAGCCAGCTTTGTTATTGGTCGTTTAAAAATGCCATTTTTGGTGCGAACAGAAACCACTCGTACAAGATCATCTTTGCCCGGATGAAGTGCGTCGATCCGTCCTAGTGCCCATTTGGATGGTGGCATATTGGGCTCCTTAACCACAACAAGATCACCCATTTGAAAATTTCTGGTCTCATTTTTCCATTTAGGATGCTGTTGAAGCGTTGTTAGGTAGTCAGAGTGCCATCGACGCCAAAACCCTTGCAACATGTTTTGAATGAGCTCCCATCGTCCAAGTCGATTAAGTGGGACCTCGAGACAGCTAGGCTCCGGTATCGCCGTGTATGGTCTGCCTATAAGGAAATGAGATGGAGTTAGAGGATTCAAATCTGAATCAGAAATAGCACAAAGAGGCCTAGAATTTAGTAATGCTTCAATTTGGGAGAGTATAGTGGACATCTCTTCAAAAGTTAAGACGTTATTCCCCACACCTCGGCGGAGGTGTTGTTTCACGCATTTGACCCCCGCTTCCCAAAGGCTTCCAAAGTGAGGGCTATGTGGTGGAATGAACTCCCACTTGATGCTTTCAGCTACCAATGTTGTCGAAATTTGTTCGTTGTGTTCCTTGGATCGTACTAATGTATACCATTCGGCCAGCACTCTCGCAGCACCTTGGAAATTGGTGCCGTTGTCCGAGTTGATGACATTGCATTTTCCCCTCCTGGCAATAAAACGCCGCAACGCTGCTAAGAAGGCATATGTGGACAGGTCACTGACGACTTCCAGGTGCAAAGCCTTTGTCACCATACAAACAAACAACGCAAAGTACCCTTTTATTAACTTTGGCTTCCTTCCTCTTGCTAAGCGAAGTGTAATTGGTCCAGCGTAGTCGCAAACAGGGTGGGCAAAATCGCATCATCACCTCCACGCGGTGCCCGCTGGATAGCTATCTGATAGTGAACTAACGATGAGCGTATGCTGAGTCTGACGATATATGTGCAGCTGAACACTCAGACCTGCGTAAGCACATATGGGTGAACTTCAGCGCGAATATGTCTAACCGGACGAGCCATCTCTTGTTGACCTGATCGGCTGAAATATGCGTCTCAGAAGTCTAGCAAGAGGTCCTCAGAAGGAGGACGTGCGGCGGACGAATTCTCTCGATGGAATCAACGGTGACGTCTACAGACCAGCGGATACCTTACTGGAGCTACTTCAACATATTTGGAGCTGAGGTCTGTAAGGATTTTCAATACTACGTCAGGGTATTGGAAAAGAGATGGTGGCGGATGAACCCTTAATGGGCCAACGGCAGCGCTCATATCCCCGAAGTCGGTTATTGACATCGGTGTATCCGGCCTCTTGTCCTAGGGGTACAAAAAAAAGGATCTGGCCCTCCAGGTTGGAGGTTGTGCCGTCGGGTTAACTTCCCTACCACGTAAAAAACCTTTGGTTACGAAGCAACCAACAGCCTCGGATATGGATGATCTTACTGTTGACGACCCATGCAAACGTAAAAAGGACAACGATCTTCGTGTCTGCACATGGAATGTTAGGTCCCTCTACAAACCACGTGCAGCCGAACAACTTGCGGAGGCCCTAGAGTGTCTCAAAGCAGACATTACCGCCATCCAAGAAGTGCGATGGGATGGGCCGGGCAAAAGGAGTATGAAAAACTGCGACATCTACTACGGCGACTGCTACAGACAAAAAGGACAGCGTCTATTCGGGTGCGGATTTGTCATTGGAGACAGACTTAGGCAAGAAGTCTTGAGTTTCCGGCATGTGAACGAGCGCCTCATGACTATCTGTATCAAGGCTAAATTTGCCAACATTAGCCTAATATGCGTTCACGCCCCTCACGAGGAGAAGGACGACGCGACAAAGGATGACTTCTACCAGCTCTTGGACAAGACGTATGAGCAATGCCCTAGCCACGACGTTAAAATTATCCTAGGCGACTTTAACGCAAAGCTAGGAAGAGAGGAAGTCTTTAGTAGCGTTGTCGGAAAGCACAGCCTGCACGACAACACTTCCGGCAACGGACTCAGGCTAATCGACTTTGCGGCGGGGCGAAACTTTGTTGTAGCTAGTACGCGGTTCCCACGTCTCGATATTCACAGAGGAACATGCTCTCCTCTGATCGAAAAATCGTCAACCAAATCGATCACATTGCGATCGACGCAAGGCACTCTTCCAGTATTCTGGGTGTCCGGACTTTCCGAGGAGCCAACGTGGACTCGGATCACTACCTAGTTGTAGCCAAGCTACGGATGCGGATATCCACAACGGAGCGAAATCAACGAAATGCTGTGAGGAAATTTGACGTCGAATAGCTACAATCGCAAGAGACCGCCAGAACCTTTGCCGATCGTGTTTCTTCTAATCTCAATCTTAGTCCTATGCCGCCAGCAGCAAATGCGGAAGACCAGTGGCAGCGTTGCCAAAAAGCCATCAGAGATGCCGCCTCTGATGTACTGGGTTTCTCTCGCCCACCACAACGAAACCTCTGGTTTGATGAGGAATGCCGGCAAGCACATGCAGCAAAACAAGAGGCGTACAAAGCGACGCTGCATAGAAGGACTGGAGCTGCTTACGAGCTCTACGTGCGCAGGAGAAAAGAGGAACATCGACTTCTCAGAAAGAAGAAAAAAGAGCATGAGAAGCGCTCGATCGAGGAGGTTGAGAGACTTTCTTGCAGGAATAATGTTCGAAAATTTTACCAAAGGGTAAAGGGAACATGCCAGGGTTTCAAAGCCAGAACAGAAGCCTGCAGGGACGAGAATGGCAACAGAGTAGTAGAATCGCAGTCGGTGCTGAGGATATGGAAGGAACACTTCTCCAGACTGTTAAACGGCGATGATGACCAATATTCCGCTGTCAGGCAGAATGAGCCATTCAACAGTGACGATGGCAGTCAAAATTCCCGTCAACCCGATCATAATGAAGTGAGGATAGCGATATCTAAACTCAAATCCAACAAAGCTGCTGGAGCCGACGGCCTCGCCGCTGAACTTTTCAAGGCAGGAGGAGATGAGCTGGTAAGGAGCATGCACCAGCTCATCTGTAAAATCTGGTCGGACGAAAGTATGCCCGATGAATGGAACCTCAGCATCGTTTGCCCGATCCTGAAGAAAGGAGACCCTCTGAACTGCGCCAATTACAGAGGTATAAGTCTCCTCAACATCGCATATAAGATCCTGTCTGCCGTATTATGCGAACGCCTAAAACCGATCGTCAAAAACCTGATAGGTCCTTATCAGTGCGGTTTCAGGCCTGGAAAGTCCACCATTGACCAAATATTCACACTACGGCAGATCTTGGAAAAAACCCATGAATATAAAATCGATACGCACCACCTTTTCATCGATTTCAAAGTTGCCTATGATAGCGTGTATAGAGACGGGTTGTATAGAGCCATGTCTAGTCTTGGCATCCCTGCCAAGCTCGTCCGTTTGTGCAGAATGACGATGGAGAACTCTCGCTGCTCCATCAAAGTCGGTAAGAACATCACCGAACCGTTCGATGTCAGGAAAGGTCTTAGACAAGGCGACGCGCTATCATGCGATCTCTTTAACATTGTACTTGAGAGAATTGTACGAAACTCACAAGCCAACCCCGGAGGTACAATCTTCTTCAAGTCTGTACAACTACTCGCTTATGCCGATGACATTGACATAATCGGAAGAACTCAGCGGGCCGTCAATGGGGCATTTACGAGTATTGAGATCGAGGCAGCAAAGATGGGTCTAGCGGTCAATGAAAGCAAAACAAAATATATGCTGTCTACAAAAAAGGACACCCAACATCGGCGTCTTGGGCAGAACGCCACAATAGACAGATATAATTTTGAGGTAGTAAAGGATTTTGTCTACCTAGGCTCTATGGTCAGCTCCGCAAATGACATGAGTGGAGAGATCACACGGAGAATTACTCTTGCCAATCGTTGTTTCTATGGGCTAAAACGGCAATTGAGTAGCAAAGCCCTATCTCGAACTACTAAGGTAACTCTTTATAAGACATTAATCATCCCAGTCCTGCTGTATGGCGCAGAGGCATGGGCTTTGAAAAAACCGGATGAGGATGCCCTTGGTTATTTCGAGAGAAAAGTTCTTCGAGCGATCTTTGGTCCCGTCTGCATAGACGGTGAGTGGAGGAGAAGGTACAATGCCGAACTATACGGCCTGTACAAGGACATCGACTTAGCCAGAAGAGTTCACATACAGCGACTAAGATGGCTGGGTCATTTAGAGCGGATGGAGCCCAACCTTCCCGCTAAGAAAGTCTTCGAATCCACCCCGGACGGACGGCGCAGTAGAGGACGACCTCACGGTAGGTGGCGCAAACAAGTGGAGGGGGACCTCAACCAACTTGGCGTGCGCAACTGGAGGCAGCTGGCTCGTAACCGTGCTGGCTGGAGAGGTTTGTTGGTTGAGGCCCAGGTCCACCCCGGACTGTAGCGCCATCTAAGTAAGTAAGTAAGTAGTCGCAACCAGTGTGAGCGAAACCAAAAGACGGCGAAAGTCGTGAAGAAGGCAAGTTTCCCATGAGTTGTTATGATGTGTCTTGACGTAGGCGAAAACATTTCATGCAATCGTGCACAATTTTCCTGTTTAGGTTCCTGCTGCCAAGAATCCAAAACTCTTGACGTACAAATGAGAAAAGTTCCGATACACCTGCGTGAAGAAATTTCAAATGAGCCTCTTGAAGAATCAATTGAGTGACCGGATGGTTTTTTGGAAGGATTATCGGATGTTTCACAGTAAAAGGAACATATATAGCATTGAAAAGTCTTCCTTCAACTCGCAGCAGCCCAACATTATCGAGAAACGGTGATAGAGATGAAAGTTTAGATCGATTAGAAACACACTTGTCCGACTTTAGAGCTTCAATCTCTTCCATAAACTGCTTTTGAGCCCACATAAGGCAAGTTTGCTTAGCAGAAAACAAGTCTGTAGACCGAATAAAATCTAGCAAGCGATCAGTTTCAGACATCTTGCAATTTCTGACAAAACGATGAACTAGGGCTACAATCCGAATAAGACGAAACCATGAAGATACCTTTTTTGCTAATTGGTCTAGAACTCCTTCCTCCACTGATAATATATTGGCAACAACAGATTCTTTCCTCCTTTCCGGTACATCCCCTAATTCATCCTTTTCTGCAGCAATCGGCCAGAAACCAGAATCCATCGAAAGCCAATCAGTGTCTTTCCACCAAAGTTCTAACTGCAACAGTTTCCTGGGCTCGACACCTCTCGATGCACAGTCAGCTTGGTTTTCCTCTGAGCGGGGAAGAACGTCAAGAACCTCTGAGGTACGATTCGCGATGAAGGTATTCCATCGACGAGGGGGAGAAGAAAGCCATGCTAACACGATTTGCGAATCACAAAAGACAAAGGTTTGGACAGGTTTTACGTCTAGAGAAGTACGAATGAGTTCGACCAGACGACTTAACAGCAGAGCCCCACAAAGTTCCAGGCGAGGAATAGTTAGCTGTTTGACAGGAGCAACACGGGTTTTTGCAGCAACAAGTTGAATCTCGATGGCCCCACTTTCAGACAAACTACGCACGTAAACAACTGCCGAATAAGCTTTCTCAGATGCATCTGAGAACCCAATCAAATCAATCCGCTTTGAATCTAACGTACACCTTCTCACTATGTCGATCTTTTTAAAAAAGAGTAAATCCTTTCGGTAAGAAATCCATTTGTCAGCTACTGTAGTTGGCAGTGGATCATCCCATCCAATTTTCGTCTTATGCACCCACAACTCCTGGAACAGCATTTTAAACAAAATGGTGGCAGGAGCCAGAAAAGATATTTGAAATCTCTGACAATAGTATTCGCTTAGTGGGTGATGACCGCGATTCCTTTTCTAAGGAAATTTTGAAGGTAAAGATGTCACGGTGAGAATTCCAAACTAACCCGAGAACCTTTGTCCAGTTGTTAGCACCTTCAAAATCTAGAGAAAAGGTTGGCTCGCAATCCAAACCCTTTAAAATTGACCAACAGTTTGAGTTCCATTTACTCAACTGCAAACCTTCACAGGATAACAGCTCCTTTTTTACGTCTAAAATTCCTGACACCGAGTCCGACTCTGTCATGATATCATCAACATAAAAATCATGCAAAATGCAATGCGACGCAATGGGGAATTGATCCATGTAATCTAAGGTGAGCTGTTTCAGAACTCGCATTGATAGAAAAGGGGCAGGTGAGGTACCGTAGGTTACAGTACGCAGCCGGTAATGTCCAATCGGTTTGTCAGAGCTTTCTCGCCACACGATACGTTGAAAGTCACGATGTTTCGAATCGACCCAAATTTGCCGAAAAATCTTAACTATGTCAGCACAAAAAACATATTTATGAATCCGAAAACGTAAGCAAACGTTTATTAAATTTCGCTGAAGTGGAGGCGCTATATGCAGCATTTCATTCAAGCTAATACCATTTCCATCCTTATGGGTCCCATCAAAAACAACCCGTAATTTATTTGTGACAGAAGCGTGATGTGGCAAATAGAAAGTCTTCCCAGATGTAGGTTCGATCTCGTTTTCTGGAATAGGCTCCATGTGCCCTAACTCCTGATAAGCCTTCATAAACAGACAATACTCCAAGCGAAGATGTTCATTGCGAGCGAAGCGACGTTCCATAGCTGACAACCAAAATAAAGTTCCTGAGATAGTATTTCCAAACTTCACATCCCTATGTCGAAATGGCAACTCAACAATATATTTATTATCAGGCGCACGAGAAAATGTTTTACAAAAGTTTACGTCCGCAAGGTCTTCAGAGTCAATTAAAAATGTACTGTGCGAAAGTTCTTCCATTTCCCGACTTCAGAAGAATATCAACGTCCGGTTCTACTCCTACACGGAACGAGACAATTTCTTTGGTTGCTATCTTTCCAGTTATTACCCATCCAAAAATGGTATTGTGCGCAATCAAATAACCGTCTTCATCTGTACGACGACCATCAAGCAAAATACTCCAGGCTTTGTCAGATCCCAGCAAAACATCAATAGGACCTGGGATGTTAAAACCTGGATCGGCCAGTTTGAAATCCTCCAGCAGCAAGGAATTATCAAAAGCAAAAGGCAGTATAGGGGTTTTTGAAGTAATTTGATTCAAAATGAAGGCTTCAACTTCCATTTCATTTGAATCAAAACAAGACTTGAGATGTATGGCTTACGGCTCCTTGTGTAATGCCAGCTTGTAGAGAGGAGATACCGGAAACAGGAAGACGAGCGTGACGACGACGAAGGTCTAACCTTTTCACCAAACTTTCCGTAACAAAAGAAGCCTGGGACCCGGTGTCGAGCAGCATACGACAACGCTGTGTTCTACCACAGGCGTCTATAACTTGCACCACTACTGCATATGATTACTAACAATCGATAAAGAGGCATCTCTAGACGTCGAAGGTTTTCTTGCGTTCGGGTTGTGAACCTTATTAGCTGACGAATCCAAATGCACTAGGATATGATGACGAATACGGCAATGAGGACAACGAGTTTTTGAACGACATCTTGAAGACGAATGGTTGCTACCTAAACAATTGAAGCACAATCTTTGATCCCTAGCATAGCTGCGACGAGACATGATGGGCAAGGCAAGGAATTGAGGGCATTGCGGCAGAACATGGTCCCCTTTGCACATGGGACATGAGGGATTTGTGACAGCGAAGGTTTTTATATTATTTGAAGCACTACCCGAACGCGTCAAATGTCTATTCCCGCGGTTTTTCGATTCACTCGGTCGCGTTTCGCATGCTTCTAAAGCATCACACCTTTCTTCCAAAAAATAGATAAGTTCCTGAATGGTCGCTTCTTCAGAGTTATTTGTTTGAAGCTCCCAGGCTCTACGCGTGTCTGAGTCTGTTTTGCTAAGCCAAAAGAAAATCAACCACGGATCTCTGGTTTCGGATCGCAAGGCCTTCAAACCGCGTATGATCTCATCAGATTTATCCGCTAACCGACGCAAATATCCACTATCCGCGACTACCACCGTTGGCATTTTCAGAAAACTTTCAATATGCCCGTTAATAATGTATAACGGCTTATCATACCGACGTTCGAGTTTTTCCCACGCTTGCACATAATTGGAATCAGCGATTTCGATACCATTCAACAATTTCGCGGCATCATCGCGCAAAAACGATTTTAAGTAACGCATTTTTTGAGCACCAGGAAGATTTTTCTTATAGTCAATGCTCCCTAGGAACATATCCTGAAACTCTGGCCATTCACGGTAATCTCCACCAAAAGGAGCTATTTTAAATTGCGGTAGTTCAATTTCAGCGGATAGTTTCGACACAGAATTGGCTGAGGGTTTTTTTAAGAAGAGTCTCCAACAAGGCGGCTTGTTGCTTAAGAAATTCCTCAGAAGAATCAACGTTTCCTTGAACACGCGTTGGAGGTGGCGGTGGAATGGTAAGTGTCTTTTTACGAATAGCTTTTAGGAACGCACTTCTTGCACCAATATATTTTATTTCGGTCACTTCAAAATCAATTTCAGGATTACCGTGTCCATCTTCCTCGCAATATTGAAAAAGTTTATTTTGATTCTCGCAAAAACCCTTCCACGTTTCCTCCAACCGGGCGAACCACGTCTCTAAATCATCTAAATCTTTTTCATCGGCCTCCAAAATAAAGATATGCGCACGAGTTATAACACCCTTCAAATGTCCACGTGATTGCATTAATACATTCATAATCAAAATTTAAAAAACGAGCACATAGGAGCGATAATTTTAATTTTAATTTATAATTAATTTTATCAACACGCGATTTCACAATATCGTTTTTTTTGACAACAGCATTATTAGAAAACTCCAGCGGAATCCTCAATAGCACTCAGAAAAAGTCTAGCAAACAGCAAACCCCAGCAAACAGGAAAATCTCCAGATTACCTTTTACCAAATACTTAATTGTATCCAATGTCTCCAGATCCAAAGTCTAGCAACCACCATGTAGTTTCAAATGCGATTCAAATTACCACAAAAATCCGGGTTTTACGAAGGACCAACTTTGATTAACAATGAAAGAAAGACAAAAGAAAAAATACCAAATTCAAAACGTTATAAATGTATTTATTTCTAATTGCCAATGATCAAGACAAAATTCGATTATTACAAATGTGGACTGTTAGGATGATGTTTCGCGGTTGGTGGTTCCTAGGAAAAGGGAGCTCGATAAAGGAAAATTCCCAAAAAATAATTCCGTCGTCCAGGTGATTCGGCAATTGCAAAAAAGATAGAAAATTTGGAAATTAATGTAGGTAGTTTTTACGATTGAATTCAAGGTACAATTTTAGGTTGACATAAACAAATTTAAATGCCTATTATATGTAATTTATAGAATGCATTCCTGAACAACATCCCTTATTAATTTTTATGTTTATTTTCCTCTTATTTTTCACATTGCAGGTGACCATAACAAGGTCTCTCAAGACAAATTTAGAAGGCGACTGGGATCTCTTTAGATCGAAGCAAAAAGACTATAAGAAGTTAATTCGATTGTCGAAAAGTGCTTCTTATAGAGATTTTTGTGAAAAGATCGAGGCACTCGGTGAAACCAGTAGGTTGGTCCTCAAAAGAGGTAAGCTGACCAAACCGGAGTCACTTAGACGGTCTGATGGCAAGTTTACTGAGACGAAAGTGGAAACTTTTAGTCTTCTACTGGAGACTAACTTTCCTGGCAATCAGATAACCACTAGGTCGCAGCTTGGCCCGCATACCCAGGCTGAGCTTGACCTAAGTCAGAAAACTCGGCGCAGCTGAGGCCATCAAATATGTTGTGGCATCTTTTGATGGTTTCAAATCATCTGACACCGATGGAATATATCCAGCTATGCTGCAACAGAGTATAGATCAGCTGCTGCCAACTCTGAAAATAATTTCTACCGTTGGCTTGGCGCTGGCATATATTCCTACACCTTGGCGGACAGTCAGAGTAGCTTTCATACCGAAAATTGCTAAGGAGGACTACTCGCTCCCCAAGATTTTCAGACCTATAAGTTTGACATGCTTCTTACTGAAAAGTATGGAGAGATTCGTAGAATTTCACGTGCGCAAAGTTGGTTTGAAATTGCATCCACTATCAGAGATGCAACATGCCTATCAGCGTGGGAAATCCTGTGAGACCGCACTTCAAAATCTAGTGGCCAGAATTGAACGCGCGCTTGATAGGAAAGAATACGCAATGGGTATCTTCATCGACAGTGAGGGTGCTTTTGACAATGCGACTTTTGACTGCATGTGCGACTCGGCCAGACAACACGGGGTAGATGAAACATTAGTGTTGTGGATTAAACCAATGCTAATGAATAGAACTTTGATAGTGGATGCGGATTGTGGCCGCTATGTTATGACAGGGGTAAGCAGAGGCTGTCTGCAAGGTGGCGTTTTGTCTCCACTGCTATGGTGCATTGTGGTTGATTCTCTCTTGAATACTCTAAATAGTTATTACGTCTACGCTCAGGCATATGCGGATGGTATCGCTGTACTTTCTGTCGGGCCATGCCTGGCGACGGTCTGTGCTAACGCGCAGGCGGCGCTGGACATGATCGATAAATGGTGTACTAGGAGTGGGCTTTCGGTGAATCCTCTTAAAACTGAGGTTGTTCCTTTTACGAGAAGGAGGATTTTGACCGGTCTGACTCAGCCAGTGCTAAAAGGCGTCACCATTCGCATTTTCAATGAAGGCAAATATCTGGGAGTGATTTTAGATACGAAACTTCATTGGGCTTAATACATCGAGTCGAAAACATCCAAGGCGCTCTCAGTTTTCTGGCAGTGTAAGGGTGCTTTTGGCAAGACTTGGGGCTTGTCACCAAATAAAGTTCTCTGAATCTACACGGCTATGATAAGACCATTCCTCGCATATGCGTCAGTTGTTTGGTGTAAGGGGCTCTCGCGTAAATATGTGGTTGCCTTTTGCGCGAAACTCCAAAGAACGGCTTGTCTCGGCTGCACGGGAGCTTTTCCGAGTACGCCTGGACGCTTTGCTGAACTTACCTCCCCTCGATACATCTATCATGGGTTTCACTATCAAAACCATCCATCGTCTTAGGCGTGGCTGTTTTTGGTATAATCCATACTGGAACTTTGATGAACTTGCGCGACATTTATCTTACGACTCCTGTCTTATGGATATGTTGTCTGATGCAATGACACCAGAACTCCAGCTGATGCGCAAATTCAGAGTCGACTTTCCTTGTGTTCAGAACTGGCTTCGGCCAGAGTCTGAGCCGGGAATGGAATGTAGTCGCATTTTCACGGATGGTTCCAAAACCAGTCAAGGGTCTGGCGCTGGTGTCTTCGTGGAAGTCGACAACATTAGCCTTCTTTTCTCGTTAGGCAAATATGCGTCTGTTTTCCAAGCGGAAACTTATGCAATCCTAATGGCCATGAACTATGTTGTGAGGAACAGGTAGAAGGGACTTAGCATTTGTGTCTGTAGTGACAGTCAGGCTGCGCCTAAGGCCTTGCTTACCCTTTAACCACTTCTAAAATAGTTCGTGAAACCAAAAACTCTTTGAACTCGGTCGCAAGGCTGAATTCTCTGTCTCTTATCTGGGTCCCAGGTCAGACTGGGATCTTGGGGAACGGGATCTCCGATGAGATTGGTAGACAAGGCTCAGAGGAGGCTTTCTCAGGCCCCGAACCCGCGTTGGGTCTACCTGCGTCCTCGGTTAAGGCTTCCACTGACGATTGGGTCTCTCACGAGCGCAATTGTGTGTGGCATGACTCTCCAGGATGCAGGTTGACTAAACGCATGCTCCCGGACGTCTGTAAGAAATCAGCGGCATTCTTGCTGTCTCTCAGCAGAAAAGACTGTAGACAACTTATTGGCGTCTTGACAGGCCACTTTGCTTTTGCCAAGCACCTCAACGTGTTGGGCTTAAGTGACACCACAATCTGCGACGCTTGTGAAGAGAGCGACGACACCGCGGAACATTATCTCTGTGAGTGTCCGGCCTTTGCTCGTATCAGGTGGCAGATCTTCGGTGCGAATGTAGTGAGTGCTGGTATTGTAAGCTCCTCATCACTGAAGTGCTTGCTTGGCTTTCTTAGAAGGACAAGGAAATTCCAATAAAATGGGTAAATCAGGTAGAACAATGAACCAGTTACGTCTGAGTGCTCCAGTCGAGTGTTTCCAATCCCGACAGAAAAGATAAAAAAATAAAAACCATAAGGGGAAATTCTTTTTTACATCGCATCTATGTATACTGAAGTGCCAGGCAGCAAAGGATAGAACAAAGCAAAACGTCGTGAAAGAAATGCCTTGGGTGCATAAAGAGCTTGCAGGTATATGAAAAGTATGTTATTCGCTGGGTTATACCACAGATAAGAGAAGTATGTATTTATCTTGCATGTGGTTACATTCAAAGCACAAATTTACAGATTTGTTTGTTTGGTGTTTATAAGTGCGCGTACATAAAAAATAAAATTTTATGCGCGTATAAAAAAAAATGCGGCATAAAAAAATTTAAGATGCCGCCAATAATAAAGCGAAAATAGATTAGGTTTATTTGGATTTTTTTACGGAATTAGATGAGGGTAAAATGTAATTTGTGCCAGGCATATGCAAATCAAGCATCCTTTGGTGACGCATACATTTTACGATACACGAAGTCAATGATATAATAATTTACAGATAGATAAGAGAAAAAGATGTAAATTGTACTTTAGTAGTAAGTGAAGAATTTTGAATTCGTAAAAAAAATTACTCGCATACATTCGCATTCACAGGTTGTGTTCACAGTGAATAAGAAATCACATTCACAGTTATAGCTGCGAACATAAATTCACGACCTAGCCCAACTCCACCTCGTTTGTCCCTTGTGTGATGTAGTGAAGTATACGTTTTCCAAAATATTATAGATCGCCGATGTTTAGTTGTAGTTGACAGGTTTTTTAGCTGATACTAAGAGCTCAACTCTTTCTTTTTTGTGTATATTCGGCCAAATTATCATTTTTATAAACTGTGTAACTATTTAGTTGTAACGAAGTGACATAATCCACCACCCCAGACGCGATCATCCACACTCCACGCACACCTCACTAACCACCTAATGCGGAGGCCGCCATCTGTTGGCAGGTAGCGAAACAGCGAGTATTCTTCTAATCTTCTGTCAAACAAGAGGAAACGGAGGAAACGGAGAATATTCTCCGAATCTCCTGTCAAACAAGAGGAGAAATTGTAAATACAAAGGTCGCAGACGAGAATGTGGAGGAAATTTTGCATTGGCTCAAAATTCACATTCTCGTCTTGCAGGACTCTTCCATAAAGGAGTGTGGATGAGAGTCAGTCGGAGAGTCTGCTCAAGTGGTGAAAGTACCAATCTCGTGTACTCTTGACAGCCTCTCGGAATTGGTCTTACGACTTTCCACAATTTTTCTGCCTTCACCTCGGTGATAGGCCAATAATCCACGGGTCTGCTACTAGCGATAGGCGGCCCGTCCGATAGGTTTCTCCCCTTCTGAGGGAAACAAATTAAGTAAATTACAGCGGATTTGCCGCCCTTTGTCGAGCTACAGCACGCCTGCCCTAAGTCCGGACGGCTACATTCCAAGCCTGCCCTAAGTGCGGACTGGATCCTTCCCAAGCCTGCCCTAAGTGCGGACTGGGTCACAGCATGCCTGCCCTAAGTGCGGACGGCTACATTCCAAGTCTGCCCTAAGTGCGGACTGGATCCTTCCCAAGCCTGCCCTAAGTGCGGACTGGGTCACAGCACGCCTGCCCTAAGTGCGGACGGCTACATTCCAAGCCTGCCCTAAGTGCGGACTGGATCCTTCCCAAGCCTGCCCTAAGTGCGGACTGGGTCACAGCACGCCTGCCCTAAGTGCGGACGGCTACATTCCAAGCCTGCCCTAAGTGCGGACTGGATCCCTCCCAAGCCTGCCCTAAGTGCGGACTGGGTCATCGCAAGCCTGCCCTAAGTGCGGACTGCGACCTTCGAAGCCTGCCCGCAGTGCAGACTGAAACTCCTGCCCGCCGACGTACCGAACCGAGCCAGACAACCGGACGCATAACCCCGGCCCGTACCAGCACCAGCCGCAGGACGACCAACATTAGCTTAAGTTATTCATATATTGTTAGGTATAAATATTGTTAGCTAAGAAACCCTTTTCATTGTTAACGAAACAATATTGTATCGAACCATTCTAATTATAAATAAAGTACCTCTTTCCCAAAGTCTAGGGTGTTCCTTTGGGTTAACCCTGGGGCCGGCGAGCCCACCTCAGCCTTTGGAGAAAGATACCCTCACATAGTTAAAAGGTGTACTAATGAAGTAGATAATTTTAGTTAACCAGAATGCACCACGAGGAGGTAAGGTCCGCGTAGCATTTCCTTGGTAGGTACTTTTCTAAGCCCCGGTGTTTGTATGAATACTAATGGAGCTGTCGAATTAATCCAAGATGTTTTATAAATCTTAGAACTACCGTTGGGTTACCTTATTTCTTCAACAATTCTCTGTAAACTATGTTTGTCGTTTTTCCCTCAGGCTGTAGGATGGACAGACTGCGAGGTGACCAAACTTTCGAGCATGCCACATATAGTTGGCCATGTGAGAAGCAGTCTGCCCTTAAATCAACCCCAACATTCTTTAAGGACTGACCCTGAGCCTTATTCATCATCATGGGAAAACAAACCATCACTGGGAATTGCAGTCGTTTGAAACTGTAAGAAGAGTAGCAGTGCAGTAAGAATTATCGCCTCCATCAAATTCTGTTCAAGAACTTTTATCTGCAAACTAGTACCGTTGCACATTTTGGGAGGGTTTAAATTCCTTAAGAGGAATGCGATGTTTTTTAAATCTGGATAAACATTTTCAGTAAGTGCCTTTATGTCGCTTACGATGCGGGACAAACTACTGGGAATTTCTATTTTTCCATCCTTCTCTTCTATACTTTCCTCGCCTATCTTTAGAAATAGTTGTGCAAACTCTTCTCCACACAAGACGTGTCCGAAATGTACTCTCATATTTTTTTGGAGGCGTCTCTGCTTCGGTTTTGGTCATAAGTATTATGATTTTAGGCAGGCCCTTATCTCATCAGCACGAGTTCCCCTTGGAACTACGGGCAGCGTTTGCCTAAAGTCACCGGCAAGAAGTACAATGACTCCACCCATCAGCATAGTATTATTTCGCAAATCCCTTAGCGTTCTATCTAATGCTCCGATGGCTCCCTTGTGTGACATAGTGCACTCAGTCCAAACTATGAGCTTACATTGTCGAAGCACCTGTGCCATATTACTTTGCTTAGATACAATATATTACAAAGAGGAGTACCTATCAAAAACGTTTAAATTAAGAGGTAACTTGAATGCTGAATGCGCAGTCCTGCTTGCCTCCAACAGTGTTGCAACTATTCCAAAAGAAGCGAGAGCAATGGCGATTTTTCGATTCTCTCTAACCTTACCAAGTAACAGGTTAATGAGAAAAGTTTTCCCGTCCCACCTGGAGCGTCTAAAAAGAAAATGTTACCATCTACAGTTTTACAGCTTTCAATGATTTCATCATAAATTTGCTTCTGATCGCAATTGAGTAGTGGCTGGTTTTCTAAAATCCTCTTCGATAGGTCGTCGATATCATATGACATTTCTCTTAAGTAATCACTTTTGTCAAAAGTTTCAGCTTATACTAAGGGCTGTGGTAAGCCATAGTGCTTAAGATGTTGACCTCCCATCCCAGTTACTAAGTTCTCGAGCAATATCAAGCATTTGTTATAGACCACATCCATACTACGTTGATCATGCAGGTTTACAAATTCTTTTTGCAACTGTTTTTTAAGATCTTCAGCCAAGCCTCTGTATTTCTTCCAGAGGCGAAGTGGATCGAAAAGCTGACAGAAAACCAGCATAATGGAGAACAGATCCCTTATCTTATGAGGTAAATTGGAGGCAGAAACTTCTTCCAGTGTCTGGTCCCAATGTCTATCGTCTTCCAATAGCCCCAGAGCCCTGAAAGCTGAGTGGAATGTAGGATGAACCCAGCTACTGTCTTTAAGTCTGAGAAGAATGTAGGTCCTCTAACTTCGTGAAGCAGGAGACGGAGGTAATAGCACTCTGCATTATTAGGATGAACAGTATAAACCCTTCCGAGTACTTGGTCGTTTTTTACCCCAGAGTGTCCGGGTACTTTTACTCCCTGTTTCCTTTTGCAAAATGTATTATTGTATTATTTCTCCAGACAAAATAAAATGGTACTTCGCAATACAGAAGCTGTTTAGCGTAGTCATCGTTTTTGCATAGCTCGAAAAATGCCATCAAAGTTGCCTTTGGAGGATTGTTGATTCTTTCCATAACGTTGTCTGTAGAAAAGTACACTCTTTGGCCATTTTCCAAATGAACAATTAGATGCATAACTGATGGGAAGCGTTCATGTATGGAAAAGCAAAGGATACGTCAAACGGCTTCTGAACTGCTGATGTACCACCCAGTCTCATATAGTGTTACCTCATCATTATTTTTTTCAAGAGCAAATGCAGCTTGGTCACTTCCTTTATTAATATACTTGCATGTATATTTAATCGATTTTACTGAATTGCAAAACTCAACATTAATATGAGCCAAAAAAAGCACGGGAAAGGACGGGGTTGTAAGGTACCACCCATCGATTATCGAGATCTGTGCCATTTATATGGACTGTAAACCCACCATCTTCGGGAGACCGCCTTCTGTACTGGGGGTAGCCATCATCATCAGTCTGTGTAGTTTTAATCAATGGTCGGGGAAATCGCTTGCAGCAAGAATCTTTCAACATGCAGGGCGAATTAGCATTAAAGGTCCCACAAGGATCGTGTATCATATTACTTTCGACTATATCGTTGAGCGCAGGGTCTTTATAGGGATCTGAGATTTCGGTTCTTATGATGTCATCAATTTGATTGGGTTTAAGTTTATCCTTTAACCAAAATAAGATGTGAACATGAGCGAGACCCCGTTTCTGGCATTCAACGGAATACATGTAACACCTCGCCGGTTTTGTTGTTGGGTCGCACATAGGTTTATTTATACTGTAGCCATAGCAAAAGGCGTCGTAGGTACGATGAGTCTCACAGATTCGTGATAGCTTGTTGTTTATGCTTTGGAGAACGATATCCCTTTTCTCGGAAGCCTGTCCAACAAAAACAATGGCTACCTCATTGGTTGTATGTACGTTGAATCGACTTTGTGTGCATTTGCTGGTTTCTTATCAGCACGTATCACAACCTTGAAATCGGTTCCTTCGGGAACACTGTCTATTGTTGTTTTGATGTCCTTCACGTATGCATTGTTATTGTGGAGCATTTTTTTGTAGCTGATAAACCAGACCAGGCCTATCATCTGAGAAATAGCCGCACCTAATATCCTTTTGTTTTTCGTCATCAGTAACGAAATAAATCTGGAGATACTTAGCTTGGTATTGTAATCCAGGTAGTAAGCTCCATATTCGATGGTAAACCTGCCCCTGAACTTTAAATGTTGGCATACAGTTACCTTCTTTAACCATCTTAGCCCCAAAAGAAGTCATTTGAAAGCAAGCATTAACCTTTCTAGCCATATCAAGAAAATGCTCTGACTGGGGATGATGACCAGTGATGAGAGTTGTAAGAGGTTCAGGCAGAATCTCAAATTGGGGCAGTTGTACCTTGCCGCTGTTACAGCACACTCCTACATTTTCATCTTTCCACTTTTTGGCCTTGCACCATCTACAAATGTTGGACAATTTTCCCAAGTTTACACTTTTATCACCGAGATAGTCAACCAAAAAAAAAAAAAATATTTGGCGCAACAGCTCTTTAAAGTGCCAGGGCCTAGCTTCTCGCAACCACTCATGTTGTGTGCGTTATATTTTTCACACGAATGGAAGGGACCTACAGTTTAATGCCGACTCCGAACGGCGATTTGAGAAGTTTTTTCGTGACAACAATACTCTCTGATGTTTGTCAGACGCTCGCGAGAGGTGGGACCGTGAAAAAACTTTTTGGTGTTTTCTGGGATTCGAACTTGGAACCTCATGCGTAGTGATCCAACACACTATAGATAGTCAACAAAAACACTATAATTAAAAGCTGAAAGTGATTTCTGTTCCCACTACCTGATTTAAATGGCGTTAGAATCTGTTGGATTGCGAACTTTAGGAGTGGATTTTAAGAATTCGGTCTTTTTTTTTCGGTATATGGCCGTGGATTGTCTAATTCTTGTCCTGCGTATTTCGTTCTAAACCCTTACTCTATTCCGTTTTGATAGTAAGGATGTTTGTATGGTTTGCAGAGAAGCTATATGCTTTGACGTGCAGATGGTGCTTAGCTCTTCGGCTGGATTTAAAATATCGAAATGTCCCCCAAAGAATTCTCCAGAAAACCGAAGTCTAACGTAACCTTCTACAGGCTCTTCAAACTGCGCAAACCCAACGCCACTCCTAAAAATCTGGAACTCATAAGGGAACATTTTTCCCGCTGGCACTAGCTCACAAGTTGTGCCAAATGTCCCAGCTAAGCCCATGTCCGCAATATACTCTTCTTTTGTCGAATGATTGTTGCCGTTCGATATTGCCGTTAAAATTGCGAACCTATTCCAGTTTGGTGAGATGTAATCAACAACTTCCTGACGCACCTCGAGTGCCATCACTTCCGTTCCATATACACCGTAAGATATGGAAGAAAAGAGGCAGTCGCCATTCCCTCTCATAAGCACAACATGGTGAAACACCTTCCCACCATCAATCAATAAAATTTCTTGATTCACGTCCATCATTATTTTTCATCAAAATCATACACTGCATAAAAATTATTTTTTTTCACACTAACCTTGTTTTTATTAGTGTACATGCACAAGTACATAGTACATATGTATATGTGAAAATATCTACCTGTCCTAAATAAATATATTACTATGGAAAGGAAATAAAAACGAACAAGCATGAAACTTTAACACGTTCGAAGTGAATCTTCTTATTTACTTTACTATCGCTCCTAAATTTACTTAAACGACAACACTGATTGTTTTTACCTTTCCCTTGGCTCTGATTTATAACTTAAACACTACTTTATTATTAATGCTTTTAATAATAAATTCAGAAATAAAAAAAACCAAAATAACGGGTTCACATTTTATAATTTAATTTTTTTCGTAACACTCGTAGCTAAAAAATAGAAAAAATAAAAATTTCACATTCAACATTCCAAAATATGAACAAATCCAACGATCAACAACATCTCATCTAACAAAATGGAAAAATATTGCAATAGTTCTATTTCTACACATGCATATGCATGTACATATGTACCTACGCGTATATTCCTAAGTCTCTTAATTGCATGCAGTTTTGACAGCACATGGTTATTTTAATAAAATTTACAATATCTTAGATTTTTCACTGATAATGTTTTTTTTTTTTTCAATTTTAACTCCAGAAGAGATCGCACACTAAAGATCAAAACATAATCATGGGATAGCGCGCCCATATACTCACACACACATACTATTGCAACGACAGCCACTGCTGCATGACGGCTGGCCGTGGTCACCACTGAAGGAAAATTGTGGGCGATGAGTTGATTAATTGTTTTTAGCATTGCTCAGCTTCAGGAACACACAGAAGCATGTTTTATACCTTAAATGAATCAGCGGCGAATTTACTAAATTCACCTATTTTTTATTTTCTTAATCCGGAGAGGCAGTACTGTGCTACGGCTGTGGAATCAATATTAACAGATGGAAAATTCAATCTCAACCCCCTTTATTCCACTTAGATCTTGAATTTCGAAAAATGTATTTAGCCCATATTCTCCGGAGTAACGAAATAATTATCCAAAAGTAATGAAATTCACCGCGGTGTGTCTAGATGGACCAACACCTATACAATGTAGTCCAAATTTTTCACAGGATAGATGAATACGATGTTAGGGGGTGTCGTCATATGACGACACTAGGAGAATATGAGTACAAATAATAAACGGCAACTAAAAAAAATCGTTTGTATTTTTAATGAAAGAAGCTTTTATAACAAAAGAAAACAGCTTAACATATTTCACAGCTTTTAACACAAGAATAAATAAAATTTATACAGTGTGATATGGTTCTTCTTCTTTCTTTATGTCCTGTATCCCCATGTGGGTCCTAGGGCCTCTACTAGGCCTACGCGCCATCGTGTACGGTTTCTGGCAATTTGTCTGAGTTCTCCCCAACTTTTCCCTAACTGCCGTGCCTCCTTCTCGACTGTTCTGCGCCATGTTCTCCTCGGACCGCCGGGTCTCCTGCCATCCTGAGTTAGAGGGTTCCATTGCATAGCATGGTTCGCTATGGAACTGTCACCCTTACGGAACGTGTGACCAATCGACTGCCACTTCCGCCGTTGGATGGTTGTGCCTATTGGTTCCTGACCCGTTCTCTCGTAAAGGTGTTCGTTAGAGATACGATTGGGCCAGAAAATCCTTAAGATATTGCGCAGGCACCTATTAACAAACGTTTGCAGCTTTCTGGTGATAGTAGTGGTCACTCTCCACGTGCTGCAACCAAATAGCAGCACGGATTCAACGTTGGAGCGGAACAGTCTTATTTTAGTGCTCAAACTGATTGCATTGCTTCGCCATATTTTGGACAACATCCCGAACGCGGACTTTGCTTTGGCGATCCTGTTGGCTATATCCAGTTCGGTTCCACCATCGGTCGAGACAATACTCCCAAGATACTGGAAATCCTCTACTCTCTCTACCGGTTGTCCAGCAATGCATATTTGAGCCGATGAGTTTGTTCCAAGGCTGATAATTTTAGTTTTTGCCGTATTAATTTTCAGCCCGACGACGCCTGCCTGCCTCTCCACATCTGCTGTCATTTGGTGGAGGTCCATAATTCTGTGGGAGAGTAAGCATACATCGTCTGCGTAGTCAAGATGTTTCAGTTGAGATGTAAGAGTCCATCGAATTCCTCCGTTTCCCGTCGACAAAGCTGCATGAAGCACATCACTAATCACCAATAGGAATAATATTGGTGAAAGGATACAGCCTTGTCTTACCCCACTTTGGATCTCAAATTCCTCAGACAACCTCCTCCTGTGCAGAACGCGACATTTGGAGCCTTCATATGTAGCTTTGATAATAGCAATTAGTTTATCGGGAATACCTCTCCTGCGTAAGGCACGCCAAATAAACTCCCTGTTGACACTATCGAACGCCTTCTCAAAATGGATGAACAGCAGGTGCAGTGGCGATCACACTGTTCGATGATAATCCGCAGGGTGTTGATGTGGTCGGCACAGGAGGATCCAGAGCGGAAACCTGCTTGTTCGGCATCGAGTGTGTCTTCGAGATGTTGTTTGATTCGCCCCAGGATGATTTTAGCTATTATCTTAGCTACAGCAGGCAGCACGCAGATACCCCTCCAGTTTCCGCACTCCATTAAATTTCCTTTCTTAGGAAGATGATCATTCCCTTTTTCCACTCGTTAGGAAAGCTCTCAGGTTCCCAAGCTCTCTCTATAAGTGGAAGCAGAAGCTCAGCCGATGTTGTTGGCGCTGCTCGTAAGAGCTCTGCTGGAATACCGTCAAGTCCTACCGCCTTGTTGGTTTTGAGTGTCTTGATCGCGGTAATGATCTCATCTTTACTGGGAGTCGTGGTGCGTACTTGGGAACTTCTCACCTCAGGCACCTCAGTTTGATTTGGGAGCATATCGTTAGCGAATACACGGTTTAAAACCGTAGCAAAATGCTCTTTCCATCTCTTGAGCTGTCCTCATCGGAAATGAGCAAGGAACCGTCTAGGCTTTTCACTGGGTGTTGGCTGGAGCTGCGACCACCTGTCAGCTCTTTCGTGATTTTGAAGACAGTCCTGCTGTCGCACCTCCGTGCTGCTTCTTCTGCTTCTGTAGCCAGCGCGTTGATGTAGTTGCGCTTGTCACGTCGCACGCTACGCTGAACTTCTCTCATCTTCATGCGATATAGGGACTCTAGCTCGCTTCTCCCTGCTGTTGGGGTACCTGCAACGCGAGCTTTCAGCTGTTTTCGTTCGTCAATCCGTCTCCAGGTATCCTCGGAAAGCCACGCCCTATGTCTTCCCTGCGATCCACCGACAATTCTTTCAGCACCAGATGTAAAAACATTTTTCACAACACACCAATGGCCTTGGATGGTTACGGGCATTGAGTTGCTGATTGCTTCCACACCTTGCGAAAAGTGTTCCCTTAATTGTTGGCGCACTGGGGGATCACTAAGTCTATCGACGTTGAGCCTGGGTATTCATGTTGTCCTGGGATCTTCAAACTGCAGCAGTGCGTAGTTGGAGGGTAGCTATCATAAGATGGTGATCACGTACTATCCCCACATCTGCCCCTCGCCTGTTTCGGACGTCCACGAGACTACTTCTAAAGCGGCGGCTGATGGCAATATGGTCAATTTGGTTGGAGGTTGCTTGCCTGTCATTGGAAACCCAGCTGACTTTATGGTAGGTTTTGTGCTCAAACATGGTGCCACCTATCACCAGGCGGTTGGCATTGCAGAAATCCACAAACCTTTCGCCGTTGTCATTGTGGTTACCTAGTCCATGCTTCCCGATTACATGTTTGAGCCCTTCGTTGTAGTTGCCTTCCTTGGCATTCAAATCCCCCATCACTATGACAATGTCTCCATTTGGTGCTGTGTTGAGGACGGCACTTAAGAGGTTGTAGAAGCTCTCCTTTTCGTTCTCAGACGAACTATTCGTTGGGGCGTAACACTGTATGATGGTGACGCGTCGTACTCTAGTCCGGAATCTGGCCGTCAAAATCCTATCACCATGAGGCTGCCAGGAAATTATGCCCTTGCGTGCTGTTGTTGTTAGCAGTAGTCCGACTCCATATTCCCGCGGACTTCAGGATGGTCTTCCAGAATAGAGTAGTACAGTGTTACGCGTTGGGGACTGGTACTCGCCCGCTTCTAACCGGTTTACTTCACTTACCCCCAAAATGTCCAATGTTTATATCGCATGAATTCCTTTTCCAGTTGGAGGAATCTGGCATTGTTAGGACCTTCGCTTCACGAGTCGAGGAGCTTTTTTACATTCCAGAAACCTATCTTTGTCCGGGTACAATAGCCAAAAGTCGTCAACATGTGATCATTCCTTATCCGAGGCATAGTGTTGGTTTCTGTAGCGGGCAATATTCGGTAACGCAGGTTTCTGGCCCACGTTACCTAGCCTAGAATCAAGGCCCTAGACAACCCGCACTTACAATTTTAGCCTACACGTATAAGGGTTTATACGTATAGTTGCCCGGGGACCACCACTAGGAGGTAAAGTAAGCACTTCATCAAGAACTTGATTGTTGCGCTACTGGCCCAAGCCAAGTTTTGGGCAGTCAGTAGTTTCCCGATCAATCGCAATGCAGGTCCCCAAATGTGATATGGTTGAAAACAAGTGATGCATAGTCCTACATTACACTCGCAACATTCTGTCTTTACGGTTGATTTGAAGGAATTTCCTGCACATCGCCTCTGTTTGTTGTAAATGGTTTTCATCACAAAGTGCCCGATTTGGTCGAAACGAATTACTTGACCTCCGGGAAAATATGTAAGGCTTTTGTGTCCTTTAGGGTGATGTTTTGACTGCAACAAATAGGACATTGCGTTTGAATGAGCCCGTGCCAATAACCAGGGGTTCTGGGCAGAGTAATACCCACCAGCACTTTTTTCCGCGAATAGATATGCGCTCTTTAGGTATCTTCTAATAGTGTTTTGTGGATCGGAAGCGAAAGATTTTTTTTTTTTTTTTTTTTTTTTTTTCCGAGGGTAGGTGAAAATCTTCAACAAGACACTATGAGGATCGACAGCGCGTGCTCATAGTAGTGTGGGATTCTTACCCACTAAAAAACCTCCCTTCAAAACAGACTTGTTTTTATTTTTACTACAACTAAGATTTCGCGAAATAATGACGTTTTGCAGGTACCTTCCCATTAGAAGTTCCTGCCAGCTCCGCAGTTTAGACGCGGTTACTTATCGCGCTAGGTCTAAAGGTTTGGTTCTTTGTAGACGGCGCAGTAAATTTCTTTCTTCCAAAACTTGGAGGACTGTAATATTTACGTGACTTTCTAGTCGACTTCTATGCTTTCTCGCGTAGGTTTGAATTTCGTCTTCGATTGTTTTAATGCCAAGGTCTCTGTGGATATCGCTATTTCTGATATACCATGGCGCATTTACAATACCTCTTAGCACTTTGTTTTCAAAAGTTTGTAAAATTTTAATATTACTTATTTTGGTACAACCCCAGAGTTGTATACCATATGTCCATACAGGCTTTAGCACTTGCTTATATAAAAGCAGTTTGTTATATATATTAAGCTTGGAATATTTTCCAAGTAACCAATACATTTCTCGATATTTGTTATCTAGTTCTTTTCGTTTTTTCTTAACGTGCGTTTTCCATTTCAGCTTTGTATCAAGTGTCATTCCAAGATACTTAGCCTCGTTTGCAAACGGGATTTGAACCGAGTTTGAAAAGATCGGCAAATTATTTATTTTTTTATAAGTAAAATTTACATGAACAGATTTGGTCTCGTTGAGTGCGATTCGCCAAATCTTTGTCCATTCATTTACTCTATTCAAAGCTTCTTGCAGTTTTTCTGTAGTATCTTCGACCGTTTTACCTACTGTCAAGATAGCAGTGTCGTCGGCAAATGTAGCTAGCTCAGTGCCTTCTACTTGCGGTATATCACGAGTGTATAATAGATATAAGACTGGACCAAGAACGCTACCTTGCGGCACCCCAGCCATTATTTCCTTAAAATCTGAATATTCGTTTCCACATTTGACGCGGAATAGTCTATTCGTAAGGTAGTTCTTCAAAATATTATATAGGTGCTCTGGCAGAACTTGTCATAATTTAAACTTTAAGCCTTCGTGCCAGACCTTGTCAAAGGCTTGAGAAACGTCAAGGAATACGCTTGAACAAATCTTTTTTTCTTCAAGTGATTTTTCGATTACATGTGTTATTCGATGTACTTGTTCAACTGTAGAATGCTTACTTCTAAATCCGAATTGATGATCAGGGATGAGATGCCCTTCTTCTATAACCGGCTGTATTCGCCTAACCAATATTCTCTCGAACACTTTGGATATAATTGGAAGAAGCGAAATCGGTCTATAAGAGGTTTTTTCATTCGGCGGTTTTCCAGGCTTAAGGACCATTATAACTTCGGCGACTTTCCATTGACTGGGAACATATTCTAGTCTAATCGCGGCGTTTATAATGAACAGAAGCTTAATTAGAGCTTTTCTTGGTAGTGCTTTAAGAACCTCTCCCGTAATTAGGTCGTATCCAGGAGCTTTCTTAGGTTTAAGTTTCTTTATTTCTTCCTTAAGTTCGGTAAGCGTTGCATTTCTTATTACGCTATTGTCTATATACGACGTATTTATATTTTCAATAAGTGCTTGTCCATCAAACGGTTTGAAAGTTTTTTCCAGGTGGGCGGCGAAAACTTGCGCTTTCTCTTTATCATGCCTGGCCCATTCGTCTTGATTTTTCCTAATTGGGGCGGCTTGAATTTGAGGTTTTTTAATACCTTTTATAGCCTTCCAAAGCGAATAGTTAGAATCTTTTTCTGCCGTTAAGCTTTCTAGGTAAGTTTGTATTTCATTATTCTTAAGGTCTTTAATAGATCGTTTTAGTGAGTTGCACAAACGGTTAAGATGTGCTTTATGTTGCGGAGCCCGAGTTTGTTGCCATCTTTTACGCGCTTTTCTCTTCTCCTTAATCATCTCTTTTATTTCCTGCGGATAAATTTTAATGTAACTGGCCGGGGTTCTCTTTAGTTTGGGAGTATTCTTCCACGCGGCATCCTGTAAGATTTCCACGAAGCGATCTACTTCAACTTCAAGTTCATAGGGCATTTTAAGTGATACGCTCAGCTCAATATTTGCTTCAATATCTTTTTTAAAGCCGTCCCAATTAGTTTTCGCGCCAGTTAATCTGGCCGGTCCTACTTTTTTAATCAAAGCTTCGCTTATCGTCATAATGATTGGAGAATGATCAGAGGAGAGATCAAAGCTTTCTTCAACTTTTATACAGTTGCTAGATATTCCTTTAACAACAAAGAAATCAATCAGATCTGGTATCTTATTTCTATCAGTCGGCCAATATGTTGGTTTACCCGTCGAGTAAAAATCACAACTGAATTGCATACCCGCATTATAAAGCTTTCTACCTTTCTGAGAGGCGTATCTTGAGCCCCAGAAGGGGTGTTTCGCGTTGAAGTCACCACCAATAATAAAATTTGGTTTAAGGAAGTTGAAGATGTTTGTGAAATCACTTTCTTCAAGTTTACATCGCAGTGGACAATATATAGACGAAATGTTGAAAGCAAAATGTCTATTTCTAACGCGTACCGTGCTTACTTGCATTGCTTCTAATTCAATTTTTATTTCCGCTGAGTGTTCGATATTTTCTTTTATAAACAAAGATGATCCGCCTCTGGCTCTTTCCGATGGGTGAAAGGCGTGATATCCGCTATATCCCCTTATCTTAATATTCGATTGCTTTTTCAGATGAGTTTCACAGACCAAGCATATATCAATATCTTTCTCTCGCATAAATATTTCTAACTCGTCGAGTCTTTGTATGAGCCCGTTAGCGTTCCAAGTAAGAATTTTAAGCGTTTCTTTCATATTCTGGTTGAAGTGCGCGTGTTATGAATGTTGTTTTCTAGTGCAACTAGTCTCTCGAAAATTAGTTTATTTGTTTTGCATTGCTCTTCAAGTTTCGCAAGAATTAGGGAAAAAACATTGGATACATGATCTTCTGAACTACCTCTATCATTATTTTTCAATGTCGCAACTTGAGAAGGAGTTTTTACATTAAAGTTTGGACGGTTTCTTGCTTTGATCTCCCGTGAGTTGTCGGTCGTGTACGTACCCTTAACTGTCTTCGCCGCTTGAGCATAAGACTGCACGCCAATATTCGGAGATTTTGCTTCTGTTACCTTATCTCTATTACTTTCGTATTTTTTATCATTAACCGATCTTAAGTTAATATTGACGGACTTTCTATCTTTCGCTGCTTTTTTCGTAGCTATTTTGGGTCTGTTCTTGATTGGTTTCATATTCGGACGCATCGAATTTTTTAGCGTATCGCGGCGTTTTTGAAGCTCTTTCGCCACTTCGCAACGTCGATAGTTCGCAGGATGTTTTCCTTTGCAATTTATACAAGTGGCTGGGGTTTGCTTGTTTAGGTGACACTCTTCCGAGAGATGTTTACCTGCGCATTTGACGCATCGCGGCTCTTTCTGGCAGTAAGTCTGCGTGTGATTGAAGCCTTGACAGCGCTTACACTGCGGGATCGATCTGGAGATCTTACGCATGGGTTCGATTTTGACCACGATGTTTAGAATAGTCTTGATACCATATATAATATCTTTATTTTCGTCTTTATCAAAACTAAGCATGAATAGTGGAAGTCCGCGCTTTACCAATTTTTCATGATCTCCCTCCGACTGTTGCTTCTCCTTCTTGATAATATTGACGGCATCAAGAATTTTAAAGCCTTTGTCTTGAAGGTCGTGCATTACATCTTCTTTAGTGCACGAGGGGTGGAGTCCCCTTGCTACAACACGCAGTGGTCTTTCTAACTTATTTTCATAAGTATACCACTGAATCTTTTCGGCATTCAATTTTTTAGATACTGATCGGTAACCGTCGGCATCATCGACATTGATTTTCCACGTATTGTTTCGCAGAGATGTCACCTTAAACTTCGAAGCCAGAGTTCCTTTAAGGAGGCAATGCAACTTATTATAGTCCGTAATTCCAACGACGTTTATCGGTGGCGGAGGACGTAATTTTGGTTGTTGTTGCTTTTCTTGCATCTCCTTGCGCTTTTCATCTTTTTGTGGCTCGACTTCCGGTGAGGAACCAGCTTTTCGTTTTTTGCTTGGTCGTTTCTTTTCGACCCAATTCGTTTCGGGTGTTAGCTCTTCTTCATCCGCCTGGTATTCGCGACTAGGTGAGCGATGTGAGCTAACTGTATTTTCTTTTTGTAGGTACGTGTTTTTTAGGGCATTATTTTCTTGCCTGAGTAAATCTACCTCTTTCTTGAGCTCACGATAGAGTAGCTCCATTTCGCTAAGCTTGGTACGGAGTACGTCGTTTTCCTCCTCAATGCTTTTAGATTTCGCTGAGTCCCGTTTTTCACGCGTTTGCGCTTCCGGCGGACTTCTTTTTCCGGAGACGTTCGATCTTGTTGGTGGAGATCGAGATACCCTTGTACTTTTTGAGAAGGGATTTATAAGGTGCAATAAATGGCTCTCCCCAGAATCCGTAGAGCCGACCTCCAAAGAGGGTGGATTTTCCAGTTTACCTGGACTGCCACCTGGGGTATTTAAATCTTTTGTTTTGTTCATTGCATGTTTTTTGTATACGCCATACACGGTATACGGAGGGTGGATTTTAGTCGCCTCTTACGACAGGCATGCCTACCTCGGGTATATTCTAACCCCTACCCGAAGGGGGTGATAAGCGAAAGATATGGAGGCAACTGGGACAACAGAATTATCCTTCCGCCGCATGGCGTCAAAAATATGGTAGTGTCACTCTACTTCAAAGTGGCAATTTCGGTTGAGCCTCTTCCATCTTTTGCTTGGTTTTTTCCGATTAGTTTTTTTTTTATAAAAATTGGGTGAAACTTCTGTTCTCTTCACCTTCAGACTTGCTGATACCAACAGTTGATTCCGAGAGAGAGGGTCTACATTCAGGATATCGTCCTCTTTACCCGAATTTTCGTCTGTCAGATCGTTGACTGGGGGTAGCTCAATGAAAATATGCTGAATTTTGTTATCACTTTCACTCGTTATGTCTAATATTTCGGCTAAAGGCAAATTTTGGAAAGAAATGAAAAACAATATACCACTTTTCCACCAGTGCATTATAGTAAATTTTCAGTTAAAGTAGTATTCTCTTGCACTAACAAGATGTTCGGAGCAAACCGGAACATGAACAGTTAAAGTTTACGGGAACTTGAGACACACACCGTTTGTGTCTCAACTAGAAGAATATGGGGTAAGACACTATAAAAGCAAAGTCGATTTTCCTTGTGAACACCGTTTCTCGCAAACTACTAGACGTAGGTGCTTGAAATTGTTCACAGTTATTCCTTATTTTGCCTAGATGCGAGATAAGAAGGGATTTTCCGAAATTCAAGGTCTAAGTAGCATAAAGGGGGTTGAGATCGAATTTTCCATTTGTAAATACAGTTGTGCACTTATCCGGTCTGTGCACTTATCCATAAGTGCAAATTTTTGCACTTATATGTACTTACTTAGTAAGGTGCACCGTATTTACATATTCAAAAAAAGAAACTGTGTATATTTATACTATTTGGGATTCTTTTATTTAAAAAAAAAAGTGAAAATTAAAAAAAATAACAAAAACAACACAGCGACAAAAAAATTAAATTCCATTTTGAGTTAAGTATATAATTGAACATATGTATGTATACATTTGTACATACGTCTATGTAGATATCATTTCCAAAATAAGATTATTAATATAATACATACTACTACTAGTGGGGCGGCATGGCGTAATTGGTTAGTGTGTCGGACCACTGCGCGTGAGGTTCCAATTTCGAATCCCAGAAAACACCAAAAGGTTTTTCACGGCCCCTCCTCTCGCGATCGTCTGAGAAACATCCGAGACTATTGTTGTCTCGAGAAAGCTTCTTAAAATAAATTGCCCTTCGGATACGGCACTAAACTGTAAGTCCCTTCCATTCGTGTGAAAAATATAATGCACACAACATTAGTGGTTGCGCGAAGCTATTCCCTGGCACTTAAAGAGCTGTTGTGTCAAATATTTATTTATTTGTACATACCATGTACAAGACGTGCCATGATTGCCGTGCCATTAGGTAGGCAACTCCCCGGTAGGCGTAATCCAACCAAATCGGTTGGACCAAATCCGACATCTCTCCTGGAGCCGTTTAGGGATTCCTCCTGATGAGTCAGTGGCGGAGGATCGAGAAGGATGGAGGGTCCACCTGAGCATCCTACCACCGCGACCCTCATGAAGGATAGGCGGGCCATTGAAAATGTATATATGTATGTACTATGTATGTAGTTTTAATTGTGGCTACTTAATATTTTATTAATGTAAAAAAATTAAAAATTTGCATTTGCACTTATCCGTTTTAAAAACAGTGGAAAACTTTATTCGGGGTTTCGAAAAGTTGTTCACTTATGAGGAATTTGCACTTATACGAACAAATTTGTATAGAAATCGCGTGAAATGGCTAGGGGCATCTAAAGTTTTTGCTCTTGTGCGATTTTTCTACTTATCCGTTTTCCGCTTATCCGTTCTCGACTGTATTGAATTGAAGAAATTTCAAGTACCTACGTCTAGTAGTTTATGTAAGTTAAGTAAATTATGAAATGTGAACCCGGTATTTTGGTTTTTTTATTTCTGAATTTATTGTTAAAAGCATTAATAATAAAGTAGTGTTTAAGTTATAAATCAGGGCCAAGGGAAAGGTAAAAACAATCAGTGTTGTCGTTTAAGTAAATTTAGGAGCGATAGTAAAGTAAATGAGAAGATTCACTTCGAACGTGTGAAAGTTTCATGCTTGTTCGTTTTTATTTCCTTTCCATAGTAATATATTTATTTAAGACAGGTAGATATTTTCACATATACATATGTACTATATACTTGTGCTGTAATAGGTTAAAATGGAGGTTTTTGGGAGTTAAAATTTGAAAATAAAAGGAAGCGAGGATGTGGACGGGACTTAAGGATGCGATGGGACGGAAAAGGAAAGGAGAGTCGACTGCGAGAGACGTGGCATGCTTGCGTTGCTCAGCTTTGCTCGCCGGAAGTGGGGCGGTTCTTGCTCACGCAGATCGACTAAACCTATTACAAACACATATAACATGCCAAAATTACTTACATTTTTTTTTTTGAACGGATGGACATCCACCACACAGAGGGCGCTGCTGATGTTGTTGCAGCGTTGGCCCTTTACCCTCCCAACCATGAAGTCCGGTGGCCATTTTTTGGACTTCCCAAAATTGCTGCTGCTGTCGCTCAAGCCATTCTCGCCGAAAGGGTTTTAACCAACCCTACCGCCCCCCGCTAAAATCTTGCTTACCAAGCCATGATTTTATTTTCGTGAATTAAAACACTTAAGAATCCACTTATATAGCGTGACTCACAAACATCTTTTATTTAAATTGAATGCTGAAGGCTTATAACACACATATTCGTTCTTTAATTTTTATAAAACTAAAATCTTATATAAAAATAATAATTTAAATTAAATTAACAATTAAACAAATAACAAAATAAATAAATTAAATAAATAAACAAAAAAAAAACAATTAAAGGCAAAATAAATTAAATATATTAAAAATTTAAGATAACAAAAGAAAAATGATAAAAATATAATTTAAATTAAGTTAACAAATAAATAAATAAATTGAATAAATAAACAAAAAAAGCAAAATGAATTTAAAATAATATAACTTAAAAAGAAAAATAAAAAAAATCATTAAAATCGAAAACTAAAAGAAAAACAGGAACCACGGACATTTACCCTAAACTCGGTTTCCCTCATTCGTAACCCAATTCATCCCTGGTTACGCCTCCTACTGCGATTCAGAACCCTACCTAGCTAGAGCTCTAATTAGGTCGCTGTTTTTGTGCCATGAAATAGGGCACACACACTATAAAACGCGAACAAAGGGAAACGGAATTTTCACAGAACAAAAAAAAAACAAAACTAAAAAAAATAAGGAAAAACAAATTTAAACTTTAAAGAACAAAAAAAAGAAAAAAATATGTCACGCCAAAAAATATAAAAAAAAATATACGTATCGATGAACTGGTCAAACCGCTAGCGCACGGCGAACCTCTTATTTTTTTCGCTCACAACGGAACTCTTTGCGGGCCGGATGCAGACCCGGAGAATCTATGCTCCCGTTGATTTGACGAATTAAAATCCGAAATTTAAAAATTGTTCGCTCCACTTTAGAGTTTTTCGATGTGTTTTTCTATGTGTTTATATAGGGGACCAAATTCCTTAGGGATACGATAAAAGGGATTGGCGGCCACCTTGTTTAAGGGATTTACCCTATTTTATATTACGGGTATATGTGACCGCCAATTATGTTCCTATTTTCGCCCCCAAAAAATATATTAATTATTCACCAATTCTTCTCCTGACCGTAAATGCAAACTTTTTAGTATACTATTTATAATATTCGTAGGTATACTATCCGATTTACGACTATGCAATTATCCGCACTATACTTCTTTATTTTTTTGTGGCACTGCCCATTAGAGGGTCTTAAAAAAAACTGCGCTGAGACGTGTGTCTCCTTGGACTTTCGTCTCTCTATTCTGACTGATCTGAACTGACTTTGTCCAGTTCCACATCTCTTCCAAAAAATATCCCTCTAGCCTACGGATTATTCCACTGGCCGTTTTGGATCTTTCTCAGCTAGAGGAATTTCAATCCATAACGGCCTCTCCATCTGAATTCTTGCTTAATGGGCTTTAATGTACCCTAACGCAACGTTAACGTAATGCTTTAGTATATTTAGTTGAACGCTGGTATGGCTAAGGCGAAACAGGAGGAATGTGAACCAAACAAATGTCAAAATTGATAGAGGCGGCAAGTTGCAGATGTAAGTATGAAAAACTTTTTAGTTATTTTATTTCCTAAATTATAGTATCTTCTTTTTCTTTTACAGCCTAGCATAGATTCCTCGCTACTACTACTCCCTTTTTCACAGCAGCAGCAGAACCAGCAAGTTAAACGTAAGTACTACGTGCATATTTGTAATTTTCCCTTTTGTTTACTAAGGGTGGATGGACTACATTCATGTGGACGGACGGATATGTGCTAGTTTCCAGTGTGTCGTAAGCTATTCTATTAAAATACATCTTTCATTATGATTTATTTTATTTTTCTCCCCCAGGGTAGCTGCAACAAAAACTTCGACTATGTTGTAGTGCAAAGGATGACAGGGGCGAAGAGAGGCAGATCCCCGAATCAAAACGTGGGGAAGAAACCCACCCTCTGCAAGCCGGGCACTATTCAAGTAGGTGGTATGTATTTTAAAGTGCTTGACCTTCGGTAATACTTATCTTAGTCCTATTCCGTCACGATATACCTATTTTTCAATACTTACAGATAAATGCACAACACAAAAGAAAACAACATCAGATGGAGGAATGCAGCACATGCACAGGATCGAGTAGCTGTGGCCGTTTCATCTCAGTGAGTCTTCTTTTATTTTGGGTATGCATGCATTATTCTTGTATATTTATATGTGTAGATTATATAAATATAATAGATAACAAAATACATATGAGAGAAAAAAAAGAATTAAATACTGCTTTGCAGATTAGGCTATGTGATATAGAGAAATAAATAATTGATTCGATACGTACACAACATAGTTAATAGTCATAGGTATATAAGATAATAAACAAATAGATAGATAGATATATTATATATGTGAGGTCGAATAAATAAATAACATATACTTAGAACTAAATTAAATAAGACTAGATCTTAAAAGACTAGATAGATATAATGAATAAATAAATAAATAAATAGATATGTATATAGGGACAAATAAATAAATAAATAACACATACTTAAAATAATAAATAACTCTAATATACTTTAATAGATAGATAAATTAAACTTAATAATAAGTGACTAGATAGATGTAATAAATAAATAGATATGTATCTGGACGAGTAAATAAATAAATAACACATACTTAAAATAATGAATGACTAGATAGAAATTTTAAATAAATAACTCGAATAAATATAAAAAGATAAATAAATGCCTTAACTAACTTATCCTATACAATTTAAAACATATTATACATGAACTTAGAATAATCTATTGACGGGAGCAAATACATAAAGAATACATAACCTAGGATACATAACACTTATTGCTTCAGGTCTTTTGCATGGAAGACGCCTATCTTTTTCCCAGCTAAATTTTCTAACTCGTACATATTGTTCCCGATCGGTTTTATTATTCTACATTTTAAATATTTCGGGCACAGTTTCGACGCTACATTCTTTGTCGTGTCGCTAAGAACAAAGTTGCGCCGAAATACTTCCTGTCCGGGTAGGTGGCGTACTTTTCGGGTGCGTACGTTATACGTTCTTGCGCTTTTCTCATTAGCCCGTAATAAGTTTTCTTTTACTTTATCGCGCACACACTGCAAACGACTTTGTCGGGGTAGGGTTAACAGCTCGCTGTCGGCTGCCGCGTTCAACCTTTGCACTAGTTCATAGCCACTGGCGTGAGTCATCATATTCACTCCAAAAAGTGCAAAATATGGTGACACACCAGTGGAAGAATGAACCGAACTTCGTAGTGCGCATGCTATGTCGCTGAGGTGAAGATCCCAGTTGCGTTGATCTTCCTTCAGGTATGAACGTATGGCCGCCAACAGCGTTCTATTCACCCTCTCCGACGCGTTTGATTGTGGTGCGTAGTTTGCAGTCTTAAAATGCCTAATGCCATATTTTTGCAGAAGATTTTGGAAATCTTTTGCCAAGAATTGCTTCCCATTGTCGGAATGTATGACTTCCGGAACTCCGAACATGTTAAAAACGTCGTTGTAAAGGAATCTTTCGACACTGCTGGTGTTGGCATTTTTTAAAGGCTTCAGAAAGACAAACTTTGAAAAATGGTCTAGGACAACAAACACGTATGCATTACCGGACTTTGATCTTGGGTACGGGCCCAAGAAATCTATGTACAATTTTTGAAAAGGACGATCGGTACAATAACTGGTACGTATAGGGGGACGAGATATCTGACAAGAAGACTTACATTGCTTACATACTGAACAATTAGATACAAAACGTCTGATTTGGACAGTCATGTTTGGCCAGTAAAAGTACTGTCGAACTCGTTGCAATGTTTTTTGCCATTCCACCATGAGCTGCTTGAGGAGGATTATGTGCTCGGGAGATTATGTCTTCGGTTAATCCGGAGGGAATCCACAACAGCCAGTTGTGTTCTATCAGAACTTCATCTCCAATAGGTGGTAATGAGCGTTTATACACATAATTATCCTCGATTTTTAAGTCAGGCAGCTCTTCGTGGTGATCTTGTATGGTGGCTATCAGACTTTTATACTCTTCGGACTTAAATTCTTCGGAGTTCAAGTCGATCAGTTGTGCAACACCTTCCAATTCCAAACTTTCGACAAAAACTCGGGAAAGTGTGTCTGGCACGACATTCAAAGTGCCCTTGCGGTGCTCTACGTCAAACGTGAAACCCTGTAGCTTCAGACTCCACCGTGCCAATCTGCCGCTAAGATCTTTGAGCGTCATTATCCAACGCAGGCTAGAGTGGTCGGTGATTATGGTGAAGTCCATGCCTTCGACGTATGGTCGGAATTTCTGCACCGCCATAACGGCAGCCAGACACTCTTTCTCCGTCACGCTGTAATTCTTCTGACAAGAGTTTAGCTTCTGTGAGAAGTAAGAAATGGGTGACTCTTCGTTTGCATCGTTCCTTTGGAAAAGGACAGCACCTATTCCGGACTCCGAAGCATCGCACTGGATGTAAAAGCGCTTTGTGAAGTCCGGATGTGTGAGCACAGGGGCAGATGTTAAAGCCTCTTTGAGTTTCTCGAATGCTACAAGTGCCTCATCCGACATTTTGAACTTTTCATTTTTTTTCTTCAGCGTGTCCGCGATGGGGGCAGTCAAGCTCGAAAAATCCCTAATAAACCTTCTATACCACCCTGCAAGACCAAGCAGCCTGCGAACCTGCTTAGGGTTTTTTGGCACAGGGAAGTCAACAATGGCTTCCACCTTAGCTGGATCAGTCTTCAGCATCCCACCACCAACTATGAACCCCAAATTCAATTCCTTGAAGCAAAATTTGGACTTGTTCAAGTTGATGGTGAGATTAGCTTTACGCAAGCACTGTGCGACTTCGTCAAGCAGGGTCACATGTGTTTGGAAATCAGGCGCTATGATGAGCAGGTCATCAAGGTACACAAAGACGCGCTCCTTTAACCGTGAGGGGATAACCTTGTCCATTAGACGGCACATCCTTTGAGCTGCATTACACAACCCAAAGGGCATGACCGTAAACTGATACAAGGGTCTCCCCGGCACCGTAAACGCAGTCTTTTCTCTGCTCTGTTTCTCCAGCGGTATTTGCCAAAAAGCATCCTTTAGATCTACGCTACTAATATAGTACGTGTCTTGTAGACGACTGAGAAGCCCGTCGATATGGGGGAGAGGATAAGCGTCCTTTTTTGTCAAAGTGTTCACTTTACGCGAATCCAGGCAAAGCCGATCCTTACCTGGCTTCCGTATAAGGACTACTGGTGAACACCAAGGACTCTCACTCTCCTCGATAACGCCTAGGCTTATCATTCGGTCTACTTCTTGGTACAAAAGGGCTTGTATCGCTGGAGACACAGGGTAGTGACGCTGCTTCACAGGGGCCGCATCCCCTGTATCGATGACATGCTCCTCAAGCGCCGTCCTTCCAAGCCCATGCTGAGTATAGCAGAGGAATCTACGCTTGACCGTCTCCAACTCGGACTGCTGCTCCACTGATAACTGGTGGGTATTTGCGACGACATCTGTAGCATCCGAGAGGGTGACTGAGCTCACAATGTTAGGTGCTATCTGAAATGTTTTCCAAAAGTCGACACCTAAATATAACTCTTGGTCCAAGTTTGGAACTAAATAGAACGTGAAGTTCTGTTTGCTACCGCTGTACGTGACCGGAACTTTAATTTTGCCAACGATCGACTGACTTTTACCATCGGCGGTCTTCACGTCGGATTGGAATGGGACAATGGTTACATTTAAGGACTTTACAAAATTAAGGCAATCTTTTCCCAATATACTGACACTGGAGAACATCCTTATCCCCTATTTTTATTTTGGCATAAGGTCTTGGGTCAGTGACAGTATCTAATATAGTAGAAGATATGCTCTTTCTGACTTCTCTCCTAAGCTGGTATCTCTTTCTAGCTTTTAATATTCGTTTTGAAATTAAGTTACTCTTCCTGTTAAATATTCTCGCGCGTGCTAAATTGTATTCTCTGATCCTTATATGTAAAGGTCTAATTTGTGTTACTTTTTTATTTTCTACTAACCCTTCTCTATTTTCCCTAGCTAAAATCCTGATCTTACCATCGTCCGATGGTGAACGATGGTTACAGGTCTCCGCAGTTTGCGTCTCAGAGTCCCTCTTTGTTGTGATTACGGGGTCTGAGTCGAACGCGACTCCCCCGAAGACATCGCGTTCGTCAGCCGGTTTTCCGGATTGCAGCGGCGGCACTTCGGAGTTATGACCCCTTCCTGCCCACATTTATAACAAAATATGTTCCGCGTACTAGAAGGGCAATCCATGAACGTATGTCCCTCCGTTCGACAATTCCAACAGACAAGTCTTTTGGGATCTGGATTCTTTCGGGTCATCTTAGGGTGAGCTCCTGTGTACTGCAGTGCTGCCACCTCCTCGTCGGGATAAAATGACTCTTCGTACTCCAACTCATTCGCAACATATTTTGTCAATGGCCGGTGGTGTTTTGGCATCTCCCTACTCGGAAACGCATTCTCCGCATCCTTACATGCGTACCTGAGCTGGTCCAGAGTAAATATGGCCATGGGATACACCAGCTTTCCTACCTTCTCATTAAGGTTACGTTTGAGTATCCTTACTAACTCCACTTCGGGAATCTGCATCCTGAGCTGAGATCTCAGCTTGGATATCGACGAAAAGAATTCATCGCTACGCTCCCAGGTACCTTGCCTCCTATCCATTATGTCTCGCATTATTTCAAAATCGGACTTCGTGTTTTGGAATTGGCGGATTAGGGCATCGCGTAGGATTGGCGATAATTGGTACGCTGAAACTGCCAATACCACTCGTACGCAGTACCTGAAAGCAGTAGGTGAAAATCCCGCCGGATCTCAGCCCAGGAGCAATCATACTGTCTTTGGAGGGTTTCCAATCTAAAAATGAAGTCTTCTACGGCTAGAGTTTCTGGCTTACCCTCGAAGTTTATTTCCCACTTATCGATTTTAATCGGACCTCGGATTCCTGAATGGGGATTCACGTCGAAATGACGCGGCGGTAAATCCGGATCCAATTCGGGATGAAAATTCCTCTCCTGATAAGCCGTTTGGCTCTGAGGGTATACTCTTTGGCTGTGAGAAGGTCTGTATTGTCTAAATTGACGTCTTGTCTGGTTTGGATTAGGCATAGCCTGGCTCTGCCGATGAGTGTCTCGCTGGTGAATCCCAAGACTGGCACTATTTAGCAAATCATTGGCATGGCCTTGCCTTTGGTCGGAAATTCCAACCGGAATATAGGCTTCGGCCATTGGATCCAGCTGAGGTTGCGAGTGGGAGACGTTGAATTGTTGCGGAGGAGTCGGCTTGCGAACGATATTCGGATTCATCCTAGACCTTTGGACGCTTTCTTCTTGTGGAAGAGTCGGACGGGTAACATAATCAATTTCTTTCATGAAATCTGAAAAGTTATTTCTCAACTCTGTTTTCAGATTTTGCGAAATCTCTTCCCTTAAGGAGTTCTGGTATGTGGTGAGAGCATTCACCACAGTCAGATCAATGTAGTTCTTTAGTTCGGACGATACCCTATCTTGCTCATAATTGCTACCCTGGCTACCTGTTCTGGACATGTTTGCATCTTGTCGCTCCATTTGGCCAACCATCGTTTGGACACTACTGTCTTGGGCCGATAGCGAAGCTGCTCCTAATTGGCTAAGGCTACTGTAGGACGGAGCATGCACAGATTCAGATGAAGTTGTGGAATGAGTAGAAGACATGGGAACACCGGAGCTAAGGGGAAGATCGGAAGAAGATGTGGTCACTGGAATTGGCCTTTTCTTAAGCGGTGGACTATGCTTAACCGGCACTATTACGTCCGGGTTTTGTAAACGCTGTTTCGTTACGGCTCGAGTGAGTACTTTATTTTCTAAAATTCCTATTTGTTCGTTTCTAATTTTTTTCCTTATTTCCTCCTCTATATCTTTTGTAGATGGCATTATGTATTTTAACTACCTACTATTGCACAGAAGAGAAAAGGACAACACCAACAGAAGATGACTTTTCAACATTTGTATCCGTCGACGAAAATCAAGGGGTAAGAGCTAGTATATAAGCTATTAAAAAAAATGCAATATGTAAATATTTATATAGGCTAGATGAAGAAAGATGTATGTATGTATATTGTAATATAAGAGATTGTGTATATATATGTAAAGGTATTTAATAAAAAAATAAAAGAACACTAAATATACAAAAAAAAAGGAATCGGAATAAAGATATGAAATCGAAGTGAAAAGAAAAATCAACCAAAAACAAAAATTGTAATAAAACGTAATTCATACCATTAAAAATAATGAAAAAAAAAACAAAAAAATAATATAATCAATAAGTTGTATTTAAATTTATAGACATTAACGATGACAATATAGAAAAAAATATAAGTACGTATAAAAAAACTTGTTTGTTATCATTTAACATGAGCGGGTGTTTCAGGCGGTTGTCTTCGGCGGTATTCTCGTTGGCGTGACTTGAGTTCCAACAGCATTATGTTTCCAGACTGCAGACGGACTAAGTTTTATATCCCTCGGTGTGGTGAAACATGAAAACATAAAACAAAAACGACAAGGACACACTGTTGTATTTCCCCCTGCTCCCGCAATTCTAATACACCCCGAGGGCTTTGTTGGAAGACTTGGAGCAGTGAGAGCAACAACACATATAATGACTTAACTAAGGACGGGATAGTGCTACATGATACGACTAGACAACATCGAACAAGGCCACTATACCACGTAATACTAAACATAAGACAAGAGAAAAATGAAATTTGAAATTGAAAAAAAATAAATAGACAAACACAAAAAAACAAAACTAGGACAAACAAATTTCAATTACTGTCGCTGTCAACATCAAAGGCACTCGTCGCAATTCACCTCGGCATGTTAAATAACTATCCGGGTGAAGACTTACGAGGACTTCGATATTGACAGTAAGGGCAATTGAGGACTACTACTACATAGAACGGAAGACGTGGACAAACATATAGACGTTGGGCGCCATTTTTGTAATAGGTTAAAATGGAGGTTTTTGGGAGTTAGAATTTGAAAATGAAAGGAAGCGAGGATGTGGACGGGACTTAAGGATGGGATGGGACGGAAAAGGAAAGGAGAGTCGACTGCGAGAGACGTGGCATGCTTGCGTTGCTCAGCTTTGCTCGCCGGAAGTGGGGCGGTTCTTGCTCACGCAGATCGACTAAACCTACTACAAACACATATAATATGCCAAAATTACTTAATTTTTTTTTTTTTTTAACGGATGGACATCCACCACACAGAGGGCGCTGCTGATGTTGTTGCAGCGTTGGCCCTTTACCCTCCCAACCATGAAGTCCGGTGGCCATTTTTTGGACTTCCCAAAATTGCTGCTGCTGTCGCTCAAGCCATTATCGCCGAAAGGGTTTTAACCAACCCTACCGCCCCCCGCTGAAATCTTGCTTACCAAGCCATGATTTTATATTCGTGAATTAAAACACTTAAGAATCCACTTATATAACGTGACTCACAAACATCTTTTATTTAAATTGAATGCTGAAGGCTTATAACACACATATTCGTTCTTTAATTTTTATAAAACTAAAATCTTATATAAAAATAATAATTTAAATTAAATTAACAATTAAACAAATAACAAAATAAATAAATTAAATAAATAAACAAAAAAAAAACAATTAAAGGCAAAATAAATTAAATATATTAAAAATTTAAGATAACAAAAGAAAAATGATAAAAAAATAATTTAAATTAAGTTAACAAATAAATAAATAAATTAAATAAATAAACAAAAAAAGCAAAACAATAAAAAGCAAAATGAATTTAAAATAATATAACTTAAAAAGACAAATAAAAAAAATCATTAAAATCGAAAACTAAAAGAAAAACAGGAACCACGGACATTTACCCTAAACTCGGTTTCCCTCATTCGTAACCCAATTCATCCCTGGTTACGCCTCCTACTGCGATTCAGAACCCTACCTAGCTAGAGCTCTAATTAGGTCGCTGTTTTTGTGCCATGAAATAGGGCACACACACTATAAAACGCGAACAAAGGGAAACGGAATTTTCACAGAACAAAAAAAAAACAAAGTAATCAAAAAAGGGAAAAGAATTAACCAAAACTTAAAAAAAATAAGGAAAAACAAATTTAAACTTTAAAGAACAAAAAAAAAGAAAAAAATATGTCACGCCAAAAAATATAAAAAAAAATACACGTATCGATGAACTGGTCAAACCGCTAGCGCACGGCGAACCTCTTATTTTTTTCGCTCACAACGGAACTCTTTGCGGGCCGGATGCAGACCCGGAGAATCTATGCTCCCGTTGATTTGACGAATTAAAATCCGAAATTTAAAAATTGTTCGCTCCACTTAGAGTTTTTCGATGTGTTTTTCTATGTGTTTATATAGGGGACCAAATTCCTTAGGGATACGATAAAAGGGATTGGCGGCCACCTTGTTTAAGGGATTTACCCTATTTTATATTACGGGTATATGTGACCGCCAATTATGTTCCTATTTTCGCCCCCAAAAAATGTATTAATTATTCACCAATTCTTCTCCTGACCGTAAATGCAAACTTTTTAGTATACTATTTATAATATTCGTAGGTACACTATCCGATTTACGACTATACAATTATCCGCACTATACTTCTTTATTTTTTTGTGGCACTGCCCATTAGAGGGTCTTAAAAAAAACTGCGCTGAGACGTGTGTCTCCTTGGACTTTCGTCTCTCTATTCTGACTGATCTGAACTGACTTTGTCCAGTTCCACATCTCTTCCAAAAAATATCCCTCTAGCCTACGGATTATTCCACTGGCCGTTTTGGATCTCTCTCAGCTAGAGGAATTTCAATCCATAACGGCCTCTCCATCTGAATTCTTGCTTAATGGGCTTTAATGTACCCTAACGCAACGTTAACGTAATGCTTTAGTATATTTAGTTGAACGCTGGTATGGCTAAGGCGAAACAGGAGGAATGTGAACCAAACAAATGTCAAAATTGATAGAGGCGGCAAGTTGCAGATGTAAGTATGAAAAACTTTTTAGTTATTTTATTTCCTAAATTATAGTATCTTCTTTTTCTTTTACAGCCTAGCATAGATTCCTCGCTACTACTACTCCCTTTTTCACAGCAGCAGCAGAACCAGCAAGTTAAACGTAAGTACTACGTGCATATTTGTAATTTTCCCTTTTGTTTACTAAGGGTGGATGGACTACATTCATGTGGACGGACGGATATGTGCTAGTTTCCAGTGTGTCGTAAGCTATTCTATTAAAATACATCTTTCATTATGATTTATTTTATTTTTCTCCCCCAGGGTAGCTGCAACAGTGCATGTACACTAATAAAAACAAGGTTAGTGTGAAAAAAAGAATTCTTATGCAGTGTATGATTTTGATGAAAAATAATGATGGACGTGAACCAAGAAATTTTTTTGATTGATGGTGGGAAGGTGATTCACCATGTGGTGCTTATGAGAGGGAATGGCGACTGCCTCTTTTCTTCCATATCTTACGGTGTGTATGGAACGGAAGTGATGGCACTCGAGGTGCGTCAGGAAGTTGTTGATTACATCTCAGCAAACTGGAATAGGTTCGCAATTTTAACAGCAACAATCATTCGACAAAAGAAGAGTATATTGCGGACATGGGCTTATCTGGGACATTTGGCTCAACTTGTGAGTTAGTGGCAGCGGGAAAAATGTTCCCTTATGAGTTCCAGATTTTTATGAGTGGCGTTATGTTTGCGCAGTTTGGAGAGCCTGTAGAAGGTTACGTTAGACTTCGGTTTTCTGGAGATTTCTTTGGGGGACATTTCGATATTTTAATTCCAGCCGAAGAGCTAAGCACCATCTGCACGTCAAAGCAGATAGCTTCTCTGTAAACCATACAAACATCCTTACCATCAAAACGGAATAGAGCAAGGGTTTATGACGATGACGGTCTGGTTTCCCAGCTACAAAAATGCTCCACAATAACAATGCATACGTGAAGGACATCAAAACAACAATAGACAGTGTTCCCGACGGAACCGATTTCAAGGTTGTGATACATGCTGATAAGAAACCAGCAATTGTCAACAAAGTCGATTCAACGTACCTACAACCAATGAGGTAGCCATTGTTTCTGTTGGACAGGCTTTCGAGAAAAGGGATATCGTTCTCCAAAGCATAAACAACAAGCTATCACGAATCTGTGAGACTTATCGTGCCTACGACGCCCTCCAGTATCCTCTTATATTTTGCTATGGCTACAGTATAAATAAACCTATGTGCGACCCAACAACAAAACCGGCGAGGTGTTACATGTATTCCCTTGAATGCCAGAAACGGGGTCTCCCTCATGTTCACATCTTATTTTGATTAAAGTATAAACTTTAACCCAATCAAATTGATGACATCATAAGAGCCGAAATCTCAGATCCCTATAAAGACCCTGCGCTCAATGATATAGTCGAAAGTAATATGATACACGGTGGGCAAAAATCCTCTTCTCTAGTCCTCCCCGTGGGCGCCCGCTGGAAATGGCTAATCCTAGTTCACTAGGGTAGTGTCAGCTAAGACTAACACGCACGCATCAATCGTGCACAGTGGTGATCGAGAATGAGGTAACAACAGATACCTAACTCCCTGGTGGTGTGAGCCTTAGAACCGTGCCGAGGGATGGAAGACTGGTGATTAAATCAGTCCTAACGAGCTCCTGTGGGCACATGTGAGTTGGCTGGTACTTTTACAGTAGTTAAACAGTGAGTTGGCTGGCACTCTCACTAAATGTGAAAAGGGAATAGTGACCAACGGAACTAGTAGCGCAGTTGGCGAGAACTCTGCTGCTCCTAGTTTCTCTGAGGTCGTGCAGAAGGGTAGCAGGAAAAACGCACACCAACTGGAGAAGATGCTTGTGCGCAATGCTCGACGAAAGGTCGAGAGTGCTAAGCGTAAAGTTGGACAGTTCGGGGGTTGGACGTTGACTCCTTAAGTGCTTGGGATAGGTTGCAGCTTGATCGGGCTAAAGTAATCTTAGCCGATGAGGCTGCCAGGAAGATAGCGGCCGCACAGGCAGGTGAGGCTAGAAGTAGGGAGGAGCTGGGGGCCTCTACGAGTGGAGTGGAGCCTCCCAGCAATATTGTGGGCCCAGTCAGGGGGGGAGACTTCTGCTCCAGGGGCTAGTAAGGTGGCGTTCCAAAGCAAAAGGAGTAGATCTGATGATGTCGTGGAACCGAAAAAGGCGAAGGCTGGTATTTCGCCTTCGGCGCGCCCGAATTACGACCCGGAAGACGAGCTCCTTGTTGTTATTGTCAACGAGCAGGAGCCCTGCGGTCGCCTGCCCATGGATCAGTGGATTACCGTCGAGGAGAAGTTTCAGGATGCTCTGTGGAAGAAGATGTCTTTCACTGAGAATAGTGACCTTCAATTCGACGGTGCTGGATGGGAAGGGGGCCGGAAGGTTGTTGCCTGTGGGAACAAAACCTCTGCTGACTTCCTCAGACAGTTCATTTCGGAGGTTTCAGGAAGTATGGAGCGGGTCTCAGCTCAAGTGCGTGACTGTGGCGGAGTTGGCTAGATACACTCCGCCCAAAGCTTTGGTCTGGGTTCCGCTGCCTTACACCTACCCAGAAAAACTGCTTGGTCTCCTCCACATGCAGAACAGGGAGTTGAAGGCCCATACATGGAGGGTGCTGAAGACAGGTCCTCCGAAGCAGTTTGGTCAGCACTTCTTGCTGGCCCTAAATAGGGAATCGCTGCCATTCCTTGAAAAGACCAAAGGAATGGTGCGACATAGTATGGGGAAGGTCATGCTAAAGCTCATGACCAAGGGTGTGGAGGAGGAGCCCAAAGATGATGGAAGTGATGCAAATAAACCTGCATCGCAGTAAGGCTGCGACGGCATGCTTGATCAACTATATTATCAAGCATGACGTCTCGGCCATACTGGTACAAGAGCCATGGATCAACGACAACAACCAGATCCAAGGGCTCAAAAATAGGAATTATACGTTGTTCTACAAAGCGAACGAAGGTAAAATCAGGGCTTGTATACTTAAAAAAAAACAATATAAGGGCATTTCTTTTGAATAATTTCAGTGACGGCGATCTAGTAGCAGTCTCCTGTGAAAGTGAGGGAAGAAAACCGCTGTGCCTGGTCTCTGCCTATCTCCCGTATGAGCTGGCGGAGATTCCATCTGGTAAAATGAAGCAGTTGGTAAGGAAGGACAACTGGCTCTTCATCGTGGGCTGTGATGCAAATGCGCATCACTCGCAATGGGGTAGCAGTGATACCAATACAAGAGGTGAGGGTCTTTTCGATTTCATTCTTTCGATCAAGCTCACCATATGTAATAAGGGATCTACGCCAACTTTTGTAGTAAGGAACAGACAAGAAGTGATTGACATAACACTAGCTTCTTGTTCTGATCACCTAACGGAAGAAAAATGGAGGATTTGGAGGAGGCATCTCTTTCTGATCACAGATGGATACGCTTCCATATTAATTTCCAAACTAGGGCTAGCAACAGCTACAGAAACCCTAAGAGTACAGACTGGGGTATGAACAGAGAGCAGCGGCGACCCTCAAGATATAGATAAGGCGGTAGACAACTTAGGCAAAGTAATGAACATGGCATTTGAAAGGGCCTGTCCACTAAGAAAGAAGTCCAGGAGGAGTCCAAGGAGGTCCCAACCTCCTTGGTGGAGCAAGGAAACCAACTCCAAGAAAAAACAGGTTAGGCATTTCTACAACAGGGCCAAAGAAATAGGGGACGGTACTACATGGGATGAATATATGGACCGCAAGCGGGAGTTTATGTACTTAATTAGGCAATCAAAAAGAAAGTCGTGGAAGGAATTTTGTCAGTCCACTGCGGATACCAGTGAAGCTTCCAGACTTCGCAAGATGCTAGCTAAAGACACTTCTGTCCCAAGCTTCATCAAAAAATCTGACGGCTCGTGGGCAGAAAGTAGCGAAGAAGTTTTAGAAACGTTAATTGAAGCTCACTTCCCAGGAAGTAGATCGCCAATGGATTCTACTACTAATAGCTACTCGTACAATGGTAGGTCAATAGGGGATGACGTGGAGAATCTCATTACATGGAAGAATCTGCGATGGGCCATTATGTCATTCGCACCATTCAAAGCACCAGGCCCTGATGGAATTTTGCCAGCTATGCTGCAAAAAGTCCAGCCAAGGTCAGAAACAGGCTTAGGGAATTTTTAAACATTGTTTAAGGTCATGCTACGTACCAGTGGCATGGAGGGAAGTGCGGGTTTTATTCATACCTAAGGCAGGTAAATCAAGCCACACTTCAGCGAAAGACTACACAGCCATAAGTTTCTCGTCATTCCTGCTCAAGACACTTGAAAGGCTTCTTGATATTCACATCAGAAGCAAGTGTTGCAACGGCATTCTATGCAAAGCTCAACATGCATATTTGAAGGGGAAATCGGTGGAAACAGCTTTACACGACGTAGTAGGGAAGATAGAAGCTAGCCTTCACTATAAGGAATTTGCACTAGCAGCCTTCCTAGACATAGAAGGTGCTTTCAATAACGTAGAAGGTAGGGCCATCAAACAGGCCCTGGAATCTATGAATGTCGAGCATAGCATTACCAATTGGCTCTGCAATTTGCTCGGCACTAGAAACATTAACTCCACTATCGGAAACAGTTCAATAAGAAAATCCGTTACCAGGGGGACTCCCCAGGGAGGCGTTATCTTACCCCTCCTCTGGGTTCTAGTCATCGATGGGATACTTAAAGAAGTAAGCAATACAGGTAAAAGCGTCACTGCATACGCGGATGACGTGGTGATTTTAGATCAGGGTAAGTTCCTTGATACATTAAGTGAAATGATGGAATCAGCTCTTAATAGTCTCGAAAAATGGGCAGAGGGTGTGGACTACACGTCAACCCGGATAAAACTGAATTGGTACTCTTCAGTAGAAAATACAAGATACCACCCTTCAAACTGCCTAAGCTAGCAGGGGTGGAGCTTTCCCTTTCGGATCGCGCCAGATATCTTGGTATAATGCTGGATAGGAAACTAAATTGGAAACTTAACATACAGGAAAGAGTCCGCAAAGCATATAATGCTCTCTTCATCTGTAAGCGGACCGCGGGGAAAAAATGGGGCCTGAAGCCCGCAATGATGCACTGGCTATACATCATGGTAGTCAGACCCATCCTTACGTATGTGGCTCTTGTGTAGTGGAAGACAATGAATACGAAAAACACGCGGGATATGTTGGCCATGGTACAAAGATCAGCCTGCATTGCCATCACAGGTGCTCTACGCACAACACCTACGGCTGCACTCGAGATCTTCCTGTATCTCTTACCATTAGACCTACCAATCAAATTTCAAGCGGGCAACAGTGCGCTTTGGTTCACTAACGTTGGTATCTTCAGGACTAATAACATAGGACACGGAATCCCTGACGAATCGGACGATATACTTGGCACCTTAGACTTCGACACACCATACGAAGTACTGTATCCTATTAGAGAGGACTGGCGAAGGAAGACAGTGTCTGTCCGCAGTGAGATTGCAACATACACAGATGGTTCTAAGACCAGTGAGGGCACGGGGTCAGGTATTTACTCGCGAGATACGAACCTACAGGTAGCCCTGAGACTTCCGGACACATGCAGTGTGTTCCAAGCAGATGTTCTAGCTGTACTTAAGGCTGCGGAATTACTTGAGATGGGATTAATATCCGATAAGAATATCGCCATCTACATTGACAGTCAGGCTGCGCTAAAGGCGCTAGAGTCTTACGTCACCAAATCTGAGTTAATCAGGAATTGCCGCACAATGCTTAGGGTATTATGTACGCAGAACCGAGTCAGATTATGTTGGGTACCTGGACACTGCGATATCGAAGGCAACGAGCAAGCCGATGCGCTGGGTAAAAGAGGAGCGGAGCTCCCACGTAGCGATATGATTGGTAGTATTAAACCACCAGGGTGCGTGGCTAAGGGAATTATCCGGGATTAAATCATTGACACGGCTAATCTAAGATGGTCAAACTTAGATGGTCACAGGGTGTCTAAGGCCTTGTGGCCTGTGTTAGATCGCAGAAAATCTGGGGAGATAATTAAGTTAGATAGATCGAGGCTAAGAACAGCGATAGGAATACTCTCTGGCCAGGGAGGAATACTCTAGGGAGATTAATTGCTTGGAGGATTGGGTTTAGGTCTTTTGCCGTGAAGGTTTCCTAGGGATCGCGATGGGCCCACTTTGGTGCCTAGTGTTTTATGACAACGTCATAACCATACCTAACCTAACCCAACCTAACCTAATATGATACACGATCCTTGTGGGACCTTTAATGCTAATTCGCCCTGTATGTTGAAAGATTCTTGCTGCAAGCGATTTCCCCGACCATTGATTAAAACTACACAGACTGATGATGATGGCTACCCCCAGTACAGAAGGCGGTCTCCCGAAGATGGTGGGTTTACAGTCCATATAAATGGCACAGATCTTGATAATCGATCAGTGGTACCTTACAACCCCGTCCTTTCTCGTGCTTTTTTTGGCTCATATTAATGTTGAGTTTTGCAATTCAGTAAAATCGATTAAATATATATGCAAGTATATTAATAAAGGAAGTGACGAAGCTGCATTTGCTCTTGAAAAAAATAATGATGAGGTAACACTATATGAGACTGGGTGGTACATCAGCAGTTCAGAAGCCGTTTGACGTATCCTTTGCTTTCCCATACATGAACGCTTCCCATCAGTTATGCATCTAAGTGTTCAGTTGGAAAATGGCCAAAGAGTGTACTACAGGGAGTAAGAGTACCCGGACACTCCGGGGTAAAAAACGACCAAGTACTCGGAAAGGTTTATACTGTTCATCCTAATAATGCAGTGCTATTACCTCCGTGTCCTGCTTCACGAAGTTAGAGCGCCTACATCTCTCTCAGACATTAAGACATTAGCTGGTCAGGTTCATCCTATATTCCACTCAGCTTTCAGGGCTCTGGGACTATTGGAAGACGATAGACATTGGGACCAGACACTAAGATAAGGGATCTGTTCTCCATTATGCTTGTTTTCTGTCAGCTATTCGACCCACTTCGCCTCTGGAAGAAGTACAGAGAAAGTTTGCTTGACAATCTTAAAAAACAGTTGCAAAAAGAATTTGTGAGCCTGGATGATCAACGTAGTATGGATGTGGTCTATAACAAATGCTTGATATTGCTCGAGAACTTAGTAATTGGGATGGGAGGCCAACATCTTAAGCACTATGGCTTACCACAGCCCTTAGTATAAGCTGAACATTTTTACAACCGTGATTACTTAAGAGAAATGTCATATGATATCGACGACCTATCCAAGAGGATTTTAGAAAACCAGCCACTACTCAATTGCGATCAGAAGCAAATTTATGATGAAATCATTGAAAGCTTTAAAACAGTAGATGGTAACATTTTCTTTTTAGACGCTCCAGGTGGGACGGGAAAACTTTTCTCATTAACCTGTTACTTGGTAAGGTTAGAGAGAATCGAAAAATCGCCATTGCTCTCGCTTCTTCTGGAATAGTTGCAACACTGTTGGAGGGAAGCAGGACTGCGCATTCAGCATTCAAGTTACCTCTTAATTTGAACATTTTTGATATTCTTTGTAATATATTCTATCTAAGCAAAGTAATATGACTCAGGTGCTTCGAGAGTGAAAGCTCATAGTTTGGGATGAGTGCGCTATGTCTCACAAGGGAGCCATCGAAGCATTAGATAGAACGCTAAAGGATTTGCGAAGTAATACTATGATGATGGGTGGAGTCACTATACTTCTTCCCGGTGACTTTAGGCATATACTGCCCGTTGTTCCAAGGGGAACTCGTGCTGATGAGAGAAGGGCCTGCCTAAAATTATCCTACTTGTGGCCAAAAATGAAGAAGATACACCTCCAAAAAATATGAGAGTACATTTGGGACACGACTTGTGTGGAGAAGAGTTTGCGGAACTTCTTCTGAAGATAGGCGAGGGAAGTATAGAAGAGAAGGATGGAAGAATAGAAATTCCCAATAGTTTGTGCCGCATCGTAAGCGACATAAAGGCACTTACTGAAAATGTTTATCCCGATTTGAAAAACATCAGTAGCAAAAAAATTGCATGGCTAAAGGAGCGAGCTATATTAACATCAAAAAATGATGCAGCTAATGAAATCAATGCTTGCCATTTACTTAAGTTTAATGCTTTTGACATGGAATACAAACCTATAGATTCAGTAGTACACATGGAAGAAGTAGTACCCGCTGGAATTCCTACACACTCTCAATCCCCCAGGTATTCCTTTAGATAAGCTAACATTAAAAGTCGGCGCACCTGTTGTGCTCTTAAGGAATTTAAACCCTCCCAAAAGTTGCAACGGTACTAGATTGCAGATAAAAGTTGTCGAAAAGAATTTGATAGGGGCGATAATTCTTACTGGATGCGGCCAAGGAGAAACTCTGTTTTTCATTTCATTCCTCGTATCCCGCTTATTCCATCTGATTATCCGTTTTGTTTCAAACGGCTGCAATTCCCAGTGAAGGTTTGTTTTGCGATGACGACAAATAAGGCTCAGGGTCAGTCTTTAAAAAGGCTGGGGTTGGTTTAAGGGCAGACTGCTTCTCTCGTGGCTAACTATATGTGGCATGCTCGAGAGTTTGCCCACCTTACGGTAAGTCCATTCTACAGACTGAGGGAAAAACGACAAACAAACTCTACAGAGAGGTGTCGAAAAAATAAGGTAACCCAACGGCAGTTCTAAGATTTATAAAACATCTTGGATTAATTCGACAGCTCCATTACTTACTTACTTAGGTGGCGCTACAATCCGGGGCGGACCTGGGCCTCAACCAACAAACCTCTCCAACCAGCACGGTTACGACCCAACTGCCTCCAGTTGCGCACGCCAAGTTGGTTGATGTCCCGCCCACTTGTTTGCGCCATCTGCCACGAGGTCGTCCTCTACCGCGTCGTCCATCTGGGGTGGATTCGAAGACTTTTTTGGAGGGAACGTTGGGCTCCATCCGCTCTAAATGACCCAGCCATCTTTGTCGCTGTATGTGAACTCTTTTGGCTAAGTCGATGTCCTTAGGTCGTATAGTTCGGCATTGTACCTTCTCCTCCACTCACCGTCTATGCAGACGGGACCAAAGATCGCTCGAAGAGCATCCGGGTTTGTCAAAGCCCATGCCGCTGCGCCTACCTACTGATATCATTTGCGGAGCTGACCATAGTGCTTAGGTAGACAAAATCCTTTACTACCTTAAAATTATATCTGTCTATTGTGGCGTTCTGTCCAAGACGCCGATGTTGGGTGTCCTTTTTTGTAGATAGCATATATTTTGTTTTGCTTTCATTGACCGCTAGACCCATCTTTGCTGCCTCGACCTCAATATTAGCAAAAGCCCAATTGACGGCCCGCTGAGTTCTTCGGATGATGTCAATGTCATCGGCGTAAGCGAGTAGTTGTACAGCCTTGTAAAATATTGTACCTCCGGTGTTGGTTTGTGAGTTTCGTACAATTCTCTCAATTACTATGTTAAAGAGATCGCATGATAGCGCGTCACCTTGTCTGAGAACTTCCCTGATATCGAACGGTTCGGTGATGTTCTTACCGGGGATGTCAAGACTAGACACGGCTCTGTATAACTCTTCTCTATACACGTTATTATAGGCAACCTTGAAATCGATGACGAGATGGTGCGTGACGATTTTATATTCATGGGTTGTTTCCAAGATCTACATCAGTGCTAATATTTGGTTAATAGTGGACTTTCTAGGCCTGAAACCGCACTGATAAGGACCTATCAGGTTGTTGACGATCGGTTTTAGGTGTTCACATAATACCGCAGACAGGATATATGCGATGTTGAGGAGACGTATACCTCTATAACTGGCGCAGTTCAGAGGGTCTCCTTTCTTCAGGATCGGGCAAAGGATGCTGAGGTTCCATTCATCGGGCATACTTTCGTCCGACGAGATTTTACAAATGTGCTGGTGCATGCTCCTTACCAGCTCATCTCCTCCTGCCTTGAAAGTTCAGAGACAAGGCCATCGACTCCAGCAGCTTTGTTGAATTTGAGTTTAGATATCGCTATCCTCACTTCATTCTGATCCGTTTGGCGGGAATCGTGAATGTTATCATCACTGCTGAATGGCTCTTTCTGTCTAATAGCGAAATATTGATCATCATCGCCGTTTAACAGTCTGCAGAAGTGTTCTTTCCATATTATCAACACAGACTGCGATTCTACTACTATGTTACCATTTTCGTCCCTGCAGACTTCTGTTCTGGCTTTGAAACCCTGGCATGTTCTTTTTACCGTTTGGTAAAATTTTCGAACATGATTCCTGCAATAAAGTCTCTCAATCTCCTCGATCAAGCGCTTCTCATGCTTGTTTTTCTTCTTTCTGAGAAGTCGATGTTCCTCTTTCCTCCTGCGCACGTAGAGCTCGTAAGCAGCTCTGATCCTTCTATGCAGCACCGCTTTGTACGCCTCTTGTTTTGCTGCATGCGCTTGCCGGCATTCCTTATCAAACTAGGGGTTTCGTTGTGGTGCCCGAGAGAAACCCAGTACATCAGAGGTGGCATCTCTGGGCTTGTTGGCAACGCTGGCATTGGTTTTTCGCATTTGCTGCTGGCGGCATAGGCCTTAGGTAAAGATTAAGAGAAACTCGATCGGCAAAGGCTCTGGCGGTCTCTTGCATTTGCAGCCGCCCGACGTCAAATTTCGTCACACTATTTCCTTGATTTTGCTCCGTTGTGGATATCCGCATCCGTACCTTGGCTACAACTACGTAATGATCCGGGTCCATGTTGGCTCTTCGGAAAGTCCGGACACCCAGAATACTGGAAGAGTGCCTTGCGTCGATCGCAATGTGATCGATTTGGTTGACAGTTTTTCGATCAAAGGAGAGCCATGTTCCTTTGTGAATATCGAGACGTGGGAACCGCTTACTAGCTACGACAAAGTTTCGCCCCGCCGCAAAGTCGACCAGCCTGAATCCGTTGTCGGATGTGATGCCGTGCAGGCTGTGCTTTCCGACCACGCTACTAAAGACTTCCTCTCTTCCTAGCTTTGTATTAAAATCACATAGGACAATTTTAACGTCGTGACTAGGGCATTGCTCATACGTCTCGTCGAAGAGCTGGTAGAAGTCATCCTTTGCCGCGTCGTCCTTCTTCTCGTAAGGGTCGTGAACGCATATTAGGCTAATGTTGGCAAATTTAGCATTGATACGGATATTCATGAGGCGCTCGTTTACATGCCGGAAATTCAAGATTTCTTGCCTAAGTCTGCCTCCAATAACAAATCCGCACCCGAATAGACGCTGTCCTGGTTGTTTGTAGCAATCGCCGTAGTAGATGTCGCAGTTTTTCATCCTCCTATTGCCCGGCCCATCCCATCGCACTTCTTGCATGGCGGTAATGTCTGCTTTGAGACACTCTAAGGCCTCCGCAAGTTACCTAACATTCCACGTGCAGACACAAAGATTTTCTTCTTCTTCTTCTTCCTTTTATCAGCGAGGTTATGATCCGGAAACAAGGGATCACAACCCTCCCACTTCACCGCATTTCTAGTGATCCGCCTGTGTGGTTCGCCTATTTGACCTCAGAAAATATTGGCAGGCCTGCCGATTTTTGATCACTCGGTTACTGAGGCCAATGAAATGCCGATGTCGTCGCATTTGTCTGATCCAGGCGTTTATAGGCCTGCCTTTCCTACATCGCGATGTCCTTGGAACGTGCATAGATATTGCCTTTTTAACAGGGTTCAAATGATCTCTTCTTTGAACGTGGCAATACCAACTGAGCCGGTCGCGCTATATTTTTTGTACGATGGTTTCCTTGATGTGAAAGCTTCCACGGATATTCGAACTTCTTATTCAATCAAGCTTTGTCACTCCTGCTGTCATGCGAAGCATCTTCATCTCAGCTGCCGTTAATTTACTCTCATACTTTTTGTACATCGTCCAACATTGTGAACCGTATGTGAGCGCTGGACGCACAACTGCGGTGTAGAGCCTTCCTTTCAACTTAGGGGGCATTTTTCTGTCACAGAAGATAGCGGAATTTTCTCGCCATTTCATCCACCCTACATTTACGCGATGATTGATGTCGTCGTCACAAGTTGCTTTGCTATTGATCATAGATCCCAGATATTTGAACTTTTCACACTTGAGAAGCACTGTTCCATTCAAATAAATGTTTGGAATAGGCCTGAGTGGATCAGAGAACGGGCAGCATAAGTACTCTGTCTTTTTTCAACTAATGCGATACCCATTTCCCTCCAAAACGTCCACCCACACATCAAGTGCTCGTTGCAGGGATGTAGGATTCTCACTTATGATGGCTCCATCGTCAGCAAAGAATAACTGATGTACCTTGGGGTCCATCACTTTACCTTCAAGCAGATAATCAAGGACTGTAATAAAGAGCAAAGGACTTAAAACGCTTCCCTGGTGCACCCCGACTTTGATTGCAAACTCTTCGGTTACTCCAGCGGGGCATCTTACTCTTGTCTTTGCTCCTTCGTACATGTCCATGATCACCTGTACATAGGTTTCTGGAACCCCTCGATGTCTTAGCGCCACCCATATCAAATCTCGTGGTTGTCTGTCGAATGCTTTTTCAAAGTCAACCAATACAATATGCAAATCCCTTAAGGAATCACGATGTTTTTCCATTATGATCCTTATACTTTGGATTGCATCTGGGGTTGATTTACCCGAGACAAACCCGCACTGATCATCAGATAGCCGTATTATTTTTCGCAGTCGGCCACCTAATACCCGCTCAACGATCTTCATGGTGTGTGACATCAGCTGGATCGAACTGTAGCTGTCGCAGTTTCGCGTATCACCCTTCCCTTTGTATACAGGGAGAAGGCAACTTTCCCTCCATTGATTCGGCATTGGATCACCTCTCACGAATTTGGAGATGAGAATTCTGAGCCATCTGAACCCGACGTCTCCCATCTTTTTCCAGAACTCAGAGGGCATCTCGTCTGGCACAACCGCTTTTCGTTTTTTGGAGTATTTGATCGCCTCACTAACTTCTTCGACTGTAATGTCGGGTATTTCTTCACAGTTAGGGGTGTCTCTTGGAAAGTATAGCCGGGGAAACTGTTCATTTAAAAGCTGTTCACAATACTGCCGCCACCTCTGCAGAATTTTGTCGTCATCCACAAAAGCTGGCCATGAGCATTGCTAATGAACTTTGGCGAACGAATCTCCTGAGCATTCCTCCTTCTTTGGGCGGCTATTTTGAAGATAGTGTTGCTCTTGTTCATATTGTGTCTTTGCAGCTCCTGGATAGCCTGGTTTGCATCAGCAACCGGGGAAGATATTTTCTCCAGCTCCCGATACAGGCCCTCCGTACTCTCTGCTTGAAGCTGGGCGCACTTCTTCTTCGCTTTTTTCTTGCAGCATCTGTATTCCATTTCGAGGCGAGCTTTTTCGTCACTATTATTAGGGGGGCACTTTGACCAAGCTTTGAAAGCCGCTTTCTTCTCATTTATCACTTTCTTAGCTTCATCACTCCACCACCATGTTTCTTTGGCGTGTTGATGGTGGCCTTTTGAAGCTCCTAGCAGTGATTTGGCCTTCTTTAAGCAAGTTCGCTGTAGGGAATCCCACATATTTTGTGCTCTGCACTCTTAATCCTCAGCTCCGTTGATGGTGTGAGAGAGGTAATTTTTCATCACGAAAATAAAAGCCTTGCCTTTTTCTTTGTCCAGATTGTACCACTTGATTTTCTCAGAGACCCTTGTTTGTTTGCTTTTCTTCGGTGTTTTCATAAAAATTTCTGTTAGCAGGAGACGGTGTTGCCGAACGATTGCCTCTCCCAAGATCACTTTGCAATCTTTTACCCGAGGCTTCATGAAACTGGCTACCAAATGGTAGTTAATCTGTAATCTCCACCACTGCTGTAAGTGATCAGGTGTCGGCCTTGTTTGATGAACATAGTATTTAACACGATAAGACCGTGTGATTTGCACATGCTTAGGATGTCTTCACCAGGAAGGTTCCTGGTGCCATATCCTAGTCCTCCATGGCAGTCTTCATAGTCTTCGTTTGATTTCCCGACATATCCATTCAAATCTCCTCCAACAAACAGAAACTCTTCCTTTGGGATGTTCTTAAGGAGATTGTGGAAATCTAGCCAAATGCATCTTTATCTCTCTGATTGCACCCATTTTGGGGAGCATATGCACTGACAATATTCCACATCTCTCCTTGTATTACTAGTTTGAGAGACATCAAACGGTCGCTGGACTTTCCAAGTAGCTCTGCCGCAAGGATGATACCGATTCCGTTCTTAGCCTGTTCCGTTCCGTAGTAGAGCATCTTGTAATACTTTGTTCTAACGTCCAAGAAACGCGCCCGATTTCCGGTGTTTTTCCATTTCGTCTCTTGGACACACAAAATGTCCACCTGCCTTCAGACGTGCAGACACGAAGATCGTTGTCCTTTTTACGTTTGCTTGGGTCGTCAACAGTAAAATCATCCATATCCGAGGCTGTTGGTTGCTTCGTAACCGAAGGTTTATTACGTGGTAGGGAAGTTAACCCAACGGCACAACCCCCAACCTGAAGGACCAAATCCTTTTTTTCGCAACCCCTAGGACAAGGGGCCGGATACACCGATGCCAGTTACCCACTTCGGGGATATGAGCGCTACCGTTGGTCCATTAAGAGTTCATCCGCCACCATCTCTTTTTCAATACCCTGACGTAGTATTGAAAATCTTTACAGAGCTCAGCTCCAAATATGTCGAAGTAGCTCCGGTGAGGTATCCGCTGGTTTGTATACGTCACCGTTGATTCCATCGAGGGAATTCATCTGCCGCATGTCCTCCTTCTGAGGAGCTCTTGCTAGACTTCTGAGATGCATATTTCACCCAATCAGGTCAACAAGAGATGCCTCGTCTGGTTAAACATATGCGCGCTGAAGTTCACCCAGATGTGCTAACGCAGGTCTGAGTGTTCAGCTACACATACATCGTCAGACTCAGCACACGCTCATCGTTAGTTCACTATCAGATAGCTATCCAGCGGGTACCACAGGGAGGTGATGATGCGATTTTATCACGACAGCTCCATTAGTATTCATATATATATACCGCGGCTTAGGAAAGTACCTGCCAAGGGTGCGGAATGCTACGCAGACTTACCTCCTCGTAGTGCATTCTAGTTACCGCTAAAATTGTCTGCTTCATTAGTACATTTTCGAACTAAATAGTTACACAGTTTATAAAAATGGTAGTTTGTTTCTTAGTATCAGCTGAAACACCTGTCAACTACAACTTAAAATCAGCGATCTATTTTGGAAAACTTATACTTCGTTATATCACACAAGAGACAATCGAGGCAATAGATTTAACCAGCAGATACAACGTTTAAGGATCTACGAATAAGATATAAACTGTTTTTTTAATTAATTTACAAGGAACTGCAAGTTTTGTGGAAAATTATTGTAGAGGCCTTAATTTGCTACAGTTTCAGGAGTATACAAAAAAAACGTTTTTTTAAATAAATTTTTTTTTTCGAATTTTTATTTCCTTAATTGGATTTTTCCGAAAACGTATTGTAGAGATTCAATAAAATAAATTAATGGTACGTACGATTAAAATATAAAAATGTAAAAAAAATTAAATGTACATATCTAAGACTTTGCAATTAAAATAGTTTATGGCCACGAGCGAAGTCGGGTGGGTCAGCTAGTTTTAGATAAAAGAAGAGATTTATCAGCGCCGAATTTACTAAATTCAAATATTTTTTAATTTTTTTTGTCCGGAGAGCCAGTACTGAGCTACGGCTGCGGAATCAATATTTACAGATGGAAAATTCGATCTCAACCCCCTTTATGCCACTTAGACCTTGAATTTCGGAAAATCCCTTATTATCTGTATTCTGATATTTTAAAGAAAAGTGAATCTTCGATCCTTGTCTATCCAAAAAAGAAACAAGAAGCAAATTTAACGAAACAGCAAAGAAAACAGAATACAGAACCAACGAACATAAACGTCAATAGTGTGGTGAATACAAATAGGCGTTTTTCTTTTTTAGTTCAGAGCAGAGCCTGAACTGTCAAAAAAAAATCATGTTTCTTTTTTAGCTCAGACACATCAGAGCTCGGAATTCGTTTTTCTTTTTTCGTTCAGAGCATGCTCTGAGCGCACTCTATGAGCTCTGGATTAATTGACCGAGCGTTCAGAGCAAAATCCTGAGCACAGTCGTTTTTCGTGTTTGACAGGAGAGGACGAGAAAAAAAAAGGAAAGCAATTGAAATGGCGGACGAAATTTGTTGTTCTGGTGCAGAAAGTAAATATAACATAAAAAATAACTATCAATAGATATTCTATTCATATTTTGACAGCTCAAGCTCTAATTACTAATCAAATGACTCAGAGTGCTTAATTGTGTTTCATAAACAACTCTGAACGCTCTGAGCACGCAAGTGTAAAAATAGGATGGGTCAAGTGCCCAATAAGAGAATATTTTAACTTAATGCGGTGTTATAAATGTCAAGGTTTTAACCATAAAGCAATTGTGTGTAAGAACCAAATAGCTTGTTTGAAATGTGGAGGAGATCATTCAATTAAAGATTGTCATAGTGACCAAATAAAGTGCGCGAATTGTGTAGAAATGAATGCTTCCCTTGGAATAGATGTAAACTGGGAACATAAAGCAAATTATAAGTGCTGTCCAGTATTCTTACGAAAGCTTAAAGTCCAAACTGCAAAAATTCAATATTAGCAATCAAGTCAATTGACTTACCTGATCGCTAATGTACAGGGTCTTACAAATAATTTTAACGAAATCGAGTTGTTAGCAAATAATAATCAATTCGACATACTGGTTTCTTCTGAAACACACGTAACAGAAAATATAAACGATAATGAAATAAGTCTTCCAAATTATTCATTACTGCGATGTGATAGTACTAGCAAACATACTGGAGGAGTTGTTCTCTACATAAAAGAAGACATACAGTACAGATTAATAAATAAAATAAATACTGTGATGAAAATATGGTGTTTGCGCGTTGAGATTTGTTCAAATAATTTTCGAGAAACTGTTGACGTGTTTTACAGATCACCTAACACTCCCAAACGTGAGTTTTGTAACGTGTTTTCCGAATGGATTGATGTTGTGTTGTATTCAAACATCAATATAATCATTTTGGGTGATCTTAACATTAATCTTCAAATAAATGATACTTACACCAAAGCGCTAAGTGAAATCTTAATCAAAAATAACCTCAAACAATTAATTAATAAGCCAACAAGAATTTTCCAATCCTTCAGATCACTAGTTGATTTAGTTATATCTCCCAAGGAGAAAATTGTTCCAGACTTAAAAATTAGTGAGCAATTGTAATTAAAATTAATGTTGCCGACAAAAATGACAAAAAAAATACTAAATATATCGACCTGTTTAAATATAAGAAGAATGACTTTAGGAACATTTTAAGAGAAAAATATTTTCAACATAACATCACCATCTGGACTTCAATGTGTTATCGACAACATTACAAGAAAATTTAATGTATTGTGTTAAAAAATTGTCTATCAAGAAAAAATTACTAAGACTGCTAATGAATGGTTTACTCATGAACTTAAAACTTTGAAAAGGAGGAAAATATGATGTTTTCAAAAAGCAAGTGTTTTTAATAGGCGGGAAGATTGGGATAGTTATAGAAATATACGTAATGTCTATAAAAATAAACTTGATACTGCAAAACGAAATTATATATGTAATAAAATTGAATCATGTGACAATCAAAAATCTATGTGGAGAGTGATAAAAAACTTAGTGTTAAAAGAGGAAAATATATATATCAGTGAAGTGCAGTTTGATAATAAACTTGAAAATGATAACTTAAAAATTGCTAACAAATTCAATTCTTATGTCATCCATAGTATAAACTCAATTACCAATTCCATACCCACAAATCGTAGTTCTTTGAATATTAATCTTTCTGAAACTCAAGCTGTATTTAAATTTAGACAAATTGAACCTACCGAATTACTATTAATATGCAAAAAAATGAATTCTAAAAATGCCTTCAATTTAAATATTAAAATTATTCTTGAAAGTTTTAATATTATTGGTCCAATTATACTATGAATAGTAAACGAGTCATTTATGCACGGTGGGTTTCCGCTAAACCTAAAAGAATCATTCATTGTCCCAATTCCTAAGGAAGCATCGAAAAATAATTGTGAAAAATTTAGATCCATTAATATGATGCCAATTCGTGAAAAAATTGTAGGAAAGTGTGCGTATGAAAAATTTTATAAAAATGTGTGCGACAAAAGGTTATTAATTGAAAATCAATCTGGCTTTCGCCATGGTCACTCGTGTGAAAAATGGCTTATAATGACTCTTAAGGAAGAAAGGGATAGTGGTAACAAAATCATAGCTTTATTTTTAGATTTCCAAAGAGCCTTCGAAACAATTGACCGAAATATATTAGTGAACAAACTATAAGTACGGTGTAAAAGATACCGAACTTGATTGGTTTCAATCATACTTGTCAGATCGAACTCAAAAGACTAAAGTTAATAGTGCAATATCCTCCCCCAGTTATACATGTTTTGGTGTACCCCAAGGAACAAAACTTGGTCCTCTGCTGTTCCTCATATATATAAACGATAAATGTAAGGTGTTAAAACAGTGTAAAATGTCTTTGTTTGCTGATGATGCTTTAATGTTTGCCAGTGGTAAAAATATGAGAGTACTAAATGAAAATATTGAGAGTGATTTGAAAGACCTTTGCATGTGGCTACAAATAAATAGACTAAAAATCAATATAAACAAAACTAAGTATATGGTTATAAATAGTGAGGAATCGATCAATATTAAAATAAATGGTGATATAATTAAAAAAGTACAAGAAATAAAATATCTTGGTGTGAAATTGGACAATAATTAGAATTTTAACAGCCACATTGAATACATATCGGCAAAAATATCTAAAAAAAAATTGGGTTTCTAAAGAGAATAAATAAAAAACATTTAACTATTCTTTGTGCAATCAATATATATAATACCATAATTAAACCCCACTTTGAGTTTTGCTCAACAATCTTGTTTATGGGAAATAGTGAGCATACAAACAGGTTTCAAGTGCTGCAAAATAAAGCAATGCGAACTATTCTCAAATGCAGTTTCTACGCACCCATTGCGTGGATGTTATCATGCCTGAAGTGGATGAAAATGCAACACTTACCGAAATTAAGGAAGAAATAAAGAAACTTAAACCAAAGAAGGCTCTTGGATACGACACAATCACGGGAGAGGTTCTTAAAGCACTACTAAGAAAAGCTCTAATTAAGCTTCTGTTCATTATAAACGCCGCGATTAGACTACAATATGTTCCCAGTCAATGGAAAGTCGCCGAAGTCATAATGGTCCTTAAGCCCGGAAAACCTCTGAATGAAAAAACGTCTTATAGACCGATTTCGCTTCTTCCAATTATATCCAAAGTGTTTGAGAGAATATTGATTAGGCGAATACAGCCGGTTATAGAAGAAGGGCATCTCATCCCGGATCATCAATTCGGATTCGGAAGTAAGCATTCTACAGTTGAACAAGTACATCGAATAGCACATGTAATCGAAAAGTCGTTTGAAGAAAAAAAGATTTGTTCAAGCGTATTCCTTGACGTCTCTCAAGCCTTTGACAAGGTCTGGCATGAAGGCTTAAAGTTTAAATTACGACAAGTTCTGCCAGAGCACTTATATAATATTTTGAAGAACTATCTTACGAATAGACTATTCCGCGTCAAATGTGGAAACGAATATTCTGATTTTAAGGAAATAATGGCTGGGGTGCCGCAAGGAAGCATTCTTGGTCCGGTCTTATATCTATTATACACTCGTGATATACCGCAAGTAGAAGGCACTGAGCTAGCTACATTTGCCGACGACACTGCTATCTTGGCAGTAGGTAAAACGGTCGAAGATACTACAGAGAAACTGCAAGAAGCTTTGGATAGAGTAAATGAATGGACAAAGGTTTGGCGAATCGCACTCAACGAGACCAAATCTGTTCATGTAAATTTTACTTATAAGCGAGTAAATAATCTGCCGATCTTTTCAAACTCCGTTCAAATTCCGATTGCAAACGAGGTTAAGTATCTTGGAATGACACTTGATACAAAGCTGAAATGGAAAACGCATGTAAAGAAAAAACGCAAAGATCTAGATAATAAATATCGAGAATTGTATTGGTTACTTGGAAAATATTCCAAGCTTAATATAGAGAACAAACTGCTTTTATACATACCAATGGTATACAACTCTGGGGTTGTACCAAAATAAGTAATATTAAAATTTTACAAACTTTTGAAAACAAAGTGCTAAGAGGTATTTTAAATGCGCCATGGTATATCAGAAATAGCGATATCCACAGAGATCTTAGCATTAAATCAGTCGAAGACGAAATCAAAAACTACGCGAGAAAACATATAAGTCGACTAGAAAGTCATGTTAATATAACAGTCCTCCAAGTTTTGGATGAAAGAAACTTACTACGCCGTCTACAAAGAACAAAACCTTTAGACTTAGCGCGATAAGTAACCGCGTCTAAACTGCGGAGCTAGCAGGAACTTCTAATGGGAAGGTACCTGCAAAACGTCCTTATTTCGTGAAACGTAAACTACTTGATAAGTCGAATACTTAGTTGTAGTAAAAAAATATAAACAAGTTTGTTTTGAAGGGAGGTTTTTTAGTGGGTAAGAATCCCACACTACTATGAGCACGCGCTGTCGATCCTCATAGTGTCTTGTTGAAGATTTTCACCTAACCTCGGAAAAAAAAAAATAAGTCAATCAGCGAGTCATTTTTAATGTATTAATGTTCGTGTTCAAGATGAAGCAAGGTATGGTGCCTGAATATTTGACAAGAAATCTGCTATACACGAGGGACTGCCAGCCATATGAATTAAGAAGTAACTCCAACTTTAGATCACAACTTTATAGAGACCCAAGAACTCAAAGTATGATTTCATACCAAGGTTTAATGAATTACCAAATGAAATAAAAAATGAGACTGTTTTTATTAGGTTTAAAAAACTGCTAATTAGAGATTATGTACAAAGTGCATTTACATGAAGCATGTTCTATAAATATAATAGTATACATTATTGTTATTAAATTTAATTCAATGAATTGTAATAGTAAAAAAAAATACTAAATAAACTAATGCATACATACAAACATACATCTCGCATCTAGGCAAAATCTATGTAAATTCAAATCAATGAAAAAATCTAATCAAAATTTAATCAAATCTGTCGACTACTTTAGTATTATCGTACTTTAGTACTTAAAAAAATCTCTTTTGTTAGTCGCAGCAAAGCACAAAACTGTTCTCTAATAGACATAACCCCAGGCGCCTGCCTGACAGTTGTTGCTCCTGGCGCCGCCTGACAGTTGTTATTTTTTTGTTAGGCGCAGCAACGCTCGCCGGGTGCCCGCTAGTAAGGAATAAATGCGAAAAATTTCAAGTACCTACGTCTAGTGGTTTTGGAGAAACGGTGTTCACAAGGAAAATCGACTTTGCTTTTATAGTTGGAAGTGAAACTTCTTATTTACTTTACTATCGCTTCTAAATTAAACGATAACACTGATTGTTTTTACAATCCCTTGGCCCTGGTTTCTAACTTAAACACTGCTTTATTATTAATGCTTTTAACAATAAATTCAGAAATAAAAAACTAAAACACCGGGTTCACATTACATAATTCACTTTTTTTCGTAACACTCGATAAAATATTACTCGTAGCTAAGAAGCTTCACTTCAAAAATTTCACAATATACGATAACTTATTTTACCTCACTTGAATTCTTTGAATTCTTGTTTATGTTTTTTTTTTTTTTTTTTTTTTTTATAATTTGCGCGCACTCAAAGGGTTATGAATACCTTTAACATGCTTACACACAGTGCGGGCGTTGGAAAGGATGGATAGAGAGAGAGAGAGAAAGATTTTTGGTGTTGTGGTTCTTGAAGCTCAGTTGTTTATGCTTCAGCTATTCTCCGGGGGTGGCGTCCAGATAACTGGGGAGATTTTTGTTACTATTGTCATTGCTTCTGATTCACAGTACTTTTTTCCCGATAATCGATGTCAAAGGCAAATCATCATAAGGATTAAACGCAATATAACCGAAATTATTTCTTAATGAATAAATCGCACGCAGAAAACGTCTGAATAATATTCAAAAAAAGACTTGCCAATAATGCAATCATCGACAATTTGTACACCAACTATTTCTGTTGGTACAATTTAACAGAAAGCAACAGTAAAAAATTACATTTCTTAAGTCACCTTTGATATTTTATACTTGCGTTTCGAATTAGGTTCCATAGGTGCACCACTTTTGCGGTTTAATACTTTTCCGTATTAGTGTTCTTCTGCGTAATCTTCAACATTTTAACGTTTTCCATTCGTTGTCTAAAACATGGGAAAATAGACTTAAAGTATGAGTATTCAAATTTCAATATACTGCCTAAATAAATTTTTATTTAATAAAGCATTCTAATATATGAACAAATCTAACGATCAACAACATCTCATCCAACAAAATGGAAAAATATTACAGCAGTTCTATGCCTACACATGCAAATGCATGTACATATGTACTACGCGTATATTCCCAAGTCTCTTAATTGCATGAAGTTTTGACAGCACATGGATATCTTAATTAATAAAATTTACAATATCTTAGATTTGGCACTGATAATGTTTTTTTTTTCAATTTTAACTCTAGAAGAGATCGCACTCTGACGATCCAAACATAATCACGGGATAGCACGCCCATATACTCACACACATATTTTTTTTTTGTCGGGATAGGAAACGCTCGACCGGAGCACTCAGACGTAACTGGTTCATTGTACTACCTGATTTACCCATTTTATTGGAATTTCCTGGACTTTCTAAGAAAGCCAAGCAAGCATTCCAGTGATGAGGAACTTACAGTACCAGCACTCACCACATCCGCACCGAGAATCTGCCACCTGATTCGAGCGAAGGCCGGACACTCACAGAGATAATGTTCCGCGGTATCGCCGCTCTCTCCACAAGCATCGCAGATTGTGGTGTCACTTAAGCCCAATACGTTAAAGTGCGTGGCGAAAGCAAAGTGGCCTGTCAAGACGCCAATAAGTTGTCTACAGTCTTTTCTGCTGAGAGACAGCAAGAATGCCGCTGATTTCTTACAGACGTCCGGGAGCATGTGTTTAGTCAACCTGCATTCTTGAGAATCATGCCACACACAATTGTGCCCGTGAGAGACCCAATCGTCAGTGGAAGCCTTAACCGAGGACGCAGGTAGACCCAACGCGGGTTCGGGGCCTGAGAAAGCCTCCTCTGAGCCTTGTCTAGCAATCTCATCGGAGATCTCGTTCCCCAAGATCCCAGTCTGACCTGGGACCCAGATAAGAGACAGAGAATTCAGCCTTGCGACCGAGTTCAAAGAGTTTTTGGTTTCACGAACTATTTTAGAAGTGGTTAAAGGGTTAAGCAAGGCCTTAGGCGCAGCCTGACTGTCACTACAGACACAAATGCTAAGTCCCTTCTACCTGTTCTTCACAACATAGTTCATGGCCATTAGGATTGCATAAGTTTCCGCTTGGAAAACAGACGCATATTTGCCTAACGAGAAAAGAAGGCTAATGTTGTCCACTTCCACGAAGATACCAGCGCCAGACCCTTGACTGGTTTTGGAACCATCCGTGAAAATACATTCCATTCCCGGCTCAGACTCTGGCCGAAGCCAGTTCTGAACTCAAGGAAAGTCGACTCTGAATTTGCGCATCAGCTGGAGTTCTGGTGTCATTGCATCAGACAATATAACTAACTAACATTGTTAATTACCATGTCAGACGATAGTATAAAGTCTAGGAGATGATTTCCTCGTATGTTACATGTGCTGCTGCCCCACACTGCATTCTGAGCATTAGCGTCGCAACACATGACTAGTCCCATCTCTCTAGTATTACAGTAGCTTATGAATTCTGCAACCGCCTTCGGTGGTGGAGGCATTACCGAATCATAAGGGAAGTAAGCCGACGCAACAACGAAGGTTTTCCAACTTCCGGTCGTTTCGTAGCTTACAGCTGCAACACCCAAGTCCTGTCCACAAAATTGTCCAAGCTTGGTTACTGAGAGGAAATTCGGTACAATTAGACAAGCTCTCGGTTTTTCAGATGGCTCGTCACATAGCACCGTTACTCCAAGAATACCTCCAAAATCACATATACGCTTGTTCCGCACGTATGTATGGCTCCTGGATAGATGTTATGTGGGGTTTTGTACGCACCACGGAAAGTCTGCTACTTAAGAGAGCGGTAGCAGCCTTGGAGTGATGGAGGTTTATCTGCGAAAATGTCGAAGATATAGTCAGTGTTTTATTAGTAGAAGGACGCGCACCAGATGAGTTAACGCTTCCGCCAAGACGAGCGCCCCTACCCGTAGCTTTGCCTGCGTCAGCCATTTTCTGTCCGCTAGTGCTGGGATCTTTAGGGATAACAGCACCAGCATCCAATAGATTTTGTGCGCCGATAACGCCACCGGTAAGAGTGTGCCCAGCAGAAGAGCGCGCATCAGATGCACACACGCTTCCACCAAGGAAAGCAGGCGAAACTTGCTCCGTCAGATTGGACCTACTCGAACCGACCGGAGCCGGCGTTGGGTCTGAGAGATTGATCGGCTCCAGTTGGAGTACTTTCTGCCGACCTAGGACTCATTCCTGTCGCTACTGAAGGATGACTGCTTTCGGCGCTTGCGCCTTCAGCTGACTCTGCAGCCTCTTTGCACCGCGCCATCGCCGCCTTCCTTCTTCTACTTTTCGGTTGACTCTTAGTCAGGAGCTTATCGGAATGCGCCGCTTTAGGAGCTCGTTCAGCCTTATTGGGTTTCCGAGTCAAACCGTCACCGACATAACTTCGAACAGCTACCCGTCTATTGAGGCAGAGATTAAGCGTTCCAGCCGAAGCCTTTCCGCCACTTTCTTTGTCATTCCAGCCCAGTCTACCATACGAGTCGGAGACAGAGCTGCAGAAGTCTTCTGAAGCAAGCGTCGCTACTACTTTCGATTCAACGCCAGAGGCGGGGGGTAAAAGTATGATGGTTGGGACCTCCAGAATCCTCGTCCCGGCCGTAGTCGAAAAGACCACGGGTGGATTTGTTTTCTCCATCATACTGTATAACAAGTTTTACGTCACAGTCAAGACGTGACCAACCTTTAGTTCGATGTCTCACCTGAGATCCTTTCAGATCCTTAGGGTTATTTACTCTTAAGCCGTTTCGCCACGTCAAGGCAGCTGAAGAATGGAAACGGCACACACATATGTACTATCGCAACGACAGCCACTGCTGCATGACTGTTTTGCTTGGGTGTCAAATCGCCCAACATCTTATGTCCCACCTACAAAAATCTCAAGGAAAACAACGGCCAAATAAGATGGGGCATACATAAGTCCACAATGTATAAACAGTGCAATGTGTAAGGGGGGCATGCTGCCCCCCTGCAACCCCCCTGCTTGGGGTCACTGTTGGATTTGAGGCGGATGCGAGGTTGGGTGCGAAACATGGTTATAAAGAAACTTTGCATACACGCATCCTCGCACCCACCTCAAATCCAACAGTGACCCCAAGCAGGGGGGTTGCAGGGGGGCAGCATATCCCCCTTACACATTGCACTGTTTATGCATTGTGGACTTATGTATACGCCTCTTCGAAAAAAAAAAAAAATTTGACATACATATGTATGTATGTCCCTGCGCTCATATTATATTCATTAATAATCGGAAATGAAGGATTGAAGAAATGGATGTATTGCCAAAAAAACGTAAGCTGCATTGAGCCTTACTTACGCCGTCAATCGCGCTGATTGCTTTGTCAGGCTCACACTTACAGTTACGGGGAAACAAAATCGCTCGGTGGGGGGGAGGGGGGTCCGCGCGTGGTTGCGTGGCGCAACGCGACGCGACCCGAAACGGTAACCGGGCCGCATCACGCCACGTCCGGTCGTCCTTCGCGCACGGACGCGACGTGAAAGCGCTGTGACCGCTAATGTAATTGTTACAATTCGTTTTGAATGCAGTCTTAATCCCAATTTAACGAAAATGTCAATCCGCCCAAAATCTGTTATATTTTTGCGTGATTTGACATTATGCTAAATAGCTCAAAATTAAAAATGTTAAATCGACCAAAAAGACTGTTTTGTTGAAGTAAAATTGTGGGCGATGATTTGATTAATTGTTTCTAACATTGCTCAGCTTCAGGACAACGCAGAATTATGTTTTATACCTTAAATGAATCAGCGGCGAATTTACTATTCACCTGTTTTTAATTTTTTTTAATCCGGAGAGCCAGTACTGAGCTACGGCTGTGGAATCAATATTTACACATAGAAAATTCGAGCTCAACCCTTTTTATGCCACTTAGACCTTGAATTTCGGAAAATCCCTTCTTATCTCGCATCTAGGCAAAATAAGGAATAACTGTGCAAAATTACAAGTACCTACGTCTAGTAGTTTACCAGAAACGGTGTTCACAAGGAAATCGACTTTGCTTTTATAGTACTCGTATTTAAGATATAAAAGATAAGATGTTAGATTCAATTTCGCATACGTCGGAATTCTCATCTATTGTACATTACGGATAATCGATTGAACATCTGTATTAATCTGAGAATTCCTATCAGAAATTTCCTCGCTTCTAGTTTCATTGGTATTGAGCTCGCATATTTTTAGTCGGGATAATGCGTCCGCTTTGGAGTTAAGTGTGCCCTTTTTATACAAAATATTATAATCAAATTCGTCGAGTTTTAGTCTCCACATTATGATCCGTGTAAATATTAAATTTCTGCCTTTACAAATATGGACGAAAATATTTACTTGCCCAAACAGTTGCGAGGAGTTCTCTCTCGATTGTGTTATAACTCTGTTCAGGATCGTTTAGGGTTCTCGATGCATAGGCAACAGGTTTGTCTTGATTTTGGTGTCCTTGAGATAGAACACCACCGATTGGGAACTGGCTTTCATCGGTTGTTAAATTAAGTGGCACTGTAAAGTCCTGGTATTGTAGTATGGGTTCTTTAGTTAAAAGTTGCTTACAAGTTTCAGAACATTGAATATATTTTGATTAAGATCTATTTCATCCCCCTTTTTTAGGCATGAAGTCAATGGTTTGGTAATTTTGGCAAAATCAGGGATACATTTTCGACAATAACTGAGAAGTCCTAAGAAACTTTTAATTCCTTTTGTTGTTTTAGGAATGGGGAAATTAGTGATGCATTTGACTTTATCTGGGTTTGGTTTAATACCAGAAGGTTTTGTAATATGACCCACATATGCTGTTTCCTTTTTCAGGAATTCTGACTTGTCTAACTGTATTTTAAAATTGGTTCTCGAAGGCGTTGAAACATTTTTTTAAGATTAACTAAGTGTTCTTGAATGGAAGTTGAAGTGGTTCATTCTGCAGATCCTTCGAAATGTTATCCATTACACGCTGAAATATAGTGGCTGCATTTTGAAGGCCTTAAAATTCAAAACGACCATTTTCAATATTGATAGCGGTTTTTTGGGTGTCATCGGGGTGCATCTTAATTTGGTGAAACCCACTGGTGCGATCTACTGTGGACAAATAATTGCACTTTCAAGGTTTATCTAAAACGTTGTGACGGTGTTTTTGGTCGAAGGCTGAGGTAAGCTCGCCAGGTCCGGGGTTTACCCAAAGAAACACCCTAAAACTTCGGGAAAGAGTTGTCTTTATTGACCGAGACTGATATTATACAATAACTACAATATATGGTATAAATAAAATATAATTTATTGGCGGGTTGATCGGCTCGCTGAATCTTGCTCCTTATGGATCCTGGGTCGCTAGGTCCGCTGAAGGTCGGCTTCCGTTCAGTGGACTCGTTCTGGAGTTGATTGGTCGGTTGTCCTGGCCCACTTTCAGGGCGGGCGTGAAGGTCTCGTCCCACTTTAAGGGCGGGCGAGAGTATCGCGTCCCACTTTAAGGGCGGGCGTGAATGTCTCGGCCCACTTTCAGGCGGGCGAGAATGTCAAGACTCGCTTGAGAAGGGTTGTACCTACTGCAGAGGGTACGGCCAGTTGCTGTGCACCCCTTTTCCCAGAGGGTCGTGCTAATTTCTCCAAATAAATCTACAATTGACCACAAGTGTTTTCCCAGACGGGGAGAAACTTAATCGGGGCGTCAGGTCAGCTATGGTCAGTAGCGGGCCTGAAATTGGTTGCCCAATCACCAAGGTGAAGGCTTTCAAAAGTTGGAACCGAGGCTCCTATGAGAGAATGCTCACAGTACACAAGATTGGTACCCAACCACGGCTGAACAGACTCTCCTGACCACGTCTCTCAATCTCCCTCTTATATAAGTTCCTGCAACAAGCAGGTGTGAATTCTAACAATAAATTCAATTTATTGTCACACACAACTTGGTTGAAGAGATTGAGAGAGACGGTCATGCTCTAACGGCGTGATCATCGCCAGATGTTGTTGTTATATTGCAGGTACAGTAGTGGTCGGAGGTTTTCATCGACGAAGTAAACTTTTCGAAGGTCGGCTTCCGTTCGGTGGACTCGTTCTGGAGTTGATTCGTCGGTTGTCCTGGCCCACTTTAAGGGCGGGCGAGAGTGTCTCGTCCCACTTTAAGGGCGGGCGAGAGTGTCGCGTCCCACTTTAAGGGCGGGCGTGAATGTCGCGTCCCACTTTAAGGGCGGGCGTGAATGTCTCGGCCCACTTTAAGGGCGGGCGAGAATGTCTCGTCCCACTTTAAGGGCGGCGAGAGTGTCGCGTCCCACTTTAAGGGCGGGCGTGAATGTCGCGTCCCACTTTAAGGGCGGGCGTGAATGTCTCGGCCCACTTTAAGGGCGGGCGAGAATGTCTCGTCCCACTTTAAGGGAGGGCGAGAGTGTCGCGTCCCACTCTAAGGGCGGGCGTGAATGTCGCGTCCCACTTTAAGGGCGGGCGTGAATGTTTCAGCCCACTTTAAGGGGGGGCGAGAGTGTCTCGTCCCACTTTAAGGGCGGGTGAGAGTGTCGCGCCCCACTTTAGGGTACAGGTACAGTAGTGGTCGGAGGCTTTTATCGACGAAGTATACTTTTCGTCGGTCGGAGGTATGCATCGACGAAGTAAGCCACTCGTTGGTCGGAGGTATACATCGACGAGGTAAGCCACTCGTCGGCCAGGGGTATACATCGACGAAGTAAACACTTTGTCGGTCGGAGGAATACGAAATAAACACTTCGCTTAAATGCAGGCGTCGACGAAGTAAACCATTCGTCGGTTGGGGGCATGCATTGGCATCATGCTCTGGCGGTGTGATCATCGCCAGATGTGCTATTGGAGGTACAGTGGTGGTAGGGAAATATGTAACACTTCGTTACATTCCCCTCCTTCTTTCTCAGACGAGAACCCTCTCGTCTTATCTTAGCTTCCTGTTAGGGCGGCCGAAAATGATTCAACTCTTTACCAACAATTGTTTTTTTTTCCTTAACAAAAAACTTAAACTTCATTTATTTGTACTTCAACACAATAAATAAAAAAATCTTAACTTCTATATAATGAAGTAATTAACAAGGTAAATTTAAGAGCAAAAATAAAGAGTTGTGAATTAAAAATAAAGAGAGAAAAGAAAAGTATAAATAATTACATAATAGAAGAGAAAGAAAGAAAAAAAAAGTTATTTAATCTCTAAACCCAAGAGAGAAAAAAAAAAAATGTTACCACAGAGATAAAAAAAAAATTAATCTATAAAGCAGAAAATAAAAAAAAAAATAATAATTTTACTCTAAATCAAATTCAAAATTCTTTGTCAGTTTACTATTAATCTACATATATATTGGTGAACTATGGATTGTTTGGTTATCGGAGGGGGTTAGGTGAGGATAAAATGTGCGTTGAGCCAGGTTGGATAGGAAAGTGGGTGGGAGGGGATTGGATCTTTAGGGCGTTGGCTTCACTATCTTGATGCGGTTTCCGCTGCACAAAATAATTTTCCCGTTACTTCGATGTATCACCTTTACAGTTGCTGCTCCTCCAGGTCGGTGGTGTGCTGTTTCGGCGGGTGCGGTGGTGGTAACATCGATACCTGCGAACGGGTCCCGTACTCCTTGTTGTTGCCTCTTCCGCTTCCGTCGTGCACTTCTGTTCTGGTTCAGCTGGCTTTTGGTAAGAGCTGGCAGCTTGGCAGGTGCGACGGCGGCCCATGGGGTGTTTGGTGCCTCCGTATTCTTGATTTGTAACGCGGCCAGGGCGGCTCGGGAGGTCGTTGGAATCTCGCCGCCGTGGGTGCCCTGATTATTCTGCCTCGAGGTGCAGACGGGAAGGGTCTTGGGTTTGACTCGCCGGTCGGTAGACCCAGTTGATGGTCGAGCGATGCGGTGGAACCATCTTTCCTCCGCTATCTTCCTCTGTGCCCTGGCACGGGCGAGGAGCTCTTGGTCGTCGGCCTTAGATACAATACGTATGGCCTGTGATCGTACCGTGTCCTGTCCTTGGGGCACTTGCCCGTGGGTGTCCATGATCGATGCACGTCGGTGGAGCTCTGACTTTCCCAGGGGCGGTTGGCTGACGGGTGCACGTGTGTGAATCCTTTGTGTTGCGATTCTCTGGTCTGGTCCGTGACGCGGCTATGGTATCTCGTGACTGGTTTGGCGCCTTCGTGTTGTGGTTTTCGTCCTTTTGGTCCATGGTGTTCTCTTTTGCGGATGTGTCTCCTCCAAAAATCGCTGCCGAACTGATGACGAGTGGATCGGAGTCTCTATATTTATACCCTTTCAAGTCCTGAATGTGGGCACGGTACTGTAAGTTGACGTTCTCTCCTTTTTTTCTCAGCAGTACTATGACGCGGGAGAGGAATTTAATAACTTGGTAAGGTCCTACGTAACGGGGTGCTAGTTTCTCTGTGAAATGTTTAGCACTTGAAGAGATCTCTCGGTTTTTCTTATACACCCAGTCTCCAATACTGGGGCGCCACGCTCGCCGGCGACGATTATAATACTTGGTTTGTGCATGGGTGGCTTTCCGGGGGCTGGTTCTTCCTAGTCCCCCAAACTTGGGCATCTCATGTGCCAAGAATGTCTTAAGCCGCTGTGGTCCTGGTTCCCGAAGATGTTCTTCGCGGAAGCAGTGCATAGATTCCGCCCTCTGTGATGGGGGGGGGGGCGGCGTAATGAGCGAGGGGTTGTCCGGCCATGGTTATCTCGAAGCTGGCTTACCCCAGGAAGTCCATTTCGAGGATGGCGTCTTCGACAAGCTCCTTCATATAAGCCGTCTCTATTGTAACTTCTCTGTCGTCGTAACCGAAGTCCACTGTGTGGCACTCTCGTGTGGTCACTGAATGACCGTCGGCTAACTTTACACGTTGCCTCGCTAGACGCATTGGCGCCCGTATCTGGCGGAGCTTCTGCCTCATAGGCGGGCCTATAAAGGATTGGGTTGCTCCGGTATCGAGTAAGGCGTGGAAGACCTGCCCTTGCATCGTGACGGGGATGAAGTATCGTGGGTCATTCCACACGGGATCAGAGAGGATGGCTATCCTACTCTGGCGACAGGGACAGTCTTTAGTCAATCTGCCGTCCTCACCACACTCGGCGCAGAAAAGGCGAAACGGCCGGCGGCACTCTTGCTGGCGATGGCCTCTTTGCTTGCAATTCCGGCAATGGGTATTACGGTCGTATGTGGTTTGCGCAGGCACTGAACTACCGCCCGCTGGCGGCAGTCGGAACGGGGGCTGGCCTACTAGTTCTCTCCTCGTTTCTTACGAACTCGTACTCTTCGGCGAGTTCCCTGAGTTCTTCGAGCGTGGTAAAGTCTCTCCGCTTAATACATAACCTATACTCAGGTCTCAAGCTGTCGTATATCCGATCGATGCTTCTTGCACTATCCATCGGGGGTGTTGACGGATCAGATATTGGTAGGCCTGAATAAACTCTTTTGCCTTTTCTCGGGGGCCTTGCCTTTTCCGCATAATTTCGTCTTCTAGCTTATGCAGATACTGAGCTGGAAGGTAGTACCGAAGGAAGGCCTGGCGGAAATCGTCCCAGGTCTCCCAGTTGCCTCGGTTAATGCGGAGCCATTCGAGGGCTGATCCCCGGAAGATCTCAGGAAGCGTGCGGGGTATGTAGTCTGGCGGGATATCGTAACATCTAGTCAGCTCCTCAAGCCGCTCGATGAATTCTGGAGCGCTCCGGGACGTGTCATATCTTAAACTCCATTTGCGAACCATGTCCACAACTTCAGCTTCATAGCTGAACACTGGTTTATGTGGCGGTGGCGCAGTCGGTGGTAGACTTGGTGATGACCCCGGGAGTTTTGTTCGTTCGGTTCGCGGTGGCTGCTCGGAGGTCATTGTTTCCCTTAACTCGCCTGTTCTCGCGTGCAGGCTCGAAAGTTCAGCCGGGAGCTGTACTGGGACTGGGAACCAAGTCTCGGTATACATCGCTGTTTTCTTGCCATCGGTGCAGGACGGGCTGGAGTCGGAATCGGCGTATTCCCGTTCCTGTATCCGGTCTTCCCACGCCTTGCAGAGATTTTGGGTCGACTTTCGTGTTCTGGAAATTTTCAGGTGTTGGCTCATCCTCTGGCGTAGCTCCTTTAAGGTCCCCGTCGTTTCCAGTTTTCGGTCTGCCATAGTAGCGATCAACTCCTTCTTGCTTAGCAAGTAGATCCAGCCGATATTTATTGTTGCAAGCTGGTCATCTTCAGCTGCCTCTCGAGGTATCGAGGATTCCTTATTATCGGACATGGTTGGTTCTGTTGCAGTCTCGGTCTATTCGGTTTGCCTCTTGTAGAGTTCCCTGCTCGGGCGCCAATTGTGACGGTGTTTTTGGTCGAAGGCTGAGGTAAGTTCGCCGGGTCCGGGGTTTACCCAAAGAAACACCCTAAAACTTCGGGAAAGAGTTGTCTTTATTGACCGAGACTGATATTATACAATAACTACAATATATGGTATAAATAAAATATAATTTATTGGCGGGTTGATCGGCTCGCTGAATCTTGCTCCTTATGGATCCTGGGGCGCTAGGTCCGCTGAAGGTCGGCTTCCGTTCAGTGGACTTGTTCTGGAGTTGATTCGTCGGTTGTCCTGGCCCACTTTCAGGGCGGGCGTGAAGGTCTCGTCCCACTTTAAGGGCGGGCGTGAATGTCGCGTCCCACTTTAAGGGCGGGCGTGAATGTCTCGGCCCACTTTAAGGGCGGGCGAGAGTGTCTCGTCCCACTTTAAGGGCGGGCGAGAATGTCGTGTCCCACTTTAAGGGCGGGCGTGAATGTCGCGTCCCACTTTAAGGGCGGGCGTGAATGTCTCGGCCCACTTTAAGGGCGGGCGAGAACGTCTCGTCCCACTTTAAGGGCGGGCGAGAGTGTCGCGTCCCACTTTAAGGGCGGGCGTGAATGTCGCGTCCCACTTTAAGGGCGGGCGTGAATGTCTCGGCCCACTTTAAGGGCGGGCGAGAGTGTCTCGTCCCACTTTAAGGGCGGATGAGCGTGTCGCGTCCCACTTTAAGGGCAGGCGTGAATGTCGCGTCCCACTTTAAGGGCGGGTGTGAATGTCGCGTCCCACTTTAAGGGCGGGCGTGAATGTCTCGGCCCACTTTCAGGGCGGGCGAGAATGTCAAGACTCGCTTGAGAAGCGTTGTACCTACTGCAGAGGGTACGGCCAGTTGCTGTGCACCCCTTTTCCCAGAGGGTCGTGCTAATTTCTCCAAATAAATCTACAATTGACCACAAGTGTTTTCCCAGACGGGGAGAAACTTAATCGGGGCGTCAGGTCAGCTATGGTCAGTAGCGGGCCTGAAATTGGTTGCCCAATCACCAAGGTGAAGGCTTTCAAAAGTTGGAACCGAGTCTCCTATGAGAGAATGCTCACAGTACACAAGATTGGTACCCAACCACGGCTGAACAGACCCTCCTGACCACGTCTCTCAATCTCCCTCTTATATAAGTTCCTGCAACAAGCAGGTGTGAATTCTAACAATGAATTCAATTTATTGTCACACACAACTTGGTTGAAGAGATTGAGAGAGACGGTCATGCTCTAACGGCGTGATCATCGCCAGATGTTGTTGTTATATTGCAGGTACAGTAGTGGTCGGAGGTTTTCATCGACGAAGTAAACTTTTCGTCGGTCGGAGGTATGCATCGACGAAGTAAGCCACTCGTTGGTCGGAGGTATACATCGACGAGGTAAGCCACTCGTCGGCCGGGGGTATACATCGACGAAGTAAACACTTTGTCGGTGGGAGGAATACGAAGTAAACACTTCGCTTAAATGCAGGCGTCGACGAAGTAAACCATTCGTCGGTTGAGGGCATGCATTGGCATCATGCTCTGGTGGCGTGATCATCGCCAGATGTGCTATTGGAGGTACAGTGGTGGTAGGGAAATATGTAACACTTCGTTACAACGTCTGTTATATTAGGGATCGGATATCTATCGTCTATGGTTTTTTCATTGACTTTTCTATAGTCAATAACAATGCGCCATTTCTTTTTACCAGATGCATCTGCCTTTTTAGGGACTACCCAAATTGGAGATGACCATGTCCAAATAATTGGTCTGATTATATTTTGATCCAGCAATTTTTGGACCTGTTTATTAACTTCGGTCTTGTGAACAAAGGGATAACGATAATTCTTTTGATGAACAGGAACTTCATCATACGTGCGGATTTTAGGTTCTATTTGCGTAGTGAACGATAGAGAATTTCCTTCCGTGTAGAATATATTGTAATATTCTCGCTGGGGTTCGTTTAAATAAAACTATCTTTTGTGTATTTCAACTGTCTATTTATTAGCAATTACCAACTTTACTTTAACACAATCTTCAAATCACTTTATTCTTTATTTATTTCAAATTAAACCGTCTCTTGTGACGGCGTTTTTGGTCGAAGGCTGAGGTAAGCTCGCTGGGTCTAAGCATATTCTTCCAAGCGTGTGACCAGACGATAAATTAGCAGTTCGCGCATCTCGAGTTCCATAAAGAACCAGACGATAAATTAGCAGTTCGCGCATCTCGTGTTCCATAAAGCACCGTCTCTGTTCGCACGCTTAGATTAATATTCATACATATTCCATTTCAAATTGTTATTCTCGTGCTTAGATTAAGATTTATATTGCATTTCAAAATTGTCATTCTCACGCTTAAATTAAGATTCATATTGCATTTCAAAATTGTCATTCTCACGCTTAGATTAAGATTCGTGTTTCGCAGGTTGTCTGAAAATTGTAAAAATAAAATATAGTTGTGCATCTACTTTTGAAGCGTTCGGTATTTTTCATTTCAATTTTCAGTTTGTTTTCATAGTAGTTTGTTTTTCACGTTGCTTGTTTTAACTAAACATTGTATCTTTGAACAGGTGGGTTGATCGGCTCGCTGAATGCTGCTTTTTATGGCTTCTGGATCGCTAGGTCCGCTGAAGGTCGGCTTCCGTTCGGTGGACTCGTTCTGGGGTTGATTCGTCGGTTGTCGTGGCCCATTTTAAGGGCGGGCGTGAATGTCGCGTCCCACTTTAAGGGAGGGCGTGAATGTCTCGGCCGACTTTAAGGGCGGGCGAGAGTGTCGCGTCCCATTTTAAGGGCAGGCGTGAATGTCACGTCCCACTTTAAGGGCGGGCGTGAATGTCTCGTCCCACTTTAAGGGCGGTCGAGAGTGTCTCGGCCCACTTTAAGGGCGGGCGAGAGTGTCGCGTCCCACTTTAAGGGCGGGCAAGAGTGTCGCGTCCCACTTTAAGGGCGGGCGAGAGTGTCGCGTCCCACTTTATGGGCGGGCGAGAGTGTCACATCCCACTTTAATGGCGGGCGTGAATGTCTCGTCCCACTTTAAGGGGGGCGAGAATTTGAAGTCTAGCTTGAGAAGGGTTGTACATACTGCGGAGGGTACGGACGGTCGCGGTGCACCCCTTTTCCCGGAGTGTCGTGCTTACTTTTCCAAATAAATCAAAAATTGACCACAAGCGTTTTCCTAGACGGGGAGAAACCTAATCGGGACGTCAGGTCAGCTATGGTCAGTAGCGGGCCTGAAATTGGTTGCCCAATCACCAAGGTGAAGGCTTTAACAATTTGGAACCGAAGCTCCTATGAGAGAATGCTCGCAGTACACAAGTTTGGTACCCAACCACGGCTGAACAGACTCTGCTGACCACGTCTCTCAATCTCCCCCTTATATAAATTCCTGCAACAAGCAGGTGTGAATTCTAACAACGAATTCAATTTATTGTCACACACAAGTTGGTTGAAGAGATTGAGAGAGATGGTCATGCTCTAACGGCGTGATCATCCCCAGATGTTGTTGTTCAATTGTAGTGTCGGAGGTTTTGATCGACGAAGTAAACTCCTCGTCGGTCGGAGGTATGCATCGACGAAGTAAGCCACTCGTCGGTTGGAGGTATACATCGACGAAGTAAACACTTCGTCGGCCGGAGGAATACATCGACGAAGTAAAAACTTCGTCGGTCGGAGGTATTCATCGACGAGGTAAAGAACACATCGGTCGGAAGTATGCATTGGTATCATGCTCTGGCGGCGTAATCTTCGCCAGATGTTGCTATTCTATTGGAGGTACAGTAGTGGTCGGAGGTATTCATTGACGAAGTGAAACACTCGTCGGTCGGGGGTATTCATCGACGAAGTGAACCAGTCGTCGGTCCGGGGTATTCATCAACGAGGTAAATAACTCATCGGTCGGAGGTATGCATCGACGAAGTAAACAATTCGTCGGTCGGGGGTAGGCATCTCTTTGTGGGAGGCACAGTGGTGGTAGGGAAATATGCAACACTTCGTTACACTCTAGAGATTTACTTTCAATCGCAATGTCGTTTATTTTCACCAATGCTCGAGTCTGTCTTTTAATCGCTGTATTCACTTATTAACAACTGTACCGACGGTGGTTGTGGTCAGTGTATTTATACAAAATACAAGAAGCTCTAGAACATGCTAGATGTCGCTAGAGGTGAACTGATTATGGATGTCAATATCCACTTTTTGAAATTATCGAAACTTCACAATGTAAAGACGAATTCAATGATTTATTGAGATTTATCAAGCTAATTTAGAGTCGAAAACAATTTAATTGAAAGAAACAGAGAAATTTAAAACGCAGCCGTTGTTTTTCGTGACACAAACAGAATGGTGAAATTCAAATGAAGATTTGTGTCGCCTGTCTGTTCGTCTTGAAAGAAATTTCTCTCAAGTGGTTGAGAGTGGCATCTGTGAGCAAGAGGGCGAAGAATTCCGCTGTCACTTCCGAGAACGGGTGGCCACAGGTCTGCCACGTACTCCTCTTCATATTTGGGCTCACCGTAAAGGGATCCAAATTCCACTTCACTAGGTAGCCGGACTACTCGACCAAACAAGATTTCAGATGGAGTATGTCCAGTTGTACTGCGCACGGCATTTCGGCAGGCCATCAGGAAGAGAGGAATTTGTCGATCCCAATCGCGCTGGTGGTCTTCTACGACCTTGGAGAGATGTTCGTTTAAGGTTCTGTTGAAGCGCTCTACCATCCCGTCGGATTGTGGATGAAGCGGAATCGTCCTCGTCTTTTTAATTCCTAGTTATTGACACACTTCCTGGAAGAAACTTTCAAACCGTTTGATGGACAAGCTCTTATTGAAAATATAAATACGTATATATATAGACAATAGAGTAATAAGAAATGCAACGCTTACCGAACTTAGGGAAGAAATAACGAAACTTAAACCTAAGAAAGCTCCTGGATACGACCTAATTACGGGAGAGGTTCTTAAAGCACTACCAAGAAAAGCTCTAATTAAGCTTCTGTTCATTATAAACGCTGCGATTAGACTAGAATATGTTCCCAGTCAATGGAAAGTCGCCGAAGTTATAATGGTCCTTAAGCCTAGAAAACCGCCGAGTGAAAAAACGTCTTATAGACCGATTTCGCTTCTTCCAATTATATCCAAAGTGTTTGAGAGAATATTGATTAGGCGAATACAGCCGGTAATAGAAGAAGGGCATCTCATCCCTGATCATCAATTCGGATTCAGAAGTAAGCATTCTACAGTTGAACAAGTACATCGAATAACACATGTAATCGAAAAATCACTTGAAGAAAAAAAGATTTGTTCAAGCGTATTCCTTGACGTTTCTCAAGCCTTTGACAAGGTGTGGCACGAAGGCTTAAAGTTTAAATTACGACAAGTTCTGCCAGAGCACCTATATAATATTTTGAAGAACTACCTTACGAATAGGCTATTCCGCGTCAAATGTGGAAACGAATATTCAGATTTTAAGGAAATAATGGCTGGGGTGCCGCAAGGAAGCGTTCTTGGGCCAGTCTTATATCTATTATACACTCGTGATATACCGCAAGTAGAAGGCACTGAGCTAGCTACATTTGCCGATGACACTGCTATCTTGGCAGTAGGTAAAACGGTCGAAGATACTACAGAGAAACTGCAAGAAGCTTTGAATAGAGTAAATGAATGGACAAAGATTTGGCGAATCGCACTCAACGAGACCAAATCTGTTCATGTAAATTTTACTTATAAAAAAATAAATAATTTGCCAATCTTTTCAAACTCGGTTCCAATCCCGTTTGCAAACGAGGCTAAGTATCTTGGAATGACACTTGATACAAAGCTGAAATGGAAAACGCACATAAAGAAAAAACGCAAAGAATTAGATAATAAATTTCGAGAAATGTATTGGTTACTTGGAAAATATTCCAAGCTTAATATATATAACAAACTGCTTTTATATAAGCAGGTGCTAAAGCCTGTATGGACATATGGTATACAACTCTGGGGTTGTACCAAAATAAGTAACATTAAAATTTTACAAACTTTTGAGAACAAAGTGCTAAGGGGTATTGTTAATGCGCCATGGTATATCAGAAATAGCGATATCCACAGAGATCTTAGCATTAAATCAGTCGAAGACGAAATCAAAAACTACGCGAGAAAACATATAAGTCGACTCGAAAGTCACGCTAATATAACAGTCCTCCAAGTTTTGGATGAAAGAAATTTACTGCGCCGTCTACAAAGAATCAAACCTTTAGACTTAGCGCGATAAGTAACCGCGTCTAAACTGCGGAGCTAGCAGGAACTTCTAATGGGAAGGTACCTGTAAAACGTCATTATTTCGCGAAACGAAAACTACTTGATAAGTCGAATACTTAGTTGTAGTAAAAATAAAAACAGGTCTGTTTTGAAGGGAGGTTTTTTAGTGGGTAAGAATCCCACACTACTTTGAGCACGCGCCTTCGATCCTCATAGTGTCTTGTTGAAGACTTTCACCTACCCTCGGAAAAAAAAAAAAAAAAAAAAAAAACTTCTTGGAATATCTTCGATTCAAAGTTTCGTCCCTGGTCAGAGTGCAGTTCCATGGGCACGCCAAATCTGCTCACCCAGTTCTTGACGATCTGTTCCACCATGGCCTTCGTTTCCTGGTTAGGGATGGCGAATGCTTGCGGCCATTTGCTGAAGTAGGCTATAGCGACTAGGATGTAAGGGTTGCCATTGTCGGTTTCCGGAAATGAACCAGCGATGTCAGCGGCGATCCGTTCAAAGGGTGCGCCCACGTTGTACTGGTGCATCTTGTCTCGCGTTTTCGTTCTGCGTCCCTTGCTGGCTGCACACACGATGCATTTTCGACAGCAACTTTCTACATCTTCCCTTGCGCTGAGCCCTTAGAAACGTTCTCGCACCTTCTCCAGCGTCTTGTTTGCACCTAAATGACTTCCCGATGCTCCATCATGCATCTCCCGTAGCACCTCGTGTACTTTTGATCGCGGCAAGACAAGCTGCATTATGAAATCTTTCCCGTCCGGCCTCTCCCATTTCCTTTTCAGCACACCATCTTGTACATGAAGGGAGTCCCACTGAGCCCAGTAGGCCTTGAGAGTGGGGCTCCTGTCCGAGATATCTCGTCCGCTTGGCTTTTCCATAAACTCCTTCCACGCTAATATCGGCTCGATGTCTGGGTCTTCTTTTGGAGCGTTGCGAATTTCTTCTGCATTCCAACCGGGGATAGGCTCAGCTCTTACCCTTTGGATGGAAAGAAGGTTCTTCTCTTCCTGTCGCACATAACGCTTGCAGTCGATCTTACATGCTCGCCAGGATAAGGCATCCGCGTTAGGATGAACTTTCCCTTTACGATGCGTTTTTTTGTAATCGTACATCTGTAATCTTTCAATCCATCTTGCAGCCTGACCCTCCGGATTCTTGAACTGCAGCAGCCATTTTAGAGCCGCGTGGTCTGTGCGCAAAAGGAACTTTTGGCCGTAGAGGTATTTATGAAAGTGTTTTGTCGGCAGAAGTAGCGCCAGAAGTTCTCGCCTGGTCCCGCAGTAGTTCCGTTGCGGCTTGGAGAGCACTTTGCTGATGTATGCTAATACCTTCTCTTGGCCATTGTGTACCTGCGAAAGAACCGCTCCGATACCGACGTAACTTGTATCTGCATCCACGATTAACATTTCTCCGATAGTGGGGTATGCTAGTATTAGTACTTCGCATATTTGTTGCGAAGCTTTTGTCGCACTCACCTGACCACTTGAATTGCCTACCTTTTTCCGTCAGTTGGTGCAAGCTCTTCACAATTAAGGCAAAGTCCTTCACGAATCGTGGGTAGTACTTGGCGAGGCCCAAAACGCTCCTGAGTTGGTGTTTGTCTTTTGGAACTGGACAGTTTTTCATAGTTTCCACCTTGTTTGGATCGGTTCGCACTCTTTCTGATGAGATAACGTGGCCTAGGTATTTGACTTCGGATCTGAAGAGGTCATATTTCTTTAGGTTTAGCTTTAGGTGAGCGCTTCGAAGGCGTTCTAGCACATTTTTCAGGTTGTCGCGATGTTGCCGGAGCGTTGCACTATCCAAATAACATTACTGTAAACTGCCACAGACCATTTCCTGTAGTGAAAGCAGTTTTCTCTCGGTCCTTTGGATCGGTCTGTACCTGCCAGTAACCACTCTTCAAATCAAGGGTGGAACACCATCGAGCTCCTGAGAGTGTGTCTAATGTGTCATCGATCCGTGGCAGAGGGTAGCTATCTTTTTGGTGACGTCATTCAGGGTTATCGCGAATAAGTGTTCCCTTTTTCCCCCGAACAAAAAACCTTCCGTCCTCACACCTATGTTTTACTTACGCGGTCCTCACACTGGGGTGTGACATACCCCAATTACAAATGTAAAAAAAAAAAGAGTTTTTGTTAAATGAAATTTTTATGCGTTATTTATTTTTTGAAGACACCCAAAAAGTGTTCAATATTCCACTCATTTAAAAAAAATATATATATTTATTAAAGAAAAAAAGTTATTTAAAAATTAGGCTAATTAAAAAATAATAAAAAACTAGGTGTTAAATAAAAGTCAAATTTCTGAAAAGTTATATACATATATTAAAAAAAAATGTCACATATACAACATATGATGTTATGTTAAAATGTAAATTACGCAATTTTTGTTGCAAACCATTGTTAGCGGAGTGTTTGAGTGAATGAAATGCATGTACCAAAAACGAAATTATATATGCTGCATTCGATAAAATGCAGCGAGCGATGCTCTTCGCACATAGGCTGTTGACATGTCACACACACTGTTTTTGTTTTTCTCTCTTTTTTCCTGTCACAGAAGTTGCATTGAACATATTTTTCTAAAGTTGTTGGTTGCCGTGCTTCAAAACTGGTTGCCGTTTCATTTTGTGATTCACTGCTCAATACTCCTTCGATAAATTGTTTCAAACCCCATCTTAAACTCGGGACTTGAGTCCGTCTTTATAGCTGTGGCTCAACAAGGCTGTACAAAAGTTCAAATGCTGGATAAACTACTTAAAACGAAATAACAACACTTAAACACCTTTATTCACAAACTGTAAAAAACACTTACGTGAACTGCAACTGTGGGTGCCGTGGCGTAAGTGGTTAGTGTGTCGGATCACTATGCATGAGGTTCCAAGTTCGAATCCCAGAAAACACCAAGAAGTTTTTTCACGGTCCCACCTCTCGCGAGGGTCTGACAAACATCCGAGAGTATTGTTGTCCCGAAAAAAGCTTCTCAAATCGCCGTTCGAAAACGACACTAAACTGTAAGTCCCTTCCATTCGTGTGAAAAATATAACGCACACAGCATGAATGGTTGCGAGAAGCTAGGCCCTGTCACTTTCAAGAGCTATTGCGCCAGATATTTGTTTTTGTTTTTGAACTGCACACTGGGGTGTAAGGTACCCAATATAAAATGTTGCTATGGCAAAAAAAAATTTTTAATGATAACGGCACTTTTTTAAATTTTTTGTGGAGTATCTCACACCCCAGTGGGAGGAGGGAAGGTTAAGTATCTTCAAAAATAGGGAACAAATTCATTGGGGAACAATTACCTATCGCGATTGCGTTGAAAATGCCGCTGAATTGCAATTCATGATACCTGTTTATTTTCCGCGGATTTATTTCCTCTATTTTTAAGGTACGTAATTTTTGTTCGGGGGAAAAATTCCGAGGAAAAATTTATTCACGATAACCCTGATTAAGTCTCCCATAGTCTACGCAGAATCGAGTGCTGCCGTCCTTCTTCTTGACCAGTACAACAGGTGAGGCCCAAGGACTCTTAAAACTTTCGATGAGCCCTTCCTTCTCCATCGTTGACACCATATCCGACACCTCCGTCTGCTTTGCCAATGGTAGTCGTCTGGAAGGCTGACGAATTAGTCTGGCATCCCCAGTGTCTATGCGATGTTGCACCAGATGTGTTCGGCCATACTCTCCATCCTGTGAGGCAGAAAGCTCAGCGTACTCACCGATTAGATTTTCTACCATGGCTCGCTGATCCTGATCCCATTCGCAGTGCTTGAGGATCATGTCCCTTACTTCTGCCAACCTTGTTGATGAAACGGTCTTCGCAGATTCCTTTTCGGTTATTGTTGAAATTGAACCTATCGGCGCACATTTACCAATAACCTCCCCTTGTTTTACTTTGACGCTGTGGGTCTTTATGTTCATGAGCCTTACTGGGGCCAGGCTGTTCTTTGGCTCCACTAAAACTTTTCCCACGATATAGTTTAGGGAATTCCTTTCTAAATCCGGCTCCAACAGATGGATTCGGTGGCTCCCGGGATCACCCTCTAGTTTCGTCCAAATGATAGTCTCGGAAGATGGTGGTAAGACTTCGTCCTTGCTGAGAATTGTCCTTACATGCACTGCATTCCCTTTCTCGCACACCATTGGAATCTCTACGTTCCGGTACCGGATGCAGAACTTGTATCCCGATATCGATGATTACGTCATGTTCTTTCATGAAGTCGACTCCGATGATGCATTCATCACATATGTCGGCCACCAGGAACGCATGGGAAAAGTTGTAACTAGTTGTAACGTGAGGCGAACTTCTCCGTATACTTTCGCCGATTCCCCTGTCGCAGTCCTAAGACAGTAGCAGCTGATGTTGTGCAGTCATGACTTCCGGACGAGAATTCTTCTTACAATGGAAGCCGTGGCGCCGGTATCGATAGTAGCCACGCACTTGTTTTTGCCGATGAATGCTTCCACTGTTAGACTCTTGATGCATCGTTTGGTTTGGGAGACCTGGATGGTGGTCTTGGGGGCGTCGATTCCAATAGCCAACTTCTGCCCCGCGAAGCTGGCTCTTAGTCGTTTCCCGACGGTTCTTCGTTGCGTCGCCTATTCGCACAATGTGGACAGTTTCTGCTTCTGGCTGGAGTTCTGCATTGCCATTGTAGGTGTCCTAGTTTGTTGCAATTCCAGCAACGAATTTGTCCTCCACGAGCGTTGTTTCGGTCTTCGGCGTCCATTCTCTGGCAAGAGCATTCGACGGCGGCTACTTCCCTCACTCCGTGGATTCCCTGACATGCCCGGTCTGCCGCCTCCATTGTCAGAGCAAACACCCAAGTTTCGGCGAGCGTTTTCTTTCCAGCCATTCTTACCGCCATTTGTGGTTTCGCATCAGCTATGGCGTGAGTAAATGCTTCGGTCGACATCTAGTTAATGATCTCCTCACCAGCATTTGGATAGGATAATTGTGCCAGCCACTCGATGTCTGCTTGTAACTGCTGGAGCATCTCACCCTTCATCTGGGACCTTCTGCGCTACTGGCACCTATATACTTGCTGCATGTGGTCGTCCCCAAATCGCATCTCAATGGCTTTCACCAGACTTTCGTAGTTGCGTTGTTTGTCTTCGGGAATAGCTTGTAGTAGCTCTGCAGCTGATCCTCTAAGCGCAAGCGTGAGGGCAATGGACCTCTCTTCGACATCCCAGTTGTTCATCATTGCCGCAGCTTCGAACTGCCTCTTATATATCGGCCACGATGTCTGTCCATCGAAGACGGGAGGCTGCATCTCTTTCCTTCTCGGGCAGTCGGTTGAATACTCCCGAACTTTCTGCCTCTTCACGCGTTCGAGTTCCTTTGCCAAATTCTCGAATCTTCCTTCAACAGTCTCGAATTTTGTTTCAACATTCTCGAATCTTCGTTCAATGGCTGTTTCAAATGTCTCAATTTTGGCCTCTATGTTTTCAATCTTCTCATCAATTGTTCCAAATCTTGTTTTCGAGTTTTTATTTTGCTCCTTTGATCGAATTCTCAAATTGTTTGTTCTGTTCATCGAACTTGGCGTCTAGAGAATATTTTGTTCAGTCAAGGAATTTTCTAGCTTCTCAAATTTTTCATTTTGAGAATTTTTTGTTCGTCGAATTTCTCAGATAGCAAATTTCATTAAAGCCGACATGTCAGTCGTCGTACTTACTTGTTCTTCTTCGACGTCAAATAAAGCTGTTTCAGGATCTGCACCCTCGTCCGTCACTATTTTTCGCAACTTAATAATAATTCTCTTGTCGTACCCGTCGTAGGTTGCTCCCGCTGGCTCAGCAATGACAAATCTTCTAGCAATTTCCGAACCATTTTTTTTTTCACTTGCACAATAAGCAATACGCAAAATTTGTTTTATTCCACTTTTCTGACACCAATGTAATATTCTTGCTGGGGTTCGTTTGGATAAAACTGTCTTTGTGTATTTCAACGGTTTATTTATTGTCAACTACTAACTTTACTTCAACACAATATTCGAATCACTTTATTCTTTATTTATTTCAAATTAAACTGTCGCTACAGATTCATAATCACGATATCGATTATTTCAACCACTTGGTCGAGTTTCTCTTGTAATCGCTGTATTTATATAAAATTGCAAGGGGTTCTAGAACATGTTAGATGTTTCTCCGGGTGAATTGATGATCCAGGAATATTGGGATATTGTGTGAAACAATTGTGGAACGCAAGCACATCAGGTTGGAATATTTACTGCTAGCAGCTTTTGGCAATAGATGTCGTCACTAAAGTTTGAAATACAGTGTTTTAAGTTTGGTACACAAACCATGCTGTAGTCAATGCTACAATACGTAAACTAAAACGACTGGACATTAAATACATAAAAATAAAAACGACTGCAATCCTTGAGTATCAAAAACTGAACTGAACTTTCATTTTCACAAACATAAATCCAATACACGAACGCTATCATAGGTAGGTAGGTAGAAGAAGAACCAAACCATGCTGACACTTAATTAGCGCAGAAGTGGCGTTTTAATACCACAACTCAAGTGACCGAACGGATGTAACAAGGACGTTAACTACTAGGGAAAAGAAGAAGAAAAAGGGGTAAGGATTATTGAAGTCCACCCCGGTTCATTGAGGAAGCTGATAATATCCACAATGCTAATCTCCGCTAGCTCTATAAGGTTGTCGAAAAAGAGTTTACTTAAGGTGCGCTGTCTGGCCTTGTCTAAAGCCGGACACATGCAGAGGAAGTGTTAGATTGTTTCTATCTCGTCAGCAGTACTGCAGCTGCGACAGTGCCTATTCTGGCCGCATGAACCCCGATGGGCCAGTGGCCAGTACTAACTGCCAGAACTCTTGCGATATCTGCACGGTTTCTGTTTAGTAGATCTTGCGTTCTTTTCCGGGAGTATTTGGGCCACATCTGCCTGCAGATGACACAGTTCCACACCCCCTGCCATCTACTATCAGCCTTTAGCAGATAGTGTGCGAAAATGCCTCCCTTAATGACCCCCAACTGGACGTTCACCTCCTTTACAAGGGAAGCATCAAGGGCAGATCCTTGCCTCGCGAGTTCATCAGCTCGCTCATTCCCCTCAATGTTGCTGTGACCCGGAACCCAAAGGAGACTGATCCTTAGCCGGTGACCAAGCGAGGCGAGTTCTTTTATAGCCTTGATAGCCGCTTGGCTGTCAATGAGGATGGCAATGGTATTTAGGGGTGTAGAAATTTGCTTAATTAGGCAGCAGGCCTCACGTACAGCAAAACTTCTGCCTGGTAGACACTGCGCGAATCAGGAAGCCAGTAAGACTTAAAAATATCTAGGGAATCAGAGAATATACCCGCCCCTACCCCGCAGTCCATTTTTGAACCGTCGGTGAAAATTTTTGATTCGAACTCATTTGTCAGTACGCCAGTTTCCCATTCCGCCCTGGTTGTGAATCTGACCGTGACGTCATTTCTAAAATATGTTATAGAAGTTACTTATATAGTCGGTCAGATTAGCTACCAGATCCAACGGTAGTAGATTCAGGATACTGTTGTGACCATACGGATTGGTGCACCAGCATCCTGTTTCCCTTAGCCTGACCGCACTACATGATGATAGAGGCATAATGCAAAGATCGAGTGGTAAAAGGTGCAGAATAACGTTTTAGGCTTCGGTTGGACATGCCCTTATGGCACCCGTTGCGCCTATAGCCGCTGTTCTTTGTACCCTGTTGATAAGTTTGATGTTATAAGCTTTCCTTAACGCAGGCCACTAGCATACAGTGGTCCCCTTCGGGTAGGGGTTAGAATATACCCGAGGTAGGCATGCCTGTCGTAAGAGGCGACTAAAATCCACCCTCCGTATACCGAGTATGGCGTATACAAAGTATGCACTGAACAAAACAAAAGATATAAATACACCAGGTGGCAGTCCAGGTACACTGGAAAATCCACCCTCTTCAGAGGTCGGCTCTACGGATTCTGGGGAGAGCCATTTATTGCGTTCATCTGACCCTTTTAAAAAAGGTACCAGGGTAGTTAGATGTCTGTCAAGATCTACAATAAAAACGTGCGGAACTAGAAATCCGGCGACATCGATAGTGTCGGCGCACGAACAACGGACTTCAACGAAAATTCAAAGCCTTACGGACGAAAATATGGAACTCCGGACCAGGCTAAGTAAAATGGAACTTCTCTGCGAAGAACTAAGAAAAGAATTAAATGTACTTAAAGCAGAAAATAAAGCATTTAAGGATATGAAGAAACCTGGTAATGAGTCTGCTGCGAGTTCAAACGTCCCCGATAACACTGATTATCAAACGGATGAAGAAGAACTAGCTCGGGAAACTAACTGGATTCTAAAAAAACGACCAGTTAAGAAACGAAAAGCTGGTTCTTCACCCGAAATGGTAACGAGGCAAGAAAACATGCAAAATGAGCGAAAAGATAACGAACAGCGTGACAAAATAAACACATTTGTCGAAGAAAATCCACGAACTAAGGTACGATCACCACCGCCAATAAACGTAATCGGAATTGCAGACTATAATAAACTGCATTCTATTCTTAAACCTCTGTTGCTATCCGATTTTTAAGTAACATCGCTCAACAACAACAAATGGAAAGTAAACGTAAAGGACTCAGACAGTTACCGCTTAGTATCTAATAAACTAAATACTGAAAAGATTCAGTGGTATACTTACGAAAATAAATCTGAAAGACCGATACGAGTCGTAGCTAGAGGACTTCATGCCTCATGCTTAAAGGAAGATGTTGTTCACGATTTGAAAAACAAAAACTTTAAAATCGTCGATGCAGTAAATTTAATTAAACGGGAAAAACAAAAATTGGAAGGCGAGGAAACGACGGTAAAGCGCGGGCTTTCTCTTTTTATGCTAACTTTTGATAAAGCTGAGAGTTTGGATAAGATTTACGAAATAAGAACAATTCTGAATGTTGTAGTCAAAATCGAACCCATGCGCAAGAATACAAGATTGATACCTCAGTGCAAACGATGCCAAGGATTCAATCATACGCAAACGTATTGTCGAAAAGAACCGCGATGTGTGAAATGCGCCGGAAATCACCCCTCCCAAGTTTGTGGAGTAAACAAACAAACCTCTGCAACATGTGTTAATTGTAAGGGAAAGCACCCGCAAATTATAGAGGCTGTGAAGTAGCTAAGGAGTTGCAAAAACGGAGAGATGCGTTCCTTAAGCCGCTAAATATAAAATCAAAATTGCAAACTAAACCAAAGCGTAAGATCGCGCCGGAGAAAGTAGGCAAACTAAAACTACCGGGTTCAGAGCACAACAAGGTGAGGGAAAGATTGACAACAGAAAAGCCCTCGACCTCTGCTCTTAAAAGAAACGGTACTGATAAGCTAAGATTAGAAAAGCCACCGGGTAATGACCCTCGGACAGCAGCAATGCAGTCTTATGCTCAGGCCGTGGCTTCCGAAAAACTAAAAAAACCTTGAAATTTCGACCGACCACTTTTCTCATGTTTTCTCAGTTGTTCTCGCAAAACTTGAAGAACAAGGCAAAATAAATAAAATTATTCTCGATAGGCTGGTTAAGCTTGAAAATAATTCACAGAAACCGCGCACTTCAACTAGAACATGAATGACAATATCTACTTGGAATGCAAACGGACTTTTGCAAAAACTTGACGAATTAGAAATATTTATGCGCCAAAAAGATATTGATATTTGCTTGATTTCTGAAACCCACATCAAAAAGGAATCGCATTTAAAAATAAAAGGCTATAATGATTACCACGCTTGTCACCCTTCGGGAAAAGCGAGAGGCGGATCTTCCTTTCTTATTAAAGACTCTATCGAGCAATCGGAAGACCTAAAGATAGAGCTTGAAACTTTGCAACTGTGCACGATTCGAGTTAAAAATAGTCAGCGTACTCTTAAAATTTCGCCTATCTACTGTCCACCGCGTTCCGCGCTTGAAAAAAGTGATTTTACTAACATGTTTGAATCGCTTAAACCTAATTTCATTATTGGCGGCGATTTTAATGCGAAACACACGTTCTGGGGTTCAAGATACAGTTCGAAAAAAGGTAGAATGCTCTATGGGGCAGGTATGGAGTACAATTGCGATTTCCATTCGACGGGTAAACCGACTTACTGGCCAACTGATACTTCAAAAATACCTGATCTGATAGATTTTTTCGTTGTGAAAAGAATATCTACCAACCACATAAAAGTCAAAGAGAGTTTTGATCTGTCGTCTGATCATTCCCCAATTATTTTGACATTGAGCGAAAAACTAGTCTATAACCTAGAGCCAGCGAGATTAACTGGGAAGGTTTTAGGATCGAAATTGAAGACAATGTTGAACTGAGCGTTCCACTTACGACACCCTATGAACTTGAGGTTGAAGTTGATCGCTTCGTCGAGATCGTACAGCTCGCCTCTTGGAATAATACTCCCATTCCAAGGAACACGCCGGACAAATACGGCTTACGATATCCTTCGGAAATAAAGGAATTGTTCAAGGAAAAATGAAAAGCGCGTAAAAAATGGCAACAGAGTCGTGCTCCGCAGCATAAAACACACTTGAATCGTCTGTGCAATTCGTTGAAGAAAACTATTAAGGATTTTAAGAATCGTGCAATAGGCTCTTACCTTGAAAGTTTAACAGCGAAAAAAGATTCCAATTATTCACTTTGGAAAGCCATAAAAGGCACCAAAAGGCCCAAAGTCCCCGCGCCGCCAATTAAATTGAATCAAAATGAATGGGCAAGGGAAGATAAAGAAAAAGCGGACGTCTTTGCGGCCCACCTGGAAGAAACCTTTAAACCGTGCGATGGTCAAGTGGTTTACGATAACGTCAATAGGCCGGATTTACCATCTGGCAATTTAACACTCACAAGTGCAACGCTTAGGGAACTCAAAAATGAGATCGAGATTCTAAAACCTAAGAAAGCTCCTGGTTATGATTTAATCACCGGAGAAATTCTCAAAGTTTTACCTAGAAAAGGTTTGATTAAGCTTTTCCATATTGTAAATGCTGCGCTCAGATTAAAACACGTTCCGAGCCAATGGAAAGTTGCGGAAGTAATAATGGTCTTAAAACCAGGAAAACCGCCAAATGAGGTAAAATCGTATAGACCAATTTCGCTTCTTCCAGTCATATCCAAAATTTTCGAGAGGATATTACTAAGGCGTCTCCAACCGGTTATAGACGAAAATAATCTTATCCCTGACCACCAGTTTGGGTTCAGAAGCAAGCATTCGACGATTGACCAGGTGCATAGAATTACTGACGTAATCGAGAAAGCATTTGAAGAAAAAAATATTTGCTCAAGCGTATTTCTTGACGTCTCGCAGGCCTTTGATAAGGTGTGGCATGATGGCTTGAAATCCAAACTACGACAAGTTCTCCCTGTGTGCTTATACGATATTCTAGTATCATATCTGGGGAATAGACTCTTCCGTGTTAGACATGGAAACGAATACTCGCAGCTCAAAGAAATTTCGGCCGGCGTACCACAAGGAAGCGTTCTTGGGCCGCTTCTCTATCTGTTATATACTCGAGATATACCGAAAGAAGATGGCACTATCCTAGCTACGTTTGCCGATGACACCGCTATCCTAGCAGTAGGTAAAACAATCGAAGAAGCGGCTGAAAAACTGCAAAACGCGCTAAATAAAATGAATGGACGAGGGACTGGCGGATTGCCCTCAACGAATCTAAATCTGTTCACGTGAATTTCACTTACAAGAAAACTAATAACTTGCCAATTTTCCTAAACTCGGCCCGAATACCTTTTGCAAACGAGGCCAAATACCTGGGAATGACACTCGACGCAAGACTGAAATGGAATTCGCACGTAAAAATGAAACCTAAAGAACTCGAAATAAAATATAGCGAAATGTACTGGTTACTCGGAAAGCATTCCCAGCTCAGTACTGAGAACAAACTGCTTTTATACAAGCAAGTGCTAAAGCCGGTGTGGACCTACGGTATACAACTTTGGGGTTGTACCAAGAAAACAAATGCCAATATTTTACAAACTTTTCAAAATAAAGTGCTAAGAGAGATTGTCCAAGCACCGTGGTATATTAGAAACGACGATATCCACAGGGATCTCGGAATTCCGACAATCGAAGCTGAAACTAGAAGCTTCGCGAGAAAGCATAGAAACCGACTAATCGGACATGTCAACAATACAGTCCTACAAATATTGGATGAGAGCAATTTATTGCGCCGACTACTAAGGACGAAACCCTTCGACTTGGCGAGATAATGATAAACCGCGTTTAGATTGCGGAACATGCAGGATCTTTCAGTGGAAAGTAACCTGCCAAACGTTTTTATTTCGTGAAAGAAAAATTGCTTGGTGTTTTTTTAGTCAGTAAGAATCTGACACTACTATGAGCACGCGCTTGCTATTCTCATAGTGTCTATGGAAGATTTTTCACCAACCCTCGGAAAAAAAAAGTAAAAAAAACTACCATACAAGCGATCCATAGGAAAGAATAGGACGCACCACGGCAGTGTACATTCATAAAACCATCTTCGGGCGAAGTCCCCACTTCTTGTCAAAGGTCTTGCTGCAGGCATAGAAAGCCACACAGGCCTTCTTTTCCCGTTGCTCAATATTAAGCTTCCAGCTTAGTTTTGGATCAAGTACCACACCCATGTACTTGGCACTGGAGGATAGGGAGAGTAGATGATTGTTTAGCCGTGGAAGCATAAACGTCGGTATTTTGGTTTTAGTGGTAAAGAGCATCAGTACAGTTTTGCTTGAGTTGACGCTGAGTCCACTGCCAGTGGCTCATGAGCTAATCTTGCCCAAGGCACCTTCCATAATCTCACTGATTACGGATGGAAACATCCCCGATACCAGTATTACCACGTCATACGCGACAACCTTAACCCTATCCCTATCAAGTCTATACAAAATTTTGTTGATGACCATAAGCAAAGACCATATAATACCAAGATAGTGCAACTGGCACTTCAAATTGATGAAAAGTAAAAAGCTCTCCCAGGCACGGGCAGTCGGGAAGAAGAGGTGATCATATTCAGAGAGAGAAAAGCTTTTTCCACTTTTTTCAGATTGTATATGGAACAACTTTTTCGTTGCCGCAGCAGCCACTTCAACCTATATGGGCCATTACACACTGGTGCAATTTTACCCAGTTTCTTTTACTCTAATCACACACTGGCTGAATAACGCCGGGGTAAAATTGTGTATACATGAACCGATTTGCATTGTAGTGGTGCGACATACTCATTTTGTTTGCATCTCGAAATTGAGAAGTTATGTGTGTATTAGTTTTACCCCGATGCTCAACCGCTTCAATACTGGATGAAGATTTCACCCGCTTCTTACTTCACACTTCAATTTCCTCTTCTATAAAGTCGGTTTAACCCCGGGGTGATTGCACTAGTGTGTAATGGCCCTATGTGTATGATGAGTAGCCGGAATAGGGATGAATAAATGTAAATAGCACACGATTTTCTTTATATTTCTGGCTTGTGGTTGTGGATCTTTATTTTGCGATACACTTTCATTCATGATTTATTTATATAGGCATATATATATAATTCTGTGTTTACTAACAGTCTTGAAATAGTTGGCATAAAGGCAATAACTATCGCAAAATGCAAGGAAACTACACCTGATTGGTTTTGTTCTGATAGTTCATGGCTTGAGCATAAAATAAAAATTACAGAATTTCTTATTTTAGTTCTACTTCGAAAGCATTGCTCTTGGGCGCTTGAAAGAAATGAACGCAAGTCCAGTAAAAAGGTTCAAATTTTAACCGGCTAGACTGAAAATACATAGATATATAAGTATGGATCGATACAATTTCAACCTGTATTAAGAAAAACAATTGATACTGCAAGTTCACAGAAAATTAAATCCCATAAGATAATGCATATATGGATATGTACCTATGTACATATATACATACCGCAATCAAGAAAATACAAAAACAAAAAAACAATAACAAAACGAGATACTGCAAATTCACAGATAATTAAATCCCATAAGATAATGCATATATGGATATTTACCTATGTACATACATATATACCGCATACAAGAAAATACAAAAACAATAACAAAACGAGTTTCTGCCGATCTTTTTTCCTTTCCTTCTATTATTTTGCGAAAGGGCATTCAATAAGAAAAAAGAAAGCAATAAATATCTTAAAGCTCTGAGAGCGAAGGAACTTTTGCGAGCGAAAATATTTGGAAAAGCTTGGGGGTCGTTTTATACGACCCCCCCCCCCCCATACAAACATTTCCGAACATTTTTTTTGTATGGCGTGCACTATATTGTTGTTATATGGCCTTTGCCATAAGCCATAGAAGAGGAGACAAGACCCCACCTTGAGGAGTTCCTCTGACAACAGATATGGTGGAGCTGCTGTTGCTGAGAGTCGATTGAATGATTCTAGTTTTTAGCATTGTCAATATCCATTTGCTAATAAACTCTTCCATACTCAGTTGGATAAGAGCTTCCTGAATCGATTCCGTACTGACATTATTGAAGGCGCCTTCAATGTCTATGAAGGTAGCAAGGGTATATTGTTTGAAGTGGATTGTCTTTTCTATCGTTCACACAACTTTGTGGATCGCCGTCTCTGTCGATCACGCCTTAGTGTACGCATGTTTAGATTTGGATTGAAGGGATTTATCTAGGGTATTTCGAATATGTGTATCTAAGATACGTTCCAACGTCTTTAAAAGAAAGGAGGATAAGCAAATGGGTCTGAAATCCTTTGCGGATCCATGACCCCGCTTCCCAGCTTTCGGGGTAAACACAACACGAACACGTCTCCATCTCAGGGGAACGTGGTTTAGGAGAATACAGCTTCTGTTGATCGGTCCAATGTTTTTCGCAGCATAATAGGGAGAATGCTGTCAAGGCCGGCCGATTGATAGGGAGAGAAACTGTTAATAGCCCAGGAGATATAAGCTGCTGTAATTGTTGTCTTAATGTTATTCCAGGAAGAAGATTGCGCGACCTGAGAAACTGGTGGGCGGGCAATCTCATTACTACATCCTGGAAAGTGTGTTTGCATTAAAAGTTCCAGTGACTCGCTAGAGGAGTCCGTCCAAGTCCCATCTGGCCGTTTAATAAAGGACGGGCTAGAATGCTCCTTGGACAGAATTTTACTCAGCCTGGCAGAGTCTTTTATGGTCTCAATGGACTGACAGTTGTCTTTCCAAGCAAGAGACTTGGCACTTTTAATGGATTTCTTGCATTCCTTCAGACAATCCTTATATGGTTGGCAGAACTTGTGTTTAAAGCAGATTTTGAAGATCTCTCTAGTTATCTTCCTCAGATCAGATAGATCTTCGTTCCGCCAAGGGGGGAATTTGCTCTTGCTATATTTAATAGGACACAAAACCTTAAAAGCTGTTTCGAAGATCCTGATTTTGGTGTCTAGTTCGTAACAACCTGACCAAACTTCTTCCAGTCAATTCTCTTAGGGTTTCTAAATGTCTTGGTAGCTTCAACCTCGAGGCACACATTGTAGAGAATCCATCTGTGGTCGGATAAGGACATTCGATCGGATATTCGCCAGTTAACTACCCTAAGGTTATTATCGTTGGTTTTAAGAGTGATGTCCAGATTGTCCTTTTGTGCCGTTGTCATTAATGCTAAATGGCGTACCTCCTCTGGTGGTGATGGCCTATCACGATCCATGTAAACTGAGGATATAAAAACAGTGTTACTTGCAACCCCCAATTTAACTACCGTTAAATCGGCAGAGCTAAAATCATGACATAGAAATACATTTAAATGTTTATTAGCTAGGATGCAAGTCCTATGTTTGTTACTAACCTGGTTTGTGGTCTTGTAGAAGATGTTGTAGAAGATGTTGTGTTGATGATGGATTGACATTTGATCATCTGTCAAAGTGGTTGAAAGTAAACAGTGCTCCTACAAATAGTCGGAAAAAACAAAGTTTTTAGGGGTAAATTACCTAATTTTGGTTGGAAACGCTTTGCAAGTGATTTCTTCTTCACCCAAAATCAAGTGGTTGCGTAAGTTCTAGCATTTAAGTGAACTAGACCCTAGTTTATGACCACCTTGAAACTAATCGCACAAAGTTTCGGTGAACTACGGTAAGATGCAACGATCACCGGTTAAGAATACTGCAAACAGGAAAGAAGCACCCGCAGCACCGGTAAACAAAAGGAGGCACGCCGAAACAAGTCACAAGTTGAATCCAATAACTGATCCCTGCAGATTCCACTTTGCTCAACCGGCCTTCGACAGCGACGAATTGAATGTACCAATTACGGTAGCGGAAATAGATGTTGCATATAAGAGGCTGAAAAATGGCAAAGCACCGGGATCGGATGGAATTCCTACGGAGTTCTATAAATATGGAACACCTGAGCTCACTAAGACACTGGAAGGCTTATTTAATAACGTTTTGGGGCATGGTGTGGTGCCGCAACAGTTCAAAGAAGCGTTGATTTTCCCGATTTTTAAGAAAGGTTGTAGGTCCCAGCCTTACAATTATAGAGGCATATCATTTTTGAATGCATCTTATAAGATATTTACAACCGTGCTCCAAAAAAGATTAACCTCATTGATAAATACTAATGGTCTGCTTAAAGAATTCCAAGCTGGCTTGGATAGGATATTCCACCGTCGACCACATTTTCGTACTCAAAAGCATTGCGGAAGCCTATGTAGCGCAACGTAAAAAGTTATATGTATTCTTTGTGGACTTTAGAGCAGCGTTTAACTCGATAAACAGAGGTTCCTTAATGTATAAACTCTTTGCCAAAATAATGTCTAAAAAGTTTGGGAGGGTAATACAAAACATTTATGAAAAGACGCTGTCAGCTGTATGGAATGGAGAAAATGCTTCAAACTGGTTTAAAGCGAGCACAGGAGTTAGACGAGGATGCACTTTAAGCCCATTGCTATTCGCACTGTTCACAGATGACATCATCGAATCGCTACCTGGAGGTGTTGAGTTTGCAGGGATACTGATAAAGGCGCCTTTCCTTCCCTTTGCAGACGACATAGTGTTGATGGCGAATTCCCCGGAGACATTGCAGCGCATGATTAACCGTTTTTATGAGTACTGTAAAATGTGGAGCCTAATTATAAACCTGGAAAAATCAAAGGTGATGATCTTTAAAAAAGGTGGGGAAGGATGTGTAGCAACGAGAAATGGATTTTGAACAGCGAACAGATTGAGACCGTCAAAAAGTATAACTACCTGCGCATGCTTTTCACGCAAAACTTAAGCATGGAAGAATACCTGAAATGCAAGCTACAAAAGGCCAAAGCCATGATAAATACAACTTGGAGAAAATGTTTTGCCAACAAATGCATATTAAATTGCAGTAAGTTTCGTGTTTTTGAAGCGGTTGCCGAGTCAACTATGTTGTACGCGGCCCAGGTATGGGGCGGAAGGCGGTTTGTGGAAGTGGAAAGCTATTGAGGTTTTATATTAAAAGCATATTCCGTTTACCACCTAACATCCCAACCTATGCCATAATGCTAGAGACTGGACTTTCTCCACTGGCTATAAAGACGCTGAAAATGCAGGTGAACTATATTTTAAAGGTATTCAATATGCCTTTGGAAAGATTACCAAGAAAAGTTGCACTGGAAGCACTACGATGCAATAATGGTTGGTACAAAAATTGGAACGAACTAGCGCACGAGTGTGGAATAAGCTTGGATTTGGATGAAGCAAGCACGGATTCATGGAAGCCAAAGCTATACCAGTTGTTAGCAGCAGTAGAAGTTAACTTCAGACAAAAATTTGAAAGAGAGCATTAGAGTCACTGCATCGATCTATTTATAGGCAGTTGAATCACAATTTGGGAGACCGAAACTACTTTCACGATGGTAATAGCTGCGAAGAAATATCACTTATGCTAAAACTGCGAGCTAAACTACTTCCACTAAATTATCAACCGCATAGAGAAGATCTACCGGTCTTGTGTAATATATGTAACATGGCGGAGAGGGAGGATTAATTTCATTTCGTGGGAAGATGTGGTACGCTCCGGGAAACTAGACGGCACTTGTTTGGAGTAGATGCAATTTCCCATGAAGAAATCATAAGTAAGCTCAACGAACCGCAAACGTCTCTCCTGGAGCGTACTGTAAAATAGCCCTAGCCTATCGGCGAAGAATTATAACAGAAAGTTTCTAATTTTGAAGAATAACGCTTTTCGTTTATTAAATTGCAATCCATAAAGTAGCAATGGTTTTTAAAAAAATTGTCAATCGGCAGACGGCTTATTGCCATGCTTTTTTGATTTTTCGATCTTTGTAAGGAATTGTAATTAATTAGTGAATTAATAAAATCTAAATCTAATCTAATCTAAAAATCTATCTACAAAATGTTGTAACGGTTGTCCTTGAGCCCTTTTATGGATGAACCCTTCACCCAGAGTGCCTGTACAATGCCGGTATCTATATCCTCCTTGCCGAGGAAGAAAAGCAAATTATCTGACGCACTCTTCGAGTGGTGCAGATTAATCTGAATGATGTTCAGCATTGATGACACTCCCCATGTCCTCCGACAACCTGTCGGAACCATTGATTTCACCTGAATCTTCATCAGGACCAGAGGGCGGAAAATCTTTAATTTAGCATGCCTTATGCCGAAACGCAGCTTGTGATCGGATTTCTCAAGAGCCACCAGGATAGCCTCGTTGGTCAGCAGCAGGAAAGAGGACCTGTTTTTCTGAGGCTCTTCCGCTTTGATGGCTGCCCAGTCATCCATCGGAACCGCTGGATTGTGCAGTTTCAGACATTGGTGAAGCCTTCCCCCATCAATCTGCATATTGGGCAGCCAGATGCGGGCCCTGGGGATATCATTAGCGGGGATAAGCTTGAGCCTCAAGCCCTCCCAGGCGTCACTAACCTTAGTGACATACTCGCTAAGGAAATCCTTGGAGAACTGGTCCTCGCATCTGATGACCCGATAACCCCTGACCAACTCGGCGGAGTCGAATCGCGGCAGAGGTCCCCCAGGATTTCCCAACAGGTAGTCCATGACCATACCCGATAGTCTGTCCTCTATGCTACCCCACGCTTCACTGACCGTCTTGCCATATGAGGAGCGCTCGTCCCAAGGGCGACCTGCAGATGGTCTCTTACTACTTCGGAAAAGTGTCGCATTGTTTGAGAAGGACAGGCCGAGGGTGTACCCGGTAAATTCCGTGTCGTAGTCTGGGTCCTGACCACCTTGGACTTTTTAGCCTCGCGATTGGTCTCATCCAAAGATCTGTTTCGCTTACTTGCCTTGGTCTCATTCTTCTTCTATTGTGGATTTTTTTTTTCCGAGGGTAGGTGAAAATCTTCAACAAGACACTATGAGGATCGATAGCGCGTGCTCATAGTAGTGTGGGATTCTTATCCATTAAATAACCTCCCTTTTATTTTTACTACAGCTTAGTATTCGACTTATCAAGTAGTTTTCATTTCACGAAATAAGGACGTTTTGCAGGTACCTTCCCATTAGAAGTTCCTGCCAGCTCCGCAGTTTAGACGCGGTTACTTATCGCGCTAAGTCTAAAGGTTTGGTTCTTTGAAGACGGCGTAGTAAATTTCTTTCTTCCAAAACTTGAAGGACTGTAATTTTACGTGACTTTCTAGTCGACTTTAATGCTTTCTCGCGTAGTTTTTGATTTCGTCTTCGATTGTTTTAATGCCAAGATGTCTGTGGATATCGCTATATCTGATATACCATGGCGCATTTACAATACCTGTTGTGTATGTTGTTGTTGCTCTCAAGATGTGCGATGTACTCATCGACCAGAGCTTGATACTTGGCCTTATCCGCTGCGTCCTTCTCATGAACGGTACCAGCTGCTTCGTTTTTGGCAACCTTGTCAGGAACGAATCGAGCCATCTTGTACCTGCTCTTCATGATGGCGTCAAGGGTTTTGGTTTTCTTCGACGAACCAGTGCCACTAACCAAAGTGCCTTTGGTTGCCATTTTGGTGTTTGCTGATGTTGCTGACTGATGAGCCGCTCTCTGTACGCCAGAGGGAGTACTTTGCCTTATACTTGCTGCGGCTGAAGGGAAGACTGAAGACTCCGGACTGAGGAGCCAATGTCAGGCATCTCCACCACATCTTGTTTATTTTGTTTATTTTTTTTTTATATAAATTTTTTGGTCCCACGAGTATGTTCGGAAAGAAGAGTCAGTCCTGGCAGAGCCGACATACCGGGATAAGGCGATTATACTGCCGAACTCGCCTGGGCATCGATAGGGACCGTTCGAGACCAGCACTGTTTTATCACCAGCTGGCCATGCAGCCCTCGGCACGAGTGCCTGCACACCTTGGCCCAAGTGAGATTTTTTTGGGTTTACTCCCCAGCTTCGTCTTAATGAACCACAGTGCACGATTGAGTACATGCGTGTAAATTCTTGGCTGACACTAGACACCACGGGGAGGACCAAAGACGAGTATTTTTGCCCGCCCGAACTCTATCATAATCGGAAGTCATACCGTGGGAGCAGACGCAACGTCAGCGTTCTGTTGGCGTTTGGTTACAACTGTATTCTTCATTCTCATCTGTATTTCTTTCCGATTATGATCATGGTTGCATTTCGTGTATACTCATGATCACGTTTACATTAAGTGCTTTATTATTTTTATTTTCATACCTATATACATAGCTCCTCCATTACCAGAGAGACCATTAATTATTTTTATTTCATATTACGAGTATGTAGTCGCATAGCTACTTTAAAATACTATTTCAATTCAATTTCAATTCAATTTTTCTTTCACTTAAAATGGTTAACAAATATTTTACAATACTTAATAAGACGATTTCGTAGTTGCCGTCTGCCAGATTGACATTTCATTAAGTAAAAAACGAAGTAAGCTAACGCATACATTTAAAAATCTTCCTCCATAATTCTTGTTCTATACTCTAAAGTTATTTTACAGTATTTGTAGAGCTTTTCCCAATTCAACCCATTTAAGATTTCCAGCAATTGCTCCAGGCACAGGATATTCTCCTTATCTCCTTCAACACTGGACAAACACATAAAAAATGCCTTATGTCCTCTCTTTCCTCCATGTTGGAAAGAGAACATAACAGCGGTTAGTCAGAAGTTCTGCAGAAGTCGTTGGAGAAGAGGCCAAGTCTTTTGGCATAATGGCCTATAAGACAGTGTCCAGTGAGAACACCAACGATGCAGCTGATTTGTGTTCGCTTTAGCTTGACCAGCTCGGCACTACGTTTTTGATGCAGCTTAGGACAGATCTTTCTCGAAATGTGACACGTTGCGCCGTGCAGAAGCTGTAGGGACAAGGAGGAGTAGTAAACCATCCTTCACCTCCTATGCCTCCTCCTCACTTGTACCGCCCTGTCGCATAAAAGAATGCTCCATCTGAGGTTGGTCGTGCTAATAGCGTTCAGCTTTAGTAGATACTTACATGTAGCGAGGAGCATACCCAGGGTTTGCCTGTCAGGCAGAATCCTTAGAGTGGTACCCTATCTGGTGAGCTCGCCAGCCCTGCAGTTAGGTTAGGTTAGGTTAGGTTAAGTTAGGTAGGGTTATGAGGTTATCATAAAACACTAGGCACCAAAGTGGGCCCATCGCGATCCCTAGGGAACCTTCACGGCAGAAGACCTAAACCCATTCTCCCAAGCAATTAATCTCCCTACAGAATCTGAAAAGATCCTTGTTATGGTTTAGGGACCTCACCTCTTCAAGGTTATCGAAGAAGTATCTTCCAAGATACTTTAGCCTTGTCCTGGCAATTCCTTGACATTCACAGAGTATATGAGTTATATCCTCTGAGACATGTAGGTCGTCGCAGTACCTACAAACATCCGTATCGGATAACCCTAGTCTCATGGCATGCCTCCTTAGGAGACAGTGGCCAGAGAGTATTCCTATCACTGTTCTCAACCGCGATCTATCTAACTTGATTATCTCCCCAGATTTTCTGCGATCTAGCACAGGCCACAAGGTCTTAGACAACCTGTGACCATCTATGTTTGACCACCTTAGATTAGCCGTGTCAATGATTTTATCCCAAATAATTCCCTTGGCCACGCACCCTGGTGGCTTAATGCTACCAATTATATCGCTACGTGGGAGCCCCACTCCTCTTTTAGCCAGCGCGTCGGCCTGCTCGTTGCCTTCAATATCGCAGTGTCCAGGTACCCAGCATAATCTGACTCGGTTCTGCGTACATAATGCCCTAAGCATTGTGCGGCAATTCCTGATTATATCAGATTTGGTGACGTAAGACTCTAGCGCCTTTAGCGCAGCCTGACTGTCAATGTAGATGGCGATATTCTTATCGGATATTGATCCCATCTCAAGTAATTCCGCAGCTTTAAGTACAGCTAGAACCTCTGCTTGGAACACACTGCATGTGTCCGGAAGTCTCAGGGCCACCTGTAGGTTCGTATCTCTCGAGTAAATACCTGACCCCGTGCCCTCGTTGGTCTTAGAACCATCTGTGTATATTGCAATCTCGTTATGGACAGAGACTGTCTTCCTTCGCCAGTCCTCTCTAACTGGATACAGTACTTCGTATGGTGTGTCGAAGTCTAAGGTGCCAAGTATATCGTCCGATTCATCAGGGATACCGGGAAAAGATTCCTTGAGAAAGGAGCTGTGTCCTATGTTATTAGTCCTGAAGAGACCAACGTTAGTGAGCCGAAGCGCACTATTGCCCGCTTGAAATTTAATTTGTAGGTCTAATGGTAAAAGATCAGAAAGATCTCGAGTGCAGCCGTAGGTGTTGTGCGTAGAGCACCCGTGATGGCAATGCAAGCTGTTCTTTGTACCATGGCCAACATATCCCGTGTGTTTTTCGTATTAGTTGCCTTCCACCACACAAGAGCCACATACGTGAGTATGGGTCTGACTACCATGATGTATAGCCAGTGCATCATTGCGGGCTTCAGGCCCCATTTTTTCCCCGCGGTCCGCTTACAGATGAAAAGAGCATTATAAGCTTTGCGGACCCTTTCCTGTATGTTAAGTTTCCAATTTAGTTTCCTATCTAGCAATATCCCAAGATATCTAGCGCGATCCGAAAGGGAAAGCTCCACCCCTGCTAGCTTAGGCAGTTTGAAGGGTGGTATATTGTATTTTTTGCTGAAGAGTACCAATTCGGTTTTATCCGGGTTGACGTGTAGTCCACACCCTCTAGCCCATTTTTCTAGACTATTGAGAGCTGATTCCATAATTTCACTTAATGTGTCAAGGAACTTGCCTTGAACTAAAATCACCACGTCGTCTGCGTAAGCAGTGACGCTTATGCCTGTGTTGCTTAGTTCTTTAAGTATCTCATCGATGACTAGAACCCAGAGGAGGGGTGAGATAACGCCTCCCTGGGGAGTCCCCCTGGTAACGGATTTTCTTATTGAACTGTTTCCGATAGTGGAGTTAATGTTTCTAGTGCCTAGCATATTGCAGAGCCAATTGGTAATGCTATGCTCGACGTTCATTGTTTCCAGGGCCTGTTTGATGGCCCTTCCTTCTACATTATTGAACGCCCCTTCTATATCTAGGAAGGCTGCTAGTGCATATTCCTTATGGTGAAGGCTAGTCTCTATCTTCCCTACTACGTAGTGTAAAGCTGTTTCCACCGATTTCCCCTTCAGATATGCGTGCTGAGCTTTGCATAGAATCCCGTTGCAACACTTACTTCTGATGTGAATATCAAGAAGTCTTTCAAGTGTCTTGAGGAGGAATGACGAGAGACTTATGGGTCTGTAGTCTTTCGCTGAAGTGTGGCTTGGTTTACCTGCTTTAGGTATGAATATAACCCGCACTTCCCTCCATGCCACTGGTACGTAACATGACCTTGAACAATGTTTAAAAATTTCCCTAAGCTTGCTTCTGACCTTGGCTGGAGCTTTTTGCAGCATAGCTGGCAAAATTCCATCAGGGCCTGGTGCTTTGAATGGTGCGAATGACATAATGGCCCATCGCAGATTCTTCCATGTAATGAAATTCTCTACGTCGTCCCCTATTGACCTACCATTGTACGAGTAGCTATTAGTAGTAGAATCCATTGGCGATCTACTTCCTGGGAAGTGAGCTTCAATTAACGTTTCTAAAACTTCTTCGCTACTTTCTGCCCACGAGCCGTCAGATTTTTTGATGAAGCTTGGGACAGAAGTGTCTTTAGCTAGCATCTTGCGAAGTCTGGAAGCTTCACTGGTATCCGCAGTGGACTGACAAAATTCCTTCCACGACTTTCTTTTTGATTGCCTAATTAAGTACATAAACTCCCGCTTGCGGTCCATATATTCATCCCATGTAGTACCGTCCCCTATTTCTTTGGCCCTGTTGTAGAAATGCCTAACCTGTTTTTTCTTGGAGTTGGTTTCCTTGCTCCACCAAGGAGGTTGGGACCTCCTTGGACTCCTCCTGGACTTCTTTCTTAGTGGACAGGCCCTTTCAAATACCATGTTCATTACTTTGCCTAAGTTGTCTACCGCCTTATCTATATCTTGAGGGTCGCCGCTGCGAATAGGCCCATCCTTAAGATGTTTCCTTACTAGCTCTGTATACATACCCCAGTCTGTACTTTTAGGGTTTCTGTAGCTGTTGCTAACCCTAGTCTCGAAATTAATTTGAAAGCGTATCCATCTGTGATCAGACAGAGAAGCCTCCTCCAAAACCCTCCACTTTTCTACCGTTAGGTGAACAGAACAAGAAGCTAAGGTTATGTCAATCACTTCTTGTCTGTTCCTTACTACAAAAGTTGGCGTAGAACCCTTGTTGCATATGGTGAGCTTGGTCGAAAGGATGAAATCAAAAAGACACTCACCTCTTGTATTAGTATTACTGCTACCCCATTGTGAGTGATGCGCATTTGCATCACAGCCCACGATGAAGAGCCAGTTGTCCTTCCTTACCAACTGCTTCAACTTCACAGATGGAATCTCCGCCTGCTCGTACGGGAGGTATGCAGAGACCAGACACAGCGGTTTACTTCCCTCTCTTTCACAGGAGACTGCTACTAGATCGCCGTCACTGAAATTATTCAAAAGAAATGCCCTTATGTTGTTTTTTAAAAGTATACAAGCCCTGATTTTACCTTCGTTGGCTTTGTAGAACAACGTGTAATTCCTGTTTTTGAGCCCTTGGATCTGGTTGTTGTCGCTGATCCATGGCTCTTGTACCAGTATGGCCGAGACGTCATGCTTGATGATATAGTTGATCAAGCATGCCGTCGCAGCCTTACTGTGATGCAAGTTTATCTGCATCACCTCCATCATCTTTGGGTTCCTCCTCCTCCTCAACACCCTTGGTCATGATCTTTAGCATGACCTTCCCCATGCTATATCGCACCATCCCTTTGGTCTTTTCAAGGGGTGGCAGCGATTCCCTATTTAGGGCCAGCAAGAAGTGCTGACCAAACTGCTTCCTAGGCCCAGTCTTGAGCACCCTCCATGTATTGGCCTTCAACTCCCTGTTCTGCATGTGGAGGAGACCAAGCAGTTTTTCTGGGTAGGTGTATGGCAGCGGAACCCAGACCCAAGCTTTGGGCGGAGTGTATCTCGCCAACTCCGCCATAGTCACGCACTTGAGCTGAGACCCGCTCCACACTTCCCCAACCTCCGAAATAAACTGTCTGAGGAAGTCAGCAGAGGCTTTGTTCCCACAGGCAACAACCTTCCGGCCCCCTTTCCATCCAGCACCGTCGAATTGAAGGTCACTATCCTCAGTGGAAGACATCTTCTTCCACAGAGCATCCTGAAACTTCTCCTCGACGGCAATCCACTGGTCCATGGTCAGGCGACCGCAGGGCTCCTGCTCGTTGACAATAGCAACAAGGAGCTCATCCTCCGGGTCGTAGTTCGGGCGCGCCGAAGGCGAAATACCAGCCTTCACCTTTTTCGCCGCGCTCGGTTCCACGACATCGTCGGACCTGCTCCTTTTGCTTTGGAACGCCACCCTACTGGCCCCCGCAGCTGAAGTCTCCCCCTCCCTGCCTGTGCCCTCAGTTCTGCTGGGAGGCTCTACTCCACTCGTAGAGGCCCCCAGCTCCTCCCTACTTCTAGCCTCACCTGCCTGTGCGACCGCTACCTTCCTGGCAGCCTCATCGGCTAAGACTGCCTTAGCCCGATCAAGCTGCAACCTATCCCAAGCACTCAAGGAGTTAACGTCACACCCCCCGAACTGTTGGACCTTGCGCTTAGCACTCTCGACCTTCCGCCGAGCATTGCGCACAAGCATCTTCTCCAGTTGGTGTGCGTTTTTCCTGCTACCCTTCCGCACGACCTCAGAGAAACTAGGAGCAGCAGAGTTCTCGCCAGCTGCGCTGCTACCCTTTCTAACTACCGTGAGAGTACCAGCCAACTCACGTGTGCCCTGTTCTAATAAGATGGGAGTACTAGCCAACCCACTATCGCCCTTAATTATAGAAGTGAGAGTGCTAGCCTGCTCACCTCCCACTGCGCTAGCGTCAGTGAGTGTGCTGTCCGCATCCTCGCTGTCGCTAGCCAGTAAAACGTCCTCTAACTCCTTCTCTAGCCCAGACACGGAAGACTGTGGGGATGACCTACGACATCGCCCCCCAGTTCCATCCCTGTCTGTCCAGAGAATACTTCCCCAGGTAAAATTAAATTTGTTTGTGTTTTTTGTAAATTTATATTTGTTATTTGTTTGTTTAGGTTTTCATTGTTCATTTTGATTCCCACGAGTAGGCACGGAACAACTGGTCGATCTTAGTTTACCGGCATGCTAAGATAAGGCGCAACTTACTGTGGGCCCTGCCAGGGCGCCCACAGGAGCTCGTTAGGACTGGTTTAACCCCCAGTCTTCCATCCCTCGGCACGGTTCTAAAGCTCACACCACCAGGGAGTTAGGTATCTGTTGTTACCTCATTCTCGATGACCACTGCGCACGATTGATGCGTGCGTGTTAGTCTTAGCTGACACTAACCTAGCGAACTAGGATTAGCCATTTCCGGCGGGCGCCCACTGGGAGGACTAGAGAAGAGGATTTATGCCCACCAGCCCTGCAGTTACCTGGAGTGTCCCTGTGGCCCGGCACCCAGTATAGCTGAATGTTGAACTGCTCTGTCATCTCCATAAGTGATAAACGGCAGTTTAAGGCGGCCTCTGAAGTGAAGGAGAACGATTCTAGGGACTTGATTGGCGCTTGGCTGTCAGTGAAAATGCTAATATCCCTGACCGTTAGTACATTACATTTCAGCCAGGACAGGGCTTCCTTAATCGCCATGATTTCCGCCTGGAAAACGCTACAATGATCGGGGAGGCGGAAAGAGATGCTCAGACTGAGCTTTTCAGAGAAAACACCACAACCCACCCCAGCCTCGGTCTTAGAGCCAACTGTAAAAAAGTGAACCGAACTACCATCTACAGGGGGGGAAGTGTCCCATTCATCCCGATTAGAGATGCTCGTACGGAAGTTACGGTCAAATATCAGTTTCGGTAGGGTGTAGTCCGTGTTTTCGTGTTTGAAGTTGAGAAGATCAAGGATCGAGGAGTGGCCAAAGCTATAGCTAGACCATTGAGAGGAGTCTTTTAGGCGGATGGCCGCACAGGCAGCCATCTGTTTGCGGAAAATATCTTAAGGTAGTAGGTTAAACAAAATGTCCAGTGCCGCAGAGGGAGTGGTTCTCAGTGCACCACTGATGCAAATGCATGCAGATCTTTACACCTTAGCTAGTTGAGTCAGGTGGACAGCCCTGTCAAGAGCAGGCCACCATACGATCACGCCATAGAGTAGTATAGGCCTGATAACGGACACGTACAGCCAATGAGTAATTTGAGGTTTCATACCCCAGCTCCTACCTACAGCCTTTTTACAGGAGTAGAGAGCTACATTTGCTTTCTTGACGCGTTCTAGTAGATTGGCCTTCCAGTTCAATTTCCTATCCAAGATAAGACCCAGATATTTTGCGTTTTCAGAGAAGGTGAGACTGGTGCCATTTATCATAGGAGGGTCTATGAGGGGAACTTTATACTTCCTCATGAAGAGAACAAGTTCTGTTTTATGGGTATTAACCCCCAGTCCACATTTGAAGGCCCATCTGGTGAGCCGAAGGAGAGCATATTGGAGGATTTCCCTGAGAGTGTCTGGGTCTTTACCAGAGGCAGAAATAGCAATGTCATCAGCATAAGCGATCACTCTGCAACCTGACGTATCCAGGTTCACCAGTGTCTCATTTACTACCAGGTTCCACAGAAGAGGTGACAAAACTCCACCATGGGGTGTACCACAGCGAGCAATTCTTTTTAGATTTAGATTTAGATTTAGATTTATTTCATACAAAATTATAATACATAATACATAGGTTCTAGTAATAAGGATTTCAGAAATAATTATAATGACATTTTTTATTTATATATACTTCAAGTATTTAAATAGTATCAAATGCCACTTCAATGGGCTTTACAGCAAATAAATTCAGTTGTGGGTGGGGTGACCCTTAAAACAAAAATTATACAATAACGAAAAAGTGAAAGATAGTATGTGATTAGATGTGATAACAAAGAAGCAAGATCCAAAAAACAAGTGAAAAAGGCAAAAAAAAATATAAAAAAATTAAAATAAAGGTAATAAAAGACAGTACACGTAGTTACACCAGAACGTCAGATAATATGGATTCTAAACTACCATAATCTAGATCTAAGAGCCATTGCTTTACACATTTTTCAAACCTTCCAGAAACCGTTAGAGCTCTTAAGGATTGTGGGAGCTTATTAAATAAGCGGCACGAAGAAACCAAATAAAAGTTTCGAAGGGCGTTGGTGCGATAGATCGGTATAGAGACTAAATTCGAAAAATTTCCACGTAGATTATAGTCAGAAATTATTCTGTAGTTACGATTTCCCGATCTCATAAAGAAAGTTTTTAAGACTTTGAAACAATAAAGATGACGAACTGGAAGAATTTTTAAATCACGAAACAACGGATAACTAGGATGTCGACGGTGCTTTCGGCACATAATTCTTAAGACTTTCTTTTGCAGAATTAAAAGTCGTTTAATTTTATTCAAATGAGTTCCACCCCAACACGAAATACCATATTGGAGCTTTGAATGTAAAATTCCATAATATATAGTTCTCAGCAGTTTGTTAGAACAAACATTTTTCAAGTAAAAGAAATGACGGAGAGTATAACGAAAGTAGTTCCTCAGGGACTCTGTATGTTTAGCAAAAGTCATCCAAGAATCAATAGTTAGCCCCAAGTACTTAAACTCTACCACATTCTCAATCAAAAAACACTTATCACTGCAGCTGAGAGTACTACAAAACGTAGGGGCAGAGGCACAGGAACAATTTTCCAGTCTAAATTTTAGGCAATCCGGTGCGTGAAAGTAAACTTCAGCATTAGTGCGGATCTGGTTGGATAAATTGAAGAACATAATTTTTGTTTTAGAGCTGATGCTCAATTTGTGCTCGGAAAACCAGATCCTTAATAAATGTAGATCCCAATTAATATCCGATACCAAATCTAAAGCACTATCAGAACCATAAGAACAGCCAATATCATCAGCGAAGGCAGTAAGTGTACCTTTGAAGCATAATCCGAACAGAGAATTTATATAAATGAGAAACAAGATAGGAACCAGTACAGAGCTTTGAGGAACTCCCAAATTGTAAAACTGGAATTCACTCCTGGTTTCGCCAATCTTCACTCTTTGAGATCGATTAGAAAGGTATGACCTAACCCAGGAGAGCATGAAGCCGCGAATTCCAGCTTTTTCAAGTTTTTCCAACAAGATAGCGTGATTCACCATATCGAAAGCTTTTGTAATGTCTACAAAAAGCCCAGCAGTGCACCTTTTTGAATCGAGATTAGAGAGAATACTAGAACAAAAACGCAAAAGGGCGTCTTCAGTGGATTTCCCTTGTTGAAAGCCAAACTGTACCGCGCTAAAAAACATTGATTTATTTAGAAAAGATAAAATCCTCACTTTAACAGTCTTTTCGAAGATTTTGCTAACCACAGGAAGAATTGAGATTGGTCTATAATTACTCAATACTTCTGCGGAGCCTTTTTTAAGGAGAGGAACTACGTCGGCACATTTGAGTTCGTCAGGAAAAGCACCTAGAAATATGCTGCGGTTGAAAATAACAGCTAAAACATCCACTACAAAGAAACCAATACGTTTTAAAAGAATATTCGAGATGCCATCACAACCGCAAGCATTAGAGTTCTTTAGCGAACTAATTGCATTTAAAAGTTCGAATGCAGTTATGGGCTCAAAAGCAAAACTATTCCTCTGCAGCGGTTCACAAAAACTTCCAACAACCGGGCACAAACCACAGGTACGTTGGCCTGCATGCGCTGGTAAATTACTAGCTATTGAGGTAAAGTAATTGCTGAAGGCATTAGCAATGTCAAATGCATCAGTAATTACACACTCATTTACACGAATAGCAATGGGTTGCTTAGAAGGTGAGGATTGGTTCAGAATATTGTTGACCACCTGCCATTCACATTTTATATTACCATTCGCAAAAAGAAACTGATTACGATAATAATTGTCGCGGCAGATGGGAATCTCTTTTTTAAGTTGGGAGGTTACTTTCTTATACCTATTACTCAGCCTGAGGTTGTTAGGATGCTTCGAACACTTGATTCTAAGCTTATTTTTGTACTTTACCTTGTTAAGAAGTCGCATGGAAATCCAAGGCTTAAGTTTTTTATGAGATGTTTTCAAGGACACAACGGAAGTACACTTGGAAATATGCTTAGAGTGACGATCAATAAAAAGTGAATAGGCAGCTGATGGATTGCTTTCCGAATAAACGTCAACCCAAAACTCAAAGGAGAGATTGTTTTTTAGCTTTACGATGTCAATTTTTGTGGCTGTTTTGGATGAAATTTGAATTCTACTCTTTTTCTTCATACGGGTGGAGTCTATCAACAACCCTGTCATAGAGTGACCAGAAATTTTGAGATCGAATAAACACTTCTCACAGTCGCTTAAAGAGAAATTGGATAAACGTCCATAAATGTGATCTAGGCATCTACCTGACACCATCCTCGTAGGTTCATTTATGAAGCTGGAAAGACCGTGTGATGCCAAAAGAGCCAAATAGTTCCCAACAGTATTACTGTTTTCCAATAAATTTAAATTAAAATCACCCAAAATAGTTAAATTTTTAGATTTTAAGTTGTCTAACAGACAAGAAAATTCTTCTACATACGTCACAACACTAAACATGTGCAACCTATAGACACACAGAAAAACATATTCGATATTGTTAAATTGAATAGAAACTTTTAGAATGTCTGCACTATTAAAATCTACACTCTTTGCTTCAATAACTCTAAGATGTTCATTAATAAAGCACCCGACACCACCTGCAGCGTAACTTTCATTAGGGTTCGCAAAGAATTTAAAACCTGGCAAATGGTAGTCATTTATTTCGAAGCCATAAATCCAAATTTCAGAAACAAAAACTATATCTGGAATGCATAGAAAGGAATCGAGATGGGTAAAAAGAGAAGAAAAATTCTCTCTCAAACTTCTCACGTTCTGGTGGACAACAAAAAGTTTATTATTACAATAAGAGCTGTTGGTAAATACCTTATCACAGTTCGATTTGTTACGATAGAGAATGGAAGAGTAATCGTTTAGATCATTATTAATATTCATTAAAATAAAAAAAATAAAATAAGTTAATGTTTATAAACACTAAAGAAGTGTTTGGCGGATGCTCCGCCCAGGTATGTGTTAATAATCCTGGATGTAAGCAATTGATTGATCAACACTTCGAACGAAGTATCCACTTTCAGATTTGCAAGTGCGTCAGTAATCGCCTTTGATTTGCCATTGTTAAATGCTGCCTCAATGTCAAGGAAAGCCACCGGTGTATTCTTTAATGCTCAAGAATTTTTCAATGATGCCGACAAGCGAATGTAAGGCTGTCTCAACTCAACCGATTAGCCTTTGCAGTACGTATGTTGGGACGGCGAGAGCAAAGCTGGGCTAATACTTTGCCGAAGATCGACCTTTCTAAAGTTTTAAGCAAAAAGGACGATAGACTGATAGGTCGGAGATTCTTTGGTTCCACGTGCGAGCTCTTTCCTGCCTTAGGTATGAAGATGACTTTAACCTCGGTCTAAAGTTTGGGAATATAGACGAGATTTAGACAGCCCGGCAAGATGACTTTGAACCATGGAAACACAATGTCCTCGCATTGCTGAATTACAGCTGGAATAATACCGTCAGGTCCTGGGGACTTGAAGGGTTTGAAACTGTGCATGGCCCATCGGATCTTTTCTGTAGTTACCAAGACTAAGGAGTTGCTGCAAGGTTGAGAGGGGGTATTTACCACTTGCGAGACAGCAACAGGGGAGCTACCAGGAAAATAAGTATCCAGTAAGATGTCAATGGATTCCTCAGTAGAAGAGTTCCAGTGACCATCTGGATGCAAAAGGTAGCTGGGTATAGAAGGGCTTTTAGAGAGTATTTTCCGTAATTTGGAAACTTCCGAGGACTTTTCAATGTTGTCGCAGAAGAGTCTCCAGGATTGTCGTTGCTCTTTCCTCAGTGAGATTTTGTATTCCCTGAGAGACAGTTTATAGGAGTCCCAATCGGCCGTCTCGCGGGAGCTTTTAGCAATATTGGAAAGAGTAAGAGTACTGAGATTTGCATTCCACCAAGGCGGTTTCTTTTTACCTCGAGGTTTGCGGAGTGGGCATGCCTTAGACATGGCACCTTTGAGTGCCGATCTTAGGGTGTTAACCAGACTGTCAAGGTCCTCAGTGCAAGTAAGTTCAGTAGGCAGGTGGGAGTGAATCAGCGTTAATAAACCTTTCCTGTAAAGAGACCAGTTGGTTTTTCTATAATTTCTAAAAACCTTCTGATCACGCAGATAGTCGTCAGGAATAAATTCGAGGTAACGATGGTCTGAAAAAGAGTGCTCTTCAGAGACTCTCCAGTCCTTAACCAAGTTATATAAATGATCGGAGACAAGAGTAATGTCCAGGACTTCTTGTCGATTGCGAGTAATGAAGGTCGGTTTGGACCCCTAGTTACAGATTAGGAGATTAGTACTAAAAATAAAATCGAAAAGTTGCTCACCTCTTTCATTTATGCCGGAACTGATTGAGTGATGGGCATTCGCATCACATTCAGTGATGAGACTAGTATTAAGGCTCTCCGCCTTCCCAAGATGTCCGGAGGGAGTGGGCCCAAATGATCGTGGCCTAGATATGCCGATACCAGCCTGTAATTTCTTGACCACAATTCCAAGTTGGTAGCGACTATGTCTTGATTGCTGAAATTAAAGAGTAATAGGATGTTTAGATGGGTCTTCGGAAGGATACAGGATCTCGGTTTACCTTACTTTCTTTCGTAGATTAATTAGTAGTTAGGAGTCTTGAGGCCACATACCCGGTTTCCAACAACCTATGGTTCCTGGATCAAGGCTAAGTCTTCCCCGTTTTTATTGAGGCGGAGGATAAGGGAGGAAGCCGTGATGAAGTGATGCAAGCTAATGTGAAGAGTAGTGGGTTTAGGGGGCTTCCGGCGCTTTTCCCATATGGTTGTGTGTGTTAGAGTGAGACCCCATATGGTGGAATGTGTTAGAGTGAGATGGAAGATTTAGGCTTTTTTTTCGCCTTCGATGTTGGGATCGAGCTGTCATATTTCACGTTTGTTTACTTTAGCTTTTGGGATCGAGGTGTCATATTTCACGTTTGTTTACTTTAGCTTTTGCGTTGAGATCTGAATTTGTGGCGCGAGGTGTCATATTTCACATTTGTTTATTTTTTTGTCTTTGGGCTGAGATCTGAATTTGGGAGCGAGGTGTCATATTTCATAGTTGTTAGTGTTTAGCTGGGGGAATCATCATCGGAGCGAGGTGTCATATTTCACATTTGTTTATGTTAGCTTTTGGATTGAGATCTGAATTTGGGAGCGAGGTGTCATATTTCATATTTGTTAGCTTTGACTGGGGGATTCGTAAGATCAGAGTCAGATAGTGTGTGTGTGTGTGTGTGTGTGTGTGTGTGTGTGTGTGTGTGATTGGTTTGGCTGATTCCTGACGAATTGATTTTGGAGGAATTGTGAACATGTTCAATCATGTCTATGAATTCGATTTGGAATTTCACAATGATTTGGTGGAAAAAAGTATGAGTCATCGATATAAACGGTAACGGTTGTGTATATGTTTATGAAATTGGAGAAGGGAATCAGCAAATGGTTTGATTGGGGAGGGAGAATCGATCGATCGATTCCTGGAATTGAGTTTCGGGGAAATGTGTGAACACGTTCAATCATGTCTATGAATTGTGTGTTGGAAACGGCCGGCGGCGATTTGTAATTTCACAATGATTTCCTGGCAAAAGGTATGATGAGTCATCAAGTTGGATGCCATCTGAATGTATGTGAGAGAGAGAATGGAATTCATTGAAAGCGGATTGGATATTGGAGTGGGGATGATGTGTTGGAAACCAGCTGAATGTGTGTGTGTGTGTGTGTGTGTGTGTGTGTGTGTGTACGTGAGAGAGAGAGTGGAATTCATTGGAAACGAACTGGATGTGGGATGACATGTATAAAAGAGCGAGCATTAGGGGCATTAAACGTCAGTCATCAAACAGATTTTGAAGTTTTAAAAACATTTCTCTCTCTCAGTTTTATTCAAATCAAATCAAATCAAATCAATTCAAATCAAGTTACCTATATATATATATATATATATACAATGGAATTTCTAAACAATTTGGGTAAAGTCAAGACTCTATTGCCTTTAAAGACATTAGAGTTAAAAAAACGATTCCCAATAATTAAGGCTACAAAATGCCAAACTAAATTCGGGCCAAGAGTGCTCGTAGAGTTAGAGCATTGCAAAGTTTTTCTACCAATTCGATTCAACACGGCGGCTGAAGACATTTTGAAGCAACTATCAACAGCTGAAATGGTTGTGGTGCAAGCAGTTGGAAATAGCCACGAAGTGCAGTTCCATCCAATAGCTGAGGAAGCTACAGCCGAAGACATCCAATATTCACAATCTTTCCTAACATTTTATTAAACATGAAAAAAAAAATGTCTTGAAATAAATACACAAAAAAACAATAAATCTTTTGAATAAATAAATGTTTTATTATTATGTTTTGAACATTTCAACAATAAATTGTATTAAAAAGAATATATCTTTAAAAAAAAAACTATGCATTTTATTTATTATTATTCAATATTATTCAGGTCGATGTATCCATTCTTCTCATTTACAATCTTACATTTAATTTTTTCGCCAGCAAATGGTCTATATATTCTTCTTTGATAGTTGATCCAATTTAATAGACCTTCTTTATTATTGGGCAAACGAACTAGATAGCCCACTCCAAGTGTTTTTATGACGCAGCACTCTATGATTGAGTCTTTTTCTAGTTCCATGCTCTTGATTTTATGGGTTCTGCTATGTGTTCTCAACTAAAGTCTTTAATCACAACAGTTGGCTTTTATTTATCCAAGAATTATAAGCGTTTGAGAATCCAAGCCACTTTACATATACTTGATCACCTCTAGTTTTCAGCATTTTTTCCACTAGAAATACATCGGGGTGTTTGGTTTTTTGTAGTTCCAATTCGTAGAATGAACCTTGGACGGGTTGCCCTTGAAAGTCATCCAGTAAGTATGTAACAGGATTAGTCCTGTTAACTTTTCTTATTGCGAATACTTCTGTTGTCCAATTGGGTGTGTAACCCTTCTCAAAGGCATGTTTAAACTTGCTTATTCGAACTTGATCACCAACTTTAAATTTTCCCCTTTGGGCGATTTTAATACGATTGTAAGCCGATGTTAGTAGATCTTTAGCATTTTTCTTATTCACATCAATCGGCCGCATCTTTATCGTTCTATGTATAGAGTTATTATATGTGTGGAGCCAACCCCTTAGAATCGATAGCCATTTGTAATTGCCATTAAAACTGAATTCTCGCCACATTTTCTCCCTAAGAATCCTATTAAATCGTTCAACAATTGACGCTTTCAATGTACTATATGTCGAATAATGATTAATCTGGTACAGTCTCATCAATTCCTGGAATTTGCTATTAAAAAACTCCTTGCCGTCGTCAGTTTGCAGATTTTTTGGTATACGCTGAGAACTATTGAAAATTGATTTCATAGCTTCTGTAGTGACGGATGCAGTCTTATTCTTCAAAGGAAGAGCCCACGCATACTTTGAAAATGCGTCAATTACGGTCAACAAGTAGTTATGCATATTGTTTTCCTTGTTATATGGAATCATTTCCACCAAATCTGCTTGCCACAAGTCATCGAGTCCCTTAATAACAACTCGACGTCTGATGAAATGTCTTCGAGCGGGCTTATGCAATTCCTCAACAACATTGCGCTTACTCATCGTATACAATAATGAATAAAAAAGCAAAAAAACATGTTCTTTTATATAATTTCTTTTATTTTATTTGTAGTTTATTATACAGAGACATCAATTTCTTAATTCTAAACATTTTATTTTCAACCAAATAACAAGCACATGTATCCGGACCCAATTTACACGTATTGGAAGACCAAACACAATTGGTGTAATGAAATCCGTGAATAGACTCTGTGGACGTCACATTTTCAAATCTCCTTAGAAATGCAATACAATTTAGGATTTCTTCGTAATGCTCCTCAAGAAGTGTGTGTTGATTGATTTTTAAAAATTGTAAAATTTCGTTGAAAACCGCACCAGTATTTATATTGGACATGATTTTAGATTGAATTTTAGGCGTATACTGATGGGAATTCTCTTCGAGCGATTCTTTTAAATAGGTGGATAATTCTCTCTTTTCTTATTAACTTCCGCAATGCTCTCTTCTAGCTTCTGATCATTACTCTCTTTAAACTTCTCAAGTATATCGAGAAAATAGTTTCGAAACTTATTCAACAGTTCAAGTACATTCAAATTTTGTTCATCGATGTATGCACGTAATATTTTCTCATTTTTTTCATGTTTTGCGTCCATGGCCAGGAGACATCTATGAAATTGCTCATTTATTTGATTATCAGTATAGTTTTTTGTTGCAACATCATCATGATCAATTGGTTCTTTAATATTCTTCAATGCTTTATGATCAGCATCAAAGTATCCGTTTAAGTGCAGTTTTAAACTCCTTGCGATTTCTGTGTGAACAGCGTCCATCGTATTGTCCACATACTGATGAAGAATATATATGGATTTATTTTGAAATTCTATACAATCATCCATGTACTCCTTGTTGACAGCTTGTTGCAATGATGTTGGCCTCCCAACATTATTTAGACATTTTCCCTCCATATCAAAATCACCACTGGGCAATAGTTTAAATCCTTCTCCAGGAGGTCCTTGAGGACCAGTTGTTGAGCTGTGAAGCCGATTGAAACTCCTTCCGAACTTGTCAACACTCATTTTGCTTTTGATTTATGCGTGCTAGGACCGGTCTTAATATATGATATTTGCTTCACGTAGCTCTTCTATAATTGAATTTATCTCATTTTGATGATTATTATTGCCAGCATTTTGCGATGCAATTAAAAGTCTTAGTCTATCAACGAGCTCATTGGGATCATTCCAATACACATATTCAACGGGATTATTAGAATAGCTCATATCTTTGAAATTATTGTTGTATGCTTTCCCAGTTTTCTTTATGACTTCCAGCGGTGGCGTTAGACCTTGTAGTAAAGGTCGAATAATATGTTTATACTTATGACCTCTTTTAGCCTTAATTTGCGAGGTGCCATCATATTTTTTCATGTGCACATTTGTCTTTTGCAATATCTTAAGATATTCATCTAAATCTTTAATAGTATATCGTCCTTTTCTGGGTTTTTTCCGAAAAATTAATTCATAAAGACCCTCTGTTCCGGGGAAGATTTCACCATCAATCGCGAAGTTCTTTTGTTCATTAATTACAAAACTCGATCTGCCCAGTTTTGTTGAATTTGATTGTACATCGAAATATGGACCATAGATGTTATCCAAATTCGATTCTGCTGGCGATGACCATGTTGTTTTATATGGAGTACTTTGATCCAGATTAGCAACATCGAAATTTTCGGGAGTTCGAAATGAAACATCTTTATCAACCGTGGTCATCGCCGTCGTCCTCACTGGCTGAATGATTGATTCTGGAGAATCAATATGTTTTTCTTCTTCTTCTTCTGGAGGAGGACTTTGGAATTGCAACTTTCTTCGAGTCTTTACTTTTGCTATTAAATCATTCTCGGCTGTATTTCGACGTTTGACATTTTTGGCGATTTCTTTTAAGGGTTCAACTATGGGTTTAAATGTTTTTTTCAATTCCCGTCTCCTCCATGATTTGTCCACTTTTGAGAAGCCTATATTTTCTCTTTAAAATATTTTTAGTTTTTATAAGTTCTTTAAGTAAATCTTCATTGAGTTCCATATTTGAGAATTCTGTCGGCTCCAAACTGGGCAGTATCGAACTGGGCAGTATCAAACTGGGCAGTATCAAACTGGGCAGTATCGAACTGGGCAGTATCAAACTGGGCAGTATTAAACTGGGCAGTATCAAACTGGGCAGTATCAAACTGGACAGTATTAAACTGGGCAGTATCAAACTGGGCAGTATCAAACAGGGCAGTATTAAACTGGTCAGTATCAAACTGGGCAGTATCGAACTGGGCAGTATCAAACTGGGCAGTATCGAACTGGGCAGTATTAAACTGGGCAGTATCAAACTGGGCAGTATCAAACAGGGCAGTATTAAACTGGTCAGTATCAAACTGGGCAGTATCAAGCAGGGCAGTATTAAACTGGGCAGTATTAAACAGGGCAGTATCAAACTGGGCAGTATTAAACTGGACAGTTGCGACCGCTCGATTCCAAAGTTGATTGATGACTGAGCTCTTTATATAGTTACAGTTTCCTTAAACGATTTATTATAGCGCCCTTTTTCTATATTGCAATCCTTGTTAATAACCAAGAATCCATATGCATCTTTCCAGCATTTTGCGCACAATTCTCTGAACTGATTGAATGTCATATCGGAATTTATATGATCATTGTATATATGCTTCAGATTAAGTTCATCCTGCTTGAAAATAATTATATAGTTTGCATTGTCTCGTATCAAATGTTTCGGTATATGCGTATACGACTGGCACAAGTAGAAGCTATCCACATCGTTATGTCGACCCATGCAAAAATATTCTCGAATGTTGTTTTGTTTAGCGCACGCCACATCATCAAATATGAATATAGAATTTCGTTTTGCTTTTGAAGGCTCAATAATTTCACAATTATTTGAAAATTCATTGTATTCCATTCCCTTGATTGCCTTTATTAATTTTCTCAAGTATGCATACTTTGGTTGATGCAAAGACTTTGAATATATGTAAAGGTTTTGAAATTTCAAACCATTAGCATCGAGGAGAATGCTTAACATGACATTTGTTTTTCCACAATTTGATGGACCCACAATTATTCCTCGAATACTATCTGGGAATAATGCTCCATGTTTCTTCTTCTTCTTCTCGACAATTTTCGTATCAAAGTTCTGCACTTTAATACAGTCTAGTTGTTTAATGAACCGCATACTAACGTCGAATGAATTCAATCACTATAAAAGAAGGTGTTTTATAGTCAGGGAATTCAGAATTGCTCTGTCCATGCAATAAGAAGGTTATATAAATGATTGATCATAAAGTGAAACCCCCCAGTTTTAAACGATCAGCCAAAGGGCGTGGATTGGTAAATTCCTTAATCAACAAGTTGCCAATTGAATTACATCTTCCCTCATATAATTTCTGTGGGCCTGGAACTAAACTGAAAAAACGTCTGGCTAGAGGAGATCAAGGAATTAATCCATTGGATGAAGCTTGTCGTGAACACGACATTGCATATGCTAATAATAAAAACCTGCTCGATCGACAAATAGCCGATAAAATTCTAACTGAAAAGGCCTGGCTGAGGGTTAAAGCGAAAGACTCATCAATACCAGAGAAATTAAATAGTCTACTGGTTACGAATATGATGAAGGCTAAAACAAAACTCGGCATGGGTTGCCTATCTAAACCGGGGAAAAAAAATCGACGCATCAAGCGTAAAAAAAATAATTTATTTAAAAAAGCCATTATGGAGGCCAAAAATGCCATAAAGAAAACAATAAACGATGATCCAAAGTCTATTGCAATAACCGCTTTACGTGCAGCTAAAAAGATCATTAAAAACAAACGAAAGAACATTGGAATTCCTCGAGTAATACCAATACCCAAAATTGGCGGTTTCTTGCCACTGGCACCTATCATGGCAGCGCTGTCAGCAATTGGTGCTCTAACTGGAGGAGCTGCGGGCGTTGTTAAAACTATAAATGCTTCAAAGGTAGCCAAGCAACAGTTGGAGGAGAGTAAACGTCACAATCAAGCCGTCGAGGGAATAAAAATCAAACAAGGCAAGGGACTTTACTTGCAACCCCATAAGAAAGGATTCAGACTTTTTCTAAAACCACAGCCCACGAGCACAAAAAACTAATGGAATTGCTACCCAATCGTCCTCTCACCAATATTGATATTATGAAATTTGGAAAAATCCATATACCTAATTTTCGTGGTGTTTACATGAGAGATAAATTGCCCAGAAGTTCATTTGACAAAGAATGTGGTGTAATTAACTTGGACAATGAGAGTGGTCCCGGAACACACTGGGTAGCATATATAAAACATAAAAAAATCTTTGTAAAATATTTCGATAGTTTTGGTAATTTAAGACCACCTCTAGAAATTGTAAGATATCTGGGTGAAAATATTCATTATAATTATAATAATTGTCAAAATTATAATACATTTATATGTGGTCATCTATGCTTGAAGTTTCTAATCACTGAAAATAAGAAATAAATAGAGCAAAATCAAAAAATGTGTTTCATTTGTGTTCCAACAGCGATGTCGATAACACTTACATTAAGCGGAAACCAATCTACTCTCACTACAGAGTATTTTCCTCCAATTATCCTAAATTCTGGCTACGTATGCGGCTTGGTTGACTTCCAGACCTATAATTCTATACCAAATGTGGATGTTTTTAATAATTTATTTCATTTTGGTGATGCCGTAATAACATTTCCAATTGGTTCCTATGAGATTGAAGACATAAATAACTGCATTCAGGAGGCTCTCAAACCCCATAATAAGGATAAATCCAATGAAATATCAATTAAGATCAAAGCAAATAATAACACATTAAAATGTGAAATTTATAGTAGCATAGAGATTGATTTCTCACAACCAAACTCGATTGGATCACTATTGGGGTTCAGCAAGAAAAAGCTAGCTGCAAACAAGTTACATGAATCGGATCTGTACGTCAACATAAATAGAGTGAATATCGTTCGAATTGAATGTAATTTAATTGATGAAACGTATATCAACAATCGACCTGCTCATATACTACATGAATTTTCGGTCAACGTTAGCCCAGGGTATAAAATAGTCGAGGTTCCTCGCAATGTCATCTATTTGCCGGTGAACTCCAAGAGGATAAGTTCTATAACATTGAATCTCCTGGACCGAGACGAAAATCTAATAAACTTTTGAGGTGAAACCGTAACAGCTCGATTACATCTTAAACCTCAACCATGATAATATATGACAGTTCGTCTTACCCCGCAAAGTATAAAAGAGCAGTTACCGCTAGTAGCTCTATTAGTACACAATCAACCTCCGAGGGGAGAACATCAAAACTTGCTCCACAAAATCAACAATTTCTATTATCACTGGGCTACAGATTGAAAAATTAAATCAAAACGCTCCCAAGACAACGACATGTTGAATATTTTCGAAGAACCAGCGTTTGAGGAGACTATCTCAAAATTGGAATATCACACATACTCCCCGTATTTGAATAATTTCGAGAAAAATGATATCATTCAGATTTGCGTCCAACATCAAAATCTTAATATTCTCCCTTCTGAAAGTTATATTTATATTGAGGGCACTGTATCGAAAAATGATGGATCAGCAGCTGCGAAAACAAAACTTGTAAATAATGGAATAGCTTTCTTATTCGATGAAATTCGCTATGAATTAAATGGTTCAGAAATTGATAGCAATCGCAATGTTGGCATCACATCAACTATTAAAAATTATATTTCTTTAAACAAAAATGAAAGCGATATGATGTTGAATGCTTCTTGGTCTCCCAATTCTTCAATCAATTTAGATGGGTTATACTTTAATTTTTGCATACCCCTTAATAAAGTACTGGGATTTGCGGAAGACTACAAGAGAATGATACCAAATGGGCGTCATGATTTGATTCTAACACGCTCACGCACAGATGAAAATTCATTAATTGCAGACGAGGATGAAAAAGCAAAAATAAAATTACTTAAAGTACAGTGGAAAATTCCTCATATCACACTGGCTGATTCTTACAAATTGCAACTCTACAAACCCATAAATAATGGTCAAACTATGAAAATTGCCTTCCGAAACTGGGACCTATATGAATATCCAGCATTACCTAGTACCAATCATCATATATGGAATGTGAAGACAACCTCTCAAATGGAAAAGCCTCGCTACATAATCCTTGCTTTGCAAACCAACAAACGTAACCTACTGAAAGAAAATCCAACAGTTTTTGACCATTGCAATATTACGAACCTAAAAGCCTATTTAAATTCAGATGCTTATCCATGTGAGGATTTAAATCTTTCATTTGATAAAAATAACTACAGTTTGCTGTACAATATGTACTGTGATTTTCAAAAAACTTTCTATAATCGCCTGGTTGCTGAGCCACTATTGTCAAGAGATGCCTTTAAATCGCAAGCGACAATTTTCTTAATAGATTGCAGACATCAAAGTGAAATAATTAAAAATGGCCCAGTTGATATTCGCATTGAAATCAGAACAGCAAAAATAATTCCCCCCAATACGTCTGCATATTGTTTGATGTTGCACGATCGCCTTGTGAACTATAACCCATTGACTCAAATAGTTTCCCGAGAAATATAATCGTTGACAGTTGCCTGAAGATCTTCGCCGAGATAACACACTTGCACATAAACATAAGCTAAAATGTTCTTTGTTATTGACATCCAAGGATTTAAAGGGGCCCACAACAAGTTCATTGCAAAAGAAATAGCAATACTACGCAATGGTCAACATAAACATTTCCCTGTAAAGCCACCATTCAGCTTTAATCAATTATCACCAGCATTAAGAAGACAAGCTCGATGGTTGCATCAAAATCATCATGGCTTAGCCTGGGATGGAGGATTCACCGAATTTCACAATGTTAGGAAATACCTTCGAGAAAATATCAAAGATACTATTGTTTATGTCAAGGGCTTTGAAAAAGTCCAATGGCTGAAAGAATTACTTCAGGATGAAGATGTCGAACTAATGAATATCGAAGAAATCGGCTGCCCGGCTTTAAAAGAATTGAAACGTCTCTATCCCAAGGAAAAGAAATGCGTATACCACAATAAATGTTGTGCACTGCAAAATGTTTGCCTGCTAGAAAAATTTTTACTTGGAAGTCAGTAAAATAAAACACCTTTTTTTTTCTTTCTTATATTATATTAATTTATATTTATATATAGGTTAGGTTAGGTTATGTTGGCTGTCCACACGGGAGTGTAGACACACTTAGACCAGCGAAGGTCCTTTCTGATACCAGGATCAAACCATTAGGCCACTCAGGGACTAACAAAACCAACCGGAGCTTTTGACAAAGCGATGGATGCTCATGACGTCCAAGGACGCCAGATCGCAGAGGTCGTCAAGGAAGGGGGACCCTAGATGGAGCATTCTTTTATGCGACAGGGCCGGACATGTGCATAGGAGGTGAAGGATGGTTTCCTCCTCGTCCCTACAGCTTCTGCAGAAGTCATTGGAGAAGAGGCCAAGTCTTTTGGCGTGTTGGCCTATAAGACAGTGTCCAGTGAGAACACCGACAACGCACAGGCTGCCATCTGTTTGCCGAAAATATCTAAGGGTAGCAGGTTGAACAAGATGTCCAGTGCCGCGGAGGGAGTAGTTCTAAGTGCACCACTGATGCAGATGCATGCAGATCTTTGCACCTTAGCTAGTTGAGTGAGGTGGACAGCCCTTTCAAGAGCAGGCCACCATACGATCACGCCATATAGTAGTATAGGCCTGATAACGGACACGTATAGCCAATGGGTGATTTGAGGTTTAATACCCCAGCTCCTACCTATAGCCTTTTTACAGGAATAGAGAGCTACATTAGCCTTCTTGACGCGCTCTAGTAGATTGGCCTTCCAGTTTAATTTCCTATCCAAAATAAGACCCAAATATTTTGCGTTTTCAGAGAAGGTGAGACTGGTGCCATTTAACAAGGGAGGGTCTATGAGGGGAACTTTATATTTCCTCGTGAAGAGAACGAGTTCCGTTTTATGGGGGTTAACCCCCAATCCACAATTGGAGGCCCATTTGGTGAGCCGAAGGAGAGCATATTGGAGGATATCCCTGAGAGTGTCCGGGTGTTTACCGGAGGAAGCAATAGCAATGTCATCAGCATAGGCGATCACTCTACAACCTGACGTATCCAGGTCCAACAGTAGTTCATTAACTACCAGGTTCCACAGAAGAGGTGATAAGACTCCACCTTGAGGTGTACCGCAGCGGGCAATTCTTCTGGCCGATGCTCCGCCCAGCTGCGTGTTAATAACCCTGCATGTAAGCAATTGATTGATCAACACTCCGAGCGAGGTATCCACTTTCAGATTTACAAGTGCGTCGGTAATTGCCTTTGGTTTGACATTGTTAAAAGCTCCCTCAATGTCAAGGAAAGCCACCATGGTGTATTCTTTGATGCTCAATGATTTTTCGATGATGCGCACAAGCGAATGTAAGGCAGTCTCAACCGATTTGCCTTTGCAGTACGCATGTTGGGACGGCGAGAGCAGAGCTGGGCTAATACTTTGCCGAAGATGGATATCTATTAACCTTTCTAACGTTTTGAGCAGAAAGGACGATAGACTGATAGGTCGGAGATCCTTTGGTTCCACGTGCGAGCTCTTTCCTGCCTTAGGTATGAATATGACATCAACCTCGGTCCATAGTTTGGGAATATAGACCAGATTTAGACAGCCCGACAAGATGACTTTGAGCCATGGAAGCACAATGTCCTCGCATTGCTGAATTTCAGCTGGAATAACACCGTCAGGTCCTGGGGACTTGAAGGGTTTGAAACTGCGCATGGCCCAACGGATCTTTTCTGTAGTTATCAAGACTAGCGAGTTGCTGCAGGGTTGAGGGGGGGGATTTCCCTCTCGCGATATAGCAACAGGGGAGCTACCAGGAAAGTGGGTATCCAGTAAGATGTCAATGGATTCCTCCGCAGAGGAGGTCCAGTAACCATCCGGATGCAAAAGGAAGCTGGGTGTAGCAGGGCTTTTAGAGAGGATTTTCCGCAACCTGGAAGCTTCCGAGGACTCTTCAATGCTGTCGCAGAAAAGTCTCCAGGAGCGTCGTTGCTCCTTCCTCAGTGAGATTTTGTATTTTCTGAGAGACAGTTTATAGGAGTCCCAGTCGGCCGTCTCGCGGGAGCTTTTAGCAGTATTAAAAAGGAGCCTGCTGTCTTTCCTAAGAGTACTGAGATTTGCATTCCACCAGGGAGGTTTCATTCTACCTCGAGGTTTGCGGAGTGGGCAGGCCTCGGCCATGGCACCATTTAGTGCCGATGTTAGGGTGTTGACTAAATCGTCGAGGTCTTCAGTGCAAGAAGGTTCAGTAGGCAGATGGGAGGGAATAAGCGTTAATAAACGTTTCCTATAGAGGGACCAGTTGGTTTTTCTATAATTTCTAAAAGCCTTCTGGTCAGGCAGATAGTCATCAAGACTAAATTGGAGGTAACGGTGGTCTGAAAAAGAGTGCTCATCAGAGACTCTCCAGTCCTTAACCAAGTTATATAAATGATCGGAGACAAGAGTGATGTCCAGGACTTCTTGTCGGTTTCGAGTAATGAAGGTCGGTTTGGACCCCCTGTTACAGATTAGGAGTTTAGTACTAAGGATAAAGTCAAAAAGTTGCTCACCTCTTACATTTATGTCGGAACTGCCCCAGATTGAGTGATGGGCATTCGCATCACAGCCAATGATGAGACCAGTGTTTCGGCTCTCTGCTACAGCAATCAAGCTCCCCAAGATGTCCGGGGGGAGTGGGCCCGCAAGATCGTGACCTAAATAAGCCGATACCAACCAGCAATTTCTCGATCGCAATTCCAGGTTGGTAGCGACTATGTTTTGATTGCTGAAATTAGAGAGTAAATGAATGTTTAGATGGGTCTTCGCAAGGATACAGGATCTCGGTTTACCTTCTTTTCTTGCGTAGATTAATGTGTAGTTTGGAGTCTTGAGTCCACAAACCCGGTTTCCAACAACCCATGGTTCCTGGATCAACATTAAGTCTTCCCCGTATTTGCTGAGCCGGAGAATGAGGGAGGCCGAAGCCGTGATGGAGTGATGCAGGTTAATCTGTAGGATCCGCAGCATTGGGGCTACTTCTCGCTACAGATACCATTACCACGGTATTATTGGCTTCCTCTGAATCTGATGACAGAAGGTCATCCTCGAGAGAGAGGCCACATGGGTCACTGTCCAGGAGTGATGGAGAGGGAGAGGGAGGACCAGAGAAGTCCAGTTTCAAAAGAGCGTCAACCATCTCAGTGTCTGTCGACGAGGAGTCAACCCCCGAAAAAGATGGAACAACGCAAGGGAGCGAGGGAAGGGGCTCGGAAGGAGAGGTATTCTTAGCTGGTGCAGAAGAGACTGCAACCTGCTTGGGAGGTACTTTCTCGAGCTCCTTCTCGTCACATTTGTAGACTTTCAGGGTGATGGAGCTGAAATCATAATTTACTACCCCTTTAGAAGATGCCAGGGGGGCCAGAGACTCTTCATTGATGACAATGATTACACTTCTGACGTCTCCTCTCGGCTCGTCCACTTTGGCAATCTTCCAATTATGGGTAGGAAGGGAGCTGTTGTTAGCCTTCAGAATATCCAGGATGATTTTAGGATCAGAGGGTTCAGCCGGAATGGTAGCACGTGTTCTTGGTCGGTTAGGAATCTGGTCCTTTTCCACGACCTCTAACTGTGCACCTGGCCAAACCTGTCCTAATCTGGAGACAGCAAGTTTATAGAGATCCTTCGATCTTTGGTCAGCGCAGGCAACGAGTTTGACATGCCCTTGATGCCAGCCACCATTCCTGCAGGAAACATCAGGGCGGGAATGGTTACGTAGGATTTGGAGACAGTTGGTGGCGAGTTTAATCTCCACCTTCCTCCACTTATCCGCCGTAATGCTGCCATCCGGATCGCTATGGTCAACGACCGCAATCTCCAAGTGTGCCTTAAGCACTTGGTTGAAGGGCTTGGTAGTAGCGATGGACTGTACTACCTTGGTCTTTTTGGCAAGGGTGGGAGACTCATCTTGAGACCTCTGGCGTTTGGACGGCAAGTCCTTGCTGGATGAGTCAGGGGGGAGCTGGACACGTTTGAGTGCCCAGCTTAGAGAAGTCTTATGCTTCTGGGTCCTGTCCTGTTCAGGAATTACCTGGATGCGGCGAATTAGCTTATAAGCTAGCCGGCGATCTTGGTAGGAGATCTTGGGGAGAGCGACATTCGGCAAGCTCGAAGCCGAGTCATCCGTCGCCGCCGAAAGCGATTTGAGAAGGGGATGTGGATCCTTCGAAGTGGAGGGCACAGCACGCTGTAAGCTCGAGGCCGAACAGTATGCTGTCCCTGAAGGGGCAGAGATGTTAAGGGGGTTTGCCCCCTCGCGTTTCATGGTCTGGCTTTACGATGGGACCAGGTGTTGACACCACTGTCCTATCCGCCAGTGTACCAAACGCGCGTTCAGCAATCCTGGGGGCGTCAACCTGCTTGCAACTGCTTGCAACGCTAGTGCTAGGCCTCAAGGCCAATGCGCTAGAAGGGATTGCCACAGCAGAGCTTGCGGGTATGCTTCCCAGGAGGCTGGAAGACGGTTTTTTAAGAGGACCGTCCTCTTTCTTTGTCTTTTTTATATTTTTTATGTTTTGTATGTTTTTGTTTTTATCGTTCATTATTGGACCCACGAGTGGCGGAGAATGGGAGGTCGACCTGCACAGAGATCCGCATTGTGCAGGCAAAGCAGGCTAACCCGGAGGTCGCCAGGTATCCGGATACTCCGTTAGCGACTGGACTATTATTTAAAGTGGGCCCCCAGCCAGGCTGATCCTCGGCACGGGTCGTATTACACCTTGATCCGGCCCACTGGAGAGGAGAGAGGGAGGGAAAGGATATGACGGGGAGGGATTAGGACGCCTACAGCTTGGCTTCTTGTCTCATCTGGGGAAATACCCGAGAATCCTTGACCATTACTAGGCCCCTACACCACGGCGAGGTGTGTAGTCATGTAGGGGAAATATATTTATATATAATATGGCTGTAAATTTAATAAAAGAAAAAAATAAAACACAAATAGTTAAAAGATGATTTGAATCTTTTTATTTATTTTTCTCCTGTGCTGAAATTGGAAGTAAAAGAATTTTTTCTTCCCGATGAAGTTTGCAGAAAAATTAAGCAAGCTAAATAAATGAAACAATTTTTAATATTTTTTTACGATATAATTTTTTATTTAGTTTTTATTTATTTTTTTTTGTTTTTTTTTTTTTATTACTATAATAGGAATTCATGGTTGAATTCCTATTAGGCCCTGCGCCAATTCAGATAGCTGGGGTACTTCCTCCTCCCCGTACCCCATCGCCAGAGCTGCACACCGCAATCCGAGGGCTAGGTGCACAGCCGCCTGCCCCCGCCTCAGCCGCCCGCCTTCGAAGAAGAGCTTGGTGTAGCACCAAGCCAGCTCTGTTGTTTCGGAAAATTCTTCGAATTGCTCGAAGTTCTTCAAAAATTGGATGAGTCCATCCACTGGTCGGTTATTCGTCGCCATAATATGGCTGGTGATGACTGAATTAACCCATCTAAGTTCCTAGTGTATTTATACAAATTTCTATTGAAGGAGATGGCTAAGTTTCTATATCAAACGCTGTATTCTATAATCTAATGTGTTGGAAAGAAAATAATAAACAATTGATTCATAATTGATGATCACCAAATTATTGGGTCTGATTCTTGGTCCAGCATCAAAAATAAACAATCATTTGCAGCATCGACACTAATCAATGTTTTTTTTTCTCTAAGAAGAAGAAGTCCAGATCGTTGGAAATATAAACAAACAGTTATACTGGCCACACTAGTCAACTCAGAACATTACTTCTGAATCTAAACAACCATCCAACCAACCAATTTTTTCTTTTTTCTTTTTTATTTACAAATTAAAATTACTTAATCTATTGGTATTTTGTGATGGCCCCAAGCTAGGGTGCTAATACCATCACTACAAATATACCGTTTAGTATCATTATAACTTAAAGCTAATTTGTTTATGCGCTGTGTATAAATATTGTGCAACTTACTTCTAAATATATACATAGGCTTAAAAATAAGTTGTTTCTTAATTAAGCATTCTCGATAATGTCTTATATCTAAGTTATTGGTTACAGACTTTTTTATACCTTTCGCTTTTTTTGTAACCCTGCCGTTATCTATGCTGAAGGAATACATTTTTGCTCTGAGTCCTATAAACTCCGATATTTTCTGACAATTAACCTCGTCTTTGAAAAGACCAAGCACTTTGCCATTTCTTTGCGGAAAATTGTGTGGATTGTCTATAGGATACTCAGATGTGTCAAATCTAGATTTGTTTGAATTGATAACATCATCATAGATATCAGCATAGAAATCATTGGTAGCGATTGAGTATATAAAAGAGTCTGTATCCATGTAGTTTAACCTAATTGAGCTATTAAATTTAGGTTTCATGTAATCATAATGGAAATCATACATGAGCCATTTGGATAATTCGAGTACGGTGAAGCCGAGATATATGGGTTTATTAAGTTCTAATTGGCCTTTCTTCATTTCAATGGCGCACATATTTGGTGTAAATATGGTGCGACTATGAAAATTTGGATTAGCGATTAAGCTTCGGCAACCAAATCGTCTCCCCTCATTTTCCCAACTTGTAACGATTCTTACGTCGCGTCGCTTTTCAACATTTTTCATTGTCTTTCCGTATACATTATTGTTCATGAGCTTAAAGAAATCTTTTTCGAACTCATTGTTAGCATTTTTTCTGTGTTCGGTATTCAATGAAATATATTTATCTAACCAATTAGATTGACTAAATTTTAAAACTCTATGGACTTTGGTTAAAATAAGCCCATTATCAATGCATTGTTTCAAATTCATTAAGTGAATAACATATTTATTTTTAGAATTCAGATTGGCTGTCAATTTAGAAAATTTACTCCCCGGAGTAATTGTGTGTTCTGGGCAAAATGGGAGATCATTATGAATATCGTGAAGAGATGTTGGATAAGTTAAGTCTACTTCGAAAACATATCCAACATTGGAGTCTTTTAAATTGGCGATATATTCATTTGTGTAGATCTCTGGATCTTCCCAGGTGAAATTGCCGTGTGGGAGATTACGTGACATTGCCCAACCGTACAAGTTATTAGCATCGAAATACATTAGATATTCACTTAATCTATTTGGATCATAGTTTGTAATGTATTTATTGTTTGCTTGCACATGTCTATGACTACATTGACAAAGGCCTCCTCTTATACCATTTTTAAAGAAATTATACATATCTATGTCGGTCAAAAGTTCCAAGTTGATTTTAGTGATTTTAAGCATAGCATCCCAGGATAAGCCTGGAGCAGTGTAATAATGACATGGATCTAATTGATAAATCGAAATACAAACTTTGCGGACATTTTCAAAAATGTCTGCTAACAATAAGGCATCGCTTTGTAGATATAATAGTAAATAATCTTTTAAGGTGTTACATTTGAAGTGATTCCACACTTTGATGGCATGATTATAATCTTCTTCCTGACATTCTTTTGCCGTCATTTTATTAAAGAATTTGTCGATTGTTGGAAGAGAGCATTCGTCAAAACGTTTCCACGAATCTAAATAATCATATGGAAATACTCCCTTCCTAATCATCAATTGAAACGAATTATCGTTTTGGAAAAATTCTTTCGTAATAGTCATGGCATCAATGGATAAATTATTTGTAAGCGACTCAATGCTTGCTTGAAGAAATCTATTTGAGTCTAAAAATCTCATTTCAAATGTATTGTTTTGATCTAATTGTACACGGAAAGACAATGAAATATACTTTTCCTTGTTCAAAGGAATTATGGTTATGTCACCGTTCATCTGAGCAAGACTCTTGACAAACAAATGGCAATCATAGCCCGAAAAGTTGTGCAAGAATATTGGGAAAAATTTGGGAATGTGAAATTTTAGATTGCACTGTGAGTGTGCAGGTCCTCTATATGCGCCAGTGAAATGACAATGATCCCTAACCCTCAATTCATTTTCGTTAAACTTTTCCTTACAAATTGAACAATTAGGAGCTGTTTCTTGAGTGTAGGATTCCAGTTGGGTTAGGGCATTCATCGGTTTCGGCTTCATTAAGACTTCTTTGTAGAGCTGAGTCAAATCATTCGCCAAGGTTGTTAAAAATTCTTCTGGTGAATTCTCTCCTGAGAAAAAAAATAAATAATTAGCACATCTATGAATTTAACATATTTGTTTTAGTATTACTTACCGAAAAATGTTTTGTGTTTATTGGGCTGCTCATCAAATGAACTTTTGATAAGATATGACCCGGCACAAGGCTTATGATGTTGCACATCTATTGTGGATGAAATCTCTGGATTTGGTGTGCAATGTTTTATTGGCTCCAGTATCGATTCAAAATCTGCATACACAACAAAGGGAACTTGCTGCATCCGTTCATATTTCTCAAATTTGAGGAACTTTTTATCTTCCTCTGGCATTAATGTAACTAATTTGCAGCATTCTGGCTTATGGTTTTCCAGTTTACTCGCACTTGAAAATCGCTGCAAACAGCCGTTACATAGATGCATTTGGGTTTTATGCTTTGTTGCTTGAGTTCTTATTAATCGAGAATTATTCTTGATGCATACATAATGGGTTCTTCCATCGTTGTTCTCGCAATATAGCAAATTTATGTGGGTCCTTTTCTCCGCAGCAGTATGATAGAATGGACCAATGATTTTAAAACTGGGGCTTAATTCATATCCGAACACATTGACACTTATCTCCGGATTATTATTTTCAAAAATGTTCATATCTTTAACGGTTGTAGGGAATTCCAAATCACTAAAGTTTATAGATCGGTCATTCACCACAATTATTTCACTTGTTATATCATTGATATTATATGTTGATGGTCTCTCACGATTGATTGTGATTTTTTCGTTCAGAGCTGAGATAATGGCCCATTTGAAGCAGTACTCATCTGTATTTTGGACATTAATGCATGCGTTCTTGTTCTTGATCACAGATGGCAATTCGAAATATGAAGAGCCTCGAATAGGTTGATACTTATTAATGTTGATTTCAATCCTTAGAAATGAAATTAGTGTCCAACCACTGTCTTTCTCTTGAAACTCTTCCAATTTCGCTTTAATGTTGTCAGCCATTGTCTCTAGTTTTGTTGGCAACTCATCTATATCCAGAATTGCGCTCATCTTTGTTTGCATACTCTTAACATCGATGATCATGTTGTCATCATCATCATCATTGTCATCGATGTTTTTTACAAACTCGCAAAACAATTCCAGATTGAATTTGAGTCCCTTTAACACACTGAGTTCACTTTGAATCAATTCGGTAATCACGGGTAAATTTTGTTCAAATAGAATATTCACATCCAGAATTGATTCATCATTGTTTTTAATAAAATAGCTTTTCAACCTATTGTTGAATGCGCTATTTATATAGGACACATAGTCTTTAAGCACACATTTTGATTTTTCTTTGTGGCTATTTTTCCGCTCATGTTGCGGCCATTTATTTTTTTCGATGTCCTCTTCGCACACTAAACACCGTTTAAAGACGGTTGGTTTTGATTTTTTATTCATCACTTGCACTTGGATGGAGGGGTTTGGAGAAGAGACTCTCTTTTGTGCTTCTGATGATGTTGATGGCAATAAAGAAGGGTTAATTGGATGTTTGGATTTTTTATGTCGATTTAACTCATCTCTTCTTGAGAACCCAGCTGCACATTGATCACATTTTAATTGGTGTTCTTCCGGACTATGAATCGACTTCATGTGCCTTCACAAATTTCACAGCGATACATTTTTTCTTTTTTTTGCTTTAAGTTGTGGCTTCGCGAAAATTCGGTTAATAACTGTGAGTGATGAGGCTAATGCTCGCTCTTTTATACACGTTATCCCCACTCCAATATCCAATCCGCTTTCAATGAATTCCATTCTCTCTCTCACATACATTCAGATGGCATCCAACTTGATGACTCATCATACCTTTTGCCAGGAAATCATTGTGAAATTACAAATCGCCGCCGGCCGTTTCCAACACACAATTCATAGACACGATTGAACGTGTTCACACATTTCCCCGAAACTCAATTCCAGGAATCGATCGATCGATTCTCCCTCCCCAATCAAACCATTTGCTGATTCCCTTCTCCAATTTCATAAACATATACACAACCGTTGCCGTTTATATCGATGACTCATACTTTTTTCCACGAAATCATTGTGAAATTCCAAATCGAATTCATAGACATGATTGAACATGTTCACAATTCCTCTAAAATCAATTCGTCAGGAATCAGCCAAACCAATCACACACACACACACACACACACACATTTCCTCGTTCCCAAATTCAGATCTCAGTCCAAAGACAAAAAAATAAACAAACTTGAAATATGACACCTCGCTCCGATGATGACAGTTAAACACTAACAACTATGAAATATGACACCTCGCTCCCAAATTCTGATCTCAATGCAAAAACAAATAAATAAACAAATGTGAAATATGACACCTCGCGCCACAAATTCAGATCTCAATCCAAAAACTAAAATAAACAAACATGAAATATGACACCCCGAAGGGGAAAAAGCCTAACCCCACATCTTACCTCTCACTCTAACACATAGCTCCATACGGGCTCTCACTCTTACGCATTGCTCCAAATAGCTCCGGCTCCGGAACTCTCCTAAACCCACTACTGTGAAGCATCCGCAGCATTGGAGCTACTTCTCGGTGAAGATACCATTATCACGGTATAGTTGGCTTCCTCTGAATCTGATGACGGAAGGTCATCTTCGAGAGAGAGGCCACTAGGGTCACTGTCCAGGAGAGATGGAGAGGGAGAAGGAGGACCAGAAAAGTCCAGTTTTACGAGAGCGTCAACCATCTCTGTGTCCGTTGACGAGGAGTCGATCCCCAAGAGAGATGGATCAGTGCAAGGGAGCGAGGGAGGGAGCTCGGAAGGAGAGATGCTCCTAGCCGGTCTAGAAGGGACTACATCTTGGGAGGTACTTTTTCGAGCTCTTCCTCTTCGCATTTGTACACTTTCAGGGTGATGGAGCTGAATCCATAATTGACTACCCCTTTAGAAGATGCCAAAGGGGCCAGAGACTCTTCATTGATAACATTGATGACACTTCTGACGTCTCCTCTCGGCTCGTCCACTTTGGCAATCTTCCAATTATGGGTAGGAAGGAGCTGTTATTTGCTTTAAGAATATCCAGGATAATTTTAAGATCAGAGGGTTCGGACGGAATGGTGGCACGTGTTCTTGGTCGGTTTGGAATCTGGTCTTTTTCCACGACCTCCAAATGTGCACCTGGCCAAACCTGTCCTAATGTGGAGACAGCAATTTTGTAGAGATTCTTCGATATCTGGTCAGCACAGGCAATTCATTTGACATGCCCTTGACGCCAGCCACCATCCCTGCAGGAAACATCAGGGCGGGAATGGTTACGTAGGATTTGGAGACAGTTGGTGGCGAGTTTAATCTCTACCTTCCTCTATTCGTCCACCGTAATGCTGCCATCCGGATCGCTATAGTCAACGGCTGCGATCTTCAAGTGTGCTTTAAGCACTTGATTGAAGGGCTTGGTAGTAGCGATGGAAGGTACTACCTTAGTCCTTTTTGGCTAGGGTGGGATACTCATCCTGAGGCCTCTGGCGTTTGGACGATAAGTCCTTGCCGGATGAGTCAGGGGGGAGTTGGACACATTTGAGTGCCCAGCTTAGAGAAGTCTTATGCTTCTGAATTCTGTCCTGCTCAGGAATTTCCTGGATGCGGCGAATTAACTTATTAGCTAGCCGGCGATCTTGGTAGGAGATCTTGGGAGTATCGACATTCCACAAGCTCGAAGCCGAGCAGTTCGTCACCCCTGAAAGGGATTTGAGAAGGGGATGTGGAACATTCGAGGTGGATGGCACAGCGTGCTGTAAGCCCGAGGCCGAACAGCTAGCTGCCCTGGAAGGTGCAGAGGTAATTCGGGTTTTAACCCCTCGCGTCTCATGGCCTGGATTTCCACTAGGACCAGGTACTGATACCGATGTCCTAGCTGCCGCTGTTCAGCAATCCTGGCCCGCCCACCTGCTCACAACTGCTCGCAACGCTAGTACTAGGCCTCAAGGCCAATGTGCCAGCAGGGACTACGGGTATGCTTCCCAGGAGGCTGGAAGAGGGTTTTTTAAGAGGACCGTCCTCTTTTTTTTCTTTGTATTTTTAAGATTTTTAGTGTTATCGTTTTTATTCGTTTTATTTTTTGGACCCACGAGTACCCGCACAATTGCCATTCGCTTATTCCTTCTTTTGATATAATAGATGAATATTTAGTAGCACCAGTACTGCTCCGTTTATGAAGATGATCCAAGGGATTGCATTATTTGGCTGTCCTGCTGTCTCTAGTGCAATTCGTTGGATATTGATTTTGCAGTAAGGTAAAACATAAGGAAAAGTGGAAGTTGGAATTCGAAAATGACAGGAAACTAGGATGTGGATAGGACTTAAAGGTAGAATGGGACCAGAATAGGAAAAGAGTGTTGACAGCGAAGATGTGGCACGCTTGCGATGCTCAGTTGAGCTCCCCGGGTGGGAGGGTTCTTATCCTCACCGTTCAACCTTACCCATACAAAAACAATTAATCGTACCGGATGCAAAACATCAATGTGGGGCCCAATAGATCCCCGACCGTATCGACCTTGGTGCCCACTAAATCCCCTATTGAATCGCCGTCGTTGTCTTTCAATTGTAACAAGTGTATAAAACCCGATGACTTTGACGGCTGCAACCATTGGTACCATTACAGCTGCGCAATGGTTGACGACTCCGCCAAACTCCTCAAGCGTTGGGTTTCCGAAAATTGTCAGCCCCAACAAAATAAAGCATCGAAGAAAGCAACTAAAGCAATCGGTCAGCCAGATACTTCCAAAACCCTTAGACCTTTTAATACCACTCCGCAACATTTATCAACAACACTTGCCCATACGATTCCAATTATAGCAACGACCCAACCCTCTCCTGATCTTGCCACGGTAAGGATGCCCAATCAAAGGCTAATCCAAAGCACACGTCGCGAAAGCAGAAGGACCTCTTACTGAAAAGGTTAGAAGAGGAAACAAAACTTCGAGAACAACGAGATCGCGATTACATTAATAAGAAATACGACATACTGAAGCAGCTTACGTCGGATGAGGAGATTGAGTCCGATTTTGCCGAATCTTTCACGGTAGAGCCCGTCGCTAAATGGGTAAATAATTCTAAACAACATTGCCTGAAACCAAATACAAGCAAATTTGGAAATTTTACTACCACAGTTAACCCGTTACCACTTAAAACGCAGCAGGTAGATCTCTCTCTTGAATCCCCACATACCCCAAAGCAAATGCCCGTTACCCACCAATTGAATACGAGTCATCTGGCAGCTAGGCAAACTATGTCAAAAGACATAGTAAAATTCTCGGGTCTACGCGAGGAGTGGCCGCTATTTATTAGAAGAGCGACATCGAAGCTATCGCAATCGCAACCAAAAGATTATGGGACTTAACCTCCAGTTGTCTAACAAAATAATGGCTTTGGAAAAGAAGTATGAACTGCTAGAGAGTCAGATGGATGAGATCCAAAAGAAAAACACCGAAAACAATTTGATGATACGAGTTACGTCCCAGGAGTGCGCAGATGAAAAAGGTGTCATAAACAACTTTTTGTCAAACGTCATTCGACCAACTCCGTTCGTTGAAAACCTTGAGATTCGTGAAATAAGATCCAATAATGCGACTGCTAAAAACTTGATCGTGAAACTTGAATCAAGACAACAGGTGATCACAGCTCTTTAAGCGTCGTCAACATTGAAAGGCACAGGTGTCACCGTGTCGAAAGATCTTCCCAAGTTGATTCGGCAGAAGCGAAGTAAACTTTTAAAGATACGAAGCACGCTTATGGAAATAAATCCTCAGATAAAAGTGTTGGTGAGGGATGATAGAATGTACGTGCAGAAAAATGTATTTCGTTGGAGTTCATCCTGGGGGCTTCTACAAAACCATACAAGTTGGATTTCTGTGCTTAATAAAATATATCAAACCGATATAAGCAATCAGCTGTGTTCCGACGTGAATGCAGAGTTGACAGATGACAACAATAGCGCCGGTGAAGCAAGGACACCAACCAATTCGAATATGCGAACATAGGGTTGAGTTGCCGTCTGCCAAAACAATATAAAATATGTAGAACTAAAAAGAAATAAAATATTTAGTTATAATTGGTGCGTTTTTTTGTACGCGTATACCCGCTAAATCAAAAACGTACATGTTAATTACAACAACACGATAGCGTATACCCGCTTAAGTTAGCGGGGACAACTATCGCCGCTAAGTCCTAAGCGGCGATAAAAGCAATGCTACCAGAATTCTTTTTCTTATCCCCAATCGGTAAATTTTGAATAATTGTCAAAAATTTTAGATCAATGTGTCATTTCGTTTGGAAATTAATTTAAAAATAAAAATGTCTGGAGCAGAAAAAAGGTACGTAGAAACATGAAAGAGAATATATTTAAATAATTCTACATATTATTAGCCAACGAAAATTGTGGACTAAGGAGGAGGCTTTGGGGTTGCTCAAGTATTATTATTTTTCGTGAAAAAGGGAAATTGAGAATACGCGGAAGAAAAAATATACATATTCCAACCTTCTCGATGATATGATCTCTGAGGGGCTTCCGTAACTAGTTAGTTACATGTATGTAACTAGTATACAACTAATCTTTCTCTATAGCAGGATTTTAGTACAACAACAAAGGCCTGGAAGGGAAAATGACAATGTTGTTGACGGCAAGGCAGCCAAAGATAACGCCAAGCAAACTGGAGCGTCTTTGCAATTAAAGAACAAGAAAAGAATAAAAAATAAAAAACCGGATAGGTTAAAAAAAAAATTTATTTCAAAGATATTTTATTGTTGCAGCAATTCACTTCGACGCCTATCTGTATCTGCATCAAGTACACTCTCTGCACTTGGGTATTCAATTGTGCCCAAATCAATATTTTCTGTCAAATTGTCGATAAATAAATCATCCTTCATTTAAAGTTAAAATGTCATAAGAATGTATGTGCTGCCAGGTTTTTCTCACAACACCGATAAGCGGGTATGGTCGTTTTTTTGTGCCATTTTTGAGTTAGCGGGTATACGCGTACAAAAAAACGCACCTAATGTCTCAGGACTTAGTAATAAGTCAATATAAGAAAAATTCTATGAATTTGTGAATAATTATGATATTGTATTTCTGTATGAAACGTTTTTAGTAGAAGAAAATTATAAATTATACTTTAATTATTTTAAAAGTTTTGAATTTGTTTGGATACCCGCTTTGAAACAAAATACGAGAGGAAGAGCTAGTGGTGGATGTTTCTTCGGGTATAAAAAAAAAAATATTAACATCATATCCGATGATTTCGAAACAGTTAATGAGGTCAAACTTTTAAAAATCACCCTGGGTTCAACCAAGTTAATTATACTACCGATATATATTAATTACAATCACTGGGAAAGAGATTTTGCGGCATTATGTGAGTTACTTGAACACACTGTTTACGATAATATAATGATTATTGGTGATTTGAACGCCAGAATAGGAGAAGGGGAAGGAAGAGAAAATAGATTCGCTGGAATAGAGAGAAAATCAAAAGATAAAACCACAAATTCAAGGGGGATGCAATTAATGGAGCTGTGTGATTAGTATGGATTCCGTATTTTGAATGGAGTGAGTGGATCGGATTCGAATGGAGAACACACTTTTGTAGGACAACCAGGCTGCTCAGTGGTGGACTACTATTTTGTGCGAGGTGAATCGATCTCTTTAATAAATGACTTTAAAGTTTTGTGTGAGCCATATTCAGACCATATGCCCATAGTTGCTGAGTTTTGTTCTGTCCCAGCAGAAAGAGAAGACACACGAGCTATTCATTTACCTCCTAAACTGCTATGGAAAGAGTCAATAGCAATCGAGTATAGATACAATCTTGATTTTTACTTGCACACCGATATTCGATGCAGCATTGGGGGAATTGAAGATTTGATAAAAATATCGTACGCACTCTACAGACAGGTTAAAAGAAAAAGCTCGTCTCAAAAGGAAAAATGGCTTGACAACGAGTGCAAAACAGCAAAGCAAAAATCCTTCGGATGGCTTAAGGTTTTTCGAAAGTTTGGCGATCCGTATTTTAAAAGACTTTATATACGAGCAAACACAACCTTTAAGAAAATCTGTAAGGAGAAGAAAAAGATTTATTTTGAAAACGAAGCTCTCAAGCTAACTTGCTGTAAAGATATGAAAGAATTCTGGTCTGCTGTAAAGAAGTTTAATGGCAAAACGCCCGAAATAGGAGCTCAATTGAGCGCTAATGTATTGATAAACCATTTCTGAACCTTTTTGAATCCAACAATGAATACTCTACCCCTTCAGTACGCAGCACCCTTCATTACCAATGAAATATTGGACGCGCCTATAACACAGGATGAAGTTTGTAAGGGTTTAGCAAAGCTCAAGGATCGAAAGGCACCAGGGGCTGACAGGATCCCCATGGAATCCCTTAAATATGCAACTGACAACTTCATCGATAAAATAACCATGGTATTTAATGAAATCTTAGAAACGGGTCATATACCGCAGCAGTTTAAAGAGGCTATCATATTTTCTATTCACAAAAAGGGTAATATAAGGGATCCAATAAATTACCGACGAATATCCTTTCTGAACTCATCATATAAGGTATTCACAAAACTTTTAAATAACCGCATGTCAGAGTTGATTGATAGCAATAAACTGGCCAATGAGTATCAAACAGGATTTCGGAAGGGCTATTCAACCGTAGATAACATTTTCGTATTGCAAAATATTGCGGGGTTTTTCATCGAGCAAAAAAAAAAATGATTTGCTTTTTTCGTGGATTTCAAGGCAGCCTTTGATAACATCGATCGAAAAGCCCTAATTTTTAAGTTATGCAGGTTTGGAAAGGTTCTCGAAAACATCTATGAAAACAACCACTCATCAGTGTGGAGCGGAATCGAGACCTCAGAGTGGTTCGAAACAACATCAGGAGTAAGGCAAGGGTGTGCTCTTAGTCCGAATCTCTTTGCAATGTACATAAACGATTTCGTAGACTTTCTTCCTGGCGGAATTGAAATTGCAGAAGTTGCGATAAAGGCTCCAAGGATATGCTCTATAATCTCATTGCAAAAGTGGATGAAAAGTACAATGAAGATTGCCTAAATAGGGCTATATCATCAGTTGACAGATTAACTTACAGCATTTTAAGGCATAATTTATGTGATAAGAATTACTTCAACAATAACAGCACAATATCGTCTTTTTTTAAAATGAGAGGTGAACTTATACGCCTTAATTATGTCCCGCATCGACCTGACTTACCAATCTATTGTAGCCTTTGTAACCTAGCTGAGAGGGAAGATGTTATCCATTTCATTGGCAGATGCCCTATCCTTAAAGAAATACGAAGACACTTCTAGGAAGCTACACGAAATCAAGGGAAGAAGTTCTAGCTCTCCTCAACTGCGAAAGCGATGTTAAAAAACTTTTTTATTATTATCAATCAGCCATAATCTATCGAAATAAAATCATAAATGAGGACTTTTAATTTCCTCTTATATCAAAAACCAAGCAAAAATGTTGTCTAGATATTACATGATTTACCTGTAATGTATTCATAACTTTAGGAAATATACTTGTTATTTAATGTTTAAACCTAGTTGCTATCACAAAAGTACAAAGACTAGCGTGCATCGCCACAACTAGTGCGATGAGAACGACACCTACAGCAGGACTCGAGGCCATTCTCAATCTGCTTCCGCTAGACATCTTTATACAAGTTTCGGCGGCTCATAGCGCCGTAAGATTAAGCCAAACAGATAGCTGGAGACCAACTGCAATGGGTCACACCACGATCCTGCAGAGATATCTAGGCAGTATATCTAATACAGACTACTTAACGCCTTACCTAGACTTCACAAGACCATTTTCGAGCATTTGTCCGAGCAGGGAAGACTGGAAAAATGACAGAACGCCTAACGAGCGATTCTTAGCTGTGAAAGGAATGAGAAAGCCGATGAACTGGCTAGAGGAGGCTCAGCACTAAACTCGGACCAATCCTACCCCTCGGTGTACATCCCGCCTTGCGCCCTTAAGCTCGAAGCAGGAACCAAGGCCCTAACGGACTTCTTTAGATACTTGTGTCACCACGAGGAAGCTGTGGCCTGCATTTGACAGAGTAAGAACCAATGGACTTATACAGAGGCATAGAAAATCCCTCTCTACTCTAATAGGAGTCATTACTGGGCATAATACCATGCGGTACCACATGAAAAAACTACGTGTGACTAACGAAGACCTTTGTAGAGGCTGCGGCGACGAGGAGGCCCAGGAGGACACCGTCCACTTTCTCTGTCATGGTCCAGGCCTCTATCATTGGAGAAATAAGATCCTTGGACAACACTTCTTTGAGGGTCTAGAAGAGTTATCCAACAGACCAATAAATGACATCGCAAACTTCATCAAATCCTCTGGATGGTTCGTATCTCGGGCACAGTAAGTACTAAATGCTTTCTTTAGGATATTTACAAAGACGGTATTTTTCCCCGAGGAAGGGATTCTCTATTCTATCCCCTTTCCCCCCATGGGTATCACAATGGGTCTATATTGACCTGAGTGTGGTGTGGAGGTTTTCCATCCCCCTACATCAGCCCACTTACCTATCCTAACCTAATGTTTAATCTAATGTTAATCAGGCAGACGACATTGCCATGCTAATCGATTTTTTGTTAAACACATGCGCGTATAGTGATCACGAGAACCTAGAACGTTTGCAACGCTGCCTCACAGGCAGAGCATTAGATATGGTTAGGTTTCGTCTGACGCATCCAGAGCAGGTAGACCAAATAGTATCAACACTTAGAATGCTGTACGGCCGTCCAGAATAATTCAGACACTTTTTTTTTTTTTTTTTTTAGATGGCGCTACAGTCCAGGGTGGACCTGGGCCTCAACCAACAAACCTCTCCAGCCAGCACGGTTACGAGCCAGCTGCCTCTAGTTGCGCACGCCAAGTTGGTTGAGGTCCCTCTCCACTTGTTTGCGCCACCTACCGCGAGGTCGTCCTCTACTGCGCCGTCCGTCCGGGTTGGATTCGAAGACTTTCTTAGCGGGAAGGTTGGGCTCCATCCGCTCTAAATGACCCAGCCATCTTAGTCGCTGTATGTGAACTCTTCTGGCTAAGTCGATGTCCTTGTACAGGCCGTATAGTTCGGCATTGTACCTTCTCCTCCACTCACCGTCTATGCAGACGGGACCAAAGATCGCTCGAAGAACTTTTCTCTCGAAATAACCAAGGGCATCCTCATCCGGTTTTTTCAAAGCCCATGCCTCTGCGCCATACAGCAGGACTGGGATGATTAATGTCTTATAAAGAGTTACCTTAGTAGTTCGAGATAGGGCTTTGCTACTCAATTGCCGTTTTAGCCCATAGAAACAACGATTGGCAAGAGTAATTCTTCGTGTGATCTCTCCACCATAGAGCCTAGGTAGACAAAATCCTTGACTACCTCAAAAATGTATCTGTCTATTGTGGCGTTCTGCCCAAGACGCCGATGTTGGGTGTCCTTTTTTGTAGACAGCATATATTTTGTTTTGCTTTCATTGACCGCTAGACCCATCTTTGCTGCCTCGATCTCAATACTCGTAAATGCCCCATTGACGGCCCGCTGAGTTCTTCCGATTATGTCAATGTCATCGGCATAAGCGAGTAGTTGTACAGACTTGAAGAAGATTGTACCTCCGGGGTTGGCTTGTGAGTTTCGTACAATTCTCTCAAGTATTATGTTAAAGAGATCGCATGATAGCGCGTCGCCTTGTCTAAGACCTTTCCTGACATCGAACGGTTCGGTGATGCTCTTACCGACTTTGATGGAGCAGCGAGAGTTCTCCATCGTCATTCTGCACAAACGGACGAGCTTGGCAGGGATGCCAAGACTAGACATGGCTCTGTATAACTCGTCTCTATACACGCTATCATAGGTAACTTTGAAATCGATGAAAAGGTGGTGCGTATCGATTTGATATTCATGGGTTTTTTCCAAGATCTGCCGTAGTGTGAATATTTGGTCAATGGTGGACTTTCCAGGCCTGAAACCGCACTGATAAGGACCTATCAGGTTGTTGACGATCGGTTTTAGGCGTTCACATAGTACGGCAGACAGGATCTTATATGCGATATTTAGGAGACTTATACCTCTGTAGTTGGCGCAGTTCAGAGGGTCTCCTTTCTTCAGGATCGGGCAAACGATGCTGAGGTTCCATTCATCGGGCATACTTTCGTCCGACCAGATTTTACAGATGAGCTGGTGCATGCTCCTTACCAACTCATCTCCTCCTGCCTTGAAAAGTTCAGCGGCAAGGCCGTCGGCTCCAGCAGCTTTGTTGGATTTGAGTTTAGATATCGCTATCCTCACTTCATTATGATCGGGTTGACGGGAATTTTGACTGCCATCGTCACTGTTGAATGGCTCATTCTGCCTGACAGCGGAATATTGGTCATCATCGCCGTTTAACAGTCTGCAGAAGTGTTCCTTCCATATCCTCAGCACCGACTGCGATTCTACTACTATGTTGCCATTTTCGTCCCTGCAGGCTTCTGTTCTGGCTTTGAAACCCTGGCATGTTCTTTTTACCCTTTGGTAAAATTTTCGAACATTATTCCTGCAATAAAGTCTCTCAATCTCCTCGATCGAGCGCTTCTCATGCTCTTTTTTCTTCTTTCTGAGAAGTCGATGTTCCTCTTTTCTCCTGCGCACGTAGAGCTCGTAAGCAGCTCTAGTCCTTCTATGCAGCGCCGCTTTGTACGCCTCTTGTTTTGCTGCATGTGCTTGCCGGCATTCCTCATCAAACCAGGGGTTTCGTTGTGGTGGGCGAGAGAAACCCAGTACATCAGAGGCGGCATCTCTGATGGCTTTTTGGCAACGCTGCCACTGGTCTTCCGCATTTGCTGCTGGCGGCATAGGACTAAGATTGAGATTAGAAGAAACACGATCGGCAAAGGTTCTGGCGGTCTCTTGCGATTGTAGCTTTTCGACGTCAAATTTCCTCACAGCATTTCGTTGATTTCGCTCCGTTGTGGATATCCGCATCCGTACCTTGGCTACAACTAGGTAGTGATCCGAGTCCACGTTGGCTCCTCGGAAAGTCCGGACACCCAGAATACTGGAAGAGTGCCTTGCGTCGATCGCAATGTGATCGATTTGGTTGACGATTTTTCGATCAAAGGAGAGCCATGTTCCTTTGTGAATATCGAGACGTGGGAACCGCGTACTAGCTACAACAAAGTTTCGCCCCGCCGCAAAGTCGATTAGCCTGAGTCCGTTGCCGGAAGTGTTGTCGTGCAGGCTGTGCTTTCCGACCACGCTACTAAAGACTTCCTCTCTTCCTAGCTTTGCGTTAAAGTCGCCTAGGATAATTTTAACGTCGTGGCTAGGGCATTGCTCATACGTCTTGTCCAAGAGCTGGTAGAAGTCATCCTTTGCCGCGTCGTCCTTCTCCTCGTGAGGGGCGTGAAGGCATATTAGGCTAATGTTGGCAAATTTAGCCTTGATACGGATTGTCATGAGGCGCTCGTTCACATGCCGGAAACTCAAGACTTCTTGCCTAAGTCTGTCTCCAATGACAAATCCGCACCCGAATAGACGCTGTCCTTTTTGTCTGTAGCAATCGCCGTAGTAGATGTCGCAGTTTTTCATACTCCTTTTGCCCGGCCCATCCCATCGCACTTCTTGGATGGCGGTAATGTCTGCTTTGAGACACTCTAGGGCCTCCGTAAGTTGTTCGGCTGCACGTGGTTTGTAGAGGGACCTAACATTCCATGTGCAGACACGAAGATCGTTGTCCTTTTTACGTTTGCATGGGTCGTCAACAGTAAGATCATCCGTATCCGAGGCTGTTGGTTGCTTCGTAACCAAAGGTTTTTTACGTGGTAGGGAAGTTAACCCAACGGCCAGATCCTTTTTTTTTGTACCCCTAGGACAAGAGGCCGGATACACCGATGTCAGTAACCCACTTCGGGGATAAGAGCGCTGCCGTTGGCCCATTAAGGGTTCATCCGCCACCATCTCTTTTTCAATACCCTGCGTAGTATTGAAAATCCTTACAGACCTCAGCTCCAAATATGTTGAAGTAGCTCCAGTAAGGTATCCGCTGGTCTGTAGACGTCACCGTTGATTCCATCGGGAGAATTCGTCCGCCGCACGTCCTCCTTCTGAGGACCTCTTGCTAGACTTCCGGGGGGAGGACCTCTTGCCTCGTCCGGTTAGACATATGCGCGCTGAAGTTCACCCAGATGTGCTTATGCAGGTCTGAGTGTTCAGCTGCACATATATCGTCAGACTCAGCATACGCTCATCGTTAGTTCACCATCAGATAGCTATCCAGCGGGCACCGCGTGGAGGTGATGATGCGATTTTGCCCACCTTATTCAGACACTATTAACGAAAATACGAAGTCAGCCCTACCCCAGATCTGACAAATTAGAAACCTTTATTAGTTTTGCGCTCTCTGTGTGATTGGGAATTTTAAGGGACTACTTGCTATTGCACCGAAGATAAATGAATACGAACGATAGAATATGTGCAATAACAAGTTCGATTTATTCAATTATAATAATATATATATATATATGTATATGTATATAGTGCAGCCGATGATACTTATGTTTGTGATCTTAGTAAGATACTTAGCCAAGGTGTGGTGTCTGCAACGATCGAGAGCACGGAAGATCGGGAGTTCGAACACAGTAGTTAATTTGTACACTAATGAGAGATTATGATAACGTACGATCAAAGTACAGTAAGTAACAAATTGTGATGTAAGTTACGTTAACAATTACATAATTTATATTAATTGCAAATAGATCATTAAATGTAAACTAACATGTGATAATGACAAATGGAAATTAATAGCAAATAATTGAAAGTAAATAAGTTTCAATTGATCAAAAAAAATATTATGTTTTGATTTAAATCTCAAACATCCCGCCCGCCCTGAAACGAGTTTCAGGATATCGGTAGTAAAGCCAGCTTGGTGATGGGGCGGATAAATGTTCTGCTGATGTCCTTACAGTAGCCACTCGCGTACGTTAGCAGCTTCTATTCGGCCTAGAAGCCACTTGGTAGAAGGAAGATTTGGCTCTTTGAGGACAACTAGGTCCCCAGGTTTGATGTCGGGTCTGGAATGTTGCCAATTAGGTCGCTCCTGCAGGGTGCTTAAGTACTCCATGTGCCATCTCTTCCAGAATTCTTGGGTCATGCTCTGGATGTGTTTGAAATCTATAAGGTGATTAGGTGACATCTCTGGTTGACTGGGCTCAGGAATAGATGTTAGAGGTTCACCTACAAGAAAATGGGCTGGTCAAACGGTAGTGCATGCGATCATATGAAAACACAAGCGTTTTCACTCAGCTGAAGCCTACCAACTCCTACTCTCAACCTCCACGCGGTGACAGCCGGGTGCCTAGTACCTTAATCCAAGAAATGGGTAACCAACCCTGTTTGCCGGATTCTTGGTGGCAGCAGATGAGAGAGGGGGGAAGAGTGCTTTTCTCACTAGAGCACTTCTTCATGTTCCAGGCGGCAGCGGACGAATTCCCTAGACGGAGTCAACGGTGGCGTCTATAGTTCCAGTTAGGTTGAACTTAGTGAACACCTTGCGCGAGCTGCTTCGACGTATTCGGATCACAGGTCGGTAAGGAATTTCCAATGTTGGTCAGGACATTGGAATAGAGATGGTGGTGGAGGAGTCCTTAATGGGCCAACGGCAGCGCTCATACTCCCGTAGTGGACTACTGGCACCGGTGTACCCGGCCCCTCGTCCTAGGGGAATAATTAAGGAACTGGCCCTCCAGGTTGGGGGTTGTGCCGTCGGGGTAACTTCCCTACCACGTAAAAACCGCATGGTTCCGAAACAACCAAAAGCCTCGGATAAGGATGACTCAAATCGTATTGGGCGATTTTAACGCCAAAATAGGAAAGGAGGACGTCTTTGGTAGGGCAGTCGGTAAGCATAGCCTACACGACACCACGTCTGATAACGGACTAAGGCTAATTGATTTCGCTGTGGAGCGAAATGTCACCATAGCAAGCACATGGTTTCCTCATCTCGATATTCATAAGCAGACATGGCGGTCCAATGATCATGTAACGATCAACCAAATTGATCATATTGCGATCGACGCAAGGCATGCCTCTAGAATTCTGGATGTCCGGACCTTCCGAGCGGCCAACATAGACTCGGATCATTACCTTGTTGTAGCCAAGGTACGAATGCGGATATACCAATCTGAGCAACAAAGAAGAATTACTGTGAGAAAATTTAACGTCGAGAAGCTACAATCGCAAGAGACCGCCAGACTCTTCGCTGAACGCGTATCCCGAAATCTCTCAATCACCCCTTTGCCGCCAGCATCAAGTACCGAAGACCAGTGGCAACGCTGCCAACATGCCATCAGAAACGCCGCGACTGATGTGTTGGGTCTCGCTCGACCACCACCGCGAAACCCCTGGTTTGACGAAGAATGCCGGCGAGTGCATGCAGCAAAACAAGAGGCATACAAAGCGGCGCTGCAAAGGAAGACGAGAGCTGCTCGTGAGCTGTACGAGCAAAAGAGACGGGAAGAACATCGGCTTCTCCAAAAGAAGAAGAAAGAGCATGAGAAGCGCGCGTTTGAGAATATCGAGAGTCTATACTCCAGGAACAATGTACGGAAGTTTTGCCAAAAGGTAAAAAGAACGTGTCAGAGAAGTAATACCCGTACAGAAACCTGTAGAGATGAAAATGGAAACCTCGTAGTAGAATCACAGTCGGTGCTGAGAATATGGAAAAACTACTTCTGCAGACTGTATAACGGCGACGAAGACCAACATCCCGCTGTCAGGCAGAATGAACCATTCAACATAGACGATGATAGTCAAAATTTTCGTACACCTGACCAAAACGAAGTGAGGATAGCAATATCTAAGCTAAAATCCAACAAGGCTGCTGGACCTGACGGCTTACCGGCCGAACTTTTCAAGGCAGCTGGGGATGAATTGGTAGAGTGCATACACCAACTCATTTCTAATATTTGGTCAGACGAGTGTATGCCTGATGAATGGAATCTCAGCATCGTTTGCCCGATCCACAAGAAAGGAGACCCCCTCAACTGCGCCAATTATAGAGGCATCAGTCTCCTCAACATCGCATACAAGATCTTTTCTGCGATATTGTGTGAACGCCTGAAACCTTTTATCAACAGCCTGATTGGACCCTATCAGTGCGGTTTCAGGCCAGGAAAGTCCACCATCGATCAAATCTTCACACTTCGGCAGATCCTGGAGAAAACCCAAGAATTCCAAATCGATACTCACCACCTCTTTATCGATTTCAAGGACGCCTATGACAGCATCTATAGAGAAGAGCTTTATAGAGCCATGCCTAGTTTTGACATCCCTGCCAAACTTGTCCGTCTGTGCAGGCTGACGATGGAGAACGCTCGCTGCTCCATCAAGGTCGGTAATGACCTCACCGAGACCTTTGATGTCAAAAAAGGCTTTAGACAAGGTGACGCGCTGTCATGTGACTTCTTCAATATTGTACTTGAACGGATTGTGCGGAACTCACAAGCCAACACCGGAGGCACAATCTATTACAAGTCTGTACAACTGCTTGCATACGTCGACGATATAGACATTATCGGAAGATCTCAGCGGGCTGTCACCGGTGCTTTTGCAAGCATTAAGGCGGAAGTGGCCAAAATGGGTTTGGCGATAAACGAGGGCAAAACCAAGTATATGCTGTCAACTAGAAGGGAAAACCAACACCGACGAATTGGACAAAACGTCACCGTGGGCAGCTACAACTTCGAGGTAGTAAGGGACTTTGTCTACCTTGGCTCTGCTATAAATTCTTCTAACAAAATCAGCGTAGAAATCAATCGAAGAATAACTCTTGCCAATCGCTGTTTTTTTGGGCTTATAAGGCAATTCAACAGTAAAGCCCTATCTCGAACAACTAAGGAGACTCCATATAAGACCTTGATCATCCCAGTCCTGCTTTACGGCGCTGAAACATGGACTTTATTAAAAGAGGATGAAGATATCCTTGGTCGCTTCGAGAGAAAAATTCTTCGTAAGATTTTCGGTCCCGTTTGTGTTGACGGGTTTTGGAGGAGAAGATTCAATCACGAACTATACGAGCTGTACAGCGACATCGACCTAGTCAAAAAATTGCGTATTGGACGTCCGAGATGGCTAGGACATGTAGAGCGAATGGACACCAACGCTCCGGCCCGCAGAGTCTTCGAATCTAACCCGGAGGGACGACGCAGTAGAGGGAATCATCGCCGTAGGTGGCGCGCACAAGTTCAAGGGGACCTCGACCAACTTGGAGTGCGCAACTGGAGGCAATTAGCTAAAGACCGAGCTAAATGGAGAGGCTTGTTGGTTGAGGCCCAGGTTCACCCCGAACTGTAGCGCCACCTAAGTAAGTAAGTACAAGAAAATGAGCAGGAGTTAATGGATTTAGGTTAGAATCAGACATAGAACATAGAGGACGAGAGTTTAGTACAGCTTCAATTTGGGTTGAAACTGTATAAAGTTCTTCAAACGTTGAGGTGGAAGAGCCAATAACACGACGCAAGTGCAGTTTGACTGACTTGACGCCAGCCTCCCACAAACCACCAAAGTGTGGCGCAGATGGTGGGATGTAATGCCACGATATACTATCCCTGGCAAGAGTAGCAGCGATAGCATCATTATGTGACTGTGCCAAAACTAATTTGTGCATTTCAATTAGGCACCGCCCAGGCCCTTGAAAATTCGTGCCATTATCGCTGTAGATATTACTGCACAGTCCACGACGAGATACAAATCTACGCAAAGCTAAGAGAAATGCATCGGATGTCAGGTCACTTACGACCTCCTTCGGGTAGGGGTTAGAATATACCCGAGGTAGGCATGCCTGTCGTAAGAGGCGACTAAAATCCACCCCCCGTATACCGAGTATGGCGTATACAAAAAACATGCAATGAACAAAACAAAAGATTTAAATACCCCAGGTGGCAGTCCAGGTAAACTGGAAAATCCACCCTCTTCGGAGGTCGGCTCTACGGATTCTGGGGAGAGCCATTTATTGCACCTTATAAATCCCTTCTCAAAAAGTACAAGGGTATCTCGATCTCCACCAACAAGATCGAACGTCTCCGGAAAAAGAAGTCCGCCGGAAGCGCAAACGCGTGAAAAACGGGACTCAGCGAAATCTAAAAGCATTGAGGAGGAAAACGACGTACTCCATACCAAGCTTAGCGAAATGGAGCTACTCTATCGTGAGCTCAAGAAAGAGGTAGATTTACTCAGGCAAGAAAATAATGCCCTAAAAAACACGTACCTACAAAAAGAAAATACAGTTAGCTCACATCGCTCACCTAGTCGCGAATACCAGACGGATGAAGAAGAGCTAACACGCGAAACGAATTGGGTCGAAAAGAAACGACCAAGCAAAAAACGAAAAGCTGGTTCCTCACCGGAAGTCGAGCCACAAAAAGATGAAAAGCGCAAGGAGATGCAAGAAAAGCAACAACAACCAAAATTACGTCCTCCGCCACCGATAAACGTCGTTGGAATTACGGACTATAATAAGTTGCATTGCCTCCTTAAAGCAACTCTGGTTTCGAAGTTTAAGGTGACATCTCTGCGAAACAATACGTGGAAAATCAATGTCGATGATGCCGACGGTTACCGATCAATATCTAAAAAATTGAATGCCGAAAAGATTCAGTGGTATACTTATGAAAATAAGTTAGAAAGACCACTGCGTGTTGTAGCAAGGGGACTCCACCCCTCGTGCACTAAAGAAGATGTAATGCACGACCTTCAAGACAAAGGCTTTAAAATTCTTGATGCCGTCAATATTATCAAGAAGGAGAAGCAACAGTCGGAGGGAGATCATGAAAAATTGGTAAAGCGCGGTCTTCCACTATTCATGCTTAGTTTTGATAAAGACGAAAATAAAGATATTATATATGGTATCAAGACTATTCTAAACATCGTGGTCAAAATCGAACCCATGCGTAAGACCTCCAGATCGATCCCGCAGTGTAAGCGCTGTCAAGGCTTCAATCACACGCAGACTTACTGCCAGAAAGAGCCGCGATGCGTCAAATGCGCAGGTAAACATCTCTCGGAAGAGTGTCACCTAAACAAGCAAACCCCAGCCACTTGTATAAATTGCAAAGGAAAACATCCTGCGAACTATCGAGGTTGCGAAGTGGCGAAAGAGCTTCAAAAACGCCGCGATACGGTAAAAAATTCGATGCGTCCGAATATGAAACCAATCAAGAACAGACCCAAAATAGCTACGAAAAAAGCAGCGAAAGATAGAAAGTCCGTCAATATTAACTTAAGATCGGTTAATGATAAAAAATACGAAAGTAATAGAGATAAGGTAACAGAAGCAAAATCTCCGAATATTGGCGTGCAGTCTTATGCTCAAGCGGCGAAGACAGTTAAGGGTACGTACACGACCGACAACTCACGGGAGATCAAAGCAAGAAACCGTCCAAACTTTAATGTAAAAACTCCTTCTCAAGTTGCGACATTGAAAAATAGTGATAGAGGTAGTTCAGAAGATCATGTATCCAATGTTTTTTCCCTAATTCTTGCGAAACTTGAAGAGCAATGCAAAACAAATAAACTAATTTTCGAGAGACTAGTTGCACTGGAAAACAACATTCATAACACGCGCACTTCAACCAGAATATGAAAGAAACGCTTAAAATTCTTACTTGGAACGCCAACGGGCTCATACAAAGACTCGACGAGTTAGAAATATTTATGCGAGAGAAAGATATTGATATATGCTTAGTCTGTGAAACTCATCTGAAAAAGCAATCGAATATTAAGATAAGGGGATATAGCGGATATCACGCCTTTCACCCATCGGAAAGAGCCAGAGGCGGATCATCTTTGTTTATAAAAGAAAATATCGAACACTCAGCGGAAATAAAAATTGAATTAGAAGCAATGCAAGTAAGCACGGTACGCGTTAGAAATAGACATTTTGCTTTCAACATTTCGTCTATATATTGTCCACTGCGATGTAAACTTGAAGAAAGTGATTTCACAAACATCTTCAACTTCCTTAAACCAAATTTTATTATTGGTGGTGACTTCAACGCGAAACACCCCTTCTGGGGCTCAAGATACGCCTCTCAGAAAGGTAGAAAGCTTTATAATGCGGGTATGCAATTCAGTTGTGATTTTTACTCGACGGGTAAACCAACATATTGGCCAACTGATAGAAATAAGATACCAGATCTGATTGATTTCTTTGTTGTTAAAGGAATATCTAGCAACTGTATAAAAGTTGAAGAAAGCTTTGATCTCTCCTCTGATCATTCTCCAATCATTATGACGATAAGCGAAGCTTTGATTAAAAAAGTAGGACCGGCCAGATTAACTGGCGCGAAAACTAATTGGGACGGCTTTAAAAAAGATATTGAAGCAAATATTGAGCTGAGCGTATCACTTAAAACGCCCTATGAACTTGAAGTTTAAGTAGATCGCTTCGTGAAAATCTTACAGGATGCCGCGTGGAAGAATACTCCCAAACTAAAGAGAACCCCGGCCAGTTACATTAAAATTTATCCGCAGGAAATAAAAGAGATGATTAAGGAGAAGAGAAAATCGCGTAAAAGATGGCAACAAACTCGGGCTCCGCAACATAAAGCCGTTTGTGCAACTCACTAAAACGATCTATTAAAGACCTTAAGAATAATGAAATACAAACTTACCTAGAAAGCTTAACGGCAGAAAAAGATTCTAACTATTCGCTTTGGAAGGCTATAAAAGGTATTAAAAAACCTCAAATTCAAGCCGCGCCAATTAGGAAAAATCAAGACGAATGGGCCAGGCATGATAAAGAGAAAGCGCAAGTTTTCGCCGCCCACCTGGAAGAAACTTTCAAACCGTTTGATGGACAAGCACTTATTGAAAATATAAATACGTCGTATATAGACAATAGCGTAATAAGAAATGCACGCTTACCGAACTTAAGGAAGAAATAAAGAAACTTAAACCTAAGAAAGCTCCTGGATACGACCTAATTACGGGAGAGGTTCTTAAAGCACTACCAAGAAAAGCTCTAATTAAGCTTCTGTTCATTATAAACGCCGCGATTAGACTAGAATATGTTCCCAGTCAATGGAAAGTCGCCGAAGTTATAATGGTCCTTAAGCCTGGAAAACCGCCGAATGAAAAAACCTCTTATAGACCGATTTCGCTTCTTCCAATTATATCCAAAGTGTTCGAGAGAATATTGGTTAGGCGAATACAGCCGGTTATAGAAGAAGGGCATCTCATCCCTGATCATCAATTCGGATTTAGAAGTAAGCATTCTACAGTTGAACAAGTACATCGAATAACACATGTAATCGAAAAATCACTTGAAGAAAAAAAGATTTGTTCAAGCGTATTCCTTGACGTTTCTCAAGCCTTTGACAAGGTCTGGCACGAAGGCTTAAAGTTTAAATTACGACAAGTTCTGCCAGAGCACCCATATAATATTTTGAAGAACTACCTTACGAATAGGCTATTCCGCGTCAAATGTGGAAACGAATATTCAGATTTTAAGGAAATAATGGCTGGGGTGCCGCAAGGAAGCGTTCTTGGTCCAGTCTTATATCTATACCGCAAGTAGAAGGCACTGAGCTAGCTACATTTGCCGACGACACTGCTATCTTGACAGTAGGTAAAACGGTCGAAGATACTACAGAAAAACTGCAAGAAGCTTTGAATAGAGTAAATGAATGGACAAAGATTTGGCGAATCGCACTCAACGAGACCAAATCTCTTCATGTAAATTTTACTTATAAAAAAATAAATAATTTGCCGATCTTTTCAAACTCGGTTCAAATCCCGTTTGCAAACGAGGCTAAGTATCTTGGAATGACACTTGATACAAAGCTGAAATGGAAAACGAACGTTAAGAAAAAACGCAAAGAACTAGATAACAAATATCGAGAAATGTATTGGTTACTTGGAAAATATTCCAAGCTTAATATATATAACAAACTGCTTTTATATAAGCAAGTGCTAAAGCCTGTATGGACATATGGTATACAGCTCTGGGGTTGTACCAAAATAAGTAATATTAAAATTTTACAAACTTTTGAAAACAAAGTGCTAAGAGGTATTGTAAATGCGCCATGGTATATCAGAAATAGCGATATCCACAGAGACCTTGGCATTAAAACAATCGAAGACGAAATTCAAACCTACGCGAGAAAGCATAGAAGTCGACTAGAAAGTCACGTAAATATTACAGTCCTCCAACTTTCGGAAGAAAGAAATTTACTGCGCCGTCTACAAAGAACCAAACCTTTAGACCTAGCGCGATAAGTAACCGCGTCTAAACTGCGGAGCTGGCAGGAACTTCTAATGGGAAGGTACCTGCAAAACGTCATTATTTCGCGAAATCTTAGTTGTAGTAAAAATAAAAACAAGTCTGTTTTGAAGGGAGGTTTTTTAGTGGGTAAGAATCCCACACTACTATGAGCACGCGCTGTCGATCCTCATAGTGTCTTGTTGAAGATTTTCACCTACCCTCGGAAAAAAAAAAAAAAAACTTACGACCTCCAAATGGATAGCTTTCGTAGACATGCACATAAACAGCGCAATGTAGGCTTTCGATAACTTCGGCTTCCGACAACGCGATAGTTTGATGGTTATATGCCCAACATAGTCACAGCCAGTGTTAAAAAATGGACGTTTTTGCTAAATTCGATGCGATGGTAGATCTCCCATCATCTGTTGACTTGTTTGTTTTCGCTACATGAAGCAAAGCTTGCATCGGTGAATGATTTTCCGAATAAGATTCCGGCTGTCCAAAATCCAAAATTGCTGTCGTATGAAGGCAAACGTTTCCGATACTCCTGCGTGTAGGTAGCGTTGGTGGGTTTCTGCTACTATAAGGGAGGAAATAGGGTTAGTCTTGGGTAGTATAATTGGGTGCTTGATGTTGTATGACACGGTTGCGTGTTTTATACGTCCTTCAACACGAAGAACTCCATTGGTGTCCAAAAATGCAGAATATCTCAAGAGCGGCGATTTCAAAGAGAGTTGCTTTTACTAATCAAGTGTTTAATGTCACCTGCAAAAGATTGAAGTTAAACGAATTTGAAGATGAATTTCCGAGTATCTTGGACCATGATGAACTCGAAGAGATTTGTTTAACCGACAATTCGATGCGAAACGAAGAACGTACGCGACAATCCTTTGCAACCGTACGAGAACGTACGCGACAATCGTTTGCAACTGTTGCCATGAAGAGGTTTTGTCGATTAAGCTTTGAATGACATAACTATCAAACGACGTGACCAGTACATGCCTTAAAGCTGTTTTTTCTTCCTTTTTAACTGAGTCACTTTCCGCGATTCCAGGCCTTTAGGCAGTGTTCTTCAGATAATGATAGCCAGGATGGACCGGTCCCAGTGGCGTAGCGTGGGTTGGGGCCGCCCGGGGCAGACCCAATTTATGCCGCCCCTAGTCATTTTTTCACACACTAAAAAAAAAAAAACCAAAAAAAACTTTGTCCACGGTTTCAACCAGTTATACCTACACATATGTATGTAGACTTTGAAATAAAACACAACACGTAATTTAAATTTTACTTAACGATTTATTAGCACGTCTGTGCAGCTTACGGTTTAACAACAGTGTGATCTTAAAATAAAAGAGAGGGATGGTTTGGAGTCGTTAGAGAGGTGAATTTGGCTGTGGTGAGAACAGTACAGTAGCGATGAAATATACCGATTTCCTACATTCGGCAATCCTGACAATTATTCGGCTCGAATAACCTCATCGCTCCTTTTTTTTATGTTATCGGCCACAGTGGTGGTTCGATTAGGACCCTCGTGGTCACCTACTTTCGATACACCATACCTATTCTTTCTGCCAACATATGAGATACTATAGGGCCCAATGAATTTCGTAGCAAGCTTTCCTTGCGTCATTTGGGTCCTTTTTATGGCAACGAGATCACCTTTTCTATACCTAAATGCAGGTTTTCTATTTTTATCGAAACCTCGACGATTTTCCTCTTGCACCTTTAGGATGCTTTCTTTTGCTATTTGACGGATTTCGTCTCGTTCATGCATTAATTCGTTTAAGGCTTCACTGTCCACAATTTTCGCAAGGCTGGAAAGCTCGGAATTGTCTTTAAGTTTCATTTCTACTCCTAACAAGACCTTAAACAGAGAAAATCCAATACTTCGTGACATGGTGGAGCTTATATACTTCTGCAGCATGCCAACATACTTATACCAATCAGCGGGTTTATTCAACGACAACTTGACTAACATCGGTATAATGACACGGTTTATCCTTTCAATTTGACCGTTACCTCTAGGAACACCAGTCGTAATTAGAATGTGCGAAATACCTTCTTCAGTGCAATAGTCCTTAAACTGATTGGACGTAAAGGCTGCACCACGGTCCGATATTATTCTCGCCGGATTACCGAATATGTCTGACTGTTTCTTGAGGCGGTCTATGACTTCCTCACTCGAGGTGCTTCTTGTCGGATACAACCACACAAATTTGGTAAAAGCATCTATGACAGCAAAAATGTGCTTATACCGCTTCTGCGTTGTTTCAAGTATGCCTAAATGGTCTATATGGTAAGTCTGGAGAGGTTTGTCTTCTTTCTGAATCGGATTTAAAAAACATTCTTGTTTACCACCTTTTTTTTCAGCAAGGATACATGGGACGCAATTCTTTATAAATTTTTCTATTTTCTTCCTATAATCGGGTATGTAATATTGTTTCAGTAAAAGATCTTCAGTCTTCCTGACCGCGAAATGTCCTTGTTGGTGTACTACCTTCAAAATGTCATTTTCCATTGATGCGGGAATTGCCAATAGCTCATTCCCCTTGTGGATTTTGTATATCAAGTCGTTCTTTAAAAAATAATCATTATAGTCACGTTCGTTTAATATTGTTCTTATAGCTTTCAGGTATTCGTCTTCTGTTTGTGCCTGCTTTATTTGGTGCGAAACCGTGGTATCAAAAACCAAAATGTACCTACTCAATGCGTCTACGTGGCGCATTTTCGTACCAGAGCGATGCTCAATTTGAAAGTCATAGTCTTGCAAGTACATTGCCCAACGAGCAACTCGTAAGGGAACGTCTTTTTTTTTCATTGTTAATGCAAAGGCATTGCAATCCGTCATGACTTTTATTTTTTGACCAAGCAAATATGGTCGCCACTTCTTGAATGCCTGGACGATAGCAAAGGCCTCCAGTTCATAAGAATGGTACTTCTTTTCCGCATCTGTTGTTTTTCTGCTCATATATTGAACTAGATGCAATTGACCATCGTCCTCATTTCGTTGCATCATAACAGCAGCGTACCCATCTTGTGATGCATCCGTATGAAGTTCGGTATATGCCCCGAATTTAAATAGCTGAAGAACAGGACCCCTAGCTAATTCTGATTTTAATACCTCGAATGCATTGACTTGGTCTGGTCCAAATATAAATGTCGCATCCTTTCTAAGAAGATCAGACAGTGGTTTGGCTTTTCTGGAAAAATCAGGAATAAACTTTTTAAAATATGAGGCTAGGCCTAAGAAGCGTTGGACTTGCTTAGCGTTTTTATTCGGTACAGGGAAATTCACAACGGCCTTAGATTTTTCTGTTCCCGGATAGACAAACCCACTTTCTATAGTGTGCCCTAGAAAATCAATCTTAGTTTTAAGAAAATGGCACTTTTCCCATTTGATTTGCAGTCCATAATCTTGGGCAACTTTCAACACTTTTTGGAGCTTTTCCAGTCCTTCCTGTTCACTTTTAGATGGTATGATTAAGTCATCCATGTACGTTAAGACTGACTTTTCCATTATCAATGGCTTAAATATTGTATAAATAAATCTTGAAAATACAGCAGGACTATTACATAGTCCGAAAGGACAGAACTTGAATTGGTATTGCCCATTATGGGTAACGAAACTGGTATATTTTCGTGAGTTTTCAGATACCGGAACATGAAAAAATGCTGATGCCAGATCAAGCATGGTAAAAAACTTCGCGTCTTGCAGCTGATCTAGCTGCTCCTCGATAATGGGAAGGGGATAGCGGTCCTTAATAATTTTTGCATTGATTCGACGATAGTCGACACATAAGCGTTTTGACCCATCCTTCTTGTTAACGAGGACTACTGGACTGGCAAAGTCTGCACTACTCTCTTCTATTATTCCATCTTTCAACCAGGAATCCAATTGCTTGTCGATCTGTTCTTTACTTTCGTATGGTAATCTCCTTGGTTTGTCATATATCGGGGTTTCATTTTCCAAGATAATTGTCATTTCTATCGGACAATCTCTGATTTTGTTAGGAATGTAATCTTCAATTAATCTTGAAATAGATTGTCGAACACAAAAGTCAGTAATATGGTTTAAATCATCAAAATGATCCTGGATGTCTTTTTCATCAAAAGAGTAGCATTTGAAAAACTCGGAAAAATCTTCTTCCTCAACTGGTTTGGTGTTAGTTTCAAGCGAATGTACACTTACGCGGTTCTTTGTAAAAGTTACTTGAGCTTTTTCTAATAAATTATTCCCTAAAATTACAGGAACTCTAATCAGTTCTTTTGGGACCAGAAATAGCTTGAGCTCATACAAAGAGTTCTGAATTTTGACCTTTAGGACACATGATCCAATCGTTAGTGCATCACCACCCAATCCACTGACTCTGATCCTCTCATTTTCAAAATTTGGAATTTTGAGAGATTCAAAAATATCTAGTCTGATGAGCGAGATATCGGCACCTGAATCGACTAACCCTTCAGTATCAATTCCGTTTATCGTTACTTTAATGTAATTTTTCGTTACAGACATAAGGTTTATTTCCGGTTTGGCAACGAACGGTTGCTTTGGGACATTGCAGTTTGATGACTTATGCCCGAATTGGTTACATCGGAAGCATTTGAAACCTTTTGCCTTGTTTGGACATGCATCGCTAGAGTGCTTTCGATCACCGCAAATAAAACATCTTTGAACTTTTACATTCCCTTGATTACTAACACTAGGCTTGGGTTCCATATTTTTACCCCTCATGTCATTGTACGACCGCGATTTCAACTTTACTCTTTCGTACACTTCGACACGTTCCTTTAACTGAGAGATTGTCTTCGCTTCATAAAGAAGAAAACGTTCAGAACCTTTATCATTAATTCCGTCGATAATGTAAGAGACAAGAGCTTCCTCTTCGACATTTCCCATGTTACCCAGCTCTACCATTTTATAAATATACTCCCTCATAGATTCCTCATTTGTTTTCTTGCGCATGGTCAATCGTTTATGAACTTCAGCACTGTTAATCGTTCTTCTAAATTCCTGCAAAAGGTAATTTTTTAAGACCAACCAACTGGTCAAGTGAGGAATACCGTTAACAAACAGTCGGGCGGAGCCCTTAAGTAATCTTTTTGCAAAGATAAACTTTTGTAACGGATTCCATCCGACAACAGTGCTTATTTGCTCAAAATCTGAGATCCACCTAACGATGTTTAATTCATCGTCGCCCGAAAAACATGAGATCGATTCCTCAATATCCTTAAAGGTAAACAAAGATGGAGCTGAACAATCAAATGCAGAACGTTGTGAACTATGCGCGGAATGTACCGATGTTCCTACCGCACGAGCACTTTCTTCATCAGGAACACTTACATGCGATAAATTGTTTACAGAACCCAAATCATCATCATTGGCAATTACCCTACGAACTGATGCTTGGCTACGTACCGAATAACTATCATCATCGACAGCAGGAATAACGACGTAATGATTTATCAAGCGCGTTTGTAATTCGGCTTTGTTCCCATCCACTACCAAATTCAACTCTCTTAATTTCTCTCTTAACCCATCCACACTCAGGGACAAAATTTCTATTATCTCCATTATTACTATTAGGATACAAGTGTTTCTTCAAAAAACTAATATTGCGCATGCAAAATTTAATTATGTTATGATAATTACAAGTATTATATTTACTTTAATTTTTTAAATAATTCGTTGGCAAAATAAAATAATACTTATCGAAAAAATAAACAAAATACGTATGTACATATATCAATTGCGAAATTCCTTTTCCGCTTTTTTCTTTCTTTGTGTGGTGATCTTGTAATGCTGGTGGATTTATTGTTGTCTGAACGGTGTATTCTTTCTTCTTCCTTTCGTACGTGTGTGTGTATGAGTTGTTGACGTTAGTGGTAGTTTGACTGCTGAAGTCTTTTTTCTTTTGTCTTTTTTTTCCTTGGTCGTGTGAGTGGTATGCGCACTCCGGAATCGTGTGACACTGGTGTGGACTGTATCTACATACGTGTTTTTAGTTTTGCGCATCTACTACGTATTAACGAATTTCACTAGTGTTTCGCAAATATGGACTTAGGTATGTTTTACTATTTTATAAACAAAATGCACTTAGTATGTACACATGTACGTGGGGCAACACAAGTGATGTTTTTTGTTTTTGTTAGTGACACAATTTAATACTTTTATTGTTTTATCTCATTTTTCATTTTAACTAAACACTTTAATCATTGGTTAGGGTTACGTTGGATTTCGCATTTGTTCTAAATGCTATCCCGGACGAGCCCCCAATTTGTAGACTTTGAAATAAAACACAACACGTAATTTAAATTTTACTTAACGATTTATTAGCACGTCTGTGCAGCTTACGGTTTAACAACAGTGTGATCTTAAAATAAAAGAGAGGGATGGTTTGGAGTCGTTAGAGAGGTGAATTTGGCTGTGGTGAGAACAGTACAGTAGCGATGAAATATACCGATTTCCTACATGTATGTCAATAAACTTGGTAAAATTTCTCTTCAAAATTTTCTCAACTGTTGTTCGTACCACTTTCTAGCAAGTGAAGCAAAAATGAAGCCGCAAATTTAAAATTTTCCATATTGGTTACTTTCCGATTTCCCAATCTCTAAGCGGATAAAAATTACTTACCTCAGGATATCAAATAAACAACGGTAATTCCCATTAAACTTTAATTATCTAAATTAAAATTCTTCAGAAAAGCAGCCACTAAATACAAAATCAAAATTGCCAACTAAGCCAAAGCGTAAGATCGCGCCGGAGAAAGTAGGCAAACTAAAACTACCGGGTTCAGAGCACAAAAAGGTGAGGGAAAGAGTGACAATAGAAAAGTCCTCGACCTCTGCTCTTAAAAGAAACGGTACTGAAAAGTTAACATCGAAAAAGCCACCGGGTAATGACCCTCGGACAGCAGCAATGCAGTGTTACGCTCAGGACGCGGCTTCCGAAAAACCAAAAAACGTTGACATTTCGGCGGACCCTTTTTCTCATGTTTTCTCAGTTATTCTGGCGAAACCTAATTTCATTATTAGCGGCGATTTTAATGCGAAACATACGTTCTGGGGCTCAAGATACAGCTCGAAAAACGGTAGAATGCTCTATAGGGCAGGTATGGAGTACAGTTGTGATTCTCAGTCGACGGGTAAACCGACTTACTGGTCAACTGATACTTCGAAAATACCTGACCTGATAGATTTTTTCGTTGTGAAAGGAATATCTACCAACCACATGAAAGTTAAAGAGAGCTTTGATCTGTCGTCTTATCATTCCCCAGTTATTTTGGCATTGAGCAAAAAACTAATCTATAACCTAAAGTCAGCGCGATTAACTGGTAGAACAACTAGCTGGGAAGACTTTAGGAACGAAATTGAAGGTAATGTTGAGCTGAGCGTTCCACTAACGACACCCTATGAACTTGAGGTTGAAGTTGATCACTTCGTTAAGATCGTATCTTGGAATAATACTCCCATTTCATAGAAAACGCCGGACAAATACGGCTTACGATATCCTCCAGAAATAAAGGAATTGGTCAAGGAAAAACGAAAAGCGCGTAAAAAGTGGCAACAGAGTCGTTCTCCCACCTCTCGCGAGCGTCTGACAAACAGCCGAGAGTATTGTTGTCACGAAAAAGCTTCTCAAATCGCCGTTCGGATTCGGCATTAAACTGTAGGTCCCTTCCATTCGTGTGAAAAATATAACGCACACAACATGAGTGGTTGCGAGAAGCTAGGCCCTGGCACTTTCAAGAGCTGTTGCGCCAAATATTTATTTATTTATTTTAGAGTCGTTCTCCGCAGCATAAAGCACACTTGAATCGTCTGTGCAATTCGTTGAAGAAAACTATTAAGGGTTTTAAGAATCGTGCAATAGGTTCTTACTTTGAAAGCTTAACAGCGAAAAAGATTCCAATTATTCACTTTGGAAACCTGTAGAAGGCACCAAAAGGCCCAAAGTCCCCGCGCCGCCAATTAAATTAAATCAAGATGAATGGACAAGAGAAGATAAAGAAAAAGCGGACGTCTTCACGGCCCACCTGGAAGGAACCTTTAAACGGTACGATGGTCAAGTGGTTTACGACAACCGCAATAGGCTCGATTTACCATCTGACGATTTGACGCTCACAAGTGCAACTTAAACATGAGATCGAGAATCTAAAACCTAAGAAATCTCCTGGTTATGATTTGATAACCGGAGAAATTCTCAAACTTTTACCTAGAAAAGTATTGATTAAGCTTCTCCATATTGTAAATGCTGCGCTCAGATTAAAACACGTGCCGAGCCAATGGAATGTTGCGGAAGTCATAATGGTTTTAAAACCAGGAAAACCGCCAAATGAGGTAAAATCATATAGACCAATTTCCCTTCTTCCAATCATATCGGACATTTTTCAGAGGATATTACCAAAGAATATGTAATTACCAAGAAACCGCATCTCATACAAATTATTGCACTGAAAATTTTTGTATGGCGGGTTCTAATAGCACGACCCGCTCTCAGAGCTTTTGGGTTTTCGAGAAAGGTTTTATTTATTGTCGCAGGCACATATGCACACAGTATAGTTCATTTCAGGAGAGGTTCAAGTCATTTTATTTTGTGTCTCATTCGCTTCGTTGATGCGCCCAAGTGAATGTTGGAGTTATTTTCAAGGTTTTTAGCGTTGCTTGCGTTATTTGTAAGATTCATAGTTTGATATGAATTCTAAAAATAATTTAAGATCCGGAATAAAATGTTGCATTTCTAACTGCAATGTCTCTAAAAGCTGAAAACCACAAGCGAAGATGTTCCAATTTCCACTTCTGGATACGCCTATGGGACAAATTTGGAGAGAAAAATGTGGTATTAATGTAAATAATTGCAGAAAAAAATTATTTATTTGTAATCTTCACTTTTTCCATCAAGATATTGGAAAGAAAAAATTAAAAAATGGAGCTGTTCCATCGTTGAACTTAAACGCTCATGTCGATAATGATGATCCTGAGAATTTTTTTTTTAGAAGAATACCTCGGAGAAGGAATTCTTCGTGCAGCAATTTATCTATTGTTTGTTCAAAATGCGAAAAATATAATAAAACTACTGAAAAAAAATATTGCTTTAGAAAAGCAAAACACAAATTAAAAAAAAAAAAACTTAAAGATGCTTTAAAAAATACGAAATCGTACGAAAAAAGAACGACTAAACATGTTACTAAATTAAGTATCATTAAAACTTATATAAGCTCTTTAAATATAAGCGAAGAGTGAAAAATATTTTGCAAGTTGCTCATAAGTAAACGGCCCAAAGAATATAGCGATGCAGTTAAGTGGCTTGCAGAAAATATTTTCTATGTTTCGCAATCCACCTATACATATTTACGAGATAAAATGAATCTTAACATACCCCATGTTTCAACTTTACATCGATGGGCCCCTATAAACTTTCTTCAACCTGTGTTTATCAATAATGCATTGAGGAATTCAAACTGAATATTAAGTTGATGGATGGGAGGGACAAAGGCAATGTTGTGCTACTCTTTGATGAAAGCGCAATAAAAAGAGAACTTAGGTACAACTCAAAATTAGATTTAATCGATGGGTTTGAAGAATTAGGCTTTAGGCGAAATTCGAACATTGGTAAGCAGGTTTGTGTTTTTATGGTCAGGAGTTTATTTTCTAATTAAGCTTATTTTTAATTACTTTGTAACCGAAAAGGCTTATCAGGTGAAGATTTGAAAACAATTTTATTAAAAAATATACAAATTCTTTCCGAATTAGAAATTACAGTATGGGCAGTTGTATGTGACCAAGGACCTTCTAATAGAAAAGCTTATAGCCTGCTAGGAGTTTCGCATGTGAAAGCATATATGATCATTAACAGCATTAAAATCTTCTGTTTATATAACTTTCCACATTTGACAAAATCGTTGCGTAACTGTCTGTTGAAGTCGCATCTTAATACTCCTGATGGCTTCGTAAGTTTCGAAGTTGTCAAAGACCTTTGGCAGCTAGAACAAAATGGCAAAACAAGAATGTGCGCGAAACTAACAAGTCAACAGATATTTCCTACTGATTTCGATAAAATGCGAGTCAAGTATGTAACTCAAATTTTTAGTAGAACTGTAAGTGCAGCGATTGGCACTGTTATAGAGACTTGTGGTCTTAGGAACTGTTGAATGGAAGTTGCAGTTTCTACAAAAACTTTTCTTAGTAAAATTAATCAACTTTTTGACTGCATGAATAGCGGTTCTCTAAATTCCGACAATTTTTATAGATCAGCCATACAAAAAAATAATTGCGCTCATGAATTTTTAGAAATTTTAAGAGTAACATTACTCAAGTTTCCTTGGTTCAATAATCAAAAACTGTTTATTTTTTGAAAGGGATTGAACAGTCTATAGACGGAGTACTACAACTTGTCGATGATTTATTTAACGATTGTTCTGAAGACATTTTTTCCTACTAACCAAGCGTTTGAACCAAGATGCATTGGAAAATTTATTCGCAGTTATAAGACAGAAAGGAGGAAACAATCAAAACCCATTTCTATCTGAGTTCAATTTGATAATTGCAAAAGTGATGGCTAACTAACATTGTCTACGTAGTAGACATAAAGTTATTGTATTCACACACTTTTTGCTGAGTGCGCCTTTCGCCTCAGATACGTATTATATTCTAAAGCTATTGTTCACACACTTTTCGCTGAGTGCGCCTTTCGCCTCAGACACGTATTATATTCTAAAGCTATTGTTCACACACTTATCGCTGAGTGCGCCTTCGCCTCAGACACGTATTATATTCTAAAGCTATTGTTCACACACTTTTCGCTGAGTGCGCCTTTCGCCTCAGGTACGTAGTATATTGTAACGTTTTAGTTCACACACGTTTTGGTTCACATACTTTTTGCTGAGCGCGCGTCTCGCCTCAGATAGTTATAAGGTAGATTTAAGAATTATGAAAATAAAATACTCACTTGTAATTAGCTAACGAAACGGAACGGTTGTTTTAATTTGGCTACGTATATCGCGAATCATTAATGGTCCTTCGAGAAAGTGAATAAGTGAACTGTGGATTTATGGGACTAAACCACAAGTGTATTAAAGAACTGTTAACTGTGTAGAACTGTAAACAGTGTAAGAGAACTATAACTGTGTTTAAATAACTGTAAACTGTGTAAAAGAACTTCAACTGTGTTTAGATAACTGTTAAACTGTGTAAGAAAACTTTAACTGTGTTTAAATAACTGTAAACGGTGTAAGAGAACTATAACTGCGTTTAAATAACTGTAAACTGTGTAAGAAAACGTTGACTGTGTTTAAATAACTGTAAACTGTGTAAAAGAACTATAACTGGTTTTAAGAACTGTGTAAACTGTGTAAGAGAACTATAACTGGTTTTAAGAACTGTAAAACTGTGTAAGAGAACTGTATCTGGTTTAAAGAACTGTAAAACTGTGTAAGAGAACTATAACTGGAGTAAAGAATTGCAAACTGTGTAAAAACTGCACTGTGACCTTGTGGAATTAATAACAATATAGCGCAGCAGGAACTTGAAGTGTGAAGACGAGAGGACTAGAAAGCAAGATGACAGAAGAAATGTTCGATGAACAACAGGAATTGGGTAAGTCAATCCAATCGTTGTACAATAACTATAAGAAAGACGGGGGAGAAAGAAAAACAACAAAATATTTGGCCGCAAAGCTCGTGAAACTTAATGAGTTGTGGCAGAAGTTCTTGGAGAACCACACAATTCTTCAAGGTATTGAAGACCGAGAAAGTTTGAACGCATACTACGTAAATAATTATAAGCAGCAAGTACAAGCTGTTGTAGAAAAAATGACGAACGACATACAGCAAAAATTAAAGAGTAGTGAAGAAGCGGCAAGACAAGACAATGTTGCCGGACCCACTATAAGCTCCAGGAAATTAAGCAGCGATGAGCAAGAAATGCGGAATAAAAAGCAAATAATTAAGATGACATTGCTCAAGAATTACATTAAAAGAGAGCAGGAGGTTTTAAAAACTAAACCAAAATCGGACAGTTACTACCAGTTCAAACTGAGTGAGGTAATAGAAATGTGGAAGAATATCACACAACTACATGAAGAAATGTTGGTGTGTGCAACGGACGATGACCTTAAAAATGGCTACTTCACAAAAGAAGAATATGAGCAATTGGAAAATAGTTATCGCGAGTTTATTACAGAACTTCACAGCTCAACAAACAAGAAAGAAGATGACTCCGTAAGCGATAGTGCCAAAATCCAGGATAACCACGAAATTAAATTGCCACCAATTGCTGTTCCCACGTTTGACGGGAATACTAAAAGCTGGGCAACGTTCCAAGAAATATATGAAAAGATCATCCATAAAAATAAGAGATTAGAGAAGGTTGAAAAGATGCATTATTTAAAAACATCAGTAAAGGGCGAGGCACACAAACTAATACAGCATCTTACGTTGGTCAGAGACAAACTACGACGCGGCATGGGACTTGTTGAATAATAGATTTACAAACAACGCATAATATTTTCAGCACACTTGGATGCAATACTTAATCAACCAACGATTCTGAACGAATCAGCATACATGCTAAAACAACTTCATGATACCACACAGGAGCACTTGCACGCGATAAAGAATTTAAAGGTTGATACCAAATCATGAGGTTCATTACTAGCACATATCATTATAAAAAAAGTTGATACAGAAACTCATAAACTATATGAACAAACGTTAAAGGATCCCCGTGAAATACCACAACTAAAGGACGTTTTAACATTTTTGGAAAACCGGTTTCAGTCACTGGAAGCCCTAGGGGAAAATAAAAAACGGACGCAATAGAAAGAAAGAACAACGTATAACCGACCTAATGAAAACGGGAAATGGATGATTAAGAATCATTGCACAACAATAAAAAATTGCAAATATTGCAAAGGAAGTCACACCATATACACGTGCGCCGGATTCCGAGAAAAGAGTGTCCCTGAAAGATTGACGTTTGTAAAACAAAATAAAATCTGCCAAAACTGCCTCAACCACGAGGCAAGTGAAACGTGCTACAGTACATCAAAATGTGTCATATGCAAACGGCAGCATCATTCTCTCTTGCATTTACGAACAACAGGAAATGTACAAATCAATGCTCAAAACATCTCAACGCATGTTTTACGATCTGGACCTTCACACGGAATAGATATAAATGAAGCCCTAGGTGAAAAGCAAAATAACAGTACTATACTTGCAACGGCACTATTTAAAGCAAAAACAGTGCAAAATACATATGAATTTGTTCGCGCGTTGATAGATCCTGGCTCTCAAGCTTCATTTATAACGGAAAATGCTGTGCAAAGACTGGGATGTCCTAAGTACAGGACACACACTCAGCTTTCTGGAATGGTACAATGCAAAGCAGGAGTGTGCAAAAGTAAAGTAGAGCTGGAACTAACTTCGAGATATCCTTCAAATTTCTCGTTGAATTGGGAAGCATTAGTTCTCTCAACCTTGACACATACACAACCAGATGAATCAATAGTTATAAATAATAAAGATCATATTTGTAAAAATTACATACTGGCAGATCCAACGTATGATACTCCTGGGCCGATTGATCTTTTGATTGGGGCAGACGTCTTTACCGACATAATTTTAGAAGGAATACATAAAACTGATAACGGAATACTAGCACAAAATACAAAGTTTGGTTGGATTCTTTCTGGGAAAGCAGAGATATCGAGAAAGGGCAACCGCAGATTGACATCCATGGTAACGAGAACAAATATTTATGAAGAATTGAAAAAGGTTCTGGACGATTGAAGAGTCTGCAATGAATGAGGAATTGACGAGCGAGCATGCTAAATGTGAAGACGACTACCAACGGACCACTAAAAGAAACAGAGATGGCACGTATACAGTCAAAATACCTTTCAACGATATTAGACAGAGTCTAGGCGATTCTAAGCCAAGGGCAATGGCGCGTTGGTATCAAATGGAGAAGAAATTTATCAAAAACAAAAATCTACAAACTGATTACAACCAATTCATGCAGGAATATCTTGACTTGGGCCATATGAGGCCAATAAATAGTGATGAAAATAGGTATACAAACTCCAGTCAAGTATACTATATGCCGCACCAGGCAGTCATCAGAAAAGAAAGCACGACAACCAAACTGCGTGTAGTGTTCGATGCATCAATGAAAACAAGTAATGGGCTTAGTTTAAATGAACTAATGCTAAATGGCCCGACAACAAGATCTCCAATATATTCTACTTCGTTGGAGAATCTATGAATACGTCTATACTGCAGATATAGAAAAAATGTATAGACAAATCAGAATAGCTAATGATGATCAGCGATATCAAAGAGTTTTGTGGCGACCATCAATTAATGAAAAAGTACATGAATTTGCACTCACAACTGTAACTTATGGCACGAAATCCGCTCCTTACTTGGCGATTAAAACACTTCACAGATTAGCTGAAGATGAAGCAAAGGAACATCCACGGATTGCAAAAATAATAAAACGAGACTTCTACGTGGATGATTTGATATCAGGCTCAGCATCTCTATCCGAACCAAAGCAAACACAAAAGGGTTTAATCGAAGTACTGAGAAAGGTTGGGTTTAATTTGAGAAAATGGAAAGGAAATCACGTAGAGCTTTTAAAAAATCTCAACTCTAATCAAAAAGAAGAAATGGTGGAAATAAATAAAGAAAACACTGTCAAGACGCTTGGTTTGCATTGGAATCCAGCAGATGATGAGTTTAATTTTAAAGTTCAATCAAATCGACTGTCAGATATACAAAAGTATACATATAAGTATACAAAAAGATCAATTCTCTCAGACATTGCCCAACTTTACGATCCATTAGGTTGGTTGTCACCGATCATAATTACTGCAAAAATGTTTCTTCGAGAACTTTCGACTAGAAAATATACGTGGGATCAGCCAATAGATGATGAATTAGCAACAAAATGAAAACATTCCGGAAGGAATTACCATCAGTGGAGAAAATAAAAATTCCTCGTTGGATACATTATAAGCCTTTAACAAAGTCTATTGAAATACATGGGTTTGCAGATGCTTCGGAGAAAGCATACGGGGCGGTAATATACAGTAAGATAGTTACCGAAGATGACGAATGTCACATCACGCTTCTCATGTCAAAAACGAGAGAAACACCAATAAAGACATTGAACGCCAACGCTGTCACACTACCCAAACTTGAGTTATGCGCTGCTGTACTTCTAGCAAAACTTTTAAAACAAATAAAGCTTGCACTGGAATGGGAAGAAGTTGAGGTCCACGCATGGACAGATTCCACTATTACGCTGGCATGGATAAATGGTACAATTGACAAATGGAAAAGTTATGTTTCAAATCGAGTTAGACAGATACGAGAAGTTACTGCACCTGGAGACTGGTATCATGTAAGATCGAAAGAAAACCCTGCAGATCTAGCATCCAGGGGGGTAGAACCACATTTACTAAGGGAGAATACTCTATGGTGGAAGGGTCCATCATGGCTCGGAGAGTCAAAGCGTATATATACAATCAACAAGGAACATGTTAATACGACAGAAGAACTTCAAGAGCATATAAGTAATGTCATGATTGTAACTACTTGTGATGGCAGATGGGATGTTTTGGAAAAATACTCCAACATACAAAAATGAACACGAGTGGTAGCTTATTGTAAACGAATCATTACTGTATGTAAGAAACTTCAAAGTGTCAACTCGTCTCACTTGACAATTGATGAGCTGAACCAGTCATTAAATAATATAACACGCATCATACAGAATCAACATATCAACACCGAAATAGTTCTTCTCAACGATAAGAAAACGTTGCCTTCGTCCAGTAATATATTATCACTTAATCCTTTCTTAGATGAAAACGGCATTTTGAGAGTGGGTGGACTTAGCAAAGCAAGCATTCCATATCATGAAAAACATCCAATTATAATTCCAAGTAAAGAGTTCATAACAAAACTTATAATTAGCGAGGCACATATAGCAACACTTCACGGCGGTAACGAAGCAACACTTGCCTATACAAGACGTAAGTTCTGGATACTTCATGCAAGGAATCGAGTTAAACAAATCCTCAGGAATTGCGTCAAATGCTGTAGATTTAGGTCACAAAATGCAAGGCATATAATGGGAGATCTACCTGCGGCTCGGGTCCGGCCCTCTAAACCATTTACGCATACGGTAATAGACTATGCAGGGCCAATCCAAATAAGAACAACAAAGGGTAGAGGGTTTAAGTCATATAAAGGATACATAGCAATATTTGTCTGCTTTTGCACAAAAGCAATAAATATTGAAGCAGTATCAGACCTTACCAAAGAAGCATTCTTAGCAGCGTTTAGAAGATTTTCTTCAAGAAGGGGACTTCCGTCAGACATGTACAGCGATAACGGCACAACGTTTGTGGGGGCAAATAGAATTCTCGACAGGGATCTGCGGAAAGCAGTAAACGAAATCCCTAACAGTGCTTTGGGATCGTGTATAGAGGGAGTACGGTGGCATTTCATTCCCGCAGCAGCTCCTGACTTCGGAGGATTATGGGAAGCAGGAGTAAAATCTGTGAAATACCATCTACGCCGCATAGTAGGAGATTCAACGCTGACCTTCGAGGAAATAAGTACACTACTCGCTCAGATTGAAGCATGTTTAAATTCACGTCCATTATGCCCAGTAACAGGTGATCCAGAAGATATTGAAATACTAACACCCGCACACTTTTTGATTCGGCAAGCCTTAGTGACGCCGTTAGAGCCAAATAAGCTGGAAATAGAGACGCGTAGATTGACGAGATGGAACTTAATACAAAAAATGACGCAACATTTTTGGAAGAAATGGCAAGCTGAATACCTATCGAGACTTCAACAGCGATCAAAGTGGCGTAAGGGCAATGATAACGTTAAGGTAGGAGATAATGTGTTGGTTAAAGATGAAAACTTCTCTCCAACAAGATGGCCCCTAGCACGAATAACACAAGTACATCCAGGAGAAGATGGTGTAGTAAGAGTCGTTAAGATCTAAGGGAAATACAGTTAGTAAAAGGCCTGTCGTGAAACTATGTCCACTTCCTATAGAAGAATAAAACAATAATGCTAACAAACTTGCAGCCGGTATGATCAAATCGAATTTAACTCACACTAAAAACGTTGAAACTGCAAATCAAAAACAAAGAACTAAACGCAAGAAAACTAAACTAGGATACATACTAATGCATTTATTTGTAATATTAAACTGTGTCACCCAAGGCCATGCAGAATATGTTATCAAACTTCCACAGCCCGGATTATACGTGGAACATGCTGGGCAGGTGAAGATCAGCCGCGGAACGCTAACAGTTGAAATTGTATCGACTCTTAACATATCGGATGAGTACAGGAAAGTTGATGAAATTGTCAACAAAATGGAAATGTCGTGCAGGATCTCAGCTTCCTATAAGGCCGAAATCCATTGTAATACCCTTCTAAATCATCTGAAAGAAAAGGAAACTTCCATAAGACGTGAACTGGACATACTAACCGCAACATATAGCGAACAGCGCAATAGTCGCGCTAAGCGTGGATTATTTAGAAAATTATTGGAGATGGTGTTCGGAATCAACGATGAGGTATACGCAAATATAGACAATTTGGATCACAACCAAGAATTACTAAAGAAGGCAGTCCATCAACAACATACGCTTATGATGTCAACTACGACTTCAATTAACGAGCTTCATTCAAAAACAAAGGAAAGGATGGATGTAATAACACACAAGTTTAATAACGTCATTTCCGAAGTTAATAAAATGTTCACGTGGTTTGAAGAAGTGGATGCTAATAAAGTCGGGTTACAGATTCTCGCAGCATACCAGTTGTCAAAAGACATACTCAATGAGATGGAAGCTAAATATATTAAGTTAACAGCGGCCAATACGAGAGCCTTCTTGGAGTTTATAACACCTGGCCACTTGCATGCAGTAATACAAACTGTTGCAGGAAAACTTCGAACTAACTTATGCATTGTGGAACGGCCTTCCAGCCGCCTCGAAGTAGAACATAATGGAACTCACATAACAGTAAGCGGCTTCCTGCACATAACGGAGACATTAGCATATGATTTGATTAAAGTAACGCCTGTACCCTACAGAATAAACAACAACGAATATGCTGTAGCAGAAGTGTCGTCGTCCTTCTTGGCTGTCGACTATAATAATCAGCAGTACTTTGAAGTATCCGATACTGAACTCGGTGCATGCAACCGGCTTAAGAAATACACCTTGCTCTGTAACCAAGGTGTAGTGAGTCAAATTGGTATAAACGACAACTGTGTAATCGATCATTTGTATAGGCGAAAAACGACAAATGTATGCCCGCTAAGGAAGATTTTTATTTCAAACATCACTTGGAAACACCTGAACCGTCAGAATACTTGGTTGTTTGTAGCGAATACACCATCCGAAGCTACGGTTATTTGTGAAGGACAGAGAGAATCTCGTTGGAAGGAGTTGGCATTCTACAACTCAACCAATCTTGCTTAATTCGAACACGAGAAAATACCATAATGGCAGAAAGGAATCCGAAGATTGAAGTCCAAATGACCTTTATAAAGCCGTTAAATTTTACCTTGTCCGACACAGCTAACATATCTAAATCCAGGTTTATCCCCAAAGAATCTATTCTCTCTACAGTCGATACATGGGAGAAGCTAAGTGACGTTGATGACGATCGTAAAGACATGTTTACATATTGGCACACCATTGCACATCATTCGACCGTAGTAGGTATACCTATAATAGCAATAGTACTGGGCATTGCTGTCTGGAGGTATACTTGGAAGTACAGACGAAACAAGATGAAAACTAAGCCTTCCGAAACCAAGGCAGAGTTTATGCTCGAACCAGATGACGACGGACCTACACCTGCTGTGAGGATATCCATCCCTTCACATTCCAGAATGTCTACGTAGTAGACATAAAGCAATTGTATTCACACACTTTTTGCTGAGTGCGCCTTTCGCCTTAGATACGTATTATATTCTAAAGCTATTGTTCACACACTTATCGCTGAGTGCGCCTTCGCCTCAGACACGTATTATATTCTAAAGCTATTGTTCACACACTTTTCGCTGAGTGCGCCTTTCGCCTCAGGTACGTAGTATATTGTAACGTTTTAGTTCACACACGTTTTGGTTCACATACTTTTTGCTGAGCGCGCGTCTCGCCTCAGATAGTTATAAGGTAGATTTAAGAATTATGAAAATAAAATACTCACTTGTAATTAGCTAACGAAACGGAACGGTTGTTTTAATTTGGCTACGTATATCGCGAATCATTAATGGTCCTTCGAGAAAGTGAATAAGTGAACTGTGGATTTATGGGACTAAACCACAAGTGTATTAAAGAACTGTTAACTGTGTAGAACTGTAAACAGTGTAAGAGAACTATAACTGTGTTTAAATAACTGTAAACTGTGTAAAAGAACTTCAACTGTGTTTAGATAACTGTTAAACTGTGTAAGAAAACTTTAACTGTGTTTAAATAACTGTAAACGGTGTAAGAGAACTATAACTGCGTTTAAATAACTGTAAACTGTGTAAGAAAACGTTGACTGTGTTTAAATAACTGTAAACTGTGTAAAAGAACTATAACTGGTTTTAAGAACTGTGTAAACTGTGTAAGAGAACTATAACTGGTTTTAAGAACTGTAAAACTGTGTAAGAGAACTGTATCTGGTTTAAAGAACTGTAAAACTGTGTAAGAGAACTATAACTGGAGTAAAGAATTGCAAACTGTGTAAAAACTGCACTGTGACCTTGTGGAATTAATAACAATATAGCGCAGCAGGAACTTGAAGTGTGAAGACGAGAGGACTAGAAAGCAAGATGACAGAAGAAATGTTCGATGAACAACAGGAATTGGGTAAGTCAATCCAATCGTTGTACAATAACTATAAGAAAGACGGGGGAGAAAGAAAAACAACAAAATATTTGGCCGCAAAGCTCGTGAAACTTAATGAGTTGTGGCAGAAGTTCTTGGAGAACCACATAATTCTTCAAGGTATTGAAGACCGAGAAAGTTTGAACGCATACTACGTAAATAATTATAAGCAGCAAGTACAAGCTGTTGTAGAAAAAATGACGAACGACATACAGCAAAAATTAAAGAGTAGTGAAGAAGCGGCAAGACAAGACAATGTTGCCGGACCCACTATAAGCTCCAGGAAATTAAGCAGCGATGAGCAAGAAATGCGGAATAAAAAGCAAATAATTAAGATGACATTGCTCAAGAATTACATTAAAAGAGAGCAGGAGGTTTTAAAAACTAAACCAAAATCGGACAGTTACTACCAGTTCAAACTGAGTGAGGTAATAGAAATGTGGAAGAATATCACACAACTACATGAAGAAATGTTGGTGTGTGCAACGGACGATGACCTTAAAAATGGCTACTTCACAAAAGAAGAATATGAGCAATTGGAAAATAGTTATCGCGAGTTTATTACAGAACTTCACAGCTCAACAAACAAGAAAGAAGATGACTCCGTAAGCGATAGTGCCAAAATCCAGGATAACCACGAAATTAAATTGCCACCAATTGCTGTTCCCACGTTTGACGGGAATACTAAAAGCTGGGCAACGTTCCAAGAAATATATGAAAAGATCATCCATAAAAAAAAGAGATTAGAGAAGGTTGAAAAGATGCATTATTTAAAAACCTCAGTAAAGGGCGAGGCACACAAACTAATACAGCATCTTACGTTGGTCAGAGACAAACTACGACGCGGCATGGGACTTGTTGAATAATAGATTTACAAACAACGCATAATATTTTCAGCACACTTGGATGCAATACTTAATCAACCAACGATTCTGAACGAATCAGCATACATGCTAAAACAACTTCATGATACCACACAGGAGCACTTGCACGCGATAAAGAATTTAAAGGTTGATACCAAATCATGAGGTTCATTACTAGCACATATCATTATAAAAAAAGTTGATACAGAAACTCATAAACTATATGAACAAACGTTAAAGGATCCCCGTGAAATACCACAACTAAAGGACGTTTTAACATTTTTGGAAAACCGGTTTCAGTCACTGGAAGCCCTAGGGGAAAATAAAAAACGGACGCAATAGAAAGAAAGAACAACGTATAACCGACCTAATGAAAACGGGAAATGGATGATTAAGAATCATTGCACAACAATAAAAAATTGCAAATATTGCAAAGGAAGTCACACCATATACACGTGCGCCGGATTCCGAGAAAAGAGTGTCCCTGAAAGATTGACGTTTGTAAAACAAAATAAAATCTGCCAAAACTGCCTCAACCACGAGGCAAGTGAAACGTGCTACAGTACATCAAAATGTGTCATATGCAAACGGCAGCATCATTCTCTCTTGCATTTACGAACAACAGGAAATGTACAAATCAATGCTCAAAACATCTCAACGCATGTTTTACGATCTGGACCTTCACACGGAATAGATATAAATGAAGCCCTAGGTGAAAAGCAAAATAACAGTACTATACTTGCAACGGCACTATTTAAAGCAAAAACAGTGCAAAATACATATGAATTTGTTCGCGCGTTGATAGATCCTGGCTCTCAAGCTTCATTTATAACGGAAAATGCTGTGCAAAGACTGGGATGTCCTAAGTACAGGACACACACTCAGCTTTCTGGAATGGTACAATGCAAAGCAGGAGTGTGCAAAAGTAAAGTAGAGCTGGAACTAACTTCGAGATATCCTTCAAATTTCTCGTTGAATTGGGAAGCATTAGTTCTCTCAACCTTGACACATACACAACCAGATGAATCAATAGTTATAAATAATAAAGATCATATTTGTAAAAATTACATACTGGCAGATCCAACGTATGATACTCCTGGGCCGATTGATCTTTTGATTGTGGCAGACGTCTTTACCGACATAATTTTAGAAGGAATACATAAAACTGATAACGGAATACTAGCACAAAATACAAAGTTTGGTTGGATTCTTTCTGGGAAAGCAGAGATATCGAGAAAGGGCAACCGCAGATTGACATCCATGGTAACGAGAACAAATATTTATGAAGAATTGAAAAAGGTTCTGGACGATTGAAGAGTCTGCAATGAATGAAGAATTGACGAGCGAGCATGCTAAATGTGAAGACGACTACCAACGGACCACTAAAAGAAACAGAGATGGCACGTATACAGTCAAAATACCTTTCAACGATATTAGACAGAGTCTAGGCGATTCTAAGCCAAGGGCAATGGCGCGTTGGTATCAAATGGAGAAGAAATTTATCAAAAACAAAAATCTACAAACTGATTACAACCAATTCATGCAGGAATATCTTGACTTGGGCCATATGAGGCCAATAAATAGTGATGAAAATAGGTATACAAACTCCAGTCAAGTATACTATATGCCGCACCAGGCAGTCATCAGAAAAGAAAGCACGACAACCAAACTGCGTGTAGTGTTCGATGCATCAATGAAAACAAGTAATGGGCTTAGTTTAAATGAACTAATGCTAAATGGCCCGACAACAAGATCTCCAATATATTCTACTTCGTTGGAGAATCTATGAATACGTCTATACTGCAGATATAGAAAAAATGTATAGACAAATCAGAATAGCTAATGATGATCAGCGATATCAAAGAGTTTTGTGGCGACCATCAATTAATGAAAAAGTACAAGAATTTGCACTCACAACTGTAACTTATGGCACGAAATCCGCTCCTTACTTGGCGATTAAAACACTTCACAGATTAGCTGAAGATGAAGCAAAGGAACATCCACGGATTGCAAAAATAATAAAACGAGACTTCTACGTGGATGATTTGATATCAGGCTCAGCATCTCTATCCGAACCAAAGCAAACACAAAAGGGTTTAATCGAAGTACTGAGAAAGGTTGGGTTTAATTTGAGAAAATGGAAAGGAAATCACGTAGAGCTTTTAAAAAATCTCAACTCTAATCAAAAAGAAGAAATGGTGGAAATAAATAAAGAAAACACTGTCAAGACGCTTGGTTTGCATTGGAATCCAGCAGATGATGAGTTTAATTTTAAAGTTCAATCAAATCGACTGTCAGATATACAAAAGTATACATATAAGTATACAAAAAGATCAATTCTCTCAGACATTGCCCAACTTTACGATCCATTAGGTTGGTTGTCACCGATCATAATTACTGCAAAAATGTTTCTTCGAGAACTTTCGACTAGAAAATATACGTGGGATCAGCCAATAGATGATGAATTAGCAACAAAATGAAAACATTCCGGAAGGAATTACCATCAGTGGAGAAAATAAAAATTCCTCGTTGGATACATTATAAGCCTTTAACAAAGTCTATTGAAATACATGGGTTTGCAGATGCTTCGGAGAAAGCATACGGGGCGGTAATATACAGTAAGATAGTTACCGAAGATGACGAATGTCACATCACGCTTCTCATGTCAAAAACGAGAGAAACACCAATAAAGACATTGAACGCCAACGCTGTCACACTACCCAAACTTGAGTTATGCGCTGCTGTACTTCTAGCAAAACTTTTAAAACAAATAAAGCTTGCACTGGAATGGGAAGAAGTTGAGGTCCACGCATGGACAGATTCCACTATTACGCTGGCATGGATAAATGGTACAATTGACAAATGGAAAAGTTATGTTTCAAATCGAGTTAGACAGATACGAGAAGTTACTGCACCTGGAGACTGGTATCATGTAAGATCGAAAGAAAACCCTGCAGATCTAGCATCCAGGGGGGTAGAACCACATTTACTAAGGGAGAATACTCTATGGTGGAAGGGTCCATCATGGCTCGGAGAGTCAAAGCGTATATATACAATCAACAAGGAACATGTTAATACGACAGAAGAACTTCAAGAGCATATAAGTAATGTCATGATTGTAACTACTTGTGATGGCAGATGGGATGTTTTGGAAAAATACTCCAACATACAAAAATGAACACGAGTGGTAGCTTATTGTAAACGAATCATTACTGTATGTAAGAAACTTCAAAGTGTCAACTCGTCTCACTTGACAATTGATGAGCTGAACCAGTCATTAAATAATATAACACGCATCATACAGAATCAACATATCAACACCGAAATAGTTCTTCTCAACGATAAGAAAACGTTGCCTTCGTCCAGTAATATATTATCACTTAATCCTTTCTTAGATGAAAACGGCATTTTGAGAGTGGGTGGACTTAGCAAAGCAAGCATTCCATATCATGAAAAACATCCAATTATAATTCCAAGTAAAGAGTTCATAACAAAACTTATAATTAGCGAGGCACATATAGCAACACTTCACGGCGGTAACGAAGCAACACTTGCCTATACAAGACGTAAGTTCTGGATACTTCATGCAAGGAATCGAGTTAAACAAATCCTCAGGAATTGCGTCAAATGCTGTAGATTTAGGTCACAAAATGCAAGGCATATAATGGGAGATCTACCTGCGGCTCGGGTCCGGCCCTCTAAACCATTTACGCATACGCATAGACTATGCAGGGCCAATCCAAATAAGAACAACAAAGGGTAGAGGGTTTAAGTCATATAAAGGATACATAGCAATATTTGTCTGCTTTTGCACAAAAGCAATAAATATTGAAGCAGTATCAGACCTTACCAAAGAAGCATTCTTAGCAGCGTTTAGAAGATTTTCTTCAAGAAGGGGACTTCCGTCAGACATGTACAGCGATAACGGCACAACGTTTGTGGGGGCAAATAGAATTCTCGACAGGGATCTGCGGAAAGCAGTAAACGAAATCCCTAACAGTGCTTTGGGATCGTGTATAGAGGGAGTACGGTGGCATTTCATTCCCGCAGCAGCTCCTGACTTCGGAGGATTATGGGAAGCAGGAGTAAAATCTGTGAAATACCATCTACGCCGCATAGTAGGAGATTCAACGCTGACCTTCGAGGAAATAAGTACACTACTCGCTCAGATTGAAGCATGTTTAAATTCACGTCCATTATGCCCAGTAACAGGTGATCCAGAAGATATTGAAATACTAACACCCGCACACTTTTTGATTCGGCAAGCCTTAGTGACGCCGTTAGAGCCAAATAAGCTGGAAATAGAGACGCGTAGATTGACGAGATGGAACTTAATACAAAAAATGACGCAACATTTTTGGAAGAAATGGCAAGCTGAATACCTATCGAGACTTCAACAGCGATCAAAGTGGCGTAAGGGCAATGATAACGTTAAGGTAGGAGATAATGTGTTGGTTAAAGATGAAAACTTCCCTCCAACAAGATGGCCCCTAGCACGAATAACACAAGTACATCCAGGAGAAGATGGTGTAGTAAGAGTCGTTAAGATCTAAGGGAAATACAGTTAGTAAAAGGCCTGTCGTGAAACTATGTCCACTTCCTATAGAAGAATAAAACAATAATGCTAACAAACTTGCAGCCGGTATGATCAAATCGAATTTAACTCACACTAAAAACGTTGAAACTGCAAATCAAAAACAAAGAACTAAACGCAAGAAAACTAAACTAGGATACATACTAATGCATTTATTTGTAATATTAAACTGTGTCACCCAAGGCCATGCAGAATATGTTATCAAACTTCCACAGCCCGGATTATACGTGGAACATGCTGGGCAGGTGAAGATCAGCCGCGGAACGCTAACAGTTGAAATTGTATCGACTCTTAACATATCGGATGAGTACAGGAAAGTTGATGAAATTGTCAACAAAATGGAAATGTCGTGCAGGATCTCAGCTTCCTATAAGGCCGAAATCCATTGTAATACCCTTCTAAATCATCTGAAAGAAAAGGAAACTTCCATAAGACGTGAACTGGACATACTAACCGCAACATATAGCGAACAGCGCAATAGTCGCGCTAAGCGTGGATTATTTAGAAAATTATTGGAGATGGTGTTCGGAATCAACGATGAGGTATACGCAAGTATAGACAATTTGGATCACAACCAAGAATTACTAAAGAAGGCAGTCCATCAACAACATACGCTTATGATGTCAACTACGACTTCAATTAACGAGCTTCATTCAAAAACAAAGGAAAGGATGGATGTAATAACACACAAGTTTAATAACGTCATTTCCGAAGTTAATAAAATGTTCACGTGGTTTGAAGAAGTGGATGCTAATAAAGTCGGGTTACAGATTCTCGCAGCATACCAGTTGTCAAAAGACATACTCAATGAGATGGAAGCTAAATATATTAAGTTAACAGCGGCCAATACGAGAGCCTTCTTGGAGTTTATAACACCTGGCCACTTGCATGCAGTAATACAAACTGTTGCAGGAAAACTTCGAACTAACTTATGCATTGTGGAACGGCCTTCCAGCCGCCTCGAAGTAGAACATAATGGAACTCACATAACAGTAAGCGGCTTCCTGCACATAACGGAGACATTAGCATATGATTTGATTAAAGTAACGCCTGTACCCTACAGAATAAACAACAACGAATATGCTGTAGCAGAAGTGTCGTCGTCCTTCTTGGCTGTCGACTATAATAATCAGCAGTACTTTGAAGTATCCGATACTGAACTCGGTGCATGCAACCGGCTTAAGAAATACACCTTGCTCTGTAACCAAGGTGTAGTGAGTCAAATTGGTATAAACGACAACTGTGTAATCGATCATTTGTATAGGCGAAAAACGACAAATGTATGCCCGCTAAGGAAGATTTTTATTTCAAACATCACTTGGAAACACCTGAACCGTCAGAATACTTGGTTGTTTGTAGCGAATACACCATCCGAAGCTACGGTTATTTGTGAAGGACAGAGAGAATCTCGTTGGAAGGAGTTGGCATTCTACAACTCAACCAATCTTGCTTAATTCGAACACGAGAAAATACCATAATGGCAGAAAGGAATCCGAAGATTGAAGTCCAAATGACCTTTATAAAGCCGTTAAATTTTACCTTGTCCGACACAGCTAACATATCTAAATCCAGGTTTATCCCCAAAGAATCTATTCTCTCTACAGTCGATACATGGGAGAAGCTAAGTGACGTTGATGACGATCGTAAAGACATGTTTACATATTGGCACACCATTGCACATCATTCGACCGTAGTAGGTATACCTATAATAGCAATAGTACTGGGCATTGCTGTCTGGAGGTATACTTGGAAGTACAGACGAAACAAGATGAAAACTAAGCCTTCCGAAACCAAGGCAGAGTTTATGCTCGAACCAGATGACGACGGACCTACACCTGCTGTGAGGATATCCATCCCTTCACATTCCAGAATGTCTACGTAGTAGACATAAAGCAATTGTATTCACACACTTTTTGCTGAGTGCGCCTTTCGCCTTAGATACGTATTATATTCTAAAGCTATTGTTCACACACTTTTCGCTGAGTGCGCCTTTCGCCTCAGACACGTATTATATTCTAAAGCTATTGTTCACACACTTTTCGCTGAGTGCGCCTTTTGCCTCAGACACGTATTATATTCTAAAGCTATTGGCGCAAAATTATAGTCGTCTAAAGTACACTTTAAAAAGATTTTAGCACCTAACAAAGTCAATATTAGTGTTTTCCTAATTATAGTCGACATAAAACCCACTTTATAGTTATCAGCTCGCGATAACTTTAAAACCACCAAAAGTACCTTTTAACTTTTAAAGTTGAATATTAACCCTCTGTCGTCTGTCAGTTTTACCACGAAATTTCACAAAATGTTTTCTCAGGATGAAGATTTTAATATTTTTGAAGATTTTGATATTTTTGAAGACTTTGATGTCTTAAGAAAACATAAGATATATCAAAATCGTACGAATCCTTTCAAAGAGCTTGATGACGAAGCATTTTATTCGCGCTATAGATTTGATAAGATGACTGTCCAGTTCTTGACCGAAAATCTCGATATTCAAGAGCCTGGAACAAATCGTGGGCTTCCTATTCCTGTGTCTTTACAAGTTTTAGTAACTCTTCATTTTTTTGGCAGAAATGTCCATCAAGCTGATGTTGGTAAGTAAACAGATATTTTTGTTCAAAAGCGTCGTATTATTAATACACAATTTAGGAGCATTGCATGGAATATCGCAGGCAACCGTCAGAAAAATAATAAAAAATATTTCAAAAAGAATTGCTTCATTGTTGCCTTATTTCATTAAGTTTCCTTCATCAGCTGAAAAATTCAATGAGACGAAACAACAGTTTTATAGAATCGCAAAGTTTCCCAGGGTAATAGGAGCAATTGATTGCACCCACGTCCAGATTAAGCGGCCAACCAAAAATGTGGGACCAGTAATGGCCGGACATTACATTAATCGGAAAGGTAACCGAATACTTACACAGCTTATTAAAAATAACAAAGAAATATTCTTTATATGTATATCGAAGGTTACTATTCGCTTAATGTACAAATTGTAACCGATCCTAACTGCAAAATAGCCGATATCGTTGCAAGGTCTCGTGGCTCACTTCATGACTCTAACATCTGGAATAATTGTCGCTTAAAAAGTACTTTGGAATCGAGCGTAGATATTCATCAGGGTGTCTTGCTTGGTGACGCAGGATATCCATGCTCGCCTATATTGTTAACACCGGTCAGAAACCCATCCAACCAAAGAGAAGAACGATATAACAGCAGCCACACATCTACAAGACGCCGAATCGAATGTCTCAATGGCCAGCTGAAGTCAAAATTCAGATCACTTCTTGAAAGACTACGAGTGGATTTAGATACGGCAAAAAATGTGATTGTTGCCGTGGCCGTACTTCATAACATAGCTAAGGAAAGGAATCTTCCATTCTTTGAGGAAAATCCCCCACTAAGGCCATCGCAACCGTTAGATGTTAACAATAATATTCAAGGACCTACACAAGCAACTGCAAGGTCATTTAGGAACACATTCATTAATCAATATTTTTAAATGTATATTTGATTAAAAAAATCGGTAATTAAACAAAAAAAGAATTCATATAATATAAATAAAAATCAACTCAAAAAAAAAAAAAAAAATCGTGGAACTTTAATCTTCCTCCTTCAATTGCCAGTTGTGTTCACCTTTCATCTTTTTAATTCGTAAATAGTGAACTTCTTTTTTGTTTGCCATGTCCAGCTTGTGAGCGTCACGTGCATGTGTGGTAGATTCCTTGGCTTGCAATAGCAGTTCTTTTGCTCGCTCAATTCGCAAAGCATGCAACTCCTTGGACTGTGAAGTTTCGACCTGAATTTGCCGTAGTCGTTCAGACATTACATCACATTTTGTTGTCGGCTTTCTGGGTAGTTTCCTCAATGCACCAAGCAAATTCCTCGATGAAGACGGGACACTGGGTGTAGACGTGGATGGTTCAGCAGCTGTGGCATTTCTGTCAGCAACCATCGCAGTGGGGCTGTCAATATTTACCTCAGTTTCAACAGGACTTGTTGCAGCTGTAGGGCTGAGATACATATCGCTAAATTTGGCAGTGGGAGTAAATGGGAACGGCAAGATGCTATCACTATCGATGAATATAGTGTCTTCTTCCAACTGCTCGACTATCATGCCCTGAACTAGCAGTTCCGATGGATCCGTTTCTGGAACGGACACCTTGTTTCCCGTTGCTTTTATTGCCTTTTTGGTAGCAATTCTGGCTCTCTTAGCGGATAGTTTCATGCGTGTCCATTGCTGCCTTATTTTGCTTGTACTCCTGTGGTACCCGCCTGCAGTCATCCCTGATGTAATTGCTTCCCAAGCTGCTTTCTTTCTAGCGATCATCTTTAGATCGTTGCCCTTATCCTCCACTACTGCAATATTCTGCTCCACCAATTGCCGCAGCAATTCTTTTTCACCCCGGTCCCAATTCTGCTGCCGATCTCGTTTTGTCTAATTAGAAAATATTCTTTATAAAATAGTTGAGATTCACTTCATTTATTTTTCAGTTACATACCTTTTCTACGAGCACTTCCATAATTGCAAATATAAAGATTTGGTTTAAAATCGAAAATTTTTAAATTAAAATTTACGCCAACGAACGGATGTATATAAACAATCAAGAACTGTGGTCGATTTCAGTTCGATCTGTCAAACTCATTTAAATTTGATACAACATTTTCCCTTAAACTGTGTTTTTGTTCTCAAACTTTTAATTTTTAGGTTTGTTTGACTAAAATTTGATGTAAGTGAGTTCGAAGGTTGATACTAGTTGTAGGTAGGTTAAAAATCATTTATAATTCAATTCATAGTTAAGTACTGGATTTAAAGTTAAAGGGATGTTAGTTGATGGCTACTAACATTCTTAAAATCAGATGACTATAATTTTGCGCCATTGTTCACACACTTTTCGCTGAGTGCGCCTTTCACCTCAGGTACGTAGTATATTGTAACGTTTTAGTTCACACACGTTTTGGTTCACATACTTTTTGCTGAGCGCGCGTCTCGCCTCAGATAGTTATAAGGTAGATTTAAGAATTATGAAAATAAAATACTCACTTGTAATTAGCTAACGAAACGGAACGGTTGTTTTAATTTGGCTACGTATGTCGCGAATCAAGCATAATTCAATCTAGTTCTTTAAGCAATTGCGAAGAGGATAACGATTCCATGCTTAACATTATTAGATGCGATGAAAATGTTTCTTTATCCTTCTCAGCAGCTCAAAATGATCAGCAATATGACAAGAAATTGCCTGATTTTCATATCCTCGAAAAATATCCTGATTTCTTCGTTGGCGATCATTTTAAAAATGAAGATATTGAAATGAAAATTGATTTGGTATCAATGAGGTATTTTATAGGCTACGTCGCTTTTAAAGTTGGCCCGAAAATAAACTGTAAAACATGTTGCGCTAAAATTAAGAAAAGTGATAAAGTAATAAGCGCTCCATCTGAACTTTTCTTATTTGAAAAAAATTACTGCCGCACCTCAGATTTTGGGAACCTTAATGCGCCATCTGATCAATTTCTCGAAATAAGTAAGAAACATATTTTGGTTTTCGATTCCATATTTTCAGGTAGTCCTGACATAAAACATATCAGAGAAAAGTTTGTTGAAAAATGCAAAAGGTCACAAATGAATGGTTTTCGAACGACTCATGCTTGGACCTCATGCTTGGACAACAAAATGAAATTAGTTGAATTTTTGGTTTTAGTTCTCTTAAGGAAAAAATTTTCCTGTAAAATGGATGAAATAAAATCGAAAAGCAAGAGAAAAACTAAGATTTTAGCGCAGATAATAAACTTACCCAGATGTCGACTCCCCATACAAAAAAATGTTGATCTTTTTTGTGATGAGCACACAACGATCGGCAAACAAAAAGCTTTTCTGCTTCGCAAAGAAAAAAACGGAAAATAAATTTTCTGTGCGAAAAGCTTTCACCACCAGCGTAGAGTTTGTGACATATCCACAGCGAAATATATTTTTTGTTTTGTTTTGTATTCTCGTATTTTTTGTCCTGGCCTGCGACTTTGGCACGGTGAGGAACAGACAGAGCAGAAATAAACCTACATATGTATGTATACCTATATGTGTACATTAAATTAGGGTAGGTTAAGATCAGGAATAATTTTAATGCGATCTGGGATGATGTTAAGAATTTGCAGGTATGGTACAAAAAATTTGAATAGTAGGTACTGTAGGTATTGTAGGCTAACTTTATTTTACTTTACTTTATTCATATGTATGTATGTAGGTATGTACGTATTATAAGATTGAGGCTGAGACAAATAATTATGTTTATTTATTTCCTAATTGTTTGAATACATCTGTCTTTTACAAATCCTTGTGCTACTCCTACTCTCATTTACAGTATGTTTGATATTTGGTCCTTACATTTTACATAAAGAAGAGGTCTGATAGGTAGCCACAGCCACTCTTTTATTATTTTTTAGGAAACAAAATCAACTCTGCTCTTTGCCCACTTTAGTTAAAGTCATTTATGTGAAAATGCATTTGCAAAATATTTTTGTCTTTAGACATTTACATAATACATATTAGATGTATGTTTTTTAACTATTCACAGTGCCTTAACCAAAGTGATTTCTAAGGGACACGAACGCGGACGTGGCAGAATATTGACCCCCCACCACCTCCCTCACCTCACCACCGCCGTAGTTTTTTTTTTTTTTTTTTCAAATATTCATACATTATGTACATATGTAAATATTTATTTTAGTTTACATATTCATTAAATTTTGCAACTTTTTTGTCTTTTGTTTTGGATTCCTTTTCTTGTTTATGCTCTTGTCAATAAACCACTTACAATTTTTCCAAAGCAGAACTACCACTACTGAATAACATTTATTTGTTGTTTCAAACCAATCTGGATGGTTCAAATTTGTTTTTGAGATACATTGATTTACTATATTTTCTCTAAGATTAGATGCAAATGGACATTTCTGAAAGCAAGTGGTAAATACTTGTATATGAAGTTGAAATATTTTGAAATACTTGTCTGATGGCCAGACAAGTATTGGATTTTCATTCGAGTGTTCATATTCTTTCAATTTGATCAATATTTCCGTGAGATCGAAATTGTTTTTGTCCTTTGTCATTTCTTTGACACAGTTCTCACAAACTGCATTCATTTTTTTAAGTGTTTTAAAAAAACAGTAACCTGCAAAATACCTTGTGGCTATGTCATTCATTTCTGTCGTTTTTATTGAAATCGTGTCTTCATCTGGTAATTCTATCGATAGAAGTTCGGATTCACAATATTTGGCTAGATCGAATATGTTTTCATTTTTCTCTTGCTCCTGTGCTACGACAATCTTTTTTTTATTTTCAGTATCCAACACAGCATTCCAATCTAACTGTAAATATTCAGAATCTTCTTCTTCACAATTGGAAAATTTTGACTTAAACAAAAATTTTAGAGCCATAATTTGGCCAGTAATGAGCCAAATTCAGACGCGTTCGGATTATTTTTATTAACATTTCTTGCTCTTATTTTTCCAAAAAGGTTTTCAAGTGGGTCCTGATTGAACTTGTTAACATATATATAATGTAACTCACAGTAATCATTGAGTAATTCTTTTTTTATCATTAAAATACTTTCAATTGTCATAATCAGGCCCTTAAAGCAGAAGGGTTTACATTTTGCCTTGATTGGCTGAATTTGTTTTAAATATGAATGCATTTCTTTTAAAAATCCAATATTTGCGATCGTTTTTGAAAGATGGTGGAAAGTGACTAACGTCAAGTTTTTGTGTTGCGACTTAATTCAAGTAATTTCCTTAATATAACTAACCAAAATTTTCGTAAAGTGATCTTACTACTACACTAAGTTACCGCGCTTTTTCTTAAGTACAAAGTTTAAGCCACATCACTTTGTTATAATTGCATTTCACATTTAAATATTCGGTGTACGAACTTCCCGCCAAAAATGTCAGGCAATAAATCACCACGAACTCTGAGATCAAAACCCTCACAACAACCATCGCCTTCCATCTCATCGGCAAAGGATAAAATGTTCACCTCTTTTGAAAGTCGACTAAACAAACAAATGAGTGATTACACATCTGAGTTAAAACCACTTATAATGGATGTTAACAACAATCTATCTGTTCTGTCTGACAAACTGGATAAAATTGTGGTTGACTTCAATAGCCGTATGGAAGACGTCACCAACACCATATCTGCGCTGACAACTAGAGTTGATGCACTTGAAAGCCAACAGTCTGCTAAAATCAAAGAAACATCACAAAAATATGCTGAAATATCTCAACTTCAAGGTACTCTAGATCGTATGCACCGTGAGCAAATTATTAGTGATGCATTATTACATGGAGTACCACAAACTGGACCAGCTAGTTGCAACTGCAAGAAGACCAAATGATGACAACGATTCTTTATCAACGTAAGCTGTTTTTGCGTCTTGCTTTGGACACTTTAAGATTGTTCCATTATAATGCACATACTATTATTGAATTTATTTATTATATTTATATTTATTATTACATTATTATTTTCTTTAACATTATTTGTAATTTTGAATATGTGATCATTTTGCCGTACAGTTCCCTTTTGCCTATTCTTGTTTCTTGCCAGGTTTTAATTAGATTGTTTTACTTTTCAAATCAGACAGGGTCGTTTGCTTTAGGGGATGCCTTAATATCTTGCTACATTCTTTTGCTCTTATGAGTCAAAGCGTTTTGGATAGCAATGGTTTGAACACAAATTTGCGTGTCTTAATTAATATTTTTTGTAAACAACGTGATGGATTGCGTGTATGCCATATTAATGCACAGAGCTTATTCTGTAAAATAGATGAATTTAGAAAATTGTTTGTTGATTCAGATGTAGATGTAGTGTGTGTCTCAGAAACCTGGTTTAAACCGAATGTTCAGAATGTTGTCTATGATTTGAGTGGATTTAGGTTATTTCGTGGGGATAGGTATAATAAGATTGGTTCTGGTACTGCAATATATGTTCGTTCAAGTATTAAATGTAAACATGTTTTGTCGTCCCCTCCTGATAGTGAAACGCAGTATTGTTTTGTCGAAATTGTGGGTGATAAAACGAAAACTCTTCTGGGGGTATATTACCAATCGACATATCTCCCTTTTACTCGTTGCTTGAAAATATCTCAACTTTCTATTCGGATGTAATTATCTGCGGTGATTTTAATTGCAACGTTTTAAATAAGGAAAACACCGCTTTATTTCTGAACAATATGAAATTCCTTAGTCTAAATCTAGTAAACTCCTCAGTTCCCACTCATTTCACTAACACCAGTAGTACCTTAATAGATTTATTTTTTTCTAATGTTGATGACGTTTACTTTAATCAAGCTTCGGCCCCAATGTTTTCTAAGCATGACTTAATATTTGCAAGTTTTAATATTTCGTTCTCCAAAACCCCGCGATCTGTCACATATAGAAATTTCAAATCCATAAATAATAATTTACTTCGAGCTGACCTAGAAAGAGTGAATTGGCAAATCTTTTATAATTATCCGTCATCTAACGAACTAATCAATATGTTTAATGATGTAATTGTTAGCTTGTTTAATACACACGTTCCAATTAAAACTAAAACCATTAAAAACTCGGTCATATCCTGGTTTACCCCTGAAATCATGGAACTCAAAAACAGACGGGACTTGGCATTTAGGAGATGGAAACGGTTTAGGTTGCCAGAGTTTTATAATGATTTTCGGGTGCTAAGGAATGTGGTAAATTTTAAAATACGAAAGGCTAAGCGTGGTTTTTATTCGAAGCACCTAAATAGAAATTTACCACCTAAAACACTATGGAAAAATATTCGAAGTATCGGAATTGGTAGTCAAGATGAGTTTGATTTCTGTGGAATAGATTTAAGTGATCTTAACAACAAATTTGTGCAAACCCCTGTGACGTCATCACTAAATCTGTGCCTTACAAATACGTTTACTACTGAGGATGGTTTTGAATTTCATCGGGTGGAGCAGACAGATGTTGTTAAAGCAGTGTTAAGTATTAAATCTAAGTCATCAGGTCTTGATGGAATTCATCCCTTATTTATTAAAATTATCCTACCTTTTATCCTTCCAGTCTTGACCCATATATTTAACATAGTTTTGATGACATCATGTTTTCCTAGTGCTTGGAAAACTGCTAAAATAATACCTATCCCAAAAAACAAAGGAAATCCACAAACACCCCCTGAATTTCGTCCCATTTCAATATTACCATTTCTGTCCAAAGTTTTTGAGAAAATTGTTCATAAACAAGTATCATCCCATCTGCAACACAGTGCCCTACTTTGCAAACACCAATCAGGTTTTCGTAAACATCACAGCTGCACCTCTGCGCTGTTAAAAGTAGCGGATGATTTAAGAATATCTATGGAAAAGGACCATGTTTCGCTGTTAGCATTATTAGATTTCTCTAAAGCCTTTGATACAGTAAATCATTCAAAACTTGTATCTAAACTCATGACGCAATTTCATTTTTCGTCTTCAGCAGCTACATTGATAGACTCCTACCTATCTGGTAGAAACCAAGCAGTCGTGGTGGGTAATGCTATGTCAAATTTCAATTGTACATTTATGGGTGTTCCACAAGGATCTATATTGGGCCCACTTTTATTCTCAATGTTCATAAATGACCTCCCTGATAGCATTACCTATTCTTCTGTTCATATGTATGCCGATGATGTTCAGATGTATTTTAGTTGTAGATTAGGACTAATTGAGGACGCCATTTTTAAATTCTATAGTGACCTTGAAAGCATCTTTCAGTGGTCAAGGAAAAATGATCTATGTTTGAACCCAAAAAAATCGAAATACATGTTTATATCTAAAAATGCTTTAGACCCGAGTGGGTTCTCTAAGATATACCTAGGGGGCGAACAGATTGAATTTGTTGATAGGGCTAAAAACCTTGGCATTTGGTTTGACAACAACTTAGGATGGGATCTTCATGCTCGTATCGTTATAGGAAAAATATATGGATGTCTACGTAACCTGTTTATGTCACAATATTATACCCCTGTCAAAACAAGATTGATGTTAGTTAAGTCTCTTATTGTACCAATTTTGTCATTTGGGTCTGAAGTGTCAATGTACTGCAGTGTGGAATCTAGGAGAAAACTTAATGTTGTATTTAATAATGTTACTCGTTATGTGTATGGTTTAAAGCGGCAGGATCATATCTCTGCATATAAAAGTAGTGTTCTTGGTTTAACACTGGATAAATATTTAGATTTTTGTTTGATAAAATGTTTGCATAAGATTATAATTTCCCGTAAACCTGAATACTTATATGACAAACTAACTTTTTCAAATTCATCTCGTACTCTAACGATAATACCTCCGCGTGCTACTTGCATCACAACCGAGCGCCAGTTTTGTGTTCACGCTATTCGCTTATGGAATTCTCTCCCTCTTGGCATAAGAAGACTTTGTTTTGAAGTTTGTTTTAGTGCTCCTCTTTTTTCTTACCTGGCTGGCAATTATAGGTATTAGGGCTCTTAAATATTTGACCTTTTTGTTCGTTCAATCACTTTTCTTTCTTTTTTTTTTCTTTGTAATAATGTGTATACATTCAATTTTAAATTTAAATGTATTTCATAAATAAATTATCGAATTGTATTAAGTTAAATTGTAATATAATTAATTATCATGATCACATTTGCGTCATTAAAGATACTTTATTGTATATTTGTAAATGTTTGTTAAATTACTCAATAAATATCAAAAAAAATATCAAGGTGACCATCAGCGTGATCATCACCTTTTTGCGATTGTTTTTGTGTGACTTTGCGATCGTTTTACGGAGAGCTAACAAAGTGCGATCATCAATTTTGACTATCAAAAGTGTGACTATCAACTATCATTTAAGAGGATACGACTCCAGGTTAAGGTTCAAAACGCACTCGAGCAAGAAGGCTTCACTACTGCAGGCAGCCCTTTCTCGAATGCTGCCAAACATCGGTGGACCTGGAGTGGGATCCTCTAAGGTGATAGTTGATTGTTGACGATCACAATCATCCCTTTTGCTCTCTCTAAGGTGACCATCAGCGTGATCATCACCTTTTTGCGATTATTTTTGTGTGACTTTGCGATCGTTTTACGGAGAGCTAACAAAGTGTGATCATCAATTTTGACTGTCAAAAGTGTGACTATCAACTATCACCTTAGAGGATTCCACTCCAGGACATAAACTTTTAAGTTTTATCTATCTATGCAATGAAGCTGGGTGTGGCAAGTGCAATGGCAGCTGATCGCGAAGAAAATTATATCCAGACGACGAGCGGAAAATTGTCGTTGGGTAAATTGTCGTTTACCTTGTGATAAAATGAGTTTGCAAAATGTTTTCGAATTTTTATTTATATCTCTTCTATTGTTTGCTTTTGATATTCTCTAAGCTGTGCTTTATCTTTTTTAGCCTGCGGACTTTAATTGCCAGGATATTTCTGAATTTTAGACTTTTTTTAGCTCTCTCTTTGAAGATTTTGTTAATTTTTTTCAGTCTACTTATTTCTTGAATATAAACAAACTGTTTTTTTGTGTTCGCTTCGCATTTCTTGCATACAGATTCTATGGAATCTATAGATCTGTTGCAGTCTATAAGTGCCGAAACTTCATTTAGTTCATCAATGGATATATCGGTACTCGTTTGCACTTTTAATCTTTTGTGATTAGAGTAGTTTATTTTGCCTTTCTTAGGATCAAAAGCAAGTTCATTGTCATTAGATTCCAAAAACATTTCACTCCTTTAGGAGTGTAGGAACAGCGTCGTGTTTTAATTTTTTTTTTTGCCAAAAAATTTCAAATCGAAATGTTTACTACAAATGTATGGCCGTTTATGATTTTCAACATTACCACGGGATTCTTTTGCCTGTGCTAGCCAGTCATTATATTCCTTAGTTCCCTTTTTAGGAACTCTAAGCATTTTCCTTTCTGGAAATTGGGCAGTTGTTGCATTGCATACAATAGCGCACAATTCGCCACGACATTTCCTCTATGTCAATTTTTTTTTTCGCAACTTTTTTGTATTCGTAAGTACCAAGGTACCTACCTAATCAACCTGAAATAAACTTAAATAATATATTTTACCTTTCCTAGATTAACTCTTCAAAATTTTTACTGGACACACACAGTAAAATATCAGTTTTCACTTCGAAAAAATACAATTTAGATATTTTTTACCACACAGATCGAAACTTCGGTCAATATAGCAAAATGAAAAGGGAAAATACGTACTTACATATGAATATATGTACATACATATGTATGTATAAATGAAATTGACATATGTAGAAATATGGGACTAAACGTAAGAGGCATTTGCTGTGACCAAGGCCCTACGAATCGAAGCCTTTTCAATAAATTAAAGCTGGATGAGGACAACAGTTTCTTTCTTTATAAAGAAAAAAAAGTGTATGGAATGTATGATGTGCCACATTTAATCAAATGTGTAAGAAACTATCTTTTAAGATCAGACTTACAAACTCTGGATGGAGTTGTAAGCTGGAAAATAATTGAGTATATCTATAATACAGAAAGAAATAATACCACACAAATGTGTCAAAACTAAAATATGCTCATATATGTAGATCGCACAGAATTTCAAAAAACGAATGTGAAACTAGCGGCACAAGTACTTAGCAGATCCGTGGCTTGCGCAATTAATGCATTACAGCGCTTGAATTAATTCCCAGAGAAAATTGCACAGTCTGCGCAACCAACAGCAGAATTTATAAATAAAATCAATAAAATATTTGATTTATTGAATGGAAGACCTGCACTTATTCAAAATGTCGCAAATATTGGATTTTTAAAAGAAATGCAATCATATTTAAAACAAATTCAGCCAATCAATGCAAAATATAAACCCTTCTGCTTAAGCGATAGAATTACCAGATGCAGACACGATTTCAATAAAAATGACAAAAATGAATGACATAGCCACAAGGTATTTTGCAGGTTACTGTTTTTTTAAAACACTTAAAAAAATGAATGCAGTTTGTGAGAACTGTGTCAAAGAAATGACAAAGGACAAAAACAATTTCGATCTCACGGAAATATTGATCAAATTGAAAGAATATGAACACTCGAATGAAAATCCAATACTTGTCTGGCCATCAGACAAGTATTTCAAAATATGTCAACTTCATATACAAGTATTTACCACTTGCTTTCAGAAATGTCCATTTGCATCTAATCTTAGAGAAAATATAGTAAGTCAATGTATCTCAAAAACAAATTTGGACTATCCAGATTGGTTTGAAACGACAAATAAATGTTATTCAGTAGTGGTAGTTCTGCTTTGGAAAAATTGTAAGTGGTTTATTGACAAGAGCATAAACAAGAAAAGGAATCCAAAACAAAAGACAAAAAAGTTGCAAAATTTAATGAATATGTAAACTAAAATAAATATTTACATATGTACATAATGTATGAATATTTGAAAAAAAAAAAAAAACTACGGCGGTGGTGAGGTGAGGGAGGTGGTGGGGGGTCAATATTCTGCCACGTCCGCGTTCGTGTCCCTTAGAAATCACTTTGGTTAAGGCACTGTGAATAGTTAAAAAACATACATCTAATATGTATTATGTAAATGTCTAAAGACAAAAATATTTTGCAAATGCATTTTCACATAAATGACTTTAACTAAAGTGGGCAAAGAGCAGAGTTGATTTTGTTTCCTATTGTTTAACGTGCACGAACTAAAAAATAATAAAAGAGTGGCTGTGGCTACCTATCAGACCTCTTCTTTATGTAAAATGTAAGGACCAAATATCAAACATACTGTAAATGAAAGTAGGAGTAGCACAAGGATTTGTAAAAGACAGATGTATTCAAACAATTAGGAAATAAATAAACATAATTATTTGTCTCAGCCTCAATCTTATAATACGTACATACCTACATACATACATATGAATAAAGTAAAGTAAAATAAAGTTAGCCTACAATACCTACAGTACCTACTATTCAAATTTTTTGTACCATACCTACAAATTTTTAACATCATCCCAGATCGCATTAAAATTATTCCTGATCTTAACCTACCTACATACATATGTAGGTTTATTTCTGCTTTGTCTGTTCCTCACCGTGCCAAAGTCGCAGGCCAGGACAAAAAATACGAGAATACAAAACAAAACAAAAATATATTTCGCTGTGGATATGTCACAAACTCTACGCTGGTGGTGAAAGCTTTTCGCAAAGCAAAATAAAAAGCTTTTTGCACTGAAAATTTATTTTCCGTTTTTTTCTTTGCGAAGCAGAAAAGCTTTTTGTTTGCCCATCGTTGTTTGCTCATCGCAAAAAAGATCAACATTTTTTTGTATGGGGATGCGAAAACTAGATTTTGAAGTGCGGTCTCACAGGATTTCCCACGCTGATAGGCATGCTGCATCTCCGATAGTGGATGCAGTTTCAAAGCAACTTTGCGCACGTGAAATTCTACCAGTCTCTCCATACTTTTCAGTAAGAAGGATGTCAAACTTATAGGTCTGAAACTCTTGGGGAGCGAATAGTCTTCCTTACCGATTTTCGGTATGAAAGCTACTCTGACTGTCCGCCAAGGTGTAGGAATATATGCTAGCGCCAAGCCAGCGGTGAAAATTCTTTTCAGAGTTGGCATACCCTGTTGCAGCATAGCTGGATATATTCCATCGGTGCCAGGCGATTTGAAACCATCAAAAGATGCCACAGCATATTTGATGGCCTCATCTGTTACCACGGCTGATGCAATATACCAGCTGCGCCGAGTTTTCTGACTTAGATCAAGCTCAGCCTGGGTAAGCGGGCCAAGCTGCGACCTAGTGATTATCCGATTGCCAGGAAAGTGAGTCTCCAGCAGAAGACTAAAAGTTTCCGCTTTCGTCTCAGTAAACTTGCCATCAGATTTTCTCAGTGACTCCGGTTTGGTCGGCTTGCCCCTTTTGAGAACCTTAACCAACCTGCTGGTTTCACCGAGTGTCTCGATCTTTTCACAAAAATCTCTATAAGAAGCACTTTTCGACAACCGAATTAACTTCTTGTAGTCTTTTTGCTTCGATCTAAAAAGATTCCAGTCACCTTCTAAATTTGTCTTGAGTGACCTATTTAGAAGTTTTCTGGATTCTTTCCTAAGTCGCTGCAGTTCCGGGCACCACCAGGGAACCGGAGTTCTGCAGGGGGTTTTTGTCAATGGGCACGTCAGTTCAAAACAGCTGGTAAGGACACTAGTCAGGTTTTGAACAGCATCCTCAACCTTTCGTTTCGTTCTGAGTTTAGTTGGAGTTTTGACGATAGTATAAAGTCTAGGAGATGGTTTCCTCGTGTGTTACATTTGCTGCTGCCCCAGACTGTATTCTGAGCATTCGCGTCGCAACACATGACTAGTCCCATCTCCCGAGTGTCACAGTACTTTATGAGTTCGGCAACCGCCTTCGGTGGTGGAGGCATTACCGAATCATAAGGGAAGTAAGCCGACGCAACGACGAAGGTTTTCCAACTTCCGGTCGTTTCGTAGCTTACAGCTGCAGCAACCAGGTCCTGTCCACAAAATTGTCCAAGCTTGGTTACTGAGAGGAAATTCGGCACAATTAGACAAGCTCTCGGTCTTTCAGATCGCTCGTCACATAGCACCGTTACTCCACGAACACCCCCAAAACCACATATGCGCTTGTTCCGCACGTATGGCTCCTGTATAGATGTTATGTGGGGTTTTGTACGCACCACAGAAAGTCTGCTACTTAAGAGAGCGGTAGCAGCCTTTGAGTGGTGGAGGTTTATCTGCGAAAGTATCAAAGATATAGTCGCAGTTTTATTAGCAGAACGGCGCGCACCAGGTGCGCACATGCTTCCGGCGAGGCGAGCGCCCCTACCCGTGGCATTGCTTGCGTCAGCCATTTTCTGTCCACTAGTGCTGGGACCTTTAGGGGTAACAGCACCAGTATCCACCAGATTTTGTGCGCAGATAACGCCACCGGTAAGAGTGTGCCCGGCAGAAGAGCGCGCATCAGATGCGCACACGGTTCCACTAAGAAGAGCAGGCGAAACTTGCTCCATCAGATTGGACCTGTTCGAGCCGACCGAAAAGGAGCCAGCGTTAGGTCTGAGGGATTGATCGGCTCCAGTTGGAATACTTTCTGCCGACCTATGCTTCTTTCCTGTCGCTACTGAAGGATGACTGCTTTTGGCGCTTGCGCCTTCAGCTGACTCTGCAGCCTCTTTGCACCGCGCCATTGCCGCCTTCCTTCTTCTCCTTTTCAGTTGACTCTTAGTCAGGAGCCCATCGGAGTGCGCCGCTTCGGGAGCTCGTTAAGCCTTATTGGTTTCCCGAGTCGAACCGTCATCGACACAACTTCGACCAGCTACCCTTCTATTGAGACAGAGATTAGACGTTCCAGCCGAAGCCTTTCCGCCACTTTCTTTGCCTTTCCAGCCCAGTCTACCAATCGAGTCAGAGACAGAGCTGCAGGAGTCTTCTGGAACAAGCGTCGCTACTACTTCTGATTCAACGCCACGAGAAGGAGGATTTTGACCGGTCTGACTCAGCCAGTACTAAAAGGCGTCACCATTCGCATTTCCAATGAAGCCAAATATCTGGGAGTGATTTTAGATAAGAAACTTCATTGGTCCAAACACGTCGAGTCGAAAACATCCAAGGCGCTCTCAGTCTTCTGGCAGTGTAAGGGTGCTTTTGGCAAGACTTGGGGCTTATCACCGAATAAGGTTCTCTGGATCTACACGGCTATGATAAGACCATTCCTCGCATATGCGTCGGTTGTTTGGTGGAAGGGGCTCTCGCGTAAATATGTGGTTGCCTTTTGTGCGAAACTCCAAAGAACGGCTTGTCTCGGCTGCTCGGGAGCTTTCCCGAGTACGCCTGGCTCTGCTCTAGACGCTTTGCTGAACTTACCTCCCCTTGATACTTATATCATGGGTTGCACTATCAAAGCCATCCATCGTCTTAGGCGAGGCGGTTTTTGGTATACTCCGCACTGGAACTTTGATGAACTTGCGCGACACTTATCTTACGACTCCTGTCTTATGGATATGCCGTCTGATGCAATGACACCAGAACTCCAGCTGATGCGCAAATTCAGAGTCGACTTTCCTTGTGTCCAGGACTGGCTTCGGTCAGAGTCTGAGCCGGGAATGGAATGTAGTCGTATTTTCACGGACGGTTCCAAAACCAGTCAAGGGTCTGGCGCTGGTGTCTTCGTGGAAGTCGACAACATTAGACTTCACTTCTCGTTAGGCAAATATGCGTCTGTTTTCCAAGCGGAAACTTATGCAATCCTAATGGCCATGAACTATGTTGTGAAGAACAGGTGGAAGGGACGTAGCATTTGTGTCTGTAGTGACAGTCAGGCTGCGCTTAAGGCCTTGCTTAACCCTTTAACCACTTCCAAAATAGTTCGTGAAACCAAAAACTCTTTGAACTCGGTCGCAAGGCTGAATTCTCTGTCTCTTATCTGGGTCCCAGGTCACACTGGGATCTTGGGGAACGAGATCTCCGATGAGATTGCTAGACAAAGCTCAGAGGAGGCTTTCTCAGGTCCCGAACCCGCGTTGGGTCTTCCAGCGTCTTCGGTTAGGGCTTCCATTGACGATTGGGTCTCTCACGAGCACAATTGTGTGTGGCATGACTCTCCAGGTTGCAGGTTGACTAAACGCATGCTCCCGGACGTCTGTAAGAAATCAGCGGCATTCTTGCTGTCTCTCAGCAGAAAAGACTGTAGACAACTTATCGGCGTCTTGACAGGCCACTTCGCTTTTGCCAAGCACCTTAACGTGTTAGGCTTAAGTGACACTACAATCTGCGACGCTTGTGGAGAGAGCGACGACACCGCGGAACATTATCTCTGTGAGTGTCCGGCCTTTGCTCGTATCAGGTGGCAGATCTTCGGTGCGGATGTGGTGAGTGCTGGTACTGTAAGCTCCTCATCACTGAAGTGCTTGCTTGGCTTTCTTCGAAAGTCAAGGAAATTCCAGTAAAATGGGTAAATCAGGGTTTGCTCTCTGGCAGTACAATGGACCAGTTGTGTCTGAGTGCTCCAGTCGAGTGTTTCCTATCCCGACAAAAAAAAAAAAAAAAAAAAATGGGGATGCGACATCTGGGTAGTGATTTTAGCTAACTAGTTAGTAAAAATTCGATTTCCGGATTTTTTTTTTGCCATTTTAAGTCCTTTTTCTACAAAATGGCCCCTCCCGTCTAAACGGGGGGAGATAGACCCCCTCCTATACAATTTTTTCTTCTCTTAACTCAACCTAGGCTTTAGTCGTATCATATGAGGAATTTATTGGAATTTCCATAGAAATATCTCCGATATTGTTTAAACAATATAAATAGTTAAGTCCCTGCTCCAAAATGGTTCTGATTATAGAAAAAAAAAACAGACAAACCATCGTATTTACTAAAACAAAAGGAAACATCATTTGCTCAGGAAAATGTTTTTGTTCTTTTATTCTCCACTTCGTCACCTGTTTTCATGAAGCAATCCAATAAAAAAAAGAACAAAAAAAAAATTAGGCAACAACAGAACTAGAAACTATTCATTTTCGCACTTCAGATTCAACGCACAAGAATGGAACATTTTATGTGTGCTTAAAAAGCAAACGAAGTAGAATTATGCGATCATCAATAGATAAGTGAGAATATAAATTGGATATTGTCATGGTATATGTGCAATGCGTCGAGAATCAAGATTGTGTGAGAAAGAGCTTTTCTCTCAAATATTTTTTGTTTCGTTTATTTTTTTATTATTTGGAAAAGAGCTTTCTGAAATCGTTTTCATTTTTTGAGGCAGATAATCAGGGTTATCGCGAATAAATGTTCCCTCGGAATTTTTTCCCCGAACAAAAATTAAGTATCTTCAAAAATAGGGAAAAAATTCATTGGGAACAAACTAAGTATCGCGATTGCGTTAAAAATGCCGCTGAATTGCAATTCATGATACTTATTTATTTTCCGCGGATTTATTTCCTTTATTTTTAAGGTACCTAATTCTTGTTCGGAGGAAAAATTCCGAGGGAAAATTTATTCACGATAACCCTGATTACTTCTGGGTAATTGATACCACGCTTAGAGCTCTGCGCAGCATTACTATTGGCTATGCTTCTACGTAAAACAGAGAAGGCTATGTATTTCAATGAGGTGGAACTATGCGCATGGTCCGACTCTATGATAACTTTAGCATGGATCAAGGGAAATCCGTCAATTCGCACAACATTCGTAGCTAATCGGTTAGCCGAAATCCAAGCACTTGTGAGCTCTACTACTTGGCGACATGTGGGTAGTAAGGACCATCCTGCAGATATCGGATCCAGAGGATTATCCCCGGAAGAGCTCATTGGTAACCAAATGTGGTGGAATGGCCCCACTTTCCTTCAAGGGTTCCTTGAAACCAACTTCTCAGCAGCAACACTTTTTAAAACCGATTTGGAGACAAGAGGACGAAATAACACAGTAGGAACAAGAGCATCCTTTCGCAACAACAAACAAACAAATACACTCAACAATCTCTTCAACGTGCCATCACATTGCGGCAACATAAACGAATCCATAATTAAAAAATGCTCTACCTTGAAACGACTTGTTCGCTGTATAACTATCTGGCGACGGTATGTCTGCAATCTGAGACACAAGGCAAAGGGGAGGCTATTGGACACGCATCCAATCACTTATGAGGAATTGAGCTCAGCTCATGATAGGCTTATCAATATGGTTCAAAGAGAGCTGTTTCCAGAAGAAATTCAAGCACTACAGCTTAACAAGCCCATTACCAAAAATAGTAGTATTCGAAACTTAGATCCGTTTCTCGATTCCAAGGAAATACTACGCGTAGGAGACCGTTTAACGAATTCACCACTCCCCTTTAACCAAAAACATCCCCTAATACTTATGGAATCACATCACTTTTAAAATTAGTTGTTCGCGATATGCACCAACGTTCCCTTCATGATGGTCAACAACTAATGATGGCTGAAATCCGAAGCATCTACTGAATAACGAATCTGAAAAGGCTGGTGAAATAAACGATTCATAACTGCGTCCGATGCCATCGCTACAACGCAAAAATGCAACAGCAGCTCATCGGCAGCCTTCCAGCAGAGCACAACGAACTTCGGAAGGATAGTCGATTTATTTCCTCGGAATGGTCAATTGAAGTTGCTGAAAGTCTTGCTTCTCAGAATACCATGTGGCACTTTAACTCTCCCTCACCAACGACAAAAATATCAATAACTTGGATCGATGGAGATACCTTCAACGTTTAACGCAAGAGTTCTGGAAGCAATGGAGCTCAACGTGCCTCCATCTTCTACAATATCATCCCAAATGGCAACAGCAAAGGCCAAACATCAACGTGGAAGACTTTGTCCTCGTCAAGGAAGACAATCTGCCCCCAACGGCGTGGTTACTCGCGCGGGTAAGAGAACTACATTCTGGAGCATTATCCCCCTTGCCGGTATCCAATTCGCCGAACGAATCGCAGATATAAACATTGGACTATTGAACTTTTGAAATATAAACAACCGTGAAATAAACGTGTATGAACTTATAAATACATGAATTATAAACCCCATAAAACTTTCCCCGTATGTATAAGCAACCCCAATAAGCAAGGTCAACGCACCCAACTCGCCTAAAAGCATATCCACCTCCGGGTGAAAATGAAGGCACAACACCAGCTAAATATTTACATTAATTTACCAGAAATCTGTTAAATACACTCTAATGCAACCGTTTTTATTATTTCTTTGGGTGAGAAACCTCACGATCTAGCATCGATATGTACACAATCTAAGAAAGGCATCTGAACTAAACATCATTGCGCAAAATGACCACTCAACACATAAGAACTGCACATTTGGATGTCCACAAGAACACCTCCATAATCATAATCTACATATGAAGTCGATGATCGCAGTTGTAACTCATCCACACTGAACATCACTAACTCGACATCCTGAGGCGGGGAGCATGTTGCTGCACAACAAACTAATAAAAGGAAAACCAAAACACTTCACACATTTTACACCTTAGATGCAATTTAATAGGCTTTGTGCATTGAATTACCAAGTACAATACGAATTAACAGCAAGTTGCGCGTGCAACTAACATATTGCAAACTTGGTGGTTCAATGAACATTAGCCAATTCAATTTATACAAAAATTAAACATATTTTAACTAAGCACACACGAAACTTAAGCACACGATGTAGACATGTCGAAAACTTATGTCAAATATGTGAAGTAATAAGCTAGGCTACAGATCTTGTAATGCATGCTAAAGCTTATTGCTTACAACATGTAAAACAACTACGGCTGAATTAACGATGGCCGAATTAAGGAAAGAGAAAGGATGCACTACATGAATAGATGCATTACAGTCTAACCACAAGGTTTTCAATAGGGGGCATTGATCACATTGTCTATCTATGTATTATCTCTTTGTATGTAAATGCAAGCGATCATGTTCACAAATTTATGGCATAGTTTATTGAACTCGATACACATTGTACATAAGATCAGCTGGAACTTGTATATAGAAACAGAGGTTTCAGTTAACGTAGCTTTTTTGTTGCCACTCTTTCCTTTTGAGTTCATAAGAAAGTATCAAGTGTCACGACCTAATTTAGTTTTCAATAAATAAAAGTATTTATAACGTATCAGAAATACGGTGTTAGAGTTTCCCTCCAAATTTCTTTCAACCACAACTTAAGGTTGTAAAGTTATATTTCTTTCGTGGTTTGGACTATCACCTTAAGTCCCCTTTCAACTACAACTTACGGTTGCAAGGTCCACTTTCTTTTGGTTTGGACTAACACCTTAAGTTCGAAACATCTACCATTGCATTACCTGCCAGGACGTATAAGGACATATTAAATCATTTCCATTACTTCAACTATCTATGTATGTAAGTTACCATGGGAAGATGAACTGCCCTCATTCCGACCAAGAATATACGAGCGAAGCCTGTACATAAATGTGGGATCTCGGTTGGAAGATCTCACTGTCGTTGGAAATGAAACGCAACCAGAAATGATGATAATTATAATATTTTATTGAATTAGACTGCCTCACACTTATGGTGTTTTAAGTTAAGAGGGATAGCAAGAGAGCGTGTGCGTGTGTGTGGTATTCAGGAACTGTAGGGTCGTCCTGATCGTGTCGTCGGTCGTCTGTCTGTGTCGTCGTCACGTATTTCAACATTCGGCCCTCCTGACGCTTCCTTCGGCTCGAAGGAACCAGCCCATGGCTTCATTTCATCCGCAGTAGCTTTCCTGGAGCGTGGCCCCTCGTGGTCACCCATCTTTTCTACCTCGTACCGGTCGTGTTTACACAGTTTCACTATTTTATACGGCCCAAGAAACTTAGATTTCAGCTTTAAACCTGGACCGAACTGGGTACGACGTATAGCGACCAAATCGTTCACCTTGTAAATGATGGGAGTCTTCCGCTTCTTGTTGTAATAAAGCCGGTTCTCACCCTGGATTTTGGCGATGTTATTTTTAGCTTCTTCTCTCAACTTTTCTCTTTCGCCATGTAGTTCCTCGATTTCCTCTTGACGGAGAAAGTCTTGAACTTTCGGTACAGCTTTGATGTTCATCTCCATTCCCGTCAGGATATTAAACGGAGATATCTTAGTACTCCTGGTCGGCGTATTATTTATCACCTGCTGAGCTTTTGCGACCTGTTTATACCACTGCGTGGGATCTTCTAGATTCATCTTAGTTAGCAACGGAACTAGTATGCGGTTGACTCGCTCTACTTGACCGTTTCCACGCGGTACGCCGGTCGCGATCAGAGAATGCATTATTCCCTCTTCTGGGCAATAATTGGCAAATACACTTGAAGTGAACGCTGTTCCTCTATTAGAAATAATTCTTGACGGGTTTCCAAATATAGCAGCTTGTCCTCTCAATCGACCAATTACCTCTTCACTGTTGGTGCTTTTCGTGGGGTACAGCCACACAAATTTAGAAAAAGCGTCAATAACAACTAGGATGAGATTGTACTTCTTTCTGGTTTCTTCCATCGGTCCAATATGGTCAATATGGTAGGTTTACAGCGGCCGATCTGACTTATCTATTGGTGAGAGAAAACCTTCCTGCTTTCCCATTTTCCGTTCTGCCATTATACAACTGACGCAATTTTTGATCATCTTCGTCACCTTTGATTTCAACTGGGGAGTAAAATACGTCTTTTCAATCATTTCTCCTGTCTTCTTAGCTGCAAAGTGCCCTTCTTTATGCGCAAGTCCTATAATTTCTTCCTCCATGGCTGAGGGTATAGCAATCAGTTCCTTTAGTGCGTCTTTAAACAAAATGCCATTCTTCAAGTAGTAATCTTCATATTCCTCCCTTTATAGCAACTTTGATATTAGTTTAAGGTGTTCATCTTTTTGTTGTGCCTCCCTGATTCGATGGCTCATCGTATCCATTATCAACATAGCCACTCTACTTAAGGCATCGACGTGTCTCATCTTGGTTCCACCTTGGTGTTCAATCACATAGTCGAAATCCTGTAGGAATAGTGCCCATCTAGCTACACGAAGGGGAACATCTTTCTTCTTCATAGTTAGGGCGAATGCATTGCAGTCGGTAACTATCTTTATCTTTTTATCGACTACATAGATTCGCCATTTCTTTAAGGCTTCGATGATAGCGAGAACTTCGAGTTCATATGAGTGATACCGCTCTTCTGCAGGAGTCGTCTTTCGACTCATGTATTGAACCGGGTGAAACATCTGATCGTCGTTATCTTTTTGAAGCAATATGGCTCCGTACCCGCTTTTGCTTGCGTCCTCGTGTATTTCTGTAACAGCATAAGGATCAAACAGTTTGAGTACTGGTGATCTTATTAGCGCATCTTTGAGTAACTCGAAAGCTACTACCTCTCCATCTTCCATCCGAAACTCCATATCTTTTCGAAGCATATCGCTTAATGGTTTGGCTACCACGGCGTAGTTTTCGATGAATCGTCGAAAATAGGAAGTAAAGCCTAAGAATCTCTGAAGTATCTTCTTGTCTTGCGGCATTGGAAATTCTCGGACTGCCCTCGTCTTTTCCTCTGATGGTGTTATTGTCCCGCTTTCGATCCTGTATCCAAGAAAATCAATCTTCCTCTTTAGGAATTGACTCTTCACCCAGTTAATCTTGAGTCCGTTGTCGCTGGCTACTTTTAGGACTTTCTTTAGTTTTCCGGTTGCTTCATACTCGTCTCTAGCTGGAATTACCAAGTCGTCTACATACACCTTTACAATACCGTCATTAATTATTTTCCTTAAAACGACAGATATAAACCTCGTAAAGTTTGCCTGTGAATTGCAAATTCCAAATGGGACCTTCAAAAACTCATATTGTCCGTTGTGAGTTATGAACGATGTATATTTTCGCGAATTTTCCTCTACTGGTACGTGGAAAAAGCCATTGATTAAGTCCAGCGTCGTAAAAACTAGGCCTCCTTGAAGATAGTCTAGGATATCATCCATTAGTGGCATCGGAAAATGGTCCTTCATAATCTGGGCGTTTATTCGTCTAAAGTCGCAGCACATTCTCTTTGTCCCATTCTTCTTTGTGACTAGGACTACTGCAGATGTAAATTCGGATACACTCGGCTGGATGATTCCTTCTTTTAGCCACGTCTTTACTTGCTCTTCCACAAACTCTTTATCTACTGGGGACATCTTTCTTGGCCGCTCATATATCGGTGTCTCATCTTTCAGCGTAATTTTCATTTCTATCGGTGACGTAGCGTTCTCTTGGGGTTTGTACTCGTCTACCAGCGATTTTATAATCCTTGCTTGTGCAGTCGGTAAGTGACCCATGTCAATTTCAACTGGCATTTTTTCTCCCAAGCTATTGACGTGACAACATATGCTGGTGAATTCCTGTACTAGCTCTTTAATCTTTGAAGGTGGTTTCTTTTTCTAGGATCGTGTTAAGTTAATTTCCCCCTCAGTTGCCTTTGCCTTCGTTGAACACATCTTTCCATCTATGTGATGCTTACTGTCCTTGACCTCTGGCCTCTCCTTGATGGACCAAGGATTTGGGTACAATGTTTGTCTATTTTGGTTTTCACCAATACCCTGCTGCACCACTCTTCGCTGCTCGAAACGAATTCCTCTGGTATCTATAATTACCGTAGCTTTTCGGATTAAATCATTGCCTATAATTATCTGGAACAACATGTCTTTTTCTTGTACGACGTGAAACCTAGCCTCTAGTGTGATCTTATCTATTTTGATCTCAGTGTCAAAGAAGCCTTGTGTATTTATCCCGTTACCTCCTAGGCAACTGAGCTTTGTGGCACTGAATTCAATGTTGGTTTTGTTTAACGACATCAAGAGATCTCGTCTGCATAAGAAAAGACCCTTTCCCTACCCTGTATGCTCACCTCTTTCAACATATCAGATCTTTGCCAACCTAAATTTGCTCGGAAGTTGGATATTGTCTCCGGTAATTCTGCTTGGTTCACTAACTTTCCTTTCCTTTTACATTCAAAAGAGCGATGTTCAGTCTCATTACATTTAAAACACTTAAAATCCCTGACCGGACATGAGCTAGCTAAATGCCTCACATCTCCACATTTGAAACAGTGTCTTTCTTTCTCTTTTTTGACCGACGTTAATGGATGTGTGGACGTTGTACTCTGAAATTTGAAGCTTTCGTATTGTGTTTGCTGTTTGATTCTTTCGTAGACTTTGATCTTCGCTTTAAGCTCATCGATCGTTGAGACTTCATACAAAACAACTTTTCACCTTCTCATCTTTTATCCCATTTATGAAGTATTGCACGATTGACTCCTCGTCCATGTTTATCGGCTTGGCGATTTCGATCAATGTGTACAAATACTCCCTAAATGTTTCCCCGTTTAGTTTACGTCGGCTACGTAATTGTCTATGGACTTCTGCAGAGCTGATGGTCACTTTGAATTCTTTCTTTAAAGCTTCTTTAAGGGTGTTCCAATTTCTAATGTTCGTTTCTCCCTGCACGAACAGATTTGCGGCTCCTCTTATCAATCGCTTGGCATAAATATATTTCTGAAGGTCGTTCCAGCCAACCGTCGCGGAAAGATCTTCAAACTCTCTTATCCAGTTTTCTACGCTCTGAGTTCATGCTCCTGTGAACGTTGTCGCACTTTCTTCGACATCCTTAAAGGTGAAGGACGTCATCGCCTCGTTGCCCCTTTGCGTGTATACGTTCCTGCCACGATTTGCGTGCACCTCTACTGCTGCTGTTGATGTAGATGCCGTTTCAGCCTCCTCAAATTGTTCGTCTTCTTCTTCTTCTTCGCCGTGGGATAGGTCGAAGTGTTGTAACAGTCTGTCTTGTAATTCGTTTTTGTTTCACGTCGATATTAACCCTACATCTTTCAACTTTTCTTTTAATTCCCCCACCTTAAATTTCAATACTTCTTCCGTATTCATCTTGTTTACCACTTGCTATCCCTTTACAGAATGACGTAAATCTATATACACATAATATATTGGCTTATAAATACATAAATAATCATTTACTTTAACATATGTAATTCAAAATCAATTTTGCTCTTCTCTTTTCTTTTTTTTTTTTTCTTTTCAAACAGTACTACAAAATAATTATATTTTGTTTGATCTCACCGCCTCGTTGATTTCTCTTCTTTAGGGAAACTTCTTCTTCGTTTTACTTATTGTAGCTGCTCGGTGGGTTTTCTTCTTTCTTGATCTCTTCTTTTCGTGTTCTCTTCTTTCGTCTGTTGCTCTCTTCTGAATTTGTCTCTTCGTTTGTTTATCACCGTTGGGACGTATTGGTGTCGCCCGTCTGGTTTGTGGAATTTTTATTCCAACCACTTTTCGTCGTAATTTAAGTTTTTTTTGGATCTTAATTGATCTTGGTTGAGCCCCCAAAAATATGTGGGATCTCAGTTGGAAGATCTCACTGTCGTCGGAAATGAAACGCAACCAGAAATGATGATAATTATAATATTTTATTGCATTAGTGGGTTTTGCTTCCGTTCCGCTCGCGTGCAGTTTAGTGACTGCCTCACACTTATGGTGTTTTAAGTTAAGAGGGATAGCAAGAGAGCGTGTGTGTGTGGTATTCAGGAACTGTAGGGTCGTCCTGATCGTGTCGTCGGTCGTCTGTCTGTGTCGTCGTCACGTATTCCCACATAAATTCTAAACGATCTGGTTGATCGTGTAATCCACCTTTACCTCGGATAACTCCTAAAAAGTTTTCGAGTACATCCGATTCAACCTGCAGGTCAGCAAATAGTAAATGTTCTGTTTGGATTTCAAGTCATCATAGAGGAGCTTCAGAGAGTTGTTGGTCATAATGATACCTATAAATATTAAGAAATTATTATAAAGAAATCGCTAGTATATTAGTAAATAGATATTATACCTTTTTGGAAATAGTATCATACTCGACTTCCCTTTGACTTGCATGTGCAGCATAGTAGTTGACATGTTTTCAGAACAGTTTCAATTTGAAGAGCTTCCGACAGACCGAATCGCAGAACACGCTGCCTACTATCCCTGTATGGCACTCTTATATTTAAAGTGTCGAACCAATCGTTTACCTGAAATGTTTTTTTTATTAAATCGAACTTAGTAACAAAAATAAGCAAGATGTTGTATATAGTATACACCCGTTTAAAAAACTCTAAACATTTAAGCCAATTTTCCGAAGTCAACTCCCCCAAGCTACCTGTACGGAATATTGCTTGCGAGATGGTACGTGAGAACAGTTTTGCCGCAAGTTTGACTTTCTGACGCTCGCACCTCGGACATTTAAATTTGCTAACGATATTTTATATGCCATGGAAAGATCAGACTTATTATTCGTTTTTGAAATCAGCTCTTCTATGATTCCTTTATTGATAAGAGTTCCATCTAATAGAAAGCCCTCACTATCTACGAAATTTTTACGTATTAGCTTCATGAGATGTGGCACATCGGCGAAAACATAAATTCGTTTTCTAGGGTCACTAGGATTCTGGAAATAGGATGTTTGGACCGATATCTTAAGTTTCTTTAACAATCCCTGGTTGGTTCCCCCTAGATCGCAAGCCATTGCCACATAAGCATATCCACAGTCGTGAACGGCATGAATAATGCTGTATAGTATTTTTTTCGTCATGCTTTGGTCAAAATCGTAATAAATTGGCTGTTTCCAATTCCCAAGCAAACCACGTATCTTGGCAAGTTGGACGTATTTAGCAGGCCGTAAAGTCGCATCTCTCCGCTTGTCATAGCATGTCTTTTCCTTGACTTTCATTTCGTCAAATGAAATGACACAGATTTTATCGATTGGCTTCATATCCAGTGTACACTGAATTATCCCTAGATAAACTTCAATTTTCGCGTACCACTTTGTTAGCGTTATTTATTTATTTATTTATTTTAATTTGCGTTATGAATACCTTTAACATGTTGGCACACAGTGCGGGCGTTGGAAAGGATAGAGAGAGAGAGAGATACAGATTTTGGTGTAGTAGTTCTTGAAGCTCAGTTGTTTATGCTTCAGAGATTCTCCGGGGGTGGCGTCCGGATAACTGGGGAGATCTTTTATTATTTTTTGTCTTTGCTTCTGATTCACAGTACTTTTTTCCCGATAACCGATGTCAAGGGCAAATTACTATCAGCAGAGCGAAAATTTTTTCCAGCCTCATGACCAAGCTGCCAGTGTTATGCCTTCGCAGTAGTGTTCACACAACCTTTCGCAAATCATCGGACTGATTTTGTATGTTTCATGCTGGAAGTGTATACCCCTTTCTTAAAAGCAGTCGGTACGCCCGTGGACCTGCAGCATGTATTGCTATAGCATTCGCGATATCTTCCGATGACCATCTGATGCGTGTTTTTGGGCATTCCAGTTTTCTCAATTGCCCTTTAATGAAAATATGTCTAACGGAATCAATAACTCTCTGCTGCTTCCAGCATTGTTGTTTCAGCTTAACGTTTTCATTCTGTAATCTAAGAAACATAAACGTGTCATAGAATATTTACAGTTCTGCATCTTTATTTAACGCACTCTGAATACAAAGGTGAAGTCAACTCAGTTTGTGTACTGCAATCGGCACTGCAAGCGTAAGGTGGTTCTGGGTCTAAACATGTAGGCTACTCCAGATAGGCGTCAGTCGCTGGTAGAACCGTTTTCAAGTTGTTTGATTCGGAACCAGAAGAATCAGCATCGTTGTCGGTTGTTGGTGGGCTACATTCATTATGTGTTTGGGTCACGATTGTGCTACTAATAATACGACAAATACCACACCATAAATATTTGATAAAACTAAATTTAATTTACCATGGTTTAATATGCCTAGCTCGTTTCTGCACTCTTACCTCGCGGTCTGTTGAGAAAGCCTGCCAACAAGAGTGATGGCACAACATTTCGCTTAAGGCGTTTTGACTCACTTCTCATCCCATATTGTTCAAACTCCGGATTTGGTGGGACAAAATCATTTTCTGTAAAATGATTACAACAAATCTGAGCTGTGGTGACACTAAATTTATCTTTTCTTCTGCATAAAAACACCCACTGTTCGGACAATTTACTTTCCTTTGGGAAGGAGTGAAAGGACATTTTTTTATTTGCATTTTTTCACAGCACAGCGCATTTTTTTATAATTTTTTTTTTATAATCTAAACTAACACAAATAATTACACTTCTAAACAAATAACGGGGTCAAATTTCTCGCCATTTTATTTCAATTTTGATAGATGCGCGAACGAGAACGAAACTGAATACGCGGAATATATTACCTTTGTTATGTGTACTGTGCACCAGACTTCATGGTTGAGAGGGCACACGCTACCGCTGCAAATACATCAGCAGTGCCCTCCATGTGGTGGATGTTCATCCGTTAGAAACAATACGTAAGTAGTATTTTGGCATGTCTTTGTGGAAGGTCTGGACGATCTGCGGGAGCCAAGAACCGCCCATTTCCGGCCAGCGAAGTCGAGCACAGCAAGTATGCTTTTCCTTTTCCGTCCCATCCCATCCTTAAGTCCCATCCACATCCTTGCTTCTTGTCATTTTTCAAATCCCAACTCCCATAAGCCCCCAATGCATACCCATTACAAGTGTATATGTGATAAAGCTACGAAAACGATTGAAATCAATTTATTAATTAATATCCATATGATTATGCCTTTTCGAAATTCAAGATTTACATATGTATATGATTTGCGTTCAGTTCGACGTACATCTTTATTTCATGAAAATTTATATAGTGGTACAATACAGCACATCTCATTTCTAGCAGCACAATTTTTCTATCATAAAATTGGGAACAAACAATTATAATTTTTATATGGAGCATTTATTACAACGTATTCTTAATTATTCGTCTTCGTGCGATAAGTTCATTTGCGGTTGCACTGAATTTGCTGTCGGGGATTGGTTTAAATTTGCTGGAACAAAAGAATTTTGCATTCGTCTTTGGCGGCAGGATCCAGAAGAACTTGTATCACGCGCACCAATTAAAATCGACATATGACAATTGGGTTCACTTTTCGAGCTATCTCTTGGCAGAAGATATATGGATCCATCTGAAGCCTGCTGTAAACTGTATTTTGAAGGCGAGCAGGGATTTCCTTCAGCATCTCTCAAAAACTGGGAAAGAAAAAAGGAACGATATTTGTTTTCAATAAAAATTTACCTATGCATGCAATAAATAGTAAAAATCTGAGAACTAAAACCTACAATCCGTCTGAAAGAGATATTGTATAATACTTAATCGCTTATTTCTTAAATATTCTTTACTTCTGAGAACTGAAGTTAAAGCCCAGTGATAGAATAAAAGGAAAGGGTAGTTAGGAAAGCTAAGGAGTGGAAAGAGAAGGAGGTAGAGATTCGACCATGTCTCATTGGTGTGAGCATAGTGCTTGAAGATAAATTTTGCTAGTTAGACTCATTTTAATTGTGCAGAACTTAAATGAAATTCTGTTATTTTGAACTCAATTTGTCAATTTGCGGCAGGATACTACCATTGTATATACATATGTTACATCTAAAAGTAGTATCACTTGAGGAAATCGGCACTGCCGCCTTTAGTGAGAACTGACGAATACATTGTAGTAAATATATCAATTCTTGACAGCAACCATCCATTTGCACTTTTTTACAATTTGAAGAGAACAAAGTAAAGAGAACCAAAACAAACAGCCGATAATAGGTGGAAAGTGGGAATATAAAAAAAAAAAAACTTTTACGATCAAAGCGTAGTGTGATGTTTGTAGCATGATGCATATTGTGTTTAGCTTTGTATTTACGTGTGTATGTACATATGTACGTATATATTCTTTTTCTTTTCATGGCTATGGCTACCAAGATTTCTTTTTGCAATTCACTCGCCCCCGACTTCCCTTTTTTATGTATTATTTGGATACATATGTATGTAGCGTGAGCATTAATGAGATAAGGATATAAGACAGAAAGAAGGTATCGGTGCACATTGGTAATAAATTTCTATAGGTTATAATGGAGAGGAAGAATACAGTTCGGAAGAGCTGTATGTACGTACGTATTGTGCTTGCGCAGGTCATGAAATAATCTCTACTGTACCCTGTTTCATTACAATTGCCAGTACAGCGAAGATAGGATGTTTGCCTCTCAGTCTTGTTGCAACAGCTTGCATAAACCTGTCTCTCTTTTAAGCTTTCACTGGGTTTCCGTAGTATCTATGACAAACCGCCGCAAATCGGAGAGTAGTACCCGTAGGGTTAATGTAGGGTTACATAATTTGTTGAACGAGAAATAATGATAATTGTGACAAAGTGGACACCACCTCGATTTTGATGAAATTCTTGTTTTATATAAATTATAAAGCACAAGAAACAAAATATCACTATACGCAGGAAAAAATTCTAAATTATAAAGCACAAAAAGCGAAAAATAGTTCAACTGCATTTTAATGGTTTGCCAGAAAAAAAAAAAAAAAAGAATAAAAAAAATCAAGTGACAACACCCTCACATACTTAAATTCATTTATTGGTACTCAAAGCACAAAATCTCAAAGTCCTTTGCAAAAACCATAGAAAAAGCTGCAACAATTTGCTTTGACTTAGTAATGGGAACACTGTTTTGATGTCCATACACACAGCGGGGATTGATGGCGGCCGCATGATCATTCTGCCATCGGCTGTGTGGCAGGTTGGTTATAAGGGCCCCCATATATGCGAACTTTAGGAAAATTACAAAAACAAATTGTGTGTAAGTCAGTGGTTTGGTCTTAATTTCAGTGGCAATTTGTCTAACTAAGTGCCATGAAAACATGTACAGGCACCAGTGTTTAAAAAAGAGCTCCCCCATAAGGCCTGTACTGACAATTGTAATGAAGCAGAGTATAAGTTAAACAACATGAATCGCCAGAGATGAAAAAAATATTAAAGAGCAGAATGCCTTGTTCTTTATTGAACTCAAATTATGATCTGATCTTACAAACATTTTCCCTATCTATTTATACTAATTTTATTGCTGATGACAGCTGTTGATGTTTACTGCTACTGACCATTGCGGCTCACGGGTATTGGGTTTCATTCTGACGATCGACTTTGTTTATGCTTCGTCGTGTTTGCGTTACCATGGTGGCTTTGGCTTTGTTTATGCTTCGTTGTGTTTATGCTTCGTCGTGATAACTGCGCAGCCTCGTGATAACTCTTCCCCTCTTGAATCGATTGTCCTCGATCATTAAAAATATGGGAGATTGTTAAATCTTTGGAGTGGTATCTCTGGGTGTGGGGGTGCTTTTTCTGGTGACAACATTCTCCGTTTGGCGTGTTTTTCAGGAACCGTCTCTTGTATGATTACCTTTGTGCCACCGTTTTTAGACAGGAGGTTGTGAATTATGGCTAGTACGAGGAGTACTCCTATAAAGAGAATGATGGAATAAGTGGTTATCTGGTGGGTGTTGCTCTTAGTTTGCAATGATTGGATTCTATTTGTGTTATTGATGTGATTGATGTATTCATCATTTCTAGGGAAAGTAGTTCCTTGTACTGATTTTCCTTTGGATTGGGTTGGAATATTGCGGGTAGTACTCTGATTACTGATGCTTCTCTGGAGGTGAATGGTCCCCGTTGACAATAATGGTAGTGTTGTGAAATTTTATCAGGAATGTTCCGTGGAGGTTGTGGGAAGTGGTTTCGAATTCGAGGATGCCGGTGAACTGGTTCAGTAGTAAAACGCCGGTGGAGATTTCGTCTAAGGTTGAGATATGTTGAGTGTTGATGGTGTTGCAGGTTGTTTAGTAATTCAATCTTAAATTAATCCAAACTTTTAAGCACATTTTCATCTTTCAACCAGCCGATGGTCATAAATAATTATCCGAATTGTTTCCAACCCCAATGTATTTGCTAATTAATAATCATTAATATTATTATATTATACACTGTAGTATAATATTCTCCTTAAAATCAGATGACTAATTTGTCTATATAATACAACTCAACACTTACTGTTTTCATTTGCCTAACGCACGGTTGTAATAACTTTCTTAATTTCACTTTCGCATTGTCTCTTGGCGTAAGCGCAACGAAACAAATAAATTGCATCTAATAGCACTAGAGTATAGTGTTTCATTTATTAAACTGCACCTACCATCAGTTAACTATCTGAGCACTATCCATCAACATACTTAGTGAAGAACTCGAATTTACCATTCGATTTAAAAAATATTAAATCGACAAACATTGGCGACCGCGACAGGACACAATATTTAATCGGTATACAGTGTCCTCTAATTCAATTCGATTAGTAATTATAATAATACGATTCACTTGATCGAACTGTGCTCGCTCTTTATATATAAAAAAAAAAAAAAAACAAACGATGACAAATAAGGAAATTGCGGCCGCGAAAATAAAACGTGCTTCGTGAAAGAAGTGCTCTTTCAATTGCTGAGCTAGAAACAAGGCTGGGAATGCTCGAGGCATATGCCTCCAAATTCGATAGCATTCAAACAGAAATAGAAGTTCTTGATGAGGAAGACCTTCAAGGTGATAAGCGATATTCATTTGAGGACAATTATTGTGCTCTGAAAACTAAAATTCCCACGCTTGTTGCATCGAAAAAACCTCGTGCACTTCCTCACTGTGCTGATGAATCTCTTGTCGTGCAATCACCGAAGACTAAGAATGTAAACCTTCCTAAAATTACGTTGACTAAGTTTTCTGGCAACTACATAGAATGGCCAAATTTTCAGTCAATGTTTTTAACCTTAGTGGACTCGGATGAGGAACTATCTCCAGTTGAAAAGTTTCAATACCTGCGCTCATGTTTAATGGATTCCGCTCTTCGTACCATTGATACCTTGGAAATCAAAGGAGAAAACTACCCGAAGGCCTTAAGTATATTAAAGGAAAGATTCAAAAACAACCGATTAATATTTCAGGCTCATATTCGTGAACTTTTCGAGCTTCGAGGTATCTCTTCAGGATCAGCGCTTTCATTGCGAGATTTATCTGATGCGGTCAATTCACATTTGCGAGCCTTGCAAACTCTTGGAACCAGCGAGCAGCTTGCAGATGGTCTACTCTTGTTTTTGATTGGGGCAAAGCTGGACGGTCAAACGCAGAGCACGTAATTCCAACGTGGAAGGAAATGGCATCCTTTTTGGAGAAAAGATGCCAGACTCTGGAGAATTTAGAAAGCGCTCTTCATCAAAACTCATCAAAGAAAGGAAACAACTATAATAGCGAGGCTTATAAAACAAGCTCGCGCAAGGTATTTCATACGTTTACTACTAACCCTTTGCAAATCTAAGGGTTGTAAGCATTGCAAAAGACGACACAATACCTTACTTCACTTGACGAACAACAATTCTTCTAATCAATCTGGGAGTGTAGGAAAATCAGGATCTTTACCACCTGCTTCTGTATCAAATCCCCTACCGAGCTCATCATATATGTTTCGTAATAATTCTAATGTTCTTACATTATCATCACATTTGGATCCATCTTCTCAACATCCCAGTTCATCTAATCATTTCGTCTTCCTTGCAACGGCTGTTGTTCTGGTTCGTGACAAATACGGCAAGTTCATGCCAGGTAGAGCCCTACTAGATTCGGCTTCCCAACTACATTTTGTTGCTCGCCAGTTTGCACAACTTTTGGCAGTAAATAAAACCAACATAGAGATGTCAATAAGTGGGATTGATAATGCACAGGCCTCTGTTAGCCAGAAAACTAGTATCACATTCCGATCTAGGATCAATGATTACAGCCATACAATCGAATGCTATATTTTACCATCGATATAAGATTGCCATCCAAATTATCAGATTAACCCTAATTCACTTAAAATACCAAGCGAGCAATATCGAGCTGGCTGACCTTTGTTCTACAGAGCAAATAAAATAGATATGCTGATTGGAGCTTCACTCTTCTTTGATTTGCTCTGTGTGGGACAAATCCGTTTAGGAGATAACAGACCCACTATTAAGAAAACTCGATTGGGTTGGATAGTTTCCGGTATCTGCGACTTAGACAGAACGAAAGGCATACATATGTCTGACAGTTCGTAATCTTAAATGCGATTCAATAAGTGAGGAGAGTGATCGTCTCAATGATCTTTTAAGGCGTTTCTGGGAAATCGATTCTCAGGATCATCCCAGCCAAACCAATTCACTCGAAGAGAATGATTGCGAAAATCATTTCGTAAAATCACAATATACGGTGCTCATCGGGACGGTATGCTGTTAAATTGCCATACAAACTTTCGCCATCAAACTTAGGAACGTCGTTTGAGATAGCTAGAAAAAGGTTCTTTAACTTGGAGGCTAAATTAAATCGAAGTCCTCATATTAAGCAACAGTATGTAGATTTTATAACCGAATATAAGAAACTTAATCATATGACCTTGGCATCAATGGATGTTCTAAAGGGAAATCATTGTTTTTTAACACATCACTGTGTATTGAAGGAGGACACCACAACAACCAAACTTCGAGTGGTGTTCGATGGTTCGTCAAAAACCACTTCTGGTCTGCCTCTGAATGATATCCTTATGGTCGGACCAACAATTCAGGGCGATTTATTCAGTACCCTTTTGAAGTTTCGCACACGTCGATTAGCAATGACAGCAGATATTGCTAAAATGTATCGCTGTGTTAAAATTCAAACCCCAGATGACAACTTGCAATGCATCCAGTGGCGCGATCATAGCTCTGAAGAGCTTCAGATTTTCAAGTTGAACACCGTCACGTACGGTACTGCACCAGCTTCCTTTCTTGCCATTCGCAGTCTAAAACAGCTTGCTCTCGATGAAATGAGCAATTTTTCATTGGGATCCAAGATTGCGATGTCAGATTTCTACGTGGACGACTTGCTTACTGAAGGTGACACGCTTGAAACTCTCCTTGAAATCAAAGCTCAGGTCCCATCACTATTATCGACTGGTGGTTTCCATTTGCGAAAATGGTGTTCCAACTCGCATGAACTTTTACAATCAATTTCGTCTGAGGAAAGAGAAGAGTTTCTGCAAGTAAACGACGGAAACGTTACTAAAGCGCTAGGCCTTATTTGGGAGCCGAAATTGGATGAGTTTTGGTTTACGCTGAAGGAACCTTTACTAGTAAAAACTATCACAAAGCGGTCCGTAGTTTCATCTATTGCACGATTATATGATCCCCTTCGATTGGCAGGGCCAGTTATTGTACAAGCAAAGATCTTTGTGCAAACTCTGTGGAAACTTAAATTGCATTGGGATGAAGCCCTTCCGGCAGCGATTCATTCGCAGTGGCTCCAGTTTTGGAATGAATTGCAAATTATTAACAAAATAAAACTGCCTCGGTACGCATTTCATCCTCAAGCACAATTTCAATTGCATGGCTTTGCTGATGCTAGCTCACAGGCATTTGGTGCTTGCATCTATGTACGAAGTGAATATAAAGATAAAGGGGTACAAGTAAGACTTCTTTGCTCCAAGTCAAGAATCGCTCCAATAAATACCATTTCCATTCCGAGACTCGAACTCTGTGTGGCACTTGCATTGGCAGAGTTAATGCAGCGCGTGACTCAAATTATAATGGTTGAATTTACTGAAATTTGTTGTTGGTCGGACTCTACAATTGTGTTAAGTTGGCTAAAATCGCCAGCCTGTGCTTGGGGCACATTCGTGGCGAATAAGGTAGCGAAAATTCAAGGCCTTACCGAGACGTACAAATAGAAACATACTCGAAGTGACCAAAACCCTGCCGACCTACTTTCTTGTGGAATGGGACCTTCGAGTTTATACACATCTGATCTTTGGTTTCATGGACCTTCATTTTTATTGAAGCCATGTTACGAATGGCCAACACCTCTGGAGCAGTTTCAAGAACATGATACACCTGAGAGCAAAACAACAAGGACAGGTTTGCTAGTATCTAACAAAGTCGACTTGACAATTCGATGTAAATTTCTTAACAACCTCAACCGTTTAACTCGAACCTTTGCATACGTTAAACGTTTCATAGCAAACGCCTCGTCACCGGTGGAAAAGAGGGCTTACGATGCATTTACCACTGAGGAACTAGACGTAGGCTTAAAATTAATAGTACGAATAATTCAATCCGTGTCATTCCCTAATGAACTCAAAAAACTCAAATCTGATGTTGATATTGAACGGAATAGTAGTCTGAAGGGTCTTATGCCTTTTATTGATGATTTTGGTCTTTTACGTGTGGGCAGAAGATTAAAAAACTCTTCGTTCGAATTTGATTCCAAGCACCAGATAATACTGCCAAGATCCCACCGATTCACAGAAACACTAGTTACGCACTTTCACATTACGAATATGCACGCAGGATGTCAAGCACTGACGACGTTATTAAGGGAACGTTTTTGGCCCTTAGGAGGAAGACATAATATAAGGAGGATCATCAACAAATGTTTTCGATGTTTTAGAGCTCGCCCAGTGGTGTTAAGACAGATTATGGGAGATCTACCGGAACATCGAGTGAAGCCGTTTAGGCCATTCTTACATTGTGGAATCGATTTTTGCGGACCATTTTTTATAAAATCAGGAATTCGAGGAAAGGGTCCCATAAAAATCTACGTCAGTCTCTATCCACCAACGCCTTTTTGTCAGTACTTCGGAGATTCATATCGAGAAGAGGAAAGCCGCGCGTAATATATTCCGACAATGCCACGAACTTTGTTGGTGGCAATAGTAAATTATTGGAGTTAAGGCATCTATTTGATACTAGTCAAAACTCGTTTGATAGTATGCAAAGGTCGTGCGCCGATGAAGGGATCAATTGGAAGTTCATTCCCGCACGGTCACCCCATTTCGGTGGATTGTGGGAGGCCGCAATCAAAATAGCAAAATACCACTTACGCCGTGTTGTAGGTTATGACTCGTTGAGATTTCACGATCTGCACACTCTGATTTGCCAAATAGAGTCAATAATAAACTCTCGACCTTTATATCCCATTTCAGATGACCTGAATGATTAGATTAGATTAGATAGATTTTTATTTTTATACTAAAAAAGTTTAACAAAATAGTGTATAAACAAAAATCGGTTAGCATGGCATTGCCGTCTGCCTGGTTGACAAAAAGTTAACAAGTTAGTTAGTTAGTTTAGTTTTGAAAACTTTATTTAAACTTTAATAATACTTAAATACAATTTCATAATCTTAAGTTAAATATGGTTTGGCCCACGGCCGTCTACCAGATTGACAATTTATTTTTCGCATTTATATTTTAATACACATTGATATTTAAAAGTCTCCTTCTATAATACGTGCTCTGTAGGTAAATGCGGTTAGTGCATATTTATATAGAACTTCCCAACCAAGGTTGCCGTTCAAAATGTTCAAGACCTCATTCATATCCAATGCAGTTACGCCAAAGTATCTCACACGAAACTCATTTAAGATAGGGCATCTGGCAATAAAATGGTATACATCCTCCCTTTCTTGAAGATTACACAGGTCACATAGAACTGACCGGTCTGGTCGATGTGGGATGTAATTTAAATTTATTATTTCCCCTCTTAGTTTAAATATTAGGCTAATCATATTCAGCGGAAAGCGGTTGAGAAAGTACGTATGTTGTTGAAGATTATAGTTGAGTTTACTGTAAATCATTCTATACTGGGAAGTTTCAGCTTCCGTTTTGCAACAATCATAAGTAGTGTAGCTTGCTCTCTCTAAAAGTTTTTTAAATACCATCCTTAACTCAGCAGAGTTAATATCTGCTGCAATTCTCACGTTTTCACCAAAACTCTCCCCCAGCTCTTCCCACTTTTCGATAAGGTTTCCTCTTGTTGATATGGCTCTCTTAAGCACTAGTTTAGGCAGCCGTCCATCTTCCATCTCCAACACTTTAATGATAAAATCGAAATGCAGCTTAAGCGTGTCTAAAAATAGAGGTGGCACTGTTGTTTCCAAATGCAGCATATAATTAGGGGTGCAGGTTGGTAGCCGGAAAATGCGTTTCAGAAAATACCTCAGGAATCTTTCAACCTCATCAAACTGACAGTAACCCCAAACTTGAGCGCCGTATAGCAATATAGAGATTGCAGTCGCACGAAATAATTTAAGTTTTGCGCTATGTTCAATAAATTTATTATTGATGCAACGGCCCCATACTGAAGAAACAGCTCTCTTCGCCTCCGCTAGTTTGAGTTGGAAATGTTTTCGCATGTTCAGATTCGCCGTAATTAATACACCTAGATATTTATACTCCCGAACTATTGAAACGTTTTCTCCTTTGTATGTCCATTTTTCATTACGAGAATATCTACCACCACCATCTCTGAACACCATCATTTTAGATTTTTCTAAATTTACAGACAGATTCCAAAAGTTCCTTCCACTGATTCAGATAGAAAAACTATATCGTCTGCGAAAAGGAGTCCTGGTATCTGCATACTTCCAAACTGAATTCCCCCTCCAATTGCATCCATTATATCATTTATAAATAAAATGAAAAGTAACGTGCTCAGAACACATCCTTGCCTGACTCCCATTCGTGTTGTAAAGTCTTCCGATACAAGCTCACCATCCCATACATAAGCGACGTTGTTTTCGTACATCGCTTGTAATAAAACGACAATTTTGCTGGAGATTCCCATCTTAAATAGCTTATAAAAAAGTGCTTCACGTGCAATAGAATCAAAAGCAGCACGAAAGTCAACGAAGAAAGCATATAACTTCTTGTTTCTTCTTTTGAAGCTCTCCGCAATGTTCGTCAGGATGAATATTTGGTCTAAAGATGAATAGTTTCTCCTAAACCCCGCTTGAAATTCATTCAGAATCTTCTTATTCTCAATCCACTGTGTTAGCCTGTTGAAAATTATAGCACTAAACAACTTCACTGATGTATTCAGGAACGAAATGCCTCGATAGTTTTCAGGGTTATCGTATGATCCTTTTTTGTTTAGGGGAAATATTATTGCTCTTTTAAAGCTATTTGGAACACTCGTTGTCTCAAATATCCTATTGTATTCCTTGGTTAATGCGGACAGGAATTCAGTTGAGCAGTTTTTAAAGAATTCAGCTGGAATTCGGTCGTCTCCTGGAGCTTTACCAACTTTCGACTTTACGATTGCACTCTGTACTTCAGAAATTGTAAATGCAACATCTAGGAGATCATCTGTAAAAAATGGTGCTGCGTATTGAGGAAGAGGCGAAAATTGCGGGGTGTTAAGCAGGTTCTTAAAATAGTCGCGAAGTTCAGATGCTTGTAAGGATGATGAAATGAAATTCGTTCTCCCGTTGATAGTTTTGGCGGCTTTCCAAAATTCTGCTGAGGACCTTGACGAATTTAAGACGGCTACGGTTTGTTGCTCCAGTTGTTTTCTTTTTACAAAACAGAGATGTTTAAAGTCCCTATTGGCGACTGCATATATATTTTTGAAAAATGTAGTATTGTAGTTCCTTAAGAGCCTAAGAAACGAAAAGGATTTTTTTCTGGCTTTATAGCATTCAGCGTCAAACCAGACCTGTTTGAGAGTACCCTTACGCTTTCCTGTAGTTTTTGTTGGAACAGCTTCAATTATAATTCTAGTAAGGTCCTCCATGTGCAGTGGCTTGTTTTCCAATCTTCGTTTAAAAATTTCCTGATCTAAATTATTTTGAAATATAGTTTGAAATCGATCTCTCCATATCAACTTTGGCAGTAGTCTCAGTTGCTTCGTGCTGAGCGCTTCTTTCGATTCCTGAACTATGCATGAAATTTCCAAGGGCATGTGGTCTGAGAAAACTTGTGCAGCTATACTGAAGTTGCTCAGAATAGAGCACCACTTCCCCGACATTAAACAGTAATCAATAACTGAACACGCCGTTCCTCGAATAAACGTATATTCGCCATTCGGGTCTCCTTTACAGCTTCCATTTAAAATCCTTGCGTCTAAAGCATCAGCAATTTCCAGTATTTTAGTCCCTTTACCATCACACACTTCATCTTTTGATCTGCGGGTTGGATTAATAATTGTTGCTACAGATCCACTTACAAAATTATTTTGCGACATTCCAATCCTTGCGTTAAAATCACCAACAAGAAGCAAATCCATTGACCCTAAATCCTGTAATGCGTCGCAAAGCTGGTCATAATCCCTTTTCCAGTGATTACAGTTCAGGTAAATGGGTACAATAAAGAGGTCATATCCTTTGGTTTTTACCTGTAAGATATCCATTTCTTCAGCTCGCTTGAAATTCAAAACAACTCCTTCCAGGCACTTTCTATAGCCTAGTAGTTCCCCTCCACTTCCTCTTCCAAATGTATTTACTTTCACTGCTGGAATCCACTTTAATTCATAGTTCCTAAATATTGTTTTAAATTTCTCCTCCTCATCTTCTAAAACATGTGTTTCAAAAATTACAAATATATCAAAACTTTTTACATAATCAAAAAACTTCATTTGAAAAAACTTATTTTTGAGTCCTGCGACATTATATCCTAATATTTTTAATTCTAAACATTTTATCTGATTCTGGTAGACGGGACCGTCTCAATTCAATTTATAATGTAAACGATCACCTGCTTGTTCTCTCGAGCGCATGCTTGTGTGCGCCCCCAAATTTTCTGCATGTTGCACAGTGGCTGATTCGCAAATATGAAGCGATGAAACGTTGCCAACTTCCGACGACAAACTTGACATTTTGTGTTTGACATTGTTTACGTTTTTGTTAGCTCGATGGACTTCATTCATAAAATGTTGAACACTAGAAAACAATGTAAAATCGCCGCCGAAAATTGTGCGTAGCACCACCATCGGGTCGTTTTTGCCACATTTCAAGCCGTGCGCCAAATCCCATGTAAAAGTGTTTTTCGAAATGAGTAGCTTATCGTCTTTTAGCTGGGTGTTCACAAGAGGAAACCTATCGCGAAGAAATTTAGCAATTGGTAGCAAGTTGTTTTTCCTACGACGCGTGTTGTACGGGAGATCTTTGTGAATGTGGATTTGTGTGCCTTTTAATTTTTTTGCATTTCGGAGTATTGTCCAAGCATCATTTCGCGACTTCATTTTTACAATTATCATTGCAGTACGTGTGCCAGGAGAAGATACCGCATGTGCATAGTCAATTACGGAGCATGTATCAGCAGTGCCCAACAGGCTGGTGCAAACAGACTAACAATTATTAATCAATTATTAATTATAGCCTAATAGCACAGAAATTAATTAATTCTTTATTTTTCTTCTTTTTCTTTTTCTTCAGAAGTTTCCATTTAAAACTCTTTCTCTGTATTGTAAAGCAATTTTGCAGTACCTGGTTAGTGTAGTGACATTATTTTCATTAAGGATTTGCAAGACTTGGTTCTCCGATAAGACCTCGTTTCCAAACACAGATTTCCTTGTTTCTCGCAAAATTGGGCACTTGCCAACAAAATGAAAAGTATTCTCCCTCTCAGATAAATTGCACATGCCACAGACTATCGGTAGCTCATCCCTATGGGGTACATAATTTAGTTTCAGGAGCTCTCCACGCAGTTTTAGGACCGTTGCTATTTCTTCTATGCTGTACTCATCCCGGAAGTAATTATTGTGCTGCAAGTTGTGGCATAACCGGCTGTAGACTCCTCAATGGAGTGACCCTGATGCCTCCTCTAGAAATCTTTCGCTGATCTGCTCATCCACACGCGTGATTAATTGGTAAAGTTTAGGCTTCCAACTCCTCGCATCTTCCACACTAAGCTCCATTCCACATCCACTAGCTAATTCCAGCCACTCTTTGTACCATCCAGTTTTATTTCTCATAGATTGTAGAACTGCTTTCTTCGGAAGTCTATAGTCTGGCATGTTTAGTACTCTAAGCACGTAATCCACTTGTAGCTTTAGGGTTTTTACAAAGAGTGGTGATAAGCCTGTCTCCAACATGAGCATGTAATTTGGCGTGTTCGGTGGCAGATGAAATGCTCTCTTTATATAGAACCTAAGGAGTTTTTCCACCGTTTTAAATTGTTTTCCTCCCAATACTTGAGCAGCATAGAAGAGAATGGATCGCGAAACTGAATCAAAAACTTTATATTTGCTGCTATGAGCTATATATTTGTTGTTGAAACATTTTCTCCAAGCAATGTTGATGGCTATTTTCGATTTCGACAATTTCTCTTTGAGGTGCCTTTCCATATTGAGATTTCTCGTAAAATACACTCCTAGGTACTTATACTCCTTCACCACTTGGATAGTTTCCCCATTAAAGTGCCATTTTTCATTCGTGCAGTTTCTGCCTCCACCTCTTTTAAAAATTATTATTTGAGACTTACTCAAATTTACCACCAGATTCCACATTTTGCAGTATTCGGAGAGTCGGTTTATTGTAAGCTGTAGAGATTCGGGTGAGTACGACAAAAGCACTACGTCGTCTGCAAAGAGAAGGGCTTTAATCAATACACCTCCATATTCAACCCCTCCAGGTAAAAAATCCACTATATCCTCAATGAAGAGTGCAAATAAACTTGGACTGAGAGCACAACCTTGCCTTACCCCTGATCCCGAATGAAACCATTCTGATAAGCCCTCACCATTCCATACAGCTGCTTTGGTATCCTCGTACAGATTTTTAATCACACGTCCGAACTTCAGCGACATGCCCATGCCAAAGAGTTTGTAGAATAAAGCATTCCGGTCCACTGAGTCAAAAACTGCCTTGAAGTCCACGAAGAATACATATAGTTTCCTATTCCTCAGGAGAAAGGAGTCCTTAATACTATTTAAAACAAACACGTGATCAACAGTTAAATATCCTGGTCGGAAAACCGCTTGATATTCTTTGAGCAGATTATTGGTATCTATCCATGCAGTTAGTCGACTTTGCAATATCGATGTAAAAATTTTATATGACGCATTTAAGAATGAAATGCCTCTGTAGTTCCCTGGGTCCGTCATATAACCTTTTTTATGAATCGGAAAGATCAGGGCTTCCTTGAAGCGCTGTGGTATTATCCCATTTTGCAAATGTTGTTGAACAAGTAGGTAAGATTCGTGTTCAGTTCGTTAGTACCATATTTGTAGAATTCGGCTGGTATCCCGTCCGATCCTGCAGCTTTACCATCCTTAAGACTACTAAGCGCCTCAACAACGTCCTGCAATACAATTGGCCTATCCAACATTTCATTCTGGAAGCCAGGCATGGCATACTGCATTTTAAGCGTACTGTCGGATGGGTTCAGAAGCCTCTCAAAATGAGCTTGAAGGACGGTTAGGTTTAGTGCCCTGTCTATGACATAATTTCCACCATTTAGTTTTTTAGCCAGATTCCAGAATTTTGAGGGATTATTACACTGCACTAGTCTTCGAGCTTCAGATTCAGAATGCATTCTCCTTTTTGCTGCGCAAAGCCCTTTAAACTCTATATTAGCCTTAATGTATGAATTTTTCATAGCAGATTCATTAAAAATTCGGAATAATTTCAGCCATCTGAACGACAGTCGCCTCGCCTTACTGCACTCATCATCACACCAAGGTTCTTTGTATCGTTGTTGTTTGTAATTTTGTTGGTTGTTGATTGGGAACAATTCCTTTATAATATGTTCAATTCTGTCGAAGTCCACATAATCCCGGGATTGTAGCTGCTCCTCCAATTGCCTTCTATATGCCGATGCTTTAGCCTTGTTCCATATTAGCTTCGGGAGAAGATTCATATTCCTTGCACCCAAGTCACCCGTTACTATCAGCTCAAAGGTCACAACAATAGGGAAATGATCTGAATATAGAACTTGCATCACTTCGAAGTCTGTTATAAGGGTGCCCCATTTACCTCCTGCTAAACAATAATCGTTGACGGATGTCCCTCGTCCTCCCACAAATGTGAACTCTCCCTGTTTGTCACTCAGACTTGTACCATTCAGCACTCGTAGTCCAAACGAATCACAAAATTCCAACAACTGCGTACCCTTTGCATTACAAATTTGATCTTTAGATTGACGACTTATTCCAGCTAATCTGTTTCCCATACCTTCTTCTTTGCCCACTCTTGCGTTCAGATCTCCTATCACACAAACGTGTCGGTTACCGCAGCACATCACTACTTCGTGTAGCTTCTCAAAATCACTAGCCAATGATTGCAATTTAAATACGATGGTACTATACAAAATATTTCCGGACCATATTTGAAAGAAACATATATCCCATCCTCTAAAATTATGAATTCGCTGTTGATGTTATTAAGATCTCTTTTGAATCCAAAAAAGCATCCTCCACTGGCTCTGCCCCTCTCACGTAGCCTAACCGCTGGAATCCACTTGAATTCATAGTTTGGAAACGTATTTTCAAAGTTACTGTAACTATTCTCCTCTATAAATGTTTCATATAAAAAAATAAACTCGAACTGATTAATAAAATTATAAAATTCACTAAATAATGCCTTATTTCGTAAACCAGCTATATTATACGATAGTATTCTAAATGCTCTTTTCTCAAAACTTATGTTATTGCTACTATTACTATTATTGTTATTAGGGCAGACGGCATTACAATTAAAAATTATTTTTAGGCACTGCTCCCCTTCGGACGCCACTGGTATTTGGCCTTGTGTTTGCACCATAAGCTCTCATGTATTCACCTCAACTGGCAGGTGTCATCGATCAGCTGCTGGAGAATTGGTATTCCGCTGTCACCTTCGCATCGCAAGTTGTTGTTGCTGTCGTAGTAGAACTCCTTGTCTCCAACTTTTAATGTTTGCCCACGTGTTTCAGTTTTGATGTTTCTGTTTTCCGTAGTAATTTCTGTTTTTAATTTTAATAGACGCCTCCTTCTTTCCCGTGCTGCTGTAGTGTAGTCTCTGTGTATAGAGATGCCAGTGCTTCGAATTTTTGGTGCTGAATTCAGAATGCGACCCACGTCATCTCGTTTGCGCAGTTTTACAATGACGTTCTCAATGTTATTATTAGAGCGCAGTGCCCGAGTATCCGTCACTAGAGCGGCATCCGTTGTACTCAGTAACTCCAAACACATTTCCTTGACTCTCGTCTCTGCATCCACACCAGTTTGTGCCGGCATATGCACCACCACATTCCTTTCATTCGCTTTTTTTTCCAAGAACTCTAGTTTGCGTTCCAAAATGGTGCAGCGAGTTTCCATTTGTTGTACTTGACTTTGCAGTGTCGAATTACTCCTTTGAAGGGCCTGTATTTCGGAGGTGATTCCCTCTAGATCCTCTCTGGTGGGCAAATTTTTTAACTTGTCATCCAGTAAATTTGCCATTGAACCTTCGATTAGTGCCTTAAGCTCGTGCACGGACATATTTCCAACAGCAGCGTTGCGATTGGCAATTTTTGTCTGGTTGGAGGGAGATTCCGGGGAAATATCCATAATACGTCTCTTAGGTTGCGGAGCGTTGGGGAGCAGGGGGATTGATTCAGTAGTGTTGTTATTTATTTTTTGTGGTGTTCTTTGCATTTTAGTACCGTTACTCATTGCAATTTAGGGTAATTTATTTTTTTCCTCAAGAATAAGCAGACGACTCACCTAATTTTGTGGTTAGGGAATTCTTGTTGGGTACACTTTGCGAAACTTTTGAAATTTTTTTTGTAATAAAAGTAATAACTTGTATTTTCGAAGAAAAATGCGTAGCTAGGCGTTGGTACGTCAACGGTCCGCGTTGCCAACCCGGATGATCTTAGTGTGTTAACTCCTGGACACTTCTTAGTTGGTGGGCCTCTAACATCCATCTCAGAGCCCGACTTTACGATGCAAAAAATAAATCGTTTGGCGACGTGCCAACTGATTCATAGCATGCAGCAGAACTTTTGGAACAAGTGGGTCAAGGAATACCTTTCCACTCTTCAAAATCGTCGAAAATGGAATTCTTCTGCAAGAAACGTATCCATAGGTACCTTAGTTCTCGTTAAGGATGAGAACTTGTCACCGTTAAAATGGCCGCTGGGACGAGTTGTGAACATCTTTCCTGGTTCTGATAAGTTAGTTCGGGTGGTGAATGTCAAAATCCAATATGGAATCGTGAAGCGCGCAATTACGAAAATCTGCATATTACCAACTGATGACAACAATAGAGAAGATCAAGATGTTATTGAAACCAAGGGTGTTCAACGCGGGGAGAATGTTTCGTATTTCAGTTTTAAATTAATCCAAACATTTAAGCACATTTTTAGGATCTTTCAACCAGCCGATGTTAATAAATAATTATCCGAATTGTTTCCAACCCCAATGTATTTGCTAATTAATAATCATTAATATTATTATATTATATACTGTAGTATAATATTCTCCTTAAAATCAGACGACTAACTTGTCTATATAATATAACTCAACACTTACTGTTTTCATTTGCCTAACGCATGATTGTAATAACCTTCTTAATTTCACTTTCGCATTGTCTCTTGGCGTAAGCGCAACGAAACAAATAAATTGCATCTAATAGCATTAGAGTACAGTGTTTCATTTATTAAGCTGCACCTACCATCAGTTAACTATCTGAACACTATCCATCAACATACTTAGTGAAGAACTCGAATTTACCATTCATTCATTTATTCATTTTCAATGGCCCGCTAATCCTTCATGAGGGTCGCGGGGGTAGGACGCTCAGGTGGACTCTCCATCTTTCTCGATCCTCCGCCATTGACTCCAATTCATCAGTTGGAATCCCTAAGCGGCTCCAGGAGAGATGTCGGACTTGATCCAACCATCTATTTCTAGGCCTTCCGCGAAGTCGCCTACCTGATGGCACGGAAACCATGGCGCGTCTTGGAAGCCGGTCTGGGGGCATACGCACTACGTGACCAAACCATCGAAGCATAGATCGTTCCGTTCGGAGAAGTAGCTGCTCAACGTTGAGCGCCTCGCGTACTCTGGTGTTGTGCACTCGATCCCTACGAGTTATTCCAACAACACCGCGAAGGAACCTCATTTCGGCAGCTTGTATCCGCGATCTTATTCTTTCGGTCACTACCTAAATTTCATGACCATAGGTGAGAGTTGGAACATACACAGAGTTAAAAACCGATAGCTTAGCTTGAACACTAAGTTCGGCCTTCCTTATAACAGATTGGCCAAGCTCTCTCAAAATCGATCCAGCCTGACCAATTCCACAGGATAACGCGGCATTGCTCCTCCCATCACTCGTGAATAGAACCCCGAGGTACTTAAACTTTTCCACCTGCTTCAGTGAGACTCCACTAACATGCAGAGTGCACTGAATGGGTTTTTTGGAAACGACCATTACTTCCGATTTGTTCACGTTGATCTTCATTCCAGCATCATCACAAGCGGCTACAAACCTTTCGAGTGCGCGCTGAAGTTCGGTTTGAGAGGACCCAAGGATGACCAAATCATCCGCAAAGAGCAGATGACTAATCCTTAGGTCTCCCACTTTGAAACATTCCCCGCCACGGCTGCGCTGTAACATCCAATCCATATATACAATGAAGAGGAGAGGTGACAAAACGCACCCCTGGCGGAGTCCAACGCCCACAGTGAAAGGTATTGATTTAACACCGTTTATCCGAACACAGCTTCTACAGTTTGTATATAAAGACTGAATCGCCCTTAACAGGGAACCAGCAATCCCATACTCCTGCAGAACACACCAGAGTTTGCCTCGAGGAACCCTATCATATGCCTTTTCCAAATCCACAAAACAAGTGTAGACAGGTTTGGCATATTCCCAGGCTTTCTCAAGAATCATTCTGAGAGTGAATAACTGGTCGGTTGTGCTTCTACCGGGACGAAAACCGCACTGTTCATCCCCCAAACTGTCCTCAACCACAGCTCTGGAACGCTTTTCTAGCACCTTAGCGAAGACTTTTCCAGGGAGACTTAAAAGAGTCGCTATAGTTGGCGCAATCTCTTTTGTCCCCTTTTTTAAAAAGAGGAACTATCACCCCCATTTGCCAATCACCAGGTGTTTTACCGCATTCTCAGGCCACTTTAATAACACGCGAGACCCATTGAACTCCCTCTTTACCTATAGCCTTGAGCATTTCTGGCCGAATTTCATCCACACCAGCAGATTTGCCAACTTTTAGCGCTTTGATCGCCAAAGTTACTTCCTCTACCGTAGGACTACTTTCCGCCCAACTCTCGACCATAGGTCTGTCATCTTCGGTGCCCTGTTCGGGATTGAGCAATTCTGAAAAGTGCTCGCTCCATCTGCGTAAGATGTCCTCCTCATTGGAAAGAAGTCTACCGTCTTTGGATTTGACTCCTTCAACGATATTCAACTTTTTTCCTCTGAGTCGGCGGACGGTCTGCCAGAACATCTTATTTGCAGATCTGTGGTCACGTTCCAATTTCTCGCCAAACTCCTTCCAAGACTGTTTTTTCGCTGTTTTCACAGCTAATTTGCAAGTTCTTCGCGCCTCAGTGTACCGATTTCGAGAATCGGAGTTCCCCAAGTGAATCCACACCTTAAAGGCTCTCTTCTTCTCTCTGATAGCTTCTTGAACTCCGGGCATTTTAAACCAAGCAGTTCTTTTCTCACCACCAGCCGTTACCATTCGATTTAAAAAATATTAAATCGACAAACACAGGTAGTAGTTAGACTATTTAGTAGGTTAACAATAAATGTATCATTTTGAAGGTTTACAATGTCTTGAGATTTGCAAATAGATAGGAAATTGTAAGTTTTACACGTTGTTGTTGTTCCGTACAATTTGTCGTTATTCTTAAGGATTACATTAAATAAAATTTCTGTTGCGACATTATTTCTTTTTACTGGTTTTATTAAAATATTTTCGTAAATTTCGTTAGTTGTTAAGGGAATATTTATAATATAAAGAATTGTCGAGTTATTGCTTATAATTTTGATTTAAGAAAAATCCAAAGCTTCTTCAATAGTATTATATAGTAACTGTTGTTTGCTTAGTACTCGTACATTTGTTGCAAGTTTAATTTATTTTTTTGATAATTTAATTGTGTTAATCATACCCAACTTAGCCCAGTGAATAGCATAGTTTATGTTTACTAATTCCTCTTTGACAAGTTTAATTGTGTATTGTATGATTGCTATTGTTTCAGAATTTATTTTACTGTTTTCTTTTAACAATTTTTGTATTTCGTTTTGAACTTTGGTAATATTGTTAATTCTTTCACTATATATGACAACAACCAGATCCAAGGGCTCAAAAACAGGAATTACACGTTGTTCTACAAAGCCAACGAAGGTAAAATCAGGGCTTGTATACTTTTAAAAAACAACATAAGGGCATTTCTTTTGAATAATTTCAGTGACGGCGATCTAGTAGCAGTCTCCTGTGAAAGAGAGGGAAGTAAACCGCTGTGTCTGGTCTCTGCATACCTCCCGTACGAGCAGGCGGAGATTCCATCTGTGAAGTTGAAGCAGTTGGTAAGGAAGGACAACTGGCTCTTCATCGTGGGCTGTGATGCAAATGCGCATCACTCACAATGGGGTAGCAGTGATACTAATACAAGAGGTGAGTGTCTTTTTGATTTCATCCTTTCGACCAAGCTCACCATATGCAACAAGGGTTCTACGCCAACTTTTGTAGTAAGGAACAGGCAAGAAGTGATTGATATAACCTTAGCTTCTTGTTCTGTTTACCTAACGGTAGAAAAGTGGAGGGTTTTGGAGGAGGCATCTCTGTCTGATCACAGATGGATACGCTTTCAAATTAATTTCGAGACTAGGGTTAGCAACAGCTACAGAAATCCTAAAAGTACAGACTGGGGTATGTATACAGAGCTAGTAAGGAAACATCTTAAGGATGGGCCTATTCGCAACGGCGATCCTCAAGATATAGATAAGGCGGAAGATAACTTAGGCAAAGTAATGAACATGGCATTCGAAAGGGCCTGTCCACGAAGAAAGAAGTCCAAGAGGTCCCAACCTCCTTGGTGGAGCAAGGAAATCAACTCCAAGAAAAAACAGGTTAGGCATTTCTACAACAGGGCCAAAGAAATAGGAGACGGTACCACATGGGATGAATATATGGACCGCAAGCGGAAGTTTAAGTACTTAATCAGGCAATCAAAAAGAAAGTCGTGGAAGGAATTTTGTCAGTCCATTGCGGATACTAGTGAAGCTTCCAGACTTCGCAAGATGCTAGCCAAAGACACTTCTGTCCCAAGCTTCATCAAAAAATCTGACGGCTCGTGGGCAGAAAGTAGCGAAAAAGTTTTAGAAACGTTAATTGAAGCTCACTTCCCAGGAAGTAGATCGCCAATGGATTCTACTACTAATAGCTACTCGTACAATGGTAGGTCAATAGGGGATGACGTGGAGAATCTCATTACATGGAAGAATCTGCGATGGGCCATTATGTCATTCGCACCATTCAAAGCACCAGGCCCTGATGGAATTTTGCCAGCTATGCTGCAAAAAGCTCCAGCCAAGGTCAGAAGCAGGCTTAGGGAAATTTTTAAACATTGTTTAAGGTCATGTTACGTACCAGTGGCATGGAGGGAAATGCGGGTTATATTCATACCTAAAGCAGGTAAACCAAGCCACACTTCAGCGAAAGACTACAGACCCATAAGTCTCTCGTCATTCCTCCTCAAGACACTTGAAAGACTTCTTGATATTCACATCAGAAGTAAGTGTTGCAACGGGATTCTATGCAAAGCTCAGCACGCATATCTGAAGGGGAAATCGGTGGAAACAGCTTTACACGACGTAGTAGGGAAGATAGAGACTAGCCTTCACCATAAGGAATACGCACTAGCAGCCTTCCTAGATATAGAAGGGGCGTTCAATAACGTAGAAGGAAGGGCCATCAAACAGGCCCTGGAAACAATGCACGTCGAGCATAGCAATACCAATTGGCTCTGCAATATGCTCGGCACTAGAAACATTAACTCCACTATCGGAAACAGTTCAATAAGAAAATCCGTTACCAGGGGGACTCCCCAGGGAGGCGTTATCTTACCCCTCCTCTGGGTTCTAGTCATCGATGAGATACTTAAAGAACTAAGCAACACAGGCATAAGCGTCACTGCTTATGCAGAGGACGTGGTGATTTTAGTTCAGGGCAAGTTCCTTGACACATTAAGTGAAATTATGGAATCAGCTCTCAATAGTCTAGAAAAATGGGCTAGAGGGTGTGGACTACACGTCAACCCGGATAAAACCGAATTGGTACTCTTCAGCAAAAAATACAAGATACCACCCTTCAAACTGCCTAAGCTAGCAGGGGTGGAGCTTTCCCTTTCGGATCGCGCTAGATATCTTGGGATAATGCTAGATAGGAAACTAAATTGGAAACTTAACATACAGGAAAGGGTCCGCAAAGCTTATAATGCTCTTTTCATCTGTGAGCCGACCGCGGGGAAAAAATGGGGCCTGAAGCCCGCAATGATGCACTGGCTATACATCATGGTAGTCAGACCCATACTCACGTATGGGGCTCTTGTGTGGTGGAAGGCAACGAATACGAAAAACACACGGGATATGTTGGCCATGGTACAAAGAACAGCTTGCATTGCCATCACGGGTGCTCTACGCACAACACCTACGGCTGCACTTGAGATCTTTCTGATCTTTTACCATTAGACCTACAAATTAAATTTCAAGCGGGCAATAGTGCGCTTCGGCTCACTAACGTTGGTCTCTTCAGGACTAATAACATAGGACACAGCTCCATTCTCAAGGAATCTTTTCCCGGAATCCCTGACGAATCGGACGATATACTTGGCACCTTAGACTTCGACACACTATACGAAGTACTGTATCCAATTAGAGAGGACTGGCGAAGGAAGACAGTCTCTGTCCATAACGAGATTGCAATATACACAGATGGTTCTAAGACCAACGAGGGCACGGGGTCAGGTATTTACTCGAGAGATACGAACCTACAGGTGGCCCTGAGACTTCCGGACACATGCAGTGTGTTCCAAGCAGAGGTTCTAGCTGTACTTAAGGCTGCGGAATTACTTGAGATGGGATCAATATCCGATAAGAATATCGCCATCTACATTGACAGTCAGGCTGCGCTAAAGGCGCTAGAGTCTTACGTCACCAAATTTGATATAATCAGGAATTGCCGCACAATGCTTAGGGCATTATGTACGCAGAACCGAGTCAGATTATGCTGGGTACCTGGACACTGCGATATTGAAGGCAACGAGCAGGCCGACGCGTTGGCTAAAAGAGGAGCGGGGCTCCCACGTAGCGATATAATTGGTAGTATTAAGCCACCAGGGTGTGTGGCCAAGGGAATTATTCGGGATAAAATCATTGACACGGCTAATCTAAGATGGTCAAACATAGATGGTCACAGGGTGTCTAAGGCCTTGTGGCCTGTGCTAGATCGCAGAAAATCTGGGGAGATAATCAAGTAAGATAGATCGAGGTTAAGAACAGTGATAGGAATACTCTCTGGCCACTGTTTCCTAAGGAGGCATGCCATGAGACTAGGGTTATCCGATACGGATGTTTGTAGGTACTGCGACGACCTACATGTCTCAGAGGATATAACTCATATACTCTGTGAATGTCAAGGAATTGCCAGGACAAGGCTAAAGTATCTTGGAAGATACTTCTTCGATAACCTTGAAGAGGTGAGGTCCCTAAACCATAACAAGGATCTTTTCAGATTCTGTAGGGAGATTAATTGCTTGGGAGAATGGGTTTAGGTCTTCTGCCGTGAAGGTTCCCTAGGGATCGCGATGGGCCCACTTTGGTGCCTAGTGTTTTATGATAACCTCATAACCCTACCTAACCTAACCTAACCTAACCTTCACTATATAATTGGTTTATGATAATTTACAAATACACAAATATTTGGCACAACAGCTCTTTAAAGTGCCAGGGCCTAGCTTCTCGCAACCACTCATGTTGTGTGCGTGATATTTTTCACACGAATGGAAGGGTCCTACAGTTTAATGCCGACTCCGAACGGCAATTTGAGAAGCTTTTTCGTGCAGCAATACTCTCGGATGTTTGTCAGACGCTCGCGAGAGGTGGGACCGTGAAAAAAGTTTTTGGTGTTTTCTTCGATTCGAACTTGGAACCTCATGCGTAGTGATCCGACACACTAACCACTTACGCCACGGCGCCCCATGATAACTTGCTTATTGCTATTTCTCAAAACATCGTTAATTTTTTCTTTGATGTAACAAAGTCGTCATGGTCTGGATTACTGGCAATCCATTTCCATGCACTGCCAATCAAATTTAGAGAGCGTTTTGCTATCCGTGGTTTTAAGTTATGTAAACGGTTTTGGATTTGCTGCGGTCTAAAAGGAAAAAGAAAAGAAACCCGAGTTTGAGAGTTCTAGCGTAAATGTATTCTTAGTTCCCTTTTAAATTTTGGAGTATTGTCTATTGTTCTAAGACTACGGGGCAAAGTACTCCAGAAGCGAATGGAGTATATAAAAAATTTACGTTCCGATGTAAGGCAAGTATGGCGAGAAAGAATTAATTGTCCGGATCTGTTTGAGGAAGAAAATCTGTTTTTTCCGTAAAGATAGGGAGGCTGATGGGAAAGAAGGATATCACACAGAAGACATAGGGTGCGAAACTGGAGAAAGTTATCTAATGTCATGTTCAACAGGTACTTAGTATAGCGCGAAATTTGGTCATGTTGTCGCAAACCAAAGACGTAGCTTATTATACTGTTAAAGGCAACATTGAGTTTCCTATTGAAAATGCAGCTACAGTTGTGAAATAGTTCACAGCCGTATGTAAGTATAGGTACAGCAAGTGTTTTAGCGAGTAGGGGTCTTGTTTTAATGGGGGTGAACGACTGGGAGGCCCATAGCGTACGGAGTACACCATAGATTTTACCTACGACCAGATTGACGTGATTGTCCCAGGTTAAGTTCCGATTGAAAATCATACCGAGATTTTTTACTGAATCAACATAGTCTATAATGGCATTGTTCATGGTGAGGGCGGGGAAGTATGACAGATCCGATAGCGTTTTCGATATGACCATTGTGCTATATCTGCAAGATCATTATTAATGCAAGTCGCTGCGTGTTCTATAAAACCCAAAGGACGGCTTAAAATAAGCTGTACATCATCAGCATACATGCTTATTGAACTGTGTTTAATGTAGTGCGGAAGTTCGTGAACATATATGGAGAAAAGTAAGGGTTTGGGATTGTTTGGGAGACAGAATGTTGTTGGTTGTGAGATACTGATTTGTTTTTGCATAATTTTCTCAAACGCCTTTAACAAAAATGGCAGGATGGAGATTGGTCTGAATTCATCACCTCTAGGTGTCTTAGGAATAAGTATAACTTTGGCCAATTTCCATCGCACCGGAAAGATCCCTTTCGTTAGAATTAAGTTCAAAATATGCGTTATGTAAGGCAGTATAACGGGCAGGACAATTTTTAAAAAAGATGGATGCATCTCATCAATGCCAACAGCATACGATTTGATACTCAGTATGCTTTCCAGTACATCGGCGCTATTAACTCCAGAAAAGCAGAAACTAGGATAACTGGCAGAAGCAGAGGGGTTTTCTGATAAATGGAAAGTACCATTGTTGTTATCAAAAGCTGATGAGGATATAAACCGATGGTTGAGTGCGCTCGCATCCATCCCATCAAGAATGTGATTCTTTGATTTACCAATTCTAATACTACGCAGATTCCTCAACGAAAGTTTATCGCCCATAGAGGCATTGAATCGTCTGGAATAGATATGGGATTTAGCAGCTCGTATCTCAGTAACAACTTTGTTGCGGAGCGAACGGTAAGCACGTTGATGCTCATCCAGGCGAAAACGCTTCCAATGGCGGTATGCATAATCACGCTGTAGCATGAGTAGGCGAATCTGATTTGTGAACCAAGGTGTTGTGCTCGACGATACGGTTTTAGTTTTAATGAGAACATGCCTATTATAGAGGTGTACCATATTATTATTGAGGAAAACAACTTGATCATCAGGAGAAGGAAGACAGTAAACAGTGCTCCAGTTAATATTTCTAGCGTGTTCCTCAAGAGCAGAATAATCTATATTTTTAAAATCCGTATAACTAACTGAGTTTGCAGGGTCTGCAATATCAAAATCGAAAGTTAGGAAGATTAGATCGTGTTTTGAGAAAGCTGGTACTGATAATAATTGATCATACAATAGGACTTTACTTGTGTGACTAACTAAAAAGAGATCTAATAATGTTGAAGATTGTAGAAATAAATGGGTAGGAACGGTTCTATTGACTGGAAACAAGTTAAGCGATTGCATTTCATCTGTGAGATAGTTTTCTTTGAGGAGCTTGCTGTCAAAATCGCCGCAGAGAATAATATTGGGACAAGTTAGACAAATCTCCTCTAATGCAGTGGTAAATGGAAGCAAGCTGGTATTACTATTTGGTCTGTAAGCAACACCAATTAGAAGTTTAGTCTCAGCATTTGCCAGTTCCACGAACACATACCCTATTTCGCAACCATCCAGAGAAAGATATCGTAGTCTACACTTTATACCCTCTTACATAAATCGCAACCGCTCCACCGATACGCCCTATCCTATCACACCGAAAGACTTTATACCCGCTGAGATGACATAATTTATTGTTAATTTTATCCCCAAACCAAGTTTCAGAAACACATACTACATCAACTGCCGATTCCTCAAACAGATCGCGAAAGCAGACTCTGGGCATTAATATGACAGACATGAAGGCCAAGGCATTGACCTTTCAGTACTTTGATCTTTGTACCTAAGCTTTTTTCCATTTGCAAAGTATCAGAAAACTTTTTTTTTAATTTTAATGCAGCATGCAAAATCCGCTGAGTAGACTTTGTCAAGCATTCGCGTAGATGTATGGTGCAGGCAGAATTCATACCGATGTGTAGTAAACAAAGTTCTTGTTTACCTTCTTTGCGGAATTGCGCGATTGATTTTCAGCACAGTGTTACGCTCGTACCGGGTGTTGAATTTGATGACAATGCCGGTGTCCTTAGAGTCTCCTTTCGGTCGGGTATGAAAAATGTTTTTCAAATTCGGCGACTTTATTTTAAGTGAATTGCAAAGGCAATTAAAAATTGAGGTCAGGTTTTCATCCGCCGTGTATGGGACTCCGAATAGTAGAGCATCACATGCCACCGTGCAATTCTCTTGTGCATGGAGCGATTTTTAACCGCAGTCAATTCGCTGGTGATGGATAAAACATTACTTTTTAGATCGACTAGATCCGATGTCTGGTCAGTGAGAAGTGCCTTGGAAATACTGTATTTATTGTTGACGTGGGTCAGTGATGACTTTATACTAGTGACTTCCGATTTCAGTGCAGTGATATCAGAGTTAGACGTGAGCAGTGATGACTCGAGGTGAGCAATTTTATTGTTTATTTAACTCACTGCGCTTTTTAAGTCATTAATTTGTTGGTCAAGCATTTGCGATATTTTTGCCTCTGTATCAGCTATTCGGCTTATGATAAACTCACTTTGTTTAAGTAGGCGCTGGTCCAGTTTCTCCCACATACTGTTGTCCTCTTCTGCCCTTTGGTTAGCAAGTGCAGATAGCGCGGAGCACGATGACGATGGGGGGTTGGGAGAATCCGTTTTGATATTTCCCCTCAAGCGGGAACTTGTGCGGCCATTTGGTGGAGATATTGTGGAAACGAAGTGAAATTGGCACTTTTCCCGAATTTTTATAATAGAAGTTGATTTTTTTGTATTAAAATCGAAATCGGTAGAAAAACCGTTTTAATAAATTCGAAGACAAATCTGTACGAATTAAGACGTTTTGAGTAAAATAATCAAGACGCAAACACCAGCAAAAAAATATGCGACTGCTCAGTAGCCATTCCAGTACAGTATATGGCACACCTTTCAAATGATATAAGTTTGATTCCCCTCCTTTTATAATAAATACAAAAAAAAATTTACAATAAATTTCGTGTTCACGTATTAATACATATATAAAATATTTCGTAGTGCGTGCGAAGATAGGCTTTAGAGTAAATTGGCTATTTCGATTGAGCACTTTCGGTGAATATACCAATAAAACAGAGATAGGCAGGAGACATTACGGCGGTGTCCAAGCGAAACAATGCTGTTCGCAATATTCATGTCTCCTACAAGCTTTATCACTCGATTTTGTATTCTATCTTGGAAGTGCAATATGGTTTTTGGTGACCTGACCAGATGTGAGCGTTATGCTCTAACGAATAAACGCCTTATAAATTAAAGCCGAATCCGAAGTGGGGAAATATTTCCTACACCGTGTTAGGAAAATCAAAATTAAATACATATGTACATATGTAGCGTGAGCATTAATGAGATAAGGATATAAGACAGAAAGAAGGTATCGATGCACATTGGTAATATATATATTTCTGTTGTTTATAATGGAGAAGAAAAATAGAGTTCGGAAGAGCATATGTATGTATGTATGTACGTGTTGCGCTTGTCAGGTCATGAAATAATCTCTATATTTGTTGGATTGGTCTTATAAGACCGAAAACTCAATTCCCTTAGTCTTTGTAGTTTGAGCCATACCAAGCATTTCCTTTGGTCTGAAAGTACTTATTCTGTGAGCGATATAAGTTTTCATACCTAGGAGAATTGTGTTAATGCTCATATCAGCTTTGTATGTACGTATGTATATAAATACGTACATATAGGCTTTTTCTTTTCATGGCTTTGGCGGTTTGGTGGAATAATAGAGGTTCTGTGCAGCTTTGTATGTACTTATGTATGTATATACTTTTCCTGGATTTGGCGGTTGGGTTGGTCACAGCATTGCCTAACATAAAATGCAAGAAATAATATGCCAGAAGAGAAACGAAAAACATTTTGCTTGACTGGCAATTTATGTTGTAATTGTAAGAAAGTCTATTTTTATTTAATTATTCAGTGCAGTGAATAGAACGATAGAACAATAGTGGCATAGTCGGTTTTGCTTCAAGATTGGTTGTGCTTGTTCGTTGTGCTTTATTTGCTAAGCATAATTTTTGATTTTCCTAACTTGGGTAATATATACATATGTATGTATATACATATTTTTAAGTTCAAGTATTTTTGTGTACACACATTTTAAAACTCTATAAGTAAGCAAAGGTTTTATAAATATAGCTGTCAGATGTTCGTACATAGATTGTAACAATAAGTACGAAAGTACGTTCAATGTTTCGTCACCATTAAGTTGGTGGTGTAGGTGCAGATGTAACATTCCTGCTTAGCACCGATCCGGCTCTGACACAATACCTCATAAGGGGTTGTGCCAACCCTCGCATGGCCTCCCTGCTTGCATAGATAACCATGGGATCCCTGGGTGACTACATATTCGAGCATTGATAGCGGCTTTGGGTGGAGAACGAGGAAAACCCCTTTCAGGGAAACTCAAGGATGCTGAGGTCACCAGTTGGCCAAGTAGCATCAGCACAAAGATACACGGAACGGCGCGAGTCACCTGCAATAAGAAACGTGACGGTCGAACCATCCGCCCAGCAATCTGATTTCCACAAACTAGGTGAGCAAATTAGGGGCTGGTAGAAATGCTGGAAGACGGAAAAAGACGCTCAATCCACCAAGCGATGCGAGATGCCATTGAAAGCATCAGAGCTCTCTATGAGCTCTCGGCGATCCAGCTGCACGACGAGAAGGCAAAAGAGGTTATTCGTCAGAACAACTTCTCACAAACTTCGCCCTGGCTAAAGTCAACTTTAGAACCCAAGAGAAGGCAGGCTGCAGCCAGCGAACCCCCGGAGCCAAAGCGGAAGCAGAAACACCCATCAGATGGTGTAGGCGACAGCGAACCCCCGGAGCCAAAGCGGAAGGAGGTACATCCGCCAAATGGTGCTACAGACAGGAAACGTCCGGAGCCAAAGCGGAAACAGAAACATCCACCTCTGGCAAACACCAAGCAAAAGGATGCCGCAGCTGGCGTTGAGACCCCAGTGGCCACAAATAAGCGGGCAAACGCAACCACAAGCAAGCAACGGGCAACAGGAGAAAATGAGTGGTTAAATGCCTCCAGGAAGAAGGTCACCAACACAGCCACAAAGAGTCAAAAGCCCATCAGTGCGGTGAGCAACGAGCAGATTATAGGCCGCGGCAGTGCCTGGTCGAAAGTTCTCAAAAAGAACAAGAAGGATGAGAAGAAGCCAGGCAAGACCGCCAGTGAAAAAACGCGACCGGACGCAATAGTGGTGGCAACCAAGGGTCTCTTCTTCAATGGATTAGAAATAACCTTTCGGGCCGTTCAATACAGGTTGTCTTGGACGGCTTCAAGTCTGCAATCCACCATATAAATGCTGGTGTTCCCCAGGGCTCCGTTTTGTCTCCGACTCTTTTCCTCATTTTTATAAATGACCTCTTGTCTGCAACTTCTAATCCAATCCATTCCTTCGCTGATGACAGTACTCTCAGTTTTTCATATTCGTTCCCTAACTCACGTCCCTGCTCTTCGGCCGTAGAAGAGGAACGACAACGTATGTTAAACCCATTAAATTCCGACCTGGACAGCATAACCAAATGGGGTTCAATCAATAGAGTGGAATTTAATGCATCCAAAACTCAATGCTGTCTTCTGTCTCTCAAGCGAAACCAAGACCCTCAACCATTATCCATGAATGGTACTTGCATCGCTGAATCGGAAAGACTTGCCATTCTCGGTATGTGCATCAATAACCGCCTTCGATGGAACGATCACATATTCGAGGTCGCCAAAAATGCTGCAAAATGTCTAGGATTCCTTAAGCGGTGCAAGAAATATTTTACCCCGTCTGATCTGGCCTCCATCTATAAGGCATTCATCCGCCCAAAGCTGGAATATAACGCCCAGATCTGGTCTGGTGCACCCAAGACCGTTCTGCACATTCTAGATAGGGTACAGAATCGCGCGTTAAAACTGATAGGTGATAGAGACATCGTGAGCTCCATAGTCTCACTTGAACATCGTAGAAATGTCTCGTGTCTTTCTCTTTTTTATCGCTTTTTTTATAAAAAATGCTCCAGCGAAATAGCCAGCTGCATTCCTCCCCTTCAAAACTTCACCCGCAATACGCGTCACGCTTCGAATGCACATCAGTTCACCCTCAAGCCCATCTTCGGACGTACTGTCAAATATAGGGATTCGTTTATAAGCCGAACAACACGTTTATGGAACGAATTACCAGCCTCTGTAATTCCTAATCATTACAACCTTCAAACATTTAAAGCCAACACAAACCGGCATCTCCTCTGTCTTCTTCCCCCTCTTCCTATCCGCCCGTGCCCTGAGAACCAGTATAAGGGTGTTAATAATTCCTTTGGCGCGCGCAAATTATAAAAAAAAAAAAAAAAAAAAACTTTCCTACGCCGAAATACTACGCAGGGTCAAAGCGGACCCCAAGCTCCACAACCTGGGTGAATCGGTCACAAAGATTAGGAGAACCCAGAAAGGCGACCTGCTCTTCCAGCTACGCGAATCTGGTGACAGCACCGAACAATTTAGGAGCATCATCGGTGAAAACCTTGGCGCAGAGGCGGAGATCCGCACTCTAATACAGAGATCCACGGTCGAAATTAAAGACCTTGATGAAGTCACCACTAGGAGAGACATCTGCGAAGCTATCAAAGCTCAGTACAACATCGAGGTTACCGAAGCAGATGTGCTCAGCCTTAGAAAGGCCTACGGTGGCACGCAGATCGCGACAGTGGGGCTACCGATAGAGAAGGGGAACAAGCTGCTGGAGTCCGGCAAAATCAAAGTCGGCTGGGTGAACTGCCGTATTCGTGTTCGAAAGGCCCTCATTAAATGCTTTAGGTGTCTGGAGTTTGGCCACACGGCGCGTCAATGCAAGAGCGAGCATGACCGATCCAAGCAGTGCAGAAACTGTGGAGAGGAGGACCACATAGCCAAAGAATGCAAAAAGGACGCATTATGCTTCTGGTGTAAGACGGTCACACCAGAAAACGCCGGACACGTAGCTGGTAGCAGCAAGTGCCCGGTACTCAAGAAGGCACTGGCCAAATTAATATGATGAATGTCGTCTAGATAAACCTAAACCACTGCGCCGCCGCACAGGACTTTCTGGCGCAAACTGTACGAGAGAAAAGGATCGACGTAGCCCTAATAAGCGAACCGTACAAGCCCATAAATGGAAGTAGCTGGATAGACGACACCACAAAAAAAGCCGTGATATGGACCTGCGGGAGCTATGCTCTGCAGTCAGTCGGCCACCAGGCTGACCTTTTCGTATATGCAAGGATAAATGGTGTGCACTTCTATAGTTGCTATGCGCCCCCCAGTATAACACTGGCGGACTATCTAAAGCTGCTGGACGACATCGTAGCTGACGCGCGGGGGAAACACCCAGTGATTATAGCTGGAGATTTCAACGCCTGGGCTACTGATTGGGGCAGTAGAACCACAGACGCAAGGGGAAGAGCTCTCCTCGAATGTTTCGCAGCACTGGACATTAGTCTGGCCAACGACGGTACAGCGGAAACGTTTCGAAAGGCAGGCAGGGGGTCAATCATTGACATCACATTCATGAGCAACTCACTCCTGCGGAAAACCAAATGGCGGGTCAGCGAAGACTATACCCACAGTGACCACCAGGCAATTATATTTAATGTCGGCGAGGAGAAACGTAGACTGCGTCCCACCCTAACAGGACCAAAGTGGAAGGATACGCTCTTCGACAAAGACACGTTCGAAGAAATGCTAAGCACCATTGCCACAACAAATAATGGATCGGCTGAGGCACTTTCGCATCAGCTGATCCAGGTCATAACCACAGCGTGCGACGCAGCAATGCCCAGAAGGCCTGTCAGTAAAAGAGGCGAGCCCTGCTACTGGTGGACCGACGAGATTAAACGGCTCAGGGCGAAGTGCCTACAAGAACGACGCAGATCTCAGAGATCCAGAGGCAGACAGAAGATTTCCAAGAGCGGCTAACCACATTTAAATTGGCGAGGCGAGAACTGGGCGGCTCTGTGACGAGGCCGAATTAGACCCCTGGGGTATGGCGTATAGAGTGGTGATGAAGAAGCTTAAAAGCAGCAGGTCTCCACAACTTACATGCCCGGCAATGCTAAAGACTATAGTAGAGCACCCATTCCCCCATAGACCAACTACTATGGTCTCCATCACGAGGGAGATCAGCATGGAGCATATCCCGGCAATCACGTCAGAAGAACTCTTTGGGGCATGCAGAAAAATCGGAGACAGCAAAGCACCTGGACCGGATGGCATCCCGAATAGGGCAATCAAGGCGGCTGTTAAGACGAGACCGGACATCTTTCTAACAACGATGCAAAGGTGCATAGAGGAAGGGGTATTCCCTACACCATGGAAATTACAACACTTAGTGCTGCTTCCAAAGGGCAATAAGCCGCCCGGACAACCATCATCGTATCGCCCAATATGCCTGCTCGATACGCTGGGGAAGATCCTAGAGCGTATCATCTATGACAGACTGCTTGCGGTGGCGGAGGAAAACGGAGCCCTGTCAGACTGTCAGTACGGCTTTAGAAAATCACGCTCTACCGTCGATGCCATAAAGGCGGTAGTAGATATAGCAACTGAAGCAATACAAGGGAAAAGGTGGAAATGGGGGACGAAGAAATACTGCGCAGTAGTAACGCTCGACGTCAAAAATGCGTTCAACTCGGCAAGCTGGCCATTCATTAGGAGATCCCTGGCCAGGATGGATACACCATACTACCTGCTGAGGATAGTCACGGACTACTTCAGCAATAGGAAGCTAAGATACCATACTGACGATGGCGTTAAGCACTACAGTGTTTCCGCGGGAGTCCCGCAAGGGTTGGTTCTGGGACCTCTCCTATGGAACATTATGTACGACGGAGTTCTGCGACTAGCACTACCCGAGGGAGTCAAAGTAATTGGCTTCGCTGACGATATCGCAGTGGTTACAGTAGCCAAGCACGTACACGAGGTGGAGTCTGCCACGGATGAGGCAGTTATAAGAATAAAGGAATGGCTGGAGTTTACCGGTCTGCCCACAAGACTGAAGCTGTCCTAATAACCAGCCGCAAAAAGATGGAATACGCCAGCTTCCGGGTCGGAAACCAGATAATCAGGTCCAAAGAATCCTTGAGGTACCTTGGAGTCATGCTCGACAACAGGCTGCGCTTCAAAGCCCACGTCGAGTATTCCAGTAAGAAAGCATCGCTGATGCAGGCAGCACTCTCCCGAATGCTCCCGAACATCGGTGGGCCTGGATACGCCCGCAGGATCCTACTGTCCAGAGTGGTCAGCTCGGTACTTCTATACGCTGCCCCGATATGGGCAGGTGCACTGGCGACAAATGAGTGCAGGAAGAAGCTATCATCAGCTCACAGGCTCTGTGCAATCAGAGTGATCAGCGGCTTCCGAACTATCTCCGACGATGCAGCCTGCGTTTTAGCTGGGAAGGTCCCAATCGACATCCTCGCTGAAGAGATGCAGAGAGTATACCTTAGACGTCCCTCGAACCGGCAAGAGGCAAAAAGGATTAAGGAGGAGGAAAGGGCAGCATCAGCAACGCTGTGGCGAACCAGGTGGGACAACTCTACCAAAGGCAGGTGGACCCACAAGCTCATTCCCACTATAAAATCATGGACAGAGAGAGCAAGGGGGAACTGTAACTACCACCTGACACAGTTCCTGTCCGGACACGGTGGCTACTGGAAATACCTCCATAGATTTGGACTCGATAGTTCGCCCCTGTGTCCAATATGCCCAAACGAAGAGGAGGACGCGGAGCATGCAGTGTTCTACTGCAGACGCTTTGCAGAAGACAGAGCAAACCTGCCAAGTCCAGAAAATATTGTTAGTCACATGACACGATCAGAGGGCGAGTGGATGGAGATCTGCTCATTCATAGTGTGTGTGCAGAATGCGCTGCGAAGAGCAGAAGCCCTAAGAAGAGCCCAAGAGGCGGTCTCGGAGACTAGAGCATAATTGCTAACCAGCCCCGCGAAGAAATACCTAACGGCAGTATCGCGGGGAGAGTGGTTGAAGTGTGTAGGGTGTGTGTTTAGTACGTAGGCGTATTCCTGGAATCGATTACTCAGGTTTGCGAATCGTGCATGCTAGTAGCACTCGGGCTATTAGTATCTATGAAGATTATACATCCTTGGCGCAACCTAAAAACAAAAAAAAAATTGTAACAATATGTGCAAACATCTTTGTGTTTTGTCATCGTTTCAAGTTCCGAATGACCACCGAAAGGAAATTTTGTTACAAAACTCTCGAAAGACAGCTTTAAACAAAACTGCTAGATTTTGCGAGGAACATATTTATTTAAAAGATATTATAATAAGGGGAACTCGAAAATGCCTCACTAAAAATGCAGTTCCAAAATCGTGCATAACGATGTGCAAGTGTAGTGACAGTGTAATCAACGATACCTGCTTTGGAATTATGAATTCCGGGGCACGCACAGTTGAAAAGACACTAACTGTTTTAAAAGTTGCGGCTGCGATAGAAGAGGTTCAAAATGATTCGTCTTCATTATCAGTAAATAAGACTGCTAACGCAATTACCTATGCAATGGACTATGGCTTACCCCTACATAATAATAAACATTGAAGTCTCTCCATCGCAGTTTCCCTCTCCCCATCGACTAACAACCTAAAAACAATTGGAAAAAAAAGGATGAAGACTATAACCCGATTCTTATTTGATACCCCAAAAATGTTAAAACAAAATAAAGAATATAATTTGCAAAACCATGTGGAACTCCAATTAGAACCTAAAAAAACAGATGTAAAAGCTTTGGTGAGTATGCAACTATTTCACAAACACAATACACATTGGAACAATGAAGAGAAAGACATGTGTTTGACATTTTTTTATAAATCTTCATCTTTTTATTTCAATATGCTAAATACATGATTTGGTATGCCGAGTGTAATGCTCCAGTGAAAATACTCCCTCTTGAAAATAACACATGTACTTTATTCAGCGATCTATCGAAGAATGACAAGATGAGAGCAAACGGGTGTAGAATCGATGAAGGAATCGCCAGATATTAATTGCATTTCCACATCCCTCCTATGTTCTTCAGCTTCAGCTTGAGTTCTCCATTTCCGGGATTCATGGGCTCTCCAATATTATCTTCTGCTACAGGAGATGGATTATCGACTGGAGGAGAAACGGCAGTTTTATACGTCTCAGTGGATGTAGGGGACCTGGGGAATGAACGAAAGTAATGAAAAATTTAACTTGAAGGAATAAGTAATCTGATTCGGAATATCCTGGAATCTTCTTCACGTGGCTTATGTTCCGTCTAAAGACTCTGCCGTCATCCGCCCTTACCACTACTTCATTCGGTGTCCGTTTGATAACCTCAAATTCGGTTGAATTAAAGTTTGGTGTCAGCTTATTCTGAGGAGCTAGGTTACGAACTAACACCGACCGACGAACTAACATTCTCGACAGCTCTTCACAAAATGCTCGACGTCTCTGTCCATCGACGGCCACCATACCTTGGCACGAAGTCTACGCTTCGTGACTGTCTCCCCCGGATGACGTTCTTGAGCGAGATTTAAAACTTGGGATCGAAGGGCGAAGACTGGTATGACAATTCTAGTACCACGCCGGAGGATGTTTTCCGAAGTGGAAAATTCTAGTCGAACCTATGTTTGTTCGGTCCCACTCGTCTTTCCTTATGTTTCCCACCGCTTCCATCAGTTCCATATCAGCACTACTGTTTTGTATAATCTTACTTACCGTGAGCGCACGTGGAACCATTTCCTCTACTACCGCACGGACGTTGTCCTCGCAAAGATTTTCAAAGGAATTAGCATGTTTAACTTTATAAAGTCGAGAGAGCGAGATGTTGTATTTCCCAGCCTGGTAAATGACTGTAGTCTAAGAACCCATCTCTCAACCCTAGCTGGCGGTATCGACGTTGGCTTAAAAATTGGTTCCAGCGGCTTATGGTCGGTTACCAGTCCAAATTCAATTCCTGCGAGATAGTAGTAGAAGCGCTCTGCGGTCCAAACCAATGCCAGACTTTCCTTTTCCGTTTACGAGTACCCCCTTTCGACGGCAAAAAGGCGTTTACTAGCATAACAAATAACTTGGGGCGTCTCATTTTGGAATTGAAGAAGAACTACCCCTAAGGTAACTGGGCTCGTATCGGCTACCAGGCGAGTACGGTGTTTGGGATTGAAATATGATAACGTTGGAATTTTAACGAGGGAATTCTTTAAACGGTGAAACGGCTCTTCTTGTTTTCCACCCCAATTAAATGTTGCAACTTTCTTGATCAGACTCCACAATGGTTCAGTGGCATCCGCCATGTCAGGAATAAACTTCCCCAAATAGGTACATAATCCCAGAAAACTCCTCATCTCTTCCTTAGTATTGGGAGCGCGGAATTCCAGAACTATCTTGACTTTTTCCGGGTCGGCAGAAATGCCGGTGGTGGATAATGCGTGGCCCAAGAATTTAAGCTGCTGGCCTTAATACATTTATCTTTGTTGAGGGTCACATTTTTATCACGAAACATTTCTGGAATATTTTCTAATTCCTTGTTGTGTTCCTCTTAAGTGAGTTCGAAGATAATTATGCCGTCCAGGTAATTAAGTGCATTCCGACAAGGTGTTAAAATATTCTCCATGACGCTTTGAAATATTTCCGGAGGAGAATTGACTCCAAACAGTAACCTCTTGTACCGGAATATTCCTTTGTGGGTTATGAACGTCGTGATTTGCCGACTTTCTTCAGCTAACTCCAATTGATGATACGCATTTTGAAGGTCCAGTCGCAAAAAGTACTTAGCCCCTTTTAGTTTAGTTAAGAAAGAATCAAAAGTGGGAAGAGGAAAGTTTTCTCTCCATATGGCAGCGTTTGCCCTGCGCATATCAATGCATAACCGGATATCTCCACATTCCTTACAGACAACAACGATAGGCGAAATCCATGAGCTCGGACCATACACAGGTTCTATAATATCTTTTTCAACCGCCTGTCTCAGTTTATTCTCAACTCTCTTTTCCAACGCGGTTGTATAGGACAGATATATTTGGATACCCTTTATTTTCGGAAATGGTCGTAGGCCCTCAAGTCGATTCACATTTACTCCCAGCTTTAGAACCCCTAATCTAGTCGCTGTTTCGCGTCCTAATAAAGACTGCCTGTCATTCTTGACAACGTAGAAGATAGAAGATAGATGAGATAACCTCTGTCGACTTATCTACAGTTATGGGAGCGTCAAACACGAATTTCACCTCCAGCAAATCATTGCCTGCGTATGCTCGGAAGCGATTTTCAGATTCTGTTCTAACATTTCCCAATATAGCCGATCTTTCCCTGAGTTGCTCCCAATCCTCTTCCCCTAACTTAACACCCCCAATGAAACAGTCGATTATTTCGCTCATGACTTCATTCATGCCGTTCGTGACCTGAAAACAGTCATGTTCGTTGATTTTCTGACCGCCTGCTTCATTATCGCCAATCTTTCCTTCCTCTACAAATTGAATTTTCGAAGGCTCAATTCTTCGACGCTTAAAACTCGAGTCCATCGCTGGCGCCTCTTTCCGCTTGTTCGCCTTCGTTTTGCAAGTTTTAGCGAAATGACCCAAAAATCCACATTTGTTGCATTTCGAATTTCTGGCCGGACAATACCTATTATCTCCCAAATGAACCGTTCAGCCACATCTATAACACTCCCCTCTACTGTCGAAAAGCTTGTCCCCCCTTGCAGAAGAAATATTATTGACTCCAATCGACGAAACTTATGGAGACATTGTCTCTGCTTGACATTTGGTCTGCTCATGTACTTGGCACATTTCTATAATTTCCCCTAGAGAGTGCTCTTTCTCCAGCAACCGTTTCTTCAGATCTCCAGGCGCACACACATCTATTATATTGTTCTTCAAATTTATATTTAGTATTTCGTCCTGTGTTTTACCAAAGAAGCATTTAGTTGCATGGTTGCGAAGACGTATACAAAATTTACTGAAACTCTCGCCCTCCTCGGATTTGAGTGATCGAAACAAGTGCCTTTCAAAAGTTGAACTTCTTTTCGGCGAAAAGTATTCATTTAGTTTGTCAACTAGAACCTCAGAAACATGTTCCTTGGCAACTTTGTCAACTAACGCACACGGAATATTAAAAATGACCTCCTGTAATTAAGGTCCTCCTAGGTGAAGCAGTTTATTTTTCTTTTTCACCACGTCGACAATTTCCTCCGATTTAAGAAATAATGAAAAGGCCCTGTACCACTTTTCCCACTCTATTCTAATAAGCGATTTGTCAATGGTTTCCCACAAAAAAGCTTTGATATAGTCTGTTCCAAATCAGTGGTATGTTTTACTACGTATAAATTAATTTACATATTGTATTAGTTAATTAAGTATGTATTGTTATATTTCGTTTAGCCCAAATAAAACGGTTTCCTTAATTTTCCAAAATAGGATAAATACAACAAATACAATGCATGTTTTTATTTAAAAACCAAAGAATTTCTGGTGCGGTGACCTCAATTGGGCGACCAGAACGTTCGGCGTCACTTGTGCTTGAACGACCGCACCGAAATTGAGAAAACCAGTGGTGAATGGTTCCAATCGATGGTGAAGAGTCCCCGTAATATTTGTTAAGCTGTTGTTTGGTTTGCGTGATTGTTTTTTCTCGCAAAAAATAGTGTTTAATGAGCACTCGTAGTTCACTTTTTTCCTTTTTAACGAAAATGCTCGTAGGCGTCTATATATTAAAATGGCTGCCACAACAAAACTATTTGACAGATCTGTCGGAAAATTTTGGTGCGTTCTTTTGAAAGATGATTCTTGACAAAACAGAAATTAAATTTAAGGTGACGACACAATTTGTGTTAATTTTCAGGGACTTATTGACCCAGCCTCGTACAGCCTGTTTTCCTTTTGCTCCTCCTCTTTTTCTTTCGTTCTCTCGAATTCGAATTTTTTAGCTGTAGTTGTTGTTGCTTTATCTCTTAGGAATGAAAATGAGTAAAACTTGTACAAATAAAAGAGACCTGCGCAGAAACCCGATCAAATGATTTGGAACAGACTATACCTGAGTCCGTTAGTCTGTTCCCAGGCACCACCCCTTCATCGATTTCAAAGTTGCCTATGATAGCGTGTATAGAGACGAGTTATACAGAGCCATGTCTAGTCTTGGCATCCCTGCCAAGCTCGTCCGTTTGTGCAGAATGACGATGGAGAACTCTCGCTGCTCCATCAAAGTCGGTAAGAACATCACCGAACCGTTCGATGTCAGGAAAGGTCTTAGACAAGGTGACGCGCTATCATGCGATCTCTTTAATATAGTACTTGAGAGAATTGTACGAAACTCACAAGCCAACACTGGAGGTACAATCTTTTAGAAGTCTGTACAACTACTCGCTTATGCCGATGACATTGACATAATCGGAAGAACTCAGCGGGCCGTCAATGGGGCATTTACGAGTATTGAGATCGAGGCAGCAAAGATGGGTCTGGCGGTCAATGAAAGCAAAACAAAATATATGCTGTCTACAAAAAAGGACACCCAACATCGGCGTCTTGGACAGAACGCCACAATAGACAGATATAATTTTGAGGTAGTAAAGGATTTTGTCTACCTAGGCTCTATGGTGAACTCCGCAAATGACATCAGTAGGGAGATCACACGAAGAATTACTCTTGCCAATCGTTGTTTCTATGGGCTAAAACGGCAATTGAGTACCAAAGCCCCATCTCGAACTACTAAGGTAACTCTTTATAAGACACTAATCATCCCAGTCCTGCTGTATGGCGCAGAGGCATGGGCTTTGAGAAAACCGGATGAGGATGCCCTTGGATAGAAAAGTTCTTCGAGCGATCTTTGGTCCCGTCTGCATAGATGGTGAGTGGAGGAGAAGGTACAATGCCGAGCTATACGACATGTACAAGGACAGTTTTCGAATCCACCCCGGATGGACGACGCAGTAGAGGACGACCTGGACTGGAGGGGGACCTCAACCAACTTGGCGTGCGCAACTGGAGGCAGCTGGCTCGTAATCGTGCTAGCTGGAGAGGTTTGTTGGTTGAGGCCCAGGTCCACCCCGCACCGTAGCGCCATCTAAAGAAAAGAAAGAATACCTGAGTCCTTCATGACGTTTCTTCTCTCCGTTTCCGAATTTAATCTTTGTTGTACTTAAATTATTGTTCTGACTCCTAGAACCGAATGCCATTATAACATCGTAACTAGATTTAATGGTATTGACTTACGTGTGTATTTTTTCTCCCACCAGATTCACCCACTTCTCTTCGGTCTCTCTTCTTGCACCCAAAAGAGATCAAATCGACTGACGTGTAGTTTTGCTTAAACTTTTGCATACACTTTGTCTCTTTTTTTTGTTGACACTAGAAGTAACCAAAATTTGTTTTTGATATTACCATTCAATATCATCAAAAAACAATTGTTTTCCCCTCTTATTATTAAATACGAGTACATAATAATAAATTGTATATAGGGTATTCGAAATTATTTACCTCGTCGCCAATGTAATGCTCCAATGAAAATACTCCCTCTTAAAAATAACACATGTACTTTATTCACTGAACTATGGAAGAATGACAAGACGAGAGCAAACGAGTGTAGAGTTGCTGTGGAGAATTGGTGTAGAATCGATGAAGTAATCGCCAGATATTAATTGCATTTCCACACCGACGATAAGAACAATCTATCGCTGGCATTCTGCATTAAGGCTGCCGACAGAATTTTCAAAGCAAATTGCCATGCTGCTAAAAAATAAAGCGGAGACTATGACGGACATGGAAAAGAAATGCATTTTGCTCTTCGACGAAATGGCAATAAAGCCGGAACTCGAATATAGTACAAAAACGGACTTAATATACGGGTTTACTGATTTTGGTGAGCTTGGTAGGCGCGCTACAGTGGCTTCCAAGATAATGGTTTTAACTCTTCGAGGATTAAACAAAAATTAGAAACAAGAGTGCCTTATTTTATAGGATGGCCATCAGGTGCGGATATTGCTAAAATATTGAAAATAAACATAGCAAAATGCATGGAATGCAATCTGTGTGTTATTGTTGTATGTTATAATTAAGGCAGTAATAATAGAAAGGCCTACAAAATGCTTGGAGCAAATGAGAATAAGTCATTTTTTGAACTGAAGGTAAGAAAGTTTTTTTTTCTATACGAAATAAGAAATTGTTTATTGAAAAACAATATTAAAATTTCTAAAGACTTGGTTTCATGGAGAATCATTGCAAAATTGTTTGAAGAGGATTCAAAGAATATATTTCAAGTTTGTTTTAAACTAACGAAAAGCCATATAAGTCCGAATGCCTTTGAAAAATTGTCCATTAGGTTGGCCACGCATGTTTTTAGCGGAAATGTTTCGACTGGAATTTGTATTGCTATTGCAGCCAACTGCTATAAAACGGAAGCTGATAGAAAAGTAGCTACTCGTATATCAACGGCAGCTTTCATAAGCATTATGAATTGTCTATTTGATAACTTAAATACCTAAACTTTGACTTCAAGCAACCCTCATCGTCAACCTTTAAGCCACTATAGTGACATATTACGGAGTATTCAAAATGCCAGACAGTGGATACTAATAATGGAGTCAACCGGGAAGATGAAAAAACCATAATGCTTTACTGGTTTGCAGCAAACACTGCTTGGGATAGAGCAAATATGGGAAAAATTAAAAGACGAACGACAATTCCTTCTCATTGCATACCTTAATACCAATGTTGCAGAGAGCTTGTTCTCAATGGCTAGAATGAATAAAGGGTCATATCAAAGAAACCTGTCAGCTTATCGATTTATAAGAAATCTTAAGGAAATAATTTTTCAGAACCTTAAATTCGCTGAACATTCAGGTTATGAGGACCCTGGAGCTGAATCATTGCTGAATGAAGCAGACTACGATGAAGCAGAATTAGAAGACTATGACGTTGAAGACTTAGTGAGTAAAATTGAATAAAAACAAGATTTGGATGACGAAATCGAAGAATGGACAAATGAAATTTAAACTGAATAGTCATCTAAAGGATGTTCGAAAAATCTACAAGAAACAGCTTCGACATATAATGCCGGATTTGGGGCCTCTAAGAATACAAACAAATTTAATTGCGAGATGTGCAAACAATTTTTGATAAGTGAAGAAAATACAATCAGAGGGCAAACGGGTCTAATCAAGTTAAGAACATAAGAAAACACATAAAACGCTTTCCGAATTTAGAAATTTAACGGTCCCGTCGATAGCATTTGAAGGCGTGGTTAAAAGGATTAAGAAATAATTTGAGTATCAATTTGCAAATAGGCAACATAAAGAAAATGTCCTGATTGAATTTATGAAATACTTGGACAAAACTGAAGTCAGTAAACTCTTAACATGTGAACACAAAGATTTTATTTCTATGTTCATAATGATTGGCCTGATAAAATTTTCAATAAAGAAAATAAATAAAGATTTTGGTGGAGTGAAAAGCATGAAACACTTATAAAACTTTTAACCAGAACTCACGTATATAAGTAAACAAACATAATATGTAGCAATAATATAATTATCACTTATTTTTAAAATGCATGTGCAGTCATTGCAATAATATAACTCATGAATACAATCACTTATTTCTTAATTGCAGATTGGCCTTCCAGTTTAATTTGGATAGGAAATTAAACTGGAAGGCCAATCTACTAGAGCGCGTCAAGAAGGCTAATGTAGCTCTCTATTCCTGTAAAAAGGCTATAGGTAGGAGCTGGGGTATTAAACCTCAAATCACCCATTGGCTATACGTGTCCGTTATCAGGCCTATACTACTATATGGCGTGATCGTATGGTGGCCTGCTCTTGAAAGGGCTGTCCACCTCACTCAACTAGCTAAGGTGCAAAGATCTGCATGCATCTGCATCAGTGGTGCACTTAGAACTACTCCCTCCGCGGCACTGGACATCTTGTTCAACCTGCTACCTTTAGATATTTTCGGCAAACAGATGGCAGCCTGTGCGGCCATCCGCTTGAAAGCCTCCTCTCAGTGGTCTAGCTATCGCTTTGGCCACTCCTCGATCCTTGATCTTCTCAACTTCAAACACGAAAACACGGACTACACCCCGCCGAAACTGAGATTTGACCGTAACTTCAGTACGAGCATCCCTAACCGGGATGTATGGGACACCTCCCCCCCTGTCGATGCTAGTTCGGTTCACTTCTTTACAGATGGATCTAAGACGGATGGTGGGGTGGGTTGTGGTGTTTTCTCCGAACAGCTCAATCTGAGCATCTCTTTCCGCCTCCCCGATCATTGTAGCGTTTTCCAGGCGGAAATCATGGCGATTAAAGAAGCTCTGTCCTGGCTGAAATGTAATGTATTATCTGTCAGGGATATTAGCATTTTCACTGACAGCCAAGCGGCAATCAAGTCCCTGGAATCGTTCTCTTTCACTTCTAAGGCTGCCTTAAACTGTCGTCTATCTCTTATGGAGATGACAGAGCAGTTCAACATTCACCTATGCTGGGTGCCGGGCCATAGAGACATTCCAGGTAACTGCAGGGCTGACGACCTCGCCAGACAGGGTACCACTCTAAGGATTTTGCCTGAAAGGCAAGCCCTGGGTATGCCCCTCGCTACATGTAAGTATCTACTAAAGCTGAACGCTATTAGCGCGACCAACCTTTTATGGGGAAACGGCTCAACGTGTCACATTTCGAGACAGATCTGGCCTAAGCTGGATCAAAAACGTAGTGCCGATCTGATCAAGTTAAAGCGTACACAAATCAGCTGCGTTGTCGGTGTTCTCACTGGACACTGTCTTATAGGCCAGCACGCCAAAAGACTTGGCCTCTTCTCCAATGACTTCTGCAGAAGCTGTAGGGACGAGGAGGAGGAGGAAACCATCCTTCACCTTCTATGCACATGTCCAGCCCTGTCACATAAAAGAATGCTCCATCTAGGGTCCCCTTCCTTGACGACCTCTGCGATCTGGCGTCCTTGGACGTCATGAGCATCCATCGCTTTGTCAAAAGCTCCGGTTGGTTTTGTTAGTCCCTGAGTGGCCTAATGGTTTGATCCTGGTATCACAAAGGACCTTCGCTGGTCTAAGTGTGTCTACACTCCCGTGTGGACAGCCAACATAACCTAACCTAACCTAATTGCATGTGCGATACAACTAGTCATTGCAATAAAACTTATGAATACAATCACTTATTTCTTAAATGCATGTGCAATGCATTTGCAAAAATGTATTTTATAAAGTCGTAATGGAACGAGGAATAGGCCTACCTCACCTCAACAAACACCTTAACAAAAAACACGCATCTAGTATTTTACCCCACTGGGTGATGTGGAAAAGAATACATCCATATACCTATATATAGATTGTATCTATATATATATATTAATCCACATTAATATATTAAGCATTATCAGTATTGGTTACCGATATTTTACTCCAAAAAGTGAACAAAAAATATCGTTTTAAGAAATCTGTCGCTACAACCGATATTTAATTTAGTGTTTGTAAATAATAGAAAATGAATCTCTAATTGGAGTATAAAACATTAGACTATGTATTAAATATTTTGTTGCAAATACATATACATACATGTAAATATTTTAACACAAAGAAAAATCTTGATGCATCAAAACCCGAAGTATTTTTTCTTTTTTTTGCCTAAGGGGTAGTGGAAAACGCTACTGCTCCCGAGAAACAGGCCCGCTCTGTTTTAAGTAGTGTGGGACTTTCTACTCACTAAAAAACCACCCTAAACCCTTTTTCAACTTAACACCATCCACTCCGGAACCGGTTTTGCATTACTCCCTGTTTTGCCCATTCTGTGGAGGTAGGCGTTGAAATAACCGTGTCCGGTAAGAAATTGGGTGACGTAATAATTTACTTCCCCGTGTTTCCGTTCCTTCCATTCAGCGATGTTGCTGATCAGCCTCGCGGTCCATCTTCCTCTGCTTTCTGAGCTCCATCTCTCCTGCCATTTCTATTTGGTGAGCACCTTCGCCTCCTCAGTTGCCGCTTCCACCCCATTTTCCGCATTTTTATCGTAGACGTATTTCCTCTCTGCCGCAAGGAGATCAATAGGGGTCACTCCCGCGACTATGAGGACGGCTGGTTCCGACACCGTTCGGTACGAACTTGCAACCCATAGCGCTGCGCGCCTTTGTACTGTGGTCATTTGTTTCCTGTATTTCTCTTGTCGTAATGCGTCGGCCCATATCTCGCACCCATACAGGAGGATGGCGTGGGTGACTGTCATCAGGAGTTTTCTCTTGCTGGCTGTTGGGCCTCCAACGTTTGCCGTTAATCTACTGAGTGACATTGTGACCTTCGAAGCTCGTTCCGAGGCAGATCTTATTTGGTGCCAGAAAGTGAGCTTCGTGTTTAGGGCCATCCGTAGGTACTTCATCGCTTCCTTGCTGGTTATTACGCCAGACCCGACTGGGAAGTCGACAATAGTTGGAATCCTCTTCTTTGTCAAAATGACTATCTCCGTCTTTTCTGTGGCCGAACCTAAGCCATGTTCTTCCATCCAGAGGTGCACCCGCCTCATCATCTGGTTGAGTTTTCTTTGCGCGCTCTCGGTGTCTCTTGCCGTAATCACCGCGGCGATATCATCTGCATACCCTACCAGGAAGTTGTCTACGGGCACTTCCATACGAAGGATGCGATGATGTTCCAGAGATCGGGTCCCAGGATTGATCACTGCGCTGCTCCAGCAGTAATCACCTTTATTCGTGGTCCCTCTGCGGTGTTGTATAACAGTTTCCGGTCCTTGAGATAGTCGTTCACCATCCGCAAGAGATATTCGGGAATATCAAAAATGCTTTCGAGGGCGTTCAGCATATCGCTCCATCTGGCTGAATTGAAGGCATTTCTCAAGTCCAGAGTTGCTAGCAATACGATTTTTCTGGAATAGTGGTTGCCCTGTTGAGCCAATTGGACGGTGTTTACCACTTCTTCAATTGCTCCAATCATAGAGTAGCCCTTTCTGAATCCGTGTTGTCTTTCGGACAAATCTCCTGCTCTCTGCACGGCTGCTGTAAGCCTTGCTCTTGGCAACTTTTCTAGGAGTTTCCCTGCGGTGTCCAGCATACACAGAGGCCTGTATGCTGATGGGGAATCCGGATCTCCTTTTCCTTTGCTGATCAGTACCAAGCGCTGTAACTTCCAGCTCCTAGGGAAAACCCCTTCCTGGAGATTGTACATGTTCAGCAGCAGCTGAGGACATGTCTGGGCAATCGTCTTGAGCATCACAGCTTGTATTTCGTCGGGTCCAGGGGCCTTTCGGTTTTGTAGTGTTTTCGACGCGAGTACCAACTCTTCTTCACTGAACATCGGGGTTTCTGGTTGTTGGACCGGAGAGGTGTCGGGAAGCCGAACACGATGCGTTGGGAACAGTGTATTCACTATAAACTCCATCCTTTCTTCGCCGAGGACATGGCTAGCCATCTGTGTTCCCAGTTTAAAACCCGAAATATAGCAACATTGCTTATTATATTACCGCATAGAAGTAGTGAAATTTAGCAAGGTTTGAGTCTGTGTATACTGCAAAATAAATTCATTGATAACTAAGTTAAGCAAAAAAAATAAAAAATAAAAAATACGAAAAGTACAACCATACATAGACCCTTATTGTGATTGTCGATCAGCGATCGTCGGGACAATTGTCGATTGCATTGATTGATTTTAGCTATGGCATTGTGTAACTCAATCGATAGCGAAATAGGTTATTGTGAATAAAAATGTTCTACCACTTTGCGATTTTGTACCCATGGGCCATAGGTCATGCCAAACCAGTGTGGGCAACGAGTATTGCCTTGGACTGGCATAACCCAACCTGTTTTTAAGGCTTAATGAAGTATTTCAAGTGCTAGAAACATTTGTCCTAAATGGATTACATTTAATTATTCAGAAAGTGACCAACGTCGGGGAAAATACATTTTTTTCGGAAGCGTGGGATACCAGGTGCAATAGGTTCAGACAAACTCGCTTCGCGATATCAGGATCTGTTTTCATAAATGAAATGAAGCTCCATTTTTTTTTTTTTTTTTTTTATGTAACCTGCTTGGTCCTGTATTTGAATTCATAATTATTAGTTTTTTTTTTAACATAAATACATTACTTTTATTACAATTAGTTACATTTCATACGCACAAAACTCTTTCACTTTTCTCCAACACAAAGCATCGACCAGAAATTTGTGATCGACCACAAGTGACTCACAAATCGACAATTATAAATAACAATACACAATGGTAAAATCTGCAATCGACGATCGACAAATGTCGCTCATCGATCAATTATCGACACTCACAATAGGGGCCATAATTTCACAAACCAGCGCCTCACAATAATACCCACACCAGACGTACATAAATATGTATGTATGTATGTACACTACCTCGAAGAGATTTTTTTGTTTATTTTCTCGCCTTCTGCGTCCTTTGTCATTTCGGTTTCGATGAATACTTTTCTGTGAGAAATAAGCACGCCTAGCGGATACTGACTGTTTTTTTTTATAATTTGCGCGCACTCAAAGGATTATGAATACCTTTAACATGTTTACACACACTGCAGGCGTTGGAAAGGATAGGTAGAGAGAGAGAAACTATAAATTTCGTCTAATGATAGTACTTTAGATGTATATATGTAAGTTAAGAAATTACACGCGCAATAATTTAAAAAATATATTTTTTCAGGCAGGTTGCCTGTTCCTTTATTCAATTAACACTAAAAATTCTCTATCTTTCCCCACATGCTTTTATTACATTAATTCTGTTATTTCGGCAAAATTGATCGAATGAAAATATCAGGTGACGGTTGCAGTTATTTCCCAGACAGGTGACGGTCGCAATTATTTCCCAGAACTTTGTCTGGACGGAAATTGGGTCGAGTGAATGCACTGGCTGGTGCATTTTGTAAGTAAATCTATTTCGCGTTAACTCTTCCCCCTTAAAATGAGAATGTCCTCAATCGCTTAGAAGTACGGAAGGTCATAGAACTTTGTTCGTGGGAGTGGGTCATCTATTTTTTGTATGTTATTAATGTGCGGAGGAATCTCAATGTTTCTCGTCTCTGGTTGCTGGATCACTATTTTTGTATTTTCCCGTCTGGTCAAGATTTTACGAACCATTAGGATTGCAAGGAGGGTGCATATGAAGGCGATTGTCCCGTAGCTGATGATTGTTTGCGATTCACGTTCAAGTGGAGTAGCTGAATCTCTTTTGTGTTATTGATGTGTAGCTCACCCATCATCTCGAGGGACATTAGTCTGTGAAATTTATTCTCTTTGGGGGTTTGTTGCAAAATCGCCGGACGGATGGTACGAGTAGATGCTTCTTGTGCAATAAATATCTTGTTGTTGATAGTGATGTTGGTTTTCTTATATTTGACGAGGAACGTACCAGTAAGATTCCGATGTGTGGCTTCAGCTTCGAGGGTCCCGTTGAAGTCATTCAGTAATATTATTCCAAGTGATATTTCATCGATCGCGGGAATGTGCTGACTATTTATTAGATTGCATGTAGCTAATTTACTTTTTAACAAATTGGGAATGCATGTGGAGTTTACAAGGTTCTTTCTATTACAAATTGAAATAAAATTGATCGATTTACATTCTTTAATTAGTCCAAAAATTTCTTTTTAATTTTTACAATTTCTTTATAGCTAATTTCTATTGCTTTCCTTTCCTTTTGACCGATTTAAGTAGGATTTTTACATAAATATTAGAATCAGTTATTGGGATATTTATAATATATAAAATTGAAATTGAATTAGTTATTATTTTAATTTCGGCAAAATTTAGGGCTTCTTCTATAGTGAAAAAGGAATATGTTCTTTATTTAGTGTGTTAATGGCTAAGTTTATTTCTTCATTCGATAAAATGAGTGGATTGACGATACCTAGTTTTGCCCAATGAATAGCTAAGTTATTATTTTGTAATTCTTCTTTTACAATCTTGAATTTTTATTGAATTTCGGATACAATTTCTTTATTGATATATTTGTTTTCTTTTAACATTGCTTCAATTTCATTCGTGATTTTAGTTAGGTTGTTAATTCTTTCATTGTGTATTTTGTTAATTACAACTTGATAATTAGAATTAACAAGCAGGTTATTCATTTTTCTTTTAATTGGCGTAAAGTCATGGTGGTCCGGATTACCAGCAATCCACTTCCACATTGAGCCTATGAAATTTAGTGATCTTTTTACCTTTCTTGGTTTGAGGTTATGAATTAGGGTTTGTATTTGTTGGTATTCGTGGGATAGGTAAGGAAATACGGAATCTTTTTTCGTTGAATTTAGTTCAAGCGTCGCACAGTGGCTCCTTTTGACTTTTTTGGCTGCAAAAATCATAACTCTTAAACGAATAAAGATATCGTAACAGTTTTCTTTTCCGCTTAATGGAAATTCCCAGAGCTATGAAATTTGTGAACTTTGAGAAAAATGCCTCACAGGGTGTTCCAGAATCTTCTGTTGAAATAAGACTTTCTCACTACAGGTGATAAACATAATGTTTTACTTTTCAAATATTCAAAAGTTCATGATTGAAGTAGTAACAGGGTGTCTAAAAGCTAATTCGAGCAAAACAGTGGCGAAAAAAGTAAACGAACCATATTTTAAATGTTTTTTTTTATGTGTATCAGAACAGAATTTTTTTATTTTGTGTCACATCAGATTGTATAACAAGATATTTCATTAATTCATTTTAAGTCAAACAGTGAAGAAAAAAGTAAATGGACCAAAAATTTAAATAAACAAATTAGATTGCTTGGAAACTTTCGTCAATATCCGGGGTAATGTCTAATAAATTTATCATTTCTGGAGAGTATTGTGCTGTGAGACCTTTTTTGGTAATTACGAGGCTGGAAGTAATACTTGATATTGATTTGAATTGCAGGGAAAGCACAATACTCTCCAAAAATGATAAGTTTATCAGACATAACTTCGAATGTTGACGAAAGTTTTGAAGAAATCTGATTTTTTCATTTAAATGTTTGGTCCGTTTACTTTTTTCTTCACTGTTTGAGTTGAAATGAATCACTGAAATATTTTATTATGTACTATAATCTGATGAGCCACAAAATAAAAAAAAATGCTCTTTTGATACACAAAAAAAAACAGTAAAACGGTTCGTTTACTTTTATTAACCACTGTTTTCCTCGAACTAGCTCTTAAACGCTCTGTTATTACTTCAATCACAAGCTTTTGGATATTCTTAAAGTGAAATATTATGTCTATCACCTGTGGTGAGAAAGTCTTCCTTCAGCAGAAGATCCTGAAACACCCTGTAAAAATGTTTCTCAAAATTAACGAATTTCATAACTTTGGAGTGAAAAAAAAAACGGTATGATATTTTTATTCGTTTAAGAGTTACGATTTTTGGAAGCAAAAAAAGTCAAAATGAGCGCTGCACTTCTCGCAGAAAAAATTGACCGACTTCTTCAAATCAAATCTGTCTAGCGCAGCTCTATGCAACTTTATGCAGCTGAGTTTTTGGATGTTAAGAAATATATAGGGATTTATTATCCGTTAACCTTGGTTTAATGACTCTTAAATATTTTTTTTCTGCTCAATTTAAAGTCGAAAAAGTATGCAAAAAGTGGTGTTTCAAAAAACATTAAATTAAACAGCTTAAAAAAATTTATTTAATTTTTTTTTTGATTTTTGATTTTAGTAATTAACAAGTACATACATATATAAAAAAAAACATTTTTTTTACACTCTTTTCCTAGTTTGTACACTCAAAGCTAAAAAAAAAAATTTAAAAAAAAAATATTTTTTTTCTCGGCATAAAAATTTATCAATTTTGATTCGCTCTACAGCCCAAGCATTCATCCAAATGAAATAATTTTTTCGATTACAAGAGCTCCAAACATTTCTTAATTCCGTGAATTTAAAAGTTTTGCATTATAGACCCACCCGAAAAATGAATTTCGCAAGCACTTTTGCATAAACGGGCCACTGTGCGTCGGGGACATGTTGGTCAGAAATTGGTCGTACTGATCAAGGTCAATTTCGTGGATCAGTTTAAAATTTCCCTTTTATATTTTGGCTTGTCCACTGTGCAATGAAACAAATTGTGAATTCGAGAAATCTAAAATTTGGATTTCTCCTGTTACGATATAGAATGCAAGTCTGAAATGGAAAATGGTATGTCAGTAAATTTCTTATATGGCTTTTGTGTACGGTTTTTCTTGACTCTGTTATGACTACTGTGTTTTTATTTTCTTTACCTATTTCTTTTCTGTATTTAAATGTCAGTTTTGACCCTAGTCTTTTATTGTGTTTAACGAAAATTACATCTCCCGGATTGCAGATTTTATTTGGTTTTCGTTTCTTATTGTGGTACTCAATGTTTTTCCGTTGTTTTGTATAATCTTTTCGATATTTTGTTGACGGTTTCTTTCGAATTCCTCAGGGGTTATTCTATGACTTCGGCCAAGGAAGAGTTCAACCGGTTTTTTGCCAGTTGTGGAATGAACTGTAAAGTTATATTCATTTGTTGCTCTTTCGAGTAGTTCTTCAAATGAGCGAGGAGTCTGTTCGGCTTTAAGGCATCGCATGATTTCAGAAAGAGTGGAATGAAACCGCTCAATCGGACCGTTAACCTCACTTTTGTATGGTGCTGTTTTATAAATCCGAATTCACAATGCGTCTTCTATCATGGATGTAATCGATGCAGAATTAAGAGCTTTTCCGTTGTCAATGACTACGTTCTCAGGAACGCAAAATGAGAATAGTATTTCTCGAAGCGGTTGCCTAATGTTTGTTATAGCTCTTGGCTGAATTATTTTAGTCGTTGCAAACTTTGTAAGTTTACATATGGCAGCCAATACTAAAACTTTTTCTGTTGAAAAAATATCAACGTGCACAGTGTGGCCAGGATAGGTAGGAATAGGAGTAGGTTCAATGGCAGGTTTATTTGGGTGTCGCTCATATTTGTTTTCCTTGCATGTCTGGCAGTGTTTCACTAATCTCTTAATCTTCGCTGCCATGCGTGGAAAGTAAAAGTTATCAAGTAGTTGTTTACGATTCTCCTCTAGATTTTGATGTGCTCTTCGATGGATTTTTAAAATTTTGTCCTCTTGTTCTGTTTCGTTCGTTATGTCTTCGACTATTGTCTGAGTAAACCTAACTTTGTAATTGGCAAAATGTAATGGATAAACGTTCTGTATTCTACCCATAACCTTTTCTTTTGTAAATAACCCGTTTATTGTACTAAGATTAAGATAGTTTTAGAATATGTTGATAATGTCAGTGTCAGTATAACTTGGCTGAATGAAAGTATGCCTGTGGTAGGTTGGGAATGGAATTAGAAATTCGTGGTTAGTTTCGTTTCCGATTTTGAGAATAAGTTGGTTGCGAAAAACGTTAATGGGTGTTTCTACTGTTGGTATCAAATTATGTGACGAGCTTTCATCACTGTGCTGCGTCATTGTCATTGAATTTATTTCTATTTTCTGCGGAAGTCGTGATAGGCCATCGGCAACTACGTTTGATCTCCCTGGTTTGTACTTCAACTCATAGTTGTACTCTTCCAGGATTGCCTTCCATCGCTTCATCTTGTGGTTCATGTTTTTATGGCTCAGCGCATATGTCAATGGCTGATGATCTGTATAAATCTTAACCTTTTTTGATCCGTAAACGAAGTTCCTAAGCGAGTTGAGAGCCCATATGATAGCGAGCATTTCCTTCTCGTTAGTGGCATAGCTTTCTTCTGTTTTGTTAAATGTCCTTGACAAAAACGTTATAGGTTTACTGTCTTGGGATAATACAGCACCAATCGTATAGTCAGAAGCGTCCGTCGTGAGTTCAAAGTCTTTGTCAAAATTCGGGTAACTTAAAACAACTTCTTTAGAGACTAATGATTGCTTAATTTTTTTTAAAGGAGTTTATGGCGTTTGCGTCGAGCTCAATCCGTTTATTCTTAGAAAGATGTTTGGACACGCGTCCATCTTCCCCTCTTAAAAGGGATGTCAGGGGTTTCGCTATTTTGGCATAGTCTATAATAAACCGACGATAATAGCGTGACATACCTAAGAATGACCGCAAGTCCTTAAGGTTTTTAGGAATTGGTAACTCGGCAATGGCTTGAACCTTTTTGGGGTTGGTCTTGATTCCGTCCGTACCGATAACGAATCCAAGCAATTCTACTTCCTGTTGAAAGAATTCGCATTTGCCCAACTGGATCTTCATGTTGGCACGTTCTAGAGTCTCAAACACGGTTTCAAGGTTATTGAGATGTTCCGTTTTATCTTTACCGAAGATGACAATGTCATCAATATAAACGTAACACCGTTTTCCTATGTGCTATCTTAGGATGTCATCGAGAGCTCTTTGAAATACAGCCGGGGCATTTTTTAGGCCGAAAGGAAGTCGAGTGAACTCAAACTTTCCGTTATTGACGGAGAATGCCGTCTTTTCAATGTCAATGTTAAGTTGTATCTGGTGGAATCCGCTCCTGAGATCTATTATCGTAAGCCATTCATTGTTACCGAGATTAGAGAAAACTTCGTTGATCTCAGGGATGAGGTATCTATCTGCGATGGTGACTGAATTTAATTTTCGGTAGTTGATCACCATGCGAAACTTTTTTTCACCGGAGGCGTCCATTTTGTTTGGAGACGATCACTACCGGAGAATTATAGGGCGATTTGGACGGTCGTTCTAGCAGGTTGGTTATTTGCTTCTCGACCTCTTCCTTAAGTGCTCTTGAATACGGGTATGATTTAGAATAAACTGGTTGATTAGTTGTAGTTCGGATTTGTAATCAGTTTCAGAACTATCTTTTTTCTTCATAATATTTTCTTATAATTACCCTTAAAATACATATATCTTTCTCTTGTTTTATTTTTATTTTTTTTGAATTAAACATTATACATAATATACATGATTTGTGAATTACCTGATTAAGTATAAGGATATAGTAATAAAGCTGGAAAATCTTATATATACAAATCATTTTTGTGCTAAAATTGAGTTTTGGTGGTGAAGATGCACCTGTAGATTCTTTTCGCGACTGGTGTGTGGACAATGGACCAGCCGACCTCTATTAGAAGAACGATGACGTGACAGGACGACCACAAACGCTGATGACATGACCTGACCTTTGACCGACTCTTCTCTACTACGAACGCTTAGTGGTTTTGACTGGAAGCTACTTTGAGGGGCCATTTCCCATCGATTCTGGCCAGGGAGATGGCATTGGTTCGTGCTTTTAAGCATGAAGGGGTGTGCAGGCCAACCTTTGCCATCAACATCAGGCATGCCTCGGGTTCTTGGTGAACCTTTGGAAGGGAGAGACTCCGGGAAGGAAGAGTTGCGCTAGATAGGTTAAGTTAGTGGTAAGGGGGTAGCTTAGGGGTTAGCTTAAGTCGTTAGGTTGGTATAGGCTTAGTAACGCGTTTCTTTTTCTTTCTTCCCGATTTTCTCCCTACTAAGGGCATAAGTTCAAGGGCATTTTCTTTTCATCCTTTCTATCCTATTCTTTTTTTTGTCCGTCCGATGTCAATTTAACGTAGCTTTCTTTTCTATCTTAAGTTTTTATTTTTTTGGCACGATATAAAATGTTTGGTGAGTAGAGGGTGTATGGTGGGGTTGACAAGAACTTCCCCGTCCGACGAGCTTAAGCCGAGCAACCGCGAGCGTGCCACCGTCCTCCACACCTACACCAAAGATGCCTCCGTGGCCCTTTCCAACTCCCAACAATGGCGCCCAACTATACTGTTATCGAATTTTAACCGGGTGGAAGCTCTGCACAGTCCACGACCATCTCGGACTTGTGATAGCTTCATTTCATTTAGTTTTTTTATTTTATTTTTTTTTCCTTTTTCTTCATTTTACTTTTAATTCTCCTTTCTGCCCACGAACTGTACAGGTTCTTTGTTTCGTCATTGACCAAAGACGGCTGTCCAATCTTCAGGCCATGAGTCGGAGGATTAGGTGAGGTAGTCGGAGGTCTATGAAGAGACAAAGAGCGGGACAGGTTGGAGAGGCCATATGCTGATTGCTACCGCTGAATTAAGGCTCTGCTACATTCTTTGTGAGGCGCGAGCATTGGTCTTCGAGAACCCTGTCCGTGTTGGGGTTGGCTTTGAAAGTTCTGGCTATCCTACTATTGGGTTTACCTGATGGTCAGTAGTGGTAGGGACGGAAAAGTCAACTCCGGCACTCACCAAGTATCTGAGGTACCAGTCATAACCCGACAAGACAGAGGACTGATTACTTACGCATCGAATACTGACTACACTAGAATCTAATAAAAGGTTTGGGAAACTGGTCCAGACACCCACACACCGCAGCGTTTAAGTACATATACATACATATACACAAAGCATCTGATTGCACCGTTTTTAGTACTATTAAAAAAGCATTATATCAAACTCCTTTTGAATTTTTGAACTTGAATTTTTTTTAGATATCCATTTACATCCAATTGAATTTCTTCCTCCCCACCCCCCCCCACCCATACCCCCGTAATCTTCACTTCGTTTTATTTTCACCTTTTATTTTTTTTTATAAATCTTTTTTGAGTTTTCTTAATCTTCCGACCATCTTAATAGCCACGCGTAGTTAACCTTATAGCTAGCATAGTAAAGGCAAGTAATCCAGCAATGGATAAAGACGGGAAAAGTTTAGGCGCTGTCCAAAAGGGCCCCCGCCTGCAAAGGGCGACCGACCATGAGGGGGTAGTGACGCGAAACATGGCGCAAAGATTAGAGGAGACTAAACGAACGCATATACGATCTCCCACGCGACCTCAAGACCTTAACCTAACAGGATACAAACTTCCGTATTGGGATTCTAACCTACTTACAGGACCACTATACGAAGACAATGATAAGCACCCGACAACAGATACAGCCACAGGTACAGTAACTAAACGGAAGACTGCTCCTGCTCTAGGGGACGTGATTCCGAAGGAATCAGGTGGTGAACAGCAGACACTACAAATGGGACGCAAACAACCGGACCAAACTTCCAAGACTACGACCACACTACAAATCCTAGTACAGAACGCAAGTGCCCTAACAGACGTAACTGAAGAAACTGACCTTACAGAAGGAGCTGTGGGTGGGAGTGCTTACTTACGAGGAACGAATGAACAGAACGACCCGACCGACGTAATCACGAAGACACTAGAACATAACTGACAAATGACTCAACAAATACACACTGTAGTCTCTCAAGCTGTGCGAGAAAACAAGGTGGAGATAATGTCGGCATTCGCCTCAACGATAAACGACATGATGGTTACATTTCAGAACAACTTAAAGGCGATTAACGACAAAATCTGCAACTTGGAACTCTCTGCAGCAGCACAAAGAGACTCCAGAGGCCCAGCGAAACAACGAGACAACATAAACCGACAGGAACAATCGACTCCAAACCACCCTCTCAACTTTACAGAACTGCTGAGGCAACCGACACCGACATTGAACAGACCAAGTTTTAATCCGCGGCAACAAGAACGGAATGAACCACGCGCTCCACGCCCGCAGAAAGTAGATATTCATAAGTGGGGCATCAAATTCGATGGCACACCGAAGACCATGTCTGTCCAGGATTTCCTCTTTCGAATAGAAACACTGCAAAGATAGAATGATCTGTCAGATGAGCTTCTCCTCTCAAATTTTCACCACCTAGTAACTTGTCCTGCTGAGAAATGGTATTGGCAATTCCTCCAAGAGAATGAGAGCGATAGATACTTAGATTACCATGACCTCCGTAGGGAATTGCTAAAGCAGTTTAGAGACAACGTCAGAGACCATGAAATTTTAAGGGCAATGATGGATAGAAGACAACTACCCCAGGAGTCTTTTGACGACTTCTACGGTGACGCTACAGATGGCGAACAAGCCAGATGAACTCGACCTGGTAGACATCATAAGACATAACATAAAGGACCGAGTAGCGACATTAATTTTCGGATGTTCAATCAAAACCATTAGAGAGCTAAGGGAGGAATATCGGCGCGCAGAGAAACATCTTGCGGCCAGAGAAACAAAATTTAGGCGGCATGTGAACGAAATTGATGACCAGACAGGCTACAGAACAAGAGACACACCAGAGGAAGAAGTAGACGAGGGAGTCGAGATAGCTGCGATTCAACGCAACCGGTTAGATAGACAGGCGAATTACATAAAAGTTGACAAGACAAATCGTACGAACGTGAACTTTACGGACAGACCAGACCAGGCTAAGATCACGACAGCAACTTCATCGGTATGCCCCTCCACTTTCCACACCCTTACCTGCTTCAGCTGTGGTCAGGGTAACATCAGCTTCAACTGTGCGCGATGCCAGGGAAACATGAAGGTCGGCAGTGCGACCGGGACGAACCCGCCGACAAATCAAAATTTCCCGGAGAAGAAGGACAACCAGTAAAGATATTAAAGAGGGGCACGCATGGTGAAAACACCTCTACGAAGAAGGAGTTCCCTCAAAGAAAAAGTCTCCACCTAAGAATTTTAGAATATGAAGCGGCAAGGAAGCGAATCTTCGGAGAGGAAGTGGCAGTGCCGGTGAGAAAATCTAGGAATTATTTGAAAATTAGAAAACTGAGGGAAAAATGTGCAATGACTAGACGACGAATGAGTAAAATAATAGCATCTGTGATATCACTAGCAGACGACAATAGGCCCTATGCAAAGGTTAGGATAGAGGACGAAGAGATGATGGGCCTATTGGATAGTGGGGCATCTATCAGTTGCCTAGGAAAGGGAGTGCTGGAGTTTCTAGACAGACACAAGATACGGATGACGAACATGGCAACTGAAGTTAGGACGGCTGACGGAAACCAACAACGCATACTAGAACGCTTCAAAACTGTAGTCTCCTGGGGTGGGAAGTCTCACGAGTTAGAACTGTTTGTAGTACCTACTTTACAACAGGGACTTTACTCAGGAGTAGACTTTTGGAGTACGTTTAGGGTCGCTCCGAACGTCATCAATGAGCTCAACACGCCATCGCAGGCAGAGGATCTACCCCCGGTCCAGGCACTATCCCCAGTGCAAGCACAAGAACTGGAGAAAATCAAGCTGCTGTTTCCCTCCTTTGCAGTAGTGGGATTGGGTAAAACCAGTCTCGAAGAGCACGTGATTGAGGTGGAAGACGACAAAATGCCCATCAAGCAGAGACACTACCCAGTCTCACCAGCGGTACAAAAACTGTTATATGACGAGCTCGACCGGATGATCTCTCTGGGGGTCATAGAGGAGAGTAACAGCGCATGGAGCTCTCCAGTTGTGCTGGTAAGGAAGCCCGGTAAAAACAGCCTATGCCTGGATTCAAGAAAGGTCAACTCAGTGACAAAAAAGGATGCTTACCCGCTTCCTCATATCGAAGGGTTGTTGAGTAGGCTTCAGGACACTCATTTTATTTCGGGCATTGACCTGAAAGACGCATTTTGGCAGATTCCTTTGGAGCGCAAGTCAATGGAGACAGCCTTCACAGTCCCTGGACGGCCGTTATATCAGTTCACGGTTATGCCGTTTGGATTATGTAACGCCGCCCAGAGAATGTGTAGGCTTATGGACAAAGCCATACCCTCTCGGTTGAAAGAGCATGTCTTTGTCTACCTCGATGACCTCTTGGTTTGCTCTCCAGATTTTGAGTCGCATGCCAGATTGCTTCAGGAAGTGGCCAGGTGTCTTAGGGAAGCGGGTCTAACTATTAATGTAGAGAAAAGCAAGTTCTGCTATAAGGAAATCAAATATTTAGGGTATATAGTCGGCGATGGCAGTTTACGTACAGACAAGGATAAGGTGTCGGCGGTCGAGAACTTCCCTGTCCCAAAGACCCCCAAACAACTCCGTAGGTTCCTAGCGATGACGGGCTGGTATAGCCGCTTTATCCCAAATTTTGCGTCTATGGCAGCCCCAATGACAGACTGTTTACGTAAAGGACAGACCTTTCAAATGACTGACGAGGCGCTTACAGCTTTTCAACAGCTCAAGATGAGCTTGGTAACAGCCCCCATCTTAACAAACCCCGACTTTACTAAACACTTCTATATACAGTGTGACGCTTCAACTTCAGGTGTAGGGAGTGTGCTCTTCCAGATGGATGCGGAGAAAAACGAACGTCCGATAGCATTCATGTCTCAGAAACTGAATTCCGCTCAACGGAATTATAGCGTCACGGAGCTTGAATGCTATGCGGCCGTTTTGTCTGTAAAAAAGTTCAGGGCCTATGTGGAAGGATTACCCTTTACGATCATCACCGATCACGCGAGTCTCAAGTGGTTGATGACCCAAAAGGACCTGTCCGGCCGATAAGCTAGGTGGAGTCTAAAGCTTCAGGGTTTCGACTTCGTGATCGAGCATAGAAAGGGTACCCAAAACATAGTTCCTGATACTCTCTCACGCATGCATATGGAAGAGCTCAAACCCGAGGACATAACAATGGAAGTTGACCTCAAGTCACCATATTTCTCTTCGGTGGAGTATGATGAATTGAAGAAAACGATTGACAACAACCAAGACAGACTACCCGACGTTTGTATATCGGACGGATTTGTTTACAAACGAACAGACATACGAACTGGTGACGCAATTCAGGAAGACAGAGCATGGAAGCTTTGGGTACCTAGGGAGTTGCGTGTGGGTCTTTTGGTCGCGGCACACAACTCTCCAGCTGCAGGTCATGGGGGAATAAATAAGACTCTAGCCAAATTGAGGCAGAAACATTTCTGGCCCGGGATGACTATTGACGTGCAAGAATGGGTGAAATCTTGTGACACGTGTAAGTGCGCTAAGCCCCTAAACATGATTTCTCGGCCGCCGATGGGGCAACAAACCATCACGGAGCGACCCTTTCAGAGATTGTATATAGACTTTTTAGGACCGTACCCTCGCACTAGAAATGGACACACTCATATTTTTATTACACTTGACCACTTCAGTAAATATGTATTTTTAAGGCCCATTCGTAGAGCAACAGCAGCTGAGGTAGTTAAATATCTGGAAGAAAGTATCTTCCATGTCTTTGGTGTTCCGGAGTACATTCACTCGGACAATGGTAAGCAGTTCGTTTCGGAGCTGTTTGCAAGTTTCCTAAGCAGGTATGGTGTCAAGCATGTCCGCACTGCGATCTACTCCCCTCAAGCGAATGCCTCCGATAGGGTCAACCGTTCGGTCTTGACCAAGATTCGGTCATATATTGACGGAGACCAAAAGAACTGGGACCTTCACGTGAGTAGTGCAGCATTCTCGCTGAGGAGTGTGATTCACGACGCAACAACGCTTGAGCCATACTATGCTGTATTTGGAACTCCTATGATCCAACATGGCACACCTATGAGTTAACTACCTCCCGAAGCGGCGCACTCCGATGGGCTCCTGACTAAGAGTCAACTGAAAAGGAGAAAAAGGAAGGCGGCGATGGCGCGGTGCAAAGAGGCTGCAGAGTCAGCTGAAGGCGCAAGCGCCGAAAGCAGTCATCCTTCAGTAGCGACAGGAAAGAAGCATAGGTCGGCAGAAAGTATTCCAACTGGAGCCGATCAATCCCTCAGACCTAACGCTGGCTCCTTTTCGGTCGGCTCGAACAGGTCCAATCTGATGGAGCAAGTTTCGCCTGCTCTTCTTGGTGGAAGCGTGTGCGCATCTGATGCGCGCTCTTCTGCCGGGCACACTCTTACCGGTGGCGTTATCTGCGCACAAAATCTGGTGGATACTGGTGCTGTTACCCCTAAAGGTCCCAGCACTAGTGGACAGAAAATGGCTGACGCAAGCAATGCCACGGGTAGGGGCGCTCGCCTCGCCGGAAGCATGTGCGCACCTGGTGCGCGCCGTTCTGCTAATAAAACTGCGACTATATCTTTGATATTTTCGCAGATAAATCTCCACCACTCAAAGGCTGCTACCGCTCTCTTAAGTAGCAGACTTTCCGTGGTGCGTACAAAACCCCACATAACATCTATCCAGGAGCCATACGTGCGGAACAAGCGCATATGTGGTTTTGGGGGTGTTCGTGGAGTAACGGTGCTATGTGACGAGCGATCTGAAAGACCGAGAGCTTGTCTAATTGTGCCGAATTTCCTATCAGTAACCAAGCTTGGACAATTTTGTGGACAGGACCTGGTTGCTGCAGCTGTAAGCTACGAAACGACCGGAAGTTGGAAAACCTTCGTCGTTGCGTCGGCTTACTTCCCTTATGATTCGGTAATGCCTACACCACCGAAGGCAGTTGCCGAACTCATAAAGTACTGTGACACTCGGGAGATGGGACTAGTCATGTGTTGCGACGCGAATGCTCAGAATACAGTCTGGGGCAGCAGCAAATGTAACACACGAGGAAACCATCTCCTAGACTTTATACTATCGTCTGGCATGGTAATTAACAATATTGGCTCCCAGCCAACTTTTGTTACGGCAAGGAGGCAGGAGGTAATTGATTTGACTTTATCTAACAGGTATTTCAAGTCAATTACTAACTGGAGGGTACTGCCGGAGGTGTCCTTGTCAGACCATAGATACATCGTTTTCCAAATCGAATGCGAGGCCATAACTTTGCAGGAGAGGAGGAATCCGAGGAAAACCAACTGGGTGCGGTTTAGGGAAGAGCTAGACAGATCTGTCAAAACTCCAACTAAACTCAGAACGAAACGAAAGGTTGAGGATGCTGTTCAAAACCTGACTAGTGTCCTTACCAGCTGTTTTGAACTGACGTGCCCATTGACAAAAACCCCCTGCAGAACCCCGGTTCCCTGGTGGTGCCCGGAACTGCAGCGACTTAGGAAAGAATCCAGAAAACTTCTAAATAGGTCACTCAAGACAAATTTAGAAGGTGACTGGAATCTTTTTAGATCGAAGCAAAAAGACTACAAGAAGTTAATTCGGTTGTCGAAAAGTGCTTCTTATAGAGATTTTTGTGAAAAGATCGAGACACTCGGTGAAACCAGCAGGTTGGTTAATGTTCTCAAAAGGGGCAAGCCGACCAAATTGGAGTCACTGAGAAAATCTGATGGCAAGTTTACTGAGACGAAAGCGGAAACTTTTAGTCTTCTGCTGGAGACTCACTTTCCTGGCAATCGGATAATCACTAGGTCGCAGCTTGGCCCGCTTACCCAGGCTGAGCTTAATCTAAGTCAGAAAACTCGGCGCAGCTGGTATATTGCATCAGCCGTGGTAACAGATGAGGCCATCAAATATGCTGTGGCATCTTCTGATGGTTTCAAATCGCCTGGCACCGATGGAATATATCCAGCTATGCTGCAACAGGGTATAGATCAGCTATTGCCAACTCTGAAAAGAATTTTCACCGCTGGCTTGGCGCTGGCATATATTCCTACACCTTGGCGGACAGTCAGAGTAGCTTTCATACCGAAAATTGGTAAGGAAGACTATTCGCTCCCCAAGAGTTTCAGACCTATAAGTTTGACATCCTTCTTACTGAAAAGTATGGAGAGACTGGTAGAATTTCACGTGCGCAAAGTTGCTTTGAAACTGCATCCACTATCGGAGATGCAGCATGCCTATCAGCGTGGGAAATCCTGTGAGACCGCACTTCAAAATCTAGTGGCCAGAATTGAATGCGCGCTTGATAGGAGAGAATACGCGATGGGTATCTTCATTGACATTGAGGGTGCTTTTGACAATGCGACTTTTGACTGCATGTGCGACTCTGCCAGACAACACGGGGTAGATGAAACATTAGTGTTGTGGATTAAAGCAATGCTAATGAATAGAACGTTGGTAGTGGATGCGGATTGTGGCCAATATGTTATGACAGGGGTAAACAGGGGCTGTCCGCAAGGTGGCGTTCTGTCTCCATTGTTATGGTGCATGGTGGTTGACTTTCTGTTGAACACTCTAAATAGTTCTAACGTCTACGCTCAGGCATATGCGGATGATGTCGCCGTACTTTCTGTCGGGCCATGCCTGGCGACGGTCTGTGCTAACGCGCAGGCGGCGCTGGACATGATCGATGAATGGTGTACTAGGAGTGGGCTTTCGGTGAATCCTCTTAAAACTGAGGTTGTTCTTTTTACGAGAAGGAGGATTTTGACCGGTCTGACTCAGCCAGTACTAAAAGGCGTCACCATTCGCATTTCCAATGAAGCCAAATATCTGGGAGTGATTTTAGATAAGAAACTTCATTGGTCCAAACACGTCGAGTCAAAAACATTCAAGGCGCTCTCAGTCTTCTGGCAGTGTAAGGGTGCTTTTGGCAAGACTTGGGGCTTATCACCGAATAAGGTTCTCTGAATCTACACGGCTATGATAAGACCATTCCTCGCATATGCGTCGGTTGTTTGGTGGAAGGGGCTCTCGCGTAAATATGTGGTTGCCTTTTGTGCGAAACTCCAAAGAACGGCTTGTCTCGGCTGCTCGGGAGCTTTCCCGAGTACGCCTGGCTCTGCTCTAGACGCTTTGCTGAACTTACCTCCCCTTGATACTTATATCATGGGTTGCACTATCAAAGCCATCCATCGTCTTAGGCGAGGCGGTTTTTGGTATACTCCACACTGGAACTTTGATGAACTTGCGCGACACTTATCTTACGACTCCTGTCTTATGGATATGGCGTCTGATGCAATGACACCAGAACTCCAGCTGATGCGCAAATTCAGAGTCGACTTTCCTTCGGTCCAGGACTGGCTTCGGTCAGAGTCTGAGCCGGGAATGGAATGTAGTCGTATTTTCACGGACGGTTCCAAAACCAGTCAAGGGTCTGGCGCTGGTGCCTTCGTGGAAGTCGACAACATTAGACTTCACTTCTCGTTAGGCAAATATGCGTCTGTTTTCCAAGCGGAAACTTATGCAATCCCAATGGCCATGAACTATGTTGTGAAGAACAGGTGGAAGGGACGTAGCATTTGTGTCTGTAGTGACAGTCAGGCTGCGCTTAAGGCCTTGCTTAACCCTTTAACCACTTCCAAAATAGTTCGTGAAACCAAAAACTCTTTGAACTCGGTCGCAAGGCTGAATTCTCTGTCTCTTATCTGGGTCCCAGGTCACACTGGGATCTTGGGGAACGAGATCTCCGATGAGATTGCTAGACAAGGCTCAGAGGAGGCTTTCTCAGGTCCCGAACCCGCGTTGGGTCTTCCAGCGTCTTCGGTTAGGGCTTCCATTGACGATTGGGTCTCTCACGAGCACAATTGTGTGTGGCATGACTCTCCAGGTTGCAGGTTGACTAAACGCATGCTCCCGGACGTCTGTAAGAAATCAGCGGCATTCTTGCTGTCTCTCAGCAGAAAAGACTGTAGACAACTTATCGGCGTCTTGACAGGCCACTTCGCTTTTGCCAAGCACCTTAACGTGTTAGGCTTAAGTGACACTACAATCTGCGACGCTTGTGGAGAGAGCGACGACACCGCGGAACATTATCTCTGTGAGTGTCCGGCCTTTGCTCGTATCAGGTGGCAGATCTTCGGTGCGGATGTGGTGAGTGCTGGTACTGTAAGCTCCTCATCACTGAAGTGCTTGCTTGGCTTTCTTCGAAAGTCAAGGAAATTCCAGTAAAATGGGTAAATCAGGGTTTGCTCTCTGGCAGTACAATGGACCAGTTGTGTCTGAGTGCTCCAGTCGAGTGTTTCCTATCCCGACAAAAAAAAAAAAAAAAAAAAAATGAGTTACTTCGGAAGCTAGACATGGTAAAAGATGGTAGGATAAATGTAGTAGACAAAGAAGATAAGCTGGAACTAATACGAGCGAAGATATTTACCAATCTTAAACTCGCACACCAAAAAGCGACGAAGGTATATAACACCAGAAGTAGGGAAATCAAATATAGGGTAGGGCAGATAGTGTACAGAAGAAATTTCAAGCAAAGTAACCAAGCGGAGAACTATAATGCCAAGCTTAGCCAAAAATTCATCAAATCGATCATTTTAAATCCCATTGGGAACTCCCTCTACGAGGTGGGGGATTTAAGTGGTAAAAAGGTGGGTGTATACCACGCCAAAGATCTCCACGCATAAGGTGGTTTGCACTAATGACGCACTCATGCTGCTGTTGCTCGTTTATCTGTGATATCTATGTGATTAAGTTATGTCTTGTTATTTACATTATTTATTTACATTTAGTTTATTTATTTATTCATCTATTATTTATTTATTTATTTATTATTTATTTATTATTTATTTATTATTTATTTATTATTTATTTATTATTTATTTATTTATTTATTTATATATATAGCTATTTATTTATTTATTTATTTATTTATTTATTTATTTATCTTATAGATTATTTATTTCATAGGTTATTTATTCTTTGTTTTGGTATTTATTGGTGTTTAAGTATTTACCTTGCCGACTAGCCAGTCCGTCCCGATACCGTCTGTCTGTAATATAATATACATATATCTACATATGTACATACCCTACTGCTCATTTCAGTGGACTACATACACATCTTAATTGAACTAATTATGCTCTCATATCAAACCGACCACATCTCCAAGAAAACTAGTTAGTTTACCCTGACGTACGAACATTCTTACCTGCCCGGCTAACATCAGAAGCTAGTCTCAGGGCGTAGGCTCTTGCCACACGTTTTAGGAGCTACAGAAAACAGAAAATAAGTCCGAAATCCGATTACTCGACTTGCAGGCCACTATTTTGCGAGGTCGGTTGACTTACGACCATTCGCCAACCGACGTCGAGCCTGTTACGGGGACCTCTTTTAGCGCAACACCCCACGTCCATGATGACGTCAACATTATGTGGATCATATTGACGTAGAGATCTGGAAAGAAGAGAGATACTCTACTCTCTTTCCATGACTCCGAAAAATCTTATCTTGACGTACAGATATGGAAAAGAGAGTGATATGCTACTCTCTTTCCAGAGAGAGAGAGAGAGACAGAAAATATTAGAAAAGGACGACACATAAGAAGAGAAATAGCTACAGAAATAGAACAAAGAAAAATCAGACAGAACAAAGAAAAATGAGTGAGACAAAGAGTACGTAGGGGAACGAGAATTGGGAGAACAAAGGGAATGAAGGCAAAGTGCATCGACCACATAGGTACTCTTACCCGGACCTACGTGAACAGCTGAGCTGAAGCTAGAAATAGGTCAATGCACTGCAGAGTTGGTTTTTTTTTTGCAGATAGTTTTTTTTGCGATATTTGGGCCAATTTTAATTAATTGGGTAAGTGGTGCCAGTGATCTTTTTTTTAGAGTAGTGCTAATTTTGCATTTTTGTGAACTAGGGCTGAAACTTCGGCGGATGCGTGTAAAGTCAACCCCAGCTATAGGCATATAAATATATAATATATTCGATATAGAAAATCGACGTTACAGAGGTACGTAAATTAGTAAAAGGGGGTCTTGGACTTCGGTGGGCTAATTTTTTTTGTATTCCTATAGGCGCTGAGCGTGTGTAACCCTACGGGGGTAGTTCAGGCCTCTGCCGTTTTTTTTATATGTACATACATTCATATGTACCATAGCCAGGCGTGGAGCATGAGGTAGAACCATAGACAAGGCTATAATTCTGAGGGCACAATATATATATATATATATAGTGGAATCCAGAAGTCAGATACACCCATATATAAGTACATCTTGAACAGTGTGCCACCTTTGGCGCAAGTATCTGGCGCGTAAGCCCGACATCAGGACAGGGTGCCACCGTACACACACCTACATACATATATATATACAAAAACAAGGTGACCCTGTCTGGTTTCCGCCTACCGAAAGGGGGTGCTCCGAGGGACAGAAGCAGTTTTTTTTTGTGTGAACATTTGTGCAATTCAGTGGATCCAGAACCCAAAGAAGAGCACATATTTGCTCGGGTTATAAAACGAAGTTTAATTTTTTTTTATTTTCCAATTGAATTTTTGATTTTTTTTCAAATAACGTAGAGTAGTGAATACGGTTAGGGTTAAGATTTAAAATACTATAGTTCTGTTTTTAAAGTGCTTTAGTAAATAACGCGATTACAAGTGGATCTTGCTCCAAACTTCCATCCTTCTTGTGCTGCCGGCAGGACGACGGGGATCGCAAAACCGTAAGTACTTACAACATAGTATTTTTTTTTATGACCTCTATATAGTTAGAGGTCACATACACTCTAAATACAGAACTATCTTTTTTCTTCATAATATTTTCTTATAATTACCCTTAAAATACATATATCTTTCTCTTGTTTTATTTTTATTTTTTTTGAATTAAACATTATACATATATACATTATTTGTGAATTACCTGATTAAGTATAAGGATATAGTAATAAAGCTGGAAAATCTTATATATACAAATCATTTTTGTGCTAAAATTGAGTTTTGGTGGTGAAGATGCACCTGTAGATTCTTTTCGCGACTGGTGTGTGGACAATGGACCAGCCGACCTCTATAAGAAGAACGATGACGTGACAGGACGACCACAAACGCTGACGACATGACCTGACCTTTGACCGACTCTTCTCTACTACGAACGCTTAGTGGTTTTGACTGGAAGGTACTTTGAGGGGCCATTTCCCATCGATTCTGGCCAGGGAGATGGCATTGGTTCGTACTTTTAAGCATGAAGGGGTGGGCAGGCCAACCTTTGCCATCAACATCAGGCATGTCTCGGGTTCTTGGTGAACCTTTGGAAGGGAGAGACTCCGGGAAAGAAGAGTTGCGCTAGATAGGTTAAGCTAGTGGTAAGGGGGTAGCTTAGGGGTTAGCTTAAGTCGTTAGGTTAGTATAGGCTTAGTTTAGGTTTAGTATAGGCTTAGTAACGCGTTTCTTTTTCTTTCTTCCCGATTTTCTCCCTACTAAGGGCATAAGTTCAAGGGCATTTTCTTTTCATCCTTTCTATCCTATTCTTTTTTTTTGTCCGTCCGATGTCAATTTAACGTAGCTTTCTTTTCTATCTTAAGTTTTTATTTTTTTGGCACGATATAAAATGTTTGGTGAGTAGGGGGTGTATGGTGGGGTTGACAAGAACTTCCCCGTCCGACGAGCTTAAGCCGAGCAACCGCGAGCGTGCCACCGTCCTCCATACCTACACCAAAGATGCCTCCGTAGCCCTTTCCAACTCCCAACATGTAACAGAGGCAACACTCCAACTTTTATTTTTCCGAGTACAGAAAATTTCAACGGTTGGGAAGATGTCATAGACGTTACACTCTCTAATAACAGTAGTAGTATGAAAGTCGAGAACTGGAGAGTATCCAATCTGAAGTCTTTTTCAGACCATAATTGGATCCTCTTCAATGTAGATCTCGAGATCGAGACTCACAAACCCTACAGAAACCCCAAAAGAACCGACTGGATAAAGTTTAGTCAAGTCGTTAGATCCAAGCTACGTAGAACTCCAAACGCTTTAATAACCTCCACTGCAGAACTAGACACAAAAGTAAAGACTTTCGAAAAAGCCTTCAATAATGCTTTTAAAGTTGCGTGTCTGGTCAAATACAGCAAAATACCTTCCCTCCGTGGTGGAGCGAAGAACTCTCTAACCTCAGGAAACTGACTAGAGAGACCTTCAATATCTGCTACAAGTGCAAATACTGGCAGCCTTACACGGACGGCCTTAAAATATACAAAAAAAAGCTATCAGAATGGCCAGGGAACGGTCCTGTATAGAGTATTGCCAATCAATTGATACCCTATAAGACTCCGCTAAACTCAGCAAGATTCTATCGAAGGATCATTCCAATCCATCCCTCCTGAAAAGGTTGGATGGTAAGTGGACGGAGTCAACTGCAGTCCTTAAAGATCTTGATACACACCCACTTTCCCGGATGTAAAGACAGCTACACTGAGCCTAACAGTTCGCAATGCCTGCAATCCTGGGAACACATAATACCCATAATTACCGAAGAAAAAATCTCCTGGGCCATTCGCAGCTTCGCCCCTTATAAATCGCCAGGCCTAGATGGCATTCTGCCCATTATGCTACAAAAAACGCAAGAGGTAGCAATCCAATGGCTCGTGCCGATTTTCAGGAGCTTCATTCTAAATAACCATGTACCGCACTCATGGAGACGGGTGAGAGTGGTTTTTATTCCGAAGGTAAGGAGGCGCGGATATGAGAACGTGAAAGATTTCAGACCAATCAGTCTGACCTCCTTCGTTTTGAAGACCCTCGAGCGCCTTCTTGACAACCATCTGCGAGATACAATCGAGTCATCTCTTTCCAAATCCCAACATGCATACCTCAAAGAAAGATCTACAGAAACAGCTCTTCATGAAGTAGTGCGAACAATAGAAAAATTCCTACAGTATAAGGAATACACTTTAGCTACCTTTCTAGACAGAGAAGGAGCTTTTAACAATGTACACACTGAAGTAATTCTAGAGTCTCTTACGGAGCTGGGCATAGAAACCTACCTAAGCCAATGGATAGTCTCTATGCTCAGCACTAGAACTATTCAGGCATCTCTGTGGGCGCCGTGGCGTAAGTGGTTAGTGTGTCGGATCACTACGCATGAGGTTCCAAGTTCGAATCCCAGAAAATACCAAAAAGTTTTTTCACGGTCCCACCTCTCGCGAGCGTCTGACAAACATCCGAGAGTATTGTTGTCACGAGAAAGCTTCTCAAATCGCCGTTCGGATTCGGCATTAAACTGTAGGTCCCTTCCATTCGTGTGAAAAATATAACGCACACAACATGAGTGGTTGCGAGAAGCTAGGCCCTGGTACTTTAAAGAGCTGTTGCGCCAAATATAAAAAAATAAAAAAAATTAAATCTCTAGGAAACAGCACCATAACCAAATTTGCCAGTAGAGGAACGCCCCAAGGTGGAGTCATCTCACCTCTACTATGGCTAATAGTCATGAATAAAATCCTTTATGCTTAGACAGAGAAAGAATTAAAGAAGTTGGGTATGCGGACGACATGGTGATTTTAGTGTCGGGACTTTTCCTTCCCGTGATAAGTGAGATCATGGAGAGTGCTCTAAGTAAAGTCACCGCATGGGCCAGAAAGTGTGGACTTGGAGTCAACCCAAATAAAACTGAACTGATGCTTTTCACCACAAAAACCAAAATACCCGACTTCAATCTTCCTCGATTAAACGGTCAGATACTCTCCTTATCTTCCAGTGCGAAGTACCTATTCTAGATCCTAAACTTAACTGGAAATCAAACATAGACGAACGAGTAAAGAAAGCATGTATAACCTTTTATGCCTGCAACAGAACCTTCGGCAGAAGATGTGGCCTGCAACCAAAATTGACCCTGTGGATGTACACAGCCGTAGTACACCCAATCCTTACCTACGGGTCGATAGTATGGTGGCCGGTTCTTAAAAAAGCCTATAACATAACCAAACTAAATAAGGTGCAAAGAGCAGCATGCATAGGCACTACAGGCGCCCTACGGTCAACTCCGTCAGACGCTCTAACAGTCCTGCTACACCTTTTACCCCTAGATCTACATATCACAAACATCTCAGCGCACAGAGCAATCAGACTCAGAGAGTCCAAGTGTTGGACTGCGAAACCCTATGGACACAGCAATATCCTAGATTCTCTACCAGGAGAACTCGTATCGACTCCAACAGACTACATCATCCCCACATTGAACTTCACAAAGCGTTTCGATGTACAATTCCCTACAAGAAAAGATTGGCAAGATGGACAGGCGACCAGTGGTTTCGATCTAACAGTCTACACCGATGGGTCAAAAATGGACTGTGGGGTTGGTGCGGGTGTTTTCTCGGAGTCCCTGAACATTGCAAGATCGTCTTTCAAGCGGAATTACTCGCCATTCGTGAAGCCTGTCGCCAAATCAAGTCACACACAAATACACTACCAAGGCAAAGAATCGTTATTTAAATCGATAGCCAAGCTGCTATCAAAGCCATTGCTCGGAAACCATTCCTCGAAATTAGTACTAGAATGCCGACAGGAGCTGGCCTCGCTAGATGGCCAATGCATGGTGACCCTAGTCCGGGTTCCAGGCCACAGCAAAGTTGATGGCAACGAACATGCTGACGAACTGGCCAGGCGAGGCTCAGCCCTTCAATGCTCACTTGCTGAACTTGTTCGCACCCCGCTCGGAGCAATTAAGGCAAACATCTCCTCAATCTTTCTTAGAAAAGCTAACCTTAAATGGTCCAGGTTAACGAACTGCGTCATATCCAGAAAGATGTGGCCTAACTACAATAAGACCAAAACAACCGCCCTATTGAACAGAACGCGCAAAGACATTACCCGTATCGCGATAATCACGGGACACTGGCCGGTAGGAGAGCACGCAGCCAAACTAGGTATCCCATATAATACACACTGCCGTAGTTGCAACATAGCCACCGAAAAGGAAACAATTATCCACTACATGTGCAATTGTCCAGCACTAGCTAAGGCTAGACATCAGGCATAAGGCAAACCCTTCTACAATTCACTTGAGGAGATTTCGGGTAAGAACAAAAATGAGCTAACCCTCTTCCTAAACTCTACAGGCTGGCTCTAGATCTAGCAACACACATCAACATCCAAGGTCGCATGAGTCGTGGTATCAAAACGGCACAACTGTGCTAATTGGGTCTCTGTTTTTACAGAACCGCCACTTCTACCTACCTACCTACCTAGTAATTGTGTGCGTGTACTGCAGAATAATTATATTTACACCATTATGGATAATGACAGTACAGAAGATTTGTTTGATTTGAATTATATGGAGTTTGAGGATTACAACCAAGCAAATAATGAACTAAAGAAAATGAATTTTCTCTGTCTATGTTTGAAAATTAGGTCGTTAAGAAAAAATTGGGATGTCTTTTGTGCCCGTGTATGTCCAATCTTAAGTTGTATTGATGTTATTGTTATAGTTGAAATCAACATTAAGGTAGAAGAAAATAGCTTGTACTATTTAGACGGCTTCCGTACTGGATTCGAAAATAGGGTTAATAAAAAGGGTGGAGGCATAACTACGAACGTGTTAATGTTGAAACATCAGCTTACAAAAATTTAACCATCAAAGTTATATCAAAATCAAAGGAGAAAGTAATTAGTGGAATCTACAGACCTCCCAAGAATAATTTAATTGAATTTATAGAGGAATTCGCACAAATTACAAACATGAAGAGAGCACATAACGATGTGGTTGCTTTGGGTGATATGAATATTAACACGGAAAATAACACAAACAACCTTGTCCTCAACTACCACGAAATGTTAGCTTCGATAGGAATGTTCAACATTATTAAAGGAGCCACTAGGGTCGATCTAAACCTGGGAACATGCACACTTATTGACCACATTTTGGTGAATTCGCCGAAGCTCAGAACGTTCTCGGCTATAGTGAAAAACGATATCTCTGATCACTATAGTATCTTATATGGAATCTACGACGAATCTCCTGGGGAAAGTGATACTCCTTCATGCTCGGCCGTAATGACGAGCAAAGTAAACCAGTTTATCTGAACCACTGACTGGGCACAAGTTGCAGAAAAGACGGATCCTGTTTCACTCTTCAACTATTTCACTGAAAAAATTAGTGAAATATATTCAAATTCAAATGTTATATACAAGAAAAAAAATTTAAAAAGTGTACCAAGGATGAATAGGGACATTCTTAAGATATGTGGAGAACGAGATGTTCAATATCGTAGATGGAAAAACAACCGGAGTAATTTAACGTACGAGACAGAGTATAAGAAGTTACGTAATCAGGTTAACAAAAAAATCGCAGCAACTAAGAACCAATATTATAAGACAAAATTCGAACAAACAAGAAGCGATCCAAAGAAAACATGGGCGTTAGTAAATGAAGTTCTAGGACGAAGGAAAACAGATTTAGATGAAGCTATAAGGATAAACTTTTCACCAAATAGAAGCACGGCGGAACTAGTGGATGAATTCGGTGATCTCTTTTTGCGACAGGCAGCATCTGTTATCCATACTTGTGACATAACTGCGTCAAGTCTAGAACGCAGTTCTATGTAACTCACTATACCTAGGAGAGATCGAATGTGCTGAGGTAGAAAATATATTATACCGTTTAAATGTCCTAAAAGCACCAAGAGCGGATGGAATCAGAGCTAAAGACCTAAGATCAAACGCCGATATCTTTGCTCCTATAATAACCAAACTTATAAACCTCAGCTTTAGTACATCGACGGTACCAAAAACACTCAAAGAGTCAGTTGTTCGACCTATACATATATAAGGGAGGTAGCAAAAAGCAGTCAGCGAAATATCGTCCAGTTGCAATCTTACCAGCCATCGACAAGATCATGGAACAAATTGTATCAGATCGTATGTGGGACTTCATCAAAAAACATAACCTTTTAAGCAAATACTAGTATGGATTCCAAAAGGGTAAAAGCATTAATCGGCTTCTTGGCGATTTTTCAAATCTGATCAACACCAACCTAGCAAAACGTCATCATGCAACTTTAGTAAAGCGTTTGATACCCTTGACCATAACAAACTAATTGTTGCTGTCCAAAGAGTGGGAATAAGAGGAAAGTTGGCTTACTGGATTGCGGATTGCTTGGCAGAGAGGACATTCCACGTGAAAGATAAAGGTTGCTGCAGTAAGTCCTAAAGGGTGCAGTACGGAGTTCCACAAGGAAGTAAACTGGGCCCCCTACTTTTTATTTTGTATACGAACAAGATATTGAAGTATTTTACGAAAAGCTCACCATTTGCATACGCAGATGACACTTGTTGTGTGTCACCAATCTGTAGGAAAAGCAGCACGTATCATGCAAGAAGAGTTCTATAAAGCAAGAAGATGGTGTCACGACAATGGGCTGGTAATAAACGCGTCAAAAATCAAATTAATGCACATCCGGAGACCAAATTTTAAAACGTCGCAAATCATAGTTAAAACTATAGATGTGCCAAATCGTCCGACTATGATGTTATTGATGTTGTCGATACCTACAAATATCTAGGCGTTACCATTGACTGCCATTTGCTTTGGGATGCTCACATCAATAATCGACGAAGCAATTTGGAGGGGTCACTATTTGCGCTGGCCTGTCTAAAATACAAATCTACTACTTGTGTGCAAAAACAAGTCTACCACGCTCTAATAGAGTCCGGGTTGCGGTACGGCGTAGACACATTTAGAAAAGCTACAGCGGATTCAAGATAGGGCGCTAAAGTTGATATCAGCGGGTAATGTCATAACCAACAGCGTAAGGGTCCTTCAAGTAAAGCAGATCTACGAGATTAGTGTAGTCCTGGAGTATTACGACGACACAAATCTACGATGGCAAATTACACACCAGTTTAACACAAGAAGACGAGCTGAGGGTCTATTCCAACTTCCAGGCATCATAAACGAATATGAAAAGAGAAGACTGAAGTACATCGTGCCTATTATACTCAATAATCTTCCTCAACAACTTCGAAATCTTAACTCAGTCCATGTCAGAAAACCAAAGCTTAAACAATATTTTTTAGAGTCAATAACTTAACTGAATTCAAAGAAACTTTTTACTATTCAAGCCTAAATTTAAAAAACCTCATAATCCTTTTAATTGATAAGCAAGTATGTATAAAACCGTTTTTAACCTTAATTTTTTCTTTCTTTTTCTTTACAAAACTCTCACTTTGATGATGATTCAATATACATGTTATAAGTACTCAATCTCCTGCAGATAAGCCATGTGGCTTCGCAGGTCAAACATATTCTCAAAATTTTGTGAAGTCGAATAAAATGAAATAAATAAAATATAAAAAATAAAAATAAAAAAATTATGAAGTATTTCCCCTGGGAGGAACCGGTGGTGGTATTTGCTGAAAGGTTTTGCGAACGCTTGATTAAGAATTGTGGGCAAGTTGAGCCCAAAAGTTCACATTTTGGAGTTTTAAGCATAAATGCAGAGCTTATGCTGAGCAGTTTAGGTAGGTAACCCTTTAAACCTCTCACGAAGGTATCGAGTGCCTTATCGCGACTGCTTGATAAAATTCGGGTATCGTGCTGTTACCCTATACCAGAGTTGACACCTGATACTCAAGGGCGCCTAAGTCCCTGTTATCAGCGTAGTGTAGTGTTAGGCATTTGCATATCTTCTCCCAGTTTAAGGGAGTGTTAAACGATTCCAAGACTATGTCGGCATGTCCTGTTATTTTTTTTCTAATAACGGACAATATGCCATAATATTTCGGAGTACCGTTGAGATGTTCGTAAATTTTAAGTATTCTTCCTACACTTTTTTTCCACGAATTAAACTCTTGGGCTTGCCCAGAAAAAGCGGGGACTTTTTACTACGTCCGGTATTTTATCCATGGCGGAGAAATTTCTGTCGTTAGTTATGTTGATCGGTTGATCAATGTCATTGTTTATATCCGTAGCAGGATTCATTATTGAATTGAAGATTTGTCCTCCTTGTATCTGTAATGTTTCTGCCACTACTCTTGTTATGAGTTTTATCATTTCGTCATTAGCTTGAACAGGAGCTGGGGGAGCCGGAGGAGCAGCGGCATTATCAGCCGGTAACTCTAAGCGAGCCGGTCTAATTAGATTGTTTGGGTTTGATATTTATAATATTTAGGAATCGAATTTAAGAATTCAAATTGAGGCAATGAAAAGTACAATTGGGCCTTGGTTAAATTGATTGATAATAGTTAAAGGTGAATCTGTGTTTTATAAGTTTCAGATTTGATCAGTGGTTGGAAGTGAGTCTAAATCTTTTAAATTTGAACAATTATTGAAAGTGAGACTTAGTCTTATAAATTTTGTGTTTGAACAATAATTAAAAGTGAGTCTTAGTTTTATAATTTAGAATTTAAACAATAATTGCTTTTTTTTTTGTATATATAAAAAAAATGATGCGACTTACAAAAGCATAGATAATTCGAATTTCATTTTCATAACGATTTCGGGTAGGGTTTCAGGAGCTGCTGATCGTTGGATAGTTGGCGGCTGTACAAAGTATCTGTACTCCGTTTTGTCCTTTCTTTTACAGGGCTACTCAGGGGCCTCTTTTCCCTTACACAAACACTGCGTCTACATGGCTTGGTGTCCACTTTTTAATGTTCACCTGCACTAACCTGGTTAGGTTCACATGCACTAACTTTGTTATCGTTATTTTTGCGTGGGTTAATTTGACTATTGTCACACGCGTTAACTTGGTTCTCGTTATACGCGTTAACTTTGTTATTGTCACACACGTTAACTTGGTTATCGTTATTCTATACGCGTTAACTTGGTTATTGTGACACGCGTTAACTTGGTTATCGTTATTTCAGTACGCGTTAACTTGAGCAGTGTTACGAAAGCAGTCCCTGCTAGGGCGCCAGTTAAGAAATTACACGCGCAATAATTTAAAAAAAATATTTTTTCAGGCAGGTTGCCTGTTCCTTTATTCAATTAAGACTAAAAGTTCTCTATCTTTCCCCACATGCTTTTATTACATTAAATCTGTTATTTCGGCAAAATTTATCGAATGAAAATATGATGACAGGTGACGGTTGCAGCTATTTCCCAGACAGGTGAGGGTCGCAATTATTTCCCAGAACTTTGTCTGGACGGAAATTGGGTCGAGTGAATGTACTGGCTGGTGCATTTTCTAAGTTAATCTATTTCGCGTAAACTTATACAATGATACTAGCTACAATGTTTTAAATTTCTTTCAGTTTTTCATGTTCCCAATTTTCAGGAACGCAACCCCTTATTTTACATGACGCTCTTACCTCGTTTTGCGTCATTGACGTATTATATATGGGCTGCTAGTGAAATGGCAGTTTCTTACTACGGATATGTCTGCAGAAAAATGTGTCCAACATCTCCCTTGTTTCAGTGCGGTATTAAACAGAAACAAAATATCCGTCATCATAGATATCCCCCTGTAGCGGGTCGACGGCGCTCTGTTCGCCGTCTTCCTATCAAATTAACTAAATGCCAGTGCACAATTTTCAATATTTCAAAATTAAAAACTGTTCACATTTAAATAGTTCCAAAAGTCGTTCCCAAAGATGTCACTGCAAATATTTTCTTGTTTCCTACAGTATATTAAGAATTTTAATTTCGTTGCAACACAATCTGTATTGTGAATTACAGCCAACCACATAGCACTTCATTTTATATCTATCCTCCTTTTTTTAGCTAGAGTTATTATTTATTTCACAATTAAATGTTCCCAGCTTATTTTTCCACAACCAAAAACACAATTCAAAACACAACTTATCGTGGTATCAAAACGGCACAACTGTGCTAATTGGGTCTCTGTTTTTACAGAACCGCCACTTCTACCTACCTACCTACCTAGTAATTGTGTGCGTGTACTGCAGAATAATTATATTTACACCATTATGGATAATGACAGTACAGAAGATTTGTTTGATTTGAATTATATGGAGTTTGAGGATTACAACCAAGCAAATAATGAACTAAAGAAAATGAATTTTCTCTGTCTATGTTTGAAAATTAGGTCGTTAAGAAAAAATTGGGATGTCTTTTGTGCCCGTGTATGTCCAATCTTAAGTTGTATTGATGTTATTGTTATAGTTGAAATCAACATTAAGGTAGAAGAAAATAGCTTGTACTATTTAGACGGCTTCCGTACTGGATTCGAAAATAGGGTTAATAAAAAGGGTGGAGGCATAACTACGAACGTGTTAATGTTGAAACATCAGCTTACAAAAATTTAACCATCAAAGTTATATCAAAATCAAAGGAGAAAGTAATTAGTGGAATCTACAGACCTCCCAAGAATAATTTAATTGAATTTATAGAGGAATTCGCACAAATTACAAACATGAAGAGAGCACATAACGATGTGGTTGCTTTGGGTGATATGAATATTAACACGGAAAATAACACAAACAACCTTGTCCTCAACTACCACGAAATGTTAGCTTCGATAGGAATGTTCAACATTATTAAAGGAGCCACTAGGGTCGATCTAAACCTGGGAACATGCACACTTATTGACCACATTTTGGTGAATTCGCCGAAGCTCAGAACGTTCTCGGCTATAGTGAAAAACGATATCTCTGATCACTATAGTATCTTATATGGAATCTACGACGAATCTCCTGGGGAAAGTGATACTCCTTCATGCTCGGCCGTAATGACGAGCAAAGTAAACCAGTTTATCTGAACCACTGACTGGGCACAAGTTGCAGAAAAGACGGATCCTGTTTCACTCTTCAACTATTTCACTGAAAAAATTAGTGAAATATATTCAAATTCAAATGTTATATACAAGAAAAAAAATTTAAAAAGTGTACCAAGGATGAATAGGGACATTCTTAAGATATGTGGAGAACGAGATGTTCAATATCGTAGATGGAAAAACAACCGGAGTAATTTAACGTACGAGACAGAGTATAAGAAGTTACGTAATCAGGTTAACAAAAAAATCGCAGCAACTAAGAACCAATATTATAAGACAAAATTCGAACAAACAAGAAGCGATCCAAAGAAAACATGGGCGTTAGTAAATGAAGTTCTAGGACGAAGGAAAACAGATTTAGATGAAGCTATAAGGATAAACTTTTCACCAAATAGAAGCACGGCGGAACTAGTGGATGAATTCGGTGATCTCTTTTTGCGACAGGCAGCATCTGTTATCCATACTTGTGACATAACTGCGTCAAGTCTAGAACGCAGTTCTATGTAACTCACTATACCTAGGAGAGATCGAATGTGCTGAGGTAGAAAATATATTATACCGTTTAAATGTCCTAAAAGCACCAAGAGCGGATGGAATCAGAGCTAAAGACCTAAGATCAAACGCCGATATCTTTGCTCCTATAATAACCAAACTTATAAACCTCAGCTTTAGTACATCGACGGTACCAAAAACACTCAAAGAGTCAGTTGTTCGACCTATACATATATAAGGGAGGTAGCAAAAAGCAGTCAGCGAAATATCGTCCAGTTGCAATCTTACCAGCCATCGACAAGATCATGGAACAAATTGTATCAGATCGTATGTGGGACTTCATCAAAAAACATAACCTTTTAAGCAAATACTAGTATGGATTCCAAAAGGGTAAAAGCATTAATCGGCTTCTTGGCGATTTTTCAAATCTGATCAACACCAACCTAGCAAAACGTCATCATGCAACTTTAGTAAAGCGTTTGATACCCTTGACCATAACAAACTAATTGTTGCTGTCCAAAGAGTGGGAATAAGAGGAAAGTTGGCTTACTGGATTGCGGATTGCTTGGCAGAGAGGACATTCCACGTGAAAGATAAAGGTTGCTGCAGTAAGTCCTAAAGGGTGCAGTACGGAGTTCCACAAGGAAGTAAACTGGGCCCCCTACTTTTTATTTTGTATACGAACAAGATATTGAAGTATTTTACGAAAAGCTCACCATTTGCATACGCAGATGACACTTGTTGTGTGTCACCAATCTGTAGGAAAAGCAGCACGTATCATGCAAGAAGAGTTCTATAAAGCAAGAAGATGGTGTCACGACAATGGGCTGGTAATAAACGCGTCAAAAATCAAATTAATGCACATCCGGAGACCAAATTTTAAAACGTCGCAAATCATAGTTAAAACTATAGATGTGCCAAATCGTCCGACTATGATGTTATTGATGTTGTCGATACCTACAAATATCTAGGCGTTACCATTGACTGCCATTTGCTTTGGGATGCTCACATCAATAATCGACGAAGCAATTTGGAGGGGTCACTATTTGCGCTGGCCTGTCTAAAATACAAATCTACTACTTGTGTGCAAAAACAAGTCTACCACGCTCTAATAGAGTCCGGGTTGCGGTACGGCGTAGACACATTTAGAAAAGCTACAGCGGATTCAAGATAGGGCGCTAAAGTTGATATCAGCGGGTAATGTCATAACCAACAGCGTAAGGGTCCTTCAAGTAAAGCAGATCTACGAGATTAGTGTAGTCCTGGAGTATTACGACGACACAAATCTACGATGGCAAATTACACACCAGTTTAACACAAGAAGACGAGCTGAGGGTCTATTCCAACTTCCAGGCATCATAAACGAATATGAAAAGAGAAGACTGAAGTACATCGTGCCTATTATACTCAATAATCTTCCTCAACAACTTCGAAATCTTAACTCAGTCCATGTCAGAAAACCAAAGCTTAAACAATATTTTTTAGAGTCAATAACTTAACTGAATTCAAAGAAACTTTTTACTATTCAAGCCTAAATTTAAAAAACCTCATAATCCTTTTAATTGATAAGCAAGTATGTATAAAACCGTTTTTAACCTTAATTTTTTCTTTCTTTTTCTTTACAAAACTCTCACTTTGATGATGATTCAATATACATGTTATAAGTACTCAATCTCCTGCAGATAAGCCATGTGGCTTCGCAGGTCAAACATATTCTCAAAATTTTGTGAAGTCGAATAAAATGAAATAAATAAAATATAAAAAATAAAAATAAAAAAATTATGAAGTATTTCCCCTGGGAGGAACCGGTGGTGGTATTTGCTGAAAGGTTTTGCGAACGCTTGATTAAGAATTGTGGGCAAGTTGAGCCCAAAAGTTCACATTTTGGAGTTTTAAGCATAAATGCAGAGCTTATGCTGAGCAGTTTAGGTAGGTAACCCTTTAAACCTCTCACGAAGGTATCGAGTGCCTTATCGCGACTGCTTGATAAAATTCGGGTATCGTGCTGTTACCCTATACCAGAGTTGACACCTGATACTCAAGGGCGCCTAAGTCCCTGTTATCAGCGTAGTGTAGTGTTAGGCATTTGCATATCTTCTCCCAGTTTAAGGGAGTGTTAAACGATTCCAAGACTATGTCGGCATGTCCTGTTATTTTTTTTCTAATAACGGACAATATGCCATAATATTTCGGAGTACCGTTGAGATGTTCGTAAATTTTAAGTATTCTTCCTACACTTTTTTTCCACGAATTAAACTCTTGGGCTTGCCCAGAAAAAGCGGGGACTTTTTACTACGTCCGGTATTTTATCCATGGCGGAGAAATTTCTGTCGTTAGTTATGTTGATCGGTTGATCAATGTCATTGTTTATATCCGTAGCAGGATTCATTATTGAATTGAAGATTTGTCCTCCTTGTATCTGTAATGTTTCTGCCACTACTCTTGTTATGAGTTTTATCATTTCGTCATTAGCTTGAACAGGAGCTGGGGGAGCCGGAGGAGCAGCGGCATTATCAGCCGGTAACTCTAAGCGAGCCGGTCTAATTAGATTGTTTGGGTTTGATATTTATAATATTTAGGAATCGAATTTAAGAATTCAAATTGAGGCAATGAAAAGTACAATTGGGCCTTGGTTAAATTGATTGATAATAGTTAAAGGTGAATCTGTGTTTTATAAGTTTCAGATTTGATCAGTGGTTGGAAGTGAGTCTAAATCTTTTAAATTTGAACAATTATTGAAAGTGAGACTTAGTCTTATAAATTTTGTGTTTGAACAATAATTAAAAGTGAGTCTTAGTTTTATAATTTAGAATTTAAACAATAATTGCTTTTTTTTTTGTATATATAAAAAAAATGATGCGACTTACAAAAGCATAGATAATTCGAATTTCATTTTCATAACGATTTCGGGTAGGGTTTCAGGAGCTGCTGATCGTTGGATAGTTGGCGGCTGTACAAAGTATCTGTACTCCGTTTTGTCCTTTCTTTTACAGGGCTACTCAGGGGCCTCTTTTCCCTTACACAAACACTGCGTCTACATGGCTTGGTGTCCACTTTTTAATGTTCACCTGCACTAACCTGGTTAGGTTCACATGCACTAACTTTGTTATCGTTATTTTTGCGTGGGTTAATTTGACTATTGTCACACGCGTTAACTTGGTTCTCGTTATACGCGTTAACTTTGTTATTGTCACACACGTTAACTTGGTTATCGTTATTCTATACGCGTTAACTTGGTTATTGTGACACGCGTTAACTTGGTTATCGTTATTTCAGTACGCGTTAACTTGAGCAGTGTTACGAAAGCAGTCCCTGCTAGGGCGCCAGTTAAGAAATTACACGCGCAATAATTTAAAAAAAATATTTTTTCAGGCAGGTTGCCTGTTCCTTTATTCAATTAAGACTAAAAGTTCTCTATCTTTCCCCACATGCTTTTATTACATTAAATCTGTTATTTCGGCAAAATTTATCGAATGAAAATATGATGACAGGTGACGGTTGCAGCTATTTCCCAGACAGGTGAGGGTCGCAATTATTTCCCAGAACTTTGTCTGGACGGAAATTGGGTCGAGTGAATGTACTGGCTGGTGCATTTTCTAAGTTAATCTATTTCGCGTAAACTTATACAATGATACTAGCTACAATGTTTTAAATTTCTTTCAGTTTTTCATGTTCCCAATTTTCAGGAACGCAACCCCTTATTTTACATGACGCTCTTACCTCGTTTTGCGTCATTGACGTATTATATATGGGCTGCTAGTGAAATGGCAGTTTCTTACTACGGATATGTCTGCAGAAAAATGTGTCCAACATCTCCCTTGTTTCAGTGCGGTATTAAACAGAAACAAAATATCCGTCATCATAGATATCCCCCTGTAGCGGGTCGACGGCGCTCTGTTCGCCGTCTTCCTATCAAATTAACTAAATGCCAGTGCACAATTTTCAATATTTCAAAATTAAAAACTGTTCACATTTAAATAGTTCCAAAAGTCGTTCCCAAAGATGTCACTGCAAATATTTTCTTGTTTCCTACAGTATATTAAGAATTTTAATTTCGTTGCAACACAATCTGTATTGTGAATTACAGCCAACCACATAGCACTTCATTTTATATCTATCCTCCTTTTTTTAGCTAGAGTTATTATTTATTTCACAATTAAATGTTCCCAGCTTATTTTTCCACAACCAAAAACACAATTCAAAACACAACTTATCGTGGTATCAAAACGGCACAACTGTGCTAATTGGGTCTCTGTTTTTACAGAACCGCCACTTCTACCTACCTACCTACCTAGTAATTGTGTGCGTGTACTGCAGAATAATTATATTTACACCATTATGGATAATGACAGTACAGAAGATTTGTTTGATTTGAATTATATGGAGTTTGAGGATTACAACCAAGCAAATAATGAACTAAAGAAAATGAATTTTCTCTGTCTATGTTTGAAAATTAGGTCGTTAAGAAAAAATTGGGATGTCTTTTGTGCCCGTGTATGTCCAATCTTAAGTTGTATTGATGTTATTGTTATAGTTGAAATCAACATTAAGGTAGAAGAAAATAGCTTGTACTATTTAGACGGCTTCCGTACTGGATTCGAAAATAGGGTTAATAAAAAGGGTGGAGGCATAACTACGAACGTGTTAATGTTGAAACATCAGCTTACAAAAATTTAACCATCAAAGTTATATCAAAATCAAAGGAGAAAGTAATTAGTGGAATCTACAGACCTCCCAAGAATAATTTAATTGAATTTATAGAGGAATTCGCACAAATTACAAACATGAAGAGAGCACATAACGATGTGGTTGCTTTGGGTGATATGAATATTAACACGGAAAATAACACAAACAACCTTGTCCTCAACTACCACGAAATGTTAGCTTCGATAGGAATGTTCAACATTATTAAAGGAGCCACTAGGGTCGATCTAAACCTGGGAACATGCACACTTATTGACCACATTTTGGTGAATTCGCCGAAGCTCAGAACGTTCTCGGCTATAGTGAAAAACGATATCTCTGATCACTATAGTATCTTATATGGAATCTACGACGAATCTCCTGGGGAAAGTGATACTCCTTCATGCTCGGCCGTAATGACGAGCAAAGTAAACCAGTTTATCTGAACCACTGACTGGGCACAAGTTGCAGAAAAGACGGATCCTGTTTCACTCTTCAACTATTTCACTGAAAAAATTAGTGAAATATATTCAAATTCAAATGTTATATACAAGAAAAAAAATTTAAAAAGTGTACCAAGGATGAATAGGGACATTCTTAAGATATGTGGAGAACGAGATGTTCAATATCGTAGATGGAAAAACAACCGGAGTAATTTAACGTACGAGACAGAGTATAAGAAGTTACGTAATCAGGTTAACAAAAAAATCGCAGCAACTAAGAACCAATATTATAAGACAAAATTCGAACAAACAAGAAGCGATCCAAAGAAAACATGGGCGTTAGTAAATGAAGTTCTAGGACGAAGGAAAACAGATTTAGATGAAGCTATAAGGATAAACTTTTCACCAAATAGAAGCACGGCGGAACTAGTGGATGAATTCGGTGATCTCTTTTTGCGACAGGCAGCATCTGTTATCCATACTTGTGACATAACTGCGTCAAGTCTAGAACGCAGTTCTATGTAACTCACTATACCTAGGAGAGATCGAATGTGCTGAGGTAGAAAATATATTATACCGTTTAAATGTCCTAAAAGCACCAAGAGCGGATGGAATCAGAGCTAAAGACCTAAGATCAAACGCCGATATCTTTGCTCCTATAATAACCAAACTTATAAACCTCAGCTTTAGTACATCGACGGTACCAAAAACACTCAAAGAGTCAGTTGTTCGACCTATACATATATAAGGGAGGTAGCAAAAAGCAGTCAGCGAAATATCGTCCAGTTGCAATCTTACCAGCCATCGACAAGATCATGGAACAAATTGTATCAGATCGTATGTGGGACTTCATCAAAAAACATAACCTTTTAAGCAAATACTAGTATGGATTCCAAAAGGGTAAAAGCATTAATCGGCTTCTTGGCGATTTTTCAAATCTGATCAACACCAACCTAGCAAAACGTCATCATGCAACTTTAGTAAAGCGTTTGATACCCTTGACCATAACAAACTAATTGTTGCTGTCCAAAGAGTGGGAATAAGAGGAAAGTTGGCTTACTGGATTGCGGATTGCTTGGCAGAGAGGACATTCCACGTGAAAGATAAAGGTTGCTGCAGTAAGTCCTAAAGGGTGCAGTACGGAGTTCCACAAGGAAGTAAACTGGGCCCCCTACTTTTTATTTTGTATACGAACAAGATATTGAAGTATTTTACGAAAAGCTCACCATTTGCATACGCAGATGACACTTGTTGTGTGTCACCAATCTGTAGGAAAAGCAGCACGTATCATGCAAGAAGAGTTCTATAAAGCAAGAAGATGGTGTCACGACAATGGGCTGGTAATAAACGCGTCAAAAATCAAATTAATGCACATCCGGAGACCAAATTTTAAAACGTCGCAAATCATAGTTAAAACTATAGATGTGCCAAATCGTCCGACTATGATGTTATTGATGTTGTCGATACCTACAAATATCTAGGCGTTACCATTGACTGCCATTTGCTTTGGGATGCTCACATCAATAATCGACGAAGCAATTTGGAGGGGTCACTATTTGCGCTGGCCTGTCTAAAATACAAATCTACTACTTGTGTGCAAAAACAAGTCTACCACGCTCTAATAGAGTCCGGGTTGCGGTACGGCGTAGACACATTTAGAAAAGCTACAGCGGATTCAAGATAGGGCGCTAAAGTTGATATCAGCGGGTAATGTCATAACCAACAGCGTAAGGGTCCTTCAAGTAAAGCAGATCTACGAGATTAGTGTAGTCCTGGAGTATTACGACGACACAAATCTACGATGGCAAATTACACACCAGTTTAACACAAGAAGACGAGCTGAGGGTCTATTCCAACTTCCAGGCATCATAAACGAATATGAAAAGAGAAGACTGAAGTACATCGTGCCTATTATACTCAATAATCTTCCTCAACAACTTCGAAATCTTAACTCAGTCCATGTCAGAAAACCAAAGCTTAAACAATATTTTTTAGAGTCAATAACTTAACTGAATTCAAAGAAACTTTTTACTATTCAAGCCTAAATTTAAAAAACCTCATAATCCTTTTAATTGATAAGCAAGTATGTATAAAACCGTTTTTAACCTTAATTTTTTCTTTCTTTTTCTTTACAAAACTCTCACTTTGATGATGATTCAATATACATGTTATAAGTACTCAATCTCCTGCAGATAAGCCATGTGGCTTCGCAGGTCAAACATATTCTCAAAATTTTGTGAAGTCGAATAAAATGAAATAAATAAAATATAAAAAATAAAAATAAAAAAATTATGAAGTATTTCCCCTGGGAGGAACCGGTGGTGGTATTTGCTGAAAGGTTTTGCGAACGCTTGATTAAGAATTGTGGGCAAGTTGAGCCCAAAAGTTCACATTTTGGAGTTTTAAGCATAAATGCAGAGCTTATGCTGAGCAGTTTAGGTAGGTAACCCTTTAAACCTCTCACGAAGGTATCGAGTGCCTTATCGCGACTGCTTGATAAAATTCGGGTATCGTGCTGTTACCCTATACCAGAGTTGACACCTGATACTCAAGGGCGCCTAAGTCCCTGTTATCAGCGTAGTGTAGTGTTAGGCATTTGCATATCTTCTCCCAGTTTAAGGGAGTGTTAAACGATTCCAAGACTATGTCGGCATGTCCTGTTATTTTTTTTCTAATAACGGACAATATGCCATAATATTTCGGAGTACCGTTGAGATGTTCGTAAATTTTAAGTATTCTTCCTACACTTTTTTTCCACGAATTAAACTCTTGGGCTTGCCCAGAAAAAGCGGGGACTTTTTACTACGTCCGGTATTTTATCCATGGCGGAGAAATTTCTGTCGTTAGTTATGTTGATCGGTTGATCAATGTCATTGTTTATATCCGTAGCAGGATTCATTATTGAATTGAAGATTTGTCCTCCTTGTATCTGTAATGTTTCTGCCACTACTCTTGTTATGAGTTTTATCATTTCGTCATTAGCTTGAACAGGAGCTGGGGGAGCCGGAGGAGCAGCGGCATTATCAGCCGGTAACTCTAAGCGAGCCGGTCTAATTAGATTGTTTGGGTTTGATATTTATAATATTTAGGAATCGAATTTAAGAATTCAAATTGAGGCAATGAAAAGTACAATTGGGCCTTGGTTAAATTGATTGATAATAGTTAAAGGTGAATCTGTGTTTTATAAGTTTCAGATTTGATCAGTGGTTGGAAGTGAGTCTAAATCTTTTAAATTTGAACAATTATTGAAAGTGAGACTTAGTCTTATAAATTTTGTGTTTGAACAATAATTAAAAGTGAGTCTTAGTTTTATAATTTAGAATTTAAACAATAATTGCTTTTTTTTTTGTATATATAAAAAAAATGATGCGACTTACAAAAGCATAGATAATTCGAATTTCATTTTCATAACGATTTCGGGTAGGGTTTCAGGAGCTGCTGATCGTTGGATAGTTGGCGGCTGTACAAAGTATCTGTACTCCGTTTTGTCCTTTCTTTTACAGGGCTACTCAGGGGCCTCTTTTCCCTTACACAAACACTGCGTCTACATGGCTTGGTGTCCACTTTTTAATGTTCACCTGCACTAACCTGGTTAGGTTCACATGCACTAACTTTGTTATCGTTATTTTTGCGTGGGTTAATTTGACTATTGTCACACGCGTTAACTTGGTTCTCGTTATACGCGTTAACTTTGTTATTGTCACACACGTTAACTTGGTTATCGTTATTCTATACGCGTTAACTTGGTTATTGTGACACGCGTTAACTTGGTTATCGTTATTTCAGTACGCGTTAACTTGAGCAGTGTTACGAAAGCAGTCCCTGCTAGGGCGCCAGTTAAGAAATTACACGCGCAATAATTTAAAAAAAATATTTTTTCAGGCAGGTTGCCTGTTCCTTTATTCAATTAAGACTAAAAGTTCTCTATCTTTCCCCACATGCTTTTATTACATTAAATCTGTTATTTCGGCAAAATTTATCGAATGAAAATATGATGACAGGTGACGGTTGCAGCTATTTCCCAGACAGGTGAGGGTCGCAATTATTTCCCAGAACTTTGTCTGGACGGAAATTGGGTCGAGTGAATGTACTGGCTGGTGCATTTTCTAAGTTAATCTATTTCGCGTAAACTTATACAATGATACTAGCTACAATGTTTTAAATTTCTTTCAGTTTTTCATGTTCCCAATTTTCAGGAACGCAACCCCTTATTTTACATGACGCTCTTACCTCGTTTTGCGTCATTGACGTATTATATATGGGCTGCTAGTGAAATGGCAGTTTCTTACTACGGATATGTCTGCAGAAAAATGTGTCCAACATCTCCCTTGTTTCAGTGCGGTATTAAACAGAAACAAAATATCCGTCATCATAGATATCCCCCTGTAGCGGGTCGACGGCGCTCTGTTCGCCGTCTTCCTATCAAATTAACTAAATGCCAGTGCACAATTTTCAATATTTCAAAATTAAAAACTGTTCACATTTAAATAGTTCCAAAAGTCGTTCCCAAAGATGTCACTGCAAATATTTTCTTGTTTCCTACAGTATATTAAGAATTTTAATTTCGTTGCAACACAATCTGTATTGTGAATTACAGCCAACCACATAGCACTTCATTTTATATCTATCCTCCTTTTTTTAGCTAGAGTTATTATTTATTTCACAATTAAATGTTCCCAGCTTATTTTTCCACAACCAAAAACACAATTCAAAACACAACTTATTTTTTTTTTCATTGGCTCGCGAACTGTCAAACAAAGTACCAGTTTCCAATTTTTCCCGCTGTGAAACAAGGGAGCTTGAAATGTTGGAACATGCGTGAAGTTGGGCACTAGCAGTCCATATATAATACGTTAATGAATTTAACAGTAATTTTAGAATCTAAAACTTTTAGACAAACAAACACTTGAATTTTGATAAATCCCTTCAGAAAAAAAACCAGCAGCAACCAGTTCCAAGATTGGTGGTATTGACGAAAAGATATATAATACGTCAATGTTTTGCACCGTTTCGCTTTGCGCGAAACTTTTCATTCCCCTAACCCCCGCGCGAAGCGAAGTACGGGTGTACATGCTTGGTGTGTTGTGTATTGTGTATGGGTTTGTATGTACTCGGTTGGGGATTCCCACTGGACAAGTTGTAACTGATTTAACGCATTTGCAGTATTGTATTCTGGTAGCAATTATATTTAAAAAAAAATGATAAATTAGCGCCAACTAAAATTGGGGCGAACAAGGTGAGCGCGGGTCAGCTAGCTTGTTTATATGCTTTATTTCGAGTAATTTGATCAGTTGTAAAATCTTTCATGAATGCCCACAGATTTCCAAATCGGTGGCAGTCAGTCGGCTTAAAAGGGGTTGCGTACGATTGACCGCATTTTAAAATCTCGTTTTCAAAATCTCGCATATTCGAAATCCCGCATAATCCAAATCTCGCATATTCAAAATCTCGCAATACCACAATCTCGAAAAGTATGTACATAACACAAGACTACTGCTGATAAGAGAGAGAATTATCAATTATCAAGGCGAACCCCACAGGCGGATCAGTAGAAATGCAGTGAAGTGGGGGGGTTATGATCCCTTATTTTCGGATCATAACCTCGCTGATAAAAGGAAGAAGAAGAAGGATTATCAATTATCAAGAATTAACAAATTATTGTCATGTACCTAAAGGAACCTAGTTATTTATATTGCTAGCATTATAAGCACACAATAATCAGTTCCACTATGGGTATGTCAACAACTGCAAGTGCCAGGCAGGCGCCTGGAGCTAAAGTTTATTTTCATGTGTGCATTCACTTTCAAAACCTTACAAATTTCAAATTTCATCATGAAATAGGAGTAACTCCTAGCTTTTGATAATGCGAGATTCTCCTGTATTTGTAAGATTTTTATCCTTCAGAGCGAGATTTCGATAATGCGAGATTTTGATAATTCGAGATTTTGAATATGCGAGATTTTGAATATGCGAGATTTTGATTATGTGAGATTTTGAATATGCGAGATTTTGTTATTCGGGATTTATTTAAAAAATGCGAGATTTCGTATTAGAGATTTTGGTTTGCGGTCAATCGTACCGCTCCCATTAAAAGACGCTTTTAATCAACGAACACAATGATTTCGTTATTGACGAAGAAAACTTTAAGGTACCTGACCACCTTATAAATTTTTAAAAATCAATTTTTTTTTGCATTTTCTTTATCCTTATACTTTTAAAAATCACCTCCAAAAAATTTTTTTTATTTGAATTCTAACATTTTTATAAATGAAAGCGCTATTCTCAGTGCTTGTTTGTTCATTGATAGAAGAAAACTTTAAACATGTTTTTCTTGAAACTACTTTTTTTCAAATGGCGGACAGATTATCTGCGAAACAGCTCGGCCGATTTCAATGAATTTGGTCTTGTTTTGTTCGTTGAGATGTTTTGTATGCCAATTTACCACATTTTGCCAAAAAAAATAATTATAAAAGTTTTTTTTTTAGCAAAGAATAGTGAAAAAACCGGGGTATTTTTTAAAATTTGTTTCCCCAATATCCGCCATTTTTTTTTAGATTTTTGGCAAATTGTGGTAAATTGTCATGTAAGGAACCTTTCTTCTGAAGATGCCGGTATTTTTTTGTTTCCGATTTACCAATCCTGAGATAAACTGTCCGCCATGGGACACCATTTTTTGAGGCCTCGACTTTGGCGCCTCCTGGATAATGGTTAAAAAATTAAATTAAAAAATATTTAATTAATTTTGTATTCCATACTTAAGCTTCATATAAAACTTAAAAAAAAATCATTGTAATATCTAATACAGGGCCTCAGAAAAAAATTCTTGAAAATGTAGTATTTTTTAGCCTTCTAAGGTGATCAGGTACCTTAATGGAACAGATGGCCTTTATAGGCTAATTTTCCGCAAAAATCCTAAAATACATGGTATAATGATGAGGATTTAGAACATATCGAAATATATTAAAAAAAAGAAAGAAAACAAATGTGTACGTGAGAAGCTATGATGATACCTCGCTAATTAAAGGCATTCACCACTTACAAGTAATTCAAAATCAATCACAAAACGTTAAAAAAAAAAAAATTGGGTAAAACGTATACAGGGTTATCGTGAATAAATGTTCCCTCGGAATTGTTCACCCGAACAAAAATTTGGTATCTTTAAAAATAGAGAAAAAATTCATCAGGAAAAAATTAAATATCGCAATTTCGTTAAAAATTCTCCTGAATTGTTATTCATGATACCTATTTCTTTCCCACGGAATTATTTCGTCTTTTTTGAAGATACCTAATTTTTGTTCAGGGGAAAAATTCCGAGGGAAAATTTATTCACGATAACCCTGATAGCCAATTGTAGTAATCTTCTCAATTATGTGTCCTGGAATAATGTAGTGTTGAGTCAGTGACGCAACATCGTAAGCAAAATAAAATTATCAAGCTGTTGCTCACCTGGTATTGAATAACGATGTAGTGCACCACGAGCCGGTGACATAGCATCGTAAGCAAAACAAACAATTAAGCGCTTGCTCAGCCGGTGTTGAATGACGACAAAGCGAGGAACGATTATAGGCAGCTCACTGGTTGTTACCCGAGCCCCATTTGTGTAAGTTGAATTGATTCGTTTTCTTACCTTTGCGGAACACAGCCATGAACCTTTAGTAAATATAGGTTCCTATGGTTCCAAAAACAACCAAAAACCTCGGATAAGGATGACTCAACTGATGACGACCCGAGCAAACGAAATAAGGACAACGACCTTCGGATCAGTACGTAGAATATTCTGTCCCTTTACAGACCACGTGCAGCCGAACAACTAGCAGAGGTCCTAGACTGCTATAAAGCAGATATTACCGCCATCCAAGAAGTGCGATGAGATGGGCCAGGCAAAAAGACGATGAGGATGAGCGTATTATGAATATCCGGAACAAGGCTAAATTCGCTAACATAAGCCTAATATGTGTTTATGCCCCCACAGAAGAAAAGGACCCTGCCGCCAAAGATTGTTTCTACGAGCTCCTCGACAAAGCATACATATGAGCAATGTCCTAAATACGATGTTTAAATCGTATTGGGCGATTTTAACGCCAAAATAGGAAGGGAGGACGTCCTTGGTAGGGCAGTCGGTAAGCATAGCCTACACGACACCACGTCTGATAACGGACTAAGGCTAATTGATTTCGTTGTGGAGCGAAATGTCTTCATAGCAAGCACATGATTTTCTCATGTCGATATTCATAAGCAGACATGGCGGTCCAACGATCAACCAAATTCATCATATTGAGATCGACGCAAGGCATGTCTCCAGTATTCTGGATGTCCGGACCTTCCGAGCGGCCAACATAGGGTCGGATCATTACCTTGTTGTAGCCAAGGTACGAATGCGGATATCCCAAACTGAGCAAAAAAGAAGAATCATTGTAAGCAAATTTAACGTCGAAAAGCTACAATCGCAAGAGACCGCCAGACTTTTCGCTGAACGCGTATCCCGAAATCTCACAATCAGCCCTATACCGGCAGCATCAAGTGCCGAAGACCAGTGGCAATGATGCCAACATGCTATCAAGAACGCCGCGACGGATGTGCTGAGTCTCGCTTGCCCACCACCGCGAAACCCCTGGTTTGACGAAGAATGCCGGCGAGTGCATGCAGCAAAACAAGAAGCATACAAAGCGGCGCTGCAGCGGAAGCTGAGAGCTGCTTGTGACCTCTCCGAGCAAAAGAGACGGGAAGAACATCGGCTTCTCCAAAAGAAGAAAAAAGAAAAAAAGAGCATGAGAAGCGCGCGTACGAGAATATCGAGAGTTTATGCCCCAAGAACAATTTATGAAAGAACGTGTCATAGAAGCAATACCCGTGCAGAAACCTGTAGAGATGAAAATGGAAACCTCGTAGTAGAATCACAGTCGGTGCTAAGAATATGGAAAAACTACTTCTGCAGACTGTATAATGGCGATGAAGACCAACATCCCGCTATCAGGCAGAATGTCCCATTCAACATAGACGATGATAGCCAAAATTTCCGTCCACCTGCTCAAAACGAAGTGAGGATAGCAACATCCAAGCTGAAACCCAAAAAGGCTGTTGGACCTGACGGCTTATTGGCCGAACATTTCAAGGCAGCTGGTGATGAATTGGTAGAGTGCATACATCAACCCATCTCTAAGATTTGGTCAGATGGGTGTATGCCTGATGAATGGAATCTCAGCATCGTTTGCCCGATCCACAAGAAAGGATGACCATGGAGAACGCTCGCTGCTCCATCAAGGTCGGTAATGACGTCACCGAGACCTTTGATGTCAAAAAGGTTTTAGAGAAGGTGACGCGGTGTCATGTGACTTCTTTAATATTGTACTTGAACGGATTGTGCGGAACTCACAAGCCAACACCGGAGGCACAATCTATCACAAGTATGTACAACTGCTTGCATACGCCGACGATATTGACATTATCGGAAGAACTCAGCGGGCTGTCACCGGTGCGTTTGCAAGTATTGAGGCGGAAACTGCCAAAATGGGTTTAACGATAAATGAGGGCAAAACCAAATATATGCTGTCAATAAGAACGGACAACCAACACCGACGATTTGGACAGAATGTTAGGTAGTAAGGGACTATGTCTACCTTGGCTCTGGTATAAACTCGAAAAACAGGATCGGCGTAGAAATCAAGCGGAGAATAACTCTTGCCAATCGCTTATAAAGCAATTCAACAGTAAAGCCCTATCTCGAATAACTAAGGAGACTCTGTATAAGACCCTGATCATCCCAGTCCTGCTTTACGGCGCTGAAACATTGACTTTATTAAAAAGGGATGAAGATATCCTTGGTCGCTCTGAGACAAAAATTCTTCGAAAGATAGATATTGATATTGATCCCGTTTGCGTTGACGGGTTTTGGAGGAGAAGATTCAATCACGAACTATACGAGCTATACAGCGACATCGACCTAGGAAAAAAACTGCGTTTTGGACGTCTGAGATGGCTAGGACATGTAGAGCGAATGGACACCAACGCTCCGGCCTGCAGAGTCTTCGAATCTAATCCAGAAAGACGACGCAGTAGAGGACATCCTCGCCGTAGGTGGCACGCACAAGTTCAAGGGGACCTCGACCTACTTGGAGTGCGCAGCTGGAGGCAATTAGCTAAAGACCGAGCTAAATGGAGAGGCTTGTTGCTTGAGGCCCAGGTTCAGCCCGAACTGCAGCGCCACCTAAGTAAGTAAGTCAGTAACCTGATTTCCACAAGCTAGGTGAGCAAATTAGGGGGCTGGTAGAAATGTTGGAAGACGACAAAAGGCGCTCGATTCACCAAGCTATGCGAGATGCCATTGAAAGCATCAGAGCTCTCGGCGATTCAACTGCACGACGAGAAAGAAAAAGAGGCGATTCGTGAGAACAACTCCTCACAAATTTCGCCATGGCTAATGTCAACTTTAGAGCCCCAGAGGAGACAGGTTATAGCCAGCGAACCCCCGGAGCCAAAGCTGAAGCAGAAACACCCATCAAATTCTGTAGCCGATAGCAAACCCTCGGAGCCGAAGCGGAAACAGAAACATCCATCGTTGGGAAACACCAAGCAAAATGGTGTAGCAGCTAGCGTTGAGACCCCAATGGCCACAGATAAGCGAACAAATGCAACCACAAGCAAGCAACGGGCGACAAGAGAAGACGAATGGTTAAATGCCACCAGGAAGGAGGTTACCAAAAAGAAGCAAGAGGCCACAAAAACTAAACCTGATGCTATCGTCATTAAAGCAACGGGGACTCTTTCTTACGCGGAGATATTACTTAAGGTAAAAGCAGACCCCAAACTGAAAACAGTTGGAAGGGCGGTCTCTAGAATCAGGAGGACACAGAAGGGAGACCTCGTAATACAACTCACGGAGACGGGAACTAAGACCACTGAGTTTAAAAGAGTTATCAGTGAAGCTTTAGCGGATCAAGCCAGCGTAAGGACACTCACGCACTGTACCATACTAGAGATCAAAGACTTTGATGAGGTCACTGCAATGGATGACATAATCGATACCATAATCGATAAACAAGCAGTTTGGAGTGAAGACATCAACAGACATCTTATACCTGCGAAAGGCGTACGGAGGAACTCAAACAGCAACAATCAGTCTTCCCGCGGAAGACGTAAGAAAGCTGTTAGAAGCCCTAAAAATATTGGCTGGGTTAACTGTGGCATCCGCGAACGGATCCTGCTTAACAAAATGTTTCAAACGTCTAGAGTTTGGTCACCTAGCCGGTCAATGTAAAAACGGAGAGGACCACTCGAAGCTATGTAAAAAAAGTGGAACAGAAGGTTAGATTGCAAGGATTTGTGTGAAGGAGCCACAATGCATGTTCTGTAGAAGCGATCACTCAGAAGATGCAGAACACGTGACCGGTGGCAAAAAATGTCCGGTCTTCAGGAGTGTCACTACGAGCAAAACATCACGAAGATAATACAGATTAATCTGAACCACTGTAAGACAGCTCAGGACCTCTTGACATAAACGGCTAAGGACAAGGGAGCAGACATAATATTGATTAGCGAACCTTACAAAAATCTCGACTGCAACATTTGGATTGGTAACAAAACTAAACAAGCTGCAATATGGATATGTGGAAGACATGCCTTCCAATAAATTTATGAACAGGTAGATGGTGATGGTTTTATATGGGCAAAAATAAATTGTATTAACTTCACAAATAAATTGTATTAACAGTTGCTATGCGCGGCCAAGGTTATGTTAGGTTAGATTGGCTGTCTGCACCACGATGCAGACACACTTAGACCAGTAAAGGTCCATTGTGATGCCAAGGATCTACCATTAGACCACTCAAGGACTAATAAAACCAACCGAAGCTTTTGATGAAAGGATGGATGTTTGTGACGTCTAAGGACGCCAAATCGCTGAGATCGTCAAGGAAGGGAGCTCCTAGATGGAGCATTCTTTTGCGTGATAGAGCAGGACATGTGCATAGGAAGTGAAAAATTGTTTCCTCCCCCCCCTCGTCCTTACAGCTCCTGCAGAAGTCATTGGAAAAGAGGCCAAGTCTTTTGGCATGTTGGCCGATTAGACAGTGTCCGGTGATGACACCGATAACGCAGCTGATGTGTAATCGCTTTAGTTTAACCAACTCGGCACTACGATTCTGGTCTAGCTTAGGCCAGATCTGCCTCGAAATGTGACACGTAGAGCCACTATCCCACCTAAGGTTGGTCTTGCTAATAGCGTTCAGCTTCAGTAGATGCTTACATATAGCGAGAGGCATACCCAGGGCTTGCCTATCTGGCAGAATCTACGAGTAGTACCCTGTCTAGCGAGTTCATCCGCCCTACAGTTTCCTGGAATATCTCTGTGACCTGGCACCTAGCATAGGTGAATATTGAACTGCTCTGTCATCTCTGTAAGAGACAAACGGCAGTCTAAGACGGTCTTTGAAGTAAAGGAGGACGATTCCAGGGACTTAATAGCCGCTTGACTATCAGTTAAAATGTTAATATCGCTGACAGATAATACATTACATTTCAGCCGAGACAGGACTTCCTTCCAGGACGCTACAATGATCAGGGACGCGGAACGAGATACTCAGGTTGAGGTTATCGGAGAAAACACCACAGCCCACCCCACCTTCGGTCTTAGAGCCATCTGTGTAGAAGTGCACCGAATTTCCATCATCAGGGGGAGAGCCATCCCACTCATCTCGTTCAGGGATACTCGTACGGAAGTGTCGGTCAAATCTCATTTTTTGTGGGGTGTAGTCCGTGTATTCATGTGTGAAGTTGAGAAGATCAAGGAACGAGGAGTGGCCAATGTGATAACTAGACCACTGAGAGGAGGCTCGGCCAAGCTAGACGACAAGTGAATGCTAGATAGCCTAATGGCCTATGCAGGTGGTAGAACTCAGAACAGAGTCGGGTAGCAGGCTCAGCAATGCCACAGGGCGTATTCTACTGAAAACCTTTGCGCCACTAGAAATAGTGCTCGCAAACAAGGGGCGCGCAAACACGTATCGCAAAACAGGTATGGGATCAATCATCAACAGAACCTTCATGAGCCTCTTGCGCAACATCAAATACCGACTCAGAGAGGAATATACACATAGCGCCCACCTACCGATATTAATTGATATTAAAGAAACTCATCCAATCTTCCAACGCCCTAAGTTAACAGGCCCAAAATAGAAGGACAAACTCTTCGACAAAGACACCTTCGAGAAAATGATGAGCACCGATACCGTAACTCGCAGCGGAACAGCGGTGATCTTCTCGTTCCAACTCACCCGCACTGTTACAACAGCGTGCGATGCAGCAATGCCTAGACGAACAGCTAGTATGTAGATGTGCACCATGCTACTGGTGGACCGAGGAGATAAAAACATTTAGGGCAAGGTGTCTACAAGCCCGACGCAGAGTTCAACGATCGAGGGGAAGAGTTGATTTCTAGTAGCGGCTAGACATATTCAAACTGGCGAGACGCGACTTAAAAGGGGCAATCAAAGAGAGTAAAACAATATGTTTTAAATGACTCTGTAATGAAGTAGACATAAACCTTTGGGGCGCGGCGTACAGCATGGCGATGACAAAGCTGAAAGGCCATAGGACCCCACAAATAACTTGCCCAGCTATGTTATGATCCATAGCAAAGCACCTATTCCCCCATAGACCATCTTCTTTTTATGATGTAATCAGAGTGACAATACAGAGCACATCCCTGTTATTATGCGGGAGGACCTACTCGATGCATATAGGAAAATAGGAAGCAACAAAGCACCTTGACCAGATGGCATCCCCAATAAGGCAGTGAAAGTGGCTGTTCAAAAGAGGGGGGACATTTTTATAGCCACGATGCAAAAGTGCAAGCAACAAAGCACCTGGACCAGATGGCATCCCTAATAAGGCAGTTGTCCTTAAAAAATAAAAACTCTTGTACAAGTGATGGTATATCAAGCGTGTTTCTGAAAAAAATTTGCTTATATGTGGTTGACGTGTTAAGTTACTTGTTTAATCTTAGTGTTCAATGTGGCTGTTTTCCTCGGCACCTTAAGTGCGCAGAGATTATACCACTTTTTAAAAAAGGTAGCAGAAAGAGTATATCTAATTACAGACCCATTTCACTGCTACCAACCTTCTCCAAGATTTTCGAAAAACTTCTTAAGTCGCGCATTGTGTCATTTTTAGATAAAAATAACTTTTTCAGTAGTAGTCAGTTTGGATTCAGAAGGGGAATGTAAACTGAGGATGCTATTCTTAGACTATGTAGTCAGTTGTATGAGAATATTAACTGTAATAAATCTACAATGGCTCTCTTTGTTGATATGACAAAAGCATTTGATATGGTTGACCATGACATACTACTAGAAAAATTATATGCTGCTGGTTTTAGGGGTGTAATTCACAAATGGTTCACCTCTTATTTAAAATGCAGAGAGCAGAAAGTTAATATAAACGGAAATTTTAGTAACTCCCGTTTTTTAAAAAATGGCGTACCTCAGGGTTCGGTTCTCGGTCCGTTGCTGTTCTTAATTTATATAAACTCTATTTTTAAACTAAATTTAAATGGAACGTCTACTGCCTTTGCGGACGATATAGCATTCACCTATCAATCTCATACAGGTTTCGAGTGTATTGCAAAGATTTCTGAAGACCTTGAAACCTTGAGGCTTTGGTTTACTGCGCATAAATTAATCGTCAGCGAGAAAACAAAACTCATGTCATTTAAGATATCCGGTAACGTCTTATATGATTTTAATCTCTGTTTTTATGCACATGATTGTAAAAAGTTTTGCTTACCTGTTCATAGTTGCGGGAGAAGTAATTTTATATATAGCTCTCATTGTTCTGCTAATTGTTTTATAATTGAGTCAGTGCAACATTATAAATACCTTGGAGTCCTAATCGATCACAATTTGAATTGGAGAGAGCATATCCAAACCATTAAATCCCATATGTTGTTGGTGACGCGAATAATGTATCTTATTAAACAATATTGCTCCCAAAAAGTTCTGAAGTTAATTTATTATGGTCTTGCTCACTTCAAATTGCAATATGGTATCACAAGCTGGGGTGGCTCATACACAAACTGCTTTAGACCTTTGTTGATAGCTCAAAAACACTTGATTCGTATTATCTGCAATAAAAATCGTGTTACCCATAGCTGGCCTCTATTTAGAAACCTGGGCATTTTACCAATGAGACATCTTTATGTTTTTAAGGTACTGAGAGAATTCTTTAAGCAAAGTGGTAATATTCCTAGCAGAAACTCCCAGTTTTACAGTCTACGTATAAATAACATGAATCTTGCCATCGTACCTATCGCTTACAAAACCCATTTTTCACATTTCTACACCGTTACAGCCCCTACAATTTTCAATAAGCTGCCTTTATTTGTCCGGACAACTTTAAATTTTCATTCTTTTCTAAACCGAGTAAAAGTCTGGTTATTCACGACTGACTATGCTAATATTGAATCTTGTCTGAGAAGTGTATCTTAATCATCAGCACAAATCATTGTTAAATATGTATGTATGTATCTTATTGTCTGAATTGCTATATCTATTACTTTGAATTGTTTTTCTTTATCTTTTCGCATGAATTTTTAAATTATAATATACATATATTATTTCTGAAATTGAATTATTAATAATGTAGAACTGATTGTCACCCCACATCAGATTTTTAAGTTTGTATAAAATATGAATTCTTGTGTCATTCCGCACTAACTTTTTAAGTTACAGAATGATCACTATTATTTAATTCCGCCATTGTTAAGCATTTTTTGTTAATTATCTTTAAGTTTGGAATTAAATAAATAAATGAAATGAATGAACAAAATAATGAATGAATTTGCGTTTGGTGTAGGAACGTTGTCATTTGTGATTTGGTAGATTTCCGTTCCGTTGTTTTCTTTCCCGGTGAAAGCGGGACTTGCGACCGGTAATTGATCCGCTTTTGCAAGTTCGGGACCGAGCGTAACGGACCACTCCCTTAACGGCGATTAGAATAACTTCAACTGTTGTGGATCTTTCTTTTTTCCTCTTTAATTGGTTTTTTTTAATCGATCCTTTTTAATTTATCTTGCCTTTGAGACTTGCCTAAAATTATTTTTAATAAATCGCGGCGCCCTGGAGGGGCTTTTATAAAGTGGTAAACAATTTTTTTTTTGTGTTGTGAATATTTTACTTTTCAGCGTCACTGTACCACCCACCATTTTTCCCTCTCAAAGGTTTCGTCATCTTCCTTCTAAAAGACGCCGTGGCGCCCACCCTAATTTAAACCCTTTTAATCAATCTTAACTTACCTGCATTCATTTCTGTCGATATTTTAGTATTTTCATTTACCACATCGCGATCGAGTTTTCCGAAACGAACCCATCCTAACTGAGCAGCCGTTAGCGAACAGCATTAAACGTGCTGTGCTGTTGCACATCTTTTCGGCGTGTTGTTTACTTTTGACGTTACTTACATTTGCGATTCGGTCGCAAAAGCGATCGCCGGGTTTGTCTTTACTTTATCCTTTCGTTTATTTTTTTTCCGAGAAAGTATTGCAAGTTGGCTTATCGGTGTCGGTGCGCGAATTAATTAATTGTTTATTCATCCAACACCGCGAAAAAGTGCAACATGGTGGATGAGTGACCGGTTGTTGAAGCGGCAGTCGCCGTTAATTTCTCCAAATCATTGAAGAGAGCCGTTTTATAGTCCAGGTGCGTTCCCTTATATCACCAAAAACCGTTTGATAATCTACAATAAAACCCTTGTCATCCCTAGCAGCACCAGCCACCTTTCCGTTGTTCAAGACAGCTTGGTGGAAGCTGTCTGCAAGAACCACAAGACGCCCATTTACCATTTTCTTGGTTCTTTTGCCTTAGGGTGCTTCCTTGAACTTGACCTTGACCTTGAACTGTCATAAGAGGCGGCTAAAATCCAATCACCGTATACCGAGTGTATAGTGTATACAAAAAATGCAATGAACAAAACGAAAAGATATATTAATCCAGGTGGCAGTCCAGCTTTACTGGAAAATCTACCCTTCGAGGTCAGCTCTACGGATTCTGGGGAGACCCGCTTATTGCAATCCAATGACCCTTTTTCAAAAAGTTCAAGGGTATCTCGATCTCCTCCACCAAGATCGAATAACTCCCTGAAAAGAAGTCCACCGGGAGCGCAATCGCGCGAAATTCAGGACTCAGCGAAATATAAGAGTCTTGACGAAGAAAATAAAACACTCAAGCTAAACAAAATGGATCTACTCTATCAAGATCTTAAGACAGAGATAGACTTATTAAAAGAAGAAAATAAGTCCCTAAGGAACACACATATCTAGAAAGAACGCGAATGTACTCCAGCACGTTTAGCTAGTCAGAAATATCACACAGACGAAGAAGAGCTAGCACGCGAAACGTGTCTGGTCCCAAAGAAAAGACCTAGTAAAAAACGGGGAACCGGTTCATCGCCCGAAGTCGAGCCCCTAAAAGAAGAAAATCACTAAGAAGCAACTTCGAGCGTAATTTCGCCCACCCCCACCAATAAACATCGTCAGGATAACGGAATACAATAAGTTGCAAAGCCTCCTTAAAGAAACATTTACATCGAAACATAAGGTTACATCTTTGAGGAATAACGCGTGGAAAATTAACGTCGATGACTACAATGACTACAATGAATCACAGTCGGTGCTGAGAATATGGAAAAACTACTTCTGCAGACTGTATAATGGCGACGAAGACCAACATCCCGCTGTCAGGCAGAATGAACCATTCAACATAGACGATGATAGTCGAAATTTCCGTCTACTTGACCAAAACGAAGTGAGGATAGCAATATCCAAGCTAAAATCCAACAAGGCTGCTGGACCTGACGGCTTACCGGCCGAACTTTTCAAGGCAACTGGGGATGAATTGGTAGAGTGCATACACCAACTCATCTCTAAGATTTGGTCAGACGAGTGTGTGCCTGATGAATGGAACCTCAGCATTGTTTGCCCGACCCACAAGAAAGGAGACCCCCTCAACTGCGCCAATTATAGAGGCATCAGTTTCCTCAACATCGCATACAAGATCTTTTCTGCGATATTGTGTGAACGCCTGAAACCTTTTATCAACAGCCTGATTGGACCGTATCAGTGCGGTTTCAGGCCAGGAAAGTCCACCATGGATCAAATCTTCACACTTCGGCAGATCCTGGAGAAAACCCAAGAATTCCAAATCGATACTCACCACCTCTTTATCGATTTCAAGGACGCCTATGACAGCATCTATAGAGAAGAGCTTTATAGAGCCATGTCTAGTTTTGACATCCCTGCCAAACTTGTCCGTCTGTGCAGGCTGACGATGGAGAACGCTCGCTGCTCCATCAAGGTCGGTAATGACCTCACCGAGACCTTTGATGTCAAAAAAGGTTTTAGACAAGGTGACGCGCTGTCATGTGACTTCTTTAACATTGTACTTGAACGGATTGTGCGGAACTCACAAGCCAACACCGGAGGCACAATCTATTACAAGTCTGTACAACTGCTTGCATACGCCAACGATATAGACATTATCGGAAGAACTCAGCGGGCTGTCACCGGTGCGTTTGCAAGCATTGAGGCGGAAGCGGCCAAAATGGGTTAAGCGATAAATGAGGGCAAAACCAAGTATATGCTGTCAACAAGAAAGAAGGGAAAGCCAACACCGACAAATTGGACAAAACGTCACAGTGGGCAGCTATAACTTCGAGGTAGTAAGGGACTTTGTCTACCTTGGCTCTGCTATAAACTCTGAGAACAACATCAGCGCAGAAATCAAGCGAAGAATAACTCTTGCCAATCGCTGTTTTTTTTTTTGGGCTTATAAGGCAATTCAACAGTAAAGCCCTATCTCGAACTACTAAGGAGACTCTGTATAAGACCCTGATCATCCCAGTCCTGCTTTACGGCGCTGAGACATGGACTTTATTAAAAGAGGATGAAGATATCCTTGGTCGCTTCGAGAGAAAAATTCTTCGTAAGATTTTCGGTCCCGTTTGCGTTGACGGATTTTGGAGGAGAAGATTCAATCACGAACTATACGAGCTGTGCAGCGACATCGACCTAGTCAAAAAACTGCGTATTGGACGTCTGAGATGGCTAGGACATGTAGAGCGAATGGACACCAACGCTCCGGCCCGCAGAGTCTTCGAATCTAATCCCAAGGGACGACGCAGTAGAGGGAATCATCGCCGTAGGTGGCGCGCACAAGTTCAAAGGGACCTCGACCAACTTGGAGTGCGCAACTGGAGGCAATTAGCTAAAGACCGAGCTAAATGGAGAGGCTTGTTGGTTGAGGCCCAGGTTCACCCGGAACTTTAGCGCCACCTAAGTAAGTAAGTAAGACTACAATGACTACCGAGCTCTGTCCCAAAAGCTAAATACCGAAAAGGTTCAGTGCTATACTTTCGAGATCAAGTCAGAAAGGCAATATCGTGTTGTTGCACGGGGACTACACCCCTCATGCACCAAAGAAAGGGTTATGACTGATCTTCAAGCCAAAGGCTTTAAAATTTTTGATGCCGTTAATATTACCAAGAAGGAGAAGCAACAAACGGAAGTAGATAAAAACGTCTTGGTAAGGCGTGGACTTCCGCTTTTTATGCTTACCTTCGACAAGTCTGATAATATCGACGATATCTACTGAATTAGAGCTATACTAAATATCGTGGTCAAAATCGAGCCCATGCGTAGAAATTGAAGGATGATTCCGCAGTGCAAACGTTGCCAAGGATTTTACTATACGCAAATGTACTGCAAAAAAAGAACCGCGATGTGTGAAATGCGCCGGAAATCACCTCTCCCGAGTTTGTGGAGTAAATAAACAAACCTCTGCAACATGTGCTAACTGTAAGGGAAAGCACCCGGCAAATTATAGAGGCTGTGAAGTAGCTAAGGAGTTGCAAAAACGGAGAGATGTGCTCCTTAAGCCCCTTGCAAAATCCAAACTGCAAACTGAGCCAAAGCGTAAGAATGCACAGGAGAAACTAGCCAAACTAAAACTACCGCGTTCAGAGCACGAAAAGGTGAGGGAAAGAGTGACAACAGAAAAGTCATCGACCTCTGTTCTTAAAAGAAACGGTACTGAAAAGTTAACATCGAAAAAGCCGCCAGGAAATGACCCTCGGACAGCAGGAGTGCAGACTTACGCTCAGGCCGCGGCATCCGAAAAACCAAAAAACCTTGAAATTTCGACGGACCTTTTCTCTCATGTTTTGTCGGTTATTCTCGCAAAACTTGAAGAACAAGGCAAAATAAATAAAATTATTCTCGATAGGCTGGTTGAGCTTGAAAATAATTCTAAAATATGAATGAAAAACGAATGTTAAATATGTAATTGGAATGCAAACGAACTTTTGCAAAAACTTGACGAATTGGAAATCTTCATGCGTTAAGAAGATATTGATATTTGCTTGATTTCTGAAACCCACACAAAAAGGAATCGCGTTTAAAAATAAAAGGCTATAATGATTACCACGCTTTTCGTCCTTCAGGAAAAGCAAGTGGCGGATCATCCTTGCTTATTAAAGACTGCGTCGAACAATCCGAAGACCTAAAGATAGAGCATGAAACTTTGCAACTGTGCACGATTCGAGTTAAAAATAGTCAGCGTACTCTTAAAATCTCATCTATTTACTGTCCACCGCGTTCCGCGCTTGAAAAAAGTGATTTTACTAACTTGTTTGAATCACTGAAACCTAATTTTATAATTGGCGACGATTATAATGCGAAACATACGTTCTGGGGCTCAAAACACAGCTCGAAAAAAGATAGAATGATCTATGGGGCAGGTATGGAGTACAGTTGTGATTTGCATTCGACGGGTAAACGGACTTACTGGCCAACTGATACTTCGAAAATACCTGGCCTGATCGATTTTTTCGTTGTGAAAGGAATATCTACCAACCATATAAAAGTCGAAGACAGCTGTCGTCTGATCAATCCCCGGTTATTTGAACAATCAGCGAAAAACTAGTCTATAACCTAGAGCTGAGATTAACTGGTGGAACAACTAACTGGGAAGGCTTTAGGAACGAAATTGAAGATAATGTTGAACTGAGTGTTCCACTTGCGACACCCTATGATACTGAAGCGGGATCCCACACAGAGACCATTCATCCTAACTCGTGCGCACTTTTCTGGTTCGCAGAGGTATGCGGCCATCTGGACTGGGGACAATGCCGCCGATTGGGGTCACTTACTGCACTCGATCAAGATGTGTCTGTCAGAGGCTGTAGCTGGCTTCTCATTCTGTGGAGCTGATGTTGGAGGTTTCTTTGGAAATCCAGATGCAGACTTGTTTGAACGTTGGTACCAAACGGGGGCATTCCTTCCATTCTTTAGGGGTCACGCTCACATTGACACAAAGCGCAGGGAACCATGGTTGTTCCCAGAGAAGACTCGTCTGATAATCCGAGATGCTATTCGAAAGCGTTACAGCTACCTCCCTTTATGGTACACTATGTTCTACGAGCATGAGCTGCATGGTTTCCCGGTGATGAGACCACTTCTAGCGCACTACCCCAAGGACAAGGAGGCCTACTCAATCGACTACGAGTTCTTGCTGCACGATCATCTCCTAGTGCGCCCTGTGATGCAACAAGGAGTGAGTAAAGTAGACGTCTACTTCCCCGCAAAGGATGACAAGAAGACCGGCGACTTGTGGTACGATGCTGACACCTTCCAAAAGTACGATAAGGTCGGCTATGAAACCATACAAGTCGATGATTATAAGATTCCTGTTTACCAACGCGGAGGCTCTATCATACCGAAGAAGGAACGCATTCGTCGGGCCGCGACTCTGATGACCAAGGATCCCTACACTTTGGTTGTTTGCTTGGACAAGAATGGCAGCGCCACGGGTACCCTGTACATCGATGATGAAAAGTCCTATGACTACCACGATGGAAAATACGTCTATTCGCATTTCGAATTCAGTGGCCACACTCTTAAGAACGCTTTCGGTTCGAAACCAAATTACAAAACCGAATCGTGGTTAGAACGGGTCGTCATTGCTGGACTGGAAAAGACGCCCAAATCAGCGACAATCTTCTACGATGGTAAATCGGAGGAATTGGATATTCTGAAGCATGAGAAGGCGATTGCTGTTCGAAAACCAGGCGTTAATATGGCCCAAAAGTTTGTGATTAAACTTAATTATTAAAAAAATTAAAAGAATTTAGTATTAGGGAACATAATCGAAGTCGAACTGCATTATGCTCCATTTACACTTAGAAAGACACACCTTTTAGCGACCGTAACTTAGCAACATGGAGATGAGTCCACACATTATGTATTAGTTAGGAACTGTAGTTCAAAAGATCGTATGCTCATTTTTGTAGTAAATCCGTTTGAAAGAGAATTGATTATTAAGTTGCGGAAAATAGTGACGTTGACGTTTCTTGCTGAACAATCGCTGATTCCAACATTTCCAAAGGAATAAAATGCGTTTGGTAATATTTTTATTGATATTCTGTACCGTACAGTATGGGTCGGGGGTTGATCCGAAAAATTTCAAAACATGCGAAGAAAGTAGCTTCTGCAGGCGATGTCGGAAGGTTCAAGCTGGGAATTCGAAGTATGCTCTGGTACAGGGCTCGTTGAACTCCTACTCGGATTCAATTACACTTGATCTCATCAATAAGGAGAATAATCATCTGTTCCTGTTGAAAGTGGAAGCCCTGCAGGGAAACATATTCCGAGTGTTGATTGACGAAAAGACTCCATTGAAACCTCGCTACAGAGTCACCGATGCCCTCAATGGAATCCCTAGAGCTGGAACGATAAGAGTCCAAGATCAAGATGGTCCCGAGCTGATCATCACCTCTGCCAACAATAAGGCGGTGATCCATGCAGATCCCTTCAAAATCGATTTCTATCAGGATGAAGTGCTGTCTGTGTCGGTCAATGCGAAAGGACTGATGCGCTTCGTGCACTTGCGACAGAAGGAACAACCAGAGCTATTGGGAGAAAACGAGGTGGACGGTGAGCAGCCAGATGTCGAGAAACAACAAGTTGCTCCCAAGACTGTTGAAAATGAGGATCCTGGTGCATGGGAGGAGAACTTTAAATCGCATCACGATTCAAAGCCAAATGGACCAGAAGCAGTTGCTCTGGATTTTGCATTCCCAGACGCAGATGTTCTGTTTGGAATTCCAGAACATGCGGATTCCTTCGTCTTAAAGCCAACTCAAGGCACTGATCCCTATCCTGTACAACCTGGATGTGTTTGAGTATGTTCTGGACAGTAAGATGGCGTTGTATGGCTCTGTGCCAGTTATCTATGGTCATGGGCCTCAACGGACAACTGGAGTTTACTGGCAAAATGCCGCTGAAACCTGGGTGGATGTGCTGACAGCGGAGAAGAATGTAGTTTCATCGATTGTTAACTTTCTTTCAGGATCTCGCAAATCAGATCCACCAACTGCGCACTTCATATCGGAGAGTGGAATCGTTGACGCTTTTATTCTGCTCGGACCAGATCCACTAGAAGTATTCAAGCAATACACCCATTTGACTGGACCCACCGCCCTTCCGCAGCTCTTTACTCTGGCCTACCATCAATGCCGATGGAACTATAATGATGACAAAGACGTGGAAACAGTCTCGGCCAAATTCGATGAATATGACATTCCAATGGACATCATGTGGCTAGATATCGAGTATACGGACTCGAAGAAGTACTTCACATGGGACGCCTTTAAGTTCCCTAATCCGCTGGCCATGATCAAGAACCCCAGCAAGAATATTACAATACGATAGTCAAGTGGTTTACAACAACCTCAATAGGCTGGATTTACCATCGGACGATTTAACGCTCACAAGTGCAACGCTAAAGGAACTCAAACATGAGATCGATAATGTAAAACCTAAGAAATCTCCTGGTTATGATTTGATTACCAGAGAAATTCTCAAAGTTTTACCTACAAAAGCATTGATTAAGCTTCTCCATATTGTAAATGCTGTGCTCAGATTAAAACACGTGCCGAGCCAATGGAAAGTTGCGGAAGTCATAATGGTTTTAAAACCAGGACAACCGCCAAATAAGGTAAAATCGTATAGACCAATTTCGCTTCTTCCAGTCATATCGAAAATTTTCGAGAGACTATTACTAAAGCGTCTGTCTCAAACCGGTTATAGAAGAAAATAATCTTATCCCTGACCACCAGCTTGGGTTCAGAAGCAAGCATTCGACGATTGACAAGGTGCATAGAATTACTAACGTAATCGAGAAAGCACTTGAAGAAATAAAGATTTGCTCAAGCGTATTTCTTGACATCTCGCAAACCTTTGATAAGGTGTTGCATGATGGCTTGAAATGCAAACTACGACAAGTTCTCCCTGTATGCTTATACGATATTCTAAAATCATATCTCGGGAATAGACTCTTTCGTGTTAGATATGGAGTCGAATACTCCGAGCTCAAAGAAATTTCGGCCGCCGTACCCGCAAGGGAGCGTTCTTGGGGATCTTCTCTATTTGCTATATACTCGTGATATACTGAAAGAAGATGGCACTATTCTTGCTACGTTTGCCGATGACACCGCTATCCTAGCAGTAGGCAAAACAATCGAAGAAACGACTGCAAAACGCACTGAATAATGTAAATGAATGGACGAGGGACTGGCGGATCGCCCTCAACGAATCTAAATCTGTTCACGTAAATTTCACTTACAAGAAAACTAATAACTTGACAATTTTCCTAAACTCGGCCCGAATACTTTTTGCAAACGACGCCAAATACTTGGGAATGATACTCGACGCAAGGCTGAAATGGAATTCGCACATGAAAATGAAACGTAAGGAACTCGAAATTAGACATAGAGAAATGTACTGGTTACTCGGAAAACATTCCCAGCTCAGTACTAAGAACAGACTGCTTTTATACAAGCAAGTGATAAAGCCGGTGTGGACCTACGGTATACAACTTTGGGGTTGTACCAAGAAAATAAATGCAAGGATTATATTTATTATATGCAAGCTTTTCAAAATAAAGTGCTAAAAGAAATTGTCCAAGCACTGTGGTATATTAGAAACGACGATATCCACAGGGATCTTGGAATTCCGACAATTGAAGCTGAAAGTAGAAGCTTCACGAGAAAGCATAGAAACCGACTAATCGGACATGTCAACAATACACTCGTACAAATTTTGGATAAGAGCAATTCATTCCGCTGACTACAAAGGACGAGGTAAGGATTAACCGCGTTTTCATGATAGAAAAATTGCTTGATAAGTTAATTAGTTGCGATATCTAACAAATTTATATCGAAGGGTGGTGTTTTTTTAGTCAGTAAGAAGCTGACACTACTATGAGCACGAGCTTGCTATTCTCATAGTGTCTATGGAAGATTTTTCACCTAAAAAAAACAAAAAAAATTGTTTTTTATTTAGCTAAGAAGGACCAAATGTTTAATTTATTGGAAATGTGAAAGTTTCAATTTTCAGAACAAAGAAATCTTAGAACAAGGAAAAAATTATAAAAAAACGAGATTTACACCTTTACATTACGCTTTATTGTTCGGTAATAATTTTAAGTTTGTGTTAATTCAATTGACAATGTTAATAAAGTTGTTAGAATATTTCTTTACGCTACGTTACATATTTATGTTTTATATTTTATGAATAATTAGCAACAATAAGGAATGAAAATTAATAACCCCAATATACCCCACCTTTGTAACGTTTAATAGAAGGGAAGTCTTGGATATAACTTTTATTTCTGAACAGAGCTCTGTTGAAGTTGTTAACTGGAGAGTCTCCAACAATCTGATCATTGTTGGATACTCTTCAAGCTACAACTTTCTACTCGCGGGAAGGGGACTTTTAGAAATCCGCGTAGGGCTTGGTCAAAATTCAAGAGAGAACTGAGGAAATCAGTGAATCACGTCACTGAGAACCTCGACTCGATTGAAGCAGCTGGCAATACAGTCGATGCATTGACTGGTTCCCTTACGCAATCCTTCGGGAAGTCCTGCCCGGTTAGTAGGCTTAGCGGTAAAAGGCGTCCACCATAGTGGAGCGATAAAATAGCGGAGCTCATTCGCATTTCAAGAGTAGGGTGGAACCTCGCTAAGGAGGGGGTCGTCGGGTGGTCCACCTATAAAGAAAGCGTGAAGCTCTTCAAGAAAGAGATTAGGTTCGCAAAGAGGAACTCTTGGAGGTCCTTTTGCGAATCTATAGAATCAACAACTGCAGCGTCCCGCCTAAGGAAGGTCCTGGCACATAAAAGAGGTGTGATCGGCGATGATTACCTATCTAAATCACAACATGCATACATCTACGGCAGATCGGTAGATACGAACCTCCACCGGGTTGTATCGAGTATAGAAACATCCCCCACTTCAAGGAGTTTACTCTTGGGGCGTTCTTAGACATTGAAAGGGCATTCAACAACGTAAGCTCTGACGCGTAAGATCTGATGCACAGAGCTCATCTCAACACCGGCCTCTGCAACTGGATTGCACGGATGCTTCAATCAAGGATTATATCTTCAACGCAAGGAGATGTAACCATTCGGAGAAGGGTCTGCAGAAGAACACCCCAAGGTGGAGTCTTGTCCCCGCCAATATGACTCCTTGTGGTGGACGAGATCTTGGTAATACTGAAGGAAAACGGCTTCAACGTGACGGCCTATGCGGACGATGTCGTTATCCTGATTTCGGGAAAATTTTCTGCACTCCTAAGTGAAAGTCTAAATTTCGCGTTACAACTAGTGGATAACTGGGTCAGCAGCAAAGGGCTGGGAGTGAATGCTTCAAAGACGGAGGTAGTTCTCTTCACTAAGAGGAAATTAATTCCTACCTTCAGACCCCCAAATATCGGTGGCATTGAACTAAGTATCTCAAGTTCAGCACGGTATCTGGGCGTAATTCTAGATTCCAAACTAAACTGGAAGGAAAATATTGCCGAACGCGTCAAGCAAGCGAGCTTTCTACTCCTGCAAAAAGGCATTCAGTAATACGTGGGGCTTCAAACCAGCTGTGGTGTGCTGGATATACACGGCGCAGAGTGTTTCGATCCCATACAAAAGTTGATCAAAAATACTCGCGGTGAAATTATTGAAAGCATTGCTTTGATTTATACAATAATTTAAATGATGTGTTATTATAGAAAAAAATGCATAAAATTGAAACATGAACATCTATTTGTGGGCGAAAATAACAAAAAAAATCAAGTGCAAAATGATAATAATGTTAAATAAAAAGACAATTGAAGTTGTATGATGTTATTTTTTTTTTTTATTATATTTTACGCTATTATATATCCTTTATTATCAATTTTCTAAATATTGCGCTATATCTTGATCTATTATTTTTGGTAGAAAGTTTCTCAACTTGTTCCGAATACTTGATATTAAAGGATCTGATGTTAAAAGCATCGCCGCGGCGGTTGTAAAACCCATTCTCACATATGGTTCACTAGCATGGTGGGCGGCACTTAAGAAGAAATACCAGCTTTCCGACCTCATCAAAATCCAGAGGGCGGCGTGCATCGGAGTCATGGGATCAATGAGAACCACACCAACAGTGGCAATGGAAACCATGCTTAGTTTCATTCCGCTTGACATATACTGCAGCAGTCTGGCGGCTAAAACCGCTGTAAGACTAAGAGACGGCCGATTGTGGTCATCGAGCCTTTACGGCAATGCCTCCATTCTATCCCGATGGGTGACCACCAGTGGATTGACAGGAACTGATCATTTGAACACGATGCTAGCATTTGAATGGAGATTCACTACAAGAATTCCTAACAGAGTATACTGGAAGAACCGAAGAACCATGAAGAAAAAGGAGTTGGCTTTCTATACCTACCGTTCTAAGATGGACGTTGGCACGGGAGCCGGAGTTTATTGTGAAGCCCTAGGAATAGACCACTCCTTTAGAATAAACGAAGACTGTAGCGTCTTTCAGGCCGAGGTCACAGCCATTATACAGGCTGCTGAAATTATACGCGAGATAAATATCGTTGGTAAATCGATCACTGTCTATATAGACAGCCAGGCAGCCGTCAAGGCTCTGGACTCTGCCGTAGTTAGGTCGAGGCTTGTGAGAAGCTGCAAATCACTCTTAAACTAATGCGGTAACCTCTACTGGGTACCAGGGTATAACAACATCAACATCACTAGCTATGTGGCAAGCCAGGTGGTATAACAGTACAAAAGGAAGATGGACCTACAAACTGATCCCCACCATTGAGGTCTGGACCGAGCGAGTGAATGGGGTCTGCAACTACCACCTTACGCAGTTCCTATCGGGTCACGGCGGCTATCGATACATGATAACTCACCTCTCTGTTCACATTATCCAGACCAGGAGGAAGATACAGAGCATCCAATGCAATCGCTTCACGGAATAGAGAAATAACCTGCCAAGTCCACAATTGCTTATAGACCAAATGATGCGGTCAGGGGATATTGGCTGGAAATTTGTACCGGCGAATAGTTGGGAAAGCAAGGAGAGCAGAAGCAGCTATACAAGAAGCATAGCATTAATTGCTAACTAGCCCCGCGAAGTAATACCTTCCGGCAGTCCCGCGGGGAGAGTGGTAGAAGTGTGCAGGATGTGGATTAGTACGTAGGCGCATTCCTGGCATCGATTATTCGGACTTGCGAATCGTACATATAAGCAGTCCAGGCTGCTAGTATCTTTGGAAGATTACCACATGTCTTGGCGAAAAAAAAAAAAAAAAAAAAGGGGTAGCAGGTATAGTTAAGTTCTGTCAAAGTTGTCAAGTTGATCTCTCCTGAGCTCTATATTCATTAATTTTTTGTTCAGTATATACTGCGTTTTGAGTACTACTTTTTATCTATGACTAATCTTTTGTGAACCCAAAAGAGAGAGTATTAAAGTTCCAGTGAGTGGTTACCTTAAGAACACTATTAGCTCTAAAAAAAAAATGTGTAGCTAACAGAGTGGACCCTTAACTCTTCCGCTAGTTTATACCTTTTCATCTTGTTCGTGCACTGGAATAAAAGAAAGCTTGATCACATCTCTCCAGAATCTGCGAGTGTCAAAAGAAGAAATCAAACTGTGTCCGACATGCCTTTACCACCAGCTATCGACGACAGTGTCTTCTATTCAAAATTGGAAGATCTTATAGTTGGCATTTTGAAAAATTAAAAAAAAAAAAAAAAAACAGATTACCACAAGAGAAGGACACACGTCAACTCTTTGCAAAAAATGAAGAGCTGTCAAACAGGGTTAGTCATCTGGAAAGTCGCTGTGAAAACCTAGAAAACAAAATCGAATCAGTACAGATGAAAGGCCTTGAACGTAATCTTGTCGTACGTATTACAAACGGACAAGGGAGTGATGACATTGAGACGGTTAAAGGAATCTGAGCTAGGCTGCTGAACAACTTCACGGAAGCAAAGATGGAACAGGTGCTTCAACTCCCTTCATCATCGAACGCCGCGGGTACATCAAGTTATGCTTGCTGAACTTAATTCCAAACACACTGCGGTGATGGCGTTAAAATCGGGAAAAACCCTTAAATGCACGGGAATCATTATACAAATGGATTTACCACTATCAGTGCGCACGAAGAGAGAAAAGTTGCTGCACATTCGCCGAATCATCAAGCAACACGCTAGGGATGTAAGGGTTGGTGTTGTCGACGACCGAATGTACTTCGGTGGTAAGGTTTTTACATGGAGCAGTGCAGTTGGGTTAAGATGTGGTGAGCTTGACGGCTACCGTGTTTTCAACGATTTGCTTGCTAAAGATCATGTTGACGTGAAATTTGAGCAACATAATGAGATGAAATAAGCATTCATTGCGGTAAATCAATCTCAAAACAATCCGAATGTCATCGAACGTGCTGTCAAACGTAATGCCTACAATACCAGCGAAGTTAGAAGCCTTTCAAACGCTGCGTCTCCTAAAAGTATGCACCGCACTACTGCAGCAGATCAGAACTAGGAAATAGTCGTCTGCCATATCAGGAGTCCGTTAAATTCAAATTTATGTAAATGTAGTATCTTAGCATATAATATTTTTAATTTAAGTAATAAGCTATTATTCCCAGACTTTTTTAATTTTATAAATCAAATGGATTTTATTTTTCTTTTTGAAACTTTTCTAGTAGAAGAAAATTTCCAAAAGTTCAAAAACAAATTTTTAAATTATAATTTCAAATGGCTACCAGTAATAAGAAACCTCGACTCTGGGCGTGCATCCAGAGGCTGCTACTTCAGAATTAAGGAAAAGGGTTGCATCAAATTTCCAATACGGCTTTAAATCAGCCAACAATGGAATAGTGTACGAGTATGTTGAATTACAAAGGCAGTCACGACAGCTAATCATTGTTCCAATTTATCTTAATTGCAACGGCGACAGATGGCAAAGGCAATTCTATTTGCTCGAAGAATTTGTATACTCTATACAAAATATAGGTAATAACCTTCTGGTAATCGGTGATTTTAATGCTCGGACAGGCTCTCTGGAAGGTGTAATCAATGGTGCTGAAGGAGCACAACGGAGGTCAAAGGATCCGGTAGTTAATGCTTGTGGGAGAAAGATTCTTGACCTGATGGACTCAATGGGACCTAAGGTATTTAATAGGTGCAGTAAATCTGATATCAATTGGGAATTTACCTGCACAAAATCGGGATGGGCATCCAGCATCGGCCAATGCTTCCCCGGAGGAGAGTGGTGGTCTTTAATTACGGACTTTGAGGTGAAGGCCCTCCCATACTCCGATCATCTCCCTTTTGATACAACGATAGGGCTAGAAGCGGTTCAAGTTAATCAAGTACAAGATTTTAAATTACTTCCCAAGCTCACATGGAAAACAGAGGCCGCAATCACGTACAGGAACAATTTGAGCTACCAGCTACATAATCAGGGCACCGTTGCTTAGTTATCGATGGGTGATTTAGAGGACCTCATTAAATTGTCGGCTCCAACTCCGAGGCAAGATACTAATTCCAGAGAGATAAGGCAATAAACAACCATGGTTTGATGCAGAATGCTTTAAAGAGAGACAGCGTACATTCACCTATCTCCGGCTGTTCAGTAGATATACGAGTAACGACTCTTTTTTCAAAGAACTGTACGGCAGATCAAAATCTCAGTACTAGGAATTATGTGGGCAGAAAAGACGGGAACACTTTAGGAATGAAGCTAGGAAACTTGGAAACTGCAAAACTTTAACAGATTTCTGGAAATCTGCAAGAAAACTTAACGGTACACATCTAAAAATCAGCACCAAGCTCACGGTCCAAGTCTTTCAAACCCATTTTGAAAACCATTTGAAACCGCTATAGAGCCGAAGATCTATTCTGTATGTAAGAGTATGTTAGATGGTCCAATCTTAAATCAGGAAGTTAAAAATGCCCCCTTGCGGTTTAAGGATTCTAAGCCCCCGGACATGATAGCATTCCTGATGAATTTAATAATTACAGCACGCGGCCCTTACAACAGTATTTAACACCGTATTAGATTCTGGAAATGTACCAGAGAACTTCAAAAAAGCAATTATATTCCCAATCTTTAAGAAAGGCGACCTGTCAGACCCCTGTAACTATCGCGGAATCACACTTTTGAATGCTTCAGCAAAGCTTTTTACGAGTATTTTACAAACTCGCTTAATGCGCTGGATTCAAGCAAATGCACTTCTGGGAACATTTCAAGCTGGTTTTCGACCTGGATACTCCACAGTAGACCGCATATTTGCACTACGAAATATTCACCCTTATTGTCGACGACGTCCACGACTGAAAAAAAAAACAACGCGTCTGTTTAGCATTGTCGAACACAAATGAACGACTTTTGTCACCTCGACGATCGACAAAACTCGTTTGAAATGTCAAAGAATGTGGATTGCATTTTTCGACGACGATCGTCGCATTGTGTAATTCATTTTGCGACGACATTTGTCGTGGAAAGGGACCATTTTCGTCGTAGAGAATTTTGTGGACGACTGTGTGATTAGTGACAAAGAAAAGTATGTGCATTTCATTTTTAATTAACAAATTGAAGGAAAATGTAGTATTTTTCAGAATGAAGGTCACAAATAAACGACAGTTTCAAACATTAGTCCGTGAAATGGAAGAAAACAACTCTTTGGCAAAATCCTTTACAAAGGGCCTAACGAAAGTGATGTAAATCGCAAATGGGATGACATATCCTTAAATTCTAAAATACATTTTAAATCTGAAAATAATTGTGATTAAAACAATTGATTAGAATTTATTTATTTCTCCCACTCACTTAACTCCGGGTAAATCCAATGGATTGGATTTTGTTCTGATTTGTTTCTAATCCTTACAAGCTCTTTTTTCTTATTTTCTTCTTCGTCACTGTTCTCGAAAAACATCTCTTCACTATTCATTTTTAAATAATTTTTGCAAATCTTTCACCAAGTCACAGAAAAAATACAAATTCGTCGAAGCAAATGTCAAAATACATGTGTGGAACACATGTGAAATGTAAGTGTTCAGAGAGTCGTGTCGTTTAGTTACGCAATGAGAAATCACAAATGCCTCGACTCGACAGATGTCGCCTGTCGTTCTTGACAGACGACGTCGACAATAAGGGTGATTGCCGAGAATTTTGTTCCAAGAAAAAAGCTGTACGCTTTCTTCATTGATTTCAGAGCTGCATTTGACGCCACAGACCGTCAAAAACTCTTTTACAAACTCTACCAGTATGGAATGTCGCAGAAATTTGGAAGGGTAATGGAGATTTTATACACCAACACTAAAGCAGCAGTATGAAACGGAGATGGTTTATCGGAATGGTTTCATACAGAGGTAGGAGTCAGGCAGACCTGCAATGCAAGTCCGACGCTATTTGCTCTCTTTATCGAAGGCATTGTCAATTGCTTACCAGGTGGTATTATCTTTGCAGATACACATATCAAAGCTCTCCTTTATGCCGACGATCTTGTGCTATTATCTAAATAAATCGAAAATCGTGATCTTCTGTAAGGGTGGAGGCACATGGCAAGGACGGAAAGGTGGTCATATAATGGTGAACCAATCGAGGTCATGAAATAGCATAGATACTTGGAAATAGTCATAACTAGTAACCTTCGCATGGAACCTCACTTGAAGGAAAATCTCTTGATGTCTAAGACAGCATTGAGCTAAACACGGAGGAACTGTTTTCAAAACCGGGACATACCTCACAGTGCTAAGTATCGGGTCTTAGAGTTGAAAGTTTTTTAGCAATTTCAAATTATTAACAATAATAATGTATATACTTATAGTTAGAAAAAGAAAAGATGGCAGAACTTGGCAGACTGCTTTATGCTATATCACATTATAGACATTCTACACAAACATTGGTTTTATATATGAAATGAAAATAAATCTAAATAAATAAATGAATGAATAAATGTAGTTAAGTTACATTTTTCTTTGAGTAGTTTTAAGTTCAGTGGTATTTTGATTGTCAAGAAATAAAGGAGCTAAGCTCCTAAGAACATATTTTTCTTAATTTAAAATCTAGTTTTATTTAATTTGTACAACTTATGTGGAAATACAAAAAAAAAAAGAAAATAAACAAATTTATCTCTTTTTGATGGCGTCTTTTTTTTTAATTGGTATTGGATTCAACAGAATTTGCAGGTATTTCATCTTTGAACACGCCTAGTAACTTGCTATTTGTTCCCGGAAAATTGGGGATACTCAGTTGCATAAGCCTGCAAGAAAACATTTTCTCTGACGTAAAGTTGTTATTAAGGGGTTTGTAGGAAAAACAAATATACTTGGTTCTACTGTAACAAGGTTTTTTATTTTTTGGAGGAAATTTATAAACAAATATCACAAATGCTCCAAGACGGGGTAATAAAGAAAAGTATTTCCCCTTACGCATCCCCAATATGCGTTGTACTAAAAAAAAGAGGACAACTCAGGTAAAAAATGGAGAATCGTTGTAGACTATCGGAAGTTAAACAAAAAGCAATAGAATATAAACATCCGATACCTCGTATAGACGAACTCTTAGATAAAATAGGTAGATGCCAGTATTTCACAACATTGGACTTAGCAAAGGTTTTCACCAAATTATACGTAGAAGGGTATAGAAAAGACAGCCTTTTCGACACCATCCGGAGATTATGAGTTTTTACGGATGCCTTTTCGTCTAACAGCAATATTCCAATGTATGATGAATGAAGTCTTAGGCGAATACGCAGGAAAAATCTGTGTAGTTTACCTAGACTGCATTCTTATGTTCTCCACTTCGTTAAAAGAACATTTAATTAACTTAAATCTGATTTTTAAAACGCAAAGGGAATTTAATTTAAAAGTCCAAATAGATAAGTGTAACTTTCTTAGGAAGGAAAACTAGTTCCTTGGACACACAATTAGATAGATAGATAGACAGATATATAGATCTTTATTTCGCATATAAATATGTACAAAGGTGTTACCACACATTTTACATTAGTACAGAGATATGATATTGTATATACCTTTCTGCTGAAACATTATTTTATTTTTATATAACTGAGGAATACATTAGGAAACATAAATTTAAATTTGGAAAAAAATGCGACGAAAACCTCCATTGAGACAAAAAAAAAAAAAAGAAGATAAATAAAAATTTAAATTTAAAATATTATATTGCAGTTATTCTACAAATAAATATAAGGACAATAAATAAATGACTCTTTATATAATAGATAAGTAATTAAATAAATACAAAATAGATATATAAATAAATAAATCGATAAATAAATAAATAAATAAATTATAAATAAATAAATAAATAATAAATAAATAAGTAAATAGATAAATAAATAAATAATAAATATATAAATAATAAATAAATAAATAAATAAATAAATAAATAATAAACAAATAAATAATAAACAAATAAATAAATAATAAATAAATAAATAAATAAATAAATAAATAAATAATAAATAAATAAATAAATAAATAAATATATAGATAATAAATAAATAAATAAATAAATAAATAAGTAGGTAAATAAATAATAAATAAGTAAGGGAATAAATAAATAAATAAAAAATGAATAAATGCATACGGAAATTAATAGATAGACATAATCTGGAACATATAAGTATTGAAACATACATTTTGACAATTTACATACAAACAAGTATAACAAATTTAAGTAAATAAATCATTTACTAAGCGATTATCAGCAAAAACACATTTATTTTTAAATTTCATCATAAGCTTTTGAATTCTCACAGATATCAGTTCAACATTCGCTCTTTTATGAAGATTCAAAGTTGAGTGGTGCCATGAAAGGTCAAGCATCATTTTGAGGAGTTTATTTTGCGACACTTGTAATTTTTTAATGTGGCAATGAGCACAGTTTCCCCATACCAGACATCCATACAGGAGTAACGCTTGGAAAACTACTTTGTGTATGATAAGTTTGTTTTGGTTCGATAGGGCTGATTTTCTGTTTATGAAGGGGTATAACATCTTTGTTGCTATATTAACTTTTTGTAAAGTTTTAGATATATGTTCATTAAATGTTAACCTGGTGTCTAGATGTATGCCTAGGTACTTAACACAATTGCTCCAGTTTATTGACGTTCCATTAATTCGCAATTGGCTGCTCGGAAGATAGCAAGGTTTTCTTTTTCGAGTAAAAAAGATGGCTTGCAATTTGTCTCCGTTCAGCTTAATCTTCCACTTATTGTAATATTTCTCTAATACTTCCATCGCATTACGAAGATTTGTCTCAACGTTGAGAGAAAATTCGTGAGCTGAAAGTATTGCAGTATCATCTGCGAAAATGGCTGCTTCACAATTAACTAAAATTGGAAAATCGGATGTAAATAAATTGTACAAAACGGGACCAAGAACAGAACCTTGCGGGACACCTGACTGGAAGTAAATGATACTTGAGACGCTACTGTTGACAAGAACTTTGAAAGAACGACCTGACAAAAAACTTTGCACTAACCTGCATAAAAACGGAGGAAAGCCGTAATTAATCATTTTATATAACAGACCCTCGTGCCAAACAGAGTCGAAAGCTTTTTCAATGTCCAAAAGGACCATTCCTGTAGACTTACCTACTTGACGATTATTTTTAACAAAATTGCAAATACGCAGTACTTGGTGGGAGGTGCTATGCTGTGGTCTGAAACCAAACTGCACGTCGGGATATATATTTAACACTTCGCAAGTTATGTGAAAAATATTGACAATTATCGGCTTTTAGTTTCTCAAGCACACAATTAAACGATTCAATTGACTCACATACTATCTTTATTCCAATAGAAATATTTTTAATGTAGTAATCACTGATTTTTAATGATTGCATTAGTTGGTGCACATAACCACTCGATTTTGGCAATAGTTTTATGGGTGGGACATATACTTTTTTTGGCAATGGCGTAACAATCTCGTCCATGCTTTCACTATCCACATTATCATCATCCGGCTGACACTGCAAGGGACTCCAGTAATTAAATCTGGAGTCCTTGTGAGAATTATTACCGGGCATAATTATTCGCAACTTTTTATCCGAGGACAATTGGTTGTCCTCGGAATTAGGAGATCAACCACGTTTGTTAATTTTCGCAATTTACTCGCTTACAAAAGTTGGATAGAGACGTCATACGCAGATGAAAGCTCCGGATTGACTGACACACAATTACATCCAACGGAGCAAAACCAAACCCAGACAAAATAAGTACCATACTAAAGATAGAAATACCTAAAACTCCAAAGCAAATTAAAAGCTTCCTAGGACTGACAGGGTATAATCGGAGATTTATAAAAAATTACACTAAAATTATTACGAAAAAGTAGTAGATCGGACAAAAAAATATGGTAGATTTACAAAAAGGGTGGTAGATTTCATATAACGTTGACATTGGTATATACCCCCCCCACACGCACACATACACACACACACACGCACACACACCCTGAAATCGATTACTCAGGTTTGCGAATCGTGCATGCTAGTAGCACTCGGGCTATTAGTATCTATGAAGATTACACATCCCTGGCGCAATCCAAAAAAAAAAAAAAAAAAAAACACCCTGACATAAGACCCCATAAGGGCTTATGCCAACCCTCGCATGGCCTCACTGCTTGCATAGACAACCATGAGATCCCTGGGTGACTACACATTTGAACATTGATAACGGCTTTGAGTGGGGACCCACAAGAAATGAATTCAAAAGAAACAAAAACTCCAAACAACAACAAAACAAGCAACAGTCAAACCAACGGTGAGTATAGAGGAGACCCGTTCCAGAGGAGCTCAGTGATGCTGAGGTCACCTGTGGGACAACCAGATGGAGCACTTCCGGGGGCATCGGAGGCGACGGTCGAAAAAGCCCCTGATCGACCTGACTTCCACAAGCTGGGCATGCAGATTAGGGAACTAGTCGACATGCTCGAAGACGGAAAGCGGCGCTCAATACATCAACCAATGAGAGACGCCATAGAAAGCATTCGGGCGTTGTATGAACTCTCGGCAATCCAGTAGCGGGATGAAAAGGCGAAGGAAGTGATAAGGAGAAATAACTCTTCTCAGACCTCCCCCACGCTCAAACCTGTCCAGGATGCAAAAAAGAAGAGACTGCCATCCGAGAACAGCAGGCCGAAGCCGAAACGTGAACGCAAGCAGAAGCACCCTTTAGACGAGGAAAATAAGAAGAAAGAGCCAAAAAAAGTCACAGAAACGGCTATGGCAAAGGCTAAACAAGCCAGTACTTCTGGTAATAAGGAAAGTACGATGCGAGAAGAAGACAATGGTTGGTCAGTTGTTAAAAACAAGAAGGCCACCAAAAAGAAGCAGGGCAGAAAACCAAAACCTGATGCCATCGTCATCGAAGCGAAAGGCGAGGCTTCCTACGCCCAGATACTCCGCAGCTTAAAAGCAGACCCTAAGTTAGAAGCTGTGGGCAAGTATCCAGAATCAGGAGAACGAAAAAAGGGGATCTTCTGATACAACTGAAGGAAGCAGGAGACAAAACGACGGATTACGAAAACGTCATTGGTGAAGCCCTAGGAGAACAGGCTGAAGTCAGAACGCTCACTCATCGTACCACGATCGAGGTCAGAGGCATCGACGAGGTCACTACCAAGGAGGACGTATGCGCGGTGATCAGAGCCCAATTCGATTTGGGCAGGGTCATGACTACTGACATCATTTCTTTGCGGAAGGCGTACGGTGAGACTCAAACGGCAATAATTAATCTCCCTGCAGAAAACGCGAAGAAACTATTGGAAGCAGGACGCATCAAAATTGGCTGGGTAGTCTGCCATTCGTGAGCGGCCGCTGCTAAAAAAAATAAATATTTGGCGCAACAGCTCTTTGAGTGCCAGGGCCTAGCTTCTCGCAACCACTCATGTTGTGTGCGTTATATTTTTCACACGAATGGAAGGGACCTGCAGTTTAGTGCCATATCCGAACGGCGATTTGAGAAGCTTTTTCGAGACAACAATACTCTCGGATGTTTGTCAGACGCTCGCGAGAGGTGGGACCGTGAAACAACTTTTTGGTGTTTTGTAGGATTCGAACTTGGAACCTCACGCGTAGTGAGCGGACGCTGCTATAGAAATGTTTTAAGTGCCTCGAATTCGGACATTTGGCCAAGCATTGTAAGAGCGAAGAAAAACGCTCCAAACTCTGTAGGAGATGCGGTAAAGAGGGCCATATCGCGAGAGATTGCAACGAGGAACCATCCTGCATGTTCTGCAGGAAAGTCAACCCGGAAAATGCAAAGCACATAGCCGGCGGCAATAAATGCCCTGTCCTCAAGAAAGCTATCTGCAGCAAGAAACCATGAAGGTTATCCAAATTAACCTCAACCATTGTGAGATAGCTCAAGATATCCTGGCACAAACCATCAAGGACGAAAAAGCAGATGTAATCTTGATGAGCGAGCCATATAAAATTCCGGACAACAGCAGCATCTGGCTCTGTGATGGATCGAAGCGGGCCGCAATATGGTCATGTGGGAGACATACGTTCCAGGATGCTAATGAAGAGTCAGAGGGCTTCGTTTGGGCCAAAATCAATGGTATACACTTCTATAGTTGCTATGTTCGGCCCAGCTGGACTATAATTGAATATCAGGAGATGCTAGATAACCTCGTGGCCGATGCTCGAAAAAGAACTCCAGTGATTATTGGCGGAGATTTCAATGCATGGGCGACAGAATGGGGCAGTCGATTTACCAACGCAAGGGGTCAAGCCCTCCTGGAAACATTAGCAGCTCTCAACGTAGGCATCGCAAACGTAGGTAGGGCTTACACCTTCCTCAGAGCAGGCATGGGCTCAATAATTGATATCACGTTAGCGAGTAACCTGCGGGGAATTAAATGTAGAGTCAGTGAAGGTTATACCCACAGTGACCACCAAGCTGTTATAATTGACATCGGTAATGAGAGAAGCACTCACCACCCGAGATCGACTGGTCCGAAATGGCAGGATAAGTTCTTCGACAAAGATACATTCGCGGAAATGGTTGACACCTTCACGCTAGTCCAAGGTTCGGCAGAAAATTCAGCTCGTCACGTCGCCCAGTCCATCAACTTGGCGTGCGATGCATCAATGCCCAGGAGTATCCCAAGTAGAAGACGCCTGCCTTGCTACTGGTGGAACGATGAGATCAGGGTACTTAGAGCAGAGTGTCTACGGACAAGACGCAAAGTACAAAGATCTCGAAACACACCCAACTTTCAGGAGTACCTATCGTCCTTTAAGCTGGCGCGACAACAGTTAAGCAGAGTTATCAAGGAGAGCAAAGTAAGATGTTTCAGACAGCTTTGCGATGAAGCTAACGTAGACCCTTGGGCACGGCATATAGGATGGTGATGACAAAGCTTAAGGGCGGCAACTTCCCGCAGATAACATGCCCGATAATGCTGAAGTCAATAGTAGAACATCTTTTTCCAAGGAGAGCATCTACTATGTGCGCAATCACCAGAGAAAACTTTACAGGGGTAATTTCAGTGATTACAACTGAGGAATTGAAAATCGCGTCCAGAAAGATAGGTGACAACAAGACGCCCAGACCTGACGATATCCCTAACAAAGCAGTGAAAGAAAGGGGCTTTGTCCAACCACCAGTTCAGATTCCGAAAGTCTCGCTCAACAATTGACGCCATTAAAGCTGTAGTTAATATAGCAGCGGGAGCAATTGAAGGTGAAAGATGGCGATACGGCACCAAGAAATACGGCACCTTACTAGCGCAGTAGTGACGCTAGATGTCAAAAACGCGTTCAATTCGGCAGACTGGCCCACTATAAGAAGATATCCTGCTAGGATGGATACACCATCTTACTTGTTGCAGATAATGGCGAGCTACTTTACGAACAGGAAACCGACGGAAACCGACGAAGGAGTGAAGTACTACGATGTTACAGCTGGGGTCCCACAAGGATCGGTGCTGGGCCCATTACTATGGAACATAATGTACGATGGAGTTTTACGACTACCACTGCCTCCTAAAGTGAATATAATTGGATCGCTGTGGTCACAGTAGCAAAACAAATCAATGAAGTAGAATCAGCTACAAATGTGGCAATCAGTCAAATCAAATGTTGGCTAGGATCCGCCGGTCTAGAATTAGCTGACCACAAAACTGAAGCTGTTCTAATAACCAGTCGGAAATCTGTGGAATATACATAAGAATGTCCAGGTTGGAACCCAAATCATCAGATCCAAAGAAGCAATCAAATACCTAGGAGAAATGCTCGACAATAGACTGCGGTTTAAACAACATGTTGATTATTCGAGGAAAAAAGCGTCAAGACTTCAGGCAGCACTCTCAAGGATAATGCCCAACATTGGAGGACCTGGACACGCCTAGGATCCAGAGTTGTCAGCTCAGTCCTTCTTTAGGCGGCTCCGGTTTGGGCGGCGGCTCTCCCGACCAAAGAAACAAGGAGGAAACTCACACCAGCCTACAGACTCAGCGCTATAAGGTCCATCAGGGGTTTTAGAACTATCTCTGACGAGGTAGCCTTTGTCATAGTAAGAATGGTTCCTATCGACATCCTCGCGAGCGAGATGCAGAGAATGTACAATCGGAGAGGCTCGGGCCGTCAAGAGGCTAGCGAAAAAAGAAGGATTATAGAAGAACAAAAAGCAGCTTCAAGAGCTGTGTGGCAAGATCGATGGGATAATACTGTTAAAGGCAAGTGGACCTATAAATTAATCCCCACCATCGACATTTGGATAAACCGAGCACATGGGAACTGCACATACCACCTGACGCAGTTTCTGTCTGCCCATGGAGGTTATCGCAAATATCTTTACCGGTTTGGACACGATAGCTCTCCGCTCTGCCCAGAATGTCTGGACCAGGAGGAAGATACGGAGCATGCAGTCTTCTACTGTAGGCGATTTGAAAGCTGGAGAAATGATCTTGCTAGTTCCCCATTCCTTATAGATCATATGGTGCAATCTAAGGAAAAATGGATGGAAATTTGCGCGTTTATAACGCACGTGCAAATGCAATTTCGAATTCAAGAAAGAATACCTCGAGAAGCAGAAAGTACAGCATAAATTGCGAACCAGCCCGCGAAGTAATACCTAATCGCAGTCCCGCGGTGAGAGTAGTAGAAGTGAGCAGGGTACGTAGGCACATTCCTGGCATCGACTATTCGGGTTTGTGAATCGTGCATGCTAATAGCTCGGGCTACTAGTATCTTTAGAAGATTACCACACCCCTTGGCCCAACCAAAAAAAAAAGAAAAAACTCGTTTGCAAAAACTATTTATTCCTAACAAGGAAAACTATTCCAATAAATGGAATATGTTCTAACGATCGTACAGTCCTACAAATGTTGGATGAGAGCAATTTATTGCGCCGACTACAAAGGACAAAACCTTTTGACTTGGTCAGATAAGGATTAACCACGTCTAGATTGCAGAACATAGTGTCTATGGAAAATTTTCACCTACCCCCGAAAAAAATAAATAAAATATACTGGACGAATACATTGCATCAAATGATGTGTGGATGACGATGACGAGAAAGGGTTTCCATATATATGAATGCAAAATTAATTAAAAGTGGGTATGCATTGCATTTTCGATTGGAAAAATAAATAAACTTCTACATACATATTTTCCAAGGGAACCGAGTTGAATTGGTTGATTCAATATGCGGAGGACAGAATTCAGAAACGTGGTGGAATTTTTGCATTCCGTTGTAGTGTGGTAGATTTGAAAAACGTGCAAAATTGTGGTAGATCTACCACAATTGTGGTAAAGTGACAACACTGCGCAGGTCTCTTTTATTTGTACGAGTTTTACTCATTTTCATTCCTAAGAGATAAAAGCAACAACAAATACAGCTAAAAAAAATTAAATTCGAGAGAACGAAAGAAAAAGAGGAGGAGCAAAAGGAAAACAGGCTATATATACACGTACTTTGATGTTTTTCATCGCAGAGTTGCGGAACTACTGACGAATCAGAATCAAGTTGCGTGATGGGTATACCTAATTTGAGAAAAGAACCAAAGGGAACGAATTCTAGCTTCTCAAATTGACTTGCTTGAACGATGCATATCAATTGAAGTGGATTTTTTCAGTTGTTGTTTTGTAAGTCGACTTTATTTGGTTTTTAAATAAGAACATGCATTGTATTTGTTGTATTTATGATATTTTGGAAAATTAAAGAAAGAATTTTATTTGGGCTAAACGAAATATAGCGATACATACTTAATTAACTAATACAATAAATAAATAAATGAATACATAGTAAAACCACTTTAATACCACTTTAATTATATTTATAAAATATTTGCTCATCGCTATCGCTTTCCGCTTTATAAAAACCAAAAGAAGTTTTACCAAACTAGAAAAAGAACATCATACAGAGTAAAGTGGAGAAAATCATTAACCATTCTTTGAAGAATTAACCCTTTGACGATCACTGTTGCCATTTGGCAACATAACTTTCTATGAACTTCCTAGCAACGAAAAATAAATGAATACCGCTATTTATATTTACATTCGATACTATCAACCTGTTCCTTTGTGAAAAAGTTTCACTGCCAAATTTGAATTAACAAATTGGCATATTTTTACCGCCAATTCAAAGTTAGTTATTGCAATTTATTCTTTTGCGAAAGTGAATTTGAAAAAAAAAGTTAAGATAGTTACTAAAAAGTCGCAGTGGTATAACAAGTTTACATTATTTTGATAGTCAAAGGTAAGTACGACTTGTAAGTAAAATAAAATTTACTTAAATTTGGGGTTCATGGTCTCCAGCATTTTTTGAAAACACATGTTGCCATTTGGCAACAACGGACATATCATACATATAAATTTTTTTTCCTTTCGAACCTTGTTCATAATACTTTAGTATCAAGTACATCGTCAGGTACTGCATACAACGACATCTATTGCCTGCTAGCAGCAAATATTCCCACCTGATGTGCTTACGTTCCACAATTGTTCCACACAATATCCCAATTATTCCAGGATCATCAATTCATCCCGAGCGACATCTAGCATTTTCTAGAAGGACTTGTATTTCATATAAATACCCATACCACAACCATCGTGGACACAGTTGTTTATAAGTTCATACAGCGATTACGAGAGAAGGATTAGACCAGTGGTGAAAATAAGCGACAGTTTAATTTGAAATAAATAAAGAATAAAGTGATTGGATATTGTGTTGAAGTAAAGTTGGTGTTTGATAATAAATAAACGATTAAAATACACAAACGACAGTTTTATTTAAACGAACCCCAGCAAGAATATTACATTGGTGTCAGAAGTGGGATAAAACAAATTTTGTGTATTGCTTATTGTGTAAGTGAAAAAAGAAATGGTTCGGCAATTGCTAGAAGATTTGTCATTGCCGCAGCTAAAGGAAGTACTGAGCCAGCGGTGCAGATCCTGAAAAAGCTTTGTTTGACGTCGAAGAAGAACACGTAAGTACGACGAGTGACATGTCGACTCTAATGAAAATTCTTTCCGAAAAATTCGAGTAGCTAGACAATTCTTAAGACCAGCAAAAGAATTCTCTAGAAGCTAAGATCGACGAACAAAAGAATTCTCAAAATGAAAAATTCGAGAAGCTAGAAAATTAATTGACTGAACAAAAGAATTCGATAGACGCCAAGTTCGATGAGCAAAAGAACTCTCTAGAGCAAATGCTATTTGATCAAAGGAGCGTTCTCGAAGGCAAATTCGATGAACAACATAAAAGTTTGGAAACAAGATTTGGGACAATTGACGAGAAGATTGAAAATGTAGAAGCCAAAATAGAGACATTTGAAACAGCCGTTGAAGGACGACTCGAGAATGTTGAATCAAAATTCGAGAACGTTCAAACAAAAATCGAGACTGTTGAAGGAAGATTCGAGAATTTGGCAAAGGAACTCGAATAGGTGAAGAAACAGAAAGTTCGGGAGTATTCAACCGACTGCCCGAGAAGAAAAGAGATTCAGCCTCCCGTCTTCGATGGACAGACATCCTGGCCGATATATAAGAGGCAGTTCGAAGCTGCGGCAATGACGAACAACTGGGACGACGAAGAGAAGTCCATTGCCCTCACACTTGCGCTTAGAGGATCGGCTTCAGAGCTACTACAGTCTGGTGAAAGCCATTGAGATGCGATTTGGGGACGACCACATTCATCAAGTATATAGGGTCCAGTTGCGCAGAAGGGCCCAGATGACGGGTGAGACACTCCAGCAGTTACAAGCAGACATCGAGCGGCTGGCACATTTGTCCTATCCAAACGCCGGCGAGGAGATCATTAACGAGATTGCAACAGAAGCATTTACTCATGCCATTGCTGATGCGGAACTACAAATGGCGGTAAGAATGGCTGAAAAGAAAACGCTCGCCGAAACTTTGGTGTTTGCTCTGACAATGGAGGCGGCAGACCATGCATGTCAGGGAATCCACCGTGTGAGGGAAGTAGCCACCGTCGAATGCTCTTGCCAGAGGATGGACGTCGAAGACCGAAACAACGCTCGCGGAGGACAAATTCGTTGCTGGAACTACAACAAATTAGGACACCTACAACGGCAATGCAGAAATCCACCCAGACGCGGAAACTGTCCACATTGTGTGAATAGGCGACGCAACGAAGAACCATCCAACAGAGAAAACATCCATCCTGTTGGCCTGGCTCCTCGAAAACAGAAGTCGGGAAACGCCTAAGAACCAGCTTCGCGGGGCAGAAGTTGGCTAATGGAATCGACGCCCCCAAGACCACCATCCAAGTCTCCCAAACCAAACGATGCAACAAGAGTCTAACAGTGGACGCATTCATCGGCAAAAACAAGTGCGTGGCTACTATCGATACCGGCGCCACGGCTGCCATTGTAAGAAGAGATCTCGTCCGGAAGTCTTGGCTGCACAACACCAGCTGCTACTGTCTTAGGACTGCGATAGGGGAAGCGGCGAAAGTATACGGAGAAGTTCGCCTCACGTTGCAACTAGCAGGGTTGGCCTTTTCTCATGCGTTCCTGGTGGCCGACATATGTGATGAATGCATCATCGGAGTGGACTTTATGAAAGAACATGACGTAATCATCGACATCGGGATGCAAGTTCTGCGGTACCAAAACGTAGAGATTCCAATGGTGTACGGCAACGAGAAAGCAGCACATTTAAGGACAAAACTCAGCAAGGACGAAGTCTTACCACCATCTTCCGAGACTATCATTTGGACAAAACTAGAGGGTGATCCTGGGAGCCACCGATTCTATCTATTGGAGCCAGATTTAAGAAGGAATTCCCAAAACTACATCGTGGGAAAAGTTTTAGTGGAGCCAAAGAACAGCCTGGTTCCAGTAATGCTCATGAACTTAAAGAGCCACAGCGTCAAACTAAAACAAGGGGAGGTTATTGATAAAAGCACGCCGATATGTTCAATTTCAACAATAACCGAAAAGGAATCTGCGAGGGCCGTTTCATCAGCCAGGTTGGCAGAAGTAAGGGACATGATCCTCAAGCACTGTGAACTGGATCAGGATCAGCGAGCCATGGCAGAAAATCTAATCGATGAGAACACTGATATATTTGCCTCACAGGATGGAGAGTATGGCCGAAGACATCTGGTGCAACATCGCATAGACACTAGAGATGCCAGACCAATTCGCCAGCCTGCCAGACGACTACCATTGGCAAAACAGACAGAGGTTGCGGATGAGGTGTCAACGATGGAGAAGGAAGGGCTCATCGAAAGTTCTAAACGTCCGTGGGCTTCACCTGTTGTATTGGTCAAGAAGAAAGACGGTAGCACTCGATTCTGCGTAGACTATCGCAGACTTAATGACCTCACCAAAAAGGATAGCTACCCTCTGCCACGGATCGATGACACATTAGACACACTCTCAGGAGCTCGATGGTTTTCCACCCTTGATTTAAAGAGCGGTTACTGGCAGGTACAGATCGATCCAAAGGACCGAGAGAAAACTGCGTTCACTGCAGGAAATGGGCTGTGGCAGTTTACAGTAATGCCATTTCGATTGTGCAACGCTCCGGCAACTTTTGAGCGCCCAATGGAACACGTCCTGCGTGGATTGACCTGGAAAACTTGCTTGTTGTATCTGGACGATGTGATCGTGATAGGACAAAACATTCGAAGAACATCGCGATAACCTGAAAAATGTGCTAAAACGGCTTCGAAGCGCTCACCTGAAGCTGAACCCAAAGAAATGTGGCCTCTTCAGATCCGAAGTCAAGTACCTGGGCCACGTTATTTTGTCAGAAGGAGTGCGAACCGATTCAGACAAAGTGGAAGCTGTGAAAAACTGGCCAGTTCCAAAAGACAAACACAAACTCAGGAGTTTTTTTGGGCCTCGCTACATACTACCGACGATTCGTAAAGGACGCCGGAATCGCGAAGAGCTTGCACCAACTGACAGAAAAAGGAAGGCAATTCAAATGGTCAGGTGAGTGCGACAAAAGCTTCAAGAACCTTAAGCAACAAATATGCGAAGCACCAACACTAGCATATCCCATTCCCGGAGAAATGTTCATCGCGGATGCAGATGCAAGTAACGTCGGTGTCGGAGCGGTTCTTTCGCAAGTACACAACGGCCAAGAGAAGGTGGTCGCATACTTCAGCAAAGTGCTCTCCAAGCCCGAAAGGAACTACTGCGTGACCAGGCGAGAACTTTTGGCGCTGCTTCTGGCGACAAAACACTTCCATAAATACCTCTACGGCCAAAAGTTCCTTTTGCGCACAGACCACGCGGCTCTAAAATGGCTGCTGCAGTTCAAGAATCCGGAGGGCCAAGTCGCAAGATGGATTGAACGGCTGCAGATGTACGATTATGAAATACAGCATCGTAAAGGGAAACTTCATTCCGATGCGGATGCCCTATCCCCCCCCCCCGCCGCCGACCATGTAAGAGCGACTGCAAGCATTGTGTGCGGCAGGAAGAGAAGAACCTTCTTTCCATCCAAAGGGTAAGAGCTGAGCCTATCCCCGGTTGGAATGCAGAAGAAATTCGCAACGCTCCAAAAGAAGACCCAGACATCGAGCCGATATTAGCGTGGAAGGAGTTTATGGAAAAGCCAAGCGGACGAGATATCTCGGACAGGAGCCCCACTCTCAAGGCCTACTGGGCTCAGTGGGACTCCCTTCATGTACAAGATGATGTGCTGAAAAGGAAATGGGAGAGGCCGGACGGGAAAGATTTCATAATGCAGCTTGTCTTGCCGCCATCAAAAGTACACGAGGTGCTACGGGAGATGCATGATGGAGCATCCGGAGGTCATTTGGGTGCAAACAAGATGCTGGAGAAGGTGCGAGAACGTTTCTATTGGCTCAGCGCAAGGGACGACGTAGAGAATTGGTACCGAAAATGGGTCGTGTGTGCCGCCAGAGTTACGTACAAACATAGTTCGCACTTTAACGTTAAATATAGTAGTAGTATAAAGTAAACAAGTGCAGGTGTTCTGCACTTGGAAGCAGTAAAGTAAACAAGTCCAGATGTCTTGCCCTTGTAAACAAGTCCAGATGTCTTGCACTTGAAATCAAGTCCAGATGTCTTGCACTTGAAATTAAGTCCAGTTGTTTGCACTTTACCATAGGACTTTAAAGTAAACAAGTGCAGGTGTTTTGCACTTGAAATAATGCTAGTAAACAAGTGCAATCTTTTGGACTTGAAAACAACATAGATAAGTAACGTTATAGAGTTTTCTTTTTTAGAGTTAAGCTAGAAATAAGTTAGTCTAGTAGTGAATTCAGAGAAATAAAGTTGGAATTAAATGAAAAATAACATTAAGTGTTTTATTTAAACTAAAAGAACATAAGTGGCGCAGTCGGTTTGCAAAGTTGTAATTTTTTTTTCTAAAGTGAAAAGCCATAAGTGGCTTTTGAAAAGGAAGCAACAAAGTTCCCAGTTTTTTTTAAGTGAAAAATTAAGTAGCTTTAAAAAAAAAAAAAACAAAAGAAAAACAACTGCAAATTCAAATCATTCGAAACTCCAAAACGCTTATTTGTTATTTTATGAAAAACTAACATAAAGTGAACAAAAAAAAAGTGAAAAAAAAAAATACTAAACGGAAAATACAGCCAGTGATATTTTTTCCTATATATATAAATAAACAAAAAAAAAAAACTTAAAACAATTTATATAAATAAAATTCTAAATGAAGTGCAAAACATAAGATTTTTCTTAAAATAATAGTTTTGTTTCTACACTCGTGAAGCTGATCCGTTCATTCCACATACACAAACAAGGATATGACAAGGAAACAACAACAACAATAAGAATTAAAATATTTATAAAAAAAAAAAAAGTATTCCGAATACATTTTGTTGTAAATTTATTATCAGTGGGGAGAAAATGAATTACTAAGATTTTGGAAAAATAAAAAAAAGCATACAAATTATTTAAAATAATAATACTTATTTTGTTATGAACATATTATTAGTGAAAAGAAATAAAGTTATTTTGTATCAGTGAAAAAAAATAATAATTAAAGTTTAAAATTTATTGTAAAATTTTTCTTATAAATATATTATCGTAAAGAGAAGAAAAGGAAAAAATTTGGTGTGAAAAAAAAAAAACAATTCAATTTTGTAGGGTAAGTTTGTTTTTCAAAAATTTCTTATTGGGTTTGGTCGTGCATTTATGTCTCCATATATAAAAAAATTGAGACCACAGAACAACAAATTTAGTTTTCTTTATACTGCTAGTTTCTCTAAAAGTAAGAGAAAGCAATTTAAAATTGACTTTGAGACTTTAAAAAGCCGTAGTTTACTTGATTCTGTTATTACTTCTTCATTTTCAACCGCGGTCGACGTAGGTTTTAATACATTCATCATGAATCCTGATGTTGCCATAAACATTTTTAACTCGCTTCGAATCCCGGATGCTGTTAAAGACATGCCGAACTTTGATGGCAATCCTCGTCTACTTTTTGATGTTCTAAATAACGCAGAAGAAATCTTACGTCATATACAACCAATAGTAGGAGCAAGTTATGGTCAAATGATTTTACGAGCGGTGCGAAACAAGATCGTTGGTCAAGCAAATGAAGTATTAAATATGTATGGTACTTCCACGAATTGGGAAGAAATAAAAAACAATTTAATAATTCATTATGCTGACAAAAGAAATGAAACAAGTCTCATTCGAGATTTACACCAATTGAGGCAAGGTCAATATAACATCGAAACCTTTTACGCAAAAATCATTCATATACTTTCAACCATAATAACCACGTTAGGGTACACGAAAAAAAACAAATCGTGATTGAAGCTAAAAAATCATTGTACGAAGAAATGTGTCTGAATGCATTTCTATCTGGTTTGAGGGAACCACTAGGTTCAACAATTAGAGCAATAAGGCCTCTAAAGTTAACAGAAGCCCTTAATTTCTGCTTAGAGGAACATAACCGATTTTATTTTAGAAATCCTCAGAATGTCCAAAGAACATCTCAAACTAGGCAACAAAATGTGAGACCATACGAAGGAAATCCTATGCCCAATCGAAATTTTATTCCACATTAGTCCAACCAATCTATGTCTAGAAATGTTTACTTACCTCCTAGACCACATCTTCCTCAAAATCTTTACACACCTCCTAGACAACATTTTCCTCAGAATTCTAATAACATTTCAACTGAGCAAAATTATAATAATTCCTTTAGATTCAACTCGAATTCCGGGCCTAGACTATTTCAGCCACAGGCCGAGCCCATGGATGTCGTTAGTGGAAGTACTAACACACATTCAAGAAATACTCGTAATTCCTCCTCCCACAGGCAGCAACAATTGTATAATATAGAGTCCGGCTATTACAACAATTACAAAGAAGAGCAACAAAAACCACCTGAAGCCCAAACAGATTTTTTTTCTCAGGATTATTACCAGTACTTGGATAGTTCAAACACTCATGAACAACCCGAGGTAGACGACAGGGATTTTCGGTTACCAGCCTCGGAAAACCAATAGGTTAATTATAATTCCACTATCCTGCCTTATATTAACATCTACAGTTTAGGAAGTACGAAACTAAAATTCCTAATTGATACTGGTAGTAATAGATCCTTCATAAACCCAAACAGTATTAAATACTTAAAGCTGCTTAAAATACAGCCAATAGAAATAAAAACACTTTTTACTACTCAAATTGTAGATCAACAAGCAATTTTGCGTGGCCTTCCAGAATTGAAGTCAAGGCAAGATTTGCCTTTCCTAATTTTTCGTTTTCATGACTACTTTGACGGTCTAATAGGAACCGATATTATTAAACAGCTTGGCATTGTAATTGATATCAAAAACTCTCAATTAAAATGTGGTAAAATGAATATTCCGTTGAATTTTAAGCCAAATCTTATGTCTGGATTGTATGTTCAAGCAAAATAATAGCACGTTGACGTAGAGAACGGTAGCATTTATATAAAACCAACCTATTTATCACCAGGTCTGTTGGTCCCGGAAGGATTTTATAATGCTCAAAATTGGTATTCATACATAGGAGTTATAAATAAATCCAATATTCCACAGACTTTCATAATTGAACAACCAATACAAGCGGAAACAACTGAAATTTATGGGGAGGTTCATAGTTTTTCCATAGGACATATTAATAGCCCGAAAGTCAATTTTAAGGAAATTTTAAGAACAGAACATCTTAATAGGGAAGAAAAACTATTACTATTTAATATGTGCCATAAATATCAAGACATTTTCTTCCAAGAAGGAGAACAGTTAACCTTTTCCAATAACATTAAACATGAAATCAAAACTAGAGACGACATTCCAATATACTGTAAGTCCTACAGATACCCTTACGTACACAAAGAAGAGGTACAGAGACAAATAAAAGATCTTCTTAATCAAGGTATCATTCGACCCAGTTTTTCACCTTGGTCACCCCCAATTTGGATTGTTCCAAAACAACAAGACGCTAGTGCGAAGCCTAAGTGGAGGTTGGTCATTGATTACCGAAAGTTAAACGATAAAACCCTCGACGATCGGTACCCCATTCCAAATATAAACGAAATCTTGGACAAGTAAGGTAGGTCCATGTACTTCAGTACTATTGACCTCGCTTCTGGTTTCCACCAGATCGAAATAAAGTCTCAGGATATCCCTAAAACGGCGTTTTCTGTAGAAAATGGACACTACGAGTTTGTCAGAATGCCTTTCGGTCTTAAGAATGCGCCATCCACTTTTTAGCGAGTTATGGATAACGTTTTGAGAGATCTTCAAGGAAAAGTATGTCTCGTTTATATGGATGACATTATTGTATTTTCTACCTCATTGCAAGAGCACTTAGGAAATTTAGAATCGGTATTTCAAAAATTAAGGGAATCAAATTTAAAAATACAAGTCAATAAGTCCGAGTTCCTCGGTAAAGAAGTCTCGTTTCTAGGCCACGTTATAACATCTGATCGCATTAAGGCAAATCCCGACAAAATTAGCGCAGTGAAAAATTTCCCCATTCCAAAAACACCGAAGCAGATCAAGTCTTTCCTTGGTCTGCTGGGATACTACAGGAAATTTATAAAACATTTTTGAAATCTGACGAAACCCCTGACAGAGTGCCTGCGCAAGGGAAAATCTATTAAACTAGATTCCACCTATATAAACTGCTTTGACCACTGTAAACATATTTTATGCAATGATCCCATCCTACAGTACCCAGACTTTAGCAAACCTTTCAACGTTACTTCTGACGCAAGTAATGTTGCCTTAGGTGCAGTCCTTTCACAAGGTCCTCTAGGGTCAGATAAGCCGATTTGCTATGCAAGTCGGACTCTATCGAAAACGGAGCAAAATTACAGTACCATCGAAAAGAAGCTATTAGGAATTGTTTGGGCAACAAAATATTTTCGTCCTCATATCTATGGTAGGAAATTTAAAATCATCACTGATCACAAACCTCTTACCTGGCTCTTTTCTCTAAAAGAACCCAATTCCAAACTTGTTCGTTGGAAACTTAAATTAGAAGAGTTTGATTACGAGGTTATTCACAAAAAAGGAAGGTCGAATACCAACGCCGATGCACTTTCTCGAATCGAGATAAACATAAATGAAACAAACCTACCCAGACTTGACACATTCAATGACAATGCATCTATGCAAAACAATGTAGATACTTCCGAACATATATCGACCATTCACTCAGGACAAGAGAATATGAACGATGGTGTTCCTATATCGGAACGGCCAATCAATGAATTTTCCAATCAAATAATAATAAAGCAGAATGCCTCTAAAATAGAAATCTCAGCCAAATTAAAGATTTTTTTTAAAAGAAAGAAAAGATATATTATAGAACATAAAGACCCAAGTAATGAAGCAGTTATGATATCAATTTTTGAAAATTATCTAAATTCTAAAAGACTTACTGCTATCTTGGCAGATGATAAAACTTTTCCAATGGTACAGTTTGTATATTCTAATTACTTTAACCAATCACATATTAGAATAGTGCAATCAAATGTTCTTTTAAAAGACATCATTGAAAGGGATGAGCAAGAAAAATTGGTAAGGGAATATCATGAAAATTGGCACCACAGGGGAATTCTAGAAACTTTGGAACACTTAAAAAGAAATTTTTATTTCCCAAATATGAAGCATATTATATCAGGAGTAATTAATAACTGTGATACCTATCGTAGACTTAAATACGATCGCAACAGGGAACAAATAAAATTCGAATTAACAGAAACCCCATTAAAACCTCTTGAAATTATACACATAGATATCTATTCTATAAACAAACTAAATTTTCTCACCATCTTAGATAAGTTTAGCAAATTTGCAAGTGTTTATATGTTATCTGCAAGAACTAGTATTAATTTAATCAAATCCTTACGGCATTATTTTTCCCATCATGGTTTACTAAAAAAGATAGTATGCGATAATGGTGGCGAGTTTGTCTCCACATTATTTAAAGAGTTTTTAGAACTATATAACATAAAGCAACACACGATATGTGCAAAAACTTCTAACGGAAATTCATCTGTGGAGCGTTTTCATTCAACGCTTACAGAACTGGTTCGTATCATCAAGTCACAAAGAACTTATATGCCTTTTGAAGAAATCATAGACGAAGCAGTATTGACGTATAATAATTCTATACACTCGACAACGAAATTATCCCCTTTCGAAGTTCTGACAGGACATGTTAATAAAAATCATCCATTTCCATGTAATCCACAGCATATAACGCAACAAGACTATCTTAAAACCCATAAAGAAAATTATGAAAATTTAGCAAAAATTATTTACAATAGAACACTAGCCAAAAAACAAAACTACATCGAGAAATTAAATGAATCACGTAAGGATCCACCTAATTACAACCCGGGAGAAATAGTTTACGAATTAGACGATAGGCGCGATAAATTGGCACCTAGGTTTAATAGGCACACAGTTGAAAAAAATAATAGGGTTACAGTAGATACTCATACACGAAAAGTACATAAGCAAAAAATAAAAAAAAAATAAAAGTAAGGAAAATGAAAAATAAAAATTGACTACAAATATTTAAGCATTGGAGAACTAGTAATTCGAATTTACGCACAAACGGCATTTACAGAACAAATAAATAAATGAATTTTACTTTTAACCCAATAAGATAATATTCTCGAAAAACGAACGTCCAAGGTTATACATATACATATATATAATATATATATATATATATATATATATATATATATATATATAAATAAAAATAAATAAATTTAATTCGTAATTTTAAGAATATCATACTCTATTTAATATTAAAATTTATTAAAACTAAATCTTAACGAACTTCAGTTCTCCTTTTGGGGGGGACGAGTTACGTACGAACATAGTTCGCACTTTAACGTTAAATATAGTAGTAGTATAAAGTAAACAAGTGCAGGTGCACTTGAAATAATGCTAGTAAACAAGTGCAATCTTTTGGACTTGAAAACAACATAGATAAGTAACGTTATAGAGTTTTCTTTTTTAGAGTTAAGCTAGAAATAAGTTAGTCTAGTAGTGAATTCAGAGAAATAAAGTTGGAATTAAATGAAAAATAACATTAAGTGTTTTATTTAAACTAAAAGAACATAAGTCCAGCAAGGGACCCAGAACAAAAACGCGAGGCAAGATGCACCAGTACAACGTGGGCGCACCCTTTGAACGGATTGCTGCTGACATCGCTGGTCCATTTCCAGAGACCGACAATGGTAACCGTTACACCCTAGTCGTCATGGACTACTTCAGAAAATGGCCGGAAGCGTTCGCCATCCCTAACCAGGAAGCAAAGACCATCGTGGAACAGATCGTCAACAACTGGGAGAGCAGATTTGGCGTGCCCATGGAACTGCATTCTGACCAGGGACGAAACTTTGAATCGAGGACGTTCCAAGAGGTATGTCAACAACTAGGAATCAAAAAGACGAGGACAACCCCGCTTCATCCATAATCCGACGGGATGGTAGAGCGCTTCAACAGAACCTTAAACGAACATCTCTCCAAGGTCGTAGAAGACCACCAGCGCGACTGGGATAGACAAATTCCTCTTTTCTTGATGGCTTACCGAAATGCAGTGCACAGTACTACTGGACATACTCCATCTGAAGTCTTGTTTGGTCGAGCAGTCCGGCTACCTAGTGAGGTGAAGTTCGGATCCCCTAACAATGAGCCCAAATGTGAAGAGGACTACGTGACAGACCTCAGGGAAAGGATCGGAGACATACATCAGAGGACCAGGACGAGGATAAGGTTAGCGAGTGACCGCATGAAAACCAGGTACGACACAAAGGCTTCCACGAGGGAGACCTAGTATGGCTGTACAACCCACACCGGCAAAAGGGGAGGTCACCTAAGCTGCAGCAAGACTGGGAGGGCCCTTATAAAGTGGTCACACGCATCAATGACGTCGTCTTCCGGATCCAGCGTGGAGTAAGAGGCAAAATGAAAATTGTCCACCTGGATCGTCTTCATCGTTACCATAGTAGTAATCCAGATGAAGTAAGAAGTAATGAAGATGAAGTTTAAGGAGGGGGCAGTGTAGTATCAAGTACATCGTCAGGTACTGCATACAACGACATCTATTGCCTGCTAGCAGCAAATATTCCCACCTGATGTGCTTATGTTCCACAATTGTTCCACACAATATCCCAATTATTCCAGGATCATCAATTCATCCCGAGCGACATCTAGCATTTTCTAGAAGGACTTGTATTTCATTTTAATACCCATACCACAACCATCGTGGACACAGTTGTTTATAAGTGCATACAGCGATTACAAGAGGGAGATTAGACCAGTGGTGAAAATAAGCGACAGTTTAATTTGAAATAAATAAAGAATAAAGTGATTGAATATTGTGTTGAAGTAAAGTTGGTATTTGATAATAAATAAACGATTAAAATACACAAAGGACAGTTTTATTTAAACGAACCCCGACAAGAATATTACAATACAAAATGACAAGGCAAAGAGGACTCACTGATAAAGACATAGGCTATCTTTTGGATCGCGATTGGGAAAATTCGGATGATGATATGTTGGAGAAAAATGATGAAGACATACTGGATGAAAATGTTGAATTTGCAGATCTACCTCAAGTTGTTATAGATGCGTTCGAAGAACTTGTTGCAGGGGATAATGAAACAGAAGGCAATGAACAATAAGATGCGTCGACAAGTGCGTTGATAAAAGCTGTCGATATTTCTACGTCGAAATTTTTCTGCCCAAATAAAGATTTTGGAGGCATGAGCTCTGGATGGAAGCATGAAGTTGTCTACGCAGAAAGTGTTAAGAGTCCTTCGGAGTATTTTATAGAATGTTTTGGCGATGTGCTCGTAGATAAAATAGAGGAAACCAATAAATACGCCTTACAACAAAATGGAGAAGAAATTAAGGTTCAAGCTGAGAAAATATGTCAATTTATTGGTATACTCCTATATATGGGTGTTATTCGAATATAGATGTTTTTGGAGTGATGATATGCGGTATAATGCAATTGCAAATGTGATGAGCAAAAACCGGTTTGAGAAAATCAAGCAATACATTCACATAAATGATAACTTGAAAGCCAAACCTAAAGAAAATTCAGAATACGACAAATTGCATAAAATACGACCGCCATTAGACCACCTAAAAAGAGAATTCAACGAAATACCAAATAACGATGAGCACCAATCTGTTAATGAACAAATTATACCATTCAAAGGTCGATTAGCATTAAAACAGTATTTACCAAAAAAGCCACATAAATGGGGATACAAAGTTTTTACAACAGGTGGGTCTTCAGGTATAATTTATGATTTCACTCTGTATACAGGCAAAGGAACTCGTCCAGAATATGGTTTAGGAATATCATCCGATATTGTTTTGTATCTGTGTTGTACAATGGCACAAAACCAAGATATCAAAGTTTATTTCAATAACTGGTTCCCCTCCATCAAACTAGCAATTGCTTTACGCGATATGGGAATATGGTGCATTGGAACTGTGAGAAATAATCGAATCGGCAAACAGAATATGCACGACGACAAGACATTGAAAGCAGCAGGTCGGGGAAGTGTTGATTGCAGAGTCGAGAACAACCACAATGTACCATTAGTAAGATGGTATGACAATCGAGCAGTTCAACGCCTTTCTACTTACTGTAGTGTAGATCATGTCGCAGATGGGATGGAGTTCCCAAAAAAATAGATTGATATTAAAAGGCCACACATTGTAAAAGAATACAATCGTTTTATGGGTGAGGCGGATTTAGCGGATATGCTGATTGAATTGTATCGTATTAATCACAAATCTAAAAAGTATTACTTTCGTATTATTTATTGATGCATTAACACAGCTCTTGTTAATACTTGGCTTCTGTATCGCAGACATTTGGTTGCAGGGAACCCAAATAAAAAGCATATGCGTTTGAAGAACTTCCAACTAATTATTGCAAGAACTCTGACTACAAGAAGTCCACAAGTTGAAGGTAGAAAAAGAGGACGACCTTCATTTCTTAGCAAGTCGCAATCTGTCGAATCCCATCAGCATCACCTTCGACTTCATCACATGCTTTAACCCCAACGTCAACAAAACTAAGGCGGCCGAATTCACCAAATGATACAAGGTATGACAACCACGGTCATTTACCAGTTTATTCCGAATAAAAAGGAAGACGTCGTCTATGCTTCAGCCGTATGCGATGCAGCAAATGTGATGTTCTTCTTTGTTTCACTAAACAAAATAATTGCTTTATGTCCTATCACACATGATTGATTTGTAATATGTGTAGATATTTATTTTTCTTTTCAAGAAAATTTCCACAAAATAACAATGTTGATTTTTTTTTACTCTCTATACACTCTACACTCCTATAATACAAAAAATTAAATTGTATATACATATTTAGTTCTTTTAAAATGAAATAAAAGCTTGTTTTGTTATTAGTATAGTATTTTTTACATATAATTAAAAATGTTAGGTCAGATACATCTTAACGTATACCCTATCGCATTTATACTCGCCAAACCCTTTCATTTGATACCCATGTCAAGGCGGTTGTGAAGAAAAATGTAATTCGCCATCTTAGGGCGTCCACCATGTTGGATTTAAAATGACGTCACAAACCTAATCGTATTCTACTGCCATATTGGATTTAGAAGGATATTAGATATACTAAATTAAAACTAGTCGAAATTTTGACTCCAAGATTGTTAACAGATAGAAAGACAAAACAGAAAGTTAAAAAAAAGGTTTTAAAAAATTTAATATTCAGGGTGTCCCAGTTAAGCAGTATAATCCTTTAAGAGGAGATGCCTGAAGACAATTTAGTAGTGCATAGGTTCAAACACATTGTGTACAGCTGTGCAGCTACAAAAAAGTTATGGCTCCTTAAACTCAAAATAATGAAAGTTTGGTGTTCCATTTTTTCACTAAAATGCATTTTTCCCAAAATTTCTACGAAATATATTTTTTTTTATGAAATTTTTATCCTTAAAAAATTTCCTTAAAATTATGTTAAGCAACTTTTTTACGTACGATCAACAGGAGTTGTAGTAAAAGCCATTTTTTTCTGGCAAAAAATGCATTTTTCCCAAAATTTTTACTTAATATTTTTTTTTTTTTATGAAATTTTTATCCCTAAAAAATTTCATAAAAATTATGTTAAGCAACTTTTTTACGTACGATCAACAGAAGTTGTAGTAAAAACCAGATTTACCTAAAAATAGATCAAATTAAAGAGTTGATAGAAAAAAAAAAAACAAAATATTATTTTAGCTAGCCGACTACAAATTATGACATCAAGCCTACTAACCACGGAAGAAATTCAAAACTTTGAGGTAGATTTGCGTAAACTAAAAAACATTAAATTTTCAATCGAAGAATATTCAAATGATCTTGTAATTTTTATGATCCAAATACCGGATAAAATTTATATGATAAAGAATATACCTTTTTAAAATTTGAAAATAATAAAGAACTCAGACAGTTAAAACCTATAAGAAATTGTTTGAACAAAGAAGATTGTATGAAGAAAATTAATAAAGAAAATAATATAATTCTAGAATTAAGAAAAGGCGTATTGTTAATAAAAAAAATAGTAACACAAAAATGAACAGTTCCTGTGACGAACGAAGAACCATAGCAATAAAAAGAAATGTACTTATTCAATTTGAAAATTGCAAAATTGTTATTAATAATGAAGAATATGAGAATCATAGAAATATTGTAAAACAACCAATTAGTATTGACTTAGAAGACATGTTAACCTAACAACAATAGATAATAAAAATATAAGCTGGTATATTACAAAAATTAATAATGTTGATAAAATACTGGAAAATTATTCAAAGCATTCGAACATCCACCAAAGTATACATGGCATCGTGATTATTATAATCATTATCGTAATTGTAACTTTGTATAAGAGATTGTTCCAGGAGAAACAACCAGCGATGACGGATGCCTTTGGTCACCATCTGGAAATCATAAACATACGATTTATGCAGGACGCCGTCGATCTCCACCTGCAAACCATTTCCAATTGCAACCCTTAAAATCGATGAGTTACGATAGACGCAGTTGATCCAGTTACGACACCTAATTTAAGTATATTTTAGAGTAGAATTGTAACATAGAATTCAGTTTAGATTTGTCAACGCAGATGAGCAGATCGGTTCATTTTTGAATAAAAATTTTTTTTTTAAAGAAAGTGTTTTTATTTAATTTAATTTGCCGCCTACGGCGAGGGGGTCCTCTACTGCGTCGTCCCTCCGGGTTAGATTCGAAGACTCTACAGGCCAGAGCGTTGGTGTCCATTCGCTCTACATGTTCTAGGCATCTCAGACGTCCAATACACATTTTTTTCGACTAGGTCGATGTCGCTGTACAAGTCGTATAGTTTGTTATTAAATCTTCTTCTCGAAGCGACCAAGGATATCTTTATTCTCTTTTAATAAGGTCCATGTTTCAACGCGATAAAGCAGGACTGGGATAATTAGAGTCTTATACAGAATCTCCTTAGTTGTTCGAAATAGGGCTTTACTGTTGAATTGCCTTATAATCCCAAAAAAGAGCGATTGGCAAGAGTTATTCTTCGCTTGATTTCTGCGCTGATGTTATTTGTAGAGTTTTTAGCAGATCCAAGGTAGGCAAAGTTCCTTACTACCTCGAAGTTATAGCTGCCCACTGTTGTGCCTCCCGTTCATCCACACTTGAATTGCTCGTTATTTGCGAAATGCGGAGTTAGCATTGAAAGTGTATTGCACATCAGGTGATTGCTCGCGCTGAACCCGAATTGGAGTTTAAATTGCAATGAAAGCATTTCGCTTAATAGCTTGCACTTTAATTGAGTTCACGTTGTGCAGATTGTGCAACACACTGGCGCAGGAGCTCTGCATGTCGCGAATGACATAACTAATATGAGTAAGTAGGTCAATAGAGTAAGAATAAAGAATTGTTAAGTATGATAAGTATAATCTATATACATATAATAAAATGATAGCAAGGGCTGTTGTTGGGCACGTATTATGCAGAAACTACTGTACATATTTAACGAATCTTTTGGCGTTCTATACCTTAGGATATTGGTCCGTATTTCCAATAATAATTAATACGATACTCCTTAAGGGGATTAAGATATTAAAAGAAATAAACAGTAAGCTTAAAAAAAAAAAAAAAACAGGCATTATAAAACTATACATTTAGAAAGCTTGAGAACTACTAATTTTCTTTTGCAGTATAACAAAAATAAACGCATTAATTTTCTCTTGGTTGAAGCCCAGACTAGCCCCAAACTGTAGCGCCATCGTAGTAAGTAAGTGGTTTATTTCCTTGCATACCTAAAGGTGCAAATTTATAATTATGGTATGCACATGTGCATTTTGACGTAGTCCTTTTGTTAGAGTAATATTATACATACATATGCGGTGGTTGAAGTCATGGTGTAAGTCATTTCTCAAAAATATTGGTGTAAGTCTAGAAATGAATACTACACATGCCAAACCGTTGCATGAAAATTTGAAGTAAATTAAAATGTTACGACTTCAACAACAGATGGTAGCACAAACTTAATAGATAAAGGCAAATCTGATACGTATTGTTAAAAGTTACAGTGGTGCAAATCGTAAGTTCGTAAGCTAAATATGACTGACACCACAAACTTTAACTGCCTCACATAAAGTTATTGCGGACCACGCTCACAAAGTTGCGGGTACCTGCTAGTAATAAAATAAAGTATGAGTTGATTTTCGACCGCGAAAGAAATAAGAAGTTTTTTTCATTTCAAATCAGCTCCCTCGTTGTCTTTACGTCCCAACACCACTGTGACGTTCTGTCCAAATCCGCGGTGTTGATTGTCCCTTCTTGCTGACAGCAAATACTTCGTTTTGCCCTCGTTTATCGCTAAACCCATTTTGGCCGCATCCGCCCTAATGCTTACAAACGCACCGGTGACAGCCCGCTGAGTTCTTCCAATAATGTTAATATCGTCGTCGTATGCAAGCAGTTGTACAGACTTGTAATAGATTGTGCTTCCGGTGTTGGCTTGTGAGTTCCGCACAATCCATTCAAGTACAATATTAAAGAAGTCACATGACAGCGCGTCACCTTGTCCAAAACCTTTTTCGACGTCAAAGATCTCGGTGAGGCCATTACCGAACTTGATGGAGCAGCGAGCGTTCTCCATCGTCATCCTGCAGAGACGAATAAGTTTGGCAGGGATGTCAAAACTAGACAAGACTCTATAAATCTCTTCTCTATAGATGCTGTCATAGGCGGCCTTGAAATCGATAAACAGATGGTGAGTACCGACTTAGACTAATTGGGTTTTCTCCAGGATCTGCCGAAGTGTGAAGATTTGATCGAAGGTGGACTTTCCTGGCCTGAAACCGCACTGATAGGGTCCAATCAGGTTGTTAATAAAAGGTTTCAGGCGTTCACACAAGTTCGCAGAAATGATCTTTTATGCGATGTTGAGGAAACTGATGCCTCTATAATTGGCGCAGTTGAGGGGATCTCCTTCCTTGCGGATCGCGCAAACCATACATATATTCCATTCATCAGGCATACACTCGTCTGATATTGCTATACCCACTTCGTTTTGGTCAGGTGGGCGGAAATTTTGACTATCATCGTCTATGTTGAATGGTTCATTCTGCCTGACAGCGGGATGTTGGTCTTCATCGCCGATATACAGTCTGCAGAAGTAGTTTTTCCATATTCTCAGCAGCGACTGTGATTCTACTACGAGGTCTCCATTTTCATCTCTACAGGTTTCTGTACGGGTATTGCTCCTCTGACACGTTCTTTTTACCTTTTGGTAAAACTTCCGTACATTGTTCCTGCAGTATAAACTCTCGATATTCTCGAACGCGCGCTTCTCATGCTCTTTCTTTTTCTTTTGGAGAAGCCGATGTTTTTCCCGTCTCTTTTGCTCGTAGAGCTCACGAGCAGCTCTCGTTTTCCTTTGCAGCGCTGCTTTATATGCCTCTTGTTTGCTGCAAGCACTCGCCGGCATTCTTCGTCAAACCAGGGCTTTTGCGGTTGTGGGCGAGCGAGACCCAGAACATCAGTCGCGGCGTTTCTGATAGCATTTTGGCATCATTGCCACTGGTCTTCGGCACTTGATGCTAGCCGCATAGGGGTGATTGAGAGATTTCGGGATACACGCTCAGCGAAGAGTCTGGGGGTCTCTTTCGATTGTAGCTTTTCGACGTTTAATTTTCTTACAGTGATTCTTCTTTGTTGCTCAGTTTTGGATATCCACATTCATACCTTGGCTACAACAAGGTAATGATCCGAGTCTTTGTTGGTCGCTCGGAAGGTCCGGACATCCAGAATACTAGAGGCATGTCTTGCGTCGATCGCAATATGATCAACTTGGTTGATCGTTACATGATCATTGGACCGCCATGTCTGCTTATGAATATCGAGATGAGGAAACCATGTGCTTGCTATGGTGACATTTCGCTCCACAGCGAAATCAATTAGCCTTAGTCCGTTATCAGACGTGGTGTCGTGTAGGCTATGCTTGCCGACTGCCCTACCAAAGACGTCCTCCTTTCCTATTTTGGCGTTAAAATCGCCCAATACGATATTAACGTCGTATTTAGGACATTGCTCATATGTTTTGTCGAGGAGCTCGTAGAAACAATTTTTGGTGGCAGGGTCCTTTTCCTCCGTGGGGGCATGAACACATATTAGGCTTATGTTAGCGAATTTAGCATTGATCCAGATAATCATAATACGCTGGCTCACGTGTCGGAAGCTTAGACTTCTTGTATAAGTTTGCCGCGTATAACAATTTCGCATCCGAATAAGCGTTGCTAGTTGCCTCTGTAGCAATCACCGTAGTAGATGTCACAGTTTTTCATCCTCTTTTTGCCCGGCCCATCCCATCGCACTTCGTGGATGGCTAGGGCTTCTGCTAATTGTTCGGTTGCATGTGGTCTATAAAAGGAGAGAACATTCCACGTACAGATCCGAAGGTCAGTGTCCTTATTTCGTTTGCTAGGGTCGTCATCAGTTAAGTCGGCCTTATCGGAGGCTTTTGGTTGTTTCGGAACCATTCGTTTTTTCGTGTGGTAGGAAAGTTACCCGGGCAGCACAACCCCGAACCTGGAGGGCCAGTTCCTTTAGTAGTCAACTACGGGAGTATGAGCGCTACCGTTGGCCCTTTAAGGGCTCCACCGCGACCATCTGTATTCCAAGGTCCTGACCAACATTGAAAATTCCTTACCGACCTTCGGCACTTGATGCTAGCCGCATAGGGGTGATTGAGAGATTTCGGGATACACGCTCAGCGAAGAGTCTGGGGGTCTCTTTCGATTGTAGCTTTTCGACGTTTAATTTTCTTACAGTGATTCTTCTTTGTTGCTCAGTTTTGGATATCCACATTCATACCTTGGCTACAACAAGGTAATGATCCGAGTCTTTGTTGGTCGCTCGGAAGGTCCGGACATCCAGAATACTAGAGGCATGTCTTGCGTCGATCGCAATATGATCAACTTGGTTGATCGTTACATGATCATTGGACCGCCATGTCTGCTTATGAATATCGAGATGAGCAAACCATGTGCTTGCTATGGTGACATTTCGCTCCACAGCGAAATCAATTAGCCTTAGTCCGTTATCAGACGTGGTGTCGTGTAGGCTATGCTTGCCGACTGCCCTACCAAAGACGTCCTCCTTTCCTATTTTGGCGTTAAAATCGCCCAATACGATATAACCGTCGTATTTAGGACATTGCTCATATGTTTTGTCGAGGAGCTCGTAGAAACAATTTTTGGTGGCAGGGTCCTTTTCCTCCGTGGGGGCATGAACACATATTAGGCTTATGTTAGCGAATTTAGCATTGATCCAGATAATCATAATACGCTGGCTCACGTGTCGGAAGCTTAGACTTCTTGTATAAGTTTGCCGCGTATAACAATTTCGCATCCGAATAAGCGTTGCTAGTTGCCTCTGTAGCAATCACCGTAGTAGATGTCACAGTTTTTCATCCTCTTTTTGCCCGGCCCATCCCATCGCACTTCGTGGATGGCTGGGGCTTCTGCTAATTGTTCGGTTGCACGTGGTCTATAAAAGGAGAGAACATTCCACGTACAGATCCGAAGGTCAGTGTCCTTATTTCGTTTGCTAGGGTCGTCATCAGTTAAGTCGGCCTTATCGGAGGCTTTTGGTTGTTTCGGAACCATTCGTTTTTTCGTGTGGTAGGAAAGTTACCCGGGCAGCACAACCCCGAACCTGGAGGGCCAGTTCCTTTAGTAGTCAACTACGGGAGTGTGAGCGCTACCGTTGGCCCTTTAAGGGCTCCACCGCGACCATCTGTATTCCAAGGTCCTGACCAACATTGAAAATTCCTTACCGACCTTCGGCACTTGATGCTAGCCGCATAGGGGTGATTGAGAGATTTCGGGATACACGCTCAGCGAAGAGTCTGGGGGTCTCTTTCGATTGTAGCTTTTCGACGTTTAATTTTCTTACAGTGATTCTTCTTTGTTGCTCAGTTTTGGATATCCACATTCATACCTTGGCTACAACAAGGTAATGATCCGAGTCTTTGTTGGTCGCTCGGAAGGTCCGGACATCCAGAATACTAGAGGCATGTCTTGCGTCGATCGCAATATGATCAACTTGGTTGATCGTTACATGATCATTGGACCGCCATGTCTGCTTATGAATATCGAGATGAGCAAACCATGTGCTTGCTATGGTGACATTTCGCTCCACAGCGAAATCAATTAGCCTTAGTCCGTTATCAGACGTGGTGTCGTGTAGGCTATGCTTGCCGACTGCCCTACCAAAGACGTCCTCCTTTCCTATTTTGGCGTTAAAATCGCCCAATACGATATAACCGTCGTATTTAGGACATTGCTCATATGTTTTGTCGAGGAGCTCGTAGAAACAATTTTTGGTGGCAGGGTCCTTTTCCTCCGTGGGGGCATGAACACATATTAGGCTTATGTTAGCGAATTTAGCATTGATCCAGATAATCATAATACGCTGGCTCACGTGTCGGAAGCTTAGACTTCTTGTATAAGTTTGCCGCGTATAACAATTTCGCATCCGAATAAGCGTTGCTAGTTGCCTCTGTAGCAATCACCGTAGTAGATGTCACAGTTTTTCATCCTCTTTTTGCCCGGCCCATCCCATCACACTTCCTGGATGGCGATAATATCTGCTTTATAGCAGTCTAGGGCCTTTGCTAGTTGTTCGGCTGCACGTGGTCTGTAAAGGGACAGAACATTCCACGTACAGATCCGAAGGTCGTTGTCCTTATTTCGTTTGCTGGGGTCGTCATTAGTTGAGTCATCCTTATCCGATTCTTTTGGTTGTTTCGGAGCCATAGATATTTTACGTGGTAGGGAAGTTAAACCGACGGCACAACCCGCAACCTGGAGGGCCAGTTCCTTAATTATTCCCCTAGGACGAGGGGGCGGGTACACCGGTGCCAGTAGTCCACTACGGGAGTATGAGCGCTGCCGTTGGCCCATTAAGGGCTTATCCGCCAACATCTCTATTCCAATGTCCTGACCAACATTGGAAATTCCTTACCGACCTGTGATCCGAATACGTCGAAGCAGCTCGCGCAAGGTATTGACTAAGTTCAACCTAACTGGAACTATAGACGCCACCGTTGACTCCGTCTAGGGAATTCGTCCGCTGCCGCCTAAAACAACAAGAAGTGCTTTAGTGGGAAAGCACTCTTCCCCCCTCTCATATGCTGCCGCCAAAAATCCTCCAAACGAGATTGGTTACCCATTTCTTGGATTAAGGTATTAGGCTCCCAGCTGTCACCGCGTGGAGATTGAGAGTAGGAGTTGGTAGACCTCAGGTAAGGGGAAACGCTTGTGGTTTTTATATAATTGCATGCACTACCATTTGACCAGTCGATGTACCCAACAGCCGTTTAATCAGCTCGGCACAAACTTGGGACATCGAATCTTGGTTGTACAGACATTTTCGTTAGGATTGTCCAAGCATTTGTATAGTTTTTGTTGCCCTTATCTTAATGAGCCGATAGTCAGCCAATATTTTCTGCTTCTTCGAACGCATACCTTTTCAAGTAGTATATATTTTTTTATTAGATAAAGACGCATTATTATGAATTATCGAAACAATGTCACGAGGGGACAGACGCGCCCTACAGCTACCGGAAAAACGTTGTAGATTAACGGCGAGTAGTTAAATATCTGCTTCACGAGCAATGGTTAGATTGACTTCCGTTGCCGTTTCCCCTCTTTCGTATATGATGTCGGTACCTGATCTATCGCATCCAGCAAGGCTCATGGGTAGTCGAAGTTGTTTCTAGATGCTTTCAAATGCCTTTTATAACTGGCTGATCAAAGCATTAATGCTACAGATCAAAGTCCAGTATATACTGTCTTCGTCAAAAACCATATGCCCGTATTATGGAACACAACTTCAGTTGTAGTTTGGTTGTAAATACACAATTAATATTATCGATCTCTACTTTGAGACCACCAGTTGTCTGTCATCTGTCAATCCGAGATAACTGCAAATTTTTGGTTGACTGTGTAGTTGTCTGCGAATTTTGGTTGCATTAGGATATACAACTCAAGTGTGAACTGTCAAAACCACACAGTTGTAGTTGGTTGTTTGGGAAAAAGAGGGTAGGTTTTGTTGAAAAGAAAGTGGAGAAGTACAAATAAATAATTTAACCATTGATGTATTATATACGGACTGCAAGTGAAATGTCACGTTCATACTATGTCTGTAGAAAAAGGTGTTCCAACATCTCCAGCTCCCTTGTTTCAGTGCGGTATTAAACAGAAACAAAATATCCGCCATCAAAGATATCCCCCTGTAGCGGGTCGACGGTGCTCTGCTCGCCGTCTTCCTATCGAATTAACTAAACGCCAGTGCACAATTTTAAATATTTCAAAATTAAATTTATTTTGAAAACTCGAAAAAATAGAAAACAATAGTAATTTATAAGGCACGAGTTGCTTGGTTGAAATTCTCAGACGACTGAATTCAATTTTAGAAGTTGTTTCACATTGAAATTTTGAGGTGTTCTGTCAAACGCCACACCCCATAGAAACTTGCGCCATCTGTGTTTGTTCAAGTGTACTGACTGTAAAAAACTGTTAACATTTAAATAGTTTCAGTATTCGTTCCCATAGATGTCACTGCAAATATTTTCTTGTTTCCTACAGTTACAATATTACGAATTTGAATTTCGTTGCAACACAATCTGTATTGTGAATTACAGCCAACCACATAGCACTTCATTTTATCTCTTTCCTCCTTTTTTCCCAGCTTATTTTTCCACAATCAAAAACACAAATCAAAACACAACTTATTTTTTATTTCATTGGCTCGCGAACTGTCAAACCAAGTACCAGTTTCCAATTTTTCCCGCTGTGAAACAAGGGAGCTTGAGATGTTGGAACATGCGTGAAGTTGGGCACTAGCAGTCCATATATAAAACGTCAATGAATTTAACAGTATTTGTACTGTAACTTTTAGACAAACAAACACTTGAAAAAAAACAGCAGCAGCAAGTTCCAAGATTGGTGGTATTGACGAAAAGCACACAGTAGCTCTAAATAAATCATTTACTTCATTCAAATGTACAAAAACTATTCGTTTGGTCTGAAATAACTATTGAATCTGTTAATAAAGGATAGGATATTTGAATTGAACCTTTGGGAATTATTACATTTACTTGCTTGATATTTAGAAGTTGCAAAGGATTGGAAAGCTCGGAAATACTTTTTCGGATGCGCACTTTTGTATTTCTGATTAAAACGTTTTGCCTTCTTAATTCAATAGACATTCTTATTCGCTGACTAATTACAACTGTCTCCCGAGATCAACAAAGAGTGAGACCACCAGACTAGGGTCGACACCTAAAACATACCGAACAAGGCCCTTAAATTAGCCATTAAAACAAATACGCAACCATTTGTGGAACTCTACAAGTGTCTAACAGAAGGAGTTTTCTAGACCAATGGAAAAGGCAACGTCTTGTGCTGCTGTCTAAAGGGAAAAAACCACCAGACGAGCCTTCGTCATACCGTCCCATATGCCTGTTAGACACAATGGGTAAAATACTGGAGCGAATAATATGCAACCGATTAGAAGTGGCAATTGGTGAAGCCGGGGGACTCTCCAACCAATAGTACGGCTTTAGGAAAGCTCGATCTACAGTAGACGCAATATGAAGGGTAACTACAACCTTGGAAGAAGCTATTCAGGGCAGGAGATGGAGAGGCGGTGCAAAGAAATACGGTGCCGTAATAACATTGGACGTCAAAAACGCGTTCAATTCTGCGAATTGGGGACTCATAGTGCAATCGCTTAGGTCAATGATGGTGCCATTGTTCTTAATTAAAATAATACTGAGCTACTTCGAGAAACGGTTTATGCTCTTTGATACCGACGATGGAGTAAAGCAGTACCACATATCTGGCGGAGTTTCAAAAGGATCGGTATTACGCCCTATCCTTTGGAACATTATGTATGATAGGGTTCTAAGGCTTGGCATCCCAAATGAGGGAAAAATCATAGGCTTCGCCGATGATATTGCAATTGTCGTCATTGCAAAACATATAGATGAAATAGAGTATATTGCAAATGAGTGTATCCGAAAAGTCAAACGGTGGATGGCAGCAGTCGGGCTAGAGCTCGCCGAACATAAAACAGAGGCAGTATTGGTAAGCAGCCGCAAGAAAAGAGAGGAAATCACCATCAGAGTAGGAGATCATAATACGACATCAAAATCGGTTATCAAATACCTAGGTGTGATGATCGACGCGAGGCTTACTTACAAGGAGCACCTTGAAAGAACGTGTGACAAAGCTGCTCGGGTGAGCGGTGCCTTATCAAGAATAATGATAAATATAGGAGGACCTAGGCAACAAGGGAGACTTATTCTATCCAGGGTGGTGCAGTCCATCCTTATGTATGCGGCACCCATATGGGCCAAAGCTATGACGAAAAAGACCTACGTAAGAAGGATAAACTCTGTCAACAGACTATGTGCGCTGAGAGTGTGCTGTGCCTTTCGTACGGTGTCAGACGAGGCAGTATGTGTCATCGCGGGAATGCTACCAGCGGATATCTTGGCTATCGAGCTACAAAGGACCTACGACGCCAAAATTCAGGAACCCCAAGCGTCAGTCAAAAATATCAAGCTTGAAAAAAGACAGCGAAGCATTAGAGCATGGAAGAAGCGATGGACCCATCGACTTATACCGGATATCCAAAAATGGATGGACCGGAAACACGGAGAGGTAGATTTCTATCTTAGCCAGTTCCTAACCGGAGATGGCTGTTTTTGAGCGTATCTCAACAGGTTTGGGCTCGATGAATCTCCAAACTGTCCAAATTGCGGAGAGGCCTCAGAAGACGCTCAGCACGTATTTTTTCAGTGCCCACGTTTTCATATAGAGCACAAAGAACTGGAGGAAAAAATTGGAGAAATACCAACCCCCGAAAACATTGTGCACCATATGATAGCATCGAATGCAATATGGGACGCGGTGAAACAAGTTGCAGCGATAATCGTGCAGGAACTTAGGCGGCTGGAAAGAGTCAGAGAGAGCAACCAAGTCCAACCGGCAACACTTTTGGAACAAGGAGCGAAAGAGAGCGAATGAAGAGCATAAATAGCTAACCAGCACCGCGAAGTAATACCCAACGGTAGTCCCGCGGGAGAGTGGTTGAAGTGTGCAGGGTGTGGTTTAGTACGTAGGCGTATTCCTGGCATCGAGTATTCAGGTTTGCGAATCGTGCATGCCAGTAGCTCGGGCTACTGGTATCTTTAGAAGATTACACACCCTTTGGCGCAACCATAAAAAAAAAAAAAAAAACACCTAAGATGTTAATGTATGCATGTGTTGGCGTTTAAGTGTATACATAATTATCATTTAAAATCATAATTAGTTAATTATACATCATCTCTCTTCCTCAAGTTGTACGTAACTTAACAATTCATTAAAAAAAAAGCAGATTCCCAGAGAATATCAAAATTATAAGTAAATCTTAATTACTAAGGAATTCAAAATTATTTTTTTTTTAACCGCTAACAGTACTGCTTAAGGGCAAGCATTTTGTGACGAATATTACTTTGAACTGAGAGAGAAAAACTCAATTCAGCTACTAAGTAATATCCAGCTTGTCACAGTCATCATTTAGCCTGGTGTTAGTTGTTAGTACTGTGAATATGTATGAAGCCTAACACCTTACACAAAAAGACTGGACAAGGAAACAAAAAGCAGATCGCATACTAAACAAAAGTATGAACTAAAAATTAAAATGCTACGCATAATTCAAACATTACTTACTTACTTATTTACTTAGGTGGCGCTACAGTTCCGGGTGAACCTGGGCCTCAACCAACAAGCCTCTCCATTTAGCTCGGTCTTTAGCTAATTGCCTCCAGTTGCGCACTCCAAGTTGGTCGAGGTCCCCTTGAACTTGTGCGCGCCACCTACGGCGATGATTCCCTCTACTGCGTCGTCCCTCGGGATAAGATTCGAAGACTCTGCGGGCCGGAGCGTTGGTGTCCATTCGCTCTACATGTTCTAGCCATCTCAGACGTCCAATATGCAGTTTTTTGACTAGGTCGATGTCGCTGTACTGCTCGTATAGTTCGTGATTGAATCTTCTCCTCCAAAACCCGTCAACGCAAACGGGACCGAAAATCTTACGAAGAATTTTTCTCTCGAAGCGACCAAGGATATCTTCATCCTCTTTTAATAAAGTCCATGTTTCAGCGCCATAAAGCAGGACTGGGATGATCAGGGTCTTATACAGAGTCTCATTAGTAGTTCGAGATAGGGCTTTACTGTTGAATTGCCTTATAAGCCCAAAAAAAAAAACAGCGATTGGCAAGAGTTATTCTTCGCTTGATTTCTGCGCTGATGTTGTTCTCAGAGTTTATAGTCAAGGTAGACAAAGGCCCTTACTACTTCGAAGTTATAGCTGCCCACTGTGACGTTTTGACCAATTTGTTGGTGTTGGCTTTCCCTTCTTGTTGACAGCATATACTTCGTTTTGCCCTCGTTTATCGCTACACCCATTTTGGCCGCTTCCGCCTCAATGCTTGCAAACGCACCGGTGACAGCCCGCTGAGTTCTTCCGATAATGTCTATATCGTCGGTATATGCAAGTAGTTGTGCAGACTTGTAATAGATTGTGCCTCCGGTGTTGGCTTGTGAGTTCCGCACAATCCGTTCAAGTACAATGTTAAAGAAGTCACATGACAGCGCGTCACCTTGTCTAAAACCTTTTTTGATGTCAAAGGTCTCGGTGAGGTCATTACCGACCTTGATGGAGCAGCGAGCGTTCTCCATCGTCAGCCTGCACAGACGGACAAGTTTGGCAGGGATGTCAAAACAAGATATGGTTCTATAAAGCTCTTTTCTATAGATGCCGTCATAGGCGGCCTTGAAATCGATAAAGAGGTGGTGAGTGTCGATTTGGAATTCTTGGGTTTTCTCCAGGATCTGCCGAAGTGTAAAGATCTGATCGATGGTGGACTTTCCTGGCCTGAAACCGCTCTGATAGGGTCCAATCAGGCTGTTCATAAAAGGTTTCAGGCGTTCACACAATATCGCAGAAAAGATCTTGTATGCGATGTTGAGGAGACTGATGCCTCTATAATTGGCGCAGTTGAGGGGGTCTCCTTTCTTGTGGATCGGGCAAACGATGCTGAGGTTCCATTCATCAGGCATACACTCGTCTGACCAAATCTTAGAGATGAGTTGGCGTATGCACTCTACCAATTCATCCCCAGGTGCCTTGTAAAGTTCAGCCGATAAGCCGTCAGGTCCAGCAGCCTTGTTGGATTTTAGCTTGGATATTGCTATCCTCACTTCGTTTTGGTCAGGTGGACGGAAATTTTGACTATCATCGTCTATGTTGAATGGTTCATTCTGCCTGACAGCGGGATGTTGGTCTTCGTCGCCGTTATACAGTCTGCAGAAGTAGTTTTTCCATATTCTCAGCACCGACTGTGATTCTACTACGAGGTTTCCATTTTCATCTCTACATGTTTCTGTACGGGTATTGCTCCTCTGACACATTCGTTTTACCTTTTGGTAAAACTTCCGTACAATGTTCCTGCAGTATAAACTCTCGATATTCTCAAACGCACGCTTCTCACGCTCTTTCTTTTTCTTTTGGAGCCGATGTTCTTCCCGTCTCTTTTGCTCGTAGAGCTCACGAACAGCTCTCGTTTTCCTTTGCAACGCTGCTTTGCATGCTTCCTGTTTTGCTGCATGCACTCGCCGGCATTCTTCGTCAAACCAGGGGTTTCGCGGTGGTGGGCGAGCAAGACCCAGAACATCAGTCGCGGCGTTTCTGATGGCATGTTGGCAGCGTTGCCACTGGTCTTCGGCACTTGATGCTGGCGGCATAGGGGTGATTGAGAGATTTCGGGATACGCGTTCAGCGAAAAGTCTGGCGGTCTCTTGCGATTGTAGCTTTTCGACGTTTAATTTTCTCACAGTGATTCTTCTTCGTTGCTCAGATTGGAATATACGCATTCATCACCTAGGCAACAACAAGGTAATGATCCGAGTCTATGTTGGCCGCTCGGAAGGTCCGGATATCCAGAATACTGGAGGCATGCCTTGCGTCGATCGCAATATGATCAATTTGGTTGATCGTTACATGATTATTGGACCGCCATGTCTGCTTATGAATATCGAGATGAGGAAACCATGTGCTTGCTATGGTGACATTTCGCTCCACAGCGAAATCAATTAGCCTTAGTCCGTTATCAGACGTGGTGTCGTGTAGGCTATGCTTACCGACTGCTCTACCAAAGACGTCCTCCTTTCCTATTTTGGCGTTAAAATCGCCCAATACGATCCGAATAAGCGTTGTCTGTTGCCTCTGTAGCAGTCACCGTAGTAGATATCACAGTTTTTCATCCTCTTTTTGCCCGGCCCATCCCATCACACTTCCTGGATGGCGGTAATATCTGCTTTATAGCAGTCTAGGGCCTCTGCTAGTTGTTCGGCTGCACGTGGTCTATAAAGGGACAGAACATTCCACGTAGAGATCCGAAGGTCGTTGTCCTTATTGCGTTTGCTGGGGTCGTCATTAGTTGAGTCATCCTTATCCGAGGCTTTTGGTTGTTTCGGAACCATAGAGTTTTTACGTGGTAGGGAAGTTACCCCGACGGCACAACCCCCAAACTGGAGAGCCAGTTCCTTAATTATTCCCCTATGACGAGGGGCCGGGTAGACCGGTGCCAGTAGTCCACTATGGGAGTATGAGCGCTGCCGTTGGCCCATTAAGGGCTCCTCCGCCACCATCTCTATTCCAATGTCCTGACCAACATTGGAAATTCCTTACCGACCTGTGATCTGAATACGTCAAAGCAGTTCGCGTAAGGTATTCACTACCTTTCACCCCCCCCCCCCCCCCCCCCCCCCCGCCTCCTCCTCCTCCTCCTCCTCCTCCTCCTCCTCCTCCTCCTCCTCCTCCTCCTCCTCCTCCTCCTCCTCCACATTACACTAAACAATTACAACAAAGAAGTTAGTATCGTTCGTATAATTTATGTTTTAGATTTAATTTACTATAGTTGTAATCAAATTTGTCGCGGTTACTATTTACTTCCTTCGCCATACGCATAAGAGGTTCGTTAGAACCGTAGTTCGTTCGGTGGAAATTTACGCGCAAAATCTCGGTATTTCTGGAGTTGTAGCATCTTACGTTTAAATCGACTTCATTTAAAAGATCCGGCGAGTCAATAAAACCATTTACCAGTTGGTGTAAGAATACTACATCACATATGTACTTCTCTACGTTTTTCCAAAGAATTACGATTTAAGAGAAGAAGGCGGTCGCAATATGGTGGAAGACGTGTAGATTCATTCCAGTTTAAATGGCGAAGTGCAAATCGGACAAACTTACGCTGTACCGAGTCAATACGGTTAATGTGTACTGCATACATTGGAGACCAAATGGTAGACGCATACTCTAACTGCGGACGAACAAAGGTATTATAAAGCGTGGATGTCATTAGAGGACAATTGAATTCTTTACTCAAACGTTTTATAAAACCAAGCATTGAATTTGCTTTATTGACAATCTGTTCAATGTGAAAATCGAAGTCGATATTTTGAGAAAAATGCACTCCTAAATCACATATTGATGTGACTTTGTTAAGTACACATTCATTGAGATTGTAATCACAACTTATTAAATTACGTTTTCTTGAAAAGATCATCGACTGACATTTAGATACGTTCAAAAATAAATTGTTATTACAGACATGGTTTTCATTTCTAGACGTTGATGAGGCATCTTGTACTCGATCATGATCTATGTTTAATTCACTAGAAGAGTTCCTAGGATTTTGAGAGGCCGATGAAGTTCTCTCTTCTATTGTTTCAGGTACTTTAATATTAAGAGGGTGCAGCGACTTACGTAAATGAATGTATTTCAAGGAATGATTTGGTTGTTTTCATTTTGCAACTAGTATGACCCTGGTAATTCTCATGTTTCGAAACTATTCTCGTAGGCTCCCATTTCCCATTGTGTCTATACACTACATTTTCTACCCCCTTCAGGTCTATTTCCTGACGCGGTCTGACGTTGTTCCAATAATGCTTCCAAATTTATAGGAATTTTGGGTAAGAGATCGTCATCTCTTACTCGAAGCCAAGTCCTTATCTTACGGCTCATCAGCATTTCAGCTGATGAATATCCAATTCTTAAAATTGGTGTACTCCTATACTCTAGTAGAGCTGCTTCTAAACTATCCTCGGCTTTGCTAATTATCTTAAGTATGGATTTTGCGACATGGACTGCTTTCGCTGCAAGACCGTTCGATCTGGGATATCTAGGACTACTGTAAATAAAATCAAAATTCGATTTTTCTGCTTAATTTCGAAGCTCATAGGAGTTAAAAGGTTATCTGAAACGATTTTCTGGGGAATGCCGTGAATTGAAAATATTTAGTCTAAAAGTTGAATTATACTTGCTGTTGTTTTATCTGGGATTGGAGAGAGTTCTACCCATTTGGGAAAGCAATCGATTACCACCAAGTATGATTTACCTCCATAAACAAGGCAATCCATTGCGAGTTTTTGGAATGGTCTGCTGGGCGATGGATGTGGAATCAACGCATGTTTTTTTATTTTCTGGTCTATACTTTTCACACTTTCGACATTTTGGAATTATATTTTCGATATCCCTAACCATGTAAGGCCAAGAAATAGTCGCTTTAGCTTTAATTAGGGTTCTGGTGATTCCCATGTAAGACTTACATAGGTAGGAGATCTAACATTGCGCCAACTAAAACATGGGGCACGAAAACACATTTTCGCAATATATTTTATCCTTAAATTGCCAAAAGAACCTTACGTTATCTGGCAATTGTAACCTATTCAACGGCCAACCCCTATTATATAGCCCGATAAGGGATTGTAAGACCGCATCTTTTCTTGTGTCCTCTTCTAACTTTTTTCTCTTTCTCTCAAGATCTTTAAAGGTGACTTCATATCAAAGAAGGGATCGTTGATGAAATTTCTTGATAATACCACCTTGATCAAAAAGTTCCCGGAATAAAAACCGTGTGGCGCTCCCATCGTTCCGATTTGAGTTCTGTTTTCTTTGTTAAGTTGGTACATCTGTTGATATTCTCTCTAAATCTTAGCGTCATAGCTGGACATTTGCAAAAGTTACGAAGCCAAGAGTACACCTATCTCTGTGTGTGTTGGCGATTTTTTACAATTTTAGAAATCGATTTAAATTTGCAACAACGAACTTGTATTAAATTTTGCGTAAAAAACGGATTTAATGGTGCGCGAATGTTAATGAAATTTCTTGATAATACCATAGATCAGCTACGTATAAAAACTTGCCGGGCACATATTGAATTTCTAAACTACACTTTGAAAGCTTCAGTTTCATACGTTGCAAGCAGGTAGAGTGAATTTCACCCACATCGTTTTTTTCAATATACAGTCAACTCCGCTTATCTGAACTACGTTTTACTGAAAAAGTCGGTTAACTGAAACACAAAATTTGTCACGGAGCATTTTTTCACTATCTTCATATAGATTACTCCGCTTAACTAAAATCCACTTAACTGAAAAACCTGGTTAACTGAAAGAACTTTTACAACAGTAATTATTAATTTATACTCAAACCACTCCGCATAACCGAAATCAAATGACTGAATGCGCTCATCCCTAAAAGTGACCTGTAAATTAGCATAAAAATATTTATTTTTCATTTGTCTGTTTTTCTTCACTAACACGTTATCGAAGTTTTGTTTTGTTTCGAGTTTTTTTTTATAAAATATTGACATATTAAAAATGATGTTGTTGGTATTTTTTGGATTTTCAGGTTGGATAACTGAAGTTGTTTTTCAATTATCCGAACTCCGGTTAAATGAATTTTTTTTCAGTTATCCGAAGTTTGCTTAAGAGATAATACCGCTTAAGTGAAAAAATAATTGTGGCAAATTGGTGTTTCAGTTAAGCGGAATCAACTGTAGTCACCAAGGGCATATGATCAAAGTGCATGGTAAAATGGTATTCATATATATAACTATTAAACTTTTCACAAGCAAACACCGCCGCCAACAACTCTTTTTCAATCTGTGCGTATCTAATCTCAGTATCGGTTAAGCTTTTGGGTGCATATGCTACCGGGTTATTATCTTGCAATAGGCAACATCCCAAACCATTCTGAGACGCATCACACTTTAGCAAAATTTTCTTATTTGGATTGAAAGCATGAAGAATTGAATGTTGAGCGAGGATATCTTTAATATCATTAAATACTTTGGTATGAGTGGATATCCACTGAAACTCGATATTCTTCTTTAACAATTCCCGTAGTGGGGCATTTATATTGCAAAAATTCGGTATAAAAGCACGAAGATAATTAAACATGCCCATAATGATTCCTAGTTGTTTTTTTTTCTGTGGCACTTTAAGCTTTATTATGGCTTCCACTCGACTTGGATCTGGACTAATCGCATCGCCCGTAAAAATAAGACAAAGACATTTTACTCTAGTTACACAGAGCTGCACTTTAACTTTATTAAATTTAACAATAATTTCAAGTGCTCTCTCAAGTACTCTATTAACGTTTACATCATGCTCTTCCTAAGTTCTACCTCCCACTATAACATCATCTATATAAACGAATGTGCCGTGTAAGTTACCAAAATATTTCGAGTTTATTTTTTCAAATGTTTCTTGGGCAGTCTTCATACCAAAAAGTAGCACATTATATTGATAAGAGCCAAATGGCGTGCTAAAAACTGTTAACTCTTTTGATGCGGGGCATAATTCTAGTTGCCAGAACCCTTCCTTTAAATCGAAAACTAAAAAATACTTTAATCCCCTCATGGCATCACAAAAATCTTCGAATGTCGGAATTATAAAGTGTTCATCTTTGAGGTGCACGTTCAATGCACTGCGATCAAGGCATAACCTTAAAGCACCGTTGGCCTTTTCGACGACCAAGCCGATGATCGATCAGGTCTGCTGATAATTCCCCGACGTTCCATATTTTGAAGTGGTTCTTTTACCTTTTGTCTTAGACCCATTGGAATTTTCCTTGGAGGCTTATTAACTGATACACAATCTCACTTTAATTCTAGCCTGCACTTATCAGGAAACCTACCATCACCAGAAAATACGTCAATGTTTTCATGTAAAAACTCACTAAAAGCACTTAAGTAGTTCATGTACTCTTCGTATTAACCCTAATTCCAAACAGGTTTGAAGACCTAGTAATGGGCAAGAATCACTGTCAACCACCATATAGTCTACATCAATAGTCTGATTTTTATATTGAGTGCGACGACATACAAGCCCCTTCGTTTGAATGCGTGAACCTTCATATGCCTCTAACTTAGTTTTCACTGGTCTAATCTTATCTTTACAATTAATACGTTTAACATTGTTATGCGTTATAATATTAGCATCGGCACCGCTATCCAGTTTGAATTTAATTAAACTATTTTCTATTTTGAATTTAATTAAACTATATTCTCGTACCAACTCAGGCAACCTTGTCGAACCCGCTCTATTGAACCAATACAGCCACCCGTTTCGTTAATATTAATACTACTTATGCCTTTGAATGTGAAAACTGATATGAAATGATTGTACTTGCTGCAACGCAAACATTTTTTCCCGTACGCCGGACAGTTACCCTGATTGTGATTTCTATTACACTTGTCACATACCTTTGTAACGCAATACCTTTGTTCTCCACTAGTGTGTTGGTCTCTCTTTGCTGTTACATTAATTGGTGATCTAGAATGAGGATAAGATGAAAAATTAGAATCTTGTCTATCGATATTATAAGAATGATTATGTTGATTCAGATGTTGCCCTTTTTTCCTGGAGATTGCTGCATGATTGCTTGCTCAGCTACACGGCATTGTTCTTTAGCTTCTTTAAATAGGTCTAAACAAGCCGTCTTCAATAACTGCAATCGTATATTCTGCTCTGCAATACCCATGACTATTCGATCCCTTATCATTGATTCTTTTTGATCTGCAAATTCACAGTTGTTAGCCAATTTTACAATGTCCGATAAAAACTGCTCGAACGGTTCGTTTTCCTTCTGACTTCGGGAGAAAAGCAGATATCGCTCGTGAACCACGTTGCTCCTCGGTACACAATGCTTTGATAACTTTAGAAATTTTAATTTGGTCGTTATCATTTATAGGTAGCGTTTGGAAGATCTCTACCCCTTTTGCTCCATCAAAAGATAGTAACCTCACTGTTTGAATAGCCTCACTTTCAGCACTCGCTTTTGTGGCCACATGTTGTAGAATTTCCGCCAATTTTCTTTGAGGTTGCCTTCCATTATTAATGGACCCAGTTTTTGGAAATCACAGCTAGCCATTACTTAAAAACGAATTTCGATTTATTAACAGATTTAACGCTCGACTTTTTCTACGTAAGGAATATACATCTTCTTTAAACCAACTGCGCCATGTTGTATTTTCTGCTTAAAAAGCTTTGCCTTCTTAATTCAATAGACATTCTTTATTCCCTGACTAATTACAACTGACTCCCGAGATCAACAAACAGTGAGACGACCACACTAGGGTCGATACCTTAGAAGTTAATGTATGCATGTGTTGACGTTTAAGTGTATACATAATTATCATTCAAAATCATAATTAGTTAATTATAGATCACGCACAACATTTTTAGCGTCTTTCTATTCATGGCCATCATCAAAAAATAGCTCAAAACTGCTTTCCATTTTTGTATTTCGTTTACTATTAAAAATACTACCGTGAATATTCTTCTGATTACGTCGAAATGTCAGTGTTAATTTGCAATTTCCGTATTTCAAGTTGGCTGCATTAGCTCAACTGAAAATGGTTGTGTTCCATAATTCCAAAAATTAGTTCGGTTGTATTGAGTTGTGTGCGTGAAAGACAACACAACCAAGTTGAGTGGTAATTCATAATAGGTACAATAATCCCCATTTACCCGTCGTCTCCTTTCAAATTTTTGAACCGCCTGCAACAGGAATTTCACTAAGAATCGCTTAAGGGATGTATGCAGTAAAATTCCTTGGATACCGCAACAACATTAAAAAAAAATTCACTGATACGCATCTCCGAGTAAGTTTTTACACTTTCACACTCCAATTAGTTTACATATATCTAACAAACATTTTTTTTTTTCTTTCGAGAGTAGGTGAAAAATCTTCTATGAGAATAGCAAGCGCGTGCTCATAGTAGTGTCAGATTCTTACTGACTAAAAAACACCACCCTTCGATATAAATTTGTTAGATATCGCAACTAAGTATTAACTTATCAAGCAATTTTTCTATCACGAAATAATAACGTTTGGCAGGTTACTTTCCACTGAAAGATCCTGCATGTTCCGCAATCGAGACGCGGTTAATACTTATCTCGCCAAGTCGGAAGGTTTCGTCCTTTGTAGTCGGCGCAATAAATTGCTCTCATCGAAAATTTCTACGACTGTATTGTTGACCTGTCCGATTAGTCGGCTTTTATGCTTTCTCGCGAAGCTTCTGGTTTCAGCTTCGATTTTCGGAATTCCGAGATCCCTGTGGATATCGTCGTTTTTAATATACCATGGCGCTTGGACAATTTCTCTGAGCACTTTATTTTGAAAAACTTGTAAAATATAATATTTGCATTTGTTTTCTTGGTACAACCCGAAATTTGTATACCGTAGGTCCACACCGGCTTTAACACTTGCTTGTATAAAAGCAGTTTTTTCTCAGAACTGAGCTGGGAATGTTTTCCGGGTAACCAGTACATTTCTCTATATTTGATTTCGAGTTTCATTTTCATGTGCGAATTCCATTTCAGTCTTGCGTCGAGTGTCATTCCCAGGTATTTGGCCTCGTTTGCAAAAGGTATTCGGGCCGAGTTTAGGAAAAATGGCAAGTTATTAGTTTTCTTGTAAATGAAATTTACGTGAACAGATTTAGATTCGTTGAGGGCGATCCGCCAGTCCCTCGTCCATTCATTTACATTATTCAGTGCGTTTTGCAGTTTTGCAGTCGTTTCTTCGACTGTTTTCCCTACTGCTAGGATAGCGGTGTCATCGGCAAATGTAGCAAGGATAGTGCCATCTTCTTTTGGTATATCACGATTATATAACAAATAGGGAAGCGGCCCAAGAACGCTTCCTTGCGGTATGCCGGCTGAAATTTCTCTGAGCTCGGAGTATTCGATTCCATGTCTAACACGAAAGAGTCTATTCCCGAGATTTGATTCTAGAATATCGTATAAGCGTACAGGGAGAACTTGTCGTAGTTTGCATTTCAAGCCATCATGCAACACCTTATCAAAGGTTTGCGCGACTTCAAGAGATACGCTTGAGTAAATCTTTTTTTCTTCAAATGTTTTCTCGATTACGTCAGTAATTCTATGCACCTGGTCAATCGTCGAATGCTTGCTTCTGAACCCAAACTGGTGGTCAGGGATAAGATTATTTTCTTCTATTACCGGTTGGAGATGCCTTAGTAATATCCTCTCGAAAGTTTTAGATATGACTGCAAGAAGCGAAATTGGCCTATACGAATTTACCTCATTTGGCGGTTTTCCTGGTTTAAAAACCATTATGACTTCCACAACTTTCGATTGGCTTGGCACGTGTTTTAATCTGAGCGCAACATTTACAATATGGAGAAGCTTAATCAATGCTTTTGTAGGTAAAACTTTGAGAATTTCTCCGGTAATCAAATCATAACCAGGAGATTTTTTAGGTTTAGATTCTCGATCTCATGTTTGAGTTCCGTTAGCGTTGCACTTGTGAGCGTCAAGCCGTCAGATGGAAAATTCAGCCTACTGAGGTTGTCGTAAACGACTTGACCATCGTACGGTTTAAAGGTTTCCTCCAGGTGGGCCGCAAAGACGTCCGGTTCAAGTGTGCTTTGTGCTTGCTTCGGAGCAAGACTCTGTTGCCATTTTTTACGCGCTTTTATTTTTTCCTTGACCAATTCTTTTATTTCCGGAGGGTATCGTAAACCGTATCTGTCCGGCGGTTTCCTTGGATTGGGAGTTTTATTCCAAGAGGCGAGCTCTACGATCTCAACGAAGCGGTGAATTTCAACCTCAAGTTGATAGGGTGTCGTAAGTGGAACGCTCAGTTCTAGTTTATCTTGAATTTCGTTCCTAAGCCTTCCCAGTTAGTTGTTCTACCAGTTGATCTCGCTGGCTCTAGGTTATAGACTAGTTTTTCGCCCAATGTCTAATATCTGGGGAATGATCAGACGACAGATCAAACCTCTCATTAACTTTTATGTGGTTGGTAGATATTCCTATCAGGTCAGGTATTTTTCGAAGTATCAGTTGGCCAGTAAGTCGGTTTACACGTCGAATGGAAATCACGACTGTGCTCCATACCTCCCCCATAGAGCATTCTACCTTTTTTCGAGCTGTATCTTGAGCCCCAGAACGTGTGTTTCGCATTAAAATCGTCGCCAATAAAAAAATTAGGTCTCAGCGATTCAAACAAGTTAGTAAAATCACTTTTTTCAAACGCGGAACGCGGTGGACAGTAGATAGATGAGATTTTAAGAGTATGCTGAACACTTTTAACTCGAATCGTGCACAATTCCAAAGTTTCAAGCTCTATCTTTAGGTGTTCGGATTGTTCGATGTAGACCATAATAAAAAAGAATGATCCGCCTCTCGCTTTTCCTGAAGGGTGGCAAGTGTGGTAATTATTATAGCCTTTTATTTTTTAAATGCGATTTCTATTTTGTGTGCGTTTCAGATAAAAAAAAAAAAAAAATATTTGGCGCAACAGCTCTTTAAGTGCCAGGGCCTAGCTTCTCGCAACCACTCATGTTGTGTGCGTTATATTTTTCACACGAATGAAAGGGACCTACAGTTTAGTGCCGAATCCGAACGGCGATTTGAGAAGCTTTTTCGTGACAACAATACTCTCGGATGTTTGTCAGACGCTCGCGAGAGGTGGGACCGTGAAAAAACTTTTTTGGTGTTTTCTGGGATTCGAACTTGGAACCTTATGCGTAGTGATCCGACACACTAACCACTTACGCCACGGCGCCCGCGCCCACGTTTCAGATATCAAGCAAATATCAATATCTTTTTCTCGCATGAATATTTCTAGTTCGTCAAGTTTTTGGAAAAGTACGTTTGCATTCCAAGTACATATTTTTAACGTTCGTTTGTCATTCATATTCTAGTTGAAGTACGCGTTTTCCGTGAATTATTTTCGGGCTTAAGCAGCTTATCGAGAATAATTTTATTTATTTTGCTTTTTTCTTCGAATTTCTCGAGAATAACTGAGAAAACATGAGAGACAGGGTCCATCGAGATTTCAAGGTTTTTTTTTGTTTTTCGGATGCCGCGGCCTGCGCGTAAGTCGGCACTCCTGCTGTCCGAGGGTCATTACCCAGTAGCTTTTCCAACGTTAACTTTTCAGTACCGTTTCTTTTAAGAACAGAGGTCGAGCACTTCTCTGTTGTCACTTTGCCCTCACCTTTCTGGGCTCTGAACCCGGTAGTTTTAGTTTGACTACATTCTCCTGCGCGATCTTACGCTTTGGCTTAGTTTGCAGTTTTAATTTTGTATTTAGGGGCTTACGGAGCGCATCTCTCCGTTTTTGCAACTCTTTAGCTACTGCGCAGTCTCTATAATTTGGCGGGTGCCTTCCCTTACAATTAGCACATGTTGCAGATGTTTGTTTGTTTACTCCACAAACTTGGGAGGGGTGATTTCCGGCGCATTTCACATATCACGGTTCTTTTCGGCAATACGTTTGTGTATGATTGAATCCTTGGCATCGTTTGCACTGAGGTATCAACCTTGTATTCTGGCGAATCTGTTCGATTTTGACTACGACATTCAGAATTGTTCTTATTTCGTAAATCTTATCTAAACTCTCAGCTTTATCAAAAATTAACATAAAAAGAGGAAGCCCGCGCTTTACCGTCGTTTCCTCGCCTTCCAATTTTTGTTTTTCCCGTTTAATTAAATTTACCGCATCTTCTTCTTCTTCTTCTTGCTTTTATTATTATTAATTAAATTTACCGCATCGACGATTTTGAAGTTTTAGTTCTTCAAAGCAGGAACAACATCTTCCTTTAAGCATGAGGCATGAAGTCCTCTAGCTACGACTCGTATCTGTCTTTCAGATGTATTTGCGTAAGTATACCACTGAATTTTGTTCAGTATTCAGTTTATTAGATACTAAGCGGTAACTGTCTGAGTCCTTTACGTTTACTTTCCATTTGTTGTTGTTGAGCGATGTTACTTCAAAATCGGATAGCAACAGAGGTTTGACAATAGAATGCAGTTTATTATAGTCTGCAATTCCGAATACGTTTATTGGTGGCGGTGGTCGTACCTTAGTTCGTGGATTTTCTTCGGCACATGTGTTTATTTTGTCACACTTTTCTTTATCTTCTCGCTTATTTTGTGTGTTTTCTTGCCTCGTTACCATTTCGGGCGAAGAACCAGCTTTTCGTTTCTTAACTGGTCGTTTTTTTAGAATCCAGTTGGTTTCCCGACTTAGTTCTTCTTCATCCGTTTGATAATCATTGTTACCGAGGACGTTCGAACTCGCAGCAGACGAGGTTTCGGTATGTCCTTAGAGGCTTTATTTTTAGCTTTAAGTACATTTAATTCTTTTCTTAGTTCTTAACAGAGAAGTTCAATTTTACTTAGCCTGGTCCGAAGTTCCATATTTTCGTCCGTAAGGTTTTGAATTTTCGCTGAAGTTCGTTGATCGTGCGCCGACACTATCCATGTCGGCGGACTTCTAGTTCCGCACGTCTTTATGATCTTGATGGTGGAGATCTTACTACCCTAGTACCTTTTTTAAAAGGGTCAGATGAACGCAATAAATGGCTCTCCTCAGAATCCGTAGAGCCGACCTTCGAAGAGGGTGGATTTTCCAGTGTACCTGGACTGCCACCTGGTGTATTTAAATCTTTTGTTTTGTTCATTGCATACTTTTGTATACGCGGTACTCGGTATACGGAGGGTGGATATTAGTCGCCTCTTACGACAGGCATGCCTACCTCGGGTATATTTTAACCCCTACCCAAAGGGGTTTTATCTAACAAAATAATTTATTTCAGATCCACGCTTAAACTTTTTTTTTTCAAATTAAGTTTTAAGATACAGTAATGTCTCGCTAATCCGAATCACCTTTAATCCGAATACCGCGGTAATCCGAACATCTATTTTTTCCCATTATGTACTCTACAATCCGAACCTGCCTCGATTTTTGTACGCTGTTATCCGAATTCCAACTAAAAAAACATACAAAAGCATTGGTTTTCACAAGTACATAATTTTAGTTTTCGCCGTAATTTTGTTCATGGATATGATAGTCTTTAATCGTTACTCGTCTCCTGCCGACCATAATTATGAATGTATACGTATACACATTGTCATTATAAATTTTTGCTTCCCGGCTTTTGTTATTGCCGGTTAAAAATGTTCTCAGATGTTTATTTTAGTTTGTAATAGGTAGTTTTTATTGCTTTGTATAATTTTGCTTATTGGCCATTAATAAGAGGAGGCATAAAACACTAACATTGAAACAGAAATGTGAAATTATTAAGAAAATCGGTAAATATGGAATTTTTTCGTTAAGCAACTAACTCTTTTCTTTTTCTCATTCTGTACTCATTAGTCCGATTAATTTGATAATCCGAATACCCTCTTGCAATAATTGATTCGCATTAGCGAGACTTACTGTATGTATTTAAGGCGGGCCTGAAGGACCACATCTCCACAAAGTCGGAAATGCACTTTCCAATCTGTCAAGGACATTCTTGCTGTTGTGGGGAAGTGGGTGCAACCAACTTACGTATGTACTATATCACCAAGTGACGGCATAGCCTCCAATAGCCTACGATTTTTATAGATAGATCTGAAAAAAGGAAAAATTAAGCACATATTTTGCTTAGTTTCGAGATATCAAAACACAGTCAATCTTAGGCTCCATTGCTTTACTTAGATTAAAATCTCCTGTGTCATTTTCAAGCAATCGCCCGCTATTCAATTATTTAATCGCTTCAGTAAGTAATGCTAGTAATATTAGTAGTCGAACTTTTGTACGAAAAATTAGGTCTTTCACTCTCAATATCTAAAAGAACTAAACAAAATATCAAAATGTTTACTTTAATTTTTTTGATTATTGATTATTAAATAAAATAAAATAAAATTTTTATCGAGATGTAAAAAAATCCATTGCTAAATTTTAACGCTACGGAAATCGTAGATTACCCAATCTAGGAGAATTCGCATATTTTATTCAATTAAAACAAATTAACTTACTTGAAATATATGCTGATGCAGTGTTGCAAATTTATTAGCTATGCGCTTTTTTTCCGTTGCTATGAAATCTCTATCGTTAAGCAATTTTTCTTTTCTGCGACGTACTTCTTTAACTTCGCCTTCGAGAGAAAGAATTTGGTCCAGTTTCCTTTTCCGGCAATTTTGCGCCGCCACCTTGTTCTTTCCTCTTCTTCTTATGTCACGTATTAATGACAGCTGATTTTCGGTAAGATCGTACTTAGAAATGCGTTCGTTGAACTCATCCATTGGCAAATTTATTATATCGTCGACTGGAATAGGCACGTTTAAATTACGTGCGCGTTTCTCATCACGGGTCAAATGCTCGTCAGGAATAATATCTTTACATTCTGAGTTATCTCGTCCAAAACGCGGACTGGATTTCGAATTGTGCAATAAAGTGTATGTATGGTTATGCCGAATTAAATTACTATGGGTGATTTGCGGACGTGCTACATTACTTACAAATTTATCTCGTTCCGCTTTAACATTTAAATGAGTCAATTTGCTGGTGTTTTTTACATTCGAAAGAGGTAGTGTTTCTTCAGTGCAATCATCAAACGCTGCATTATCAATTATATTTTCGATTCCATCGCATTCGCCGATAGAATTTGTTGAATGCAAGAAATGTATTGTGGAATGAATAATTGCATTTTCCTGTGCTTGTTCTTGAAAATACCTTTTTCCAAACATATGGTATTTTTTCTGAGCAACCGGCATTTGGCGTGAAGTGAAGTTTCGGCTGCTTGAGCTATAGTCATGAGGGCCGTAATAGTTACCCTGATGGTAATCCTGGGCTGAGTCGCTTCCTTCACCCCATTCACCATCCGATGTTGACGTAACTCGCTCAGAACCTAATGAACTGACGGCACTGTCGCAAGATAGTTCTAAACGCTCCGTAATACTATTAGCACATAAGGAATTGTTTGTACCCATCGATTTACTTTCTGTTTGGGGTGCCACTGAGCTGGAGCTACCCGCAGGTAATATTGGAACTTGATTGCATGATGGTGTTCCTAAAAGTAGTTTTGTCTTATTAGTAGTTTTGCTTAACACCATATCATTTAAAGACACATACCTAATGTATAAATATATTATGGAACTAAGAAAAAACATATAGGAAACTTATAGTTCAAGTGAAATCTTCTTTTTTTTAACCCACTTCTGTGTAAGTGAGCGTGGCGTTGTCTAATAGAAACTCGCTATTTGGGGATAATTTCATTATTTTTCCAGGAGTTATACGAAATCCGGTTTTTTACTAAACTCCCGAGTACGCAGACATAATACGCTTTTCAGAACTGTTTGCCTATACTACGTGAAACTTGTTGAACTCGCTCCGTCCGACCGTCTTTTTATCTGTCTATCTCTCACCAATATCATGTCTATGGTTTTTCAGAAAATATGTAGGTACCTATGGATTATTGGCTTCTAGACATACACGGCGTCATCTTTGTTTTGGATGTGGCTCCAGTACAAGCAAAGGAAGTGACAAAAATGTTTTCCTCGAACATATGCATATCAGTGGCCACAAGACAAAACAACCTAAGTCGACTTTTACAGATTCTCAGAAAACAAGTTTGAAATTTTCGTTTTTCCCGAAAAGGTATGGGATTTTGATATTTTAAATTTGTTTCTTTGCCCATAACTCGGTAACGACAACAGATAATAAAGTAAAAAATTGGTAGCACAAACATCGAATAGTAATCACTTTTTCTTTTCATGGTTCTGGGGACTAAGATTTTATTTTTTACAATTCACTCGCGCTCGACTTCCCTTTTTTATGTATTGTTTGGATAAATATGTATCTGGCGTGAGCATTGTTGTGCCTTCCGTTCACCCAGCCTTTTATTGCTCGTTATTTGCGAAATGCGGAGTTAACATTGAAAGTGTATTGCACTTCAGGTGATTGCTCGCGCTGAACCCGAATTGGAGTTTAAATTGCAATGGAAGCATTTAGCTTAATTGTTTGCACTTTAATTGGGTTGACGTTGTGCAGCTTGTGCAATACACTGGCGCAGCAGTTCTGCATGCCGCGAATAACATGAGTAATATGAGTACGTTAATAAAGTAAGAATAGAGAATTGTTAAGAATTATAAGTATAATAATAAAATAAAGAAACAGTTGATTTTCTACCGTGCAAAAGATAAAAAGTCTTTCATTTCAAATCAGCTCCCTCGTTGTCCTCCTTTAGGTCCCAACATATTTGGCACAGCCGGTTATACCGAATTTACAACTAAATATTTATGAAAGTGTTCTAATATATTGTGAACACACGCTACTGAGTGAAGATCTTTTTCGTGTTTTCATTAAAAAAAGAAAAAAAAAAACCTTTTAAACTCGATCGGTATGAAGTGAATACAAAAGTTCGTAGATCGCTTTTGTTGCAAATGAAAAAGTGAAAAAAAGAAACAAATAAAAAATAAAAAATGTAAAATCACGATCAATAAGAAGAACAAGTGAATACAAAAGTTCGTAGATCGTCTTTTGTTGCAAATGATAAAGTGAAAAAAAAACATAAATAAAAAATAAAAAATTTAAAACCACGATCAATCCTCTAAGGGATCGACAGAGTTAGAAACGCAAAAAAAAAAATAAAAATAATGATTGAATGGGCAGAAGTAAGTTACTGAAAAACCGAATGGTAACAGCGGCAACGTTGGAAAAGAAAATAAATAACCTATCGTTTGTGAACACTAGTCCAAACGACATAATAAGCACCGACGAGTCATCGGACGAAGTCTTCATGCCCAAAAAGATAACCAGCGGATCTTGAGATCAGGAGCAACGTATGCGCGGACTTCAACGCTAACAGCAGCACCGGTGATACTTCAAAGAAAAGTCGCAACTCCGGTTTCGAGAGGAATATCATCGAGCCCCTCAACATCAAATTTAGACACGGTAAAGGAAAACTGTAATATTATAGCTAATATAAGACCTATAGTTAAGGACGTAGGAAACCAAAAAATTGAAAAGTTATCTTTAGTGGCGAAAAGCATACCACTAATAGTGCCCAATTTTCGTGCAAATGTAAACTCGAACCCCAAAATTTTAAATCTGGAAGCTCGCATTTTTCTTGATGCCTGCAAAACAATGTACGCCTCACTGCCGAACAAAAAATCGTTTCCTTCAGTGTAATAAAATCAGAAATTTGTGGAGATATCCACAATTTAGTTCAAGAAAAAACATTCAAAAACTTTAAGGAATTTTCGGATTTTTTATTAGAATTGGTAGTTCCGAAGTTCGGCGTGGGAAGATCGCATGATCACCTCCCCGTGGTGCTCTGAATAGAGCTCGAGCACATCGAGCGTGCTCTGAACGTGCTCTGAGCCGAGCGTGCTCAGAGCGCTCTGATGCGATTTGATTAGGAATTATAGGTTGAGCTGTCAAAATATGAATAGAATATCTATTGATAGTTATTTTTTAACATATTTACTTTCTGCATCAGAACAAAAAATTTCGTCCGCCATTTCAATTGTTTTGCAATTTTTTTTTCTTTGTCTCTTGTCAAATATGAAAAATGGATGTGCTCAGGATTTTGCTCTGAACGCTAGGTCAAATTATTCAGAGCTCATAGAGTGTGCTCTGAGCATACTCTGAACGAAAAAAGAAAAACGAATTCAGAGCTCTGATGTGTCTGAGCGAAAAAAGAAACACAACTTTTTTTTGACAACTCAGGCTCTACTCTAAACTAAAAAAGAAAAACGCCTAATATATGTGTAGCTGAACACTCAGACCTGCATAAGCACATCTCGGTGAACTTCAGCGCGCATATGTTTAACCGGACGAGGCATCTCTTGTTGACCTGATTGGCTGAAATATGCGTCTCAGAAGTCTAGCAAGAGCTCCTCAGAAGGAGGACGTGCGGCGGATGAATTCTCTAGATGGAATCAACGGTGACGTCTACAGACCAGCGGATACCTTACCGGAGCTACTTCGACATATTTGGAGCTGAGGTCTGTAAGGATTTTCAATACTACGTCAGGGTATTTAAAAAGAGATGGTGGCGGGTGAACCCTTAATGGGCCAACGGCAGCGCTCATATCCCCGAAGTCGGTTACTGACATCGGTCCATCCGGCCCCTCGTCCTAGAGGCTTCAAAAAAAGGATCTGGTCCTCCAGGTTGGGGGTTGTGCCGTCGGGTTAACTTCCCTACCACGTAAAAAACCTTCGGTTACGAAGTAACTAACATCCTCGGATACGGATGATTTTACTGTTGACGACCCAAGCAAACGTAAAAGGGACAACGATCTTCGTGTCTGCACGTGGAATGTTAGGTCCCTCTACAAACCACGTGCAGCCAAACAACTTGCGGAGGCCCTAGAGTGTTTCAAAGCAGACATTACCGCCATCCAAGAAGTGCGATGGGATGGGCCGGGTAAAAGGAGGATGAAAAATGCGACATCTACTACGGCGATTGCTACAGACAACAAGGAAAGCGTTTATTCGGGTGCGGATTTGTCATTGGAGGCAGACTTAGGCAAGAAATTTTGAGTTTCCGGCATGTGAACGAGCGTCTTATGACTATCCGTATCAATGCTAAATTTGCCAACAGTAGCCTAATATGTGCTCACGCCCCTCACGAGAACATGGACGACGCGGCAAAGGATGACTTCTACCAGCTCTTGGACAAGACGTATGAGCAATGCCCTAACCACGATGTTTAAATTATCCTGGGTGATTTTAGAGAGGACGTCTTTAGTAGCGTGGTCGGAAAGCACAGCCTGCACGACATCACATCCGACAACCGACTCAGGCTAATCGACTTTGCAGCGGGGCGAAACTTTGTCGTAGCTAGTACGCGGTTCCCACGTCTCGACATTCACAAAGGAACATGGCTCTCCTTTGATCGAAAAACTGTCAACCAAATCGATCACATTGCGATCGATGCAAGGCACTCTTCCAGTATTCTGGGTGTCCGGACTTTCCGAGGAGCCAACGTGGACTCGGATCACTACCTAGTTGTAGCCAAGGTACGGATGCGGATATCCAGAACGGAGCGAAATCAACGAAATGCTGTGAGGAAATTTGACGTCGGGCGGCTACAATCGCAAGAGACCGCCAGAGCCTTTGCCGATCGAGTTACTCTTAATCTTAATCTAAGTCATATGCCACCAGCAGCAAATGCGAAAGACCAGTGGCAGCGTTGCCAACAAGCCAGCATAGACGCCGCCTCTAAAGTACTGGGCTTCTCTCGGCCACTACAACGAAATCCCTGGTTTGATGAGGAATGCCGGCAAGCACATGCAGCTAAACAAAAGGCGTGCAAAGCGGCGCTGCATAGAAGGACCAGAGCTGCTTACGAGCTCTACGTGAGCGGGAGAAAAGAGGAACATCGACTTCTCAGAAAGAAGAAAAAAGAGCATGAGAAGCGCTCGATCGAGGAAATTGAGAGATTTTATTGCAGGAACGGTGATCGAAAATTTTACCAAAAGGTAAAAAGAACGTGCCAGGGCAACATAGTACTAGAATCGCAGTTGGTGCTGAGGATATGGAAGGAACACTTCTGCAGACTGTTAAACGGCGATGATGATCAATATTCCGCTGTCAGGCAGAATGAGCCATTCAACAGTGACGATGGCAGTCAGGATTCCCGTCAACCCGATCGGAATGAAGTGAGGATAACGATATCTAAACTCAAATCCAACAAAGCTGCTGGAGCCGACGGCCTTGCCGCTGAACTCTTCAAGGCAGGAGGAGATGAGTTGGTAAGGAGCATGCACAAGCTCATTTGTAAAATCTGGTCGGACGAAAGTATGCCCGATGAATGGAACCTCAGCATCGTTTGCCCGATCCTGAAGAAGGGATACCCTCTAAACAGCGCCAATTACAGAGGTATAAGTCTCCTCAGCATCGCATATAAGATCCTGTCTGCCGTATTATGTGAACGCCTAAAACCGATCGTCAACAACCTGATAGGTCCCGGGAAAGGCCACCATTGGCCAAATATTTATACTATGGCAGATCTTGGAAACAACCCATGAATATAAAATCGATACGCACACCTCTTCATCGATTTCAAAGTTGCCTATGATAGCGTGTATAGAGACGAGGTATACAGAGCCATGTCTAGTCTTGGCATCCCTGCCAAGCTCATCCGTTTGTGCACAATGATGATGGAGAACTCTCGCTGCTCCATCAAAGTCGGTAAGAATATCACCGAACCATTCGATGTCAGGAAAGGTCTTAGACAAGGTGACGCGCTATCATGCGATCTCTTTAACATAGTACTTGAGAGAATTGTACGAAACTCACAAGCCAACACCGGAGGTACAATCTTTTAGAAGTCTGTACAACTACTCGCTTATGCCGATGACATTGACATAATCGGAAGAACTCAGCGGGCCGTCAATGGGGCATTTACGAGTATTGAGATCGAGGCAGCAAAGATGGGTCTAGCGGTCAATGAAAGCAAAACAAAATATATGCTGTTTACAAAAAAGGACACCCAACATCGTCGTCTTGGACAGAACGCCACAATAAACAGATATAATTTTGAGGTAGTAAAGGATTTTGTCTACCTAGGCTCCATAGTGAACTCCGCAAATGACATCAGTAGGGAGATCACACGAAGAATTACTCTTGCCAATCGTTGTTTCTATGGGCTAAAACGGCAATTGAGTAGCAAAGCCCCATCTCGAACTACTAATGTAACTCTTTATAAGACACTAACATCCCAGTCCTGCTGTATGGCGCAGAGCCATGGGCTTTGACAAAACCGGATGAGGATGCCCTTGGTTATTCCGAGAGAAAAGTTCTTCGATCGATCTTTGGTCCCGTCTGCATAGACGGTGAGTGGGGGAGAAGGTACAATGCCGAACTATACAGCCTGTACAAGGACATCGACTTAGCCAGAAAAGTTCACATACACCTACTAAGATGGCTGCGTCATTTAGAGCGGATGGAGTCCAACGTTCCCGCCAAGAAGGTCTTCGAATCCACCCCGGATGGACGACGCAGTAGAGGACGACCTCGCGGTAGGTGGCGCAAACAAGTGGAGGGGGACCGCAACCAACTTGGCGTGCGCAACTGGAGGCAGCTGGCTCGTAACAGCGCTGGCTGGAGAGGTTTGTTGGTTGAGGCCCAGGTCCACCCCGGACCGTAGCGCCATCTAAGTAAGTAAGTAAGTTCCGAAAAAATTATATACGGACTACTATGAAGATCTCGACAGGTGCAAACAGTTACCGGGCGAGACTATTCATATGTTTGGCTTTAGACTGAAGCAAGCTTTATTAGTTTGTAAATGAATTAGAAAACAACGCCACATAGAACAGAATGCAAGGTTAATTGCAGATCATGAGCAACGCCTTATTAAGGCATTCAAACTTGGGCTCCTAAGTAGACGTTTGCAAGACTCAATAGCCAAGTCAACCTCCAATTTAGAGGAACTCATTGAAAATTGTACCAAAATAGAAAAACTGTTCCAACAAATGGACAATAACTACATAGGTACAATTTCGGACGACACATCCTATTACCCACACTTTCAAAACCCCTTATTTCTAAATCAGAATTCCCAAGTTAAACAGGAACTCCTGTATCTTGCGGACCCAATTAATTCCTTAAAAACGACGATTCAAGATCTGCTTCAACTCGTCTTTATCAAGAGAATGATCAGAGCAGTAGTGCGAAGTGTATAGGGGCGGACAGTTGCAATGTAAATACGTACCGTACTGTATCACGTGCATTTTGCTTATTCTGTAATAGCGCAAATCATAAAATTGAACAGTGTGAACACAGAAAAAATACTCCATTTTGCGCAATCTGTAAAACGTATTGCCATGATATGTCAAACTGTAGACAAAAGTTTGGTTTGCAGAGTGACAGGCCAAGACAAGATAGCTTTCTTAACTCCCAAAGGTATAGACCCAATATAATTAATCAGAACATAAGTTATACACAACAATCGCATTCCAACACAAACTACAATCAAACCACTCAAGGAAATAAATCCAGGTATGTCAGCAATCGTAATTCAAACGCTTTGTAATTAGACTGTTCCAAATCACTTTAAATGGATGGATGGCAAACGCCTAACAAAGGCCTCGTAGGAGCAGCATCTCCCGATAGGTGTTGGTCCGCTAAATAACGAGAAAAAGCCACTGCAGCCGAACAGCTTGCAGCCCTGTTAGTAAGCCCTACTTCTGGGGTCCTCCAGTTTCAATTAATTCCCCTTACCTGTATACAGGGGGTGAGTACAGGCGGACATCTTCTTCCCCCTTACTCGTGGGACCCTAATGTCAATTCAAAAAAACAATAATATAACTCAAAAAGCGAAGAGTGTAAACCGGTCGGGCACTCCTAGCTCTATAAAAACCGACCGGTCGATAGGAGATACGGAGGAAGCTCTGCTTCGTACTTCGGATGAAGAAAGCGTTGGAGCAATCGACCTGAACCTGGAAAGGCTCTTTCTAGATGACGCTTGCTCCATCGCTAGCTCATCCCTCTCTAATGCGTCAACTAGCTCCCGACGAGCAAAAAACTGCAAGTTGACGGTCAAGAGACTAGGGACTAAGAGGTGGGAAGAGCTCTCAGAGCCAGATAGGAAGAGACTCCACTACGCACGGGCCTACCTGCAGGAGTTGGCCTTATCAGAGCGCTCGTCAGTGACGGGCTCACAGATGGGGAAGACCCCTGCAGCTATCCTGAGCGTGAGAGAACCGATGGGACCGCCAAAGTCTACGATAAGCCGTAGCCAGTCTAGACCTGAGGCGATCACATTGGCAATCTCGGAGCAGCCTCCCATCGCAGCAGAGCCACAGAAACCATCCGAGGGCAGCAATTCAGATGTCGGGGTGGCGAAGACGGACGATCCGAACGGGGCAAGCCGCAGCCAGCCTCGTGAGGAAAATCGGTCAGCGCCCATGCCGGATGGTGAATGTGGCCCTGCTGACAATGGAAACTCTACTACCTGTAGCTTCGCGACAGTAGTCAGCGCGGGTGGACTTGGCCTGAGACTAGCCCGACCATCATCCACGGCCGAAAAGACTAGGGAAGTTAGGGCACAGAAGAGGACAACAACGCTCAGAAATAGGAAGCGTAATGCCATTAGGCTAATTCGGCGGCTTAAAAAGCGTGATCCGAAGTCCTCCACGGACAAGGAAAGGGAGGCTCTGGACAGGGCCAACAACACGCTCAAGCTCGCAGGGTCGACTAGGTGCACTGATCAGCAGGACCGGAAGGTAAGAAGATCGCCTACGGTGGGGGCGGGAAGCCGTCAGCTCCCCATCTCGATCGTAGCTGGTCTTCGGTCAGCAACCGACCCTAAGCCATCTGTGGCAGGGCCGGCTGCAGACTGCTCCAAGAAGGCAACCTGCAGAAAGGACGACGACACAGCACTACGAACGGGCAAGGGTCAGATTGCGTTGAGGGGGGAATGCCGTTTGCCACCCTCCTCTGCTGCAAACAAACCTACGCCGCTCTCGACTGTTCGGGGTAAAGGGATACAACCCGTCCCCATCGTGAGAAGTTCTAGGGCTTACGCAGACGCTAGAGAACGCAGCGCAGGGCAGACTAGGGGAACGGACGGAGGCCTACTCGCGAGAGGGAAGGTAAGACTCTTGCCAACCTCCCAGATCACGGGCAGGCTGAGGCCCTTGTCAACCGAGCCGGAGTCAGTCGTTAAGACCTCATCCGAGCCGATTGCGAGCAGTTCCAAACGAGGTAGACATGACGACACGATCTCGCCGCCTACGAACAGTACCAGCAAGAAGGCCAGGCTGGCCGCATCTGCTAGTGCTGGTCTACAGGTGGCGATTGTAGACCATAACAGCCCAGAGAAAAGACTCAGCAAAGACCAGTGGAGGCTCATCGAGCTGCGCATACTCGAAGCCATCAATTCCACCATTGTCGAGAAGGAGGGACAATCCCCTTTCTTTGAGCAACTGACCACCTTCAGAGGTTTTAAGCTCCTTTCATGCGACAACGAGTTCACGCTTAAGTGGCTCCAAACTTTCGTGGCTAGCACGCAGGCTCCATGGGCTAATGCCGACATTCGACTCGTCGAAAAGAAGGACCTGCTAGAATTTACTAGGCCAAAAGGGCGTATCCTGATACCTGGCCCTCATATTCCCAAGGAGCGTATTGAAAGGAACCTACGGCACCTTAACCCGGAGCTCCTTAGCGACGACTGGGAGGTGCTTGAAATGGGCGAGCACTCAGAAAAGGGCACAGAGATCGTGGTCCTGCTCAACCATAGATCAATGCCTATGCTAAGAAGGTTCAATAATAAAGTTCGCACTGGTATCACCCGGTGTAAAGTCCGACCCTTTACGGATAGGACAGAGAGGAAGCAAAGGGGGGCGGGTGACAAGGTAAGAAGAACATGAAATTCATTCAAATAAACCTGCACCACAGCATATCTGCTAGCGCCAATCTTATATATCTTCTAGGCGAAAGGAACATAGACATAGCTCTCGTACAAGAGCCATGGATCTCCCATGGCAAAATTAGTGGGCTAAATCATAAAGATTTAGCACTGTACAGCAGCGAACCGCTAAACGCGGACCGTAAGAACAGAACTTGTATCGTAGCTAGGAAACACATTAACTTATTTCTTCTATCTACCTACAGCAATTCAGACCAGACGGTAGTAAGGCTTGACCGGAGGGGGCTCCCCCCACTGATTATCTCAGCCGTGTACATGCCTTACGACGGAAATGATGGACCGCCATCCGAACTCACCCGCGCCTTAACTAGGGAAGCGGAAATCGAGAGATGGGACCTATTACTAGGCTGCGATGCGAACGCACACCACGCGCAATGGGGCAGTGGTGATACAAACCCACGCGGTGAGTTGATTTTCGAATTTATTATCGAACATAATCTTTAATAGCCAATAGGGGTTCTGAACCCACTTTCGTAGTTAGAAACAGTAGTAACTCTATTCCGATCACAGATTTATTGAATTTAATCTCATTGAAAGATGCGACTTTCCCAAACCCCATAGAAACCCAAGGAAGACCGACTGGACTACCTTCAGTTACGAGGTGCGGAGGAAGGCGAATCTAACACAAGAATGTGACCTACATGAGCCAGCGGACATTGACCGAAAAGCCGAGGAAATCACTGCCGTCTTCAAAGAGGCTTTCCAGAAGGCATGTCCCGTATCTAGACCTAAGACAAAAGTCTCCCCCCCATGGTGGACCAAAGAACTAGCCAGAATAAGGAGAGAAACAAGGAAACTCTTGAACCTGGCGAAATCAACGGGAGCTGACTCTGACTGGGAGCTATACAAAGCCAGTCAGAGGAACTTCAAGAGCGCAACGCAAAAAGCCAGAAGACAGTCGTGGCAACGCTTCTGCGACGAGATCAAGGGTACAACAGAAACGGCCAGATTGAGGAAAATCCTCTCCAGAGAATCGAAGACTCTAGGTTCCCTAAAGAACACTGAAGGAAACTGGACCGAGTCCTGTTCGGAATCCCTTGAATTGCTTATTAAAACGCACTTCCCGGGGTGTACTACCGTACCATGTAGCAGTACTAATAACAATCACAGCGAATCGGAACCCCCTGCGGGTCTGGTAACAGAGGACAGAATAGAGTGGGCAATAAGATCGTTCTCCCCTTTTAAATCCCCAGGACCTGATGGGATTATACCGATCATGCTGCAAAAAACTGCACCAATCATTACTCCAATTCTCAAAAAGCTATTTGCCAGTAGTCTTAAACAATGTTACATACCAAGAACATGGAGGGAGGTAAAGGTGGTTTTTATACCCAAGGCGGGCAAGGCTAGTCACACCACCGCGAAGGACTTCAGACCAATTAGCCTTACCTCTTTCATCCTGAAAACTTTTGAAAGATTGCTCGACATCTACATACGTAGCAGAATACGCCCGGGGGACTTATCCCCAGCCCAACACGCATACACGAAGGGTAAATGTGTGGAAACTGCCCTACACCATGATGCCGGCTCTATAGAAAAATCACTTAAGGATAAAGAGTTCACACTAGCTGATTTTTTGGACATTGAAGGAGTTAAAAGAACCCTAAGAAACCTAGACATCGACATTAGTCTAATAAACTGGATTGTTAGCATGCTCGAGGAACGACATATAACCACCGAACTTAAGGGTTCAAAGCTCGAAGCATACGCCTCGAGGGGCACCCCTCAAGGCGGGGTAATCTCCCCACTGCTCTGGGTCATTGTTCTTAATGAGGTACTACAACAACTAAGGTACAGCGGGGTCAGAGCTACAGCGTACGCGGATGACGTCGTGCTGCTTGCTACAGGTAAATTCCTGCCTACCCTCAGCGAACAACTTGACGGAGGCCTTAATACTCTTAGCATATGGGCCAGGAGCTGCGGTTTAAAGGTTAATCCCAAAAAAACCGAACTCGTACTTTTTACGAACAAGAGGAAAATACCGGAGTTCAATACACCTTCTGTTGATGGTATCCCACTCAGATTATCCGATAGCGCAAAATACCTGGGCCTTGTACTTGACAAAAAGCTCAACTGGAGATTAAATATAGAGGAAAGAATCAAGAAAGCAACAATAGCCTTTTACTCATGTAGTAGAATTTTTGGTAGAACCTGGGGACCCTCCCCCAAAATCATACTATGGATGTATACGGCTATAGTTAGACCCGTACTGACTTACGGCAATCTAGTATGGTGGCCAGCTGTCAACAAATGCACCAACTTAAAGGCAATCACCAAAGTTCAAAGACTAGCGTGCATTGGCATCACCAGTGCAATGAGGACAACCCCAACCGCAGGACTCGAGGCTATCCTCAACCTGCTGCCGCTAGACATCTTTACACGAACATCAGCAGCCATTAATGCTATGAGAATAAGTCAGTCAGCGAACTGGAAACCAAGCAGAACAGGTCACTCGATGATCCTACTCGATTACTTTGGCCTCATGCCCGTAACGGATTACATGACGCCATATTTAGACTTTACAAGGCCTTTCTCTACCGCCTACCCTAGCAGGGAAGATTGGAAAAGCGGTCATATACCTAATGCCGAATCTATAGCCATCTACACGGATGGTTCAAAAATGCGCACTGGTGTAGGATCAGGTATCTTCTCCGACCCTCTAGGTGTATCAATATCCATACGACTTCCAGACCACAGCAGTGTTTTCCAAGCAGAGGTCTTAGCAGTGGCAACAGCCGCCCGTGAGTCTGCGATAAGGGCAATACCGCCAGAAGGTATCACCATCTTTATCGACAGCCAGGCAGCTATAAAAGCGATTACTGCCATAGAAATTAAATCGAAGCTTGTGAAGTGTTGTCGAGAAGAGCTCAGGGTTCTTGGAGCACAGCACAAGGTATCGCTCTATTGGGTCCCTGGACACGAGGGTATCCCAGGCAATGAGAAAGCCGACGAGCTGGCGAGAATTGGCTCAGCAGCCCCAACAGAACAAGTTGACCCCCCTGTGTGTATCCCGCCTTGCACACTCAAGCTCGCTGCAGGGAATAAAGCCACTGAGGAGGCGAACACAAGATGGAACTCCATGGAAACTTGCGCCATCACTAGGAAGCTATGGCCATCTTTCGACAAAGCAAAGACCGAGAGAATCATCCGTAAAGACAGGAAATCCCTTTCCACCCTCGTGGGCATCATCACGGGACACAACACTCTGCGGTACCACTTGAAGAAACTACGCCTGACGGAGGAGGAACTCTGCAGAGGCTGTGGTGACGAGGAAGTTTTTGAGGACACAACCCACTTCCTGTGCCACTGCCCGAGTCTTCAGCATTCCAGGAAAAAGTTCCTTGGTAAATTCTTCTTCCAGGATCTCGAGGAACTCTCCGGCGTTTCAACGGAAAAGATGTTGAACTTCATCAAATCATCGGGGTGGTTTGTATGCAGAAATGAAGTAAGTGACTGAGTAGTTTTTAGTTTCATTGGGTAAGGGATCACTTTTTCCCCCATGGGTACCACAATGGGTCATCGCTGACCTGAGTGTGGCAGAGAGCGTCGCTCCCTGCCAGCCCACATACCTAACCTAACCTAAGCCCTACTTCTACCTCCTTGTGGTGCCATCTTGCTCCGAAACGAAAACCAACGCCTCGGATACGGACTGATAATTTGATGACGACCTTTGGCTATCGAACATGGACAACGATTGGATTCTGGAACGTTAAGACCCTCCTGGACTCACTCCAGGACGAGCCATATAACACCAGATTCCTCCAAATAGAACGACACTTTGCACGCTATAAAATCGACATCTTAGGGCTGAGCGAGATAAGATGGTTCCATGCTGGGGAATACATTTCCCTAACAAAAAGTACTGTCATGCTCTACTCTGGTTAACCAGCTGGAAGTGCACGGGCATCCGGAGTAGGACTGGTGCTAACTACAGCAGCACGAGGAAGGCTTATATCTAAGATACCTCACAGTGACCGGATATTGACGGCTAGGTTCCACAGCAGAGTAAGGAAAATTACCATCATACAGTGCTATGCTCCGACTCAAGACCCGACTGAGGATGAAAAGGACAATTTGTATAGCCAGCTAGGCGCCGTCTACCTCAATGCCAAGGTAGGTAGCGACAACACCATGCTTAAACACGTGATGGGAGCTCACGGCGTTGGAGACCGTAATGATAACGGTGAGCGGTTTGTGGACTTCTGCAATACCAACCGCCTAGTCATTGGAGGTACGTTGTTTAAGCATAACACCTGCCACAAGATCTGCTGGGTCTCTACTGATAGGCAACGAACATCCAACAAGATCGACCATATTGCGGTCAGCCGTCGCTTTAGGAATTGTCTTCTGGACGTCCGAAACAAACGTGGAGCTGACATCGGGCGAGAACGAGATCACCATCTTATAGTAGCTCATTTACGCCTTCGTACTGCATCCGTCAATAGTAACCGCTCAAACTTACTTAACATCACCAGTTTTAATATTGACAGTTCAGGGACCATCTTGCCTTAGAAGCAGAAGCAATCAGCAGCATAATGCAGAAGAGCATGGATGACCACTGAAATGCTGTGAAAAATGCTTTTACGGCTGGGGCACGCACCTATGTCGGTAAAAGGCAGAAAAGCCATCGCACATGGCTATCTGCAGACACCTGGAGACGGATCGATGAGCGCACAGCAATCAAGGCTCGGATTGCAGCAGCCTCAACAGTAGAGAAAACCGAGCTAGAAGCCCAATACCGTCCGAACATTTTACTTCAGTGCTAAATTACTTAGACGATGGCGGTATGATCTTGAGTTCGAATGAGCAGTTCGATGCAACAAATTCCCGAATTCGCACCATACCTCCCAGTAAAACCGAAATAACATCAGCAATCAAGTCCCTCAAGAAGAACAAGGCGGTGGGTATTGATGGCATCCCTGCTGAACTATTTCAAGCGGTGCCAAATACATCGGCAGATCTGCTGCACCCTCTAATATGGAGAGCTTGGAATGAATAATTTCCGCAGGAGTGGAAAAGGGGGATGATCATTAAGGTTCCGAAAAATGGAAACTTGACGGAATGCGGAAACTGGAGAGGTATATGCGTTCTTCCAGCCGTAGCCAAAATAATAGCTAGAATAATTCTGAAACGAATCAAAGAGCATTTAGATTCAACTCTCGACGTCGAACAGGCAGGCTTCGAACAGGCAGGTATCGACCACATAAACACTGTTTATGAAAATTGTGTCACTCAAAAGGTAAACAAACTAATTTCTGCTTTCATTGCATACCACCGCACCTGAGCGATTTCAGCACAAAGCACTGCACGGAAAAATGCCGCATCAGCCAAAAATAGCCAGTTGAGGTGCCGCACGAGCGATGACCCGGTTGTTTACCTTTTGAGTGATTAAATAATAGAATAAGCTATTTGTATAAATAGTAGAATAAGCAAGTTAAGTATGACCTAGTTTTTTAACCTTTGTATAGAATAAGCAATTTATGTATTTGTATAAATAGCAGGGCTTGCTTATGAATAAATTGACTTGCTTAACAGCAACCAAATTCATATCGGTTTTCTTATTTCTTGCAAAACAAAGTGTTACTTCAGAAACAAGTGGTCCTTCGAGCAAAACAGTTTTAACCATTGCAAAGCCTTTTTTTTAATTTCTAGTGTGAGGCTGCACTAGGGTGGTTACAAACTGTCAATTATAAAAAGTAATAGTTTACTTTAGGATAAAGGTATAAGTTTACCTTACAGTGAAAAAGTGAGACAATAATACATACGAGTACTTAGAAGTGATAGTTTACTTCATCGAAATGAATAATTTTGAACGAATTTTAGATAACTTTCAAGATGTTATCGTCCAGCTGGTTAGAGTTAACCTTACCAAGCTGGGATTGGATAAGCGTACCCCAGAGACACTTGCACGGCAGTACGACAAGGCAAAGAGCCTTTGGGCTTCCATCGAGGCTAATTACTTCTCTATGATGGACCTAAGCGGATCAACCACTGCCACCTTTCAACCAAAATACGGAGCAGCAAAAACAATAATGTTAAAAATAAGGGAATTCATAGCGAAGAATTCCCCGGAGCTGATACAGGAGGAGAAAGGACCAGAGCCACTCCGTCCGGGAACCAACCAGGCTACCGCAGCCTCGTCGGCCGTACGTCCCGACCCAAAGATCAAAGATTCTAGTAACGTTACGTCTGACGGGCAGCAGCTTTACCGTCCTCAAAACCCACAGCTCGAACTGAGGGAGCACACTAGTGATGGTTCTCAGGTTGGGTTGTCGCATAACCATCAAGATACTCAAGCACACGCTGAGAGCGAAGAACAATCCCACACGTTCGGGATACCAGCTCAACCCACGTATACATTTGTACAAGGAGTTGGGTATGTATTGCAAAATCCCACGGGAGGGATGTCGGGACATGGATACAACATCAGTTCCCTACTACAAACACAGCCACCCGAGCTAATTCAATAGGACAACAAAAACACAACCGAAGCACTTCTACACGCTATAGCCAAACTCACACTAGAGCGAGAAAACGCATCACCTACCGCAGAGTTGCGGGCGGAAAGAAGTGGTATCAAAATTCCAGGAGTCAACATAAAGGAATATAGTGGTGACCTCACAAAATACCGTGAATTCAAGGAACAGTTCGATTTACTGGTACAAAGGAGCCGAACATCCTACATCAATCACTTCGCTTTACTCAAGTCGAAGCTAACTGGGAAAGCATTTGAAGCAATTAGTGACTTAGATTTAACTGGAGACAACTATTCAATTCAATTCAATTCAATTCACATTATACCGAATGTTCGACAATCCAAGGCATCTAGTTAAATTAGAAATAGAGGCTATGTTAGCTCTGCCTTAACGACCAACAATCCCAGGGAATGCAGAGTCTATAATAGCATACATGCATTTCACTAAAGGACGAGTCTCCAATCTCAGACGAAACAAGATAAATGGAGAACTGATCATGGCCTATTTAATACTTCGAGGCTTTGATCCTATCACACGGGGCAGAATGGGCGACGCTTCAACCTAATGAAGTAGGAGCAAAAGTGACAAACAAGTGTTTTATTTGCGCAGAACAGCATCCAGCAATTGACTGTCCAAAGTTCCTGAGTGCCCCGAATCGAGAAGCCTTGCTACGTAATCACAAGATCTGTATCTATTGCGTAAAGCATCGGTTCGACTATCGCTCCCCCTGCAGATCAAGACAGTATCTTACATGCAAAACCTGTCAAGGACCTCACCTTACGGAAATGCATCCTAAATCCACTCCGATCATGACTGATCTTTCATCAACTAGCAGCACTTACCTATGCCAACATAAATCCGATGCATCTTCTGGTGCTGAATCACCCAGACCTACTATTAGTGAATATAAAAGCACTTGTAGTCAAACCAGTTACCGGATCACTACCAACTATCCCCAGTCACATCGCCTGGAAATCGTCCTTTGACAAGCTACTTGCAGATCTACACTTCAACAAACCAGCCCGCATTCCTCTATTATTAGAAGGCGCAGTATATTCTACGGTGATACGTCCAGGCCTAGAGAAGAAGGATGGGTTGTTACTTGAAAATACCTACCTTGGTGGGTGGATTATGTCGGGAGACCCGGGAAACGGAAAAATTGGAAAACGAATCTCAGCCTTTACAACGCTCTCAGAGTTTGAGGCAAACCTAGTAGATTTCTGGGACCTGCCCGTTACCGGAGAAGACATCGATGAAGCCGATGGTTCATACTGCGAAAACTTATTTATCGAAAAACACTCTCGAACCAAAGACGCTACATCGTCCCAATCCCTTGGAAAGTTGACGCACCAGCATTAGGAAATTCCTATCGGAGTGCAATCAAATTCTATATCGGACAGGAAAAACGTTGGGAGCACAATGAAATCTACACGAAACTGTCAAACGACTTTATGGAGGACTATCTCGCGTCAAATCACATGACCCCAATACCTGCTGAAAGGCAACGAGATGAGACTGGCAACGCTTATTACATCCCATATATCAGCATCATCTGAAACGATGCCGTCACAATCAAGTTAAGAAACGTGTACAACGCTAGCGCGCCATCAAGCAACGGGGTTTCTCTAAATCAACTAGATCAATCAACTAGAATAGGCAATACGAATTTACCTATACCAGCGACATGCAACAAATGTTTCGACAATTCTTGATACCTCAGGCAGATCGGGACAAATTTCGGATCCTCTGGCGCCCTAACAAAACACAACCACTGGGTGAGTTTTGGTTAAATACTGTGACATACGGTGCGGACTGTGCACCATGGCAAGAAATCCGGACAGTTCACCAGATCGCCGATGATAACGCACCAGATCTGAAGACCGAGGACATAATTAAGAACTCTATTTACATGGATGATCTGTTTCATGGAGCTGATAGCATTAAAGAATGCCAAGAACAAATCGAAAATATTACCACAACCCTAGAGGCTGGAAAACTGTCTCTGACAAAATGGTCGTCGAATAACCCAGCAGTCCTACAAAATATACAAGATAATAAAAAAACTCACCGCGTAAAAAGAGTTAGCTACAATCCAGTAGAAGACACATTCCTCATCCGTATCCCGAATCAAGGCCAAATAACATTCACTAAAAGACGTCTATTGTCTACAGCTGCATCCCTTTATGATCCCATAGGTTGGATCTTACCAGTTATCATGCTCCTCCGGATACGCATACAAGAGTTGTGGATACTCGGATACGACTGGGATGACCAAACAGATGAGAAGATATAGCAGAAGTTCAACAAAATATTTGACACCATACCTTAATAGTGGCATTAGAATACCGCGATGGATCCAAGGAACCCAAAGTACACCAATTCAGCTCATTGGATTTTGTGATGCATCGGGAGACGGCTATGCAGCGGTGGTTTACAGTCGAGTTAAGATTGGGGAAGCTGACACAACCCGTTTACTAGCAGCCAGGGGTCGTGTCACCCCACTCAAGACAAGAGCCAACAATGACAGTAAACTATGCACGACCCCCAAGATGGAGCTAGAAGGAATTGTGCTCCTAACCGAGCTTCTCAACCAAGTCAGAAGCAAGCTCCACTATCCCAATATCACGGTGATCGTATAGACCGATAGTGAGGTAGCCCTAAGCTGGGTACGTAATAACATGAAGATCGACAACAAATTTGCGACTAGAAGAGTTACCAAAATTCGGAAAGTCATCAGTCTGGCGGACATACATTACGTTTAATCTGCGGAAAATCCTGCTGACCCCGTGTGGCATCAACATTGTAACCAATCTCGTCACACACCCTCAATTACTTTTTCTGGTGAACACACCCTTAATTATAATATCCAAACACTTCCTTTTTGGCATCACCAAAATAGGACCACTTTTTGTAATATAAAAAAAACCACCATTTTGTAAAGGGTCTCTTTTCGTTTTGTTCTGCTCTGGTTGGCATCAAGCCTAAATAAATGGTCTGGCGAAAGACCTAATAAAACAAATTGAGTTTTATTATTTCAATAGTTAATTTACATGTTGTGCCGTGCCAGGGAGCGGCACATAATTGGTGACCCCGACAGTGGAAGAACAACGAGGCAACGCCACAAATTGGCGAAACCAAGCCTTGCACGTGCCCAATTGCATACACACCCCGACGAGCCACGCAGCCGCCAAAAGGACTCGCACACCAGTTCGTACGTGCAAAAAAGAAAAGTAACCTGCAAGTGCGCAACAAAGCGTTTCCAACCACGGAGAAATCGCGCACGTAAGCATTCAAGTGCGCGACAAAAAACAGCGGAGCACCACGAGAACACCACGTGAAAACCAAAGTAGCGTAGCATCACGACAGCAGTTTTACACTACACATCAGCGCAACAGACCACCGGAGCACCACCACGACGGCAGCAGAGCACCATAATAAAGGCACCATCAACGCAAACTACGCCAGCACACCACAGCAACACATGCGCAGCGGACGGAGCACCACCATCACTGCAGCAGAACCATACAAAGCACAGCGAGGGATGAGTACTACAAAATCTATACAGTGAGTCAGTATAGCAGTGATTTAAGCATTTTTACTTTTTATTTTTTGATAAAACATATATAAAATATATGCATTTAACATATAAACTTATGAATTTGATTGAAAATTTCCTTTTTATCGAAGAGTGTAATAAGCACCGGTCGTACATAAATAGCATACAGTTTAAATTACGGTTTACTTGCTCGCTTCGTCCCCTACGTACTACGCGAAAATTGCCTGACAGTTACAATTAAGTATTTTTCTAGCGGAACTTCTTTTTCCTTTTCGGTCGAAAGTTTTTTTTTGTGATTTATTAATAATATACCTGGTAAAGTGATATAGTGAGTTTGATTGAAATTAGTCTTTATTTTAATTTCAAAATGTCGAATACTGACGGAGCATCCGTAAGCAAAGTCAACGATACTGTATCGGGTGAAAATAATACGGACATAACCGCAATGTCGAATAATACCGAAGTATTACCCGACAATGCGACTTTACAAACGTCACTAATTTCAATTAAAATTCCACCTTTCTCGAATAATCGACCAGATTTATGGTTTCTGCAGGTGGAGACGCAATTTAGACTTAAAAATATCACTTCACCTAATACAAAATACGATTATTTAGTCGCGTCTTTAAATAATCAGACCATGGAATCTGTTCAAGAAATACCTCCGAGATGTCACTGAGGTCACTGTCCCATACAAAGGTGGGGTAAATAAACACCCCCAACAATCAACACTATATACCAAATGTCAATTACGTAAATTAAAAACACTATATAAATTGTATAACGTAAATAATTATTACAGTCCACAACTGAAAATCGAAATAAAACAACACAGTTCTTATAACGTTTTAAAAGACTTTATTTTCCAGTAAAGTTACAGTGATTTTTACAGCATTCTTTTTTCAGTAAAGATTACAGTGATAACCCTACCCTTTAACGAACCCAGTGGTATCGGAAACATTTGGTCCTTTTTCGATCCGGATATTTATTGTGTGTGGAACTATTCTGAACCCTAACTCCATTAAAAACAAAACAATTATTGCAACAATAAAACTACACAAACACTATACCCTACACATAAAGTGCAAGTGCAATCCACAGTGCTTTGAACTAATTGTATTGTGCAAATCGGGAATCCCGCGCCGCGCAAATCAACACAGACAACTCAAGGCAGAAAAAGTAAGTCCTTTCTTTTCCATTTCTTTTTTGTTCTTTTTTTATTTATTCATAAAACAAAGTCCTACAATGTCCTTTGGGGAACTCCAGAAAATGCTTTCGGAGCAATTAAAGCGTGATTTTGCCAACTTTAAGAAGACAGGTGAATCACGGCGAAAGCCAAATTATCTGTCGAGTCGTCTTTCTCTTTTGGAAGATAAATTGGCAACGGCTCGACGATATCACGAATAAATTGTGAGTGCAGGCAAGTTGGAGATGGAGTTAACGAAAGGGGAGTTAATTAAGGTGTATGAAACAATTGAAGAAGATTATTTGGACTATCGCAGTGAGTTGTTAGATGCAATGGAAAAATGCGCGTCAGATTCATTAGCATCAAAAACTACATCGGTCACTCCTGTGGCAATGCCTATATCGTCTCTAACGCCTACGGTCTCTAATTGCAAAGAGCTTCGCCTTCCTAAAATAAATATACCAGCCTTCGCAGGGTCATATGCGTCATGGTGTTCATTCTATGACATTTTTGTATCATTGGTACATACCAATACCTCTCTTGGTGAGATAGAAAAATTGCACCATCTCAAAGCGAGTCTCACTGGTGAAGCGGAGCGCCTTTTGCAGCATTTAGGTCTTGATGCGGGAAATTATGCTAAAGCATGGGAACTTCTTAAGGGAAGATACGACCACAAACGGGTCTTAGTTAATACCCAACTCAAGCTTCTTTTGTCTCAGTTGCCTATAGTCAAGGAATCTGCAAATGGACTCAAAACCATCCTAGATACTTCGCAAGAATGCATTCACGCTTTAAAGAATTTAGGGTTGCCAATAGACCATTGGGACGCAGTGCTAATCTACGTGCTTCTGCAGAAAATTCCAAGCTCGACCCAACAGCTGTGGGAGGAAAAGTTAGGAAGTAGTAAGGATTTGCCAACGATGAAAGAATTTTTAGAATTTCTGGAAACCCGTTTTAGAACATTAGAGGCAGTAGATCAGCAGGAAACAACACGACCGGCATCAAAGGTTTGGTCAAAAGCAAATCCAACCACCAAAGCTTTTCACTCCAAGATGCAGTCTAAGAAACCCTTTCAGTGCAAAGCGTGCCATCAAAGTCAGCATTCGTTAAGGAAATGTAGGCGTTTTCTAAGTTTGGACACTGCGCGCAAATACCAAATAGTGCGTCAAATAAAGGTATGCGAGAACTGTCTCGCTTACAGCCACGCAACATGCGATTGTCCGAGCTTGAAATGCTGTTACTTTTGCCAACAACGACATCACTCCCTTCTGCATCCAAGTACCAATGGTCAATTCAACCAAACCACACTCACACACACAACCACACCCAACACATTCCCAACGACACCACGGGTGCAACAGCACTTTTCAAACACCCAAACTAACGAGGTGTCTGTAAATCCAGATGCACCTGTATATATTCCCAGAGGTGAACAACCAATTACTAGTACTTCGCGGAATGCCTTTTATACCACACCGCACCAAAGCACGCAAGTACTATTAGCTACAGCAGTTGTTAAGGCAATGTCAGCTGATGGAAGATACATCGACCTGCGCGCCTTAATTGACCCAGGCTCAGAAGCGACTTTCATTTCCGAAACAGCTGCACAACTGCTTAAGCTAAGGAAGCACCGGATACTTGTTAAAATATCTGGGTTAGGGAAGGTCAGCAGTGGCACAAGCGAAAATTATGTCGACATCGTTTTTACATCACGTTGTTCGACGTTCGAAAGTGCCACCAAGGCCTTCATATTTAAGTCACTGACTGGGCTTCTCCCGGCCCAACAGACAATACCTAACAAATGGAACCACATCAAGTATCTACAATTAGCAGATCCTGCTTTCCATGTGCCAGCGCCAATAGATCTGCTCCTCGAAAGTGATGTTTATTCCGAAATTATCCTTCCTGATATCGTCAGAAGTGATGAACCAAACACGCCCATTGCCCAAAAAACCCAATTGGGATGGATCGTCCTGGGAAAAGTCCAGAATGAAGTCCCACGAGCTGTACGAAGTTTCGTCCAACTTCTAGATCTTGACGATCAGATGCGCAAATTTTGGGAGATCGAGGAAATGCCTTTTCAAGTCCATGCGTCAAAAGAAGACATCCAATGCAAAGAATCATTTTTAGCGAACACTACACGACTCTCCGATGAACGTTACGAAGTAGCGCTCCCCTTCAAAGAAGGAAGACATCCAGAATTAGGATCTAGCAGAGAGGGTGCTCTTCGTCGATTTACTCAGCTTGAGCGGCGATTCCAAAACGATCCGAAGCTACACGAAAGATACTCAAATTGCATCAAGGAGTATGAGACCTTGAATCACATGGAGGAAATAGATCTGCAAAATAACATGTCCATCACCACAAGGAAACATTATTTCCTTCCACATCACGCTGTTTTCAAGGAATCTAGCTCCACGACTAAATTAAGGGTCGTATTCGACGCAGCTGCCAAGACATCAGATGGAACGTCACTAAACGAACACTTAATGGTGGGCCCCAAACTGCAAAAAAACATTGTAGATATAATTTAAAGATGGAGAAAGTATCGATTCACTTTCACGGCAGACATCGAGAAGATGTATCGACAGGTGCTAGTGAAAAACTCAGATAGATACTACCAAATGATCTTCTGGAGGGCAAACAAAGAGGAACCAGTTAAGACCTTCCAACTAAAAACAGTCACGTTTGGTACGGCCAGCGCACCTTATTTAGCGATCCGCGTGTTACACAAGATTGCAGAAGATGAAGCGTCGAGATACCCAATAGGGGCCCAAACTGTTCGAGAGGAAATGTACGTGGATGACTTGATTAGTGGAGCGGACTCTATCTACGAAGCTCGTCAAAAACGCAATGAAGTACGTAACATCCTATCCTCCGCAGGGTTTTACCTTCGTAAATGGGCAAGTAATGCTAAAGACCTTGTCGACGACATTTCTGCTCAGGATCGCGAGATCGATTTTGAGCTGCCTTTAGGGTCTTCGGAGCACATCAAAACTTTAGGAGTCAAGTGGTTCCCAGCTGAAGACTACATCTCTTTTCAGATCACACAGCCAGATCGACGAGGTAACAAAGAGATCAATGCTTTCCGCGATTGCCAAACTCTTCGACCCGCTTGGCTGGATATCTCCATGTGTGATCAAGGCCAAAATCATGATGCAACAACTGTGGGGTAGAGGTTCAGATTGGGACCAGCCAGTCCCTGCTGAGATCAAGCATCAATGGGAAGCGTTTCGCCGAGAGCTTCCATCGATAGGGCTTATTAAAATTCCTAGATGGATCAATACCAAAAACAACTGCAAGGCGATAGAGCTGCACGGCTTCAGCGATGCATCAACAAGGGCCTATGGAGCAGCCGTGTATATTCGGGTTCTCGACCATCAGAATGTAATACACATGCACCTTCTAATGTCCAAGACAAAGGTGGCTCCGCTCAAAACAATAAGCCTTCCGCGACTAGAGCTTTGTGGAGCTGTTGTCCTAGCTTCATTGCTACATTACACAGCACAAATTTTCGATCTTCCGAACGCTAAGGTATATGCGTGGTCCGACTCCAGCATAACTCTTGCCTGGATCCGAGCTCCTCCTGCCAAATGGACAACATTTGTAGGTAACCGCGTTTCAGAAATCCAACGCCTTACCGATCTCAATGCCTGGCGACATATTCCAACGGATCACAACCCAGCCGACCTAGCATCACGGGGAGTTTCACCTTCAGCATTAGAGGCACATCAACTGTGGTGGAGCGGACCCTCATTTATGACGAACTGCTGGGATTTCGAAATGCCAGTCCAACCAATGAACATCGACACGGAGGAGGAGAAGCGTTCGGTCAAAACCCACTGTGCTCTAACGCAAGACATCAACTCAGACGATATTGGCAAAATCATCCTTAAATATTCACGGTTGTCGAGGTTAGTCCGCATTTTAGCCTTCTGTCTGCGTTTTGGGCGTAACTGCAGAGCGTCAGCGAAGTGTCGAGAAGTGGGCCCCCTGGAACCGGAAGAACTGCAGATAGCAACACGATTAACCATTAAATCGGCTCAAATGGACATGTTTCAAGACGATGTCCGAGAGTTAGACAAGGAATCATCTCCACTTAAGCGATTTAAATCACTAAACGCATTTATCGATGGACATGGCATTCTACGCGTAGGTGGGCGACTTCAAAACTCGAGTCTACCCTATAGCCAACAACACCCGGTGATTTTGAAACCAAACCACCACTTTACTGAACTAGTAATATCGGATGCACACGAAAAAACTCATCATGGAGGGATACACCAAATGGTAGCATACATACGTACCGCATACTGGGTGATCCAAATTAAAAGGAGCGTGAAACGCTGCATTCACAAGTGCGTCGTGTGTTTCCGACACAAAGCTTCAACAATGCAGCAGTTGATGGGAAGTTTACCATCACCCCGAGTACGTATGTCAAGGCCATTCAGCATAACTGGTGTTGATTACGCTGGACCTATAGATGTGAAGACATGGAAGGGACGTGGTGCCAAAATATTGAAGGGGTACTTCGCGATTTTCATCTGTTAAGCAACAAAAGCCATTCACTTGGGGGCAGTCTCGGATCTGACCACACACGCCTTCCTTGCAGCCTTTCGACGTTTTACGGCACGGCGAGGAGCATGTGCACAGATTAACAGCGACTGCGGAACCAATTTTATTGGAGCGAATGCAGAGCTTGACCGGATGATGAAGGCAGCCAAACACGATTGGTCGGAAGTGATTGAAATCTTGGCAAATCAAGAAACGAAGTGGAAATTCATTCCCCCTGCTTCTCCTCACTTTGGTGGACTTTGGGAAGCGGGTGTGAAATCAGTTAAACACCACCTAAAAAGAGTCGTGGGAAACGAGAAGCTCACATTTAAGGAACTCTCCACGCTTCTGACGCAAGTAGAAGCGTGTTTGAATTCGAGACCTCTGTGTCCTCTTTCCGACAACCCAGAAGAGTTAGACGTCATCACGCCAGGACACTTCTTAATCGGTGAACCGCTGCGTGCCATCCCACAGGGTGATACATCACTCGGAACCATAAGCTACATCGACAGATGGAGACGAGTCCAGATGCTAGCCGACACATTCTGGCATAAATGGAGCAGTGAGTACCTTTCCCGTCTACAACAACGCCCAAAATGGGCTAAAATTGAAAAGGCACCGAACATTGGGGACTTAGTCATCGTAAAAGATGAAAGACTGCCACCAACTCAATGGATACTCGCGAGAATTCAGGCAACACATCCTGGAAAGGATAACTTAGTCCGCGTCGTAATATTAAAAACCAAAAAATGGTCAAATAAAGCGCCCTATTGCAAAGATTTGTTACTTAGCTTCAAATACATCCAACGAAGACGAAACCATAGCTTAACCAGCTAACACCAGCAGCAGCCTTTTATTTTGGGAGTCACAGGCGAACCTTACCATCATCATCTTATAATACAACATTATAAGCAAGCAGATCACACGAAACCAATAATCTAACAACCTTAACCTATTAACAAACACCTTAATCTATTAACAAACACTCACAACACATTAATTAATTTAATAGTATTAATCACAACACTCACAACACATTAATTAATTTAATAGTATTAATAATAATAATAATAATAATTCTAAAACAACGCACAAATTCTAAACATGAACAAATAAAATTAAAAATCCTCGAACAAATTGGCATACTAAGATGCAATCTGTCATAATAACAACAATTGGAGGTTATCAAACCCGAGCGAAAGAGAACGATTATTCATCCGAAAAGAAGACTTCAATCAGTGCAGCGCAAGGGAGAAAGGCAACAGGGTCGTCCACGGAGTGCATACACTCTATAAGCTTATTGCACGGAACTATTGTCTCACTGTTCACTCCTTTGTGTTACATTAGATTGTGTTGTCCATTGTGTTCTCTTTCATTTTATTAATTACGCTTACGTCTTTACATGTCGACACCTCCAATGAAAGCAGATATTATGGCCGATAACCCAGAGCACCAGGGCTGGCATATGATATTACGGTCGATAACACAGAGCGCCGGGGCTGGCATGCGGTACACGAAATTATTTGAGAACTCCGTTCACAGGCGGGGAGAATGTTCAAGAAATACCTCCGAGATGTCACTGAGGTCACTGTCCCATGCAAAGGTGGGGTAAATAAACACCCCCAACAATCAACACTATATACCAAATGTCAATTACGTATATTAAAAACACTATATAAATTGTATAACATAAATAATTATTACAGTCCACAACTGAAAATCGAAATAAAACAACACAGTTCTTATAACGTTTTAAAAGACTTTATTTTCCAGTAAAGTTACAGTGATTTTTACAGCACTCTTTTTTCAGTAAAGATTACAGTGATAACCCTACCCTTTAACGAACCCAGTGGTATCGGAAACAGAATCAGTCGCCGACGTTTTAATTACCCCTCCCACACAAGACATGTACAATTTTTTAAAACGGGTTTTGCTAGAAAGGAACAGGGATAGTGAAGAACGACGTTTAGATAACCTCTTAAACAAAGTCGAATTAGGTGACCAAAAGCCTTCCGAGCTTTATAGAAGCATGAAAAGCCTCCCGAACGGTAACAACCTCGTTAACACTTCACTCGTTAGGAAGCTTTGGCTCAATAAGCTACCAGCATCTATACGCGTTTGCCTAATCTCGGTGGAAAATTCGCAAAGCCGCGAAGAACTTTTCAGTCTTGCTGACAGGTTACACGATTCCTCCAGCAAATCGCAAATTTTTCAAATCGATCACAGAGCAAAACCCAATCAAGACACACTTGATACCTTAATCTATCGCATCGAACGTCTTGAGATGCAGAATCAACGGGATACCAACTTTAATCGGCATCCACGGAAATTTTCACGTGGTCGATCATCATCTCGATTTCGCTCCAGTAGTAGAGATGATGTTAACATTTGTTGGTTTCATAAGAAATATGGGTCTAACGCTATCAAATGCACTAAACCGTGCAACTTTCAAAATGCTCTCGGTACAGCTAATTCATCAAAAAACTGATTTTTTCAACCTCGAACGCGGCATCTAGTGCGAATATGTTTTCTCGCCGTCTATTTATTCGCGACAAGCGATCAAAACTCAATTTCCTTATCAACACAGGAGCAGAGATTTCCATTATTCCGAAAAAACTCTACCTCCATTACAATCAATCAAATGATTTCATCCTACTCACCGCTAACGGTGGAAAGATCCGAACGTACGGATTCAAAAATATCACAGTTGATTTCAACCTCAGACGTACCTTTGACTTTACATTCGTCATAGCTGACATAGATCACCCAATTATTGGTGCGGATTTCTTACACAAGTTTAATTTGATTATCGATATACGTGAACAGAAGATAGTTGACAAACAAACGAGTTTTACGGTCAATTGTACTTCAGTACCAACTTCTTTTCACACACCAAAGTTGTTTTCCATTCCAACCGAATTTGGAAAAATTTTGGACGAATTCCCGGAACTTAAAGCCCCACCAGATTTTACCTTGCCGGTCAGACATAGCGTCGTGCACCGGATAGCAACAAATGGTCCTCTTCTTTCATCACGCGCCAGAAGACTCAATCCTCAAAAACTCTCAGTGGCTAAACAAGAATTTCAGCAAATGGTTCGATTAGGTATTTGTCGTATTTCAAACTCTCCTGCAGCTTCCCCGTTACACATGGTTCCGAAGAGGGATTCCCTTGACTGGAGACCATGTGGCGATTATAGACAGCTAAACGCAGTAACAATTCCCGACAAATACCCACTACCGCACATTCATGATTGCGCTTCCAACCTTCATAACTGCAACATTTTCTCGAAAATTGACTTAATAAGGGCGTACCATCAAATTCCGGTAGCCCCAGAAGACATACATAAGACCGCAGTTACAACTCCCTTCGGACTGTTCGAATTTTAAAGAATGCCATTCGGCCTTAAAAATGGAGCTCAATCTTTCCAACGCTTTATATATGAAATCCTGGGTGACTTACCTTTTGTGTTCGTCTATGTAGACGACATACTCATATCAAGCTAATCGATTGAAAAACACAAACAAGACCTGCGTATCGTTTTTAAAAGACTGCAAGAACACGGGCTTAATATCAATATGACCAAATGCGTTTTAGGAGTCGAAAAACTCGATTTTTTGGGCTACACCATCCAAAGAAATGGACTTACCCCATCTTCTAATAGGATAAAAGCCATTATCGATTTTCCAAGTCCGAAATCAATCAAGCAATTACAGCGTTTTTTGGGAATGATTAATTTTTATCACCGTTTCATACCCAATATCGCGACTAAACCAAGTTGTTTATACGAAATATTAAAAATTTCAAAGAGCAACAAAGATGTGAAAGCGAATTTTAATTGGCCTGAAAAGTGTGAAGAGGCTTTTACCATCTTGAAAAAGGATTTAGAACAACAAACGATGCTGTTTCATCCAAACCCAAAGGCCCAGATATCAATTACGGTAGACGCTTCAAACAATGCTATTGGCGGAGTTTTGCAGCAATATCATTTCAATCACTGGCAGCCTTTAGGTTTCTTTTCTATGCGTTTAAGTCCGGCCGAAAGGAGATATTCGACTTTCGACCGAGAACTACTTGCAATTTACAAAGCCATTAAGCATTTTAGGTATTTCGTGGAAGGGAGACAATTCACCATTTTCTCCGACCACAAGCCACTCACGAAAGCAATATGCTCCAAGACGGAAAAAACGCCTCGTCAAACTCGACAATTAGAATATATAGCTGAATTCACTACAGACATTCGCTATATTATAGGCACACAAAACATTGTAGCTGACACCCTGTCAAGGTCTCAAAAGAGCAAGATTCAGATGAAGAATTAAAGTTACGTTTGGGATCCTCGAAATCCTCAGTCAAACTTTTAAAGGTACACATCCCCATTCACGACGTTGACCTGTGGTGTGAAGTTTCAACCGGAATAAACCATCCATACGTCCCCGACATTTTCAGACGCACAGTTTTTGAAAATCATCATAAACTTTCACATCCAAGCACTAAGGCTATGCGCAAAATAATAACATCTAAATATTTTTGGTCAAAAATGAACAAAGACATTAACAGATGGACGCAAAGTTGTGTTTCATGCCAAAAATCTAAAATCACCAGACATACGAAATCCAGACATGGAAAGTTTCCAGTCCCTAAAGGTAGGTTTTCACACATTCACATGGATCTAGTAAGACCACTTCCCCCTTCACAGGGTTATACATACTTACTTACTATAAAAGATCGTTTCACTTCATGGCCTGAGGCCATACCTTTAAAACACATTAGCGCTCAAACAGTTGTCTCGGCTTTCATTCATAACTGGGTTTCAAGGTACGGTGTCCCACAAACCATTACTACGGATCAAGGTACTCAATTTGAATCCGCATTGTTCAAGCAAATCTCAGCAAACCTTAGGTATCAAAAGAATCCGAACAACAACGTACCACCCTCAAGCGAATGGCTTTGTGGAGAGATTCCACAGACAACTTAAGGAAGCCTTAAGGTCCCATGAAGACAAACCGAACTGGTTCTCTAACTTGCCCTGGACCTTACTAGGAATCCGTTCTACAATAATTGACGACTTAAATACGACACCTGCTCAGTTACTATATGGTCAAAACCTACGTCTTCCTGCAGAAATCATCGAACCAAAACCATTAGACGCTCAGCTAACACTTTCATCAGCAAAAGAAATCAGTCAAGCTATAGCACGGGTTCGGCCTGAATCGAAGAGGAACCGCGAACAAAAATACATTTTCGTTCCGAAAGCGCTAGATTCATGCAGTCACGTTTTCGTTAGGGACGAAGTGAGCAAAGGAAGTCTTAACCAACCATATGCGGGACCTTTCGAAGTACTCGATAAAACTGACAAAACATTCACTATATTAATAAATAATAAAAGTCATACGATCTCAATAGATAGGGTAAAACCCACCTTTATAACCAAGGAAAATGTAACGACTCGATCAGTGTTTAAACCTAAAGTCACTTTTAATTTATAATTAATGAAACCATTGTATCTAAATATGTAAGATTCATATATTTTGTTATAAAAATTAATGAAACCATTGTACCTTAATATGTAAGATTCATATACGAGTATTTTTGTTATAAAATTAATGAAACCATTGTATCTTTAATATTTAAGATTCATATATTTTTATAAGTATTAACAAAACTAATGTAAAGAAGCTTTTCTATGAGGGGGAGTGATGTGGCATCAACATTGTAACCAATCTCGTCACACACCCTCAATTACTTTTTCTGGTGAACACACCCTTAATTATAATATCCAAACACTTCCTTTTTGGCATCACCAAAATAGGACCACTTTTTGTAATATAAAAAAGACCACCATTTTGTAAAGGGTCTCTTTTCGTTTTGTTCTGCTCTGGTTGGCATCAAGCCTAAATAAATGGTCTGGCGAAAGACCTAATAAAACAAATTGAGTTTTATTATTTCAATAGTTAATTTACATGTTGTGCCGTGCCAGGGAGCGGCACACCCCGCTTCACGTAGACTTACTCCTGGAGATCTGGCCAGCTGTCGGCTTTGGTTTGAGGGACCAACTTGGTTAATGCATGACGAGCTTCCCCTCACTCCTTTCAAAGATATGGGAACTACCATGTCGCATGTCTCTCGAAATATGGTTGATGAAGAAAACTTTAGCGAGAGGTTCTCCTGCTTTAACCGTCTGCTACGAGTAACCGCTTATTGCCTGCGGTGGGCCAGAAAGAAGCAAACTCACGACACCGATGCAATCACCACTGAAGAAATATCCAATGCTTAAGCAAAAATCATCCGGTTTCAGCAGCATCTATCATTTGATAACGAGATAGCTCACTTCAAGAAATCAAAAACTTTTCCGAAGAAAAGCTGGTTGACATCTTTAACTCCAATGTTTGGTCTAGATGACAATATGCTTCAAGTGGGGGGGAGGATTTCTCTTGCCAACCTCCCGGAATAAGCACCCGATACTGTTAACCAAATGCCATTTGGTTAATTTAATAGTACGCCAAATACACCTGGATCATCATCATTGCGGAAATTCTTTAACGGAGCACTTAATAAGGGAAGAATTGTGGATTCCTGCGTTAAAATCACGAATCAAGAAATATATCCGGAGCTGTCCCATATGCACTCGATGGAAGAATCAAATTGTCCAGCGAATTATAGGAGATCAACAAACGGAACGAATTACCCCAGCACCAGCATTTAGCAAAATCGGTGTCGACTTGTGCGGCGCTTTCTGCATTAAAGCCAGCAGGACAAGGTTCGATAAAATCATAAAAGTATGGGTAGCAGTATTTGTCTGTTTAGTTACCAAAGCTGTACATTTAGAAATTTGTTCGGATCTAAGTACGGAAATGTTCCTGGCAGCCTTCACACGCTTCGCCAACAGACGGTGCTGGCCATCCCTGGTCCTCTCTGATAATGGTACCAATTTTATTGGAGCGAAAAAAAAAGATCAATCAAGAATGGAGCAAGGTCACCATTAACTGCAGGGACAGACTAGCGATCCAGGAGATTGCTTGGAAGTGCAATCCGCCATACAGCCCTAATTTCGGTGGACTATCAGAGACCGCCGTTAAATCTATGAAACATCTAATGAAGAAGATGTCCAATATAACTAGTTTCACCTATGAAGAATTCAACTCCTTATTGTGTCGCATCGAAAGTATCTTGAATAGCCGACCATTACATCCAGAATCATCAGAAACAGAAGACGCACCCGCCCTTGCACCATTCCATTTCATCACGCAACGGAGCTTCAAGAACTCTGTAACTGATAACTCTGTAACTCTGTAACCACCTACTTCCGTCCCAATCACAAAACGCTGTTTACAAGTGCAACAAATCCAGCAACACTTCTGGGAACGTTTCCACCAAGAGTACCTCCACCAACTGCAGAAGAGAAATAAATGGAAATTCCCAGCCCGAACACTCGGCATCGGGGATCTGGTATTACTACAAGAACCAAGTGTTACTCCTGCCGATTGAAAAATGGGTCGAATTATTGAATGCTATCCCGACAGTAAGGGGGATGTTTGGAGAGTCGATGTGACGACAACCAAACGGGAGGTCGTGCATCGCGCAACAAATCGTTTGGTCCCTCTTTTCCCAGAAGATGTCCAGGACGAGAGTGCCATACACCGAAGCAGCCGACAGCATACTCGCACCACCTCACTGCTAACTCGAGTACTTTTATGACGGCTGGCCCTCACTACTTCAACAAGTAAAGCCTTAGAAATCAAAACACTCGCTCCAAGTGTTCATATTCACCACTTGGGAGACGCTTTCGTCAAATACTCCGACTTGGATTCCCTATCGAAACCTCCTTGAATCTTACCTCTGATCTGATTACCATCGACAATCATGTGAAGGAATTCTACAATTACTGCAAACAATATCAGAACAGCAGCTACTCAAAGTTATATCAGCATTGCCGTTCTCTAGAAAGAGCTGTTAGACATGAGACCATGACAGTTAAGGGAGGAATCACTACAAACTATCTCAGTGAACGGACAAAACGTTCAATTGGGCCTATAGTTCTAAAAGGACTTGTCAGATATGGTCCCCAAATACTTATGACTGCCGGCATCGCGTATCAAGCAGCAGATAATTACCAACTAGAGCATCAAATCGTCCATTTGGGGAGTAAAATAAAAAAGGTATTAGAAGTATCCCGCCTGATGACGGACATCAAGGACCTAGAATAAAAAGCTGTTGACGTACGACTTCATGCATTACTTGAACAGCAGGAGCATCTTCGGATCCAAGAGCAAATGAACGACTGCTCAGCCAGCATACAACTCCTTATCAGCGTTATCCAGGCAAATCATCAGAACATCAGCACTATACGGCCCGTTGAAGCTATACAGACCCATGTCAATAAATAAAACGAAGGTTTGAACTTCTGCATGCTGCCAACTATACCAGATCCAGCCGCACTACTCACTTTTATTAGAATAACGAAGGCCATCCGCGGAGATATTGTTACCGTATCGTGCAACATTCCTCTGGTCCAAACAAGAATTTTTTCTATAAATGCCTTTATCAGCGATCCAACCATCAAGGTTCATGCTATTCTTCTAGACCATGGGGACCTCGTGCAACAAATTGCGCTCAGTAATGACAACGAAACCTCCTTCGATCCAATCTAAGCCATCGATTTAGGCCACGGAATCTACGACAAAGTTAAGGAAACACAACTACATAAGTGACTGCTGGAAGGAAGTAGAGCCCCACTTCCCCCCCGCTTTTCAACATATGCACCTCAATACCCGTCAATACGGAATTTGATAAGGTACACCGATTGCGGAGTGATCTTGCCGTGATATTTAGAACAAGCGCTAACAAAGTTGCTATCGTATGCAACACCACACAGACACCACTCGTTGCAACCGCTTATCTGGTGAGGTTTACAGGTTGCAGAATCTCCAGCGCCCAGTTTAATGTTATGTCTCCTATCGAAGACATCGAAAAAATCGAAACTGATGTCAAAAATTCCTCAGCCGAAGACTATGTGCGCCCTCCCAAAATCGACATAAGCCCACAAAGGATCCCCACCTTGCCATACTCAAGGCAAGGCTCTCAACTGAACTGGATGACAACGACCAGGACTCCTGGGAACATCAGTACTGGTACTTCGGAGCTATTGGTACCATCCTAGGCATCGCTCTATGTTCCATCATCTACGCGTGTAGACGCCGCCGAAGACGAAGGCCTGCGATTCCCATCGACAGTTACCCCAACAAGGAGGACAAGATTCCTGGAAGTTGGGTACGAGCCTACATAATTCACCGCGATACAGTACCAAACGCAGACGACGCAGTTTAAATTTATTCTTTCAATAATCAAACATAAGCACTTTTTCCACCGGGAGTTTGTTTATGAAAATTGCGTCACTCAAAACGTAAACAAACCAATTTCTGTTTCATTGCATACCACCGCACCTGAGGGATTTCAGCACAAAGCACTGCACGGAAAAATGCCGCATCAGCCAAAAATAGCCAGTTCAATGTTATCAGCTTAAGAACTAAGGTGCGACTGTTCCGCACCAACGTAGAATCCGTGCTGCTTTATGTGTGCAGTACTTGGAAGGTGAACATCATTAACACACACAAGCGCAAGTCTTCGTAAACAAATGTTTAAGGATAATCTTGAGGATTTTTTGGCCGAACCGCATCTCCAACGAACAACTTTATACGAGAACGGGCCAAGAACCTATAAGCATTATTATAAGAAGGAGAAAGTGGCAGTGGATTGGACACACCTTACGGCGCGAAGACAACTCCATTACGAAATACGCCATGCAGTGGAATCCGCTCACCCAGGCAGGCAGAATAGCGGGACGCCCTAGGCAGACGTGGCGCAGAACAGTTGAGGAGGAATCGAGCTCTTTAGGAATGAGTTAAAGGCAGTTCAAACGCGTTGCAGAACTCCGAACAAGATGGCGCGCAGGCATGGTTAACGCCCTATGCCCCCGAGGGGTTAAACGATATAAACTAAACTATCTATAGTAAACTATCACTTGAAATTCTTCTGCGTAGGTCTCTCTTATTTGTACGAGTTTTACTCATTTTCATTTCTAAGAGATAAAAGAAACAAAAACTACAGCTAAAAAAGTTAAAATTTGAGAGAACGAAAGAAAAAGAGGAGAAGCAAAAGGAAAACAGGCTGTACACCCATAATTGGTGTTTTTCATCGCATAGTTGCGGAACTACTGTCGAATAAGAATCAAGTTGCGTGATGGGCAGTGTTCCCAGATTTTCGAAATGAATTTCCATTTTTTTTTTGTTTTTTTGTCTGAAAGCAGGTGAAAATCTTCTAAAGACACCATAAGGCCCGACCGCGCGTTCTTATGGTAGAGATTTTTACTCACTAAAAAAACACCTCTCTCATTTTTGGAAAAAGAGGATCGTACGAGTATGCAATTAAAAACAAATGTAGAACTTTAGACAGGTTAAATTCAATTCCAAAGGTTAAATTCCGGCATATACTATGACGCGAGGTCGCTGCATTGAGCACTCCATAAATACGACGATTGAAATCGATACAATGCAAACAAGTTCAGTTCGAGTTAAGAATAGGCACTCGTATTTCAACATCGCGTCCATTTATTGTCCTCCGCGATGCACGTTTAGAATTAACGACTTTGTACGTCTCCTTGACTCACTTGGACCGAATTTCATTATAGGTGGCGATTTCAACGCAAAACACACCTTTTGGGGTTCCAGATCCAATTCACGGAAAGGCAGACTTCTGTACGAAGCCGGTATGCAATTCGGGGTTGATTTCTTTTCGACGGGGAAACCGACGTATTGGCCCTCTGATACACCAAAAACACCGGACCTAATAGACTTCTTCGTAGCAAAAGGAGTATCTTCAAATTTTGCGAAAGTAGAGGAAAGCTTTGATCTCTCCTCAGATCACTCGCCGGTAATCTTGACAATAAGTGACCGACTAATGACAGTAGAAGGTGTGCCTAGATTAACTAACAAAAAAACTAACTGGCGCGACTTTAGAACTGATTGCGAAAAAAATATTGTCTTAAATGTATCGCTCAAAACACCCTTCGAAATAGAAGATGAACTCGGCAAATTTATTGAATCAATACAGAATGCCGCGTGGAAAAATGCACCTTTAAGGAGGAAAGAAGTCCCATGCAATGAAGCTAATTATCCGCCGGAAATAAAAGAACTTATTCGAGAAAAGAGGAGAGCACGCGAAATATGGCAACAAACTCGCGCTCCCCAGCATAAAACCCACTCGAATTTCCTATGCAATAAGCTTAAAAAAGCGATCCAAGACCTAAAAAACCGAGAGACTTCAGCTTATCTTGAAGGTTTAACCGCCGAAAAAACCACTAATTACTCGCTCTGGAAAGCTTTCAAAAGAATTAAAAAAACCCAAATACATTCGCCACCGATAAGAAAAAACAACGACGAATGGGCAAAAGGTGACAAAGAAAAAGCGGATCCATTTGCCGAGCACTTAGAAGAGACTTTTAAGCCATTTGATGGAGAAACATTGGTAGACGATTTTACCGGTACGACTACGACATCTGACAACCTTAGAATAAAAAGTGTGTCACTTATAGAACTTTGCCAGGCAATAAAAAACCTGAAAAATAATAAAGCTCCTGGCTATGATTTAATAACCGGACAAATCCTCAAGGAATTACCAAAAAAGGCTCTATTAAAATTGCTTTATTTAATAAATGCTTCTATTAGATTATTATACGTTCCAAATCAATGGAAAGTCGCAGAAGTCATAATGGTTCCGAAACCGGGGAAATCTCCAAATGACAAAAAATCGTACAGACCGATATCGCTACTGCCAATAATATCGAAGGTATTTGAAAAACTCCTTCTGAAACGGATTCTTCCGGTCATTGAAGAGAGACGCCTAATACCTGACCACCAATTCGGGTTCAGAATCAAGCATTCCACAATTGACCAGGTTTATAGAATAACCGACGAAATTAAAAAAGCCCTTGAGGAGAAAAAGATTTGTTCTAGCGCTTTTCTTGACGTATCTCAAGCCTTCGATAGGGTTTGGCACGATGGATTGAATTATAAGCTAAGACGAATCCTTCCGGAGCAACTTCATAAGATCTTAGAATCATACCTTAAAAACAGACTTTTTCGTGTCAAGCACGGAACTGAATATTCTGATTTTAAAGAAATCGCCGCCGGAGTTCCGCAAGGAAGTGTCCTTGGGCCTATCTTATTCTTGCTGTACACTCGGGACATACCACAAACTGAAGGCACTATTGTAGCTACGTTCGCGGACGATACGGCTATTCTGGCAACGGAAAGTTCAATCGAGTCAGCAACCATAAAACTCCAACGAGCCTTGGATAAAATCTGTGAGTAGACAAAAACTTGGCGCATTGTTCTTAACGAGACCAAATCGACGCATGTTAACTTCACCTACAAGAAAATAATCAACCTTCCCGTTTTCATTAACTCGGTACAAATACCGCATGCAAACGAAGCTAAATATCTGAGAATGACACTAGACGCGAAACTTAAATGGAAACCTCACGTTAAAAAGAAACGTGACGAAGTCGAAGATATTCCAAACTAAGCGTATATAACAAACTGCTTCTGTATAAGCAAGTGCTTAAACCCGTGTGGACGTACGGTATACAACTCTGGGGTTGTACCAAACCAAGCAATAGGAATCTCATACAATCACTCTAAAATAAAATTAAAAGAATAATCGTGAACGCTCCCTGGTATATCAGAAACAATGATATCCACAGAGACTTAGGGTTAGCTACCGTGGAGGACGAAATAAAAAACTTCGCTCGCAAGCTTCGTATTCGTCTTCATGGCCATTGCAACTGTGCCATACTCCAAACTTTGGATGTGACAAATCTTACGCGCCGACTTCAAAGAACGAAACCATTCGAATTAGCGCAATAAGACAAAAAGCCGCACGCCATGACGGTTTCAGCAGGTGCTTTTATTGAAAATCTACCTGCCTCACGCGAATATAAATCTGAAGCTTAAACTACTTGTTAAGGTCTAACTTAGTCGTAGTAAACAAAACGAAGGGAAGGGTGTTTTTAATCAGTAGAAATCTGACACTACTATGAGTACACGGTCTCATAGTGTCTCATGAAGACTTTCACCTACCCACCACAAAAAAAAAAAAAAAAGAGTAGTTGAGTGACGGTACGGTAACAATGGCCGGGAATATGATCTTTGTGTTTACGCGCAAATTTTGTTATCTCTTCGACGACTCTGGGAATTCCCAGATCTCGATGAATATCTTCGTTACGTACATACCACGGTGCGTTAACGATCGTTCTAAGAACTTTATTTTCAAAAGTTTGTATGATGTTTGTATTGCTTTTCTTGGTACAATCCCATAGTTGTATACCATACGTCCACACAGGCTTTAGCACTTGCTTATAGATAAGCAGTTTGTTATGTAGGCTCAACTTCGAATGTTTTCCGAGTAGCCAGTACATTTGTCGGTATTTGTTTTTGAGCTCTTCGCGTTTCTTTTTTACATGCGATATGCATTTAAGCTTAATATCTAGCTTGGATGGCAAACGACCAACAAAGGCCTCGTAGGGGCAGCATCTCCCGATAGGGCTGGTCCGCTAAGTAAGAGCCGAAAACCTAGCAGCTCTCCTAGTAAGCGGCTGGTCAAAAGGTAGTGCATGCGATCGGTTGGGTGTCAAATCGCCCAAAACCAAATCACCCAAAATGCAAAAAACTAAAAAAATGTCAAATCACCCAAAAAACAGGTTGGGCGATTTAACATTTTTATTTTTTGTGATTTTGGGCGATTTTGTGTTTCGGCTATCTTAAGACGGATCTGTGTCACATCGCCCAACACCAAATCGCCCAAATCTGGAAAATGTCACATCGCCCAACATTTTTGGGCGATTTAACACTATGACAGATCGACCAAGAAATGAAATGTCAAATCACCCAAAGCAGAAACGGGCATTTCATCGCAATTTGAAAATACCAACACATAGGAAGGTCAAAAAAGACGACCAAATTGAAAAAGGTTGAATCCATTTATTTTCCGCAATTTTGGGCGCAGGGACATTAGTCCCCGGGGCATAAGTCACACCGCATTGGGACATAAAATGTTGGGTCTTATGTCCTACCTACAAACCTCTAAAGGAAAACAACGGCCAAATAAGGTGGGGCATACATAAGTCCACAATGTATAAAGAGTGCAATGTGTAGGGGGGGGGGCATGCTGCCCCCCTGCAACCCCCCTGCTTGGGGACACTGTTGGATTTGAGGCGGGTGCGAGGTTGGGTGCGAAACATGGATATAAAGAAACTTTGCATACACGCATCCTCGCACCCACCTCAAATCCAACAGTGACCCCAAGCAGGGGGGTTGCAGGGGGGCAGCATGCCCCCCTTACACATTGCACTGTTTATGCATTGTGGACTTATGTATACGCCTCTTCGAAAAAAAAAAATGTTGACATACATATGTAGGTCCCTGCGCTCATATTATATTCTTTAATAATCGGAAATGAAGGATTGAAGAAATGGATGTATTGCCAAAAAAAACGTAAGCTGCATTGAGCCTTACCTACGACGTCAATCGCGCTGATTGCTTTGTCAGGCTCACACTTACAGTTACGGGGAAACAAAATCGCTCGGTGGGGGGAGGGGGGTCCGCGCGTGGTTGCGTGGCGCAACGCGACGCGACCCAAAACGGTCGCGACGTGAAAGCGCTGTGACCGCTAATGTAATTGTTACAATTCATTTTGAATGCAGTCTTAAACCCAATTTAACGAAAATGTCAATCCGCCCAAAATCTGTTATATTTTTGGGTGATTTGACATTATGCCAAATAGCCCAAAACTAAAAATGTTAAATCGCCCAAAAAGATTTTTTCTGCATTTTTTCGCATTTTGGGCGATTTGGTTTTTGGGCGATCGGAAGCAAGGCTATTAATGAATTCTGACAAAATGCCCACTTTCTCACTAGAGCACTTCTTCCTGTTCCAGGCGGCAGCGGACGAATTCCCTAGACGGAGTCAACGGTGGCGTCTATAGTTCCAATTAGGTTGAACTTAGTGAATACCTTGCGCGAACTGCTTCGACGTATTCGGATCACAGGTCGGTAAGGAATTTCCAATGTTGGTCAGGACATTGGAATAGAGATGGTGGTGGAGGAGCCCTTAATGGGCCAACGGCAGCGCTCATACTCCCGTAGTGGACTACTGGTACCGGTGTACCCGGCTCCTCGTTCTAGGGGAATAATTGAGGAACTAGCCCTCCAGGTTGGGGGTTGTGCCGTCGGAGTAACTTCCCTACCACGTAATAAATCTATGGCTCCGAAACAACCAAAAGCCTCGGATAAGGATAACTCAACTAATGACGACCCCAGCAAACGAAATAAGTACAACGACCTTCGGATCTGCACGTGGAATGTTCTGTCCCTTTACAGACCACGTGCAGCCGAACAACTAGCAGAGGCCCTAGACTGCTATAAAGCAGATATTATCGCCATCTAGGAAGTGCGATGGGATGGGCCGGGCAAAAGGAGGATGAAAAACTGTGACATCTAATGGCGAACTTCCTGCGCCAAAAAACGGAATAAGTGTCGGTTGGTCTGTGGCCCAGCGAGCCGCAGCCGTAAAAAGACGAATTGCTCCGAAACGGAAACTAACGCCTCGGATACGGACTGATAATTTGTTGACGACCTTTGGCTATCGAACACGGACAACGATCGGATTCTGGAACGTTAAGACCCTCCTGAACTCACTCAAGGAAGGGCCTTACAACGTCAGATTCCTTCAATTGGAGCGCGAATTCGGACAGTATAAAATCGACATCTTAGGGCTGAGCGAGATAAGATGGTTCCATGCTGGGGAATACATTTCCTCAATAAAAAGCACTGTCATGCTCTGCTCTGGTTAACCAGCTGGAAGTGCACAGGCATCCGCAGTAGGACTGGTGCTAACTCCAGCAGCACGAGGAAGGCTTATATCTAAGATACCTCACAGTGACCGGATATTGACGGCTAGGTTCCACAGTAGAGTAAGGAAAATTACGATCATACAGTGCTATGCTCCGACTCAAGACCCGATTGAGGATGAAAAGGACAATTTGTATAGCCAGCTAGGTGCCGTCTACAACCAAACGCCTAATGGGGACATCGTAATGGTGATGGGGGATCTCAATGCCAAGATGGGTAGCGACAACACCATGCTCAAGCACGTGATGGGAGTTCACGGCGTAGGAGACCGTAATGACAACGGTGAGCGGTTTGTGGACTTCTGCAATACCAACCACCTAGTCATCGGAGGTACGCTGTTTAAGCATAACACCTGCCACAAGATCAGTTGGGTCTCCACTGATAGTCAACGAACATCCACGTAGATCGACCACATTGCGATCAGTCGCCGCTTAAGAAATTGTCTTCTGGACGTCCGAAACCGACGTGGAGCTGACGTCGGACAAGAACGAGATCACCATCTTATGGTAGCTCATTTACGCCTTCGTACTGCATCCGTCAGCAGCAACCGCTCAAGCCTAGTAAACATCACCAGGTTTAATATCGACATGTGATGACAGTGCGCCAACAGTATATATGGTATCAAGACTATTTTAAACATCGTGGTCAAAATCAAACCTATGCGTAAGAGCTCCAGATCGATCCCGCAGTGTAAGCGCTGTCAAGGCTTCAATCATACGCAGACTTACTGCCAGAAAGATCCGCGATGCGTTAAATGCGCAGGCAAACATCTTTCGGAAGAGTGTCACGTAAATACGCAAACACCAGCCACCTGTACAAATTGCAAAGGAAAACATCCTGCGAACTATCGAGGTTGCGAAGTGGCGAAAGAGCTTCAAAAACGCTGCGACACGCTAAAAAATTCGATGCGCCCGAATATAAAACCAATCAAGAACAGACCCAAAATAGCTACGAAAAAAGCAGCGAAAGATAGAAAGTCCGTCAATATTGAATTAAGATCGGTTAATGATAAAAAGTCCGAAAGTGATAGAGATAAGGTGACCGAAGCAAAATCTCCGAATATTGGCGTGCAGTCTTATGCTCAAGCGGCGAAAACAGTTAAGGGTACGTACACGACCGACAACTCAAGGGAGATCAAAGCAAGAAACCGTCCAAACTTTAATGTAAAGACTCCTTTTCAAGTTGCGACATTGAAAAATGGTGATAGAGGTAGTTCAGAAGAGCATGTATCCAATGTTTTTTTCCTAATTCTTGCGAAACTTGAAGAGCAATGCAAAACAAATAAACTAATTTTCGAGAGACTAGTTGCACCAGAAAACAACATTCATAACACGCGCACTTCAACCAGAATATGAAAGAAACGCTTAAAATTCTTACTTGGAACGCCAACGGGCTCATACAAAGACTCGACGAGTTAGAAATATTTATCCGAGAAAAAGATATTGATATATGCTTAGTCTGTGAAACTCATCTGACAAAGCAATCGAATATTAAGATAAGGGGATATAGCGTGTATCACGCCTTTCGCCCATCGGAAAGAGCAAGAGGCGGATCATCTTTGTTTATAAAAGAATCTATCGAACACTCAGCAGAAATAAAGATTGAACTAGAAGCAATGCAAGTAAGAACGGTACGCGTTAGAAATAGACATTTTGCTTTCAACATTTCAACTTCCTTAAACCAAATTGTATTATTGGTGGCGACTCCAACGCGAAACACCCCTTCTGGGGCTCAGATAGAAATAAGATACCAGATCTGATTGATTTCTTTGTTGTTAAAGGAATATCTGGCAACTGTATAAAAGTTGAAGAAAGCTCTGATCTCTCCTCTGATCATTCTCCAATCATTATGACGATAAGCGAAGCTCTGATTAAAAAAGTAGGACCGGCCAGACTAACCGGCGCGAAAACGAATTGGGATGGCTTTAAAAAAGATATTGAAGCAAATATTGAGCTGAGCGTATCACTTAAAACACCCTATGAACTTGAAGTTGAAGTAGATCGCTTCGTCGAAATCTTACAGGATGCCGCGTGGAAGAATACTCCCAAACCAAAGAGAACGCCGGCCAGTTATATTCAAACTTATCCGCAGGAAATAAAAGAGATGATTAAGGAGAAGAGAAAAGCGCGTAAAAGATGGCAACAAACTCGGGCTCCGCAACATAAAGCACATCTTAACCGTTTGTGCAACTCACTAAAAAGATCTATTAAAGACCTTAAGAATAATGAAATAGAAACTTACCTAGAAAGCTTAACGGCAGAAAAAAATTCTAACTATTCGCTTTGGAAGGCTATAAAAGGTATTAAAAAACCTCAAATTCAAGCCGCCCCAATTAGGAAAAATCAAGACGAATGGGCCAGGCATGATAAAGAGAAAGCGCAAGTTTTTGCCGCCTACCTAGAAGAAACTTTCAAACCGTTTGATGGACAAGCTCTTATTGAAAATATAAATACGTCATATATAGACAATAGCGTAATAAGAAATGCAACACTTACCGAACTTAAGGAAGAAATAAAGAAACTTAAACCTAAGAAAGCTCCTGGATACAACCTAATTACGGGAGAGGTTCTTAAAGCACTACCAAGAAAAGCTCTAATTAAGCTTCTGTTCATTATAAACGCCGCGATTAGACTAGAATATGTTCCCAGTCAATGGAAAGTCGCCGAAGTTATAATGGTCCTTAAGCCTAGAAAACCGCCGAATGAAAAAACGTCTTATAGACCGATTTTGCTTCTTCCAGTTATATCCAAAGTGTTCGAGAGAATATCGGTTAGGCGAATACAGCCGGTAATAGAAGAAGGGCATCTCATCCCTGATCATCAATTTGGATTCAGAAGTAAGCATTCTACAGTTGAACAAGTACATCGAATAACACATGTAATCGAAAAATCACTTGAAGAAAAAAAGATTTGTTCAAGCGTATTCCTTGACGTTTCTCAAGCCTTTGACAAGGTCTGGCACGAAGGCTTAAAGTTTAAATTACGACAAGTTCTGCCAGAGCACCTATATAATATTTTGAAGAACTACCTTACGAATAGGCTATTCCGCGTGAAATGTGGAAACGAGTATTCTGATTTTAAGGAAATAATGGCTGTGGTGCCGCAAGGAAGCGTTCTTGGTCCAGTCTTATATCTATACCGCAAGTAGAAGGCACTGAGCTAGCTACATTTGCCGACGACACTGCTATCTTGACAGTAGGTAAAACGGTCGAAGATACTACAGAAAAACTGCAAGAAGCTTTGGATAGAGTAAATGAATGGACAAAGATTTGGCGAATCGCACTCAACGGGACCAAATCTGTTTATGTAAATTTTACTTATAAGAAAATAAATAATTTGCCGATCTTTTCAAACTCGGTTCAAATCCCGTTTGCAAACGAGGCTAAGTATCTTGGAATGACACTTGATACAAAGCTGAAATGGAAAACGCACGTAAAGAAAAAACGAAAAGAATTAGATAATAAATATAGAGAAATGTATTGGTTAGTTGGAAAATATTCCAAGCTTAATATATACAACAAACTGCTTTTATATAAGCAGGTGCTAAAGCCTGTATGGACATAAGGTATACAACTCTGGGGCTGTACCAAAATAAGTAATATTAAAATTTTACAAACTTTTGAAAACAAAGTGCTAAGGGTACTGTTAATGCACCATGGTATATCCGAAATAGCGATATCCACAGAGATCTTGGCATTAAAACAATCGAAGACGAAATCAAAAACTACGCGAGAGAGCATAAAAGTCGACTAGAAAGTCACGCTAATATAACAGTCCTCCAAGTTTTGGATGAAAGAAATTTACTTCACCGTCTACAAAGAATCAGACCTTTAGACTTAGCGCGTTAAGTAACCGCGTCTAAACTGCGGAGCTACCAGGAACTTCTAATGGGAAGGTACCTGCAAAACGTTATTATTTCGTGAAACGAAAACTACTTGATAAGTCGAATACTTAGTTGTAGTAAAAATAAAAAAAAACAAGTCTGTTTTGAAGGGAGGTTTTTTAGTGGGTAGGAATCCCACACTACTATGAGCACGCGCTGTCGATCCTCATAGTGTCTTGTTGAAGATTTTCACCTACCCCCGGAAAAAAAAAAAAAAAAAAAAAAAAAAAAAAAAACAAGTGCGCCAACAGTTCAGGGACCATCTTGCCTTAGAAGCAGAAGCAATCAGCAGCACAAACAACGTGAATGACCACTGGAGTTCTGTGAACAATGCTTTTGCGACTGGGGCACGCACGTACATATGTCTGTAAGAAGCAGAAACACCACCGCAGATGCCTTTCTACAGACATCTGGAGACGGATCGATGAGCGTACAGAAATCAATGTTCGGATTGCAGCAGCCTCAGCAGTAGAGAGAACCGAGCTAGAAACCCAATACCGTGCGAAGAAGAAAGAAGTGCAGCGTAGTGTGAGACGTGAAAAACGTCAATATGTCAACTCTCTTGCCTCAAGGGCTGAAGAAGCAGCGAGTAGATGCGACAGTAGAACTGTTTATAACATAACTAAGGAGCTCATTGGGGGTCGGAACTCCAAACAACACCCAGTGAAGGGTCTAGACGGTAACCTTCTGATTTCGGATGAGGATCAGCTCACTAGATGGAGAGAACATTTTGCTACAATGCTAAATCACTTAGACGATGGCGGTATGATCTTGAATTCGAATGAGCAGCCCGAAGCAACAAATTCTTCCCGAATTCGCACAGTACCTCCCAGTAAAACTGAAATAATAACAGCAATCAAATCCCTCAAGAAGAACAAAGCGGTGGGTATTGATGGCATCCCTGCCGAGCTATTTCAAGCGGCGTGAAATACATCGACAAATTTGCTGCATCCGCTAATACGGAGAGCTTGGAATAGTGAACAATTTCCACAGGAGTGGAAAAGGGGGATGATCATTAAGCTTCCAAAGAAGGGAAACTTGATGGAGTGCGGTAACTGAAGAGGTATATGCGTTCTTCCAGGTGTAGCCAAAATAATAGCTAGAATAATTCTAGAACGAATTAAAGAACATTTAGATTGAACTCTCGATGTCGAACAGACAGGCTTTCGCGCTGGATCCTCCTGCATCGACCACATAAACACCTTACGGATCATAATCGAGCAATGCGTTGAGTATAGGTCTTCGCTACATTTACTGTTTATCGCCTTCGAGAAGGCTTTCGACAGCTTGAATCGAGATGCTATCTGGTTGGCCTTGCGCAGGAGAGATATTCCAGAAAAACTTATACCTATTACCAAGGCTACATGCGAGGGCGGTAAGTGTCACGTCGTGCACAATGGTAAGGTATCAGAGGATTTTGAAGTCCAAAGTGGACTACGTCAAGGGTGCATATTGTCCCCACTATTGTTCTTGGTGGTTATCAGCGATATGCTCCGTACGGCATTGACGGAAGCTAATTATGGAATTCGTTGGACTATGACATCTTACCTTAAACACGTAGATTACGCGGACGATGTTTGTCTACTTTCACATCAGATAATGGATCTTCATTTGATGGCCCAAAATCTAGAAGCTGAGGTAAACAAAGTGGGGCTAAAAATAAACACAGCCAAAACAAAAGCCCTGATCACTTCTAATACATTGCCGGACAGGAAGTCGGGAAAGTTAATAACTTTCTATATTTAGGAAGTGTCGTCTCGGCTAAACGTGATGGCACCGAACTGGATGTGTGCAGCAGAATCGGGAAGGCTAAAGCTGCGTTCAGAATGCTGTCCAAAATCTGTTTCCAGCTTAAGAACCAAGCTACGACTGCTCCGCTCCAACGTAGAATCCGTGCTGCTTTATGGGTGCAGTACTTGGAAGGTGGACACCATTAACACACGCAAGCTGCAAGTCTTCGTAAACAAATGCTTAAGAATCATCTTGAGGATTTTTTGGCCGAACTGTATCTCCAACGAACAACTTTATCTGAGAACGGGCCAAGAACCTATAAAAAAAAAAAAAAAAAACTCCATTGCGAAATACGCCATGCAGTGGAATCCGCTTACTCTGGCAGGCAGAATAGCGGGACGCCCTAGGCAAACGCGGCGCAGAACTGTTGAGGAGGAATCGAGCCCTTTAGGAATGAGTTCGAGCCAGCTCAAACGCGTTGCAGAACTTCGAACAAGATGGCGCGCAGGCGTGGTTAACGCTCTATGCCCACCGAGGGACTAAGCAAGGCTAAGTTAACATCTAGAGTCATTCCTAGATATTTTGCTTCGTTCGCGAACGGTACTTGAGCCGGGTTTAGATATACAGGCAATCTATCCACTTTTTTGTAGGTAAAGTTGACGTGAGTAGATCTGCCTTCGTTCAGCACAATACGCCAAGGATTCGTCCAAGCGTGGACTTTATTAATAGCATTGTGGAAGGTGGAGAAAAGTTGAATTGAAAGAATTTCAATCTTTGTCTTAATCCACTTTTTTAAACAAAAGAAACTTAACACTAGGAACTTACAATATAGATTACAGTTTAAATCGTGTGGCGAGCTCGAGAGAAAAGAAGAAAAAATTACATTTTCGTCGACATTTTACACGGAACTTCATGGCGGGAAAATGAAGTTAATATGTATTACCTGAGATAACTATATGATTAACAAAAAGTTAACGAAAAGCATAAGGTATATTAAGAATAGAATAATATAAATTTTGAATTGAACTTTTAGAGGTCGCCACATTACTCCCCCTCAAATTAACAAAGTTTTTTTTTTATTCTAAATTTAGAGCACATAGCTTTTTTGAAAAAGAAATTCAGCTTAATTTACGCAGGTATTCTGAGCATTACTCTTCTTCCAGATCTCGTAGTATATGTTGATGGAGAGTGTTGTTTCAGAGTATCTCTCCTCAGGATAGGGATCTCAGTGGTTTTTGTCGTGAATATATCGTTGGCTGCTTCATCGGTAAAAACAAAAGCTGTTTTGGGGCGATCAATAGATATATTTACCTTGCGATTGTTGATTTGACCTTGCGTTGACTCGAAAGTATTTATCTCGGCGATTGATAACCTCATAAGGTCCATCGTATGGTTGCTGCAGGGGCGTCTTGACTGCATCGTTGGGGACGAAAACGTAGCTAGCTGTTAGTAAGCTAGGCTGCATAAAAACCTTGGCCTTGTCATGATGCGATGTTGTAGTCAGGCGTACTTTGGACATTGTGCGCAGCAGATCCTTGACGAACTCAGTTTCGTTTTGATACTTGCTCCGGCTGCCGAAGAAATCACCTGGTAAGCGAAGAGATGCACCAAACAACATCGCTGCTGGGGTTGCTTTGATGTCATCCTTGTATGTAGAGCGTAATCCAAGCATAACTGAAGGCAAAACGCTGCACCAGTCGTCCGTCTCATAGCAGCGAAGGGTAGTTTTCAGCGCTCGATGCCACCGCTCAATAATCCCGTTTGACTGTGGATGATAGGGCGTTGTTCTCAGGTGCTTGATGCCGAAACAGCGAGTGAGTTCCTTGAACACATTACTCTCGAATTGTCTTCCCCAATCGGTGGTAATGTGGAGTGGAACACCATATCGTGAGATCCAGACAGATACTAAGGATCTTGCTACGGTCTCGGCTCTGATGTTGGGAAATGGGAAAGCCTCTGGCCATCTGGAGAATCGGTCGATGCACATCAGTATGTATCGACAGCCGTGGGATGTAGGCAGCGGCCCGACCAAGTCGATGTTAACGTGGTCAAACCGGGCTTGTGGTAGCTAATAGTAGCCGAATTGCATTCGGTTATGTTTTTGAACTTTGCTCCTTTGACAAGGGATACAGCTTCTGGCTGCCATTGCAACGTCTTTTCGCATCCCTGGCCAAATGTAGCGATGCTGAATGATTTTTAAAGTAGCCCTTTTGCCTGGGTGAGAGAGGCCATGCAGTGTATAGATGATAACGTTTCGAAGTCTTCTTGGTACTATGGGTCGAATTCTGGATGAACTAACATCACAGTAGAGTGGTTTTTTACTCTCTGGAATTATAAAAGACTTCACGGTTAGTGATGTTGAAAATAAGTTACATTCTTTAAACAATTGCTGGAACTCGTCATCATTTTCTTGCTCTGCAGCGATGGTTTGAGCATCTAGGGGCATCTCCTTTTTTACCTCTGCTATTCTGGATAATGTGTCAGCCACGGTGTTGTGTTCGCCCTTAACATATCTCACATCAGTGCTGAATTGGGATATAAAGTCCAATTGCCTAAGTCGTCTTGGTGATGCTTGAAAGCAAAAATGAGTGGCTTATGGTCGGTAAAAATACTGAAGATGCGTCCCTCGATTAGATGCCGGAAGTGCTTTATTCATTCGCACACAGCCAAAAGCTCTCGATCATAGGTGCTGTACCTCAGCTGAGCGTTTTGAATCTTTTTAGAGAAAAATCCAAGCGGTTGGGGCACTCCATCGACAAGTTGATGTAAAACTGCACCTATCGCCACGTCTGATGCGTCTGCACTAAGTGATATAGGTGCATTTATTACCGGGTGAGCGAGGAGTGTAGCTTCTGCGAGGTCGGTTTTGCACCGGTAGAACGGTGCGTCTGCTTCCGGTGTCCAGTGAATTGGCGTTGTGTCGTTTCGTCTATTTCCGTCGATGAGGGTTTGCAAAATCATCTGGTTGTTCACTGCCCGGGGCAAGAAAGATCAATAAAAATTCAACATAGCGAGAAATCGCTTAAGTTCTTTTGCCACTTGAGGTTTTTTGAACTCCTGAATGACTTTGACCTTGCTGTCGAGGGGCTTGAATCCTTCAGCGTTGATTCGGTGGCCAAGAAATTGTATTTTGCGTTGGCCAAGAACACATTTAGAGGGATTAACCGTCAGTCCATAGTCCTTCAGACGCTGAAAAACTAACCTCAGGTGTCGCTTGTGCTCTTGTTCGTTCTCCGAAGCCACGCAAATGTCGTCAATGTAGCCAAACGCAAAATCTTCGAACCCTCGCAGAACTTCGTGTATGTGTCGCTGAAACTTTGGGCGGCGTTTCGCAGTCCAAACGCCATATACACAAACTCCAACAATCCGAAGGGGGTTGTTATTGCAGTTTTTGGTATGTCGCAGGGCTCCACGGGAATTCCATGGAAAGCCTTTTCCAAATCAATCGTGGAGAACATTGTCTTACCCTTCAAATTGTTGCGGAGGTCCTGCACGAACGGAATTGGATACATATCTGGTTCGGTAATGGCGTTTAGACTGCGATAGTCGCCGCATGGTCGCCACTCACCGTTCGATTTTTTTTCCATGCGAAGCGGGCTGGCCCAGTTACTTTTCGATGGGCGGCAGATACCTCTTTCCATCAGGTATCTGAATTCGGCCTGTGCAGCTTTCAACTTTTCAGCGTCAAGGCGACGAGGACGAGCAAACACTGGTGGACCCTTTTGTCTCGATGTGGTGCGTGGTATTGCCTGCAGTTTTGCTTTTGTGAGTGGTTTGTTTGCATGGAACAGCTGCTCGAATTCGGCTAGAATACTTGCAAAAGGACAGTTAATATCTAATGCCTTGATAGTTACCTCATTCGAGAGAGTTCCCATGGTGTTTGCTACTATCTGGGTTGTGGTGTCTATTAGGCGGTTACGTTTGAGGTCAATTAAGATTCCAAAATGCCTAATAAAATCCGCTCCGATGATGGGTGTTGTCACTTCAGCCACGATGAAAGTCCATGTGAACGCACGTCTTAGACCCAGGTCCACTGTCAGTCTGATGTTTCCGTACATTCTAATTCTGCTGCCATTCGCTGCATATAAAGTTGTTGTTAAAGACGAAAATCTGTCAGTGTACGCAGGTGGAATGACAGAAATATCTGCGCTGCTATCTATTAAAATTCGGTTCGATGTCGCGTCGTAAACAACTAATCTAAATAGCTGTTGGCCAATGTGTTATTTGCAGGTGAAAGCATTGGCCAACGTAGAGTGTCTTAGTTTTTTGGCGTTTTTATAAATGAGCGTGGTTACGGCACTTTTTTGCATTTTTACCGAATCGGCTGTGGAACCAGCACAGATCATCGATTTTTTGCGAATTGGAGGATGAATTAGCACGGCGACGAAAACTTAGACTTCTGGCGCGATTGCGATGGTTGTGGTATTCACGTGCGCTGTTTTTTAATTGGTTGATTTGACAGCTGATTTGTTGGATTTGCTGCTGCAGTTGCTGTAGCGACATATCGTTGTCGGATGATAGAGTCTGCTTTTTCTCTCGGCGCGATATGGATGATGTTGCGTTATCTGAGGTGTGCGAAAAATCACCGATATCCATTATTTTGTCGGCCAATTTTGATAGTGCTGCTAGGTCCCCATTTGAGGCTTGAAGGATGGCACTTACCTGCGGCGGTAGTCGTTGAAGCCGCAATGACTTTAGAAAATTGTTCGTTATTTGATTTAAATCCTTGAGTTCATTTAGTAGCTGTGATGGTCTTTTATCGCCTAAATCAACTTTAGACAGCAGCTTTTTAATTTTTCTCTGCTCGGAATCACCAAACCGTTCTATTACTACTGCTTTTAGGTTTCCGTATTTGTTCTCCGTGGGGGGATTCAATACAGCGTCCGAAACCTGTGATAGAACTTGTGATTCTATCGCACCAATTACTGTATTAAATTTGGCCAAGTCTCTGTAAATTTTGGCTGTTTGAAATTGCGCCTCGATTTGCGCAAACCATATTTGAGGTTTTTCGTGCCAAAACGGTGGAATGCGTATCGCTACTCTTGTGATGGTTTCAGGTGTAGTTGTCTCTGATGGGTTCGTTTCCTCAGAAGTGTTTGCTTTGGATTCGTCTTCGTTTGCCATAATTATTTAAATGCATGCGGTCGCGTGCACATGGGGTCACCAATTGTGGAAGGTGGAGAAAAGTTGAATTGAAAGAATTTCAATCTTTGTCTTAATCCACTTTATTAAACAAAAGAAACTTAACACTAGGAAACTTACAATATAGATTACAGTGTAAATCATGTGGCGAGCTCGAGAGAAAAGAATAAAAAATCACATTTTCGTCGACATTTTATACGGAACTTCATGGCGGGAAAATTAAGTTAATATGTATTACCTGAGACAAGTCTCAGTCTTTCACCATTATAATCTCGGCGACTTTCCATTGTCGCGGAACGTAGAGCAATCTGAACGAAGCGTTGATCAAACAGAGCAGTTTGATAAGAGCTTTATTCGGCAATTTCTTGACCACATGCGCCGTTATTAAGTCGTAACACGGTGCTTTTTTCGTTTTTAAATTTTTTACCATTTCCCTCAGTTCAATCAATACAACTTTTTTTACTTTAAGGTTGTCAGATGTTGTGACTGTTGGGCATTAACGAAGGACCGTCGAACGGCTTAAACGTTTCTTCTAAGTGCAGAGCAAAAAGTTCTGCCTTTTCTTTGTCGCTCTTGTTGGCCCAGTTTCCATCGTTTTTCCATAAGGACCGTTTTATGCTGCGGTGCACAAGTGATTTGCCATTTCTTTCGTGTTTTTCTTTTCTCCCTCACCAGTTCAATGATTTCTCTGGGATAATTTTCGTTGCGGTTGATCTAATAGCTTCCAGAAGCAGTATTTCTCCATGCCGCTCTTTGAATTGATTCCACGAAACGATCAACTTCGTCCTCTAGTTCACAAGGTGTTTTAAATGATGCATTTAAGGCGATATTATTTTCGTAATCATTTCTAAAGCCCTCCCAGTTTGTTCTATTGCTAGTAAGACTTGGAGGTACTTTTTTCTTGATTACCGCTTCTCCAAGTAGTGGTTAGAAAAGAGATCAAAACATTCTTCAACTGTAATAAAGTTATCGAAAATGCCTTTTGTAACGAAAAAATCGATAAGATTGGGAATTTTTCCTGAGTCGGTTGGCCAAAAGGTCGGTTTTCCTGTCGAATAAAAACAACAACCGAACTCATTTGCCAGTTCGTAGAGAATTTTTCCTTTAAAAGATGTGCATCTTGAACCCCAGAAGTTGTGCTTCGTGTTGAAATCTCCACCAATAAGGAAATTTGAACCAAGGACATTGAAGACACGAAAGTAGTCATCTTTTTCTAGCGAGCATCGTGGTGGACAGTAAACAGATGCTATATTGTAGCTCAGGTGTATATTTTTAACCCTTACCGCGCACAACTGAAGTTTTTTCAGCTCTATGGTAATATTGACAAGGCGTTCGATGTTAGTTTTAATGAATAAGGACGAACCACCCCCGGTCTATCAGAAGGATGATAGGCGTGATAACCAGCGTAGCCTCTTATCTTTATTTCCGATTCCCTTGTTAGATGGTTTTCGGAGATCAAACATATGTCGATATTTTCTCTCATTAGGAATATTTCTAATTCGTTAGATTTTTGTAAGAGTCCGTTTGCATTCCATCTTACTATTATATTAAGCAAACAGTGCATATCTACTTAGATTTAGATATAAGGTTAGCCATACAAAAGCTATCGACGTTACTAAGACGTTCGAGAATCCGTTTATTCATTTCGCATTGTTTCTCGAACTTAGCGTAGATGCAGTTCAGAATTTTTTTCAACGGATCAGAGGGTGGTCCGTCATTCCGCTTGGTTGCTTTGACTGCAGCCTGAGAATACGTCAGATAACTGGGGTTCGCTGGCTTTTGCGATGTTATCTTTCGTTTAGCCTTTTTAGTGGACAACTTTGACGTGCGTTTAATCGGCTTAGAAGGCTGATTGACTGGTTCAAGAGTCTGCACTGCTGATTCGAGTGCCCTTTCAGTCGGCTTAGGAGTCTGTGCAACTGGCTTACGAGCCTGCTCAGTCTGTTTAGCAACACGTTCTACCGACTTAGGAGCCCGGTCGACTGATTTCATTCCCCGTACAAACGGCGTTGTAGATTTTCTCCGTCGTATCTGTAATTTCTTTGCGACCTCGCAACCGCGATAATTTGCTGGGTGCCTTCCTTTGCAGTTAAAGCAAGTTGCTTTTTCTTTTTTGCTCAAACTGCAATTTCCGAAGAGTGTTTTCCAGCGCACTTAACGCAGCACGGCTCTTTCCGACAGTACACCTGTGTATGGTTAAACTCTTGGCAATGCTTGCATTGAGGGATTGTCTTCGTGTTGACACGTAGCGGCTCGATTTTAATGACCATACTCATGATTGAACGAATATTATATATCTTTTCCTGGCTTTCCGTTTTATCGAATGAAAGCGGAAGCTTACGTTTCACTAAAGCTTCTTCTCCATGCTCGGACAGTTTTCTCTCTTTATTTTAAAAGATTCACGGCGTCGAGAATGTTATAACCTCTACCGCGTAAATCACCTATAACGCCTTCTTTAGCGCATGATGGATGAAGTCCTCTAGCAACGACCCTCAAGGGTCTCTCAGACTTGTCTTCGTAAGTATGCCGTTGAATTTTTTCGTCGTTAAGCTTTAGAGATACAGCCTGATAGCCCTCAGCGTCATTAACCTTCATTTTTCATGCATCGTTTCGCAAGGAAGTTATTTTAAGTTCAGTAGCGATCGTTGAGTTTTAAATTTTCCTCAAAGAATTGTAGTCTACAAAGCCTTATCAGACCAATATTTATTGGTGGAGGTGGGCGTTTGCTTTCAATTTTCTTATCAGATTTTGGCTGCGCTTTCCAATTAGGTTCGTTTTGTGGAACAACCTCGGGCGATGAGCCGGCCTTGCGCTTTTTAGATGGTCTTCGTTTAAGTATCCAATCCGTTTCGCGAGCGAATTCTTCTTCTTCCGTACTGTAGTGACGACTACCCGGAGAAGGCTCACTATGAGTAACCGTCTGCGTTTTTGTAGACTCGTTTTGAAGCAAAGATACTTTATTCTCTGGTTCAAGTTTCTCAACTTTGCTTTTGAGCTCCCGACACAACAGTTCCATTTCGCCTCTTACGGAGCACGGCGTTTTCCTTTCTCAGAGTACTCTCTTCCAAGGTTTGCGTTTCCCGAATTAACACATCCGGCTTTGCGAGACTTTTATTTTGCGCTTTAGGAGAAGTCTTTTGAGGCGGAGATGTTGTAGCCTTGAGCTTTTCCTAAATGGGTTGATTAAATTTTGATGCAATAAATAGCTCTCCCCAGAATCCGTAGAGCATGCTTCTTGCGAGGGTGGATTTTCCAGTTGAACTGGGCTGCCACCTGGGGTATTAATACCGTTTGTTGTGTCTAAAGAAAGACGGCGGGTTGGCATTTTAGTCGCCTTTTATGACAGGCATGCCTACCGTGGGTATATTCTGACCCCTAACCTACACTGGGCCCTTTTTTGTCGCATTTTGCCTTTGTTTCCCCTTTTTTACAGTCTATTTTCCCCGCAATCTTATTCTTCCTTTTATCAGCGAGGTTTTGATCCAAAAATAAGGGATCACAACTTTGCCACTTCACTGCATTTCTACTGATCCGCCTGTGGGGTTCGCCTTCTATTTTCCCCGCAATATTCCCCTTTTTAAAACAAAAGAAACACATATTTGTCGTTTTAAAAAAATCCATGCTTTAATAAAAACGTTTAATTCAAGGGAAAAACAAAAACCAGAAACGAAAACTTCATTCAAAACTTAAAATATTATGCGAAACTAAGTCAAAACTAATAACAAAACCAAAAATAAGTTAAGGCTTAATAAAGCAAATCAACACAATGTCAATAAGACCACAGGTATTCATTTAAAAAAAAAAACATGAATAAGAATCCGTCTTCAAACAGAAATTATCAACGTGTATCAACTCACGGACTTGACATAAAACATGAATTTAGGTACGAGTAGATAAAATTTTAAATTCAATAAATATTTGGCGCAACAGCTCTTTAAGTGCCAGGGCCTAGCTTCTCGCAACCACTCATGTTGTGTGCGTTATATTTTTACGCGAATGGAAGGGACCTACAGTTTAGTGCGGTATCCGAACGGCAATTTGTCTTGAGAAGCTTTCTCGAGACAACAATACTCTCGGATGTTTGTCAGACCTTCGCGAGAGGTGGGACAGTAAAAAAACGTTTGGTGTTTTCTGGGATTGGAACTTGGAACCTCTGACACACTAACCACTTACGCCACGGCGCCCACTTAACCCTTTATATCGAACAAATTTCCCGCAATTCCGTTCTGATCGGATACCTCGATAAGGCTGATATTTTACTTTTATAGGTACATCTCGGAGTTGTGAAGCTTAAGGCATCACTACTTGTGAATTATTCACTGCGAATGAAAATTCACATACGCAGCCTGTGAGTGAATTAAAAATAAACTGTGAATGTTTAAAACGTGAATATGGAATTATTTTTCACATCACATTTTTGTGTCCGCTACTGTTTAGTACTATGTAACACAAGTCCCAAGTAAACATATAGCACATTATTTGCAAAACCTTAATTTTGATAACTCTCCATTTCTCTATTAAATTGCATTCCTGCTACACTCTCTTTGAATTACTCCGAATATAACGTTCGATTTTCCATAGTTTCTTTTTACATTCATATTCTTTATTGCTCAATGTACCTGTTGTAAATTAGTTTCGTTCTTTCTCGATTTAAAAATTTACCAAGTGTGGATGCATTGGTAAACATTTATACACAAGCCATTAATACACAAGACATTTATACGCAACATATTTATACTACACAAATTTATTTAATAAAGTACTCGTATTGAAAATACAATCATTACATATTTACCCAAACTCAAAATTAATATTCGATACACTTTTACACAAAACACATTCGTTCCAATACAGCAACAAAAGATACATTGAGCGACAAATGAAGAAATAAAATGTACACATCTAACCGTTTAGTGCGGCTATTGCTCAATGAAGAGCGACGAGCGAATAACGAATATGTACACATCTAACCGTTGAGTGCGGCTATTGCTCAATGAAGAGCGACGAGCGGATAACGAACATGTACACATCTAACCGTTCAGTGCGACTATTGCTCAAGGAAGAGCGAGGAGCGGATAACGAACATGACCGTTCAGAGCTGGCAACGTGTATACGTGTGTGCACCAAATGCGCATAAGGGAGGAATTATTTTTTACGTCGCATTTACGTATACTGAAGTGGCAGGCAGCGAAGGATAGAACCAAGCAAAATGTGGTGAAAAAAATGCCTTGGATGCAAAAACAACATGCAGGTATATGAAAATTCTGCAGAGGTGGCGGCAGTATTGTGAAGAGCTTTTAAATGAACAGTTTCCCTGGCTATACTTTCCAAGAGCCACCCCTAACTGTGAAGAAATACCCGACATTACAGTCGAAGAAGTTAGTGAGGCGGTCAAATACTCCAAAAAACGAAAAGCGGTTGGGCCAGATGAGATGCCCTCTGAGATGGGAGACGTCGGGTTCAGATGGCTCAGAATTCTCATCTCCAAATTCATAAGAGGTGATCCAATGCCGAATCAATGGAGGGAAAGTTACCTTCTCCCTGTATACAAAGGGAAGGGTGATACGCGAAACTGTGATAGCTACCGTTCGAACAACCTAATGTCACACACCATGAAGATCGTTGAGCGGGTATTAGGTGGCCGACTGCGAAAAATAATACGGCTATCTGATGATCAGTGCGGGTTTGTCTCGGGTAAATCAACCACAGATGCAATCCAAAGTATAAGGATCATAATGGAAAACCATCGTGATTCCTTAAGGGATTTGCATATTGTATTGGTTGACTTTGAAAAGGCATTCGACAGACAACCACGAGATTTGATATGGGTGGCGCTAAGACATCGAGGGGTTCCAGAAACCTATATACAGAAGATCATGGACATGTACGAAGCAGCAAAGACAAGAGTAAGATGCCCCGCTGGAGTAACCGAAGAGTTCCCAATCAAAGTGTGCACCAGGGAAGCGTTTTAAGTCCTTTGCTCTTTATTACAGTCTTTGATTATCTGCTTGAAGGTAAAGTGATGGACCCCAAGGTACATCAGTTATTCTTTGCTGACGATGGAGCCATCATAAGTGAGGATCCTACATCCCTGCAACGAGCACTTGATGTGTGGGTGGACGTTCTGGAGGGAAATGGGTATCGCATTAGTTCAAAAAAGACAGAGTACTTATGCTGCCCGTTCTCTGATCCACTCAGGCCTATTCCGGACATTTATTTGAATGAAACAGTGCCTCCCAAGTGCGAAAAGTTCAAATATCTGGGATCTATGATCAATAGCAAAGCATCTTGTGATGACGACATCAATCATCGCGTAAGCGTAGGTTGGATGAAGTGGCGAGAAAATTCCGCTATCTTCTGTGACAGAAAAATGCCCCCTAAGTTGAAAGGAAGGCTCTACACCGCAGTTGTACGTCCAGCGCTCACATACGGTTCACAATGTTGGACGATGTACAAAAAGTATGAGAGTAAATTAACGGCAGCTGAGATGAAGATGCTTCGCATGACAGCAGGAGTGACAAAGCTTGATCGAATAAGAAATTCGAAGATCCGTGGAAGCTTTCACATCAAGGAAACCATCATACAAAAATAGAGCGCGACCGGCTCAGCTGGTATTGCCACGTTCAAAGAAGAGATCATTTGAACCCTGTTAAAAAGGCAATATCTATGCGCTTTCCAAAGACATCGCGATGTAGGAAAGGCAGGCCTATAAACGCCTGGATCAGACAAATGCGACGACATCGGCATTTCATTGGCCTCAGTAACCGAGTGATCCAAAATCGGTAGGCCTGCCGATATTTTCTGAGGTCAAATAGGCGAACCCCACAGGCGGATCAGTAGAAATGCGGTGAAGTGGGAGGGTTGTCATCCCTTGTTTTCGGATCATAACCTCGCTGATAAAAGGAAGAAGAAGAAGAAGGTATATGAAATGTATACTATTCGCTGGGTTATACCATAGATAATAGAAATATGTATTTCTCTTGTATGTAGTTATATTCAAACCAAAAATATACAGATTTGTGTTTGGTGTATACAAGCGCGCGTATATAAAAAAAAATGTAAATTTAAGATGCCGCCAATGATAAAGCGAAAAAAGATTAGTTTTATTTTAATTTTTTTACGGAATTAGATGAGACTTCCGCAAAATGTAATTTGTGACAGGTATGTATATGCAAATCAAGCATCCTTTGGTGACATTAGTTTCTGGGGTAAGTTTTTTTTTAATTCTTGGGTCGAAATATTTTTAATGGTATTGTAATATTCTTGCTGAGGTTCGTTTAAATAAAACCGTCTGTTGTATATTTTAATCGTTTATTTATTATCAAACACTAACTTTACTTCAATCACTTTATTTTAATTGTCGCTACAGATTTACTTTCAACACGTCGCTTGTTTTCACCACTGGTCGAATCTCCCTCTTGTAATCGCTGTATTTACTTATTAACAACTGTGTCCACGGTGGTTGTGGTATGGGTATTTATATGCAATTGCAAGAGGTTCCATGCTAGATGCTTCTCCGGGTGAATCGAGAATCCTGTAATATTGGGATATTGTGTGGAACAATTGTGGAACGTAAGCACATCAGGTTGGAATATTTACTGCTAACAGGTTTTGCAATAGATGTCGTTGCCACAGTTTTAGATACAGTGTTTTAGTTTTTGGTACACAAACCATCCTGTAGTCAATGCTACAGTATTATAACTTATATGGATAGTATGTGCATTGTGCATACATCAACGCATGTGTATTAACGAATTACCTACGAGTACATTTTACGATACAAAGTCAATAACATAATAATTCATTGATAGATAACAGAAAAATATGTAAATTGTACTTTATTATCATAGTAAGTGAATAATTTTTATTGGTAAAAAAATTACTCTCATACATTCGGATTCACAGGTTATATTCACAGTGAATAAGAAATCACGTTCACAGTTATAGCTGTGAACATAAATTCACGACTTAGCCCAACTCTAATATTTAGAAAATATTTGCTCATCACTATCGCTTTCCGCTTTATAAAAACGAAAATTAGTTTTACCAGTTTTACTAGAAAAAGAACATCATACAGAGTAAAGTGCAGAAAATCATTAGCCATTCTTTGAAGAATTAAGAGAGATTAAGAGAGACATCTTACGCAGATAGAGCGAGCACTTTTCAGAATTGCTCAATCCCGAACAGGACACCGAAGATGACAGACCCATGGTCGAGAGTATCTTTGGCGATCAAAGCGCTAAAAGTTGGCAAATCTGCTGGTGTGGATGAAATCCGACCAGAAATGCTCAAGGCTTTAGGTAAAGAGGGAGTGCAATGGCTCTCGCGTGTCATTAAAGTGCCCTGGGAATGCGGTGAAACACCTGGTGATCGGCAAATGGGGGTGGTCTCTTTAAAAAAGGGGACAAAAGAGATTGCGCCAACTATAGGGGTATATCTCTTTTAAGTCTCCCTGGAAAAGTCTTCGCCAAGGTGCTAGAAACGCGTTCAAGAGCTGTGGTTGAGGACAGTTTGGGGGATGAGCAGTGTGGTTTTCGTCCCGGTAGAAGCACAACCGACCAGTTGTTCACTCTCAGAATGGTTCTTGAGAAGGCCTGAGAGCATGCTAAACCTGTCTACGCTAGTTTTGTGGATTTGGAAAAAGCATATGAAAGGGTTCCTCGAGGCAAACTCTGGAGTGTTCTGCAGGAGTGTGGGATTGCTGGTTCCCTGTTAAGGGCGATTCAGTCTTTATATACAAACTGTAGAAGATGTGTTCGTATAAACGGTGTTAAATCAATAGCTTTCACTGTGGGCGTTGAACTCCGCCAAGGGTGCGCTTTGTCACCTCTCCTCTGCATTGTATATATGGATTGGTTGTTGCAGCGCAGCCGTGGCGGGGAATGTTTCAAAGTGGGAGATCTGGTCTTTGCGGATGATTTGGTCATCATTGGGTCGTCTCAAACCAATCTTCAGCGCGCACTCGAAATGTTTGTAGCCGTTTGTGATGATGCTGGAATGAAGATCAACGTGAACAAATCAGAAGTAATGGTCGTATCCAAAAAACCCATTCAGTGCACTTTGCATGTTAGTGGAGTCCCACTGAAGCAGGTGGATAAGTTTAAGTACCTCGGGGTACTTAAATCACGAGTGATGAAAGGAGCAATGCCAAGTTATCCTGTAGAATTGGTCAGGCTGGATCAATTTTGAGGGAGCTGTTATAAGAAAGGCCGAACTTAGTGCTCAAGTTAAGCTATCGGTTTTTAACTTGGTGTATGTTCCAACTCTCACCTATGGTCATAAAATTAGAAAGAATAAGATCGCGGATACAAGCTGTCGAAATGAGGTTCCTTCGCGGTGTAGCTGGAATAAATCGTAGGAATCGAATCCGCAACACCAAAGTACGCGAGGCGCTCAATGTTGAGCAGCTACTTCTCCGAACGGAACAATCTATGCTTCCATAGTTTGGTCAGGTAGTGCGTATGCCCCCAGACCGACTTCTAAGACGCGCAATGGTTGCCGTGCCATCAGGTAGGCGACTCCGCGGAAGGCCTAGAAATAGATGGTTGGACCAAGTCGACATCTCTCCTGGAGCCGCCTAGGGATTCCTCCTGATGAATTGGAGTCAATGGCGGAGGATCGAGAAGGATGGAGAGTCCACCTGAGCATCCTACCCCCGCGACTCTCATGAAGGATTAGCGGGCCATTGAAAATGTATATATGTATGTTATTATTTTGGGAAAATTCTCTCTGCGCACGTTGGGTAATTTCAAGTGATTTGGAACAGTCTATACTTACTTGCTGCTGCCCAGCTGGTTTTTCATGTTTTCGTTGATTTTGATTTCTTTTTGTTAAGTAAGTAAATCAGTTTTAATGAAATTTCTAATTGTTTAATTAACATATGCATATACATAAATAACCTACAAGAAGAACAAAAATAGGCGAACCCCACAGGCGGATCAGTAGAAGGTGAAGTGGGAGGGTTGTGATCCCCTGTTTTCGGATCATAGCCTCGCTGATAAAAGGAAGAAGAAGAAGAAGAACAAAAATTTGGAAAAATGTGGAGATTAAGTTATTCCATTACTTTAGGCTGCATTCTGGTTCTTGAAAAGATCAAAATCAACTACGAGTATATGATCAAAAGTAAATTAAAGTTTTGGTTTCTTATATACATATATTCTTAGATTCCACTTGTATGCATTTGGTCGTTCATAAATATCTGACATGTGCTTTACAAGAATAATGCTTTACAGTGGACTTAAACTTGCATTTGCGCAGCTATTCCTGCTTTGCATTGCGCTTGTTTTGCAAAGCTTGTACTTATGAACGGGGCCATATTTTTTTTCAGTAGATTGCAAATATATTCTTTTTTATGGTTTAAAATATGCACTAAAATACTTGAAAAAGATTTTTGGTTTTCAAAAAATGATTCGGAAACAGAATTTTTTGAATAATTGTTCAATGCTCAAGAACATCAAATGAAACAATAGCTTTGTTTACGTAAAATCCTGAATAAAACCATTTTTTGTTAGTATTTAAATATTTAATTCCAATGCTTATTTTTCAAAAAATAAACAAAGCGGGCACCGCACAGTGGGACGACCCATAGCAATAAATAAAAAAAAAAACTATTTTAGCGACACTTTTGGGTGACTTGCAAGTCATCCCAAACATACATAAGCTCTAAATGCATTCAAATTATTTATAGACCAAGAGCCCGCAGTATAGATTTGACAGTGAAGGATAACCAAAAAATATGTACATTCATAGGTAGTAATTATTAGTGTGATATCAAATAAGGCAGTCTGGCAGTCCTCACTGGCGGCTGAGGAAAATAACAGTACTTTTAAAATGCGAAAATATGCCCAAAAGGAATAGGGGAGATACCATTTAATTTTTATTGAAAACAATAGAGAAGAATTTGCTTGCTTTAGATTAATTTATGCCAGACGTTTAGGATGCGGCTAAGGCCACGCCAGACGCCATCAAAGTGTTTGAATTCTGCCTAATTTTGCATAAAACATAGAACAGAGTTATATTATTATGAATATACGGTTCCAAGACGTTTACGGTGCGTTGAAGGCAGTGCCAGACAACGTTAAAATAAGCAAATATTCCATTTTTGCATAACTAACATAACCAATTTTTTTTTTTTCTCGAAGGATAGTTCAACTCTTCCAGATTACAAAAATATGAACACCAGACGTTTTGCGCGCGGCCAAGTTCTTGCCAGACGCGTCCAAAGTAACTAAGGTAACAAAAAACATGAAATGTACCCGATCGAAAATACCTCATAATTTTTTTTTTCTGCGTAAACACTAGAAAATTACCAATAACATAATAGAACACCCGTTCTTTATAAATATACCAACCCCAGATACTTTACCTATCGCCAAGTCCTTGCAAGGTGCATCCAAAGTATCCAAACCTAACAAAATCATCCAACCTTCATTTAAACCACCAATCATACGTCTAATAATGAAGTTTCTAACAAGTAAAGAACTATTTCTACCGATTATTACTAACACATTCCATTGTACTACTCCACCTTTTTGTCAAGACTTTACCAGATGCATCTAAAATATTTTTGGGGGCAACATGAATTATTAGACGTATGATTGGTGGTTTAAATGAAGGTTGGATGATTTTGTTAGGTTTGGATACTTTGGATGCACCTTGCAATGACTTGGGGATAGGTAAAGAATCTGGGGTTGGTATATTTATAAAGAACGGGTGTTCTATTATGTTATTGGTAATTTTCTAGTGTTTACGCAGAAAAAAAAAATTATGAGTTATTTTCGATCGGGTACATTTCATGTTTTTTGTTACCTTAGTTACTTTGGACGCGTCTGGCAAGAACTTGCCCGCGCGGAAAACGTCTGGTGTTCATATTTTTGTAATCTGGAAGAGTTGAACTATCTTTCGAAAAAAAAAAAATTGGTTATGTTAGTTATGCAAAAATGGAATATTTGCTTATTTTAACGTTGTCTGGCACTGCCTTCAACGCACCGTAAACGTCTTGGAACCGTATATTCATAATAATATAACTCTGTTCTATGTTTTATGTTAAATTGACATGGTTACCTTTATTATGCAAAATTGGGCAGAATTCAAACACTTTGATGGCGTCTGGCGTGGCCTTAGCCGCATCCTAAACGTCTGGCATAAATTAATCTAAAGCAAGCAAATTCTTCTCTATTGTTTTCAGTAAAAATTAAATGGTATCTCCCCTATTTCTTTTGGGCATATTTTCGCATTTTAAAAGTACTGTTATTTTCCTCAGCCGCCAGTGAGGACTGCCAGACTGCCTTATTTGATATCACACTAATAATTACTACCTGTGAATGTACATATTTTTTGGTTAACCTTCACTGCCAAATCTATACTGCGGGCTCTTAGACTATTAGATTTGTCAACTCGTGCAACAGTTATAGAGCCGTAAACATTGACTAGTTGAAGTTTTTTCGCAGACAGTGATACTCGTATCAAGTGTTTTTTTTTTAAATAACTTCAATTGGTTACATATTAAATTGTGCGCATAAATAATTATTTTACTATAGATGTGGTCGCCAAAAACAAAATTCTATTTACAAACATTGAACGCACCCATTATACTGTATTATTATTGCAAATGCCCAATGTAAACGTCCCCCAAATGAGAACACTCCGAATGACTTGATTCGAATTTATGAGGAACGTGCTCGAAGACACAATATTGCTAAAGAAACTTAATATTATAATTAATCATAATTGGATATAACAAATGACTGAAATTACATTACAGAATATTAAACAACATAAACCGCAAAAGATAACGGAGTTTAATATACTGTAGTATCAAGTACATCTTCAGGTACTGTGTGCAACGACATCTATTGCCTACTAGTAGTAAGTATTCCAACCTGATGTGCTTACGTTCCAACCTGGTGTGCTTACGTTCCACAATTGTTCCACACAATATCCCAATATTCCAGGATCCTCGATTCACCCGGAGAAACATCTAGCATGTTCTAGAACCCCTGGCAATTTCCTATAAATACCCATACCACAACCACCATGGACACAGTTGTTTATAAGTGCATACAGCGATTACAAGAGATATTCGACTAGTGGTGAAAACAAGCGACATTGTGAAAGTAAATCTGTAGCGATAATTTAATTTGAAATAAATAAGAATAAAGTGATTGAATGTTGTATTAAAGTAAAGTTGGTGTTTGATAATAAATAAACAATTAAAATACACAAAAGACGGTTTTATTTGAACGAACCCCAGCAAGAATATTACATTGGTGTCAGAAAAGTGGAATAAAACAAATTTTGTGTATTGCTTATTGTGTAAGTGTAAAAAGAAATGGTTCGGAAATTGCTAGAAGAATTGTCATTGCCGCAACTAAAAGAAGTACTGAGCCAGCGGGAGCAACCTACGACTGGTACGAAAAGAGAGATGATCATTAAGTTGCGGAAAATAATGACGGACGAAGGTGCAGATCCTGAAACAGCTTTGTTTGACGTCGAAGAAGAACAAGTAAGTGCGACGAGTGACATGTCGGCTTTAATGAAATTGCTATCTGAGAAATTCGACGATCAGAATAAAAAATTCGAGAAGCTAGACGAGCAAAAGAAAAAGTTCGAAATACTAGAAAATTCCTTGGGTGATCAAAAGAATTTTCTAGATGTCAAGCTCGATGAATAAAAGAATTCTCTAGAGCAACAGCTATTCGATCAAAGGAGCGTTCTCGAGGGCAAATTCGATGAACAAAATAAAAGTTAAGAAATAAGATTCGCGACAATTGACGAGAAGATTGAAAATGTAGAAGCCAAAATAGAGACATTTGAAACAGCCGTTGAAGGACGACTCGAGAATGTTGAAACGAAGTTTGAGAATGTTGAAATAAAATTCGATAATGTTCAAACGAAAATCGAGACTGTTGAAGGAAGATTCGAGAATTTGGCAAAGGAACTGGAACACGTAAAGAAACAGAAAGTTCGGGAGTATTCAACCGACTTCCCGAGAAGGAAAGAGATGCAGCCTCCCGTCTTCGATGGACAGACGTCATGGCCGATATATAAGAGGCAGTTCGAAGCTGCGGCAATGACGAACAACTGGGACGACGAAGAGAAGTCCATTGCCCTCACGCTTGCGCTTAGAGGATCAGCTGCAGAGCTACTACAAACTATTCCCGAGGACAAACAACGCAACTACGACAGTCTGGTGAAAGCCATTGAGATGCGATTTGGGGACGACCATATGCAGCAAGTATATAGAGTCCAGTTGCGCAGAAGAGTTCAGGTGAGAGGAGAAACTCTCCAGCAATTGCAAGCGGATATCGAGCGACTGGCACATTTGTCCTATCCAAACGCCGGGGAGGAGATCATTAACGAGATGGCAACCGAAGCGTTTACCCATGCCATAGCTGATGCGAAACTACAAATGGCGGTAAGAATGGCTGCGAAGAAAACGCTCGCCGAAGCTTTGGCGTTTGCTCTGACAATGGAGGCGGCAGACCAGGCGTGTCAGGGAATCCACCGTGTGAGGGAAGTAGCCGCCATCGAATGCTCTTGCCAGAGGATCGACGTCGAAGACCGAAACAACGCTCGCGGAGGACAAATTCGTTGCTGGAACTGCAACAAAATAGGACACCTACAACGGCAATGCAGAAATCCACCCAGACGCGGAAACTGTCCACATTGTGCGAATAGGCGACGCAACGAAGAACCATCCTACAGGGACAGCAACCATCCTGTTGGCCAGGCTTCTCGAAACCAGGAGTCGGGAAACGCCTAAGAGTCAGCTTCGCGGGGCAGAAGTTGGCTAATGGAATCGACGCCCCCAAGACCACCATCCAGGTCTCCCAAACCAAACGATGCAACAAGAGTCTAACAGTGGAAGCATTCATCGGCAAAAACAAGTGCGTGGCTACTATTGATACTGGTGCCACGGCTTCCATTGTAAGAAGAGATCTCGTCCGGAAGTCTTGGCTGCACAACACCAGCTGCTACTGCCTTAGGACTGCGACAGGGGAAGCGGCGAAAGTATACGAAGAAGTTCGCCTCACGTTACAACTAGCAGGGTTGCCCTTTTCCATGCGTTTCTGGTGGCCGACATATGTGATGAATGCATCATCGGAGTAGACTTCATGAAAGAACATGACGTAATCATCGACATCGGGATGCAAGTTCTGCGGTACCGGAACGTAGAGATTCCAATGGTGTACGGGAACGAGAATGCAGCACATTTAAGGACAATACTCAGCAAGGACGAAGTCTTACCACCATCTTCCGAGACTATAATTTGGACAAAACTAGAGGGTGATCCTGGGAGCCACCGATTCTACCTATTGGAGCCAGATTTAGGAAGGAATTCCCCAAACTACATCGTGGGAAAAGTGGAGCCAAAGAACAGCCTGGTCCCAGTAAGGCTCATGAACTTAAAGAGCCATAGCGTCAAACTTAAACAAGGGGAAGTTATTGGTAAATGTGCGCCGATATGTTCAATTTCAACAATAACTGAAAAAGAATCTGCGAGGCCTGTTTCATCAGCCAAGTTGGCCGAAGTAAGGGACATGATCCTCAAGCACTGCGAACTGGATCAGGATCAGCGAGCCATGGCAGAAAATCTAATCGGTGAGTACGCTGATATATTTGCCTCACAAGATGGAGAGTATGGCCGAACACATCTGGTGCAACATCGCATAGACACTGGGGATGCCAGACCAATTCGCCAGCCTGCCAGACGACTACCATTGGCAAAACAGACAGAGGTTGCGGATATGGTGTCAACGATGGAGAAGGAAGGACTCATCGAAAGTTCTAAGAGTCCGTGGGCCTCACCTGTTGTACTGGTCAAGAAGAAAGACGGTAGCACTCGATTCTGCGTGGACTATCGCAGACTTAATGACCTCACCAAAAAGGATAGCTACCCTCTGCCACGGATCGATGACAGACTCAGGAGCTCGATGGTTTTCCACCCTTGATTTAAAGAGCGGTTACTGGCAGGTACAGATCGATCCAAAGGACCGAGAGAAAACTGCGTTCACTGCAGGAAATGGGCTGTGGCAGTTTACAGTAATGCCATTTGGATTGTGCAATGCTCCGGCAACTTTTGAGCGCCTAATGGAACACGTCCTGCGTGGATTGACCTGGAAAACTTGCTTGCTGTATCTAGACGACGTGGTCGTGATAGGAAAAACATTCGAGGAACATCGCGACAACCTGAAGAATGTGCTAGAACGGCTTCGAAGCACTCACCTGAAGCTAAACCCAAAGAAATGTGACCTCTTCAGATCCGAAGTCAAGTACCTGGGCCACGTTATCTCGTCAGAAGGAGTGCGAACCGATCCAGACAAGGTGGAAGCTGTGAAAAACTGGCCAGTTCCAAAAGACAAACACGAACTCAGGAGCTTTTTGGGCCTCGCCACGTACTACCGACGATTCGTAAAGGACTTTGCCGGGATCACGAAGAGCTTGCACCAATTGACAGAAAAAGGAAGGCAATTCAAGTGGTCAGGTGAGTGCGACAAAAGCTTCAAGAACCTTAAGCAACAACTATGCGAAGCACCAACACTAGCATACCCCATTCCCGGAGAAATGTTTATCGTGGATGCAGATGCAAGTAACGTCGGCGTCGGAGCGGTTCTTTCGCAGGTACACAATGGCCAAGAGAAGGTAGTAGCATACTTCAGCAAAGTGCTTTCCAAGCCCGAAAGGAACTACTGCGTGACCAGGCGAGAACTTTTGGCGCTGCTTCTGGCGACAAAACACTTCCATAAATACCTCTACGGCCAAAAGTTCCTTTTGCGCACAGACCACGCGGCTCTAAAATGGCTGCTGCAGTTTAAGAATCCGGAGGGCCAAGTCGCAAGATGGATTGAACGGCTGCAGATGTACGATTACGAAATACAGCATCGTAAAGGGAAACTTCAGTCTAATGTGGATGCCTTATCCCGGCGACCATGTAAGAGCGACTGCAAGCATTGTGTGCGGCAGGAAGAGAAGAACCTTCTTTCCATCCAAAGGGTAAGAGCTGAGCCTATCGCCGGCTGTAGTGCAGAGGAAATCCGCAACGCCCAAAAAGAAGACCCAGACATCGAGCCGATATTAGCGTGGAAGGAGTTTATGGAAAAGCCTAATGGACAAGATATCTCGGACAGGAGCCCCACTCTCAAGGCATACTGGGCTCAGTGGGACTCCCTTCATGTGCCTGATGGGAAAGATTTCATAATGCAGCTTGTCTTGCCGCGATCAAAAGTACACGAAATGCTACGGGAGATGCATGATGGAGCATCCGGAGGTCATTTGGGTGCAAACAAGACGCTGGAGAAGGTGCGAGAACGCTTCTATTGGCACAGCGCAAGGGACGACGTAGAAAGTTGGTGCCAAAAATGCGTCGTGTGTGCGGCCAGCAAGGGACCCAGAACGAAAACGCGAGGCAAGATGCAACAGTACAACGTGGGTGCGCCATTTGAACGGATCGCCGCTGACATCGCTGGTCCGTTTCCGGAAACCGACAATGGCAACCGTTACATCCTAGTCGTCGTGGACTACTTCAGCAAATGGCCGGAAGCGTTCGCCATCCCTAACCAGGAAGCGAAGACCATCGTGGAACAGATCGTCAACAACTGGGTGAGCAGATTCGGCGTGCCTATGGAACTGCATTCTGACCAGGGACGAAACTTCGAATCAAAGATATTCCAAGAGGTATGCCAACAACTAGGAATTAAAAAGACGAGGACGACTCCGCTTCATCCGCAATACGACGGGATGGTAGAGTGCTTCAACAGAACCTTAAACGAACATCTCTCCAAGGTCGTAGAAGACCACCAGCGCGATTGGGATCGACAAATTCCTCTCTTCTTGATGGCCTACCGAAATGCAGTGCACAGTACTACTGGACATACTCCATCTGAAGTCTTGTTTGGTCGAGCAGTCCGGCTACCTAGTGAGATGAAGTTTGGATCCCCTAACGACGAGCCCAAATGTGAGGAGGACTACGTGGCAGACCTCAGGAAAAGGATCCGAGACATTCATCAGAGAACCAGGACGAGGATAAGGAGAGCGAGTGACCGCATGAAAACCAGGTACGACACAAAGGCAACAACGTCCAGCTTCCACGAGGGAGACCTAGTATGGTTGTACAACCCACACCGGCAAAAGGGGAGGTCACCTAAGCTGCAGCAAGACTGGGAGGGCCCTTATAAAGTGGTCACACGCATCAATGACGTCGTCTTCCGGATCCAGCGTGGAGTAAGAGGCAAGATGAAAATTGTCCACCTGGATCGTCTTCATCGCCTCTGTCTGTTTTGCAGTAATCCAGATGATCTTGTTCGGGACGAACAAGTTTAAGACGGGGGCAGTGTAGTATCAAGTACATCTTCAGGTACTGTGTGCAACGACATCTATTGCCTACTAGTAGTAAATATTCCAACCTGATGTGCTTACGTTCCAACCTGGTGTGCTTACGTTCCACAATTGTTCCACACAATATCCCAATATTCCAGGATCCTCGATTCACCCGGAGAAACATCTAGCATGTTCTAGAACCCCTGGCAATTTCCTATAAATACCCTTACCACAACCACCATGGACACAGTTGTTTATAAGTGCATACAGCGATTACAAGAGATATTCGACTAGTGGTGAAAACAAGCGACATTGTGAAAGTAAATCTGTAGCGATAATTTAATTTGAAATAAATAAGAATAAAGTGATTGAATGTTGTGTTAAAGTAAAGTTGGTGTTTGATAATAAATAAACAATTAAAATACACAAAAGACGGTTTTATTTGAACGAACACCAGAAAGAATATTACAATACATATAACGAGCGCGTAGACACCACCAAGAACATCTTTAATACTCAATATTATTGAATCGCCATTTGTCGTCGCAGTACATTTTGAGTCACACTCTAAGATTGATGCACGGGCGCAACACCAGAAGTAAAGCCAAACTTAATTCAGATAGAATAAGGCCATCGTCGCCTGCATCACCGTCTGCATCGCCGCCTGTATCGCCGCCTTCATCGCCTGTGCCAAGGCATCCAGAAGGAAGTACTGACCCTAGCCACGTGGGTATCATCGCAAGCCTCAGCAAGCAGATCGCTGAACTACAATCGTCTTTTGCTGCCTCAGAAGAGGAAAGGAAGAAATTAAAGGAACTATTATCAAGTTATGACGTCGCCGCCGCCACTTCCAGCATTTCCACTGCCTCAACATCAACATCTGCTAGAACCCTTGAAGAAATTATCTCTGCTTCCACAGCTACAGCAGCCATCGTGTCAGTTGCCGCTTCCAACATAAATGCTTCATTACTATCCCACCCTTCGTTGTCATCCACATCGCCCCATCACGATGCGCCGCCGTGTAAAACCACATGTGCACAAGAATAAGTAAGCATATATTTGCCAGGTATGTACAGTAATATTTATTCTACTACTACTGCCACCTACGCCCACGAACCCTATTCTTTCGCGTATTCCATGCCCATGCATTTTCCAACCACAACCAGCCCGTCGAGCCCATTATTTCAACCGCTACAACACCCAATTCGCAAGTGTCAGGATCTTCCTAAATTCTCCGGTCGGCCAGAGCAGAGGCCCATGTTTATTGTAGCCTTCAAAGAGACTACACCCGCCCACCGCTACACCGATCTAGAGAATTTGTCTCGTCTGCAAAAGGCTCTCAAAGGTGATGCTAAGCGCATGGTTGAAGCACTGCTCATACATCTATGTAAATAGTATTAGTGCAATAATTAACACCCTTGGATTTCACTACGGCCGCCCCGAAATCCTGATAAGAAGTCAAAGTATATCAACTAGTAGCACGAATGAAAGGAGACGCAAGCACGTAAACATAGTGTGCGCCGCCGCGCCGTCACAGACGATTAACAAAAAACACTACAATGCGCCGCTTGTTCAGAAAATCATCATTTGTATCAGTGTTTCACATTTAGAAGTCTAGCTGTCGATGATAGATGGAAACTGATCAAAACAAACCACATCTGTTTTTGTTGTTTACGGTCGGGTCATATTATATCCAAGTATATATATCTGCCAGCCGCAAATTACCCCGGGGTTAAACCACGTTTATGGGAGAGGGAGGTGAAGTGTACAGTAAGAAATGAAATGAAAGGGAATGAAACAGAGCAAAATCTTCAACCAGATATTAGGCAAACTTGGATGGCAAACGACTAACAAAGGCCTCGTAGGGGCAGCATCTCCCGATAGGTGCTGGTCCGCTAAGTAACGAGTAGGAGCCACTGCAGCCGAAAACCTAGCAGCTCTGTTAGTAAGCCCTACTCCCACCTCCTCGTGGTGCCATCTGGGAATTTCTTCGGAAATTGCTAACGGGAGAGGACGAATGGCGAGCTTCCTGCGCCAAAAAACAGGATAAGTGTCGGTTGGTCTGTGGCCCAGCGAGCCGCAGCCGTAAAACAAACTATTGCTCCGAAACGGAAACATACGCCTCGGATACGGACTGATCATTTGTTGACGACCTTTGGCTATCGGACACGGACAACGATCGGATTCTGGAACGTTAAGACCCTCCTGGACTCACTCAAGGAAGGGCCTTATAACGCCAGATTCCTCCAATTGGAGCGCGAATTCGCACGGTATAAAATCGACATCTTAGGGCTGAGCGAGATAAGATGGTACGATGCTGGGGAATACATCTCCCCAACAAAAAGCACTGTCATGCTCTACTCTGGTAAACCAGCTGGAAGTGCACGGAGTTCTGGCGTAGGACTCATGCTAACTCCAGCAGCACGTAGTAGCCTCATATCCTGGAAACCCCATAGTGACCGGATATTGACGGCTAGGTTCCAGAGTAGAGTTAGAAAAATTACCATCATACAGTGTTATGCTCCGACTCTAGACCCGACTGAGGATGAAAAGGATAATTTTTATAGCCACTTAGGTGCCGCCTACAACCAAACGCCTAATGGGGACATCGTAATGGTAATGGGAGATCTCAATGCCAAGGTGGGTAGCGACAACACCATGCTTAAGCACGTGATGGGAGTTCACGGCGTGGGAGACCGTAATGACAATGGTGAGCGGTTTGTGGACTTCTGCAATACCAACCGCCTAGTCATCGGAGGTACGCTGTTTAAGCATAACACCTGCCATAAGATCAGTTGGGTCTCTACTGATAGGCAACGAACATCCAACCCGATCGACCACATTGCGATCAGTCGCCGCTTTAGAAATTGTCTCCTGGACGTCCGAAACAGACGTGGAGCTGACGTCGGACAAGAACGAGATCACCATCTTATGGTAGCTCATTTACGCCTTCGTACTGCATCCGTCAACAGCAACCGCTCAAACCTGCTTAACATCACCAGGTTTAATATAGACAGGCTCAAGGTTCCCCAAGTGCGCCAACAGTTCAGGGACCATCTTGCCTTAGAAGCAGAAGCAATCAGCAGCATAGAGAACATGGATGACCACTGGAGTGCTGTGAAAAATGCTTTTGCGACTGGGGCACGCACTTATGTCGGTAAAAAGCAGAAACACCACCGCACATGGCTTTCTACAGACACCTGGAGACGGATCGATGAGCGTACAGCAATCAAGGCTCGGATTGCAGCGGCCTCAGCAGTAGAGAGAACCGAGCTTGAAGCCCAATACCGTGCGAAGAAGAAAGAAGTGCAGCGTAGTGTGAGACGTGACAAGCGTCAACATGTCAACTCACTGGCCTCAAGGGCTGAAGAAGCAGCGAGTAGGTGCGACAGTAGGACTGTTTACAACATCACTAAGGAGCTCATTGGTGGTCGAAACTCCAAACAACATCCAGTGAAGAGTCTAGACGGTGACCTTCTGATTTCGGATGAGGATCAGCTCACTAGATGGAGAGAACATTTTGCTGCAGTGCTAAATCACTTAGACGACGGCGGTATGATCTTGAATTCGAATGAGCAGTTCGAAGCAACAAATTCCCGAATTCGCACCGTACCTCCCAGTAAAGCTGAAATAATAACAGCAATCAAGTCCCTCAAGAAAAACAAAGCGGTGTTGATGGCATCCCTGCCGAGCTATTTCAAGCGGCGCCAAATACATCGGCAGTTTTGCTGCATCCGCTAATACGGAGAGCTTGGGATAGTGAACAATTTCCACAGGAGTGGAAAAGGGGGATGATCATTAAGCTTCCAAAGAAGGGTAACTTGATGGAGTGCGGTAACTGGAGAGGTATATGTGTTCTTCCAGCTGTAGCCAAAATAATAGCTAGAATAATTCTAGAACGAATTAAAGATCATTTAGATTCAACTCTCGATGTCGAACAGGCAGGCTTTCGCGCTGGATCCTCCTGCATCGACCACATAAACACCTTACGGATCATAATCGAACAATGCGTTGAGTATAGGTCTCCGCTACATTTACTGTTTATTGACTTCGAGAAGGCTTTCGACAGCTTGAATCGAGATGCTATCTGGCTGGCCTTGCGCAGGAGAGGCATTCCAGAAAAGCTTATAGCTATTATCAAGGCTACATATGAGGGCGGCAAGTGTCACGTCATGCACAATGGTAAGGTGTCGGAGGACTTTGAAGTCCAAAGTGGAGTACGTCAAGGGTGCATACTGTCCCCACTATTGTTCTTGGTGGTTATCAGCGATGTACTCCGTGCAGCATTGACGGAAGCTAATTCTGGAATTCGTTGGACTATGACATCTTACCTTAAACACCTAGATTACGCTGACGATGTTTGTCTACTTTCACATCGGATAATGGATCTTCATTTGATGGCCCAAAATCTAGAAGCTGAGGCAAACAAAGTGGGGCTAAAAATAAACACAGCCAAAACAAAAGCCCTGAGTACTTCCAATACCCGCGCTCAACTTAACATTGCCGGAAAGCAAGTCGAGAAAGTTGATAACTTTCTATATTTAGGAAGTGTCGTCTCGGCTAATCGCGGTGGCACCGAACTGGATGTGTGCAGCAGAATCGGGAAGGCTAAAGCTGCGTTCGGAATGCTGTCCAAAATCTGGAGAAGCAATGTTATTAGCTTAAGAACCAAGCTACGACTGTTCCGCTCCAACGTAGAATCAGTGCTGCTTTATGGGTGCAGTACCTGGAAGGTGGACAACATTAACACACGCAAGCTGCAAGTCTTCGTAAACAAATGCTTAAGAATCATCTTGAGGATTTTTTGGCCGAACCGCATCTCCAACGAACAACTTTATCTGAGAACGCGCCAAGAACCTATAAGCATTACTATACGAAGAAGAAAGTGGCAATGGATTGGACACACCCTACGGCGCGAAGACAACTCCATTGCGAAATACGCTATGCAGTGGAATCCGCTCACCCAGGCAGGCAGAATAGCGGGACGCCCTAGGCAAACGTGGCGCAGAACAGTTGAGGAGGAATCGAGCTCTTTAGGAATGAGTTAGAGGCAGCTCAAACGCGTTGCAGAACTCCGAACACGATGGCGCTCAGGCGTGGTTGACGCCCTATGCCCCCCGAGGGGTTAAAGGACATAAGTTAGTAAAGTAGATATTAGGCGGTTTAACATCGGGGTAAACCAATACACACATAACTTCTCAATTTCAAGAACCGAAAAAATGAGTATTTCACACCACTACCTACAATGAAAATCGGTTCATGTATACACAATTTTACCCCGGCGTTATTCAGCCAGTGTGCAATTGAAGTAAAAGATACCCCGGTGTTACCCCGGGGTAAGATTGCACCAGTGTGTAATGGCCCAATGAGACAGGTTACCGCACGCTTGAATCCGAACTCATCTCCTACATCCACCGCAAACAATAACATGATTACGACATCGCAATCGACTTTGACCGTTGCAATGGTTGATAAGATTAGTTCCCATAGAAAAGGATGTGAGGAGCCTCTGAAAAAATGTGATAATACAAATGTAAATAAACAAATAAATAACAGAACTCTTTTCGAATTTCTGCCCGTGAAGTTGAGTAGTCCACTGGGATCTTGTATTGTTATCGCATTTATTGACGAAGGGGCAAAGGTATCGTTGATTGAGGAGAGGGTAGCGAATTTCATTTATTCATTTATTCAAACAAAAGAATTTAACATGATGCTACTAGATATTTAATCTTATAATAAGTATCGAGATAGAATTTACAAAGATTAAATTAAAAAAATTGAAATTAAAAAGGATAAAAGAAATCTATATTAATTGAAAGGAGCAAAGATTTAAAATGATTTTAATGACTTCAGAAAATGCATATGTAAATTACTTACAAATTAATCATAAATTGATTCTCAGCAAAAGGAAATAAATAAGAATAGATATAATACGGCTTCAATTGGTGTTAGATAAATGTGAAAATAGTCTCCTCTGAAATTCGGCCAATGAACTTATTCTCTGCAATACAACCGGAAGTCTATTCCATAGTCGAATTGCTGAGACGAAGAAGGATCGCTCAGCAGTGGTGTGTTCGAATCGGGGCAAGATTAAGCGCAGACTCCTACTGGATTTGGCAAATCGGAGCATTTCGTTCAGATACACAGGACAGTTATTATGAATAATGGCATGCAGCTTCAACAAGTTACGGAAGTCATAGAAATCATTAAGACAGATTCCTAGAATAGAAGTATTAAGATGTGAGACACTTTTATATCTAGGTTTATTATATACAAAGCGGAGACAGTCATTGAAAGTTACATTTAATTTGTGTTTGCATTCGTAGTCTAGCATTGTATTCTAGAGAAAAAGGGCATAATAAGGCTTTTAACTAAACGCAGTTTCATATTTGGGAAATATGAAACCAGGCTCGACTAGGTGCACCGATCAGCAGGACCGGAAGGTAAGAGGATCACCTACGGTGAGAGCGGGAAGTCGTCTGGTCCCCATCTCGACCGTAGCTGGTCTTCGGTCAGCAACCGACTCTAACCCATCTGCGGCAGGGCCGGCAGCAGACTGTTCCAAGAAGGCAACCTGCAGAAAGGACGACGACACAGCACTACGAACGGGCAAGGGTCAGATTGCGTTGAGGGGGAATGCCGTTGGCCACCCTCCTCAGCTGCAAACAAACCTACGCCGCTCTCGACTGTTCGGGGTAAAGGGATACAACCCGTCCCCATCATGAGAAGTTCTAGGGCATACGCAGACGCTAGAGAACGCAGCGCAGGGCAGACTAGGGGGACGGGCGAGGCCTGCTCGCGAGAAGAAAGGTAAGCCTCTTGCCAACCTCCCCGATCACGGGCAGGCTGAGGCCCTTGTCAACCGAGCCGGAGTCAGTCGTTAAGACCTCATCTGAGCCGATTGCGAGCAGTTCCAAACGAGGAAGACATGACGGTGCGATCTCACCGCCTACGAACAGTACCAGCAAGAAGGCCAGGCTGGCCGCATCTGCTAGTGCTGGTCTACAGGTGGCGATTGTAGATCATAACAGCTCAGAAAAAAGACTCAGCAAAGATCAGTGGACGGCCATCGAGTTGCGCATACTCGAAGCTATCAATTCCACCATTGTCGAGAAGGAGGAACAACCCCCCATCTTTGAGTATTTGACCACTTTCAGAGGTTTTAAGCTCCTTTCATGCGATAATGAGTTCACGCTTAAGTGGCTCAAAACTTTCGTGGCTAACACGCAGGCTCCATGGGCTAATGTTGATATTCGACTCGTCGAAAAGAAGGACCTGCTAGAATTTACTAGGCCAAAAGGGCGTATCCTGATACCTGGCCCTCATATTCCCAAGGAGCGTATTGAAAGGAACCTACGGCACCTTAACCCGGAGCTACTTAGCGACGAGTGGGAGGTGTTTGAGATGGGCGAGCACTCAGAAAAGGGCACGGAGATCGTGGTCCTGCTCAACCATTGATCAATGCCTATGCTAAGGTGGTATAATAATAAAGTTCGCACTGGTATCACCCGATGTAAAGTCCGACCCTTTACGGATGGAGAGGATGGAAAGGGGGGCGGGTGTCAAGGTAAGAAGAACATGAAATTCATTCAAATAAACCTGCACAACAGCATATCTGCTAGCGCCAATCTTATATATCTTCTAGGCGAAAGGAATATAGACATAGCTCTCGTACAAGAGCCATGGATCCCCCGTTGCAAAATTAGTGGGCTAAATCATAAAGACTTAGTACTGTACAGCAGCGAACCGCTAAATGTGGACCGTAAGAACAGAACTTGTATCGTAGCTAGGAAACATATTAACTTATTTCTTCTATCTACCTACAGCAACTCAGACCAGACGGTAGTAAGGCTTGACCGGAGGGAGCTCCCCCCACTGATTATCTCAGCCGTGTACATGCCTTACGACGGAAATGATGGACCGCCATCCGAACTCACCCGCGCCTTAACCAGGAAAGCGGAAATCGAGAGATGGGACCTACTACTAGGCTGCGATGCGAATGCACACCACGCGCAATGGGGCAGTGGTGATACAAACCCACGCGGTGAGTTGATTTTCCAATTTATTATCGAACATAACCTTTTAGTAGCCAATAGGGGTTCTGAACCCACTTTCGTCGTTAGAAACAGGCAGGAGGTTATTGGCATTACACTAGCAAGTAACTCAAATACCCTCTCTATAGACAATTTTAATACTTTGGGGATAGAATCCTATTCCGATCAGAGATTTATTGAATTTAATCTTAATGACAAATGCGACTTTCCCAAACCCCATAGAAACCCAAGGAAAACTGCACCAATCATTATCCCAGCTCTCAAAAAGCTATTTGCCAATAGTCTTAAGCAATGTCACATACCAAGAACATGGAGGGAGGTAAAGGTGGTTTTTATACCCAAGGCGAGCGAGGCTAGTCACACCACCGCGAAGGACTTCAGACCAATAAGCCTTACCTCTTTCATCCTAAAAACTTTTGAAAGATTGCTCGACATTCACATACGTAGTAGAATACGCCCGGGGGACTTATCCCCAGCCCAACACGCATACACGAAGGGTAAATGTGTGGAAACTGCCCTACATCATGTTGTCGGATCTATAGAAAAATCACTTAAGGATAAGGAGTTCACACTAGCTGCTTTCTTGGACATTGAAGGAGCCTTCAATAATGTAAATACCGAAGCGGTTAAAAGAACCCTAAGAAACCTAGACATCGACATCAGTCTAATTAACTGGATTGTTAGCATGCTCGAGGAACGACATATAACTACCGAACTTAAGGGTTCAAAGCTCGAAGCATACGCCTCGAGGGGTAATCTCCCCACTGCTTTGGTTCAGCGTTCTTAATGAGGTACTACAAAAACTAAGGTACAGTGGGGTCAGAGCTACAGCGTACGCGGATGACGTCGTGCTGCTTGCATCAGGTAAATTCATGCCTACCCTTAGCGAACAACTTGACGGAGGCCTAAATACTCCGATTATCTGCGTAAGGTTCACTGACCCATCAACCAAGCAGCTAATAATGTCAGAGAAGACTAAGAAGAAAAAAAACATCAACCGTAACGTCATCAGCGGGAGTGGTCAGATCAGTGGCAGCAGCAAGGGAAGCGGCATTTTCATCAACGATGCGATCACCAAGTACACGCAGGCTCTCTTAATGCAGGCAAAAGATGTTAAAAAGCGAAAAAACTATAAATATGTTTGTTTCAAAAATAACCAAATACTTATGAGGAAGGTGGAGGGTGGAAGAGTGTTTTCAATTAGATCGTTTAATGATCTTACACTTCTTTAGTGTTTAAAAACATTAACATTGTTGCTGCACAACAAACTTATAGAAGGAAAACCAAAACACTTCACACATTTGACACCTTAGATGCAAATTAATAGGCTTTGTGCATTGAATTACCAAGTACAATATGGATTAATAGTAAGTTGCGCGTGCAACTAACATATTGCAAACTTGGTGGTTCAATGAACATTAGCCAATTCGATTTATACAAAAATTAAAGTTATTTTACTAAGCACACGCGAAACTTAACCACACACGATGTAAACATGTCGAAAAACTAATGTCAAATATGTGAAGTAATAAGCTAGGCCAGTTGTAATGCATGCTATCTCTCTCCCATCCATCATAAAGCTTATTGCTTACAGCATGTAAAACAACTACGGCTGAATTAATGATGGCCGAATTAAGGAAAGAGAAAGGATGCACTACATGAATAGATGCTTTACAGTCTAACTACAAGGCTTTCAATAGGGGGCATTGATCACATTGTCTATCTATGTATTATCTTTTGTATGTAAATGTAAGAGATCATGTTCAGAAAGTTATGGTAAAGTTTATTGAACTCGACACACATTGTACGTAAGATCAGCTGGAACTTGTATATAGAAACAGAGGTTTCATTTAACGTAGCTTCAACTAATTTTGTCACTCTTTCCCTTTGAGTTAACAAGAAAATATCAAGTGTCACGACCTAATGTAGCTTTCAATAAATAAAAGTATTTGTAACGTATCAGAAATACGGTGTTAGAGTTTCCCTCCAAATTTCTTTCAACCACAACTTAAGGTTGCAAAGTTACCTTCATTCGTGGTTTGGACTAACAGCTTAAGTCCCCTTTCAACTACACCTTACGGTTGCAAAGTCCACTTTCTTTTGGTTTGGACTAACAACTTAAGTCCGAAATATTGGTCCTTCGAGTATTGGTCCAGCGAAGCTTTGGTCCTGCGAAGCCTTAAGGAATTTTGCCTTAAGAATACCACTCCACATCAAGGAGTCAAAAGACCGTTTCAACGGAGCAGGAAAAAGGAGTACGAGTCCGGTTCAACGGAGCAGAAACTGGTTCAAAGGAGCAGGAACAGGTTCAACGGAAACCTGGAGCAACGGAATCCGGTTGCGGCAAGTACTGGAGCAACGGGTAGGAGTAGCAGAACGGCATTGAAGACACCGAGCGGTTACAACGGAGATCAAGTAGCGGCATCCAGCAACAACGGAGTGGCAATCAATTCAGTTTTCAACTCATTGAACTAAAATATCAAAGTAGGAATTTTAACTTATTTTCTACCAATTGTGCACAAACATATATTTAAATAAATTAAGATTTAAGCAATTTAAGTGAATTGAAATCAACATATAACGCCCATACTTTATTCTAAATAAAAAATCAACCAAGTGCTAGTGCAAATTTATTTATAAAATGTCTAAACTATGTAAATACATTGAAATTCAAGACAAAACTCTTGAAGAACTTCAAACGGATTTTGAAGATTTTAAAAAAGAAATCGTGTCGCTAAGTTCAAGGGGGTATCTGAACGCGTATCGCGATAAGATTGAAGATGTTTTCAAACAGGATAAAAAGAATCACAGTGCTATCGTAAATAACGCTGCTGATCCTATAAAAGATAAATATTTTGAAAACGAAACATTTTTAAAAATCAAGCGAATTTACTTAAGTCCTTTGCTCTCTATTACAGTCCTTGATTATCTGCTTGAAGGTAAAGTGATGGACCCCAAGGTACATCAGTTATTCTTTGCTGACGATGGAGCCATCATAAGTGAGGATCCTACATCCCTGCAACGAGCACTTGATGTGTGGGTGGACGTTTTGGAGGGAAATGGGTATCGCATTAGTTCAAAAAAGACAGAGTACTTGTGCTGCCCGTTCTCTGATCCACTCAGGCCTATTCCAGACATTTATTTGAATGGAACAGTGCTTCCCAAGTGCGAAAAGTTCAAATATCTGGGATCTATGATTAATAGCAAAGCAACTTGTGATGACGACATCAATCATCGTGTAAGCGTAGGGTGGATGAAGTGGCGAGAAAATTCCGCTATCTTTTGTGACAGAAAAATGCCCCCTAAGTTGAAAGGAAGGCTCTACACCGCAGTTGTACGTCCAGCGCTCACATACGGTTCACAATGTTGGACGATGTACAAAAAGTATGAGAGTAAATTAACGGCAGCTGAGATGAAGATGCTTCGCATGACAGCAGGAGTGGCAAAGCTTGATCGAATCAGAAGTTCGAAGATCCGTGGAAGCTTTCACATCAAGGAAACCATCGTACAAAAAATAGAGCGTGACCGGCTCAGTTGGTATTGCCACGTTCAAAGAAGAGATCGTTTGAACCCTGTTAAAAAGGCAATATCAATGCACGTTCCAAAGACATCGCGATGTAGGAAAAGCAGGCCTATAAACGCCTGGATCAGACAAATGCGACGACATCGGCATTTCATTGGCCTCAGTAACCGAGTGATCCAAAATCGGTAGGCCTGCCGATATTTTCTGAGGTCAAATAGGCGAATCCCACAGGTGGATCAGTAGAAATGCGGTGAAGTGGGAGGGTTGTGATCCCTTGTTTTCGTACGCCTTGTTTAAAGTACGCCTTCAACCAATTCACATTAAGCCTTTCTCTGGCAAATTTGAGAAATGGTGTGAGTTTCACAACTTATTTGAGAGTATGATCGATCAAAACGCCGATCTATCTGACGTTCAGAAACTGCAGTACCTTAAAACCTCTGTGTGTGACGAAGCTGCACGCTTAATACAACACCTCCCCATCGACGCCAAAAGTTATGTATCTGCTTGGGAAATCCTAAATGATAGATTTCAGAACAAGCGTAAACTTATTAACACACAGCTTAGAATACTAATGGAACAAAAGAAACTCACCCATGAATCCGCCACAGGTCTCAAAGCCTTGCATGATACCAGCACTGAGTGTATTCATGCACTTAACAATCTAGGAATAACAACCGACGCTTGGGAATGCATACTTATATATGTAGTATACCCCAAACTTCCTCCTTAAACACAAAGAGATTGGGAAAATAAGTTAGGCACTTCCAAGGCGCTTCCTGACTGGAAGACTTTTTCATCATTTATTGAAGGTCGATTCAGTTCGTTAGAAAATTTTTTAGAAGAAAGCGGATTTTCAAGACAGCCAGGACCAACAGCTAATTTTCGCAAAGCTACAGCTACAGCCTTCCACGTTAAAGCGCAAGCTGGAAACAAGCAATTTCTTTGCCGCCTGTGCAAGGCCTCTCATGGAATACGGCATTGCAAGAAATTTTTGAGCATGGAACCAAAAGCACGCGTCGAAGTAGTTAGACAAAATTCCATATGTTCTAACTGCCTTGGTTATGATCACCATTCATCAATTTGCAGCAGCAGTAGCCGTTGCTATAAATGTGGCCTTAAGCACCACAGTACACTACATATTGAGTCAAAAGTTGTGTTGAATTCAAACAATAACCAACAGACAACGCCGCATAATTCGCATTTCGGGAGGCACAACAATAATTCCCAGTATAACACTCACTTTATTCAAAATACGAATCACGTTATCACATCCAATACGTTAAACAATGAGCAAGAGGGTGCTTCAACCTCCGAAAATCAAACGTTTAATGCGCATTTTAATCAAATGCGATCTAAAGCCCTACTAGCTACAGCTTTGATGAAAGTTTATTCCTCTACGGGAACGCAACATGTTCTTAGGGCATTGGTGGACCCTGGCTCAGAGCCTACCTTCATTACAGAGAATGCCGTTCAACTTCTCAACTTAAGAAAGCGACGGACATTAGCGAATGTTACTGCTTTAGGGCAAATTTCAACGGGCACCGCATTCCATCAGGTCGATTTCACTATTTTTTCCTTAACCAATGCATCATTCTGTCTCGATGTCAAGGGGTTTGTTTTCAGTCAATTAACCTCTTTGTTGCCAACGTATCACATGGAGGTCCCGCAATGGAATCACCTGTCGGAACTTAAATGAGCAGATCCATCCTACAACGTTCCTGGGAAGATTGATCTTCTGATAGGTGCCGACGTGTATGCTTCCATCATCTTAGAAGGCCTGGTGAAGGGTCAACAGGGGTCTCCGGTTGCACAACAGACCACGTTAGGGTGGATTCTGACAGGTACTCTGTCTGTACTCTGACGGTTCAAACCCACTATAATTCCCTGGTTGGGTGTCAAATCGCCCAAAACCAAATCGCCCAAAATGCAAAAAACTAAAAAAATGTCAAATCACCTAAAAAACAGGTTGGGCGATTTAACATTTTTATTTTTTGGGCGATTTGACATGATGTCAAAACACCCAAAAAAGTGATTTTGGGCGATTTTGTGTTTCGGCTATCTTAAGACTGATCTGTGTCATATCGCCCAACACCAAATCGCCCAAATCTGGAAAATGTCACATCGCCCAACATTTTTGGGCGATTTAACACTATGACAGATCGACCAAGAAATGAAATGTCAAATCACCCAAAGCAGAAATGGGCATTTTATCGCAATTTGAAAATACCAACACATAGGAAGGTCAAAAAAGACGACCAAATTGAAAAAAGTTAAAAACATTTATTTTCCGCAATTTTGGGCGCAGGGACATTAGTCCCCGGGGCATAAGTCCCACCGCATTGGGACATAAAATGTTGGGTCTTATGTCCCACCTACAAACTTCTCAAGGAAAACAACGGCCAAATAAGATGGGACATACATAAGTCCGCAATGTATAAATAGTGCAATGTGTAAGGGGGGCATGCTGCCCCCTGAAACCCCCCTGCTTGGGGACACTGTTGGATTTGAGGCGGGTGCGAGGTTGGGTGCGAAACATGGATATAAAGAAACTTTGCATACACGCATCCTCGCACCCACCTCAAATCCAACAGTGACCCCAAGCAGGGGGGGTGCAGGGGGGCAACATGCCCCCCTTACACATTGCACTGTTTATGCATTGTGGACTTATGTATACGCCTCTTCGAAAAAAAAAAATTTTTGACATACATATGTATGTCCCTGCGCTCATATTATATTCTTTAATAATCGGAAATGAAGGATTGAAGAAATGGATGTATTGCCAAAAAAAACGTAAGCTGCATTGAGCCTTACTTACGACGTCAGGCTCACACTTACAGTTACGGGGAAACAAAATCGCTCGGTGGGGGGGAGTGGGGTCCGCGCGTGGTTGCGTGGCGCAACGCGACGCGACGCGAAACGGTAACCGAGCCGTCCTTCGCGCGCGGACGCGACGTGAAAGCGCTGTGACCGCTAATGTAATTGTTACAATTCGTTTTGAATGCAGTCTTAAACCCAATTTAACGAAAATGTCAATCCGCCCAAAATCTGTTATATTTTTGGGTGATTTGACATTATGCTGAATAGCCCAAAATTAAAAATGTTAAATCGTCCAAAAACATTTTTGGGCGATTTGAAATTTTTCTGCATTTTTTCGCATTTTGGGCGATTTGGTTTTGGGCGATCGGAAGCAAGGCTATTAATGAAATCTGACAAAACGCCCACTTTCTTGGGCGTTTTGTCATTTTTTAATTTTTGGGCGAAGTGTCGTTGTGTCATATCGCCCATAATTTTTGAGCGATGTGACATTTTTCCGATTTGGGCGATTTGGTTTTGGGCGATTTGACACCCAACCTAATTCCCTAGATGCGCAACTCAAGCAATTTTGAGAAATTGAAGAAAACTTGGACGATAGAAAACTCACGCAGGAGGAAGAAAGGTGTGAACAACACTTCCAGCAGACAGTGCAGCGAAGGAATGACGGTAGATACCAGGTACGGCTCCCATTCAAGGACAACATCCGTCCAAAACTTGGAAATTCGAAGGGGGCAGCAATGGCTAGGTTTTTTTCAAATTGAAAGACGCCTCGAATCCAACCCAAAACTGAAGGAAGCATATACCAAATGCATCAACGAATATGTAGAACTTGGTCATATGAAAGAGGTTGAAATAAATTTTCAAAAGATCAACGGAGAACATTACTTCCTTCCTCACCATGCTGTCTTTAAGGAATCAAGCACCACAACCAAACTTCGTGTGGTTTTCGATGCGTCTTGCAGAACCTCAAACGGAGTTTCCTTGAACGACCACTTGATGGTGGGTCCGAGGATTCAACAAGATATCAGAGATATCATTGCGCAATGGAGGAAATTCAAGGTAGTTGTTGCAGCAGATATAAGTATGATGTATCGACAGATATGGATGGCCCCGGAGGATACTTCATACCAACTCATTTTATGGAGAGAGAAAACTGATAGGCCCATCAAAGTATTTGCTCTCAATACTGTTACTTTTGGTACGGCATCAGCACCATTCTCAGCAATACGGACACTGCATCAAGTAGCTTCTGATGTAGAAACCACACATCCTCATGTAACTAAAGCTATTCTTGAAGGGTTTAACGTCGATGATTTTTTATATGGGGCCGACAACAAAGAGGACGCCATTACATTGCAAGGAGATGTTCTATCGGCTTTAAGGGAAGCGGGATTTCCTCTGCGCAAATGGGCTTGTAATTTGTCAACGGTTCTGGAGCAAATACCTGAAACGGAAAGAGAAGTCAACCTTCCGTTAACTTTTGATTCTCCGGATGCTATCAAAACCCTGTGTAGCCAATGGCATCCGGGAAAGGATGTTTTCAATTACACATTCAACTTACCCAAGGTAGAAAAACACACCAAACGTTCCGTGTTGGGGGATATTGCTAGACTTTTCGACCCTCTAGGATGGATTTCGCCTTGCATTGTTAAGGCCAAGCTAATATTACAACAGCTTTGGCTGAAGGATTTGCCTTGGGATGGTCCGATACCTCGAGATATAGAAGAATCTTGGAAAGACCTTCGCAGTAGTCTTTCCAAATTACAAGACATCCAAATACGGCGCTGGATTGAGTACGAAAACTCTGCCAAGGTCCAACTGCATGGCTTCAGCGATGCGTCTGAGAAAGCGTATGCAGCAGTGGTGTACACAAGAGTTGTAAAAAATGGTCAGGAGCACATCCGTTTGATAACTTCTAAAACTCGAGTCGCTCCAGTAAAATGTATATCACTACCACGCTTAGAGCTCTGCGCAGCATTGCTATTGGCTAGGCTTCTACGTGAAACAGAGAAGGCTATGCATTTCAATGAGGTGGAACTATTCGCATGGTCCGACTCTATGATAACTTTAGCATGGATCAAGGGAAATCCGTCAATTCGCACAACATTCGTAGCTAATCGGGTAGCCGAAATCCAAGCACTTGTGAGCTCTACTACTTGGCGACATGTGGGTAGTAAGGACAATCCTGCAGATTTCGGATCCAGGGGATTATCCCCGGAAGAGCTCATTGGTAACCAAATGTGGTGGAATGGCCCCTCTTTCCTTCAAGGGTTCCTTGAAACTAGCTTCTCAGCTGTTTCTGCTGTTTAAAACAGATTTGGAGACAAGAGGACGAAACAAAACAGCAGAAACAAGAGCATTCTTTCACGACGACAAACAAACAAATAGACTCACCAATCACTTCAGCGTGACATCACATTGCGGCATCATAAATGAATCCATAATTACAAAATTTTCCACTTTGAAACGACTTGTTCGCTGTATAGCTATCTGGCGACGGTATGTCTGCAATTTAAGACATAAGGTAAAGAGGAGGCTACTGGACACGCATCCAATCACTTGTGAGGAATTGAGCTCAGCTCATGGTAAGATTATCAATATGGTTCAAAGAGAGCTGTTTCCAGAAGAAATTAAAGCGTTACAGCTTAACAAGCCCATCACAAAAAATAGTAGTATTCGAAACTTAAATCCGTTTCTCGATTCCAAGGAAATATTACGCGTAGGAGGTCGTTTAACGAATTCACCACTCCCCTTTAACCAAAAACATTCCCTAATACTTAAGGAATCACATCACTTTTCAAAATTAGTTGTTCGCGATGTGCACCAACGTACCCTTCATGGTGGCTAACAGCTAATGATGGCTGAAATCCGAATCTACTGGATAACGAATTTGAAAAGGCTGGTGAAATCAGCGATTCATAACTGCGTCCGATGCCATCGCTACAACGCAAAAATGCAACAGCAGCTCATGGGCAGCCTTCCAGTAGAGCGGATTGTTGTCTCAAGACCATTTAGCAACACGGGTGTGGATTATGCTGGCCCCGTAGAGTTAAAGTTGTGGAAGGGTAGGTGCAACAAATCTACCAAGGGATATATTGCCATCTTTCTCTGCCTATCCACTAAAGCCATCCACATAGAATTAGTCAGTGATCTCAGCTCAGTAGCCTTTATAGCAGCATATAGAAGATTTGTGGCCAGACGAGGAAGTTGTGCTAATTTGTTTAGCGACTGCGGCACCAACTTCAAAGGAGCGAACAACGAACTTCGGAAGGATAGTCGATTTATTTCCGCGGAATGGTCAACTGAAGTCGCTGAAGGTCTTGCTTCGCAGAATACCATGTGGCACTTTAACCCTCCCTCATCACCACATTTTGGAGGACTTTGGGAGGCAGGAGTTAAGTCGATAAAATTTCACCTTAGGCGAACCATCGGTGCGTCCAAGTTAACATTCGAAGAATATGCGACGCTTCTCGCTCAAATTGAAGCATGCCTCAACTCAAGGCCGTTGTGTCCAATGACGTCTGACCCTGATGATCTGTCAGTATTGACACCGGGACATTTTCTCATTGGAGCTCCACTTCGCACAGTTCCCGATAGAAATCTCAACGACAAAAATATCAATAACTTGGATCGATGGAGATACCTTCAACGTTTAACGCAAGAGTTCTGGAAGCAATGGAGCTCAACGTACCTCCATCTTCTACAACATCGTCCAAAATGGCATCAGCAAAGGCCAAACATCAGCGCATGGTTACTCGCGCGGGTAGTAGAATTGCATTCCGGAGCAGATGGTCTTACGCGCGTGGTGGCCATAAAAACAGAAAAGTCGGTATTAAAACGTCCGATCGCAAAATTATCCCCCTTGCCGGTATCCAATTCGTCGAACGTATCGCAAACATAAACATTGGACTATTGAACTTTTGAAATATAAACAGCCGTGAAATAAATGTGTATGAACTTATAAATACATGAATTATAAACCCCATAAAACTTTCCCCGTATATATAAGCAACCCCAATAAGCAAGGTCAACGCACCCAACTCACCTAAAAGCATATCCCCCTCCGGGTGAAGTGAAGGCACAATACCAGCTAAATATTCACATTAAATTTACCAGCAATCTGTTAAACAAACTCTAATGCAACCGTTTTTTATCATTTCTTTGGGTGAGAAACCTCACGATCTAGCATCGATATGTGCACAATCCAAGAAAGGCATCTGAACCAAACATTATTGCGCAAAATGACCGCTCAACACATTAGAACTGCACATGTAGATGTCCACAAGAACACCTCAATAATCATAATCTACATATGAAGTCGATGACCGCAGCTGTAACTCATCCACACTGAACATCACTAACTCGACATCCTGAGGCGGGGAGCATGTTGCTGCACAACAAACTTATAGAAGGAAAACCAAAACACTTCACACATTTGACACCTTAGAGGCAAATTAATAGGCTTTGTGCATTGAATTACCAAGTACAACATGGATTAATAGTAAGTTGCGCGTGCAACTAACATATTGCAAACTTGGTGGTTCAATGAACATTAGCCAATTCGATTTATACAAAAATTAAAGTTATTTTACTAAGCACACGCGAAACTTAACCACACACGATGTAAACATGTCGAAAAACTAATGTCAAATATGTGAAGTAATAAGCTAGGCCAGTTGTAATGCATGCTATCTCTCTCCCATCCATCATAAAGCTTATTGCTTACAACATGTAAAACAACTACGGCTGAATTAATGATGGCCGAATTAAGGAAAGAGAAAGGATGCACTACATGAATAGATGCTTTACAGTCTAACTACAAGGCTTTCAATAGGGGGCATTGATCACATTGTCTATCTATGTATTATCTTTTGTATGTAAATGTAAGAGATCATGTTCAGAAAGTTATGGTAAAGTTTATTGAACTCGGCACACATTGTACAAAAGATCAGCTGGAACTTGTATATAGAAACAGAGGTTTCATTTAACGTAGCTTCACTAATTTTGTCACTCTTTCCCTTTGAGTTAACAAGAAAATATCAAGTGTCACGACCTAATTTAGCTTTCAATAAATAAAAGTATTTGTAACGTATCAGAAATACGGTGTTAGAGTTTCCCTCCAAATTTCTTTCAACCACAACTTAAGGTTGCAAAGTTACCTTCATTCGTGGTTTGGACTAACAGCTTAAGTCCCCTTTCAACTACACCTTACGGTTGCAAGGTCCACTTTCTTTTGGTTTGGACTAACAACTTAAGTCCGAAACAACATATTTTCTTTTTCTTGTTTTAATGAATATTAATAATGATCTAAACGATTACTCTTCCATTCTCTATCATAACAAATCGAACTGTGATAAGGTATTTACTAACAGCACTTATTGTAATAATAAACTTGTTGTTGTCCACCAGAACGTGAGAAGTTTAAGAGAGAATTTTTCTTCTCTTGTTACCCATCTCGATTCCTTTTCATGCATTCCAGATATCGTTTTTGTTTCTGAAATTTGGATTTATGGCTTCAAAATAAATGATTACCATTTGCCAGGTTTTAAATTCTTTGCGAACCCTAATCAAAGTTACGCTGCAGGTGGTATCGGGTGCTTTATTAATGAACAACTCAGAGTTATTGAAGCAAAGAGTGTAGATTTTAATAGTGCAGACATTCTAAAAGTTTCTATTCAATTTAACAATATCGAATATGTTTTTCTGTGTGTCTATAGGTTGCACATGTTTAGTGTTGTGACGTACGTAGAAGAATTTTCGTATCTGTTAGACAACCTAAAATCCAAAAAATTAAGTATTTTGGGTGATTTTAATTTAAACATATTGGAAAACAGTGATACTGTTGGGAACTATTTGGCTCTTTTGGCATCACACGGTCTTTCCAACTTCATAAATGAACCTACGAGGATGGTGTCAGGTAGATGCCTAGATCACATTTATGGACATTTATCTAATTTCTCCTTAAGCGACTGTGAGAAGTGTTTATTCGATCTCAAAATTTCTGATCACTCTATGAAAGGGTTGTTTATAGACTCCACCCGTATGAAGAAAAAGAGTAGAATTCAAATTTCATCCAAAACAGCCACAAAAATTGACCTCGTAAAGCTAAAAAACAATCTTTCCTTTGAGTTTTGAGATAACGTTTATTCGGAAAGCAATCCATCAGCTGCCTAATCACTTTTTATTGATCGTCTCTCTAAGCATATTTCCAAGTGCACTTCCGTTCTGCCCTTGAAAACATCTCATAAAAGACTTAAACCTTGGATTTCCATGCGAGTTCTTAACAAGATAAGGTACAAAAATAAGCTTAGAATCAAGTGTTCGAACAACCTCAGGCTGAGTAATAGGTATAAGAAAGTAACCTCTCAACTTAAAAAAGAGATTCCCATCTGCCGCGACAATTATTGTCGTAATCAGTTTCTTTTTGCTAATGATAATATAAAAAGTGAATGGCAGGTAGTCAACAATATTCTGAACCAATCCTCATCTTCTAAGCAACCCATTGCTATTCGTGTAAATGACTGTGTAATTACTGATGCATTTGACATTGCTAATGCCTTCAGCAAATACTTTACCTCAATAGCTAGTAATTTACCAGCGCATGCAGGCCAACGTATCTGTGGTTTGTGCCCGGTTGTTTTTGTGAACCGCTGCAGAGGAATAGTTTTGCTTTTGAGCCTATAACTGCCTTCGAACTTTTCAATTCAATTCAATTCAATTCAATTCTTTATTCAATTTTCAGTTCTTATTTGTTTACATGATAATTCTGCGAAGCCCTTAAGAGGCTTTTCTGCAGAAGGTTGTTTTTTTTAAAAAGATATATTACAATGTATTCTTGGCAAAGTAAATAAATAAATAAAAAGTTTGAAAATTTATAAATTCTTAAGATAAGCTTTATAAGATATTAATTTTAGTGCTTATTGATATAAAACAAGTTTAATGGAGATTTAATAAAACGCAGTGGACATTATGTATTCAATAGATGTTCTTTTATAAGTTTTTTTCTAAGGCCCTCTGATGAAACGTTGTGTAATTCCCTGGGTAGTCTGTTGAAAACGTTAGGAATTATAACTGATAATTGTTGTCTGCCATATGAATTGTTGTATCGTGGTGTTTGCAGGAAACCTTGTGCTCGACGTCTGGTGTTAACATCATGTTCGAGAGGCCGCTTATACTGTTGATCATAGTAGTATTCCTCAATAACTGTGAATTCAAACAATTGCTTAAGACTTAAAAGTCCTAGCTCTGAGTTTAGCGTTCGGGTATTTCTTCGCCAATGTGATCCACATTTCGCGCGTGCTAAAATTTGTAAAATCTGGTTCTGCAGTCGTTGTACATCCATCAAGTAACCCAAAGTCGTATTGCCCCATGCTAGTATACCATATCTTAGTACAGACTCCACTAGTGAAAAGTACACTTGCTTCAGGACAGTATAGTTGGTGTAGTTGCTTAGGTGATGCATGGCATAGACAGCTCTCCGAAGTCGTTTGCACAATTGTGCTAAATGTAGATCCCATTTGAAGAAACAGTCCAGTTCTACCCCAAGGTATTTGTAACTTCTTACATTTTCGATGATGTCTGTGCAAGCATCATTCGGGTTCAGATGTTCTTCTTATGCGTTGTAGTGCAGACAACGTACGTGGTGAAGTTTAATTTGAATTTTGGTTCTGAATACGCTCGAAGGTCTGATATGCATTAACTTAGTTTTTTTGCATTGATGACAAGTCCAAAATCGTGGCACCAGCGGACTAACAAGTTGAACTCCGACTGTATAATTTTAGTTGCTATTGCTATATCTTTGTGGCTTACTACGATTGCCGTATCATCCGCATAAGCAAATCCCACACTTTTTCGCAGAACTTTTAACAAATCGTTTACGTATATTATAAATAACAGCGGCCCTAAAATTGAGCCTTGAGGCACTCCGTATGTTATTGGTTCTTGCTGACTGTAGTTATTTAAGACTTTAACTTTAAGTCCACGATTTCTTAAATAGCTTCTAAACCAGTCCAAAATTGCTCCTCGAACTGCAATGTTTTCTAGTCTCTCAAATATTCTGCCATGTGATAGGGTATCAAAAGCCTTTTTAAAATCTATGAAAATGACCAGAATATTATGGTTTTTGTTAAGATTGGTATTGATCAAATTAGCAAATTGCGCTAGAAGTTTATTCGTGTTTTTGTTTTTTGTGAATCCGAATTGGTTTTTGTTAATGATCCTGTTGCGATGAATATAATCCTTTAGTTTATCGGCCATAACTTCTTCCAATAATTTGTCGATAGCTGGAAGGATGGAAATAGGTCTATAGTTAAGGACGTCCGTTTTTGATCCTGCTTTATACAGTTATCCACAAAAGTCTGCGTACAGCGATGAAACTTTGGAAAACAGAGGCGTTGTGTCCAAATAGTAAATAATGTATCTTTCAAATTGCAATATTTCAGTAAAAGAGCATTAAACCCATTCATTTTGAACAATATTTATATATTTTTTTTTACTTTCTTAAGAAAAAGTTAACAAAAACAAAAAAAAAGTCATTAAATTCATTCCATAAAAGTTTGCGTACAGCTACAGATTTTCCTTCCCAGAATTCCGTTTAAGTAACGGGACATTTCTTTTTGCAGCATATGAATAAGTTGCGTGGTTGTCTGCTTGTAGTGCTTGTAGAGAGAATAGTTTTCTTTGAAATTCGGTTAAAATTAATTCAGAAAATGGGAAAAAAAGAATTAAGTGTGTCTGAAAGGCAGTTGATTTTGAATTTATACATACAGCAGCAAAAGTCGTACTCTCAAATATCTGAAATAACTTCAAGACCCCGGTCAACGATCCAGAGAACAATAAGTCACTTTAGGGATGAAGGTGAAATTGAGTCAAAGCCAAGATCTGGGAGACCACCGAAGCTAACTCTGAGGGATAAGCGGGCGATCAAGCGGATTGTGGAGCAGGAGCCCTTCATTAGCGCCCAAAAGACAAGTTCGCATCTCGAAATTTACAGTAACACCACAGTGCATCCAGAAACAGTACGAAGGGTCATCGTCGATATGGGATTTAAGTCGTGCACACCCAGAAAAAAAACCTTTGGTGAATAAAATTAACCGTCAGAAACGTCTCATGTTCGCAAAGGAATACGTGAACAAATCTGCAGACTTCTGGCGCAAGGTTATATTTTCGGACGAGTCAAAATATAACATTTTTGGTTCGGATGGCCGCTTGAGAGTCTGGCGACGTTAAAACAATGCACTAAATCCCAAGTATACCGTCAAGACAGTGAAACGTGGAGGTGGAGGTTTGATGGTATGGGGCTGTATGTCTGCATCGGGGGTCAGAAAGTTGGAAATAATCGAAGAAATCATGGACCAGTTCAACTACATTGATATCCTCAAAAGAAATTTAAGAGACAGTGCTGAAATACTGGGAGTCTCGGATGATTTTTACTTCCAGCAAGATAATGACCCAAAATATACGGCCCATAATGTGCGTATGTGGCTTTTGTTCAACGTTCCCCACATGCTGCGAACGCCCCCGCAGAGTCCAGACCTCAAGCCGTTGAGCACCTGTGGGATACATTAGAACGCAGGATCCGAACGCGTGAGATTCGGAATAAAATGCAACTTAAGGAAGCCTTACTAGCGGAATGGAGAAATATTACTAGTTCGTGTACAGAAAAACTAGTTTCTTCTATGCAAAACCGTTTGAAGGAGGTAATTAAGAAGAAGGGATATCCGACAAAATATTAACCATAAAAGTAAAAAGAAATAATTACTTTTTATTCAATTGAACTAATGTTTTCCATTTTATTTCAGTGCTGTACGCAAACTTTTGTGGAATGTATTTAATGACTTTTTTTTCTTTTTGTTAATTTTATCTTAAGAAAATAAAAAAAAATATGAAAATATTGTTCAAAATGAATGGGTTTAATGCTCTTTTACTGAAATATTGCAATTTGAAAGATATATTATTTACTATTTGGCCACAACGCCTCTGTTTTCCAAAGTTTCGTCGCTGTACGCAGACTTTTGTTGCTTTAAACGTTGATTTTTCGTAAGCTTCTTTAAATATACGCAAGAGTTCGTCATAGAAGTCGTTAACGTCAGTTTTTTGGAAAGTTTCATCCCAGATTACACTTTGAAGATGTGTACTTACAAGAATGTCATTTATCTTAATGAGTTTATCATCACTTTGTGTACCGTTAGTAGTGTTGTTTGTTATACCACAGGATAGCGAATAGTGGTCTGAGATGCTGTTTTCAATAACTGCAGATATAACCTTTTCATCTTTCAAACGTACTAGACAGTGATCAATTCTGCTGCTACTTCCACTAGCTAAATCAACTCTGGTATTAGCCTGGATTATATTTTCTAAACCGCTTGAAGCTATCATACTTAAATAATTATTTACAGTAGTGCTATTAATCTCATTTAAATTTATATTCATATCGCCTATTTGACGAGTTTCCTTCTTTTATCAATGCTATCAATTTGTTTTCTAGCTCTTCTATAAAGTTTGGTACACTTAGTTTCGGTGGGCGGTAGACAGCGATTAAATCTAATTCATCTGAGTTTATCTTCAGTTTTAGTTGTATGTTTTCATGTGGGGGTGGACATTTTGGAGGGAAATGGGTATCGCATTAGTTAAAAAAAAACAGAGTACTTGCACTGCCCGTTCTCTGATCCACTCAGGCCTATTCCAGATATTTATTTGAATGGAACAGTGCTTCCCAAGTGCGAAAAGTTCAAATATCTGGGATCTATGATCAATAGCAAAGCAACTTGTGATGACGACATCAATCATCGTGTAAGCGTGTAAACGTAGGGTGGATGAAGTGGCGAGAAAATTCCGCTATCTTCTGTGACAGAAAAATGTCCCCTAAGTTGAAAGGAAGGCTCTACACCGTAGTTGTACGTCCAGCGCTCACATACGGTTCACAATTTTGGACGATGTACAAAAAGTATGAGAGTAAATTAACGGCAGCTGATATGAAGATGCTTCGCATGACAGCAGGAGTGACAAAGCTTGATCGAATAAGAAGTTCGAATATCCGTGGAAGCTTTCACATCAAGTTGGTATTGCCACGTTCAAAGAAGAGATCATTTGAACCCTATGAAAAAGGCAATATCAATGCGCGTTCCAAAGACATCGCGATGTAGGAAAGGCAGGCCTATAAACGCCTGGATCAGACAAATGCGACGACATCGGCATTTCATTGGCCTTAGTAACCGAGTGATCCAAAATCGGCAGGCCTGCCGATATTTTCTGAGGTCAAATAAGCGAACCCCACAGGCGGATCAGTAGAAATGCGGTGAAGTGGGAGGGCTATGATCTCTTGTTTTCGGATCATAGCCTCGCTGATAAAAGGAAGAAGAGGAAGAAGTTTTCATAGAAAAACGTATTAAACTTAATCTTCTCCAAAAAGATTCCTGTTTTAACAAAAATAGCAATTAAAGGCAATTAGTTCACTAAAGAACTCTAATGCTTGCGGTTGTGATGGCATCTCGAATATTCTTTAAAAACGCATTGGTTACTTTGTAGTGGACGTTTTAGCTGTTATTTATAACCGCAGCATATTTCTAGGTGTTTTTCCTGACGAACTCAAATGTGCCGACGTAGTTCCTCTCCTTAACAAAGGCTCCGCAGAAATATTGAGTAATTATAGACCAATCTCACTTCTTCCTGTGTTTAGCAAACTCTTCGAAAAGACTGTTAAAGTGAGGATTTGATCTTTCCTAAACAAATCAATGTTTTTTTAGCGCGGTGCAGTTTTGCTTTCAACAGGGGAAATCCACTGAAGACGCCCATTTGCGTTTTTGTTCTATTATTCTCTCTAATCTCGATTCAAAAAGGTGCACTGCTGGGCTTTTTGTAGACATTCCAAAAGCTTTCGATATGGTGAACCACGCTATCTTGTTGGAAAAACTTGAAAATGCTGGAATTCGTGGCTTTATGCTCTCCTGGGTTAGGTCATATCTTTCTAATCGATCTCAAAGAGTGAAGATTGGCGAAACCAGGAGTGAATTCCAGTTTTACAATTTGGGAGTTCCTCAAGGCTCTGTACTGGGTCCTATTTCGTTTCTCATTTATATAAATTCTCTGTTCGGATTATGCTTCAAAGGCACACTTACTGCCTTCGCTGATGATGTTGGCTATTCTTATGGTTCTGAAAGTGCTTTAGATTTGATATCGGATATTAATTGGGACCTACATTTATTAAGGATCTGATTTTCCGAGCACAGATTGAGTATCAGCTCTAAACAAAAATTATGTTCTTCAATTTATCCAACCAGATCCGCACTAATGCTGAAGTTTACTTTCACGCACCGGATTGCCTAAAACTTAAACTGGAAAATTGTTCCTGTGCCTCTGCTCCTACGTTTTGTAGTACTCTCAGCTGCAGTGATAAGTGGTTTTTGATTGAGAATGTGGAGGAGTTTAAGTACTTGGGGCTAACTATTGATTCTAGGATGACTTTTGCTAAACATACAGAGTCCCTGAGGAATTACTTTCGTTATACTCTCTGTCATTTCTTTTACCAGAAAAATGTTTGTTCTAGCAAACTACTGAGAACCATATATTATGGAATTTTACATTCGAAGCTACAATATGGTATTTCGTGTTGGGGTGGAAGTCATTTAAATAAAATTAAACCACTTTTAATTCTGCAAAAGAAAGTCTTAAGAATTATGTGCCGGAAGCACCGTCGACATCCTAGTTATCCGTTGTTTCGTGATTTAAAAATTCTTCCAGTTCGCCATCTTTATTGTTTTAAAGTGTTAAAGACTTTCTTCATGAGATCGGGAAATCGTAACTACAGAATAATTTCTGACTATAATATACGTGGAAATTTCTCGAATTTAGTCCCTCCCACAGTCCTTAAGAGCTCTAACGGTTTCTGGAAGGTTTGAAAAATGTGTAAAGCAATGGCTCTTAGATCTAGATTATGCTAGTTTAGAATCCATATTATCTGACGTTCTGGTGTAACTACGTGTACTCTTTTTTTTATTACATTTATTTTAATTTTTTTTAATATTTTTTTTCCCTTTTTCTCCTGTTTTTTGGATCTTGCTACTTTCTTATCGCATCTAATCACATACTATCTTTCACTTTTCGTTATTGCATAATTTTTTGTTTTTTTGCCTTACAGCAAATAAATTCAGTTGTCCCACCCACCCATTGAAGTGGCATTTGATACTATTTAAATACTTGAAGTATATATAAATAAAAAATGTCATTATAATTATTTCTGAAATCCTTATTACTAGAACTTATGTATTATGTATTATAATTTTGTATGAAATAAATCTAAATCTAAATCTAATCTAAATCTACTCTTAGCATATGGGCCAGGAGCTGCGGTCTAAAGGTTAATCCCCAAAAAACCGAACTCGTACTTTTTACGAATAAGAGGAAAATACCGGAGTTTAGTACACCTTCTGTTGATGGTATCCCACTCAGATTGCCCAATAGCGCAAAATACCTGGGCCTTGTACTTGACAAAAAGCTCAATTGGAAGTTTAATATAGAGGAAAGAATTAAGAAAGCAACAATAGCCTTTTACTCATGTAGTAGAATTTTTGGTAGAACCTGGGGACGCTCCCCCAAAATCATACTATGGATGTATACGGCTATAGTGACACCCATACTGACTTACGGCAATCTAGTATGGTGGCCAGCTGTCAAAAAATCCACCAACTTAAAGGCAATCACCAAAGTTCAAAGACTAGCGTGCATTGGCATCACCAGTGCAATGAGGACAACCCCAACCGCAGGACTCGAGGCTTTCCTAAACCTGCTACCGCTAGACATCTTTATACGAACATCAGCAGCCATTAATGCTATGAGAATAAGTCAGTCAGCGAACTGGAAACCAAGCAGAACATGCCCGTAACGGATTACATGACGCCATATCTACCGCCTACCCTAGCAGAGAAGATTGGAAAAGCGTTCATATACCTAATGCCGAATCTATAGCCATCTACACAGATGGTTCAAAAATGAGCACTGGTGTAGGATCAGGTATCTTCTCCAACCCTCTAGGTGTACCAAAATCCATACAACTTCCAGACCACAGCAGTGTTTTCCAAGGAGGAGGTCTTAGCAGTGGCAACAGCCGCCCGTGAGTCTGCGGTAAAGGCAATACCGCCAGAAGTTATCACCATCTTTATCGACAGCCAGGCAGCTATAAAAGCGATTACTGCCATAGAAATTAAATCGAAGCTTATGAAGTGTTGTCGACAAGAGCTCAGGGTTCTTGGAACACAGCACAAGGTATCGCTCTGTTGGGTCCCTGGACACGAGGGTATCCTAGGCAATGAGAAAGCCGACGAGCTGACGAGAATCGGCTCAGCAGCCCCACCAGAACAAGTTGACCTCCCTGCGTGTATCTGGCCTTGCACACTCAAGCTCGCTGCAGGAAATAAAGCCACTGAGGAGGCGAACACAAGATGGAACTCCATGGAAACTTGCGCCATCAGTAGGAAGCTATGGCCATCTTTCGACAAAGCAAAGACCGAGAGAATCATCCGTAAAGATAAGAAATCCCTTCCCACCCTCGAGCGCATCATCACGGGGCACAACACTCTGCGGTACCACTTGAAGAAACTACGCCTGACGGAGGAGAAACTCTGTAGAGGCTGTGGTGACGAGGAAGTTTTTGAGGACACAACCCACTTCCTGTGCCACTGCCCGAGTCTTCAACACTCCAGGAAAAAGTTCCTTGGTAAATATTTCTTCCAGGATCTCGAGGAACTCTCTGGCGTTTCAACAGAAAAGATGTTGATCTCCATCAAATCGTCAGGGTGGTTTGTATGCAGAAATGAAGTAAGTGCCTGAGTTAGTAGTTTTTAGTTTCATTGGGTAAGGGATTACTTTTTCCCCCATGGGTACCACAATGGGTCAACGCTGACCTGAGTGTGGCAGAGAGCGTCCCTCCCTGCCAGCCCACATACCCAAACTAACCTTCATATTTGGGAGAAGAAGACCACCAGAACATCTCAAACTGTGCAACCCAGAGTAGATTCTCCCAATTGTTGTTGAAATGGTGGAAATGGCTGGGAATTCCACTATCAGTATAGACTGTTTGAACCCTGTCCCTGAGATAGTTGTGTACCAAACGAAGAGCTGTACTAGAAAACATAAATTTATTCTTCAATTTTGACATTAATATTGGGTGATCAATGCAATCGAAAGCTTTTGAAAAGTCTAGCATTAACAATAAACCAATTTTGTCTGAATCCAGTTCCATACGTGGGTAGTGTAGTGTAGTAGTGACTGTAGTGACTTTAATCACTACTGATTCACAGCTATGCTTATTACGAAAACCAGATTGCCACACAGAAATCATATTATTGCTATTCAAGTAAATAAGCATTTGACTTTGAATTATTTTTTCGAAGACTTTCGATAGAAAGGGCAACAAGCTTATCGGTCTGAAATCCGCTGGAACAGTGGGACTTGCGTTTTTAGGAACTGGAATAGTTTTAGCTTCCTTCCAGTCTGTTGGAAAGGTACTACTACAAATGCATACATTAATAACATGGACTACATACCCTACGATTATAGGCAAGATAAGTTTAATAAACTTTGGTGACATATTATCGGGGCCTACAGCATCAGATTTAACAGAACGAATGGCATTTTAACAAACTTCCACATCAATACAATTGAAGGAGAACGACGTGTTTGGATTAAGGTTATCCGAAGTGGGTTCGGGCATAGAAGAAGAACGGGCGAAACTTAGGACAAAGTGTGACATCATAATATCAGGGCTTAAAGAGCACTTTGACATGTTTTTAGTCCCAATTATGCCTACGTCTCTTATGTTCTTCCACAGTTGCTTTGAACCTTGTGATGGATCAAGTTTCTCAAGTAGATACGACTGCTTGGATGAGCGTATAAGAGCCACGACCTTATTCTGAGCGAAACAGTATTGCCTTCTATTGTACTCAGACAGACTCCTTTTGTACCTTCTAAAAAAACTTTCTCTTTCTTGGATGAAAAGTTTTATTTGACTATTATACCATGGGCAATTTAACGGTTAAATTATCTTGGTTATCAATGGGACGCAGTTGTCATATAGCGAGTTGACTAAAGTGTTTAATTGCAAAACTTTATTATCTATGTCTGGGGTATAATATATATCATTCCAGTTTAAGGAACTGCTATACCGTCGGAGTCCCTCATAATCAATGTTACGAAATGACCTGTAACTAATATATCGGAAAGTATATAAGTTAACTACATCGAACTTGAAAGAACAATAAATAATATCATGAATAAATTCAGATGTGGGTCTTACTTGGTCGTTCCCTAGCACTTTAGATATAGAAGTTGTTAAGAACATTTCAATTAGCGACGGATTCTCCACTGATTTAAAGCAAGTAGGCCAACGTGTATTCACAATGGATAGACTCATTAGATTACAAAAATAAAGAAAAATTCTTGCTAGGCTATTGTTAACGAGAATGTTTACATTGAAATCACCGCCAATCAAAATGTCCTTATATTTAGGGACTAAATTCTGTAACGTGTCCTCAAGTCCTTCAAGATTGGCCTCGCAAAAATTATGAGGCAGAGAATACACGACTACCAATAAAAACTTTTCATTATTGTCGTTACTGATCTCAACACACAAGAACTGAATGTTCGACTTACTTGAAGAGTATATAACTTTTGCCGGTATACAATCCCTAATATACATGCAAACGCCACCTCCTATCCTATCAACACGATCGTTCCTAAACAATTTGAAACCTGGAGGATGCACAAGTTGTGAGTGAATATCTTTGTAGAACCACGATTCTGACACCATAACCACAACTATTTTTGAAGTGCTAAGTATTTGGTACAAAACTGCATATTTAGATCGAATGCTACCAGGATTTGTATGACAAATATTAAGCCCAGTATGCGCACTACACACCACATTGAGAACGACCCTAACAATGTCAGGATTTAAACCTAAGACCATAATAAAAAGACCTAAACATATCAGATAAAGCCATCACCAAATCAGAGGAAGCGGTCTCCACAAACACAGAAGCCAAAGAACATCTATTTAAAGCTATAAGTAAGAAAATTATCGAACTGCCAGGTTTGTCTATTCTTAAGTTCCCGAATATCATCGCTATCATAAAAAAGAAGAGTGACCGAGCTACGTTAATAGAATCATAATTTCATTTTAATTCCTTTAATTATGCATAAACAGAGACAAATCAACAAAACAATTCAATACGTTAGAGTAAATTAATTAATTAAGAGCGAACATGTGAGCTAACATGGAGAAAAATTAATAGAAAAACGAAATAGAGACCTTATCGGCTTTAAAGGAGTAACAAAGGGACTCTATGGGATCGGTTTCTTGATAGCAGACAAATGGAAACGAAAAATCGAAAAAATCAACTTCTATAACGAAAGAATAGCAGCTTTACAAATAAAAGTAGCCAATACAAAATTCTCAATAATACAAGCGTATGCTCCAACAAAAACAGCACCGAATGAGGTTTTAGAAAAGTTCTATATGGATATCGATCATGCTTACAATGAATATAAGACCGAATTTATGTGTGTTATGGGCGATTTCAACGCAAAAATGGGCATGAAAAGAGAAAATGAAGATCCTATAATGGGGAACTATGGTTACGGAGAAAGGAATGAAAGAGGTGAAAAACTAATCCTCTGGCTATGGCAACATAAACTTTGTGTGGGAAACAGTCTATTTCCGAAAAAATCAAAAAATAAATGGACTTGGAAGACGCATAATGGCTATGGAATAGTAAAAAATGAAGTAGATTTTATTTTGGTGAATAAAAAGTCTATTCTTCAAAATATATCGGTCATAAATAACTTTGCCTTTGTCAGTGACCATAGGCTTGTAAGAGGCACATTTAACATCAACCATAAAAGCAAAGCGTATCACAAGCAACTACCCAAAAGAAACATTCCAAAAGTGTTGGATGAAGAAAGTATACGGCTATATCTAGAAAATCTCGAACAACACTGCAGCCGGGACGTTCTCGATAAATCTAACCTGCAGAAAGCATATGACCAACTTGAGTCAGGGATCCTTAATGCAGCAGAAAACAGCATTGTAAAAAATTCAACAACAAAAATAGACAAACTCACTGAATCAACTAAGAATCTCATCAAAGAATAAGAAACAAACATTACGGCAAAAATGCGAACTTTCAAGCACGGAAAGAATAAAACTTTACCAACTTAAAAAATATTGCAAGCAAGCGACAAAAAAAGATATCCAGAATTATAACAACCGACTTGTGAAACAAATTATAGAAAACAGCAAATAAATAAAAAACGTACATAAAGAGCTGAATATTGGAAAAGAGTGGATAGTGAAGTCAACAAAAAACAAGAAAAACATGCAAAGTAGACAAGCAATAAATAATACAGCCACTGAATTTTTTGAATCACTTTACACTTCAAAAAATAGCTTGGTACAAACACAAAACGAAGCAGTTGATATAGATGAGCACGATGAAGAAGTACCAAATGGAAAATTTTGCGGAAATGATGATGAGCTGAAATGCTTAAAATAGGAAGTGATAAATTAGTCTTTAGTCTCACCAATCTATTTAACTGGGTCTTAGATATAAAACAAATCTCAACTCAATGGAAAGAGTCTACTATTATCATTTTGCATAAAAAGCGAGACATAGCAAATATAAACAACTACCGACCCATTAGCTTAATATCGGTCATATATAAGGTTTTCGCAAAGTGCATCTTCCGAAGAATCCAAAAAACCTTAAACGAACAACAACCAAGAGAGCAGGCTGGCTTTCGCCAAGGTTTTAGCACTGCGGACCACCTACAAACAGTCAACCAAATAATCGAAAAGTGTAAAGAGTACCACCAGAGTTTAAATTTGGCATTCATCGACTTTAACAAGGCATTCGATACAGTAGAGCACGTGGTAATATGGAAATCACTCAAAAATCAAGGCATATGCAACAAGATAATCAGAATTATTAGAAATATATACTAATATACGAATGCAACTGCTAGAGTATCTTTAGAAAGTAAAGGAAGAATATTCAGTTTAAACCGAGGAGTTAGACAAGGTGATCCACTCTCACCCGCATTTTTTTCCGCGATTTTAGAAGATATTTTTAGATCAATTAAATCGGATTCATTAGGACTAAAAATAGATGGCGAATACCTCAATAATTTGAGATTTGCAGATGACATTGTGCTTGGAACAACAACAACAGAAGACATTTTTTTTTTTTTTTTTTTCCAAGGGTAGGTGAAAATCTTCAAGAAGACACTATGAGGATCGACAGCGCGTGCTCATAGTAGTGTGGGATTCTAACCCACTAAAAAACCTCCCTTCAAAACAGACTTGTTTTCATTTTTTACTACAACTAAGTTTTCAAGTAGTTTTCATTTCACGACATAATGACGTTTTGCAGGTGCCTTCCCATTAGAAGTTCCTGCTAGTTCCGCAGTTTGGACGCGGTTACTTATCGCGCTAAGTCTAAAGGTTTGGTTCTTTGTAGACGGCGTAGTAAATTTCTTTCATCCAAAACTTGGAGGACTGTAATATTTACGTGACTTTCTAGTCGACTTTTATGCTTTCTCGCGTAGTTTTTGATTTCGTCTTCTATAGTTTTAATGCCAAGATCTCTGTGGATATCGCTGTTTCTGATATACCACGGCGCATTAATAATACCTCTTAGTACTTTGTTCTCAAAAGTTTGTAAAATTTTAATATTACTTATTTTGGTACAGCCCCAGAGTTGTATACCATATGTACATACGGGCTTTAGCACTTGCTTATATAAAAGCAGTTTGTTCTCTATATTAAGCTTGGAATATTTTTTTTTAACCAATACATTTCTCGATATTTACTATCTAGTTCTTTGCGGTTTTTTCTTAACGTGCGTTTTCCATTTCAGCTTTGCATCAAGTGTCATTCCAAGATGCTTAGCCTCGTTTGCAAACGGAATTTGAACCGAGTTTGAAAAGATCGGCAAATTATTTATTTTCCTATAAGTAAAAGTTACATGAACAGATTTGGTCTCATTAAGCGCGATTCGCCAAACCTTTGTCCATTCATTTACTCTATCCAAAGCTTCTTGCAGTTTTTCTGTACTATCTTCGACCGTTTTACCTACTGCCAAGATGGCAGTGTCGTCGGCAAATGTAGCTAGCTCAGTGCCTTCTACTTGCGGTATATCACGGGTGTATAATAGATACAAGACTGGACCAAGGACGCTTCCTTGCGGCACGCCAGCCATTATCTCCCTGAAATCCGAATATTCATTTCCACATTTGACGCGGAATAGTCAATTCGTAAGGTAGTTCTTCAAAATATTATATAGGTGCTTTGGCAGAACTTGTCGTAATTTAAACTTTAAGCCTTCATGCCAGACCTTGTCAAAGGCTTGAGAGACGTCAAGGAATACGCTTGAACAAATCCTTTTTCCTTCAAGAGATTTTTCGATTACATGAGTTATTCTATGCACTTGTTCAACTGTAGAATGCTTACTTCTGAATCCGAATTGATGATCCGAAATGAGATGCCCTTCTTCTATAACCAGCTGTATTCGCCTAATCAAAATTCTCTCGAACACTTTGGATATGATTGAAAGAAGCGAAATCGGTCTATAAGACGTTTTTTCATTCGGCGGTTTTCTGGGCTTAAGGACCATTATGACTTCGGCCACTTTCCATTGACTGGGAACATATTCTAGTCTAAGCGCGGCGTTTATAATGAACAGAAGCTTCATTAGACCTTTTCTCGGAAGTGCTTTAAGAACCTCTCCCGTAATTAGGTCGTATCCAGGAGAATTCTTAGGTTTAAGTTTCTTTATTTCTTCCTTAAGTTCGGTTAGTGTTGCATTTCTTATTATACGATTGTCAATATACGACGTATTTATATTTTGAATAAGAGCCTGTCCATCAAGCGGTTTGAAAGTTTCTTCCAGGTGGGCGGCAAAAACTTGCGCTTTCTCTTTATCATGCCTGGCCCATTCGACTTGATTTTTCCTAATTGGGGCGGCTTGAATTTGAGGTTTTTTAATACCTTTTATAGCCTTCCAAAGCGAGTAATTAGAATCTTTTACTGCCGTTAAGCTTTCTAGGTGAGTTTGCATTTCATTATTCTTAAGGTCTTTAATAGATCTTTTTAATAAGTTACACAAACGGTTAAGATGTGCTTTATGCTGCGGAGCCCGAGTTTGTTGCCATTTTTTGCGCGCTTTCCTCTTCTCCTTAATCATCTCTTTTATTTCCTGCGGATAATTTGGAATGTAGCTGGCCGGCATTTTCTTAGGTTTCGGAGTATTCTTCCACGCGGCATTCTGTAGGATTTCGACGAAGCGATCAACTTCAACTTCAAGTTCATAGGGCGTTTTAAGTGGTACCCTCAGCTCAGTATTTGATTCAATATCTTTTTTGAAGCCATCCCAATTCGTTTTCGCGCTGGTTAATCTCGTCGGACCTACTTTTTTAACCAGAGCATCGCTTATCGTCATAATGATTGGAGAATGATCAGAGGAGAGATCAAAGCTTTCTTCAACTTTTATACAGTTGCCAGATATACCTTTAACAATAAAGAAATCGATCAGATCTGGTATCTTATTTCTATCAGTCGGCCAATATGTTGGTTTACCCGTCGAGTGAAAATCACAACTGTATTGCATACCCGCATTATAAAGCTTTCTACCTTTCTGAGAGGCGTACCTTGAACCCCAGAAGGGGTGTTTCGCGTTGAAAACGCCACCAATAATAAAATTTGGTTTAAGGAAGTCGAAGATGTTTGTGAAATCACTTTCTTCAAGTTTACATCGCAGTGGACGATATATAGACGAAATGTTGAAATCAAAATGTCTATTTCTAACGCGTACCGTGCTTACTTGCATTGCTTCTAATTCAATCTTTACTTCCGCTGAGTGTTCGATACATTCTTTTATAAACAAAGATGATCCGCCTCTGGATCTTTCCAATGGGTGGAAGGCGTGATACACGCTATATCCCCTTATCTTAACATTCGATTGCTTTGTCAGATGAGTTTCACAGACCAAGCATATATCAATGTCTTTTTCTCGTATAAGTATTTCTAACTCGTCGAGTCGTCGTATGAGCCCGTTGGCGTTCCATGTAAGAATTTTAAGCGTTTCTTTCATATACTGGTTGAAGTGCGCGTGTTATGAATGTTGGTTTCTAGTGCAACTAGTCTCTCGAAAATAAGTTTGTTTGTTGTGCATTGCTCTTCAAGTTTCGCAAGAATTATGGAAAAAACATTGGATACATGATCTTGTGAGCTACCTCTAACAATGTTTTCCAATGTCGCAGCTTGAGCAGGAGTCTTTACGTTAAAGCTTGGAGTATTTCTTGCTTTGATCTCCCGTGAGCTGTCGGTCTTGTACTTGCGATTAACTGATATCACCGCTTGAGCATAAGACTGCGCGCCAATATTCGAAGATTTAGTTCCTGTTACCTTTTCTCTACTACGATTGGGTTTTTCTTCGTTACCCGATCTTAAGGGAATATTGACCGATTTTTTATCTTTCGCTGCTTTTTTCGTAGCTATTTGGGGTCTAATTTTAGTTAGTTTTTCGCAGGGTGTTTTCCTTTACAGTTTATGCAAGTGGCTGGGGTTTGCTTATTTAGGTGACACTCACCTGAGAGATGTTTACCTGCGCATTTCACGCATCGCGGTTCTTTCTGGCAGTAAGTCTGCGTATGATTGAAGCCTTGGCAGCGCTTACACTGCGGGATCGATCTGGAGCTCTTACGCATAGGTTCGATTTTAACCACGATGTTTAGAATAGTCTTAATGCCACATATATTACATCTTTGTTTTCGACTTTATCAAAAGTTAGCATGAAAAGTGGAAGTCCACGCTTTACCATTTTTTCCTGATCTCCCTCCGACTGTTGCTTCTCCTTCTTGATAATATTGACTGCATCAAGAATTTTAAAGCCTTTGCCTTGAAGGTCGTTCATTACATCTTCTTTAGTGCACGAGGGGTGGAGACCCCTTGCTACAACACGCATTGGTCTTTCTAACTTATTTTCATAAGTATACCACTGCATCTTCTCGGCATTCAATTTTTGGGAGACTGCTCGGTAACCGTCGGCATCATCGACATTGATTCTCCACGTATTGTTTCGGAGAGATGTCACCTTAAATTTCGATGCCAGCGTTCCTTTAAGAAGGCAATGCAACTTATTATAGTCCGTAATTCCGACGACGTTTATCGGTGGCGGAGGACGTAATTTTATTTGTTGTGGCTTTTCTTGCAACTCCTTGCGCTTTGCATCTTTTCGTGGCTCGACTTCCGGTGAGGAACCAGCTTTTCGTTTTTTGCTAGGTCGTTTCTTTTTGATCCAATTCGTTTCACGTGTTAGCTCTTCTTCGTCCGTCTGATATTCGCGACTAGGTGAGCGATGTGGGCTAACTGTATTTTCTGTTTGTGGATACGAGTTTTTTAAGGCATTATTTTCTTGTCTGAGCAAATCGACCTCTTTCTTAAGCTCACGATGGAGTAGCTCCATTTCGGTAAGCTTGGTACGGAGTACGTCGTTTTCCTCCTCATTGCTTTTTGATTTCGCTGAGTCCCGTTTTTCACGCGCTTGCGCTTCCGGCGGACTTCTTTTTCCGGAGACGTTCGATCTTGTTGGTGGAGATCGAGATACCCTTGTACTTTTTGAGAATGGATTTATTAGGTGCAATAAATGGCTCTCCCCAGAATCCGTAGAGCCGACCTCCGAAGAGAGTGGATTTTCCAGTGTGCCTGGACTGCCACCTGGGGTATTAAAATCGTTAGTTTTGTTCATTGCATGTTTTTGTATACGCCATACTCGGTATACGGAGGGTGGATTTTAGTCGCCTCTTACGACAGGCATGCCTACCTCGGGTATATTCTGAACCTTACCCGAAGGGGGCTACCCAGAAGACATGAAGAAAATGGTACAGGATTGAGAAAAGGGATGCATCACGGCAGGTCTTACAATGAACACGGACAAAACGAAGTTAATGAGTCTAGACAAAAAAGAAGAGATTATCGTAAATAATAAGCCCATAGAATATGTCGACGATTACATTTATCTAGGCCAACTAATTTCGATGGAAAATAGAGAAGAAAAAGAAATCGGCCGAAGAGTTTCAAACAGCTGGAAGCAGTTTTGGAAACATAAACATATTTTTGATTCGAAACTTCACATTAACTCAAAGAAATATCTCTTCGATGCAACGATACTGCCCGTCATGATATATGGCTCACAAACTTGGCCCGTCTCGATCAAATCTGTACAAAAACTGGCAATAACACAAAGGGCAATGAAAAGAATAATTTTAAATATATCCAGACGACACCGAGTTCGAAATGAATCAATTCGTAATATGACAAATTTCTCAGATGCGGTCACAAAGGCAAAACAACAAAAATGGAACTGGGCTGGTCATGTAGCTAGACTGAGAGACAATCGATGGACTCAGAAGGCAACACAATGGATCACTAGAGATGGAACACGAAAACCAGGAGGGCAGCTAAAACGTTGGAGAGATGATATCTCAAAAATAAGCTCTACATGGGAAAGAATAGCCAACGACAAAAAGTTATGGAGAACATTGGGGGAGGCCAATTATGAAAAAATGTACATCAAATTAGTTTTTATAAAATTAAAAATTCTTAATCGAAGTACATTTTTTAACTATTTAAATGAATTTATGAATATGATATATGTGCAATAGAACTTAGATAGTAAACCACAAAATAAAATTTTGTAACTCCTTTCGGTTTCCCTGAGAACCTTGACACTAATGTGGATGGTTTTTGCTGTGGTAGATGTAGACGATTGATATGCTGGGGTGTACTATTAGATGTTGATAGATCTTGTTGTTGTCTTCGCACCGCATCACGCTGTCTTACAGTCTGAATGGCTTTATCTACTGTCAGTTCAGCTTCCAACGAAGTCGGTCAGACAGACGTCTATCTCTCACTCCAACCACCAAACGATACTTACTTACTTACTTACTTACTTAGGTGGCGCTACAGTTCGGGGTGAACCTGGGCCTCAACCAACAAGCCTCTCCATTTAGCTCGGTCTTTAGCTAATTGCCTCCAGTTGCGCACTCCAAGTTGGTCGAGGTCCCCTTGAACTTGTGCGCGTCACCTACGGCGATGATTCCCTCTACTGCGTCGTCCCTCCGGGTTAGATTCGAAGACTCTGCGGGCCGGAGCGTTGGTGTCCATTCGCTCTACATGTGCTAGCCATCTCAGACGTCCAATACGCAGTTTTTTGACTAGGTCGATGTCGCTGTACTGCTCGTATAGTTCGTGATTGAATCTTCTCCTCCAAAACCCGTCAACACAAATGGGACCGAAAATCTTACGAAGAATTTTTCTCTCGAAGCGACCAAGGATATCTTCATCCTCTTTTAATAAAGTCCATGTTTCAGCGCCGTAAAGCAGGACTGGGATGATCAAGGTCTTATATAGAGTCTCCTTAGTTGTTCGAGATAGGGCTTTACTGTTGAATTGCCTTATAAGCCCAAAAAAACAGCGATTGGCAAGAGTTATTCTTCGATTGATTTCTACGCTGATTTTGTTAGAAGAATTTATAGCAGAGCCCAGGTAGACAAAGTCCCTTACTACCTCGAAGTTATAGCTGCCCACGGTGACGTTTTGTCCAATTCGTCGGTGTTGGTTTTCCCTTCTAGTTGACAGCATATACTTGGTTTTGCCCTCGTTTATCGCCAAACCCATTTTGGCCGCTTCCGCCTCAATGCTTGCAAAAGCACCGGTGACAGCCCGCTGAGATCTTCCGATAATGTCTATATCGTCGGCGTATGCAAGCAATTGTACAGACTTGTAATAGATTGTGCCTCCGGTGTTGGCTTGTGAGTTCCGCACAATCCGTTCAAGTACAATATTGAAGAAGTCACCTTGTCTAAAGCCTTTTTTGACATCAAAGGTCTCGGTGAGGTCATTACCGACCTTGATGGAGCAGCGAGCGTTCTCCATCGTCAGCCTGCACAGACGGACAAGTTTGGCAGGGATGTCAAAACTAGACATGGCTCTATAAAGCTCTTCTCTATAGATGCTGTCATAGGCGGCCTTGAAATCGATAAAGAGGTGGTGAGTATCGATTTGGAATTCTTGGGTTTTCTCCAGAATCTGCCGAAGTGTGAAGATTTGATCGATGGTGGACTTTCCTGGTCTGAAACCGCACTGATAGGGTCCAATCAGGCTGTTGATAAAGGGTTTCAGGCGTTCACACAATATCGCAGAAAAGATCTTGTATGCGATGTTGAGGAGACTGATGCCTCTATAATTGGCGCAGTTGAGGGGGTCTCCTTTCTTGTGGATCGGGCAAACGATGCTGAGATTCCATTCATCAGGCATACACTCGTCTGACCAAATATTAGAAATGAGTTGGTGTATGCACTCTACCAATTCATCCCCAGCTGCCTTGAAAAGTTCGGCCGGTAAGCCGTCAGGTCCAGCAGCCTTGTTGGATTTTAGCTTGGATATTGCTATCCTCACTTCGTTTTGGTCAGGTGGACGGAAATTTTGACTATCATCGTCTATGTTGAATGGTTCATTCTGCCTGACAGCGGGATGTTGGTCTTCGTCGCCGTTATACAGTCTGCAGAAGTAGTTTTTCCATATTCTCAGCACCGACTGTGATTCTACTACGAGGTTTCCATTTTCATCTCTACAGGTTTCTGTACGGGTATTACTTCTCTGACACGTTCTTTTTACCTTTTGGTAAAACTTCCATACATTGTTCCTGGAGTATAGACTCTCGATATTCTCAAACGGGCGCTTCTCATGCTCTTTCTTCTTCTTTTGGAGAAGCCGATGTTCTTCCCGTCTCTTTTGCTCGTAGAGCTCACGAGCAGCTCTCGTCTTCCTTTGCAGCGCCGCTTTGTATGCCTCTTGTTTTGCTGCATGCACTTGCCGGCATTCTTCGTCAAACCAGGGGTTTCGCGGTGGTGGTCGAGCGAGACCCAACACATCAGTCGCGGCGTTTCTGATGGCATGTTGGCAGCGTTGCCACTGGTCTTCGGTACTTGATGCTGGCGGCATAGGGGTGATTGAGAGATTTCGGGATACGCGTTCAGCGAAGAATTTGGCGGTCTCTTGCGATTGTAGCTTTTCGACGTTAAATTTTCTCACAGTAATTCTTCTTTGTTGCCCAGATTGGGATATCCGCATTCGTACCTTGGCTACAACAAGGTAATGATCCGAGTCTATGTTGGCCGCTCGGAAGGTCCAGACATCCAGAATACTGGAATACTGGAATACCAAACGATGCCGTAACATTTCGTCTCATAATGTGGCATATCTACAATTTTCCGAAAGTAAATAGAGTGCAGTTATGAAATCTTCAATAGATTCCCCCTCTAGCTGACAACGGGAGTTGAACCTCGCTCGTTCATAACTGACGTTATGCTTTATTAAAAGCATAACGTCATTTACGCGCCGTGGCGTAAGTGGTTAGTGCGTCGGATCACTGCACGTGAGGTTTCGAGTTCGAATCCCAGAAAACACCAAAAAGTTTTTTCACGATCCCACCTCTCGCTAGCGTCTGACAAACATCCGAGAGTATTTTTGTCACGAAAAAGCTTCTCAAATCGCCGTTCGGATTCGGTATTAAACTGTAGGTCCCTTCCATTCGTGTGAAAAATATAACGCACACAACATGAGTGGTTGCGAGAAGCTAGGCCCTGGCACTTAAAGAGCTGTTGCGCCAAATATTGATGACGTTTAGGTTAATAATAAATGTTTATCAACGTTTTAGTTTAAAATCACTCGGTTTTAACTACGAACTTATGAACTTTAACGGAGCTCAAGTTTTCACAACTTTCCTCGATTCATATTCGTCACTCATTTTGAATTCATCATTGAATTCGATTGGGGTGAAGGGAGTTTCTGATTAATTGTCGCTCAGATCACTAATGAAATGTCTCAGCATGTAGATATAGAAATATCAGGAGTTTACAATAATGCTATTAAGTATCAGATGCCCAAGCGATGACTATCCACCTTGTCGTGGTGCTGGGGCTTAAATAGGGCCGAAGGTTTTTCTGCGGAGATGTGTCGGCTAGTGCTGGTGACTCCTAGACCACCTGAGGTCCAAAAAACCAAGAGATAGTTTCCCTTATTCTACAGGTGTTTTTTTTTTGTTGATGAAGGTGAAAATCTCGAAAGACACAGTGGGGTTAGAAACCCAAAGTAGTGCGGGACTCTAACCGCACTAAAACCACCTCCTTGATCATGACCAATCAACTAGTGATCGACAAAGATTTTATTTTCAACGTTAAGTCGGGTTTGAGAAGGTATTATAATTTAAATACGGGCTCTCGTAATTGTCAAAAAAGTTCATGGGGCTTGGTTCTTGTTAAACTACGAATATTATTTCGTACATTTAAGACACCGTCTATCTCAGGATTGATATGCATCTGCAAACGCTTGTTGTGACGCATTGCGTACTTTTTAATTGTATCTGCTACGGGGTCGATCTGCCAACCTCGATGCAAGTCACTATTTCTAATGTACCATGGGGCATTCACTATTCCCCGAAGGACCTTATTTTGAAATGTTTGCAACATTTGAACATTTATTTTCTTTGTGCAGCCCCATAATTGGATACCATATGTCCAAACGGGTTTTGATATCTGATTGTATTATAGGATTTTATTCTCAATGGCCAGTTCTGAGTTATATCCTAACAACCAATAAAGTTTTCTATATCTAATATTTAGGTCTTCTACTTTCTTTTTCACATGTTCCTTCCATTTCAGTTTAGCATCCAGATTCATACCGAGATAATTACCTGTGTTAGAGTAAGAAACTACTTGATTATTAATAGCCACGGGAAGAGTCGTTATTTTTTTTTTTGTAAAATTGATATGGATGGGCTTTGACTCATTAAGTTTAATTCGCTATCGCTGCGTCCAATCGCATATGGTATCTCGTTAATTGAATTTTGTAGCTTTTTTGTAGCTTTAGCCACACATCCATCTGTTGATAGAAGAGCAGTGTCGTCTGCAAATGTGGCTATCGTGGTATCACTCACACAGCATGCGGTATATCACTCGTATATAATAAATACAGGGTGGGTCCTAGAACCCTTCCCTGTGGAACACCTGCTTGTATTTCTTTAAGTTCAGAATACGCTGAGCCATAACGAACTCTAAAGAATCTATTACCTATATAAGATCTAAGGATCTCATAGTACTGTCTAGGTAGATCCCTATGAAGTTTATACTCTAAACCCTTATGCCAAACTTTATCAAAAGTCTGTGCAACTTCTTAGAATATTGCAGAACAAATTTGTTTTTCTTCCAGTGCCTTTTCTACAACATTAGTTATACGATGCACCTGGTCTATCGTCGAGTGTTTATTCCTAAGCCCGAATTGATGGGTAGGGATAAACTTTCTTTGCTCTATTGGGTCTACAGGTGGTGTGAGCATTTTTAAAACCGTGCCGAAAGATGAAAGGTTGGGGGAATATATATATATACACATAAAACCAACCAGTAACGAGCTCTAGTAAACAAAATCAATCGATTAAGGTTTTAAAAAAAATATTTATTTGACAATGCGTCTCAGTGACGACCAACTTAATTCTAAAGTACAATTTTAACTTACACTTCTACTTATAGGCTAAATATGTCTATTCATCGATTTACCAAATGTAAGAAAATATTCCAGACGGGAATATGGTATTACAGAAAATTTAAACAAATACACTTCAATTTTAATGTAATATGATAGCGCTGAGTCGATGAATCTGGGTGCGCGCATGCAAGTTCGATAACCTGAACTGCAGCGCGTGTGCTGACGAGTGCTATCATAACTTCTCCCTCCTCAAAGATCTGCGTCCCGTGGATTTATACAAAGTTGACATTGATTGGGTTCAGCTCGTACAATGACTTCGATGATTTTCCTAGCTCTGTTGGTGTTGAACTAGAAATTGGAACTATTGATATGGGTGGTGTTACTACATCAACTTTTCTGCTACTCTGTCTTCTACACTCTATACAAAAGATGACAAGACTTACAATGACAATAAAAAGTATAATGATGCTAGTATCTGTAATGATAGAGATTTTGTGATTAGTACTTAACTTTTGCATCTTTAAAACATTTTTCAAATGGAGTTCATGAAGATATTCTAAATTTAGTTTTACACTTTTTTCGGTAAGGTTGGTTTGCAAAATGGGTGGTAGGATATGATATGTCTTGACTTCCTTGTTGGTGAATTCACGTCCATTCAGTTGAATCGTATCATTGAAGAATTGTATCAGATAACTCCCGTTTAGGTGGCGTTCTGACCCTTGATGTATTAGGCTTCCATTGAAATTAGTCAAGAAGATTGTGTTCTCACCGATTTCTTCAATTACTGGGTTCCTGTTGTACTGGAGGTCGCATTCCGCATTCATTCCCTTCAGAAGTTGAGAAATGCAATGTTCCTTAGGTAGTTCTTGTAGTTGTTTGTCCTTACAGATTGTGGTGTTACGAATGACCTTACACCTTTCGATTATTCCAAACTGCTGCTGCTGATTTACCAGTAAATCCATGAAATCCAAATGTATTTGCTTGCATCCCCTTATTGTAGAACGGATTTGCAGATGGTTGTATTCTGCATTGCTGGTTCTCGGCAAGGATACTATATAAAGAAGAGTAGATTTTGAGGCTATCATGGATGGTTCTGCATATTCTATTGCCTCAACTTCGTTGTTGTATGGAAGAGTTTCAACTTGAGAAATTATTTGATTAATTTCTTCCCTGTCTAGCAGTTTGGTATTGACTATTCCAGTTTTCGCGAGTTGTGCCGCTGATACTATTTCATTGATTTCTTCCTTGATGATTCCCAGTTTATTGTACATTATTTGTTCATATCTTTCGGTATTGTTTCGTTCAAGGTGCTTTGCAATATTGTTGTAATCGGCTATTAATCTTTTTACTGTCTCGGTTAGCTTATTGTTAACTTTATACTGCTCGTTATTATTCTCTATTATATGGTTTTCGTTAGTGAGAATTTTATCCCAATCGGTGGCGTCTGGGTTACCGGCTAGCCACTTCCAAGCTGAGCCAATCTAGTTAATCGATCTCTTACTTCTGCGTGTGTGGACTCCAAGCCTCCCAAGCAGTCCCTGAATTTGTAGTAGCCGATGATTTAATAGAGGTTTTAAAATGCTGTCTGGTCTAATTTGATGTTGTATAATTGCTGTTATTTCATTCACCACTTCTTCATAACGATTCATGTTGATCACGTGGATTATTTTGCAGCTGCCATCTATGATCGTCCAGTTCCTTGTTTGACTGTTACTATCGGACTAGAGTACTCAAAGACATCGAAGGATGCTGATCCCGTACAAACGAGAAATCTGGAAGAAAAGAAAGTTATGCCTCAGAAGTGTTCTTAATATTCGACTTGTGGATTCTTCTTCCAGAAACAGTTGTAACTGTGACCCTGCTATCTTTTGCGACTATTTCCTTTTTAAATATTGGTTTTTGCTTCCCATGCCTTTTTTTATCTGCAACATAGATCGTATCACCGGTTTTATACGATTTAGGTATACTCCTTCTCAAGTTCTCTCGTAGATTTTTAAGAGTTTGGTGACGCTTAATTTGATCAATTAAATTGCAGTTCAACTTGTTCCTAAAGTTGGCCAAATTTTGGTAGTTAATGCGCTGACTCCTCCCAAAGAAGATATCTACTGGTTTTTTCTTGGTCACGGAGTGATAGGTGTTGTTGTATCTATCCACAGATATTTCAACTATTTCCTTCAGGGGTAAGTCTGCGTATTCCCTTTGTAGACATCTTACTAACTCCAAGATGGTCGAATGGACACGCTCCACTGTTCCGTTCACTTCACTTTTTCCAGTGGGTGTTCTGTATATTTGAATACCTAAGGATTTTATGTAGTTTCCTATAATGGAGCTGCTAAAACTCCCTTCGTTGTCCATAACGAGAATTTTCGGTGCTGCAAAATAATGAAGTATCTTTGTAATTTTTCCCCGGAGATGAAGAACTGATCTGTCTCTTATGCGAAAGAATTTGGCAAATTTTGAAAATTTATCAACGCATGTAATAAATTTATCATCCTTTATATCCATTATGTCAATGTGTAAAATTTCAGAAGGGTATGTTGGTATTGGTGTAGGTTGGAGCTGGGGCTTGAATGGATGTCTGTCGTACTTACTTGTATTACAAACGTCGCAATGTTTAATATACTTTCTTATTTTATTGGTTAATTGGGGAAAATAATACTTTTCCAGTATCTGGTCCTTATTTTCGGTGGCATTCCGGTACGCTCGCATATTACGCATTTGATTGGCTTCGTTGGCTATATCTTCGACAACCCTCTGTGTTATTCGTATTTTTGCTTTCGCAAAATGCTCTTTATAGACTTCTTGGAGCATGTCTATGTACTGCTCTGGCATTTTAATCCCATTGATAATGTTAAAGTTGAGCTTTTCCTTAAGAGTCCTAATAAGTTCCTGTTTGTTCAAGTTTGAGATGGCTACGTAATGCCGATTATATGAAGGATGCGGCTGTTCGTATGCGTTTACCTTACCTTTTCCAAAAATGATTTGGTTCTTGAAAACGTTTATAGGTGCTTCGCAATGGGGTATTAGATCGGTGTTGTCTTCTTCAGCGCTGTGCATCGTCTCTGCTGTATCTGTGCTTTCCGTTAGGGCATTGACTTCGGTTTTCAATCTTGAAAGAGCGTCTGCAACCACATTTGTCCTTCCGGGCTTATAAACTAGTTCGTAGTTATATTCCTCTATTCTTGATTTCCATCTTTTTAACTTAGCGTTTGTATTTCTGGCGCTAAGTGCAAACGTCAAAGGCTGACGGTCAGTCAGGATTTTGATTTTCTTTGCTCCATAGAGGTAATTCCGTAAATTGTCTAGAGCCCAGACAATTGCCAACATTTCTTTTTCATTCATGGCATAATTTTCCTCTGTCCTATTTAGCGATCGGGAGATGTAGGTGATTGGTTTATCCTTACCGATCTCGCCTTGACTCAAAACTGCACCTATAGCGTGGTTGGAAGCGTCGGTTGTCAGGACAAAAGGTTTCTCGAAATCAGGAAATATAAGGATTTCAGATGTTGTTAGCAGTTCTTTAAGGGTTTCAAAGGCTGTTAGTTCAGTTTTATTGAGTCTTATTTTAATTTTCATTGACTGATTTGCCTTTGCCTGTGCGTTCTCCCCCCGTGTAAGATTTGTAAGGGGTTTCGCAATCTTCCTGGAGTCTGCGAAAAATTGTGTCAATGTTTTTGAGATGTTCTTCTTCATTCTTACCAAATATGATCACATCATCTATATAGACGTAACAGATCTTTCCAATGTACTCCTTAAGTACGTCGTCTATCATTCGCTGAAATGTAGGTGGTCCATTTCGAAGCCCAAAGGGTAACCTGGTGAACTCATACTTTCCGTTTAGGGTGGAAAAAGCTGTTTTGATGATGTCGCTTTCCTTCATCTTTATCTGGTGAAACCCAGAAGTTAAGTCCAATGTTGTAAAGTATTTAGATTTCCCTAAACTTGCGATCGTGTTTGCGATGTCTGGGATAGGATATGTATCCGGAATAGTTACGGTGTTAAGTCGCTTAAAGTCTATTACCATACGGTATTTTCTTTCGCCGGATGCGCCAATTTTTTTCGGCACCACCCATATTGGTGAATTGTATGGGCTCTTGGATGGTCTAATGATACCATCATCAAGCAGTTTTCTAATCTGGTTGTCGACTTCTTCACGCATGTTCACTGGATAGGGGTAGGTTTCGGTATAAATGGGCTCATCGGTTGTTGTGCGAATTTCTGCCCTTACGTTTGTGTCTATAATGTCTCTATCGTTAATGGGGCCAAAAATAACTTCATATCTCTTAATAATTTTCCTGATTTCTGTCTTAATTTTTCCATGCAAATATTCGTCCCTTATTTCAAGGCTATTAACTTGGGCAAACTCCTTAGATTTTAATGGAATCTCTATACCCGATTCGATTTTCAAGATATTGTTTTTCCGGTCAATTATGGCTCCAAGTTCACGCAAGGTATCATCGCCGATGATACCGTCAAAGGACCTAAGGCCAGGGAGAACAAAAAATGTTATAAGTGTGTTGTTTCCTAAGCAAGCGAAGAATTTCCCGCTAACTTTCTGATTGATTTCCAGTTCCCCTCCTGCAGAGTGTATTTTGAACGGTTTCTCCGTTGGTTGTGAATTTAATACTAAATTAGTCTGAATAAAATTTTTGTTCGCCCCTGTGTCAATAAGAAATTTTAAAATCTTTCCATCCCGAGTATTATATTCTAAGTAGGGAATGCCAGAGAAGCATCCATCATAAAATTTAACTCCTGAGTTTCTTCTTCTTGATATTCACTATTCTCAATTTCTTCTTCATACTCCTGGATGTAATCTTCGTATGCCTGAACCTCGTCTCCTTGTTCTTGGGTTTCCAGGTTATACAGCCTCTGCTGCTTTTGTGGAATGTCGGAGGACTCGTTTGATGATCCTATCTTTTGGGTCGGCCGGTTAATATAATTCACTTGCCTAGTTTGCACTGATCTGTCGATATCCATTGGGGTTGCTTGCTTAGGCTGCGTAGGCCTAGGAGGTGGATAATTTGGCCTGGGTTCAACATGGCGTTGTTGGTGCTGGATGTTGTATGCGGAATTTCTTTGCTGAGCATTGAGTGCCCTTGTTGGAGGTGGTGGCCTCGGCGGCAAATTTCGCTTTTGGGAATAGATTTGGTTGATTGGCGTCGTTATAGAGTTCACCACTTCCTTTTTATGCACTGTCATATTCCGGTAATCCATGTTTTGAATTTCCAGGCATACTGAATATGCTTCTGGAAGAGTCTTTGGTCTTTGGATCATTAGGATTTTTCCCAGTTCACCATTTAGACCCCGAATGAAGATGTCTAATGCCCGATTTCGATACATTTCGACTAGAGCATTGACTGTCTCAAGGGAATACTCTTCTGTTTTAAGTTTATTGATTATCAGAGAGAATTGATGGTTTACATTAGCGTAAAATTCATCAATAGATGCATTCCCTTGCCTTATATTGCCTAGATGCTACTCAAGGGTTCTGATGTCCCTTTTATCTGCATAATGCAGCGATAGGCACTTTTTTATGGAGGTCCAGTCGTCATCAAAGATGTTGTATGATATCAGAGCTGCATTCGCAGCCCCTCGTACCTTTTGACGAATACTTTGTAGTAACGCCCTATATATGGGCTTTGCCCTAACTATTTCATAGTCTTTCAGGATATTTTCAACGCTATGAATCCACGATATATATTCTGTAGGATTCCCATCGAATACCTGTAACTCCTTGACGGAGTCAGGGAGTTTACTCATGTCTTTTAGGTCTTGCTCGGTTTTTGGCGTAGCAATGACCGGCTCGGAGACTGGTGTGGCTGATTCTGGAACTGCGGAAGCAGTTTTAAGTTCCATTGCCGTGAGCCGTAGATCGAGTTGTTTAAGAAGCTCCATTTGGGCGTTCAGAGCCCCAGTTATATTAAAAACTTCTACTTTTAATTGCTCCATTATTTAAAGATTTGTGTGTATTTATATACGATTATAAATGCAAACTTTTACTACGTGTAAAAAATTTTTTGTGTTTTTCGTTAGGAAATTGTGCGTGTATAAAATTAATTAAATATTATAAAAGTTGTACTCACGTTAGTACATAGACAGCTGCATTCATCTCTTGCTGCTGGAGATTAAGTTGGTTTCCTCTTGTCCTGTCTTGCTCCACACGCGAAATAGGCCGTAAATGTCCCGTTTAGTCAAGCACAACAATACGTTTCTTCTTGACCTACTAGTGGTACGCACTTACTCACACGCGTTTTTTGTATCGCACGCACTTATTTACACGAGTTTTTTGTCCGTTTTTGAACCCAATTTTTATTTTCGCACTTTACAGATCATGAAAATTTTCTTTCACTACCGCAATATTCTTATGGGTGATTGGGTATGAATTTTTCTCAGTTGTTAAGAGTATGCACTTTTATGGACCCTCGTATTTATTTTAGCACTTCACGAGTCGCGGAAATTTCTTCTTCGTTACCGCAATGTTCTTAGGGGTGATCGGGTACGAGTTTCTGGAATCTCAATGTTCTTATGGCTTATTGAGATTTACGCGATTTTCCCGGATTTCAATGTTCTTATGGTTTGATTGAGATTTTTCGTCAGGGTCCCTGCTCGGGCGCCAGTAAACAAAATCAACCGATTAAGGTTTTAAAAAAATATTTATTTGACAATGCGTCTCAGTGACGACCAACTTAATTCTAAAGTACAATTTTAACTTACACTTCTACTTATAGGCTAAATATGTCTATTCATCGATTTACCAAATGTAAGAAAATATTCCAGACGGGAATATGGTATTACAGAAAATTTAAACAAATACACTTCAATTTTAATGTAATATGATAGCGCTGAGTCGATGAATCTGGGTGCGCGCATGCAAGTTCGATAACCTGCACTGCAGCGCGTGTGCTGACGAGTGCTATCATAACTCTCTCACAGATGCCCTGGCGAGGTCTGTGTACAGTAAATGCCTTACCCTGGCATGGTGGCTTTGGCGGGGCGAATTATACTCTCCGGCCATACTCGTGGGAAATACAAATGAACGAAAATAATCTTCTTCTTCTTCCTTTTATCAGCGAGGTTATGATCCGAATATAAGGGATCACAACCCTCCCATTTCACCGCATTTCTACTGATCATCCTGTGGGGTTCGCCTATAATATTAATATTCGCCTATTTGTTCGAAAATAATAACAAAAAGAAAAAAGAAAAAGACTACAATACCAGTTCGGAAGCTGACGCGCTCCCCGTGTGCGTACTGGAACTGGTTGAGCTGCAGCCACCATCGGTAGCTAGCTCGGATCAGGAGGAGATCTCTATGGAGATGGAGGAGCAGCTTTTAGCAGATCCGTCCGAGGGTCCCCGGAAGCCGAAGAGGGGGAAGAAGGTCTCCACAGGCCAGATGAGACGGCGGTTGTGCCGTAGAGCGACGCATGTCAAATCGGTGCTGGACGCAAAAGATCTTCCCTCTCCGAAAGGGAAAAGAACTCCCTGGCCTGGGCTATACATACGATAGCAAAGGATGCTTTGACGAGAGAGAGCGTTGCTGAAACCAAGGCCAGCCGTAAGCTCGCTGCCCCTAAGGCAAACCTCTGCGGAAAAAGAGCAGACGCAAAAACGAGAACCAGCAAGACCGCGGCCGCTAAGGCAGGTCCTGCTGCTGCTCAACCAGAAACCTCGAAGGGCGCTGGACATCGTCGTAGGATGGCCGAGACCAGGAGGGAGGATTTTGTGTCAAAGAGGCTTCGGTCTTCGGAGGACAAAAAAAATCCCCCCAAGAGGTCGTGGGCGACGTGGCGTAAGTGGTTAGTGTGTCGGATCACTACGCATGAAATTCCAAGTTCGAATCCCAGACAATAACAAAAAATTTTTTCACGGTCCCACCTCTCGCGAGCGTCTGACAAACATCCGAGAGTATTGTTGTCACAAAAAAGCTTCTCAAATCGCCGTTCGGATTCGGCATTAAACTGTAGGTCCCTTCCATTCGTGTGAAAAATATAACGCACACAACATGTGTGGTTGCTAGGCCCTGGCACTTTAAAGAGCTGTTGCGCCAAATATATGTATTTGTAAGAGGTCGAAAGCTAATACGGGGATGCTTTTCAGCGGGGCGATTCGCAGATCACTGCAGCTAGCTGTGGTGGACTACGGAAAACCTACTGGCCAGTATTCCCGAGAATGCGGTCAGATGACTGAGAACGCCTTAGCTGGAGCAATCTTTGACCGTATTCGAAAGAATGCCGGTGGAACTGCACCCACTTTCGGGAGAGCGAAGTGGCATCGTGGGGTCATTATGATAGACTGTAAGAATCAGTAATCGCTTGACTTCGCGAAGGCCACAATTCGCGGTTTTAAACTCTGGGAGGGGGCTGCACTGCGAGCGGTACCCTCAGAGGAGATATCCACCATGCCCAAGGGAAGGCCCTGTGTTCCTGACTGGGGTGTGGACAAAGCAGAGACCCTCGGCTTCCTAAAAGCCCAGAACCCTTCCACTGATATGAAGGGCTGGGAGGTCGTCGGGGAGGAAGAGGCGAAGAATGGGACCAAGGGGTTCATCATTCTTGTGAATGAACCCGCGGCCTCGCTTCTGGCAGATAAGCAGTTGAGATTATTCTATAGAGCGGCAGAGATAACTCTAAAGCTCCTAAAGCGGACTCAACGCGCGGAGAACAATGGGCCGACTGACGCTATGGAAGTTGAGATTGCGAGAATTTGCAGGTAGTGCAAATCAATCTTCATCATAGTACAGTCGCCTCCGACAACCTGAGGCTGCTCCTCAAGGAGGAAATCGACGTCCCATCGGAAAATCTGAGGCCGCTCATATCAGCGTCTCAAAAAGGTGAGAAAAACTTAGTCTTGGGGTGTGATGCCAACGCCCACCATACTCTGTGGGGTAGCATTGACAGAGGCGAAGTTTTGTTTAATTATATTCTAGAAACCAATCTAATTATTTATAATAGAGGCAATGACCCCACATTTGTAACGTCTAATAGAAGGGAAGTCTTTGCGATGCAGCGATAGATCGCCTCCACGTGGTGCATCCTGGCTAAATGATCTATCACACTAAGGCTGCCAAACAATCAAACTATATCACCGATCTCCTGACAAACAAGATATTATAACTACGGAATCTAAATATAGTCTACCAACTCAAGAAACGGTTCTTCTAAGAACTTCCTAATGAAGAGAATTGGACCTTCAGTCTGCATTCTCCAACTAAATATTGAAGGTATAAGCAAGTCCAAAAGCGAATACCTTCCTAAAATTCTTAAGGACAATGCTATTGACGAAGCAGTTATCCAAGCCCATTCGGCTTCGGAATCTGACTTTAGCAATAGAGGCAAAATACACGGATACTCGGCCATCGGAGTGATATACCACTAGGCATATGGTTCTGCCACTTTCATTCGCAACGGCGTTAAGAATGCGAGGTTAATCCAGCAAAGCTCCACAGACAACGTATTGTGCATCACCGTAGAAGTTGCTGGCACACGTATCACCAACGTATATAAACCTCCAACTATGCATTGGCCACGAAGTGTCATACTACTCTTTGACCACCCTGCTGTCTATGCGGGTGATCTTAACAGCCACCATACATCAAGGAGATACCCAAATAACCGCCTGAATGGTCTTGAGCTATCAAAGTGGGTCGAAGTTAACAGTCTTCACCTCGTCTTCGACGCCAGGATGCCGGCTCCTTTCATTCCAGACGGTGGCTCAGGTACTACAACCCCGATCTCACATTTGTGAGCTGCAACCGCGATCTAAGACCTCTTCAATTCAGTCGTCAAGTCCTCGCAAACTTCCCTCGTAGCCAGCACAGACCCATTGTCATTGACATCGGCATACAAATACCTATTGTTGAATCTGTTGCCCAACATTGATGGAATTTCACCAACGCTTCCTGGGACGAGTACACAAACGACCTGGACGCCAATATAAGATCGATCCACCCGCTAGCCAAAAACTATGAACGACTCGTCGGCACCATTCCGAGAGGATATCGGAAGCAGTACATCCCTGGTTGGTCGGATGAATGCGATCGCCTTTACAAAGAGTTCGAAGCGAATGCCCTACCCGAAGCAGCTGACAAGCTTCTCCAGTCCCTCGACAAGGCACGTAGCGAAAAATAGCAACACACGGTCGAGAATACAAGTTTCGTTCACTCCAGCCGCAAGGCCTGGAGCCTGCTCTGCAAACTCGGCTGCAGCACGCCAATTGCAGCCCCAAAACCTTCAATCAGCCCGAACGCGATAGCTTCCAGAATAGTAAAGCTTTCCAAGGCTCCCCCGGATAAAATCGAAACCAAACTCATCAAAAAGAATCTTAAGCTACTGAAATCAGAGTCACACGCGCTAGCAGAGTTCTCAAGCCCATTCACACTGAAGGAAGTAGAAGCATCACTCAAAAAAGTCAAGTCACACAAGCCCGCTGGACTAGATGGGATATTCCCGGAATTCCTTATTCACAGCGGTATCATTTTTAAGAACAGACTCGCGCGTTTCTTTTCAAACATACTGGAAACAGGGCACTTCCCCGCTAACCTCAAGAAATCAAAAGTAATCGCTTTACTCAAACCTGGTAAGCCCTGCGACCAGCCAGAGAGCTACCGCCCAATCGCTCTACTCAGCGTTGTGTACAAGATTTTTGAAAGGCTGATTTACAACAGAATAGAACCCGCCATCAACGCAGTGGTGCCTATAGAGCAGGCTGGGTTCAGAGCTGGGCGTAGCTGTTCGGATCAAGTATTAGCGCTGATGACTCACATTGAAGTAGGTTACCAGGCAAACCTAAAAACATCAGTGGTATTTATCGACCTTACTGCAGGGTATGATACAGGCTGGAGGGACGGTTTGATTCTGAAGCTTCTTCAAGTCGTACCATGCACAAAGATAGCCACGATCCTAAACAATATGCTTAACGACAGACCATTCCAGGTTTTCCTGAACGAAGAGCATAGTTCTCGCAGAAAACTAAACAACGGACTCCCTCAAGGATCAGTGCTGGCACCTCTGCTATTCAACTTGTACACTCATGATCTCCCAAGTACAGAATCAAGAAAATTTGCGTACGCGGACGATCTTGCCATAGCCACACAACACCGGTCCATGTTTAAAATGGAAGCAACGCTAACGAAATACCTTGCCACACTAGGCTCGTACTTCAAAAAGTGGAGACTGTGTCCAAGCATGACTAAAACGGAAGTTTCATGTTTCCACCTTAACAATAAACTTGCCAACACTAAACTGTCGGTACAATTTAACGACGCTCAGCTTACCCATAACTTTTTACCCAAATATCTTGGAATTACTCTGGATCGTACCCTGTCGTTCAAATAGCACCTCAGTAACACTGCAGCGAAACTCAACTCCCGCAACAACATCATACAAAATTTGGCATCAACGACTTGGGGCGCTCCCGCTAAAACATTACGCTCCGCCTCCCTGGGGTTGGTATTTTCCACCGCCGAATATTGCGCCCCCGTCTGGCTAAATAGCGCTAACACCAACAAAGTCGACGTGCAGCTTAATACTTCAATGCGTATAATCACAGGAACTATTAGTTCTACCCCAACGAGGTTTCTCTCAGTATTAAGCAACATCCTTCCAGCACACCTCCGTCGCCAAAATGCGTTACTGCGCGAGTTCAACAAAATTAATGCCAACCTACTCTTGCCAATCCACAACGACATCGACTCTAGTGTAAGATCTCATCTTATATCACGGCGCCCTCCCCTAAGAGTGCACTAGAACTTAACATCAGTAACTTCAGCGCAACGGAAGTATGGAAGAACGAGTGGAGTTCCTCTTCTGCAAACGACTTAATTCGCATACCTTTTCCTACACCCATGTCAGCAGGTTACAACTTACACAGAAAATTTTGGGTGAGCCTTAACCGTTTGCGAACGAACCATGGCAGATGTGCGGCTACACTTTACAAATGGGGAGCGATCGACTGTGGCGCTGCAATGCGGAACATCAAACATGTGACCACGGAATGCGAGCTCCGAAAGTACCACGGCGATCCATTCGATTTCATCCCGCTGCTATTCATTGGCTACAAAACCTTGACATCCAATTTTAAATCAACGTGCAATACTTATAAGCTAACTCTATATCCGTAATCGAGTACATATAATATTTTCATATTTATGTATTGTATAATTTATGTGTGTATTTAATATTCACTGTAAAATGTATCTTGCCATACGCTAAATAAATAGGGAAGTCTTAGATATAACTTTTATTTCTGAACAGAGCTCTGTTGAAGTTGTTAACTGGAGAGTCTCCAACAAGGCATCACTATCTGATCATTGTTGGATACTCTTCAAGCTACAACTCTCTACTCGTGGGAAATCCGCTTGGTCAAAATTCAAGAGAGAACTGAGGAAATCAGAGATTTACCTCACTGAGGACCTCGACTCGATTGAAGCAGTTGACTGGTTCCCTTACGCGATCCTTCGAGAAGTCCTGCCCGGTTAGTAGGCTTAGCGGTAAAAGGCGTCCACCATGGTGGAGCGATAAAATATCGGAACTCATTCGCATTTCAAGAGTAGGGTGTAACCTCGATAAGGAGGGGGTCGTCGAGTAGTCCACCTATAAAGAAAGCGTGAAGCTCCTCAAGAAAGGGATTAGGTTCGCAAAGAGGAACTCTTGGTGGTCCTTTTACGCATCTACAGAATCCACAAATGAAGCGTCCCGCCTAAGGAAGGTCCTGGCCAAGACACCACCGCCGGAATCCAATATTAAGAAAAGCAATGGCACCTGGGCAGAATCACACGAGGAATCGCTGGACATGCTACTGAGTACTCACTTTCCCGGATGCACATCAATCTCCGGAGATGATCTAACCATTTCAGAGACGACATCGGGAATAAGCGCGGAAGACGTGGGTAATATAATAGATGATGACAAGATAGCTTATGCATTTAAATTATTTGCTCCATATAAGGCCCCAGGAATGGATAACATTCGACCTGTGATGCTGCAAGACTCCGTGGATATTGCTATTCCATGGCTCAAGTGTATCTTCACAGGATGCCTTAAGCTAGGTTATGTTCCTAAAGCCTGGCGGGAGGTGCGCGTTGTATTTATTCCCAAGGCAAGGAAAGCGAGCCACACAAATGCAAAAGACCTGAGACCTATTAGTCTGTCGTCCTTTATGCTGAAAACTTTGGAACGTTTAATAGATGTATATATAAGAAATGTGATCGGCGACGATTACCTATCTAAATCACAACATGCATACATCTGCGGCAGATCGGTAGATACGGCACTCCACCGGGTCGTATCGAGCATAGAAAGATTCCTCCACTTCAAGGAGTTTACTCTTGGGCGTTCTTAGACATTGAGGAAGCATTCAACAACGTAAGCTCTGACGCGATCCTGAACAGTCTGCACAGAGCTCATCTCAACAACTGAATGCACAGATGCTTCAATCGAGGAATATACTTTCAACGCAAGGAGATGTAACCATTCGGAGAAGAGTCTGCAGAGGAACACCCCAAGGTGGAGTCTTGTCCCCGCTAATATGGCTCCTTGTGGTGGATGAGATCTTGGTAATACTGAGGAAAACGGCTTCAACGTGACGGCCTATGCGGGCGATGTCGGCCTGGTTTCGGAAAAATTTCCTCCAGTCCTAAGTGAAAGGTTCAATTTCGCGCTACAACTAGTGGATAACTGGGTCAGCAGCAAAGGGTTGGGAGTGAACCCTTCAAAGACGGAGGTAGTTCTTTTCACTAAGAAGAGATCAATTCCTACCTTCAGACCCCCAAATATCGGTGGCATTGAAATAAGTCTCTCAAGTTCAGCTCGATACCTGGGCGTAATTCTAGATTCCAAACTAAACTGGAAGGAAAATATTGCCGAACGCGTCAAAAAAGCAAGCGTAGCTTTCTACGCCTGCAAAAAGGCGTTCAGTAATACGTGGGGCTTCAAACCAGCTGTGATGTACTGGATATACACGGCGGTTGTAAGATCCATTCTCACATATGGTTCACTAGTACGGTGGACGGCACTTGAGAAGCAATACCAGCTTTCAAACCTCATCAAAATCCAGAGGGCGACGTGCATCGGAGTCATGGGATCAATGAGAACAACACCAACAGTGGCAATGGAAAACATGCAGACTCCTTCCCAATGTTGTCTGGATATGGAAGCACTTCTTCCCCAGAGCTATACATTGATTTACCTTGACTATTCTGTTCGGAAACAGTAGTCTCTTTTTCTAATTCTTTAACTAAACCGATGGTTGTGCATACTGGAGGGTCAAATTGCATGGTTGCTAGGCCTGTTTCCCCCGAATTAAGAGTTTTGAGATGCTCAGTATCGGATTTGGGAATAAGATCCTGCGCAACTGCTAAGTTAGACTTTCCAGCGTTATTCTCAGGATTTGGAAGCTTCGCACTTCCCCTGAGCTGCATCTCGGTAGTAGAATTATCGAAAAAGGGGTACATTTTTAGGTTGTTCTGCTCGTAATTAATTATACCCGAATATTTCGTCAGGAATATTTCGTGGGCGCCGTGGCGTAAGTGGTTAGTGTGTCGGATCACTACGCGTGAGGTTCCAAGTTCGAATCCCAGAAAACACCAAAAAGTTTTTTCACAGTCCCACCTCTCGCGAGCGTCTGACAAACATTCGAGAGTATTGTTGTCACGAAAAAGCTTCTCAAATCGCCGTTCGGATTCGGCATTAAACTGTAGGTCCCTTCCATTCGTGTGAAAAATATAACGCACACAACATGAGTGGTTGCGAGAAGCTAGGCCCTGGCACTTTAAAGAGCTGTTGCGCCAAATATTTATTTATTTATTTTTTTTTTTTTTTAATTTCGTCAGGAAGTCATTTCGAATGATTTCATTAAAATTAAAACTACCTTCAAGAACGTGTAATGGATGGGGTATTTTGGGAATAAGGGGTGATATAACTTTTTTTTTGTATATAAAAAAAATTAGTTCCTGACCCTTTACTGCATACTATCATAAATTTAATATTACTTAAAAAAAGATAATATTCTTAAAAATACTTTTCTTTTTTTTTTTTGTGTTGTTACTTGTTATACTTCTTCTTCTTCCTTTTATCAGCGAGATTATGATCCGAAAATAAGGGATCATAACCCTCCCACTTCACTGCATTTCTACTGATCCGCCTGTGGGGTACGCCTATTATACTTGTTATACTTGTTAGGTTAGGTAAGGTTAGGTTAGGTTAGGTAGGGTTATGAGGTTGTCATAAAACACTAGGCACCAAAGTGGGCCCATCGCGATCCCTAGGAAACCTTCGCGGCAAAAAACCTAAACCCAATCCTCCAAGCAATTAATCTCCCTACAAAATCTGAAGAGATCCGTGTTATGGTTCAAGGACCTCACCTCCTCCAAGTTATCGAAGAAGTATCTACCCAGGTACTTTAGCCTTATCCTGGCAATTCCTTGACATTCACAGAGTATATGAGTTATATCCTCTGAGACATGTAGGTCATCGCAGTACCTACAAACATCCGTATCGGATAATCCTAGTCTCATGGCATGCCTCTTTAGGAGACAGTGGCCAGAGAGTATTCCTATCACTGTTCTTAGCCTCGATCTATCTAACTTAATTATCTCCCCAGATTTTCTGCGATCTAACATAGGCCACAAGGCCTCAGACACCCTGTGACCATCTAAGTTTGATCATCTTAGATTAGCCGTGCCAATGATTTTATCCCGGATAATTCCCTTAGCCACGCACACTGGTGGTTTAATACTACCAATTATATCGCTACGTGGGAGCCCCGCTCCTCTTTTAGCCAGCGCATCGGCTTGCTCGTTGCCTTCGATATCGCAGTGTCCGGGTACCCAACATAATCTGACTCGGTTCTGCGTACATAATACCCTAAGCATTGTGCGGCAATTCCTGATTAACTCAGATTTGGTGACGTAAGACTCTAGCGCCTTTAGCGCAGCCTGACTGTCAATGTAGATGGCGATATTCTTATCGGATATTGATCCCATCTCAAGTAATTCCGCAGCCTTAAGTACAGCTAGAACCTCTGCTTGGAACACACTGCGTGTGTCCGGAAGTCTCAGGGCCACCTGTAGGTTCGTATCTCTCGAGTAAATACCTGACCCCGTGCCCTCACTGGTCTTAGAACCATCTGTGTATATTGTAATCTCGTTGTGGACAGAGACTGTCTTCCTTCCCCAGTCCTCTCTAATAGGATACAGTACTTCGTATGGTGTGTCGAAGTCTAAGGTGCCAAGTATATCGTCCGATTCGTCCGGCGTTCCGGGAAAAGATTCCTTGAGAATGGAGCTGTGTCCTATGTTATAGGTCCTGAAGAGACCAACGTTAGTGAGCCGAAGCGCACTGTTGTCCGCTTGAAATTTGATTTGTAGGTCTAATAGTAAGAGATACAGGAAGATCTCGAGTGCAGCCGTAGGTGTTGTGCGTAGAGCACCTGTGATGGCAATGCAGGCTGATCTTTGTACCATGGCCAACATATCCCGTGTGTTTTTCGTATTCGTTGCCTTCCACCACACAAGAGCCCCATACGTAAGGATGGGTCTGACTACCATGATGTATAGCCAGTGCATCATTGCGGGCTTCAGACCCCATTTTTTCCCCGCGGTCCGCTTTCAGATGAAGAGAGCATTATATGCTTTGCGGACTCGTTCCTGTATGTAAAGTTTCCAATTTAGTTTCCTATCCAGCATTATACCAAGATATCTGGCGCGATCCGAAAGGGAAAGCTCCACCCTTGCTAGCTTAGGCAGTTTGAAGGGTGGTATCTTGTATTTTCTACTGAAGAGTACCAATTCAGTTTTATCCGGGTTGACGTGTAGTCCACACCCTCTAGCCCATTTTTCGAGACTATTAAGAGCTGCTTCCTTCATTTTACTTAATGTATCGAGGAACTTACCCTGAACTAAAATCACCACGTCATTCGCGTAAGCAGTGACGCTTATACCTGTATTGCTTAGTTCTTTAAGTATCCCATCGATGACTAGAACACAGAGGAGAGGTGAGATAACGCCTCCCTGGGGAGTCCCCCTGGTATGTTATACTTGTTACTTGTTATACTATTATTACTGCTGTTGCTGCTGATGTTACTATTGATGCTTTTACTGCTGTTGCTCCTGATGTTTGTTGTTGTTATTGTTGACGCTGATATTACTGATGTTTTTGTTCTTATTGTTCTTGTTGTTGACTTGCCAGGCAGGCTTCGCGCCCTATAGATGGTCATTACGGCATGGTCTTCTAACACTGCTCAAGTTCTGCCTCCGGCGTCCTTTAAGGAATTCGCCAAGTCTTATTGTTTTGAGAGTTTACTCTTCACTTTTTTTTACCGTTCTTAAATTTTGTTTTTTATGTTTACTATTATTTCTTTTTTTATTCACTTTTCACTTTTTCGGGTTTTTCACTTTATTTATTTGTTTATTTATTTATTATTATTATTACTTTTTTTTTTCAGTATTACATCTAGTGTTCTAGCCCCAGGTACGCTTTAAAATTTTCAAAAATGGTAGTTGAGATAGTCTTGTAACTATGTCTTAAAATTCTTAAAAAAGTTGGTAGTTGAAATAATCCTTCATTTACCTCACTATCCCACTTTTTCGATTGGTTTGGCAGTTAGGTCCCTACTTGTATGGGATCCCGCCGCTGCCACCAAATGTTACGATAACGTACCGTGCTTTCCCTTTATAAATGGAGTTTAGTCGGGAGAAAAACTAATTATTATTTTATAATAAAGCGACCGTTTGGGTTAAAATTAAGAACTTATTCTTCTAAATTCTAGATCTATACTGCTTTATTCCTACCTATCCTCCGCCTTATATAGTATCGATTCCATTTATATCATCCACATAAGACATTATGTACATTCGGTACCACCTTCAATCTTTGCGTGCCTGATCATAAAACGTATCCCAGCTTACCCATGCTGTTGTATTGGGACAACCCATCGGGGATTTTCTAGCATGTGGTGCCTAGACCGTCATAACCCATTTCCTTTGATCGTGTACCGTCGGCGATCCGTTCTTATGTTTATTGCTTAAGCAAAACCCGGATTAGTCGCATTTAATGTGTAACAAAAAGCACTCTGCTGTCATGCGAAGCATCTTCATCTCAGCTATCGTCAATTTACTCTCATACGTTTTGTACATCGTCCAACATTGTGAACCATATGTGAGCGCTGGACGCACAACTACGGTGTAGAGCCTTCCTTTTAACTTAGGTGGCATTTTTCTTTCACAGACGATAGCGGAGTTTTATCGCCACTTCATCCACCCTACACTTACGCGATGTTTGACGTCGTCATCACAGGTTGCTTTGCTATTGATCATAGATCCCAGATATTTGAACTTTTCGCACTTGGGAAGCACTGTTCTATTCAAATAAATGTCTGGAATAGGCCGAGTGGATCAGAGAACGGGCAGCACGAGTACTCTGTCTTTTTTGAACTAATGCGATACCCATTTCCCTCCAGAACGTCCACCCACACCCACGACTTCAATAAATTAGTGTGAAGTCTCAAAGACTTCAATAAAATGACTGTGAAGTCTTAAAGACTTCAATGAAATTAGTGCGAAGTCTTAAAGAAATAGCGAAGTCTTAAAGACTTCAATTGAATGCCGATGACTTGAAGGGAATGCAAGTGACTTCAATGTGACTTCAGAGAATGTGGTGCAGTCACAAAGATTTCATTCCAGTGACTTCAAATCTTTGATTGGTTCAAATGATTGCCGCAATCAAAGACTTCTCAAAATGAATGGTGATTTAACTTTTGAAGTTCAAGTGCAAAAATGAAGTCATGAATTCAAAATCAGAATTTATGAATTCTATTGAATTACATTCTCCAAAGATTTAATTCTTTTACAACTCTGCTCACTAACTTCTTCGACTGTAATGTCGGGTATTTCTTCACAGTTAGGGGTGGCTCTTGGAAAGTATAGCCGGGGAAACTGTTTATTTAAAAGTTCTTCACAATACTGCCACCACCTCTGCAGAATTTTGTCGTCATCCACAAGAAGGTGGCCATGAGCATTGTTAATGAACTTTGGCGAACGAATCTCCTGAGCATTACTCCTTCTTTGGCCGGCTATTTTGAAGATGGTTGCGCTCTTGTTCATATTGCGTCTTCGCAGCTCCTGGATAGCCTGGTTTGCATCAGCAACCGGGAAAGATATTTTCTCCAGCCGTCCGTACTGTCTGGTTGAAGATGGGCGCACTTCTTCTTCGCTTTTTTCTTGCAACATCTGTATTCCATTTCGAGGCGAGCTTTTCGTCACTATTATTAGGGGGGCACTTTGACCAAGCTTTGAGAGCCGTTTTCTTCTCATTTATCACCTTCTTAGCTTCATCACTCCGCCACCATGTTTCTTTGGCTTGTTGATGGCGGCCTTTTGAAGCTCCTAGCAGTGATTTGGCCTTCTTCAAGCAAGTTCGCTGTAAGGAATCCCACATATTTTGTGCTCTGCACTCTTCGTCCTCAGCTCCGATGATGGTATGAGAGAGGTAATTTTTCATCACGAAAACAAAAGCCTCGCTTTTTTCTTTGTCCAGATTGTGCCACTTGTTTTCTCAGACCCTTGTTTGCTTTTCTTTGGTGTTTTAATAAAAATTTCTGTTAGCAGGAGACGGTGTTGCCGAGCGATTGCCTCTTCTTGGGATGTTCTTAAGGAGATTGTGGAAATCTACCCAAAATGCATCTTTATCCCTCTGATTGCACCCATTTTGGGGAGCGTATGCACTGACAATATTCCACACCTCTCCTTGTATTACTAGTTTGAGAGACATCAAACGGTCGCTGGATTTCGAAATGCTCAAGACGTTACCAAGTAGCTTTGCAGCAAGGATGATACCGATTCCGTTCCTAACCTTTTCCGTTCCGTAGTAGAACATCTTGTAATCTTTTTTCCTAACGTCCAAGAAACACTCCTGATATCCGATGTTTTGCCATTTCGTCTCTTGGACATACAGGATATCCACCCGCCTTCTTTTCATCATCTCTTCCAGCTCGTAACTTCGACCGGTCATGCTTCCAACGTTCCAACTCGCGACCCTCAAATTTGGTCCAAACTGTTTGCGCCCGGAATCCGTATAGCTCTAACCCGAACATTTCTGCTCGGTCCATGATCAGTACCATGCGCAGCATTGGTAGTGCCTTTCCTTTTATTATAGCAAGTATGTATTACCATAATGATACTGTTTTGCAATATTACATGTTTGACACGTGCATGCTCCAGTTTTATTATTGTTAGTTTATCTTTCTTCTATGACACCTGTGATCTCCAGTCATGTCAACCCACTGACTCGCACGCACACTTGTGGGAGAGTTTTTTTTATTGTTCCTTATGTCCGATTAATGATTAGACATCCGCTGTTTTAGGAGCTGTTTTGTTGTACCAACGTAGCATAGGCCACAGCTTTCATTGTCATTGCCAAGGAAGCATATTTTGTAGATAATATCTGTACATCTATCCTCTTCTGTCTTGGCCGTGAGTTTACTGAAAAGGGGTGCAACCGATCTGGTGGACTTATACGTCAAATTGACATCCTTGGCGTTATTGACGACTGCTTGCTTAAAGCTTTCAGCAAGCTTGGGAATGTAGGCCATGCTCCTATAGACCCCGTTTCCTCTTTCGGATTTGTCATCACTAAGAGCTCTAGTTTGTTGGCGAACTAGTGGACTCCTTATGACCTCCCCAGGATACCAATTATCCATGAGAATCCATGTAACTCTCTGGACATTAGCTCATTAGTCACTCAACGCCTGGTTGGACCGAAAGTTGACAAGTCTTTCCGATGGTGTATCTTTTTGGTACCAGTTAAACAAGAGTCGGTTGTTTTCGCGATGGATTTTGACGTCCAAAAACGCAATCGCCCTATTTTCCTCCCCCTCGACTGTGAACTGGATCTTTGAATTGAAGTCATTTAGACTCTGCAGTATTTCGTCTATTACGGCAAATATATTGTCAACATATTTGACTATGAAACTTGACCTTTCTGTTGTTTCGAAACACTCGTCCAATACGTGGTCTAATACTAGGTTCGTAATCGTTGGTGAGAGCGGATTACTCATCGGTACTCCGTCAACCTGCTTATACAGTTCATCCTTGAACTATAAGAAGTTCTTTTCTTTGAGGCAGAAATCAAGAATTTCGCGGAATCTGGTCACACTGAGCTTTGTGTAAACTCACTCCTTTTCAGTAAACTCACGGCCAAGACAGAAGAGAATATATACACAGATGTCATCTACAAAATATGCTACCTTGGAAATGACAGCTCCTAAAACAGCGGATGTCTAATCATAAATCGGACATAAGGAACAATAGTACCAATAAGACAGCCTTTGCGAGCCACAGCATCGAGAATAGCCACAAACCAGACTTCGAAAACGTAGAGGTCCTGCAGAGGGAGAAACATACGTTGAAGCGTTACACATTTTGAACAACAAGAACAGCATGAACCGGAAGCAGGACACACAAAATATCTCATCTATTTATTGCTCTCTCGTTTCTGCAAAGTTTTAAGTTTTAAATTTGATAGCCGTTATTAAGTGACTAAACTTCATCAGAAGAAGTGTTATTTTTTTTGCTTAATTAATTTTTTTTTGTTTGACGTCAGTAATACTAATTTTTTAATTGTCCATTTTTTATTTATCAATAATGTAAGTTCGTTTTTTGAAAAAAATAATCATGTAAATCATTTTGTTAAATTTCTCTATATATTGTATTAACGTTCTCAGTATGATCCCCTGAAGAAGGCAGCAATCCCTGCCGAAAAGTTGGGAAAACATAATGAAATAAATCTGTTTCATTAAATAAATTATGTGACCAAAGAACCCGAAAACAAGGGATCTACCTCTTGTAGAAATCCATAATACATAACGAATTGGTCAAGTAATTCATACACCATTAGCTTTTGTACAAACTTGTGTACATCACCAGCAATTTAGTGTTCATTTGTTTCACGTTCATAGTTCCAATTATGCTATTTAGTGATGAAGATAAACCAAAAAATGCACGTAATATGTATGTATACTCACTTTCATTCCCATTAATGTCAATCAGCTGAATACAATCTTCGTTTAAAAATGAGCTCAAAAAGCCTTCTGTTGGAACTAAGTCCACAGTGGAACTCTAAATAAGAATAATTTATTTAAAAAAAAAACACATTTAAAAATTAAATTGCTTACTGAGCAATTTTTTATGCAGTGAATTTCGCCGCTTGAATACGAAGCGTTCAAGCTTAGAGGTCCAGCTGGCTCCAAATTATGGCCTAAATGTGTTTGAAAGCATACATCTTCATTATGAGAGTTATGCAGCGATTGTTGTCGAGAGGCGTAAGATAAGAAGTTTTGATTATTCTGTAAAAAATAAAAATATTAAATTGACATGATTAAACGTAACTAAATTTTCGCAGCCATACAAACCTTAGACGAGTAATGCGAGTGATAATGTGTGTATGGCGTTATTTCTGGATTAATACCATAAAATCCTGCAACTGGTGTGAAAAGGTTAGCAATGTCCTGAATTCTTGAATCCATTCTAACAGGGCCGGAAAAGTCAGCTAATTTTTCCTGTTTAAGAAAATATATTATATTGTATTTTTTCAATTGGAAATACGATAGCATCCGAAAAAAAAATGTGGTTACAATAATAAAAAAAAATGGATGTACTGAATGAATCAATACCTCAACAGAAGCTACACGAGAAAAAACGTTATTCTTGTAATATTTTATTTATTCGTAGGTATTTCAAATATTATTAACTACGTTAGCTGACCCACGCAGCTTTGCTCGTGGCCATAAACTATTTTAGTTGCGTGTCTTAGATATGTACATTTTATATTTTTAAATTATTATAATCGCACGTACCACTAATATATTTTATTGGATCTCTACAATATATTTTCCTAAAAACTAATTAAGGGAATACAATTCGAAAACAAGTTTTGTTTAAAAAAATGTTTTTTGTATACCCCTGAAATTGTAACAAATGAAAGCCTCTACAGTACTTTTCAGAAAACTTGTAATTTATTTTAGCCGCTAGAGTGCCATTACAGTTTAAATTCATCAGATAAGTCATATCTCATTCGTAGATCCTTAAACGATCTATCTGCTGGTTCTATCTATTGCCTCAATTGCTTCTTTGTGTGATATGGTGGAGTAAAAGATTGCATTCTCCAAGCAGCTGACCTATATGATAAAATTTAAAAACCGATGGTTTTCCAAAATAGATCACCGATTTAATATGAAGTTTCTCAGAAGTAATTGTGGCTGACATGTGTTTCAGCTGATACTAAGAGCTCAACTCTAATTTTGTGTGTATATAACGCCAAACTATCTCTTTCCTACTTTCTGTGCTATTCCCAGAGACGTAGTAGATGCAAAACTTTGCAATAAAAAAAAAGCATAAAACCAAAATGATGATGTAGATCAGAAACAAAAACTTCTTCCATGGCCTGGCCTTAATGTCTTCCAATAGGTCCCGACCCTGGCAAGCTGAGTGAAATATGAAATTATCGAGACTCAGGAAGCAGGAGACAGAATGTCACTTAATCTTTTTTTTACTTCAGATTGTCCGGATATTTAAGTTCCCTGTTTTAAATGTTGTTCTAACCGGCCTCTGAACTGGTGATGTATCATCGGAACTCTTATAATACTCGTAATAGTAGGTTTAGGTCAGTTTGAGCACTCGGTGGCTGTGGTTGGTGACGGTCATAGTTACAAATAGCAGATAAGAGTGATTCATCGTGAGGGAATGAGTAGTGAGGGTGTGACTCAGAGTGAGAGGGAAGATATGGCGACCTCGGAATGTCCGTGGGTTAGAGTAAGATGGAAGATCTGGACAGAAGTAAGGTGTCATGTCTCCATTCATTTATTTATGATTATGGTCCGAAGTTCTGAGTCAGTAATAAGTTTTTTTTCCTCTATGACCTTATTAAAAACAACCCTATCCTACTCTAAATTCGTAAACATCCGGTTATTAAGACATACCATATAAAATAAAAATAAAACTTTCGGGCGGATTCTCAACAGGGAAATTCGCTAAAAAAAAATTTTTTTTTTATTGCAAAATCGCCTAAAAACCATAAATAAATTTTGTTGAGATAAAAAATATATTTTTTTTTCGACATTTCACTCTAGGAAATTCGTTAAATTTTTTTTTTTTTACTTAGTGTAAAAAGACATAAAAAATACAAAAATAGTTTTATACATTTTGGAAAGACAATTTAGTAGCGCATACAAGTTTCAAACACATTGGGTATAGCTGTGCAGCTACAAAAAAGTTATGGGTCCTTAAACTCAAAATAATGAAAATTTGATCCATTTTGTCACTTAAAATCCTTTTTTCTCAAAACTTTTACTTAATATTTTTTTTATGAAATTTGTAACCCAAAAAAATTTCTTTAAAATTATGTTAAGCAACTTTTTTACGTACGATCAACAGAAGTTGTAGTAAAAGTCTTTTTTTCTTTTGTGACAAAAATGGTCAAAAAGAAGTGTAGGTACCTACTGAATTAGTCTTAAAACAGAACAGTTTATGGAATGTTTATAGCAATTGTTCGAAGTGCCTTTCTTCCATTTGAATACACTTTCGGGCGCGTTTAAGCATTTCGGATGGCAGATTAACGAGCAGCAAACTTCTTCTCATCTCTTCTGAAACGGCACAAATTTTTTCTTGGAGCTCTTCCAGACTCGATATTTCTCTAAAATAAACTTTTTCTTTCATAACACCCTATAAGGAGAAATCCATGGGTGTTAGATCAGGAGATCTTGGTTGCCAAGGGTTGTGGCCAAATCGACCAATCCACTGTTCGTTAAAAGTATGGTTGAGGAACGAAGTTACTCCGCTGCTACTAATCGTTCTCCAAGAAATTCCAGGTAGTAATAGGAATTAACTCTTCCTGGAATAACGTGCGGGCCTACTAAAGTGTTTCCTATTAATCCAGCCCAAACATATACGCTAAACCTCCTTTAAAATAAGCAACACATTTTGAAGAAGTTGTTCACAATAATTAAATTCTTAGCTTTGAAAGGATGTTGTGCGAATTAAATGGGGATTGCAGTCTGACCAATGGTGCAAATTATGGTGGTTTGTTACCCCATCTCTTGTGAATTGCGCTTCGTCAGTCCACAGAATGTTATTGAGGAAGTGCCCGTTTTCTGCTTGTTTGCGCAGTAGCCATTGGCAAAATTCCACTCTTCTTTGCGCACCTCCTGGTAGTAAATCCTGTACCGGTGTTAAATGGAAAGGGTGTAATCTATTACTCTGTAGAGTTCTGTGAATCCTGGTTCTGGGAAGTTCCAACTGCACAGCTAGTCAGCGGACGCTGACTGAAGGCTGAACTTCCACAGCACTCAAAACCCCACTCTCAACTTCTTCCGCCGCTGCGTCTGAATGTCGTTCCCTTTTATTTGGTGCAGCTGACCCAGTATAAGCAAGGCGCTGATACGCATCAGCGAACATCCGACTACATGGTGTTCTACGATTTGGGTATCGTCATTGGTACTTCAATCTTGCCAATGAAGCGTTTCCATTGCAGAACCCGTATACAAACACTATTTCCGCGTATTCACGTTTTGAATACATTTTGTGGGGATCGGCTGTTACCTTACAGAGCAAAATGTCGATTGTAAATCAGTTGAAACAAAATTACGCTATTTTTTTTCTATTCGATAATTAACTGTTAACTGCATTGCTCATAGGTACGTTAGTTTATTATTCTCACTTAATTTTGTTTGACCATTTTTGTCTGACAAAAAATGGCTTTTACTACAACTTCTGTTGATCGTACGTAAAAAAAGTTGCTTAACATAATTTTAAGAACATTTTTTAGGGAAAAAAATTTCATAAAAAAAAAAAAAAAATATTAACTAAAAATTTTGACAAAAATGCATTTTAAGTGCAAAAATGGAACAACAAATTTTTATTATTCTGATTTTAAGGAGCCATAACTTTTTTGTAGCTGCACAGCTGTACCCAATACGTTTGAAACTTGCACTACTAAATTGTCTTTCCAAAATGTATAAAACTATTTTTGTACCTACATATAATAGTTTAGAAGTTAGAGCGTTTAAAGCGGTTACACCTCCAAATAAGAGGTAACCCACTTTGATGGGCTATAACTTCAAATGTGGTGAGAATAGACCCCCTGCCGTAAAATTTTTTGTTCGGCGGAACTTCAGGTATCTCCTCTTAAAGGATTATACTGCTTAACTGGGACACCCTGTATATATAGATACAATGTATATATAGGTATATGCAAGTTATCACACTGGTTCCTCTTACAGCCAAATAAATAAACTGTATCAATAACGACCACTTAAGAACCACATGCTATCCGACAAACAAAGCAACATTGTGTTACTTCAACACAAAATCCAAGGGAATGTGCTCCTGATAACAAACGTAGGATCTTTTCCACCAATCTCGTTATCGTAAGCAAACACAGCTGCGATGACAAGATACAAATGCGCATCGAAAACGAATATAAAAGAGGAAGACACCAAGACTTCTACGCTGACGTTCGTTCGTCGTTATCCTGTAAAATAGTTTATCTTCAGGTGTATATTCGTATTTTAAGTAAATAAAAGTTTTTTTTTTATAATTAAAACGATTTAAACTTTTTAATTTGCATGTATTCGTTTACACATCATACTAGATACGTTTTTTTATTTAGGTCCCCCCAGTTGGCCTATTTCTCGTTCTATATATAGATTTTTTTTTTTATTTGCGCACACTCAAGGTACATACATACATACATACATACATATGGTCTTGGTGGGCATAAATCATCTTCTCTAGTCCTCCCCGTGGGCGCCCGCTGGAAATGGCTAATCCTAGTTCGGTAGGTTAGTGTCAGCTAAGACTAACACGCACGCATCAATCACGCGCAGTGGTCATCGATAATGAGGTAACAACAGATACCTAACTCCCTGGTGGTGTGAGCTTTAGAACCGTGCCGAGGGATGGAAGACTGGGGGTTAAACCAGTCCTAACGAGCTCCTGTGGGCGCCCTGGCAGGGCCCACAGTAAGTTCGCCTTATCTTAGCATGCCGGTAAACTAAGATCGACCAGTTGTTCCGTGCTTACTCGTGGGAATCAAAATGAATAATAAAAACTTAAACAAACAAAAAAAAATCAAAAATAAAATTACAAAAAACACAAAAAAATGTAATTATACCTGGGGAAGTACTCTCTGGACAGACAGGGATGGAACTGGGGGTCGATGACGTAGTGTCATCCCCACAGACTTCCATGTCTGGGCTAGAGAAGGAGCTAGAGGACGTTTTACTGGCTAGCGACAGCGAGGATGCGGACAGCACACTCACTGACGCTAGCGCAGTGGGAAGTGAGCAGGCTAGCAATCTCACTTCTGTAATTAAGGGCGATAGTGGGTTGGCGGGTACTCCTATCTTATTAGAGCAGGGCACACGTGAGTTGGCTGGTACTCTCACGGAAGTTAAAAAGGGTAGCAGTGAGTTTACTGGCACACTCACTAAAGGTGGCAAGGGATTAGTGACCAAAGGGACTAGTAGCGCAGCTGGCGAGAACTCTGCTGCTCCTAGTTTCTCTGAGGTCGTGCGGAAGGGTAGCAGGAATAACGCACACCAACTGGAGAAGATGCTTGTGCGCAGTGCTCGGCGAAAGGTCGAGAGTGCTGAGCGCAAAGTCGAACAGTTCGGGGGGTGTGACGTTAACTCCTTGAGTGCTTGGGATTGGTTTCAGCCTGATCAGGCTAAGGTAGTCTTAGCCGATGAGGCTGCCAGGAAGGTAGCGGCCGCACAGGCAGGTGAGGCTAGAAGTAGGGAGGAACTGGGGCCTCTACGAGTGGAGTAGAGCCTCCCAGCAAATCTGAGGGCACAGGCAGGGAGGGGGAGACTTCAGCTGCGGTGGCCAGTAGGATGGCGTTCCAAAGTAAAAGGAGCAGATCCGACGAGGAGAAGTTTCAAGATGCTCTGTGGAAGAAGATGTCTTCCATTGAGGATAGTGACCTTCAATTCGACTGTGGTGGATGGGAAGGTGGCCGAAAGGTTGTTGCCTGTGGGAACAAAGCCTCTGCTGACTTCCTCAGACAGTTTATTTCGGAGGTTGGGAAAGTGTGGAGCGGGTCTCAGCTCAAGTGTGTGACTATGGCGGAGTTGGCCAGATACACTCCGCCCATAGCTTGAGTCTGGGTTCCGCTGCCATACACCTACCCAGAAAAACTGCTTGGTCTCCTCCACATGCAGAACAGGGAGTTGAAGACCTCCTAGCCAAAGACACTTCTGTCCCAAGCTTCATCAAAAAATCTGACGGCTTGTGGGCAGAAAGTAGCGAAGAAGTTTTAGAAACGTTAATTGAAGCTCACTTCCCAGCAAGTAGATCGCCAATGGATTCTACTACTAATAGCTACTCGTATAATGGTAGGTCAATAGGGGACGACGTAGAAAATCTCATTACATGGAAGAATCTGCGATGGGCTATTATGTCATTCGCACCATTCAAAGCACCAGGCCCTGATGGAATTTTGCCAGCTATGCTGCTTCTTGGAGCAGGCTTAAGGAAATTTTTAAACATTGTTTAAGGTCATGTTACATACCAGTGGCATAGAGGGAAGTACGGGTTATATTCATACCTAAAGCAGGTAAACCAAGCCACACTTCAGCGAAAGACTACAGACCCATAAGTCTCTCGTCATTCCTCCTTAAGACACTTGAAAGACTTCTTGATATTCACATCAGAAGTAAGTGTTGCAACGGGATTCTATGCAAAGCTCAGCATGCATATTTGAAGGGGAAATCGGTGGAAACAGCTTTACACGACGCAGTAGGGAAGATAGGAACTAGCCTTCACTATAAGGAATTTGCACTAGCAGGATTCCTAGATATAGAAGACGCATTCAATAACGTAGAAGGAAGGGCCATCAAACAGGCCCTGGAAACTATGAATGTCGAGCATAGCATTACCAATTGCAATATGCTCGGCACTAGAAACATTAACTCCACTATCGGAAACAGTTCAATAAGAAAATCCGTTACCAGGGGGACTCCCCAGGGAGGCGTTATCTCACCTCTCCTCTGGGTTCTAGTCATCGATGGGATACTTAAAGAACTAAGCAACATAGGCATTAGCGTCACTGCTTACGCGGACGACGTGGTGACTTTAGTTCAGGGCAAGTTCCTTGACACATTAAGTAAAATTATGGAATCAGCTCTTAATAGTCTTGAAAAATGGGCTAGAAGGTGTGGACTACACGTCAACCCGGATAAAACCGAATTGGTACTTTTCAGTAAAAAATACAAGATATCACCCTTCAAACTGCCTAAGCTAGCAGGGGTGGAGCTTTCCCTTTCGGATCGCGTTAGATATCTTGGGATAATGCTGGATAGGAAACTAAATTGGAAACTTAACATACAGGAACGAGTCGGCAAAGCGTATAATGCTCTTTTCATCTGTAAGCGGACCGCGGGGCAAAAATGGGGCCTGAAGCCCGCAATGATGCACTGGCTGTACATCATGATAGTCAGACCCATCCTTACGTGTTGGGCTCTTGTGTGGTGGAAGGCAACGAATATGAAAAACACACGGGATATGTTGGCCATGATATAAAGAACAGCTTGCATTGCCATCACAGGTGCTCTACGCACAACACCTACGGCTGCACTCGAGATCTTTCTGTATCTTTTACCATTAGACCTACAAATTAAATTTTAAGCGGACAACAGTGCGCTTCGGTTCGCTAACGTTGGTCTCTTCAGGACCAATAACATAGGACACAGCTCCATTCTCAAGGAATCTTTTCCCGGAATCCCTGACGATTCGGACGATATACTTGGCACCTTAGACTTCGACACACCATACGAAGTACTGTATCCAATTAGAGAGGACTGGGGAAGGAAGACAGTCTCTGTCCACAACGAGATTGCAATATACACAGATGGTTCTAAGACCAATGAGGGCACGGGGTCAGGTATTTACTCGAGAGATACGAACCTACAGGTGGCCCTGAGACTTCCGGACACATGCAGTGTGTTCCAAGCAGAGGTTCTAGCTGTACTTAAGGCTGCGGAATTACTTGAGATGGGATCAATATCCGATAAGAATATCGCCATCTACATTGACAGTCAGGCTGCGCTAAAGGCGCTAGAGTCTTACGTCACCAAATCTGAGATAATCAGGAATTGTCGCACAATGCTTAGGGCATTATGTACGCAGAACCGAGCCAGATTATGTTGGGTACCTGGACACTGCGATATTGAAAGCAACGAGCAAGCCGACGCACTGGCTAAAGGGGGAACGGGGCTCCCACGTAGCGATATGATTGGTAGTATTAAGCCACCAGGGTGCGTGGCTAAGGGATTTATTCGGGATAAAATCATTGGCACGGCTAATCTAAGATGATCAAACACAGGGTGTCTAAGGCCTTGTGGCCTGTGTTAGATCGCAGAAAATCTGGGGAGATAATCAAGTTAGATAGATCGAGGCTAAGAACAGTGATAGGAATACTCTCTGGCCACTGTCTCCTAAGGAGGCATGCCATGAGACTAGGGTTATCCGATACGGATGTTTGTAGGTCTCAGAGGATATAACTCATATACTCTGTGAATGTCAAGGAATTGCCAGGACAAGGCTAAAGCACCTTGGTAGATACTTCTTCGATAACCTTGAAGAGGTGAGGTCCCTAAACCATAACAAGGATCTCTTCAGATTCTGTAGGGAGATTAATTGCTTGGGAGAATGGGTTTAGGTCTTCTGCCGTGAAGGTTCCCTAGGGATCGCGATGGGCCCACTTTGGTGCCTAGTGTTTTATGATAACCTCATAACCCTACCTAACCTAACCTAACCTACATATGGTCTTCCGAGCTATATTTTTCCTCTCCATTATAACCTACAAAAATGTATTACCAATGTGAATTGATACCTTCATTCTGTTTTATATCCTTTACCCCGTTTATATGCAGAGTCGAGGAGTCGAGTCAGGTTCGAGTCCAGATTTCGATCGGAGTATTTCTACACACCGAGTCGAATGGTTGAAATTTTCCAAATCTGGTCGAACTGACAGATGAGTATAGCAGACACACTGGTTTTGATTGTGTTAGTGTCTGTTTAGGTCTAGTTTTTGCATTTAATAAATATGAAATAACTGAACACACAACGTTACACGCAGCTAAGTATGAACTCAATCAAAACAAAGCGACTTCCCACCCCGAAAAAAAAAAACCAAGAAAGAGATCACACACACACAGACATAACATGTCAGTTCAACCACTTGACTCAGGTATACATGCATTTTTCGCACTTGACCCAGCTCTGTTAGCGAGTCGAGTCGAGTCGAACCCATTCGGACTCGAACTGCGTTTATATGTATTTGGAACCAGTTTGAAACCAGTTCCGACTCTGCATATAAACGCGGTACTTATCTCATTAATGCTCACGCTACATACATACTCGTATGTATCTAAACAATGCATAAAAAATGGAAGTCGAGCGCGAGTGAATTGCAGAAAAAAAATCTTAGTCCCCAGAACCATGAAAAAAAATGAATATATACGTATGTTCACACACATACAAACACAAAGCTGCACACAATATACATAATGGTAGAAACTTCGCACTACACTTTGATCGTAAAAGTTATTTCTTTTTTTATATTCTTCCTTTCCACCTATTATCTGTTGTTTGTTTTGGTTCTCTTTTGCTTCGTTCTCGTCAAAGTGTGCAAAAAAGGAAATGGATGGTTGCTCTCAAGAACTGATTTATTCATTGAATGTATCCGTCATTTCTCGCTAGAGGCAGTAGTGTCGATTTCCTCAAGTGATACTACTATTAGATGTATATACAATACTATTGTATGTATTCCCTGTTCCCAATATAAACGGTATATTGGAGAAACTAGGACGATCCCAGTACTTCACGACCCTGGACCCTTGCGAAAGGTTGTCACCAAACTTTGGTCAGAAAAGAGGACAGAAAAAAAACCGCTTTTTCTACTCCTCTTGGGCACTACGAGTACATAAGAATGCCCTTCGGGCTCAAAAATGCCCCCGCAACGTCCCAGCGGCTAATTAATTCTATCCTTAGGGAATATATCATGTGTCGAATATCTTGACGATACATTGATTTTCAGTATGACACTAAATGAACACATGTCTAACATTTAGAAAGTATTTGATAAGCTTAGGGAAGGAAAATAACCTAAAAATACAAACCGATAAGTGCATGTTCCTAGCGAGTGAAACTGAATACTTAGGGCATACTCTTACTGTAGATGGCGTTAAACCAAATATGAATAAAGTTGAGGCTATACACAAACTAAAGTTACCACATACGACCAAACAAATTAAGTCATTCCTGTGAATGACAGGTTTCTATAGGAAGTTTACAAAGGACTACGCCAAATTGGCGTATCCTATTACAAAATATTTAAAGAAAAATGCTAGTATAAACTTAAATGACCCTCTTTATATACAATAGAAGCTTTCGAAAAACTTAAGATAATACTAACTGATTCACCAGTTTTGAAGTACCCTAACTTTTCTAAAAAGTTTAAACTTATTACTGATGCTAGTGATGCTGCCCTTGGTGCCGTCTTAACCCAGAACACTAAACGAGCACGAAAGAAGGTACTCAGCGACTGAAAATGAGCTATTAGTGATCGTTTGGGCTGTAAATTACTCCCGGCCATACATTTATGGCAGACCTTTTGACCTAATGACGGATCACTAACCCCTCAAATGGCTTCAAGCCAAACACAAAGGTCAAGGTATTAACCCAAGGCTTCAAAGGTGGCTACTAAAACTGTGTGAATACAACATTAATATCGACTATATCAAAGGAAAAGAAAACCTTGCAGCGGATTTCTAAAGTTGGATAAATTCAAACACAGCTGAAATTAATGTAGTCGGGACGACCACACAAAAGGAGGGAGAAAGTATTCATCCATCAGGAAGTACCTGAGATCGACAACGCTAGTATGGAAAACACTATCCATTCGCAACAAGAAGAATCAAATGACCACTTTCCCATTTTAGATACGGTAGTCAATAGATTTTACACCCAAATAACCCTCACGAACCACAAGTCTAGAGAAATCGAAATAGTCAACAATAAAAGAAAGATTTACATCAACTCAGGTGACATACACCAAGATAAACTTGCTGATATATTTAGGAGACTAATAAAGAAGGGAAGAATGGGAATATATTCTGAAATAAGTGAACATGAATACAATTTAGTTCAGCAGAAGCTCATCGAACTTTTTATCACAAGTAACCATGTAACATTTTTCAAGTGCACATATCACGCAAAAGACATAAAAAACGAAGACGACACATTCAAACAGATTGCTAAATATCATAAGTATGAAACAGGACACTCAGGCATAATCGAAAATTACGAAGGTTTCAAAAAACTTATCTATTTTACGAACCTTAAAGAATTAGTTCAGAAGTATATAAATAATTGCGAAACATGGAATAGGGTCAAGTATGATAGGAATCCAGTTAAGCCAAAGTTTAAAATAACGGATACGCCAGCAGATATAAATGAGATAGTCCACTTGGATATTTACACTAACAATAAAACAATTTTATTACGTTTATAGATAAATTCTCAAAGCACACAACAATCCTGCATCTAGAAGTAGCATAACTATTAATCAAATACTAAGATTATATTTTTCTATTAGAGGAAGACCAATTAGAATAGTTTCGGATAATGAATTTAATAACACTAATGTTAAAGAATTTTTAGGAAAAGAAAATGTTGTGGTCCATTTTACAAAGCCTAATAATCATACTGGGAACTCCGACATTGAGAGATTCCACAGTACATTAGGTGAAAAGATGAGAATCCTCACTGCAGAAAAATTTACATTATCGACGCAAGAGAAATTATATCAATGTGTTCAATGGTACAATAGATCCATCCACTCAACAACAAAATTCGAACCGCTAAGAGTAGGACAGGGTAGAATAGATAAGGTTAGACAAAATATAGAAAAGGAAAAGATTCAAAGCACATCAAAAAGGAATAATACAAGAGAAGACTATCAGGAAGAAAGAGCAGACGGCTTCGTAAAAAAACACAAAGCATTAAGACATAAACACCAACCTAAGTACCGTAAACTAAATCCTTTAGGCGTACACCCGGCTAATATAAGAAGAACTTTGAAATTTTCAGACAAAATGGATATTGACAATATTTCTACTGATATTGACAACAACGGATGCAACCCTGACAATCGAACAGATTGACACAAGCAATGGCTTCACTGAAATTAGAATTGCAAATATTCAGTTAGTTAAATCCTATGACATTATACTACACGTAATTAACCCTACAGAGTTACAAAATACAGTCCAGCGCTTAGAGGACAACATATTAAACATAGAGTTAAAACATGGAAAGAACTCACTGATAGGCGAACTAGAACCATTAAAAACTAAAATACATACAATTATCCCACATAGGTACAAGAGAGGACTCGTAAACATAGTAGGTACACTACTTAAATGGGTTTGTGGAACCATGGATGACGATGCCAGACGTAACATTGAAGAACACCTTAGGCTGACTGAGGAAAACAATCAGAATATCATTAGACAAAGCAATAGACAAATTCTAATTGACGACAGATTCAACAGAACTTTTTCGACGTTGAAACAAACTATAGGAGAAGATAGAATTAGAATGTTAAATAAATTCAATACGACCGAAGGAAGAAGCAATTTACTTTTTAATAAACTAATATACTTAGAATCAATATTAAAAATAAGAATAATGAAAGATAGCATAGAGCACATACAATCAAATATAGCATCAAGTAGAATAGGTATAATGACGAGTAAATAAAGAAGAAATAGAAAAATATGATCTCAGCTTCGATAAGTTAAGATATATTAACTAAATAAATACGCCCCGTGCAGGGACGAGTTAAGAATATCACGCGCAGCGCCCCCCAACAACTAGCGCTTGCCGTAAAAGGCGACTAAGGGGACAAATCAGATCTAGGCAATATAACTCCCAAGTGAGCCTAGCGACACATATACTACCTTAAAAGCCCTCCCACAAGTGTGCATGCGAGTCCGTGGGTTGACACGACTGGAGATCACCGGTGTCTTAGAAGAAAGATCAAACAAACAATAAAACAGGAGCATGCACGTGTCAAACAACAGACACCATCGCAATATGGTAATATGTTAATATTGCAAAGCTGTATCATTATGGTAATACTTGCTAAAAGGAAAGGCCCTACCCCGCCACTGCTACGCATGGTACTGATCCTGGACCGAGCAGAAATGTTCGGGTCAGAGCTATACGGATTCCGGGGGCTTGCAAAATAATGAAACAGTTTCGTCGAAATTTAATTGTCGCGAGTTGGAACATTGGAAGCATGACCGGTCAACGTTACGAGCTGGAAGAGATGATGAATAGAAGTCGGGTGTATATCTTGTGTGTCCAATACACGAAATAAGTTTCTTAAACCAAATGCTTAAAGCTTTTAACTTTATATTTGATAATGGAGATGCCCCGCAGTCATTTAAGGACGCTATTGTGTATCCAATATTTAAAAAAGGGGATATCAGCTTACCCAGTAGCTATAGGGGGATTTCATTTATGAACTCAACTGCAAACATTTTTTCCTCCATTCTCCTACGTCGTATAAATTGCTGGATCAACAGAAACAACATCCTCAGCGAATATCAATCGGGTTTTCGTAAAGGGTATTCGACAATAGACAATATATTCATATTAACATCAATTGCACAATACTTTCTGAGGCAAAACAGAAAACTTTATACATATTTTTTGTCGATTTTAAAGCTGCATTCGATTCAATAGATCGTAACACATTATTCTTCAAGCTATCGAAACATGGCATGTCAACAAAAATGCTACAAATTCTCAAAAACATGTATAGAAACACACGTCAAGCAGTATGGGATGGTAGGAATATGTCAGAATGGTTTGAGACAAAGTCCGGGGTAAAACAGGGTTGTCTTTTGAGTGCCACTCTTTTTGCTCTATTCATAGACGATATAGCAACGTATCTCCCCGCTGGAATACTCTTCGCCGGTTTGAATATAAAAACTCTACTCTATGCAGATGATATTGTTCTGCTAGCAGAATCTCCCCATAGTTTGCAATTAATGATAAATGCACTAAATAACTACTGCAAGACATGGAACTTGACAGTTAATCCAGAAAAATCAAAAATCATGATTATATGCAAAAGACAATTGAAGTTAAGTACAAATGAAAAATGGTTGGCAAATATCTTGGAATACTAATGAAACCCAACATGAATTGGACCCATCACCTCGAGAATAAATTAGATGCGGCAAAATGTTTGATTAATGCCTCATGGCAAAGTATTATTCAAAAAAAGGAGATACCAAATTCTGCAAAATTCAAAGTATTTCAAGCCGTGATGCGTTCCGTAATGTGTTATAGTTGTCAAACATGGGGATATAGGTCATACGAAGAAGTAGAGAAGCTCCAACGCTTCTTCCTTAAAAAACTATTTCATCTACCTGCAATAACACCTAATTACGTTCTGCTGCTCGAAACAGGCTTACCCACTCCCTTCATCTACACCTTCAAACTACAAATCGACTATTTGTTGAAAGTTCCAAATAGATTACCCTTGATTTTCACAAAATACATTTTTGATAATAAGGTGGAATGGATAAGCGACTGGAGATCTTGGGCGCATCGGTGCGGTGTCGAACTGAACATCCAATACAGGGATCCCTTTCTGTTAAAACAACAGCTCTATAAATTATTAGAAGCAATAGATATTCATCAACGCAATGGAAATATTCAGTAAGCGATTTCTTCTATTAACAGGGTAATTTATCCTGAATTATCTTACGACATGGTAAATAACTATTTCAATGATAATTACAACACGCGAGCGATATCCCTGATTTGTAGAGCAAGGTGTGATATGTTAAATTTAGAAGGCTCTCCATACAAAAAATCGACCACTACTCAATGCACTCTATGCAATTTGCAAGCAAAAGAAAACAGCTTTCATTTTTTAGCTATTTGCCCGATTTATAAAGAGCTTCGATTTACCCACTTCGGCAAACTTTCCTTAACAATGGAAGAAACAAAAATAGTCCTTAATGGTGAAAACTGGTCAGCTCTTTATAATTATTTGGAAGCGGCTTCCGCGTATCGGCACTGTATCATATCTGAATACAAATAAAATTCCATATATTGATAAAATTACTATAGTCATGCTTCTCTTATGATAGATTTGCAGAAACGTTAAATTGATAACTTTGTTCAATGGCTTCAATCAGGCAGACGGCAACGCCACATTTATTTTCTTATAATTATAATTTTTGTTTGTATCTTTATCAAGAATTGTAATTTCAAAAATTGTTTATAATAAAGTAAATCTAGAATCTGAAATCTGATTTACACGAAATGGAAAAGCACCGGAAATCGAGCGCGTTTCTTGGACGTTAGGACAAAAGATTACAAGATGTTCTACTACGGAACGGAAAAGGCTAGGAACGGAATCGGTATCATCCTTGCGGCAGAGCTACTTGGTAATGTCTTGAGCATTTCGAAGTCCAGCAACCGTTTGATGTCTCTCAAACTAGTAGTACAAGGACAGATGTGGAATACTGTCAGTGCATAGGCTCCCCAAAATGGGGGCAATCAGAGAGATAAAGATGCATTTTGGGTAGATTTCCACAATCTACTTAAGAACATCCCAAAGGAAGAGTTTCTGTTTGTTGGAGGAGATTTGAATGGACATGTAGGGAAGTCAAACGAAGACTATGAAGACTGTCATGGAGGACGAAGATATGGTACCAAGAACCTTCCTGGTGAAGACATGCTAAGCATGTGCAAATCACATGGTCTTATCGTGTTATATACCATGTTCATAAAACAAAGCCGACACCTGATCACTTACAGCAGTGGTGGAGATGAAACCCAGATTGACAACCATTTGGCACCCAGTTTCATGAAGCCTCGATTAAAAGATTGCAAAGTGATCCTGGGAGAGGCAACCGTTCGGCAACACCGTCTTCTGCTAACAGAAATTTTTATGAAAACACCGAAGAAAAGCAAACAAACAAGGGTCTCTTAGAAAATCAAGTGGTACAATCTGGACAAAAAAAAGGCGAGGCTTTTGTTTTCGTGATGAAAAATTACCTCTCTCATACCATCATCGGAGCTGAGGATAAAGAGTGCAGAGCACAAAATATGTGGGATTCCTTACAGCGAACTTGCTTAGAGAAGGCCAAATCACTGCTAGGAGCTTCAAAAGACCACCATCAACAAGCCAAAGAAACATGGTGGTGGAGTAATGAAGCTAAGAAGGTGATAAATGAGAAGAAAACGGCTTTCAAAGCTTGGTCAAAGTGCCCCCCTAATAATAGTGACGAAAAAGCTCGCCTCGAAATGGAATACAGATGTTGCAAGAAAAAGCGAAGAAGAAGTGCGCCCATCTTCAACCAGAGAGTACGGAGGGCCTGTATCGGGAGCTAGAGAAAATATCTTTCCCGGTTGTTGATGCAAACCAGGCCATCCAGGAGCTGCGAAGACACAAAATGAACAAGAGCGCAACAATATTCAAAATAGCCGCCCAAAGAAGGAGGAATACTGAGGAGATTCGTTCGCCAAAGTTCATTAACAATGCTCATGGCCAGCTTCTTGTGGATGACGACAAAATTCTGCAGAGGTGGCGGCAGTACTGTGAAGATTTTAAATTAACAGTTTCCCTGGCTATACTTTCCAAGAGCCACCCCTAACTGTGAAGAAATACCCGACATTATAGTCGAAGAAGTTAGTGAGGCGGTCAAATACTCCAAGGAACGAAAACCGGTAGGACCAGACGAGATGCCCTCTGAGTTCTGAAAAAAGATGGGAGACGTCGGGTTCAGATGGCTCAGAATTCTCATTTCCAAATTTGTGAGAGGTGATCCAATGCCGAATCAATGGAGGGAAAGTTACCTTCTCCCTGTATACAAAGGGAAGGGTGATACGCGAAACTGTGATAACTACCGTTTGATGTCACACACCATGAATATCGTTGAGCGGGTATTAGGTGGCCGACTGCGAAAAATAATACGGTTATCTGATGATCAGTGCGGGTTTGTCTCGGGTAAATCAACCACAGGTGCAATCTAAAGTATAGGGATCATAATGGAAAAACATCGTGATTCCTTAAGGGATTTGCATATTGTATTGGTTGACTTTGAAAAGGCATTCGACAGACAATCACGAGATCTGATATGGGTGCCGCTAAGACATCGAGGGGTCCCAGAAACCTATGTACAGATGATCATGGACATGTACGAAGGAGCAAAGACAAGAGTAAGATACCCCGCTGGAGTAACCGAAGATTTTCCAATCAAAGTCGGGGTGCACAAAGGAAGCGTTTTAAGCCCTTTGCTCTTTATTGCAGTCCTTGATTATCTGCTTGAAGGTAAAGTGATGGATCCCAAGGTACATAAGTTATTTTTTGCTGACGATGGAGCCATCATAAGTGAGGATCCTACAACTCTGCAACGAGCAACAACACTTACTCGTGTTGCCCATTCTCTGATCCACTCAGGCCTATTCCAGACATTTATTTGAATAGAACAGTGCTTCCCAAGTGCGAAAAGTTCAAATATCTGGGATCTATGATCAATAGCAAAGCAACTTGTGATGACGACATCAATCATCGTGTAAGCATAGGGTGTATGAAGCGGCGAGAAAATTCCACTATCTTCTGTGACAGAAAAATGCCCCCTAAGTTGAAAGGAAGGCTCTACACCGCAGTTGTGCGTCCAGCGCTCACATATGGTTCACAATTTTGGACGATTTACAAAACGTATGAGAGTAAATTGACGATAGCTGAGATGAAGATTTTTCGCATGACAGCAGAAGTGACAAAGCTTGATCGAAAAAAAAGATCAGTGGAAGCTTTCACATCAAGGAAACCATCATACAAAAAATTGAGCGCGACTGGCTCAGCTGGTATTGCCACGTTCAAAGAATAGATCATTTGAACCCTGTTAAAAAGGCAATATCAATGCACATTCCAAAGACATCGCGATGTAGGAAAGGCAGGCCTATTAACGCCTGGATCAGACAAATGCGACGACATCGGCATTTCATTGGCCTCAGTAACATAGTGATCCAAAATCGGCGGGCCTGCCGTTATTTTCTGAAGTCAAATAGGCGAACCCCACATGCGGATCAGTAGAAATGCGGTGAAGTGGGAGGGTTGTGATCCCTTATTTTCGGATCATAACCTCGCGGATAAAAGGAAGAAGAAAGAACGGCTAGATACGATAATGACAAAATTGGTTTTGCTAATGAAATACCTAGAGATACTATTGAAACTACTGAATATTTAATAACAGCAATGACAGATGAACACTTGAATGAGTTAATTATAGAAGATGAACACTTGAATGAGTTAATTATAGAAGATGAATAGATTGTTAAAATCAATAATGTTGTATACACGTATAAAGAAAACACAGATTTCAAAAGCCTAAAAGGATCCAATTCATGTATGTACAAACAAAATTGTATTAAAATTAAAAACACTAAGCCAAAACTTACGGAAATTGAAAATGGATTATTGTTACTAAAAAACTTTGCAAATGTTAATCTATCAAGTACATGTGACGAAAGAATAAAGAAGCTAGGTGTAAACTATTTACTAAACTTTAATAACAGTAAAATTACTATTGGTAATGGAACATCTAGTAATACCAAATATATATTCGAAGAAAAATTTTTTATCCATTACGAAATTGTATTAAATTCAACAAAGAGCCAGCTTACTTTCGATGACATTGTTATTAAGCAAATAGAAAATATAGAACATATTAAAGAACTTAAATACTCAAGCAAAAATCATATAACCTATACTGTCATAGTGTACGAGTAATTACAATCCTTTTCATATTTCTTGCTACTATCATGGGTGGCAATGGTGTAGTGGTAACATCGTCAATTGCCACGCTAATAGTTCATGGTTTAAATCCTGATGTCAGCAAGCATTTATTTATTTCTCATGAAATATATAAAGTCAGTCCGATCATTTGCAAAAAGCTTCTGTAAACACTACTGCGAAGGCATAACACTGGCAGTAGCTTGTTCATGTGGCTGGAAAAATTGTTCGTTCTGTTGATGATGATTTGCATTTGACATCGATTATCGGGAAAAAAGTACTGTGAATCAGAAGCAATGAAAATAATAACAAAAATCTCCCCAGTTATCTGGACGCCACCCCCGGAGAATAGCTGAAGCATAAACAACTGAGCTTCAATAACCACTACACCAAAATCTTTCGCTCTCTCTCTCTATCCATCCTTTCCAACGCAAGCACTGTGTGTAAACATGTTAAAGGTATTCATAACCCTTTGAGTGCGCGCAAATTATAAAAAAAAAAAAAAAAACAACCAAGAAACCAACATTAGCATCTACAACAGATGTCACATCCAATTCCAAAGAACTTGCACCAGATGCTAGCAAGTCAATAACCATCGACTTAACAACACAACAAAGCCACAGGTCAAGAAAATGCAAAATGCAATATCGGCAGAATACCTGCACAAAGCAAAGCTTCGTGAAGTTCAAGCAGCAGCATTGGTAGTCAGTTCTTCTCCCATCTTGTTAACCTCGTCACACTTTAATAAAGTTCATTATTATTATTTTTTTAATTTAAAGCTTAAGCCCTTTTATTTAACTAACGCGGTGTTCCCAAGCGGTCCTCCATCTAAGTACTACCCACGCCCAATGCTGCTTGATTTCGGTGATCGAACGAGAACAGATATTCTCAGAGTGGTACGGTCGATGGCATAGCATATGGAATGCAAACTACTTACCGACGACGTTTTACCCTGTCGTCGGAGTTATGGAATAACTCTTGTAAAACGAAACGCTTCAAATAACAACAAACGTCGTGCAAGTGAAACGCCACTGAGAATAAGGGTCATTACCTATCCCAAACAATTTAAATGAGCAACTGCAGATAAAAGAAACTGTGTTGATCAGTAGTAATGCTCGTAATGCATTATATGAGTATGTGGAAAACAAAGAGTAAAAACATTTAAAACAATATACGGGATGTATGTACAGCTATGGCCAAAATAATAGCAACACCCTTTACTTTTTAGTAGAAGGATTTGTAACTCCTGTTTTATTCGAATTTTGATAATTATTTTTATGCAAATGTGATGGCAAATGTGTTTTCAATACATTTTTTAAGTGATGACCTGATTAATCGAAGGAGTATTTTATCAGACGAAACTAATCTGTTACAGTTTGCAAAATTGGCTGGACATAATAATAGCAACACCTAGTATAAGTAAAGAAAACGCTTAAATAATTTTTTTTTAAATTATATTTTAGAAGTAAATTCAATATTTTATAGCATGTCCTTTATTTTTAATGACTTCTTCGATTCTTTTGTGCATAGAATCGACCAGTTTTCTACATTTTTCGGTTGGTATAGAATACCAACATTCCTGGACGATTCTCCACAATTCATTGATATTTGCAGGGTGAGACTTCGCAACTTGGACCTTCAACTCATTCCAAAGGTTCTCAATTGGATTTAAGTCGGGTGACTGAGAAGGCCACTGCAAAACATTGAGATGGTTCTGGTCAAACCAAAGCTTTGTGAATTTCGCCGAATGCTTCGGATCGTTATCCTGCTGAAAACGCCATCTTAATGGCATATGCTCTTCCGCATATGGCAGCATAACGCCTTCCAGTATCTGAACGTACTTTTCTTTGGTCATAATACCATCTATCCGATGTATTGGGCCAATGCCATGCCACGAAAAAGAACCCCATAACATCAGACTACCTCCATCATGATTCACAGTTGGTTTTGTGTACTTTGGATTGTATGCCTGACATTCTGGGCGACGAACGAACAAACAGTTTCCCATCCATCCCAAACAAATTAATTTTTGTTTCGTCACTCCAAAGTACATTTCTCCACTGCTTTACCGACCGTAGTGGATCCTGTGGCATGTAATAAAGCTTGGCGAAAGCAATCCGCTTTTGGAGGTGTACTTTTTTTAAGAGTGGCACTTTTCTTGGGGTTCGAGCGTATAGCTTAGCATTCACCAGAATACGTCGGACTGTTCTAGCACTAACTTCTAGCCCCGTCTCTTTTTTAAGGTCCGTAGATGACATAAAAGGATTTATCCGTGCTTTTCTTATCATAAGCTTTTTGTCCCTCTCGGATGTTTTAGAGGGACGCCCTCTCGTTTCAGGCAGTTTTTCGTAGTGTACAGCGTTAAAGACCATTCTTAGGGAGCATCCAACGGCTACTGCAATCTTCCTCATTGATTCACCTCGTTTATGTAACGCTAAAATGGCTTCACGTTGAGCTTCGGTGCAATGTTTTCCTGTGCCCATTTTTGTTATTTGCTAAATGTGATATAATCAAACCTAATAGTACACAATATCCTCAGAGACTACTGTATACTACTTACCGATATCTAAATTATTTTCAACCCTTTTATTTTTTTTATTTTTTACTTTTTATTTCTTGTGTTGCTATTATTTTGTCCAGCTTGTTCTGCACTTTCTAACAGGTCGATTGCAACTGATCACTTTTCTTTTCTTTTTTGCACTTTGACATCATATTTACCGTTGAGTCTGCAAACATTGTTTTTCTTTTACTCTCACAAAACAACCGTTACTCAAGTTGTTTTTGAAACGTAGAAAGTATTGCCATTATTTTGGCCATAGCTGTATATGTCAAACCTGTAAAAAATAATAAAAATACCGAGAACAATATCCTAAAAGAAATAGAAAAAGGTGTCATTGTAATTATAAAAGGCAAAGGAAGAATAAATAATACATGCGATGAAAGGCCATCAGTAAAAGTAGAAGGAAATATTCTAATAAGTTTTGAAAATTGAAATATTAGAATCAATAATGAAATCTTTGTAAATTATAAAGAAATAAGAAAACAACCTTTCAGCATTGATACCAATATCTTGCAAATTCCTCTAACAAATGTTCCATTAGAATTATCCAATAAAGAAATCCAAAATATAGATAATTTGGAGGAAATTCAAGAAATATCATATAGTCACTCGAAAAGAAACATTATAATTAATACAAGTGTTAGTGTTATCATGAACATTATAGCAATTGTAGCACAGATAATAAACTTACCCAGATGTCGCATCCCCATACAAAAAAATGTTGATCTTTTTTGCGATGAGCAAACAACGATGGGCAAACAAAAAGCTTTCTGCTTCGCAAAGGAAAAAAGCGGAAAATATATTTTCTGTGCGAAAAGCTTTTTCTTTTGCTACTCTTTGTTCCGTCTGCGACCTGCGACTGCGAGACACAATTTCATTATACATACATTTGTATGTACATATATTCATATGTAGGTACGTATTTTCCCTTTTCATTTTGCTATATTGACCGAAGTTTCGATCTGTGTAGATCTGTGGTGTGGTAAAAAATATCTGAATTATATTTTTTCGAAGTGAAAAGTGATATTTTACTGTTGGACACACAAAATCTGAAGAGTTAATCTAGGAAAGGTAAAATATATTATTTTAGTTTATTCCAGGTTGATAAGGTATCTTGGTAAGTACAAAAAAGTTGCGAAAAAAATCGACTTAGAGGAAATGTCGTGGCGAATAAAGTGGGCTATTGTATGCTGCAATGCAACAACTTCCCAATTATAAAACAAAAAGGGACTACTGAAGAAATAACTAGTAAAAAACAGCAAACAAAAGGAAATACTAAGCAAAAAGAACCTACTAAGACGTTAAATAAAAAGAAACAACATACTAAAGTAATTAGTATACACAAAGAACCCAACAAAGTTGTGAGACACAACGATAGCCAGATGCTTGAGGAAATACTTAATATGGTAGGTAAACTAAATATAAGACTTGAAGAACAAAAGGACACAAGTAATTAAATATTTTAAAAATTCAAGCAATTAGACAAGTTTATCAAATACAAAGTGACCAAAGAATCAGTATGAATAATGAAATAAAAATAGTAACTTGGAATACAAATGGGCTAATGCAGCACATTGAAGAGTTATTAGTTTTTCTAAACACGGAAAAAATAGATATTTGCTTAATCGCAGAAAGTCACCTAACCAGATCAACTAACTTAAACATATCTGGATACTGCTGCTATCATGCCATTTACCCAGCGGATAGGGCAAGGGGAGGATCTGCGTTACTCGTAAAAGACTCAATCAAACACTACGAAGACTCAAAAATTGAGGAAGAAAAAATGCAAGCTACAACCATAAATGTACACATATTAAACAAAATGAAAATTACAGTATTGTATCTGCAATATACTGCCCACCAAAACATAATCTAAAAAAAGACGACTATATTAGATTTTTCCAAACCCTGGGAAGTTATTTTATAGTCGGAGGTGACTTTAATGCCAAGAATACCTTTTGGGACTCAAGACTAAAGAGAGCTATATTCAGCAGGACGAGCATTAAATTGTGATTTTCATTCAAGTGCTATGCCAACACACTGACCGGTAGACCAGAATAAAATCCCAGACCTAATAGACTTCTATGTAGGAAAAGGAATATCTGATAACTTCATTCATGTAGAAAATAAAGATGATCTGTCGTCAGATCATTCTCCAGTTCTTTTGACGATTAGTGGTAGTATACTGAGAACTGAAAGTCGACTACGTCTTATAAATCGTAAAACAAACTGGCTCCTATTCAGACAAACATTAGAAGATAGCATAAACAGGTCCCAATAAAAACCTCATTCCAACTAGAAGAAGAAATTGAGCTATTTAATCCAAATATCCAGCAAGCAGCATGGATAAGCACCCCTATTGGTAAAAAAAACAGGAATATGGACATAAATTATCCATATGCAGTTAAAGAATTAATCTGAAAAAAACGCAAAGCTCGTAAGACTTGGCAAAGAATCAGAACACCTGAGAATAAAAAGATTCTTAACGCATTGTGCAATGAACTCAAAAGGCTTCTAAAAATTGTGAAGAACGAATCAGTTGGCAGATACTTGAATAAGCTATCAGCGCATAAGGATACAGAATATTCGCTATGGAAAGCTGTCAAATCTTAAAAAAAAACAGCAAAACAAGCACCGCCCATAAAAAACGAAAACGGGTCTTGGGCAAGAAATGGCAAAGAAAAGTCTAACCTCTTCGCAGATCACCTGCAGCAAACCTTCCAACCATTTCCTAGGCAAACTGCAGACGAAAATCTTTTCCTGCAGTCCAGAAATGATCACAGAAATATACAGCATGTAACATTTCAGGAACTAAAATGTTAAATTAAAACTATCATAAATGCAAAAAAAGCACCGGGCTACGATTTGATAACAGGACAAATACTTAAGGAGTTCCCGGACAAAGCTATGCGGAAACTATTACATTTAATTAATGCAGCACTCAGGCTAAAGTATGTTCCGATGGAATGGAAGGTGGCAGAGGTAAGCATGATTCTGAAACCAGATAAGTCGCCAAATGAAAAGAAATCGTATAGACCGATTTCGCTCCTACCCGTATTATCAAAGCTATTTTGAAAAGACTCAAGCCAATAATAGAAGAAAGAAGTCTTGTACCTTCCCACCAATTTGGGTTTAGAGAGAAACACTCTACTGTACAACAAGTGCATAGAATTGTAAGTACAGTAGAAAAAGCACTTGAGAATAAAAAAGTCTGTTCAGCCATATTTCTAGACGTAGCACAAGCGTTTGATAAAGTCTGGCATCGCGGACTAGAATTTAAACTGCAAAGGGATCCCCCCGAAGAGTTTTACTTAATTCTGTAATCTTATATCGCAGATCGTTACTTTCGAGTAAGATATGAGGATGAATACTTGCATTTAAAGAAAATATCTGCAGGAGTTCCACAAGGAAGTGTCTTGGGACCAATCCTTTATCTCCTATATACAAGAGACCTACCTCAGCAGGAAGAAGCTAGCCTGGCGACTTTTGCAGACGACACTACAATTATGAGTATTGGCGATAATGCTGATGAAGCAGCGAAAAAATTACAAAAGGCCATTAATTCTGTAAGTGATTGGACAAAAAAATGGAGAATAAAGCTTCATGAAACTAAATCTATCCATATTAACTTTACTAATAGAAGAATAAATAATGTAAGAGCTTATATTGATGGAATAGAAATTCCGTACGCAAATACTGCAAAATATCTGGGTATAACACTTGACGCCAAGCTCAGATGGAAGGAGCATGTCAAAAAGAAAAAAGAGGAGCTCAACATTAGACTCAGACAAATGCATTGGTTAATGGGAAGAAATTCCCAGATATCAATTGAAAAGAAATTGCTATTATATAAGGAAGTTCTGAGACCCGTAAGGACGTATGAGATACAGCTTTGGGGTTGTACCAAAAAGACAAATCTAAGAATGGCAGAAACATTCCAAAACAAAGTACTAAGTGGTATCGTTAATGCACCTTGGTATATAAGAAATGACAACCTACACAAGGATCCAGACGTAGAGAGTATAAGTGAAATTGTTAAGAAATATGCTCTTAGGCACTACGAACAAATCCAAGACCATGTAAATCCTCAAATACAATACATGGTGGAAGAAAACAGCAATACCATTAGGCGGCTTAAAAGATTAAGGCTGCGTGACTTAATTTTCTAACGAAAACTATAATAGAAATAATATAAAACATGACTGTATTATATATACACACAGGTATACCTATAACCTATAAATGAACAAATTAAAGTAGATACACACAAAATTAATTTCGGGGTAAGCTAATGAGATTCACCCCTCCAAAACGTTAATTATACATTAGAGAAAAATTACTGGATGAGGGTTCCCAGAGGGTTTGAAGCAGAGGTGGTTTTAGTTAGGGTTAAAATCCCACACACTGACTTTCGATGCTTTCCACCTTCCTTAAAAACAAAAAAAAAAAAACTTATTAAAATCCCCATAAATATGGAGAACGGTTTTCAATAACTCCTCAAAAGGATCGAGTCTGTTTTTCAAATCATTCTCCTCCACTCGTATGCTACTCTCATTGCAACTAAAGATAAAGTGTACTCCTTGTAATTGGGCCACTTTACTTTTATTATTTTATTTCAAAACTGAATTTATGCCCAATTAAATGTTGGTGATTTTTGGTAATTATTTCGAGAAAGGGCCTCCCTTTCAAAACTAAACATACAGGCGACAATGGGTAAATCGCGCGAATTTTAATTCTACGAGTAACAATTTGGTTTTGTTAAAAAAAACTTTATTTATTTTCATTAATCTTAAATATAGCTTAATCAGTTTAAAACATTGACTTGTACTTTACATATAAAAAACCTCTATTCTGAGCACTGCACACACTTCTTAACTCTCTTGTCACAACTGTATCCTTTTTCCTCTGCAAAGCCTTTATATTGTTTTCTGATTCTGTGTGGCGTCCCTTTTTCTTCCTCTGTTGTCCACAGCTTGCTTGGGTCATCTTTATGTTCCCACATGTGTTTCTCTGATTCTGCATGGCGTCCTTTTCTTCTTTTGTTACACATACGTTCGTTCGGGTTGTTTTTCTCGTCCCACATGTGTGCGTATGGAAATTTCCAAACTACAAGGTCTATATTTTTTATATAAAATATATATTACAATTGTTATAATGATCGTGATAATACTAACACTTGTATTAATTATAATGTTTCTTTTCGAGTGACTATATGCTATTTCTTGAATTTCCTCCTGTCTCATAAAGACACTCGCGAAAAAGGATAACGAAGTACTCCGCAATCTTTACGTTAAATGAACTTAATATGTTGCTCGGTGGATTCTCGCAGGAACAAAACAATATAGGCTGTGCTACTACTATAGGTATATGTACATCGTACTAGTCACTGACCAATGAAAGGAAAAATTAACTTTAGTTTTTTTAATTTATTTATTGTATTGCCGACTCCCTGTGCTTTCAAATTGGGAATTTGATATGATTCTTCTATGTCCAAAAGAAACCTCCGAATCCAGCTGTTTTCTGCTGTTGGTCCAGTTCCACAGATCATTGACCTGTTGGGATTGCAGGTCTTCCAATAGGCTATGCACCAGCCCAAGATTCCCTACTTAGCTCATGTTGTTTTATGCCGTTGACCAATTTCTTCAGGTCGTTGACCACTACCAATACATACATGCAACCAAATTACAAACACCGAGTTGGTAAAACAGTGGGCGGAGCCAAGTGATAAAAAAAAACATCGCTTTTTTTATATGCACTTCCTTAATGTTAGTTTTCTATGTTATGGGTCAATTTCCTGATCTCCCACTTTTGCCAATCATTTGTGATTTGCCGTCGGCCTTTTATTTGGCATTGTCATTTGCCGATGGAGAATACATAAGGTGACCATAATTTTTTCCTCTCAAAGCGGGACACCTGTACATTTCTTTCGGCAAAACATAAATTTTTTTTTTAATTATTTTAAGTTAAAGTATTTTTTTTTTTGCCTAAGAGGTAGTCGAAAAACGCTAATGCGCACGAGAAGTGTGAGACTTCTACCAACTTTAACCCCTTTTCAACAATGACAGCATCCACTCCGGAACCGGATGCATCACCTCAGAGTGGTGACGTTTTCTTTTCCCTCTGGGGACCGGCTTTTTCACATTTTTCTCCTGGTGCGGGTTTATAAAATTTTACCGGTAAGGCTTTCATCGATTTGGTAAACTTACTGAGGGTATATTTACTTCCTCCTGTTTCTTTTTCGATCTGAGTACCGTCTCAATGAATAAAGATATTTTATTCCACGTGTCGATACTCGGCACCATCTTGTTTACGGCACGTATCTATAAAAAGAAACTACTGTTAGCCCACATCGCTCACTTAGTACCAGACGGATGAAGAAGAGCCAACACGTGAAACAAATTCGATAGAAAAGAAACGGCCTAGGAAAAAACCCAAAGCTGGTTCGTCACCGGATAAAAAGATGGAAAGCACAAGGAGTTGCAAGACAAGCCACAAACAATAAAATTACGTCATCCGCCACCGATAAACGTCGTTGGAATTACGGACTACAATAAGTTGCATGGCCTCCTTAAAGGAACGCTGGCATCGTAGTTTAAGGTGACATCTCTCCGAAACAAAACGTGGAAAATCAATATCGATGATGCCGATGATTACCGAGCAATGCCTCAAAAATTTAATGCCGAGGAGATAAGTTAGAAAGACCAATGCGTGTTATAGCAAGGGGACTCCACCCCTCGCGCACTAAAGAAAATGTTATATACGACCTTCAAGACAAAGGCTTTAAAGTTCTTGATGCCGTTAATATTAACAGGAAGATGAAGCAACAGCCGGAGGGAGATCAGGAAAAATTGGTAAAGCTTAAATTTCCACTATTCATGCCAAGTTTTGATAAAGACGAAAATAAAGATGCAATATATGGTATTAAGACTATTCTAATTATCGTGGTCAAAATCGAACCTATGCGTAAGAGCTCCAGATCGATCCCGCAGTGTAGGCGCTGTCAAGGCTTCAATCATACGCAGACTTACTGCTAGAAAGAACGGCGATGCGTTAAATGCGCAGGTAAACATCTCTCGGAAGAGTGTCACCTAAATAAGCAAACGGAAGTCAATTGTATAAACTGCAAAGGAAAACATCCTGCGAACTATCGAGGTTGCGAAGTGGCGAAAGAGCTCCAAAAAAGATACGATACGCTTAAAAATTCCATGCGTCCGAATCCGATACCATTTAAAAATAGATTCAAAATAGCTACGAAAAAAGCAGCAAAAGATATAAAATCCGTCAATATTCACTCAAGATCGGGTAACGAAGAAAGACATAAACGTAGTAGAGAAGCAAAATCTTCGAATATTGGCGTGCAGTCTTATGCATTGCTAATGGCAAGTACACAACAACCCCCCGACAACACACGGAAGATCAAAGCAAGAAACCATCCAAACTTTAACGTAAAGACACCTGCTCAACTTGCGGCATTGGAAAACGGTGATAGAGATAGCTCACAAGATCCTGTATCCCATGTTTTCTCCTTAATTCTTGTGAAACTTAAAGAGCAATGTAAAAACAAAAAAACTTATTTTCGAGAGACTAGTTGCACTAGAAAACAACATTCATAACACGCCCACTTCAACCAAAATATGTTAGAAACGCTTAAAATTCTTACATGGCAGGTCAACGGGCTCGACGCGTTAGAAAAATTTATAGGAGAAAAAGATATTGATACATGCTTGGTCTGTGAAACTTATCTGACAAAACAATCGAATGTTAAGATAGGGGAATATAGCGTGTATCACGCCTTCCACCCATCGGAAAGAGCCAGAGGCGGATCATCTTTGTTTATAAAAGAATGTATCGAACACTCAGCAGAAATACAGACTGAATTAGAAGCAATACAAGTAAGCATGGTACGCGTGAGAAATAGACATTTTACCTTCAACATTTCGTCTATATATCGTCCACTGCGATGTCAACTTGAAGAAAATGATTTCACAAACATCTTCAACTTTCATAAACCAAATTTCATTATTGGTGGCGTCTTCAACGCGAAACACCCATTCTGGGGTTCAAGGTACACCTCTCAGAAAGGTAGAAAGCTTTATAATGCGGGTATGCAATACAGTTGTGATTTTCACTCGACGGGTAAACCGACATATTGGCCGACTGATAGAAATAAGATACCAGATCTGATCGATTTCTTTGTTGTTAAAGGAATATCTAGCAACTGTATAAAAGTTGAAGAAAGCTTTGATCTCTCCTCTGATCATTCTCCAATCATCATGACGATAAGCGAAGCTCTGATTAAAAAAGTAGGACCGCCCAGATTAACACTAACAGAACTGAGCAAATGATATATATATAAAAAAATAAAAGAAAATAGTTCCTCTGATATTTATTTATTTATTATTTATTTCTTGGAGTTTTAAACGGAAACCTCGGACAAACTATGGAGCGAACGAATATGTTTGACGGTGGAATGAAGACTGACTCTCTATGTTCAAAAATAATCAGTGTCTACTCTGGCGATTCTGTTAATACAAAATATGCTGACGCGATGTCTGCTGTGAACTTAGCATACATCGCGAGCGTTTTATTTCTTGGAAATTAAATTGGATTATTTCTTTTGTACAGTGGTGCAATATGAGATGTGAATGCACTTCATATTGGTCGTGTGAAACTGCGTCAGCGTTAGATTATACTTTGGAAATAGTGGTGCAATATGAAGTGTGAATGCACTTCATATTGCTCGTTTGGAAGTGTGTCAGCAATTTATTGACTGATTATATTATATTGGGTTTATTACCCTTAGCCGTTGCTATAACTATTATCCAGCGCGAAAACTAATTGGGATCAGCGTTGCCGATTATACTTCAATTGAAGTATTTTACTTCGTTTTCATTGACAACACTTCGACACTTCCTCTTTCCCAAAAATACCTTAACTTTTTGTAGACTTTATATCTTCCCTCTTAATTGGGAAATTGCATTATATATTTATTAATGAGCTCTCCCATGAAGTAGCCAAAAATCGTATACGCGACATCCATTCGATAATTAGATCGATAACTACAAGTCTACAATTCCACCCAAAGAAGAAAGTCTTTAAGTCTTTTGGCATTCTGTCTTCTGCCTCAAAAATGCTTTGGGGCAGACTATGTACCCTCATTTAAAAGAGTTTATAGGAGCCTTGTTGTGTCTTCCTCATAGTAGTGCAACTACTGATATGGTGTCTTCCGAAACTAAATTAATTAAGAGTTTAGGAGAAGACAACTTAAAGGTTAGCACTGTTAATTCACTGATGCTTGTGAAAGGAATTGTTTCTGAAAACGGTTTCAAGAACTGGGTATCGCCAAAAGAAGTTGTATTAAGATACCACAAAGCTTAGATTAAAGCTCCCTAACTTAAAAAAAAATATGTTTTTTTTTTCCATATATGTATAGTCGTTTAATATAAGAAACTCAACTTTTATAATGACACTTCACTTTTCAGCAAAACACTTCTATTTTTTTCCTGAAAACACTTCAGTAAAAAATCGCATCACTGATTAGGATGGCTTTAAAAAAAAATACTGAAGCAAATATTGAGCCAAGCGTATCATTTAAAACGCCCTATGAACTCTCTAAAACCGAATCCAATCGTTTCAGTTTTAAAAGGATCAAAGTATGCTGCGTTCGTTCATCATTTTTCTCATTCTCAAACAAACGATACATTATAGATTCATAGTAGATACAGACACGGTACACGGAGCGATAGAGCACAAAGTACCTATTAACTACCCAGTTATGTATTTCAATTTCAAGTCTGTTTTTTTGCTGTTTTTGTTTTTAGTTTTTCTTTTTTTGTGCTGTCTCTGGTCTATCTGTGAGCAATATTATTTTTAGTATATACATTTACTGAGAATGAGTTTAATGAACGAAACAAGTTTAATATGGGGTGGCCTTTTTTCAAAGCGGGACATTTTGCGTTCTTTGGGGACAGCGGGACACAAAGCTCGAAAGCGGGACGTATGGTCACCTTAAGAATACATCGCGAGTATGATGTCGAGAAAGGGATTTCATGATTCATGTTGCGTCGCAACATCCTGCCGGGCCCCAGGGAGATCGACGCTGTTGAAGGTGATCTACCATCTTCTTATCATCTGTTTTACAGGGTTGATTTTCGGCCTCGATTACCGATGCCTCGACTTGTGTTAATACTGTTGCGTACTCTTCAAATGTGAGAGTGTAATGACCAATAACCGGCCTTAAGTGGTATTTCATTGATTTTACACCTGCTTCCCACAGTCCGCCGAAATGCGGAGCAGCAGGAGGGTTGAAATGCCATGTTGTGCCGTTGGATTGCATCTGCTGGACAATGTCTTCTGTCGATTGCCTTGACATGTGGGATTTTTCTGATTCCATGATTTTTGCAGCTCCCTTGAAGTTGGTTCCACAATCGCTATAAAGGTGTGAACAGAACCCACGGCGCGCAGTGAAGCGTTTAAAGGCTGCAAGAAATGCGGATGTTGTGTAGTCGCTTTCAAGCTCGAGGTGTACTGCCTTAGTACAGAAGCAAATGAAAATCGCTATGTACGCCTTTGTTATTTTACTGCACTGACCCTTCCATGCTTTTAATTGAACAGGACCTGCATAGTCCACTCCAGATGTCTGAAACGGTCTCGTCTGGTTGACTCGTAACGCTGGCAAATTAAACATTTGCTGTCGCATTTCTGTTGCCTTGTACCTGTAACATTTTAGACAGTTGTGAATACATCTTCTTACACTAGATTTGAGATTCAAAATCCAATACTCAAATAGAAGTGTTGCCATCATCAAGTGCTGACCGCCATATCAGCATTTTCCAATCGACCACCAACTCCCAGCATCCCTTTTTCGTCGATAATTGGCGAAAGTCTTGCCAATTTGCTTCTTTTGGGGACTGTTTCACCTTTGATCACCTTTGAAATTTCTTCGGCGAAAAACTCTTGCTGTACTATGTTAATAAATCGCCGTTGAGCTGAACAGATTTCGTCGACTGAAAGTGATCCAGACACCCGCGTTGACATTTTTTGGGCCTTGAATCGCAAGTTGGTAAAAAACCGAAGCCAATACGACGTAGCTCTAAGAAGACGACGTAGAGAACCGTTGATGAATTTATTTGCCTCGAAGGCAGTGAAGTGAACGCAGAGCTGAAAAATATATTTTAAGGGGTACCCAGATATGATAAACTCGTTTTTGGTTCTTGAGATCTCTGGTGCTTTCGTTTCAAGATCTGTCGGTATAACTTCATAAGGACTGTGGAGTTGCTCATCAAACGCTTGCAGAAATTCGGGTCCGTGCCACCATTGATGATTTTCAAGGAGATCTCTTGGAGACAGTCCTCTAGATGCGATGTCTGCCGGATTGTCCTTAGAAGGAACGTAGTTCCAGAACCTAAGATCTATAAGTTCTTGAATCTCCGCCACTCTGTTGGCAACGAACGTTGTTCGGATGTAAGGCGCGGTTCTTATCCATGCAAGTGTGATTTATGAGTCGCACCACGCGAACATTTTTGGTAATTGAAGCTCCATCGTTTTCACGGTATGCACTAGTACACGTGCTAGCAGTTGGGCTCCACAAAGCTCCAACTCAAGTTTTTGACACAATCAGGTGTGTAACTGTTGTATTTCCAGTGATAACTCGAAGGTATACTGCAGCGGCATACGCCTTTTTTGACGCATCGCAGAATCCGTGGACTTCGTACTGTGAATCATTGGTGAGATTTATCCAGCGTGGAATCTCGATGGCGTTGAGTGTGTTCAGCTCAGTTTTCAAGGTGAGCCACGCAGAACTGACGCAAGGTGAAATCCATCCCATTGGATCATACAGCCGCGCAATATCTAATAACACTGTTCGCTTTGTAGTTCTATTTGCATCCTGAAAAGTGATTTTAAAGGTAAAGTGATCATTTGCAGGATGCCACTGGATGCCTATTTTACAAACTTTTGAGAACAAAGTACTAAGAGGTATTATTAATGCGCCGTGGTATATCAGAAACAGCGATATCCACAGAGATCTTGGCATTAAAACTATAGAAGACGAAATCAAAAACTACGCGAGAAAGCATAAAAGTCGACTAGAAAGTCACGTAAATATTACAGTCCTCCAAGTTTTGGATGAAAGAAATTTACTACGCCGTCTACAAAGAACCAAACCTTTAGACTTAGCGCGATAAGTAACCGCGTCCAAACTGCGGAACTAGCAGGAACTTCTAATGGGAAGGCACCTGCAAAACGTCATTATTTCGTGAAATGAAAACTACTTGATAAGTCGAATACTTAGTTGTAGTAAAAAATAAAAAACAAGTCTGTTTTGAAGGGAGGTTTTTTAGTGGGTAAGAATCCCACACTACTATGAGCACGCGCTGTCGATCCTCATAGTGTCTTCTTGAAGATTTTCACCTACCCTCGGAAAAAAAAAAAAAAAAAACTGGATGCCTAGCGTTTTAATCGCGTTGCCTTCGTCAAATGAGAGTGGTAGCTGTACCTCTCTATCCTCCTTTGGAACAGATGCCGACAATCGTTCAGAGTTACTTGCCCATTTTCGTAGTGGGAAACCTCCTCGCTGCAACATTGTTCTGAGCTGCAATTGCATCTCCATGGCTTCTGAGTCGGCCCCATGAATTACGTCATCTACGTCAACGTTTTTCTTGGCAATTTTCGATGCAATTGGGTAGTCCTCTCGTTCGTCGGATGCAAGTTGTTGCAGGGTACGAACGGCTAAATATGGTGCGGAGGCGGTGCCGAATGTGGCCGTGTTAAGTCGGTATATCTTTACCTCTTCTCCATCCGCATCTCTCCATACAATAAGTTGGTATAACGAATCGGCCGGAGGAACCCATATTTGCCTATACATTTTATTGATGTCCGCTACAAATTCGATTTTATGTTTCCTAAATCGGGCAATATGATCAAAGAAGTCATCCTGCAATCTTGGGGCAACGAGAAGATGATCATTGAGTGATGTACCATCGGACGATTTGCAGGACGCGTCAAAAACGATTCGTAGCTTTGTGGTTGAGCTGAATTCCTTTATCACCACGTGGTGGGGAACGAAGTAGTGAGGATTAGTTAATGCACTGGGGTCTATCTCTGTCATATGCTTCAGCTCCATATATTCATTAAAAACCCTTTTATACTGCTTATGGAATGACGCATTCGCTTGGAATTTTCTTTCCAGTTGCCTGAACCTAAGAAGCACTGATCTTTGAGACAAACCTATCAAGGGACGTGTTCCCCCTTTAAATGGAAGTTGAACAACATATTTGCCATCCGTTTGACGTTGATGTGTTTTGCAAAAATTTATTTCACATTCCTCTTCTTCCGGTGAAAGCAGGTTCCTCCTTTGGACTTCCTCAAGTTCCCAAAATTTCAGCAACAAGCAACTTCCTCAAGTTCCCAAAATTTCAGCTTTAAAATGCCTTCAAGGATAATGAACGGATAAACATCGCTGCCAAGTAGAATATCGACTTTACTTGGTTTATTGAGCATCGGATCAGCAAGTTCAATATTTTGGAGGTGGCTCCAATTAGCATATGGAATATTGCGCGTTGGAAGCACAGTTGTAAGTTTGAGCAAGACCAAAGCATTAAGCTGTAAGCTGAAATTCTCGTTCACATTCGAGACAATTGTCAGAGAAACCTTGTGCTTGGAGGTGCTTGTGTTGGTTTCTCCTACGCCAAGGATGTTGACGCAGCTCCTTTCCCTTTTTAAATTTAATAATTGAGCGGCAGACTCTGTAATAAAGGAAGCCTCTGATCCAGGATCCAATAGCGCTCGCAGCAACAACGGTTGGCCAACGGTTGTCAAAACCTTGATGATGGCCGTAGCCAGAAGAACGGGTGCTTGGTCGTTTTCGGATATGAACGCGTTGTATGCTGAAGCAGTTCGGTTGAAGGATGTTGGGTTCTCGGATGGAACCGAGCGAAAAGGTTGAACGGAAGAGGAGGTTGGTTGAGTGGGTAGCGAACCAACTGCTGTTGAAGCGGGTTAGTTAGCACGCATTGCGTTAACTGGCTCGTTTATGTGCAGTAACGAATGGTGCTTTTGGTGGCACGTAGAACACGTAAAGGTGCTTGTGCAGTTTTGCGTAAAATGCGCGCTCGACAAACAGTTGAAAAACAATTTCCTTTTCTTCACAATGTCCTGTCTTTTCCTGATGTTTAGTGCCTTAAATTTTAAGCAGTTGCGAATGGAATGTGAACCCTGACACAGTGAGCACTTCAAAATTGTGGAATTGTGTACACGAATTGTGCCTGTTGCAAATTTTTTAGATTTAGGTTGATTGGAACCTGATGGGGATTGTCCAGTGACATCCAAGGTTCTTGATCTCATAAGAATAAATTTTCTTCTAAGACGCTGTATTGCGAATAGTCCGCATGCATAGAAATGTGGGATTCTCAATGTCCTCGAGTGATAAACGGAAGTTTTTGCACTGTATGAAAAATAAGAACATCTTCCCATGCGTTCACAGGCACTCCAAGGTTTTTGAGTGATTGTCTTGCTTCGTTTGTTGTGTCTAGCAGTAATTTGAGATCATCGGATGATTCCTCAGTAAGCTTCAGTTGATCGAAGAGCAATTTGAATTGATTGTCCTTTAACAATCGAATATTTTGAAACCGTTTGACCAGTAATGCCCATGCAGCTTCAAAATTGGTGTCGGTATTCCGTAGCATACGTGCCGCTTCACCGGATAAATTACCCTTTAAATACTGCAATTTGTGTGCATCGGATATTGACGCATTTTTGTTCACTAAACTTTCGAATAACCCTTTGACTTCCGGCCACAGTTGTAGCGAACCGTCAAAGGTAGGGATTTTCATAGGAGGAAGCTTTAATTCGACCGACGGGGTCTTTGACCCTGCTACTGACTTGTTGAGAACACTCTGACCCACGATGGTTGCTAACTGTTCCCTTAACTCACACGAATATTTAAAGAAAAGCTCCTTTATTTTATGGAACGTTAGAGCTTCCATGTAATTCACGTTTGCCTCTTCACTAGGGGCCTCAACAATTTTTGATGAAGTGCTCTAGCTCCTCAAAGGATGCTTCTAAATCCGCTAAGCGCGCCTCTTTCATGTGTGCAGATTTCTTTGAATTTTCTAAACTTGCATATGCCTTATAATCAGCATGTAAGCCTTGCGAAATTGTTTGAATCGCATCTACTAAGTTGGGAATCTTGTGTTTACTCATGATGAAGATAAGGAATTAAATTAATCCGCAGAACACACCACACCCGATTATATATTTAGAGCAACGTGGCTCAATGATTTAGATGTAATAAATTATAAGATTACATAAAAAAAAGCCACACACCTGTACTTAAGCGTTGCTCCCTCGGTGCACCACCTTCTTCAGATCCAGATCCTCACTGGAAATCCGACCGTACCGAATGTCTATTTACTGACGCACACGAACACCCTTTGGTTGTTTAATTATTTTGTCCTGATCCTGTACAGAATATTTTAATCCGGATCGAAGGACCACTATGTCTCATAAGGACACTCGCGAAAAAGGATAACCAAATACTACGCAATCTTTACGTTAAATGAACTTAATATGTTGCTCGGTGGATTCTCGCAGGAACAAAACAATACAGGCTGTGCTACTACTATATGTATATGTAGATCGTACTAGTCACTGACCAATGAAAGGAAAAATTAACTTTAGGTTTTTTAATTTATTTATTGTATTGCCGACAATCTGTGCTTTCAAATTGGGAATAATTGATATTATTATAAAGAAACCTCCGAATCCAGCTGTTTTCTGCTGTTGGGATTGCAGGTCTTCCAATAGGCTATGCACCAGCCCAAGATTCCCTACTTAGCTCCTGTTGTTTTATGCCGTTGACCAATTTCTTCAGGTCGTTGACCACTACCAATACATACATGCAACCAAATTACAAACACCGAGTTGGTAAAACAGTGGGCGGAGCCAAGTGATAAAAAAAAACATCGCTTTTTTTATATGCACTTCCTTAATGTTAGTTTTCTATGTTATGGGTCAATTTCCTGATCTCCCACTTTTGCCAATCATTTGTGATTTGCCGTCGGCCTTTTATTTGGCATTGTCATTTGCCGACGGAGAATACATCGTGGGTGTGATGCCGAGAAACGGATTTCATGATTCATGTTGCGTCGCAACACCTCCAAATTGTCTATATTTTGGACTTCTTTATTGGATAATTCTAATAGTACATTTGCTAGAGGAATTTGCAAGATATTGGTATCAATGCTGAAAGCTTGTTTTCTTATTTCTTTATAATTTACAAAGATTTCATTATTGATTCTAATATTTCAATTTTCAAAACTTATTAAATATTTCCTTCTACTTCTACTGATGGCCTTTCATCGCATGTATTATTTATTCTTCCTTTGATTACAATTCTTCCCTTAATTACAATGACACCTTTTTCTATTTTTTTTAGAATATTGTTCTCGGTATTTTTATTCTTTTTACAGGTTTGACATATACATACATCCCGTATATTGTTTTAAATGTTTTTACTCTTTGTTTTCCACATACTCATATAATACATTTCGAGCATTACTACTGATCAACACAGTTTCTTTTATCTGCAGTTGCTCATTTAAATTGTTTGGGATAGGTAATGACCAGGGATAGGATTTTGCTAACTTTGCCTCTTTTTTTTGCTTAATCGGAAGATAGTATCGACTTTACACAAACACGTTTCATGTCCTCCTGATTCCAAATATATGTATTTTATTTTGCCTTTTTTTGCCTTTTTATATCGTTATTGCTTTTTCTTGCCTTTTTTTGCCGTTGTTGCCTTTTTCTGCCTTTTTTGCCTATTTTGCTTTTTTCTCAAAGTTTGTTCGCTAAAAAAATTGTAGAAAAATGCGCGTTTGCATGTATGTATATCTGTGCAAACATGCTTCTTACTCACACTACGTAATACGCATACCTAAATTCCTTGACGCCTTAAAATTTAAAACGTCTAGTCCGTGGGGAGAGTCAACATGAAAATATGTACATTTCCACAGACGGTTTGCACTTGTATGTGACCGCAGACGTTACTGCGTATAACTCTATTACATATTTCTTGTTTGTATACAATACATAATATGCGGATGATTTTGCTCGGATTAAAAAAATCGTCAGCGTTCTTGAAGACGATGCAAGCTGTGTTGTGTTCGCAAAGGAATTGATTGAAGATGAAGCAGTACAGGCGCAGCTGGCGTACATCAAAGTCAATTTTAGGTTTTTAATCGACCCAAAAAAACGAATTTTCGAAGACTTACAAAAAACAGGTATTTTTGAGTCTGTACTTATAATTTTAACTAGTATTATTCTGATCAAGGAACATCAATTGGCGAAGTATTGCCGGTTTTAAAGAACATTCAGCAAAACTTGAAAAAAGTAAAAGGGCCGATTGCAAAGGAAGTCCTGAAGAAGTTTACTGCCGTTTTCAATGCAAATACGGGACTGAAAACTATTGAGCAGATAAATTCTATAATGAACGGCGACTTGAATTCCAAACTTCCAGAAAAAATTGATGTTAATAATGTTGAAAGCTGAAGTAGAAAGGTGAAGTAGAAAGGTCATTTAGCTCTCTAACCCCTGGTCTCCACTGGCAATAATTCATTGCAAGAAATATTTCATGCAATCGAAATTTCCAATGGAGACCGCAAATTTCTTGAAATGACTCATTTCAAGAAATCGATTTCTGCTTTCATTTCTTGCCATCTCTGCGGAAATAAACCCTAAAATAAATTTGACAGGTAGTGTCAATTTGAGTTTTACTATGAAGAAAACATGGCTGATTGGTGCCTGACATGAAGTCTGAAATAAATATGTCTCGTGGAGACTCGGTGCCAAGCAAGAATTGGTCGTTGCTTGCTCTTACGTGATATGGTTGAAAATGAAATTTCTTGACATAATTTGCCCACCGTATGAAAAAATAAAAATTTCTAACATGATGTCTGACATAATGTTTGAAATAAATATGTCTCGTGGAGACTCGGCGTAAAGGCGCTTCTAAGAAAGAACCGGAGAAGATTATTACCAGAAATTTCAAAAAGCTGTTGGTAGTTCAATGCTACTATAACTAAATGTGCATTTACTTTCCTTTTCTTATTTTTTAATAAATGCCTTTTTTTTGCCTTTTTAAGTGTTTTGTTTTGCCTTTTTTTACTTTTTTATGTCAACAAAATCCTAACCCTGGTAATGACCCTTATTCTCAGTGGCGTTCCACTTGCACGACGTTTGTTGTTATTTGAAGCGTTTCGTTTTACAAGAGTTATTCCATAACTCCGACGACAGGGTGAAACGTCGTCGGTAAGTAGTTTGCATTCCACATGTTATGCCATCGACCATACCACGCTGAGAATATCTGTTCTCGTTCGATCACCGAAATCAAGCAGCATTGGGCGTGGGTAGCACTTAGATGGAGGACCGCTTGGAAACACCGCGTTAGTTAAATAAAAAGACTTAAGCTTTAAATTAAAAAATAATAATAATGAACTTTGGATGGCAAACGACTAACAAAGGCCTCGTAGGGGCAGCATCTCCCGATAGGTGTTGGTCCGCTAAGTAACGAGAAAGAGCCACTGCAGCCGAAAACCTAGCAGCTCTGTTAGTAAGCCCTACTCCCACCTCCTCGTGGTGCCATCTGGGGATTTCTTCGGAAATTGCTAACGGGAGAGGACGAATGGCGAGCTTCCTGCGCCAAAAAACAGGATAAGTGTCGGTTGGTCTGTGGCCCAGCGAGCCGCAACCGTAAAAACTTTTACTGCTCCGAAACGAAAACCAACGCCTCGGATACGGACGGATAATTTGATGACGACCTTTGGCTATCGGACACGGACAACGATCGGATTCTGGAACGTTAAGACCCTCCTGGACTCACTCAAGGAAGGGCCTTATAACGCCAGATTCCTCCAATTAGAGCGCGAATTCGCAAGGTATAAAATAGACATCTTAGGGCTGAGCGAGATAAGATGGTTCGATGCTGGGGAATTCATCTCCCCAACCAAAAACACTGTCATGCTCTATTCTGGGAAACCAGCTGGAAGTGCACGGAGTTCCGGAGTAGGACTCATGCTAACTCCAGCAGCACGTAGTAGCCTCATATCCTGGAAACCCCATAATGACCGGATATTGACGGCTAGGTTCCAGAGTAGAGTTAGAAAAATTACCATCATACAGTGTTATGCTCCGACTCTAGACGCGACTGAGGACGAAAAGGATGATTTTTATAGCCACTTAGGCGCCGCCTACAAACAAACGCCTAATGGGGACATCGTAATGGTGATGGGAGATTTCAATGCCAAGGTGGGTAGCGACAACACCATGCTTAAGCACGTGATGGGAGTTCACGGCGTGGGAGACCGCAATGATAACGGTGAGCGGTTTGTGGACTTCTGCAAAACCAACCGCCTAAGCATCGGAGGTACGCTGTTTAAGCATAACACCTGCCACAAAATCAGTTGGGTCTCTACTGATAGGCAACGAACATCCAACCAGATCGACCACATTGCGATCAGTCGCCGCTTTAGAAATTATTTCCTGGACGTCCGAAACAGACGTGGAGCTGACGTCGGACTAGAACGAGATCACCATCTTATGGTAGCTCATTTACGCCTTCGTACTGCATCCGTCAACAGCAACCGCTCAAACCTACTTAACATCACCAGGTTTAATATCGACAGGCTCAAGGTTCCCCAAGTTCGCCAACAGTTCAGGGACCATCTTGCCTTAGAAGCAGAAGCAATCAGCAGCATAGAGAACATGGATGACAACTGGAGTGCTGTGAAAAATGCTTTTGCGACTGGGGCACGCACGTATGTCGGTAAAAGCAGAAACACCACCGCACATGGCTTTCTACAGACATCTGGAGACGAAAGGAATGCACTAAGGAGTGAACTCGGCCACCCACTGACGCCAGAAAACATCGAAATGCTCAAAAGCCAGGAGGCATGGGACGCAGTCGCTGGGAGCACAATGCGCATAATGAAGATTCTAAGAACCCTAGAAAGAGAAAGGAAAGAATCAGACCGGCGAAATACAATCAATGCTGAGCAGGATAATGCAAACATGCACTAGTCGAATACATCAGACTAAAACCGCCCCCGCGATGAAATACTTGACGGCAGTACCGCGGGGAATGGGGCGGTCGTGGGAGGGGGGTTTAGTGGGTAAGAGTCCCACACTGTTACTCAGGACGTACTGAGTTTCGTCTTTTGAAGAAAAAAAAGAAAAAAAAAAAAAAAAAAAAAAAAGACATCTGGAGACGGATGGATGAGCGTACAGCAATCAAGGCTCGGATTGCAGCGGCCTCAGCAGTAGAGAGAACCGAGCTTGAAGCCCAATACCGTGCGAAGAAGAAAGAAGTGCAGCGTAGTGTGAGACGTGACAAACGTCAATATATCAACTCACTGGCCTCAAGGGCTGAAGAAGCAGCGAGTAGGTGCGACAGTAGGACTGTGTATAGCATCACTAAGGAACTCATCGGTGGTCGAAACTCCAAACAACATCCAGTGAAAAGTCTAGACGGTAACCTTCTGATTTCGGATGAGGATCAGCTCACTAGATGGAGAGAACATTTTGCTACAGTGCTAAATCACATAGATGATGGCGGTATGATCTCGAATTCGAATGAGCAGTTCGAAGCAACAAACTCCCGAATTCGCACCGCACCTCCCAGTAAAACCGAGATAATAACAGCAATCAATCAAGAAGAACAAGGCGGTGGGTATTGATGGCATCCCTGCCGAGCTATTTCAAGCGGGGCCAAACACATCGGCAGATTTGCTGCATCCCCTAATACGGAGAGCTTGGGATAGTGAACAATTTCCTCAGGAGTGGAAAAGGGGGATGATCATTAAACTTCCAAAGAAGGGAAACTTGATGGATTGCGATAACTGGAGAGGTATATGCGTTCTTCCAGCCGTGGCTAAAATAATAGCTAAAATAATTCTAGAACGAATTAAAGAACATTTAGATTCAACTCTCGATGTCGAACAGGCAGGCTTTCGCGCTGGATCCTCCTGCATTGACCACATAAAAACCTTACGGATCATTATCGAGCAATGCGTTGAGTATAGGTCTCCGCTACATTTAATGTTTATCGACTTCGAGAAAGATTTCGACAGATTGAATCGAGATGCTATCTGGTTGGCCTTGCCTAGGAGAGGCATCCCAGAAAAACTTATAGCTATTATCAAGGCTACATACGAGGGCGGTAAGTGTCACGTCGTGCACAATGGTAAGGTGTCGGACGATTTTGAAGTCCAAAGTGGAGTACGTCAAGGGTGCATACTGTCACCACTATTCTTTTTGGTGGTTATCAGCGATGTACTCCGTGCAGCATTGACGGAAGGCAGCTATGGAATTCGTTGGACTATGACATCTTACCTTAAACACCTAGATTACGCTGACGTTGTTTGTCTACTTTCACATCGGATAATGGATCTTCATCTGATGGCCCAAAATCTAGAAGCTGAGGCAAACAAAGTGGGGCTAAAATTAAACACAGCCAAAACAAAAGCCCTGAGCACTTCTTCTAACAACCGCGCTCAACTTAACATTGCCGGACAGGAAGTCGAGAAAGTTAATAACTTTCTTTATTTAGGAAGTGTGGTCTCGGCTAATCGCGGTGGCACCGAACTGGATGTGTGCAGCAGAATCGGGAAGGCTAAAGCTGCGTTCGGAATGCTATCTAAAATCTGGAGAAGCAATGTTATCAGCTTAAGAACCAAGCTGCGACTGTTCCGCTCCAACGTAGAATCAGTGCTGCTTTATGGGGGCAGTACTTGGAAGGTGGACACCATTAACACACGGAAGCTGCAAGTCTTTGTAAACAAATGCTTAAGAATCATCTTGAGGATTTTTTGGCCGAACCGCATCTCTAACGAACAGCTTTATCTGAGAACGGGCCAAGAACCTATAAGCATTACTATACGAAGAAGAAAGTGGCAATGGATTGGACACACCCTACGGCGCGAAGACAACTCCATTGCGAAATACGCCATGCAGTGGAATCCGCTCACCCAGGCAGGCAGAATAGCGGGACGCCCTAGGCAAACGTGGCGCAGAACAGTTGAGGAGGAATCGAGCTCTTTAGGAATGAGTTGGAGGCAGCTCAAACGCGTTGCAGAACTTCGAACACGATGGCGCGCAGGCGTGGTTGGCGCCCTATGCCCCCCGAGGGGTTAAAGGATCTAAGTAAGTAAGTAAGTTATTAAAGTGTGACGAGGTTAACAACGGGAGAAGAACTGACTACCAATGCTGTTGCTTGAACTTCACGAAGCTGCGCTTTGTGCAGGTATTCTGCTGATAATGCATTTTGCATTTTCTTGACCTGTGACTTTGTTGTGTTGTTAAATCGATGGTTATTGACTGGCTAGCATCTGGTGCAAGTTCTTTGGAATTGGATATGACATCTGTTGTAGATGCTGATGTTGGTTTCTTGGTTGTTTCCCTTGGGAATGATGTTTTGATAGTTGGCTTCGACATAACCTCTCCCCATTTTAGTATAGAACTCTTCCGAGTCATAGATAACATATTTTTAAACTTATATAATTTTATAATAATAAGAGAACGGGCAGCACGAGTACTCTGTCTTTTTTCAACTAATGCTATACCCATTTCCCTCCAGAACGTCCACCCACACATCAAGTGCTCGTTGCAGAGTTGTAGGATCCTCACTCATGATGGCTCCATCGTCAGCAAAGAATAACTTATGTACCTGGGGATCCATCACTTTACCTTCAAGCAGATAATCAAGGACTGCAATAAAGAGCAAAGGGCTTAAAACGCTTCCTTTGTGCACCGCGACTTTGATTGGAAAAACTTCGGTTACTCCAGCGGGGTATCTTACTCTTGTCTTTGCTCCTTCGTACATGTCCATGATCATCTGTACATAGATTTCTGGGACCCCTCGATGTCTTAGCGCCACCCATATCAGATCTCGTGATTGTCTGTCGAATGCCTTTTCAAAGTCAACCAATACAATATGCAAATCCCTTAAGGAATCACGATGTTTTTCCATTATGATCCCTATACTTTGGATTGCATCTGTGGTTGATTTACCCGAGACAAACCCGCACTGATCATCAGATAACCGTATTATTTTTCGCAGTCGGCCACCTAATACCCGCTCAACGATATTCATGGTGTGTGACATCAAACGGTAGTTATCACAGTTTCGCGTATCACCCTTCCCTTTGTATACAGGGAGAAGGTAACTTTCCCTCCATTGATTCGGCATTGGATCACCTCTCACAAATTTGGAAATGAGAATTCTGAGCCATCTGAACCCGACGTCTCCTATCTTTTTTCAGAACTCAGAGGGCATCTCGTCTGGTCCTACCGGTTTTCGTTCCTTGGAGTATTTGACCGCCTCACTAACTTCTTCGACTGTAATGTCGGGTATTTCTTCACAGTTAGGGGTGGCTCTTGGAAAGTATAGCCAGGGAAACTGTTAAATTAAAATCTTCACAGTACTGCCGCCACCTCTGCAGAATTTTGTCGTCATCCACAAGAAGCTGGCCATGGGCATTGTTTATGAACTTTGGCGAACGAATCTCCTCAGCATTCCTCCTTCTTTGGGCGGCTATTTTGAATATTGTTGCGCTCTTGTTCATTTTGTGTCTTCGCAGCTCCTGGATGGACTGGTTTGCATCAACAACCGGGAAAGATATTTTCTCTAGCTCCCGATACAGGCCCTCCGTACTCTCTGCTTGAAGCTGGGCGCACTTCTTCTTCGCTTTTTCTTGCAACATCTGTATTCCATTTCGTGGCGAACTTTTTCGTCACTATTATTAGGGGAGCACTTTGACCAAGCTTTGAAAGCCGTTTTCTTCTCATTTATCACCTTCTTAGCTTCATCACTCCACCACCATGTTTCTTTGGCTTGTTGATGGTGGTCTTTTGAAGCTCCTAGCAGTGATTTGGCCTTCTTTAAGCAAGTTCGCTGTAAGGATTCCCACATATTTTGTGCTCTGCACTCTTCATCCTCAGCTCCGATGGTGGTATGAGAGAGGTAATTCTTCATCACGAAAACAAAAGCCTCGCCTTTCTTTTGTCCAGATTGTACCACTTGATTTTTCTAAGAGACCCTTGTTTGTTTGCTTTTCTTCGGTGTTTTCATAAAAATTTCTGTTAGCAGAAGACGGTGTTGCCGAACGGTTGCAGGATCTCCCAGGATCACTTTGCAATCTTTTAATCGAGGCTTCATGAAACTGGGTGCCAAATGGTTGTCAATCTGGGTTTCATTTCCACCACTGCTGTAAGTGATCAGGTGTCGGCTTTGTTTTATGAACATGGTATTTAACACGATAAGACCATGTGATTTGCACATGCTTAGGATGTCTTCACCAGGAAGGTTCTTGGAACCATATCTTCGTCCTCCATGACAGTCTTCATAGTCTTCGTTTGACTTCCCTACATGTCCATTCAAATCTCCTCCAACAAACAGAAACTCTTCCTTTGGGATGTTATTTTTTTTATTTATTATTATTTTTATTCGGTTTTTCAAATGTTAGTATAAATTTTTTTTTTTTTTTTTAAACAAAAAAAAACAAAAGCAATTAAACAGTTTAAACAATTATGAAACGAGTAAACTAGTTATAATATGTTAAAATTTAATTTTTTTTTATGTTTAGGATGTTTTAGTATGTTGACGTTGTGGTCCCTCTTATCAAGTCACTGGGTCTATTTCTCTTTAGTCGTCGTCTTCCGAAGAATTCCTTCATTGGTAATGAATTGACTTCGATGTTAGGATGAACTACTAATTTTATATGATGTCTTCTGCTTATGTTTAGTATCTCTTCTTCCACTGTTGGTATTTTTAGGTCGCGATGGATGTCGATGTTAGGTATGTACCAGTCCGCATTGATTATGGTTCGTAATATTTTTGATTGTTGTCTTTGGATTATGGCGATGTTTGTTTTCTTTGACGTTCCCCAGAGTTGTATCCCGTATGTCCAGATAGGTTTGATAATGGATTTGTATAGTAGTAATTTATTGGTTGTCGAAAGTTTAGAATTTTTACGCAGGAGCCAGTACAGTTGATTATATTTTAGTTTAATTTGGTCCCTTTTTTTTTGTATGTGGTATTTCCAGTTAAGTTTGTTGTCCAAGTACATACCAAGATATTTGGCCACATTGTCGATTGGAATAGTTTTGTCTTTTATTTTTATTGGGATTGGAGAGTAGTTTAATTTAGTGGTAAATATTACTTGTTGGGTTTTGTCTTCGTTAATTTGTATGCTCCATTCGTCAACCCATTGCATTGTCTTATCCAGAAGTCGTTGGGCTCGAGTAGTTACAGTGTCCAGGCTTTCGTCGGATATCAGCAGAATAGTATCGTCAGCAAAGGTTGCCATCATGGTTGTAGCTCCACTCGGTAGGGGGATGTCAGCAGTGTAGAGGACATATAGTAGTGGTCCCAATACAGATCGTTGCGGTACTCCAGCTCTTGTCTGTAGTATTTTGGATTGTTGGTCATTATATTTTACGAAGAAGTGGCGTTCGCTTAGGTAACTTTCAATGATTTGGTAGAAGTCTCGTGGAAGTAAGTTCTGAAGTTTGTATAGTAGTCCTTTGTGCCAAACTTTGTCGAAAGCTTTTGCTACGTCAAGAAACACCCCTATGCAGTATCTTTTTTCCTCTAGGTCCGTTGTGATTTTGGTAACTACCCTGTGAATTTGTTGGATAGTCGAGTGTTGTCTGCGAAAGCCGAATTGATGGTCTGGTATCATTTTATTATTGGTCAGTATTGGCTGTAGTCGATCATAGATTAATTTTTCGAATATTTTCCCTAATATGGGGAGTAAACTTATTGGTCTGTAAGATGAAGTAGTCTTTGCGTCTTTACCAGGTTTAAGTATTGCAATTATCTGCGCAACTTTCCAAGTTTTTGGAAAATATTTAAGTCGAATTAATGCATTATAGAGATTTCGTAAGTATATCATGGCTTGTCTGGGTAGTTGGGTTAATATCTTTCCGTTAATAGAGTCATATCCTGAAGCCTTCTTGTGGTCAATCCTTTTTTTGATGCAGTGTTCGATTTCATTTATTGTAACTTTTTTTATTTTTACATTTGTTATGAGTGTGTTTGGACGTGAAGGTGGGACAGCCGTATTGCCCTTGTCGTTTGTGAATACTTCTTCGAAGTGCTTAGCCAGAATATTAGCTTTGTCTTGATTGGTTCTGGCCCAAGATCCGTCTGGTTTCTGTAGAGGAGTTTGATGTACTATTTTGTTCTTGAACTTTTTGGTAGCTTTCCAAAGCGAATAGTTGGTCTCAGAAGTTGGGGTCAGATTTTTTAAGTAGTCATTAAATTGATTGTTTTGGATTGCCCTAAGTTTTGCTTTGAGTTCTTTGGTTGCTTTGTTGTATTTTGATTTGTCTTGGGGTAGCCTAGTGATTTGCCATCGTTTTCTGAGTTTTCTCTTTTCATCTATCTGTTGTCGAATTATAGTTGGTGTTATATTGTTGTGTGTTTTCGGCCTATTGATTGGGGTTGTTTTATATACTGCAGCAGTTACTATGTCGTTAAAGTGAACTAAAGCTCGTTCGACGTCATTTTGCGATTGTAGTGGTATATTAAGCAGTAGATGTCGTCCTATATATTCCCAAAAAGAGTCCCAATCGGTTTTTTTGTTGTATAGTTGGGACGAATTAGTTATGGGGGTTATTTTGGACGAGTATTTGAGTTGGATAGGGGAGCGGTCCGATGAAAGTTCAAATCTAGATTTAATGCTTAGTGTCTTTAGTTGGATGTTTCTAATGATGCAAAAGTCGATTAAGTCCGGTGTTTTATTTGGATCAGTAGGCCAGTAGGTAGGTTCGTTAGTATAAATAATTAAAAAAAAAATTTTGACAATATATATTTAAAGTTACATGCACGGAAATTACTAACAATTTCAAACGAATAAATAGGCATCATTCTATAGTACTTAAGTGACTAGAGGCGAATGATCCTTCAATTGAATTATTACAATATATTATATTTCGTGTTTTATGTGGGGTAAATTCAACAATAACATTAAAAGAAAATTTCAGATATAACAAAAATAATGATAAAAATAGACTACATTAAGTACATTACAAACATAATTTACAAATCACAGAGAATTGTTTAAAAAAATTTTGACTGCAGAACTATCCATACTAAAAATAATTTTTTTTTACTTCGCTTAAGAACATATTGGGTTGAGTTATTAATCGTAATTCAATAGGTAGTTTGTTAAAAGACCTTGGTGCTGCCGTAGTATAAAATTTCCAGAAATGGGTTTTATTAGCTAAAGGGATGTTTACTAAAGCCATACTATTAATTCTTAGTCCGTGTGTATTTGAGCTTCTGAGAGTAGCACTGTAACCACTTCGCATGAAAAAAACTTTGAGAACCTTATAGATATACAGATGTCTTATTGGTAGAACACGTAGGCTAAGAAATAGTGGCCAACTGTTGGCTAATCTATTTACTTTAAGTATAATCCTCATAAGATGTTTTTGGGCAATATTTAATATTTCGATCGTGGTATTGTAGGTTCCACCCCAACTTACAATACCATATTGTAACTTAGAGTGTGCAAGTCCATAGTAAATCATTAGTAAAATTTTCTTTGAACAATGTGGTTTTAAAAGATACATTTTACGAGTAACACATAACATATAATTTTTTAAATCTTCTACGTGTGCTTTCCAAGTTAAATTTTTATCTATCATTACCCCTAGATACTTGTATCTCTCAACACCTTCTATTTTGATACAATTGGAATTGCACTCTGAATCTTCGCAAAAGTTTTTTTTGTCACACGCATGAACACATATGGACGATTTCATACAAGAAGTGGAGTGAAACATAACATTACAATCAAGTGTACAGGGACCTTTCAACTTACATATCATTAGCTTTGTTTTTTCGCTTATAAGTAGCTCATGCTTAGCGAACCACTGTCGCAATATATGAAGATCCATATGCAATTTTGCCGCTGAATCAAATAGGCTGTTGTTTGCATATGTAATAGTGATGGGATAATTAGCATTAGCAAAATTAATTCACGATGAAATATTTTTTCGCATTAGCAATATGAACAGCAGTTGCTAAATTTGATGAAATGTGAAATAATTTTTTTCGCAGTGTGAGTTGCGTTCACAGAACAGAGAAAGAGAAGTAGAAGAGAAGGAAGTAGACTCATGCAAAACGAAGACATACATTAGCGTACACACTCATACCTTATGTTCATTTCCGTTTTAAATAGTTTCACTACTCTAGCTTCATTTTCATTTCAATGTATTGAATGAATAACGGCAAACTAAGCTTTTCTTCATTCTTCTTCTCATTTGCATTAGCACATACACATTATATTATGCATGGAAATGTGCGAAATATTGTTGTTAAGCAAATGAAATGAAATAGCATTATCTTTAGGAAAATAATGCGATTCACTTATAAGACATCTCTTAGACTTTCAATGATATTTCATATTAATTTAGCATTAGCATTTCACATGCTAAGTATGAAATAATAGCATGCTAATTAAATTAATAGAAAATAGCATTAATTTCCATCACTAATATGTAAATGCCATATCATCAGCAAAAGCAGTAATTCGACCATTGAAGTTTTGATAGAATAACGAGTTGATATAAATTAAAAATAATATTGGCCCAAGAACTGATCCTTGAGGTACACCAATAGTCGTTTTTAACTCATTGCTGTAGATTCCGTCAAGTTTTACTCGTTGACTACTATCTGTCAAGTAAGATGAAAACCAATTGTGTATTGCGCCTCTCATTCCAGATTTGTATAATTTATTTAGCAGTATATCATGATTGACCATATCGAAAGCTTTTGTCATATCAATGAAGAGAACAAGACTGGTGTTATTATTATTGAAGCTATCATAGATTTCACTACATAATTTGAGAATGGCATCTTCAGTAGATCTACCCTCACGAAAGCCGAATTGTTGATCACTAAAGAAATTAGTTTTGTTCAAAAATGATACTACTACTTTGATTAGTTTCTCAAATAGTTTGCAGAACGTTGGGAGTATAGAGATAGGTCTACATTGGGTCATTGAAATTCGATTTCCTTTTTTGAACACAGGAATAACTTGAGCACTTTTTAACGATGACGGAAAAATACCACAATTAACACTTAAATTAAATAAATGACACAATACATCAACAATATACAGTGAAATACGTTTTAAAAGACAGTTAGTTATTTTATCAGAAGTACTGGAATATTTTTTATCAAGAGACATTATACATTTGTGAATTTCAAATGGAGTAAAAGGTTTGAAAACAAAACTATTGCTTACAGATCTGTCTTCAACTACATCTTCATATATATTGCAACTACAATTGTATTGTGGAGGACAGAGTTTCGATTTAGCAGCGATAGACACAAAGAATTTATTAAAATTGTTGGCAATGTCCGTTGGGCTAGTACTTATCGCACCTTCCACTTCAATTTTAAGGACTTTGTCTCAAACCATTCTGGCATATTCCTACCATCCCATACTGCTTGACGTGTGTTTCTATACATGTTTTTGAGAATTTGTAGCATTTTTGTTGACATGCCATGTTTCGATAGCTTGAAGAATAATGTGTTACGATCTATTGAATCGAATGCAGCTTTAAAATCGACAAAAAATATATATAAAGTTTTCTGTTTTGCCTCAGAAAGTATTGTGCAATTGATGTTAATATGAATATACTGTCTATTGTCGAATACCCTTTACGAAAACCCGATTGATATTCGCTGAGGATGTTGTTTCTGTTGATCCAGCAATTTATACGACGTAGGAGAATGGAGGAAAAAATGTTTGCAGTTGAGTTCATAAATGAAATCCCCCTATAGCTACTGGGTAAGCTGATATCCCCTTTTTTAAATATAAGATACACAATAGCGTCTTTAAATGACTGCGGGGCATCTCCATTTTCAAATATATAGTAAAAAGCTTTAAGCATTTGGTTTAAGAAACTTATTTCGTGTATTGGACACACAAGATATACACCCGACTTCTATTCATCATCTCTTCCAGCTCGTAACGTTGACCGGTCATGCTTCCAACGTTCCAACTCGCGACAATTAAATTTCGACGAAACTGTTTCATTATTTTGCAAGCCCCCGGAATCCGTATAGCTCTGACCCGAACATTTCTGCTCGGTCCAGGATCAGTACCATGCGTAGCAGTGGCGGGGTAGGGCCTTTCCTTTTAGCAAGTATTACCATAATGATACAGCTTTGCAATATTAACATATTACCATATTGCGATGGTGTCTGTTGTTTGACACGTGCATGCTCCTGCTTTATTGTTTGTTTGATCTTTCTTCTAAGACGCTGGTGATCTCCAGTCGTGTCAACCCACGGACTCGCATGCACACTTGTGGGAGGGTTTTTAAGGTAGTATATGTGTCGCTAGGCTCACTTGGGAGTTATATTGCCTAGATCTGATTTGTCCCCTTAGTCGCCTTTTACGGCAAGCGCTAGTTGTTGGGGGGCGCTGCGCGTGATATTCTTAACTCGTCCCTGCGCGGGGCGTATTTATTTAGCCGTTCCTATTGTAATATATCTTATCTTATCGAAGCTGAGATCATATTTTTCTATTTCTTCTTTATTTAGAATATTACTCGTCATTATACCTATTCTACTTGATGCTATATTTGATTGTATGTGCTCTATGCTATCTTTCATTATTCTTATTTTTAATATTGATTCTAAGTATATTAGTTTATTAAAAAGTAAATTGCTTCTTCCTTCGGTCGTATTGAATTTATTTAACATTCTAATTCTATCTTCTCCTATAGTTTGTTTCAACGTCGAAAAAGTTCTGTTGAATCTGTCGTCAATTAGAATTTGTCTATTGCTTTGTCTAATGATATTCTGATTGTTTTCCTCAGTCAGCCTAAGGTGTTCTTCAATGTTTAGTCTGGCATCGTCATCCATGGTTCCACAAACCCATTTAAGTAGTGTACCTACTATGTTTACGAGTCCTCTCTTGTACCTATGTGGGATAATTGTATGTATTTTAGTTTTTAATGGTTCTAGTTCGCCTATCAGTGAGTTCTTTCCATGTTTTAACTCTATGTTTAATATGTTGTCCTCTAAGCGCTGGACTGTATTTTGTAACTCTGTAGGGTTTATTACGTGTAGTATAATGTCATAGGATTTAACTATCTGAATATTTGCAATTCTAATTTCAGTGAAGCCATTGCTTGTGTCAATCTGTTCGATTGTCAGGGTTGCACCCGTTGTTGTCAATATCCATTTTGTCTGAAAATTTCAAAGTTCTTCTTATATTAGCCGGGTGTACGCCTAAAAGATTTAGTTTACGGTACTTAGGTTGGTGTTTATGTCTTAATGCTTTGTGGTTTTTTACGAAGCCGTCTGCTCTTTCTTCCTGATAGTCTTCTCTTGTATTATTCCTTTTTGATGTGCTTTGAATCTTTTCCTTTTCTATATTTTGTCTAACCTTATCTATTCTACCCTGTCATACTCTTAGCGGTTCGAATTCTGTTGTTGAGTGGATGGATCTATTGTACCTTTGAACACATTGATATAATTTCTCTTGCGTCGATAATGTAGATTTTTCTGCAGTGAGGATTCTCGTCTTTTCACCTAATGTACTGTGGAATTTCTCAATGTCGGAGTTCCCAGTATGATTATTAGGCTTTGTAAAATGGACCACAACATTTTCTTTTCCTAAAAATTCTTTAACATTAGTGTTATTAAATTCATTATCCGAAACTATTCTAATTGGTCTTCCTCTAATAGAAAAATATAATCTTAGTATTTGTTTAATAGTTATGCTACTTCTAGATGCAGAATTGTTGTGTGCTTTGAGAATTTATCTATAAACGTAATAAAATTGTTTTATTGTTAGTGTAAATATCCAAGTGGACTATATCATTTATATCTGCTGGCGTATCCGTTATTTTAAACTTTGGCTTAACTGGATTCCTATCATACTTGACCCTATTCCATGTATCGCAATTATTTATATACTTCGGAACTAATTCTTTAAGGTTCGTAAAATAGATAAGTTTTTTGAAACCTTCGTAATTTTCGATTATGCCTGAGTGTCCTGTTTCATACTTATGATATTTAGCAATCTGTTTGAATGTGTCGTCTTCGTTTTTTATGTCTTTTGCGTGATATGTGCACTTGAAAAATGTTACATGGTTACTTGGGATAAAAAGTTCGATGAGCTTCTGCTGAACTAAATTGTATTCATGTTCACTTATTTCAGAATATATTCCCATTCTTCCCTTCTTTATTAGTCTCCTAAATATATCAGCAAGTTTATCTTGGTGTATGTCACCTGAGTTGATGTAAATCTTTCTTTTATTGTTGACTATTTCGATTTCTCTAGACTTGTGGTTCGTGAGGGTTATTTGGGTGTAAAATCTATTGACTACCGTATCTAAAATGGGAAAGTGGTCATTTGATTCTTCTTGTTGCGAATGGATAGTGTTTTCTATACTAGCGTTGTCGATCTCAGGTACTTCCTGATGGATGAACACTTTCTCCCTCCTTTTGTGTGGTCGTCCCGACTACATTAATTTCAGCTGTGTTTGAATTTATCCAACTTAAGAAATCCGCTGCAAGGTTTTCTTTTCCTTTGATATAGTCGATATTAATGTTGTATTCACACAGTTTTAGTAGCCACCTTTGAAGCCTTGGGTTAATACCTGGACCTTTGCGTTTGGCTTGAAGCCATTTGAGGGGTTAGTGATCCGTCATTAGGTCGAAAGGTCTGCCATAAATGTATGGCCGGAAGTAATTTACAGCCCAAACGATCACTAATAGCTCATTTTCAGTCGCTGAGTACCTTCTTTCGTACTCGTTTAGTGTTCTGCTTGAATAACAGATTGGGTGTCCGTCCTGGGTTAAGACGGCACCAAGGGCAACATCACTAGCATCAGTAATAAGTTTAAACTTTTTAGAAAAGTTAGGGTACTTCAAAACTGGTGAATCAGTTAGTATTATCTTAAGTTTTTCGAAAGCTTCTATTGTATATAATGAGGGTCATTTAAGTTTATCCTAGCATTTTTCTTTAAATATTTTGTAATAGGATACGCCAATTTGGCGTAGTCCTTTGTAAACTTCCTATAGAAACCTGTCATTCCCAGGAATGACTTAATTTGTTTGGTCGTATGTGGTAACTTTAGTTTGTGTATAGCCTCAACTTTATTCATATCTGGTTGGTTAGATGACCTACAGTAAGAGTATGCCTTAAGTATTCAGTTTTACTCGCTAGGAACTTGCACTTCTCGGTTTGTATTTTTAGGTTATTTCCTTCCCTAAGCTTATCAACAGGGTTAGGATTTTGTTGACACAAAAAAGTAAAAAAAGGCAAAACAAAACACTTAGAAAGGCAAAAAAAGGCATTTATTAAAAAATAAGAAAAGGAAAGTAAATGCACATTTAGTTATAGTAGCATTGAACTACCAAAAGCTTTTTGAAATTTTCTGGTAATAATCTTCTCTGGTTGTTTCTTAGAAGTGCCTTTAATTCAGCTGAAACGAGTGGAGCCCATTTAAAACTTACAACATTATTAACATTAATATTTTCTGGAAGTTTGGAATCCAAGTCGCCGTTCATTACAGAATTTATATGCTCAATAATTTTCAGTCCCATATTTGCATTGAAAACGGCAGTAAACTTCTTCAGGACTTCCTTTGCAATCGGCCCTTTTGCTTTTTTCAAGTTTTGCTGAATGTTCTTTAAAACCGGCAACACTTCGGCAATTGATGTTCCTTGATCAGAATAATGCTAGTTAAAAATATAAGTACAGACTCTCAAAAATACCTGTTTTTTGTAAGTCTTCGAAAATTCGTTTTTTTGGGTCGACTAAAAGCCTAAAATTGACTTTGATGTACGCCAGCTGCGCTTGTACTGCTTCATCTTCAATCAATTCCTTTGCAAACACAACACAGCTTGCATCGTCTCCAAGAACGCTGACGATTTTTTTAATCTGAGCAAAATAGTCCGCATAATATGTATTGTATACAAACAAGAAATATGTAAAAGAGTTATACACAGTAACGTCTGCGGTCACATACAAGTGCAAACCGTCTGTGGTTATGTACATATTTCCGTGTTGACTCTCCCCACAGACTAGACGTTTAAAATTTTAATGCGTCAAGGAATTTAGGTATGCGTATTACGTAGTGTGAGTAAGAAGCAAGCAGATATACGTACATGCAAACGCGCATTTTTCTACAATTTTTTTAGCGAACAAACTTTGAGAAAAAAGCAAAATAGGCAAAAAAGGCAGAAAAAGGCAACAACGGCAAAAAAAGGCAATAATGATAAAAAAGCAAAATAAAAAACATATATTTGGAATCAGGAGGACATGAAACGTGTTTGTGTAAAGTCGAAACTATCTTCCGATTAAGCAGAAAAAAGAGGCAAAGTTAGCAAAATCCTATCCCTGCTTATCAAATACTTCCTAAATGTTAGACATGTGTTCATTAAGTGTCGTACTGAAAATCAATGTATCGTCAAGATATACGACACATGATATATTCCCTAAGGATAGAATTAATTAGCCGCTGGGACGTTGCGGGGGCATTTTTGAGCCCGAAGGGCATTCTTACGTACTCGTAGTGCCCAAGAGGAGTAGAAAAAGCGATTTTTTTTCTGTTCTCTTTTCTAACCAAAGTTTGGTGACAACCTTTCGCAAGGTCCAGGGTCGTGAAGTACTGGGATCGTCCTAGTTTCTGCAATATACCGTTTATATTGGGAATAGGGAATTTGTCGTCAGCTGTAACTTCCTTCAGTTTTCTATAGTCAATGACTATACGGAATTTCTTAGTTCCAGAATTGTCCACCTTTTTTGGAACAATCCAAAGTGGACTTTTATATGGCAAGTTACTTTCTATTATGACCCCTTGCTTCAGCATATCACGAATCTGCTTTGTTATTTCTGCTTCATGAAATTGTGGGTACCTATATATTTTTAAAAACATTGGCTTGTCCACAGTATTTATAATTTCGTGTTGCACTTTTTCGGTGTGCGTTAACTGTTGTCCTTCTTTGTAGAATAAATCATTATCTTTTAAAAGAATTTCTAGCTTTTTCTTTTCTTCATCACTTAAGTCGTCTCTTGGGAGTGTACTTAGTGATTTATCTGAGACTCTTATAGTAATGTATTTATGTCATCATATGGAAATGGGCAGGCATTTACAAATTTTATCTTCTTCTTCTTCTTCCTTTTATCAGCGAGGCTATGATCCGAAAACAAGGGATCACAGCCCTCCCACTTCACTGCATTTCTACTGATCCGCCTGTGGGGTTCGCCTATTTACAAATTTACAAATTTTATCTTATTCCCATTAATTCCTATAAATTCCTGATCTAAATTAATAACTGCCTGTAAAGGTTTTAAGAGATTTTGCCCTATAAGTCCGTCAAAGTCTTTGTCTTTAAAGGTTGTCAGTTTCCAGCTCATATATGCTTTCTCGTTAAATTCCTTAGGTAGTTCGGTTATAATTTCCGCATCCGTATGGGTTTGTCCGGAAAGTGTATTAAATGAAAGTATATTTTTTAGAGGAATTCGGGTGTATGATTTTAATTTAGTTGAATCCAGCAATGTCGTCGTCGATCATGTGTGTATTAAGAATAATAGGGTATCATCAGTCAGTTGTACTATTGGTAAATTTTGTCTGGAGGAGGTAAATGAAAATTTACTTGTTCGATTTGTTCAACATGGTCGATCTGATGTGGGACCGTTATTATACCTAGTCTGTCCCTGATTGTTATTTCGGAATTGTCCTGAAGTTTGTCTACATTGTCCAGAGTTATTGAATATTGCCTTGATGATGGTTTATTTCTTAATTGGTCTGGGTTGTTCCTGGCTTTATTATTATTAATGTTTCTATTTGTACTTTCTGTTTCGTAATAATTTTGCTTATAGTTATTATACCTGTTCCTACCTAGGAGGCCTGATTCTTCGAGGATAGAGTATGCTTCTCTGAAATTATCTATTTGCCTGCTTACATTTGTACTGGCTAAGTTTGCTTCAATACCGTTTATAAAAGTTCTTAATATCATTTTATCATTATTCTTAGGAGACAATTTTATTGGTTTTTCACTATCGTATTGGTATTTGCGTTTGCTTATCTAATATGCTTTTAACCCTTTGTTGACCGACGGTACTTATAAGTACCAGCATGTTTCACTTCAAATAAAATCTCTATATTAACAAATTTAGACACCAAGACCCAACGAGACGTTTAAGTACCATTTTAACTCAAAAAATACAAATACAAATATTTGGCGAAACAGCTCTTTAAAGTGCCAGGGCCTAGCTTCTCGCAACCACTTATGTTGTGTGCGTTATATTTTTCACACGAATGGAAGGGACCTACAGTTTAATGCCGACTCCGAACGGCAATTTGAGAAGCTTTTTCGTGACAGCAATACTCTCGGATGTTTGCCAGACGCTAGCGAGAGGTGGGACCGTGAAAAAACTTTTTGGTGTTTTCTGGGATTCGAACTTGGAACCTCATGCGTAGTGATCCAACACACTAACCACTTACGCCACGGCGCCCATTTTAACTCAAAGCCTTCTTGTTTTTCATGTATGTTTATCGTAGCTTATCCCCAAATATAACGGCTTTTTGACAACCATATTCGGAATGCAGTCATTGTAATGTATACCTTTGCTGCAAAAAAAAAAATGCATTTGTTATGTGTTTGTCATATGTGTACATAGTTTCCATCTTTTTTTATTGAAAGCTTTATATATACGTACATGTATTCGAAAGCTAAAATAAACAAGTAAAAAATATGTAAATACAATTTTTTTTTATAACTTTTGGTAATTTTAAAGTCCAACGGTACTTTTCGGTACCACCTTCAAATTTCGTCCTTAGGAGTCCTTGAAAAATCTGAAAATGAGTCTGCCATCTTAAAATACCCTCAACTCAAAAATGATGAAACGAAAAGAATGATTATCTTTTCTTTTTTTTTAATAGCTTGGTCAACAAAGGGTTAAGCTTATGAAAATATTCACTTCCATTATAATTTCTTGCTGATATTGCTTGATGGTACAGTGTGTGGTAGTTCTCCTTCACTCCGAAGTTTCCGATGAGTTCCTTTTTTATTTCGTTCCATGATGGGCTTTCTCCGAGGATCCCTACTGCTTCTAATGCTGAGCCTTGTATTTTGTTGATCACATTCCTTTACAGGAAATAGTTCTCCAGTGGGGTTGCGTTCTAGCATGGTAGACAAAGTTCGACCTCTCAAATAAATGACGTACTCGAGTAATCACTTGTTCCAGTGAACTCCTTTATTTTGGCTGATTCTTTCAAAATTTCACTCACAGGTAGAGCGATTGGTTGAGCTTGCTCCTCGTTATTAGCCATTACGTATTTGCTCTTTTGTTCACTTTATCAATTTTGAATACTTAAGTTTCTGGTAATATTTCTTTAGAAATTTCTTTATTAATGGTCTTTTGATATTTTAATTTTTAATTTTATTTTTGCTTCTTTAGAATGTTCACTTTTGTTAACACTTTTTTCTTACTTTTTTCTTGCTTCTTTAGAAGTTTCACTTTTGTTAACATTTTCTGAGAGTTTAAGTTCAATATCACGTGCCAATATCTTTTCATGTTTGGAACTGCCGACTGCGCCAGTTAAATAAAGACTGAAGCTTTAAATTTTTAAAAAATAACAATAAACTTTATTAAAGTGTGACGAGGTTAACAACGGGAGATGAACTGACTGCAGGTATTCTGCCGATATTACGTTTTGCATTTTCTTGACCTGTGACTTTGTTATGTTGTCCAGTGGATGGTTATTGACTTGCTAGCATCTGGTGCAAGTTCTTTGGAATTGGATGTGACATCAATTGTTTCTGGTGCGCTATTTTGACCCCAGAAAGTAATGCAATTCAATGTAGTTATTTGAATTAATTTTAAAACTAAGAAAACTGGCGATCAACAATTTGTTGACGACAAATACCGTCGTTTTCCCTGTCGTTTTGTGGCATTCAACGCCTCAAAGAATGACAGTGAAATTTCTCACATGACGTTCGTCGTACACAAATGGGTTCCACAGGGCATTCAAAGACAAATGGCGTTCAGCGATGCAAAAACGCCTCTCGTAATGGTAAATTCAAATTGGCGTGTTTTAAATCGTTGTAAACGCCACTCGAAATAAGGGTGAATATATACGATTTGAGAAAGGAAACGATTTCTTTAGGAATTTGAACTATAGATATAATATAATCGTTATTATACTATGCTGAATTAATTTTTATATTCCTGGATTTCTCAGTCTACCTCAACTTCTAATATTTCCTCTATGGTTAGTTAGAATTTTCTCTATCAGATTCTTCAGGTTGTCTAATTTGTTTTCAATCTCTAACACTGTAATTCTATAGATAATTGACAAGCGCTGATGTCATTCCATTACTTAAAATAGGTTCTGCTGCTGAAATTGACAACCATAGGCCCATCTCGCTTCTCACAGTTTTTAGTAAGGTTTTTGAAAAACTTATGAAAAATAGTGTAGTAACTTTTTTAAATAAAACTGAGTTCATTAATCCAGCTCAATTTGGATTTCAAAAAAGGAAATCGACGGAAGATGCACTCCTACAGTTTTGTTCTCAAATAATGTCTCACCTTGATGAGAAAAAATGTACGGCTGGTTTATTTATTGACATCGCCAAAGCTTTCGATATGGTGAACCACAATTGTTTGTTGAGAAAACTGGAAAAGCCAGGATTCCGTGGTTTTGTGCTCAATTGGTTCAGGTCTTATCTTGGAAATAGGTCGCAAAGAGTGAAGGTAGGTGAAATAAGGAGCGAAATTAAGTTCTTTAATCTGGGTGTACCACAATGCTCTGTTTTGGGTCCAATTCTGTTTTTTAGTCTACACCAATTCGCTGTTTGCTCTTAATTTTAAAGGTTCACCTACTGCTTTTGCGGATAATATCGGTTTTTCTTATGGTCTGAACAGCCCTTTGGACCTTGTTTCTAATATTAATTGGGATCTAAATCTATTGAGACACTGGTTCGCTGAACATAATTTAGTTATATGTTCCAAAACTAAAATAATGTTCTTTAACTTATCTGCTTGGCAAAAATTGGAAGCTAACGTGTATTTCCACGCACCTGAGTGTCAAAGATACAAACTGTCTAATTGCAATTGTACGTCTGGTTTTCCCTCTCCCACTTTTTGTAGTAGTGTTAGCTGTAGTGATAAATGTTTTCTAATAGAGAGAGGGAACCTGCATTGCGATTGATCGGGAAACTACTGACTGCTCAAAACTTGGCTTGGGCCAGTAGCGCAACAATCAAGTTCGTGATGAAGTGCTTACTTTACCTCCTAGTGGTGGTCCCTGGGCAACTATACGTATAAACCCTTATACGTATAGGCCAAAATTGTAAGTGCGGGTTGTCTAGGGCCTTGATTCTAGGCTAGGTAACGTGGGCCAGCAACCTGCGTTACCGAATATTGCCCGCTACAGAAACCGACACTATGCCTCGGATAAGGAATGATCACATGTTGACGACTTTTGGCTATTGTACCCGGATAAAGATAGGTTTCTGTAATGTAAAGACGCTTCTCGACTCGGGAAGAGAAGGTCCTAACAATGCCGGATTCCTTCAATTGGCGAATTCATGCGATATAAACTGGACATTTTGGGGATAAGTGAAGTAAGATGGTTAGAAGCGGGCGAGTGCCAGTCTCCAACGCGTAACACTGTACTACTCTATTCTGGAAGACCACCCGGAAGTCCGCGGGAATATGGAGTCGGACTACTGCTAACAACAACAGCACACAAGGGCCTAATTTCCTGGCGCCTCATGGTGATAGGATTTTGACGGCCAGATTCCGGACTAGAGTACGACGCGTCACCATCATACAGTGTTACGCCCCAACGAATAGTTCGTCTGAGGACGAAAAGGAGAGCTTCTACAATCTCTTAAGCGCCGTCTTCAACACAACACCAAATGGAGACATTGTCATAGTGATGGGGGATTTGAATGCCAAGGTAGGCAACGACAACGAAGGGCTCAAACATGTTATCGGGAAGCATGGACTAGGCAACCGCAATGACAACGGCGAAAGGTTTGTGGATTTCTGCAATGCCAACCGCCTTATGATAGGTGGCACCATGTTTGAGCACAAGACCTGCTGTTGTGCCTCCCGCTCACCCACTCTTGTATTGCGCGGTATTTGCGAAATGCGGAATTAGCATTGCAAGTGTATTGCACTTCAGGTGATTGCTCGCGCTGAACACAAATCAGAGTTTAAATTGCAATGTAAGCATTTTGCTTAATTGCTTGGACTTTAATTGGGTTCAGGTTGTGCAGGTTGTGCAATACACTGGCACAGCAGTTCTGCATGTTGCGAATAACATGCGTAATATGAGTAAGTGGGTCAATAGAATAAGAATAATTATAAGTAATTGTTAAGTATAGTAAGGAAAAGTATGAAATAAAGAGTTGAGTTGGTTCTCGACTGCGAAACGTTTAAGACGCGTTTGGTTGCAAATGACAAAGTGAAAAAAAATATATATATAAATATAAGATTAAAAATTTGAAAACCACGATCAATCCACTAAACGATCGATAGAGTTAGACAAAAAAAAAAACAGTTTAATGAACAGAAGTAAATTACTGAAAAACCGGAGGGTAAGAGCAGCAACGTTGGAAGAAAAAATAAATAGCCTATCGTTTGTGAACACTAGTCCAAACGACATAATAAGCACCGACGAATCATCGGACGAAGTCTTCCTGCCCAAGGAAGATAACCACCGGATCTTAAAATCAGGAGCAACGTATGCGAGAACTTCAACGCCAACAGCAGCACCGGGGATCCCTCAAAGAACAGTCCCAACTCCAGTTTCGAGAAGAATATCATCGGACCCCTCAACATCAAACACACAGGTAAAGGAAAAATCTAGTATTATAACTAATATAAGACATATAGTTAAGAACGCAGGAAATAAAAAAATGGAAAACCTATCTATAGTGGCAAAAAACATATCACTAATAGTGCCCAATTTTTGTGCAAATGGAAGCTCGCATTTTTCTCGACGCCTGCAAAAGAGTGTACGACAGCCTCACTGCCGAACAAAAAATCGTGTTCTTTAATGTAATAAAATCGAAAATTCGTGGAGATATCCAAAATTTAGTTCAGGAAAAAACTTTTAATGACTTTAAGGAATTTTCAAATTTTTTATTGGAATTGGTAGTTCCGAAAAAAGTATATACGGACTATTATGAAGATCTCGACAGGTGCAAACAGTTGCCGGGCGAGACCCTTCACACGTTTGGCGTTAGACTGAAGCAAGCCTTATCAGTTTGCAAATGGATTACAAAACAACGAAACCCAGAACACAATGCAACGCTAGTTGCAGATCTTGAGCAATGCGCTATTAAGGCATTAAAACTTGGGCTCCTAAGTAGACGTTTGCAAGACTCACTAGTCAACGAGTCGACGTCTAATTTAGAAGAACTCATCGAAAAATGTACCAAAATAGAAAAATTGTTCCAACAAATGGACAATAACTACATTGGTACAATTTCGAATGACACATACTATTACCCACACTTTCAGAATCCCTCATTTTTAAACCAGAATTCCCAGTTTAAACAGGAACCCCTCTATCCTACGGACCCAATTAATACTCTAAAAGCGACGATACAAGATCGATTTGCCTCATTTACGAAAATATTGAAGGATTTATCTGTATCAACTCGTCTTTATCAAGAGAATGATCAGAGCAGTAGTGAGAAGTATATAGGGGCGGACAGTTGCAATGTAAATGCGTACCGCACTGTACCAGGTGCATTTTGCTTATTCTGTAATAGAGCAAATCATACTATTGAACAATGTGATCACAGAAAAAATACTCCATTTTGCGCAATATGTAAAATGTATGGCCAACTTTAGACCAAAGTTTGGCTTGCAGAATGCCAGGCCAAGACAAGATAGCTTTTTTAACTCCCAAAGGTATAGACCCAATATAATTAATCAGAACACAAGTTACACACAACAATCTCATTCCAACACAAACAACCAACACACAAACTACAACCAAACCGCTCAAGGAAATAAATCCAAGTATGGTAGCAATCGTAGTTCAAATTCTTTGCAATGTAACTATTGTCTTCGCCGGGGTCATTTAGAGAATGAATGTTTTCTTAAAGAGAGACATAATAAGGAAAGGCAATCGGGAAACGAATAAGGGTCTTCTCACAACGGGCAGTGAGGGACCCGAAAATAAAGACAACAACTATTCCAATGTCTACAAATAATGATTTAAATGAAATAATTAATTCAAAAGAACACTACTACCCTAATATACTCTCCAGTTTTGCAGTCTCCTCAAAATCGATTAGATCAAACAAACAAAATGTAGACATACCAAGGAGTGTGAAGAAACAGAAAAGAATAAATAATAATATAGATACCCAAGAGGATGTAGATTTAAGTATATTTTTTAATCTAGCAGAGGATATTAAAGGAAGACATTGTCCAAATAGTATACCGGATAGTAGTGGCTCCAAGCGACAAACGTTAGAAATGTTTAATAGTCAGGATAGTATAGCTTCCGAAAATGTTGAACGATTTTTCGATTCCAGTAAACCAATAAAGCCTAGCGAATGGCTAGAATCTGGGACCTCCGCGCAGGTATTAAACGCCAGTCTACCACTACTAGGTACAGAATGGAAACAAACTAGGATCTCCGCGCAGGTTTTAAATACTAGTATGCCATCTCTGTGAACAGAAAATCTGGAAGGCGGAAATATCGATACCTCAGCATTGACCCAGCTAGTAGAACCAATTCAAGGAAATATCTCGGTTACCAATGATACTAGCGGGAATGAGCAACGCTATAGGAACGCAATTATAGAGATCCCTCCCGATATATCGAAGAAGCAGTACGTACAACTTTTAGTAGATACTGGGGCAGACATAAGTGTAATAAAAGCTAATAGCATTAAGGATAATACATTCGTAAACACCTTTGAAAAGCGAACAATGAAGGGAATTTATGGTGGAAAAGGGAGTACTTTAGGTACTTGTATAGGAGAAAAACTTATCCTGTAACTTCCACGTAGTAAGTGACAGCATCTTTCTTTCAGCTGATGGAATACTAGGCCGAGATTTCTTATGCCAGTACAATATAATTGATTGCATTCAAAATAAACTCATTTTTGTGGTAAAAGATAAGATTATGGAAATCCCTTTTCGTCAAACTGTAAGGGATACCCATAGTTTTTCATCTACGGCATACAATGTTCCAGCGCGAACAATAAAAAATATGTCATTACCAATAAAACCAACAAAGGAGAAATTTATGTTATGCACGCGAGAAGAAATTGAACCTGGTGTTTTCGTAGACAATTTTTTAGTTTCAACTAACAATAACAAAATAAATATTGGGGTAGTTAATGGATCAACTCGCGATATTAGTTTACAAAATTACAAACCGAATCTAGAAAATTTAGATGATTATTATTTATTACCACTTAATGCATCGGGAGTAGATGATAAAAATGCGTCTAAGAGCCGTGAAGATAGGTTGAAAGAAATAATTGATTTTAGTGAATACCACACTACAGAAGAAAAGGAAACCATTCTTCAAATGTGTACAAACTTTAATGATATAATGCATTTAGAGGGAGACAAACTTACACATACGTATGCTGTTACACACAAAATCCCCACAAGGACTAACCAGCCTCCAATAAATAGCAAGATGTACCGCATACCCGAGATTCATAAAAAAGAGGTAGAAGAACAAGTTAAAAAAATACTTGAAGACGAAGTAATTGTACCAAGCAGTAACCCTTGGAATTCACCAATACTGATTGTACCCAAGAAACCAGGAAAGGATGGAAGTAAAAAATGGAGAATAGTGATCGATTACAGAAAGCTAAATGATGTAACTATTGGTGATGCTTTCCCACTCCCGAGAATGGAAGATATTCTGGACCAATTAGGAAATGCAAGGTATTATACTACCTTGGATTTAGTAAATGGATATCATCAAGTGCTGGTAAATACGGATGATCGTGAAAAAACCGCCTTCAGTACGCCAAATGGACACTATGAGTACAATAGAATGCCGTTTGGACTGAAAGGCGCTCCAGCATGTTTCCAACGATTGATGAATTATGCCTTAACGGGGCTCAATAATACAGCATGTTTCGTATACTTAGATGATATCGTGATTCATGGAAAAAGTCTTCCTGATCACAATCAAAAATGAATCCAAGTATTTGAATGTCTCCGCAAATTTAACTTGAAGCTGAATGCCGAAAAATGGCAGTTCCTGCGAAAGGAAGTAATATACATCGGTCACATATGTAATAAAGACGGATGCCGACCAGATCCGGAAAAAATTAAGTGTGTTCAAAATTTCCCGCGTCCAAAACGCTTGAAAGACGTGCAATCATTTCTAGGTCTTGCAAACTATTATAGAAAATTTATAAAAGATTTTTCCAAAAATGCAGCCCCAATTAACAGATTATTAAGAAAGAATACAAAGTTTGAATGGTCAGTCGAATGTGAAAAATCATTTTTACTTCTAAAGAGTATGCTTTCTTCAGAACCCCTTCTCGCCTACCCTAATTTTGAATTGCCATTTAACCTTACAACCGATGCGAGTAATGAAGCATTGGGAGCCATTCTCTCGCAAGGTACCATTGGTGAAGATAAACCAATTGCATACGCCAGCAGGGTGCTAGGAGCAGCTGAGAAAAGATACTCCACAATAGAGAGGGAATTGCTAGCAGTTGTATGGGGTGTAAAAAATTTGAAACGATATTTATACGGTAGACAATTTACAGTGTACACTGATCATAAGCCCTTGCAAGGTGTTATGAGTATGAAAGATACTACTTCGCGTTTAGCAAGATTCCATCAAAAGCTTATAGAATATAAGTTTAAAATTGTTTATAAACCCGGTAAGTATAACACTAACGCTGATGCTCTAAATCGAATCCTATATGAAAAGGAGGAAAGTGATTGTTTAGTGATAACAAGAGCTCAATCGCGCAGGAGAAGAGAGGATGAGGTTAAAAATTCTGATGAAACTGAAATAGCAGATGATAATGAATGTACCAAAAATGATAAATATAAGATTGATGCAATCTCCGATTCAGAAAACGAACTGGAGTATACGATTTGAACCGATCCAGAAAAAATTAGAATCGTTTTAAGGGATTATCATGACTCTCCATTAGGTGGACATCAAGGATTCAAAAAGACCTTACATCGAATACAGACCAAATATAGATGGAAGAATATGAGCAAAGAAATAGAAAATTATGTCAAGAAATGCACTAAGTGTCAAAAAAATAAATACAGTAGAAAAACCAAAGAGCCTATGGTTATCACCGATTTAGCTCGGGAAACGTTTGACAAGATTTATTTGGATATAGTTGGACCTTTATCAGTGACATCGAATGGAAATAAGTTCATCTTAACTTTCGAAGATGACCTGTCTAGATTTATGGATTGCTACGCTATGCCGGATGCAGAGGCAAAAACGGTAGCGAAAGTTTTTTACGAAGAAATAATAAGTAGGTACAGAATACCAAGGATATTAGTAACTGATCAGGGTTCTAATTTCACTAGCAAACTATTTCATAAGCTCTGTAAACTGTTAAAAGTTAAACATATAAAAACCACAGCATATCACCCACAGGCTAACGGTGCGCTAGAAAGGTCTCATCGACCATTAGCAGAACACTTAAGAAGTTTTGTGGAGAAAGATAAAAATGACTGGGATAAATGGCTAAGACAGGCAACTCATGTACACAATAACACCATACACTCAGCAACTAAAATGACTCCATCTGACTGTCTGTTTGGATTTACAGCTGAAATTCGAACAAATTTAAAAAGAGAACCAGAACCAATTTATAATCATGATGATTACTGTCTGCAACTTAGATATAAAATTCAAACTGCCCACGATATCGCGAAAAGGAATTTAGTTAGTAGCAAAGAAAAGTCGAAGATATATTACGATAGAAAAACAATTCCCTTAAAAGTAGATATTGGTGATAAAGTGCTATTATTGGACCAGGCTAGACCTAATAAATTATCTCCTCTGTGGATTGGTCCTTATGAAGTTGTAAAAATTAATAGTGACGTAAACACTACAATCAAAATTAATAATAAAGAAAAGCGGATACACAATAACAGACTCAAAATTTTTAACGAATACTGAAACGATTAATTTACTATATATTATAACGATATATCAGTATAATTAATGAAAATCAGTCATAATTTAAGAATCTAAATCATAACCCACACAAACAAATTAAACTCCCACAACACATACATATCGACACAACAATTTTTCTGGTGGTAGTTTTATTTAATTACAGAAACGATTATGATTACGAAAGCCTATTTGAGGCGTGTCGTCGTCGCACTCCCAAATTCAGGCAGTCGGGAAAAAGATGTAAAGGTCGAGATCGAGAGTCCAGAATTAATGAAAAGAATTAATTAACAGTGTTTTAAAGTCATTTTGCAAAAAGAAAAGCTCTATTTCTGATATTTTTAACATTTAGAATAAACAAAATAAGTACATATGTAATAATTTGTTCACTGTTTTATTTTTTTTAAGTTGTATGGAAACTAATACCAATATATAGGTTGTATGAGATGATTACTAATATTAGATAAGATTTGTGTTAATAATATATATTTAATCGAAATATTGTAATAATACAAGTTATATGCATTATTCAAGAAAATCAAAAAAATTGTAGAAAGAAAGAAATTTGAAATTTCCATAATTAAAAAAATAAAATATAATAAACTCTAATTCTGATATGTTTAGCATAAACAAAATATACTGGATAAGTACATATGTAATAATTTGTTCACTATTTTATTTATGTTTGTTTTACTCAATTTAATAAGTTGTATGACGACTAATACCAACTCTGTACGAGAAGATTACTAATATTGATTTGTGTTAATATTATACATTAAATTGAAATATTGCAGTAATACAAGTAATACAATACATTATATACATTATACAATACATTATTCAAGAAAAACAAAAAAAAACAAAAAAATGTAGAAATAAATAAATTTGGAATTTATAAAATTAAAAAAAAAAAAAAATTAAATAAAATATAAAAAAAAAGATATCATAATACGTACGTGTATACATACATATGCAAATGTTTTATTTCATTTTTTTTTTCCTTATGGGGAGGGAGGAATGTTGTACCTCCCGCTCACCCACTCTTGTATTACTCGGTATTTGCGAAATGCGGAATTAGCATTGTAAGTGTATTGCACTTCAGGTGATTACTCGCGCTGAACACAAATCAGAGTTTAAATTGCAATGTAAGCATTTTGCTTAATTGCTTGGACTTTAATTGGGTTCAGGTTGTGCAGGTTGTGCGATACACTGGCGCAGCAGTTCTGCATGTTGCGAATAACATGCGTAATATGAGTAAGTGGGTCAATAGAATAAGAATAATTATAAGTAATTGTTAAGCATAGTAAGGAAAAGTATGAAATAAAGAGTTGAGTTGGTTCTCGACTGCGAAACGTTTAAGACGCGGTTTCATTTATCAAATCGTTTTTCCTCGTTGTTCTCACGTATCCGCCAACCGCCTTGTGATAGGTGGCACCATGTTTGAGCACAAGACCTGCCACAAAGTCAGCTGGGTTTCCAATGACAGGCAAGCAACCTCCAACCAAATTGACCATTTTGCTATCAGCCGCCGCTTTAGAAGTAGTCTCCTGGACGTCCGAAACAGACGAGGGGCAGATGTGGGGATAGTACGTGATCACCATCTTATGACAGCTACTCTCCAACTACGCACTGGTGCAGTTCGAAGATCCCACGACAACACAAGTATGCCCAGGTTCAACATCGATAGACTTAGTGATCCCTCAGTGCGCCAACAATTAAGGGAGCACTTTGCGCAAGGTGTGGAAGCAATCAGCAGCTCAATGCCCGCAACCATCCAAGACCATTGGTGTGCTGTGAAAAATGTTTTTACATCTGGTGCTGAAAGAATTGTCGGTCGATCGCAGGGAAGACATAGGGCGTGGCTTTCCGAGGATACCTGGAGACGGATTGACGAACGAAAACAGTTGAAAGCTCGCATTGCAGCTACCCCAGCAGCAGGGAGAAGCGAGCTAGTGTCCCTATATCGCATGAAGATGAGAGAAGTTCAGCGTAGCGTGCGACGTGACAAGCGCAATAACATCAACACGCTGGCTACAGAAGCAGAAGAAGCTGCACGGAGGTGCGACAGCAGGACCGTCTACAGAATCACGAAAGAGCTGACAGGTGGTCGCAGCTCCAGCCAACACCCAGTGAAAAGCCTAGACGGCTCCTTGCTCATTTCGGATGAGAACCAGCTCAAGAGATGGAAAGAGCATTTTGCTACGGTTTTGAACCCCGTATTCGCTAGCGATATGCTCCCAAATCAGACTGAGATGCCCGAGGTGACAAGCTCCCGAATACGCACCGCGACTCCCAGTAAAGATGAGATCATTACCGCGATCAAGGCACTCAAAACCAACAAGGCGGTAGGACTTGACGGTATTCCAGCAGAGCTCTTACGAGCAGCGCCAACAACATCGGCTGAGCTTCTGCTTCCACTTATAGAGAGAGCTTGGGAAGCTGAGAGCTTTCCTAACGAGTGGAAAAGGGGAATGATCATCTTCCTAAGAAAGGAAATTTAATGGAGTGCGGAAACTGGAGGGGTATCTGCGTGCTGCCTGCTGTAGCTAAGATAGTAGCTAAAATCATCCTTGAGCGAATCAAACAACATCTCGAAAACACACTCGATACCGAACAAGCAGGTTTCCGCTCTGGATCCTCCTGTGCCGAGCACATCAACACCCTGCGGATTATCATCGAACAGTGTGTTGAATATCGATCGCCACTGCACCAGCTGTTCATTGATTTTGAGAAGGCGTTCGATAGTGTTAACAGGGAGTTTATTTGGCGTGCCTTACGCAGGAGAGGTATTCCCGATAAACTAATTGCTCTTATCAAAGCTACATATGAAGGCTCCAAATGTCACGTTCTACACAGGGGAAGGTTGTCTGATGAATTTGAGATCCAAAGTGGGGTAAGACAAGGCTGTATCCTTTCACCAATATTATTCCTATTGGTGATTAGCGATGTGCTTCATGCAGCTTTGTCGACGGGAAACGGAGGAATTCGATGGACTCTTACATCTCAACTGAAACATCTTGACTACGCAGACGATGTATGCTTACTCTCCCACAGAATTATGGACCTCCACCAAATGACAGCAGATGAGGAGAGGGAGGCAGGTGTCGTCGGGCTGAAAATTAATACGGCAAAAACTAAAATTATCAGCCTTGGAACAAACTCATCGGCTCAAATATGCATTGCTGGACAACCGGTAGAGAGAGTAGAGGATTTCCAGTATTTTGGGAGTATTATCTCGACCGATGGTGGAACCGAACTGGATATAGCCAACAGGATCGCCAAAGCAAAGTCCGCGTTCGGGATGTTGTCCAAAATATGGCGAAGCAATGCAATCAGTTTGAGCACTAAAATAAGACTGTTCCGCTCCAACGTTGAATCCGTGCTGCTATTTGGTTGCAGCACGTGGAGAGTGACCACTACTACCACCAGAAAGCTGCAAACGTTTGTTAATAGGTGCCTGCGCAATATCTTACGGATTTCCTGGCCCAATCGTATCTCTAACGAACACCTTTACGAGAGAACGGGTCAGGAACCAATAGGCACAACCATCCAACGGCGGAAGTGGCAGTGGATTGGTCACACGTTCCGCAAGGGTGACAGCTCCATAGCGAACCATGCTATGCAATGGAACCCTCTAATTCAGGATGGCAGAAGACCTGGCGGTCCGAGGAGAACATGGCACAAAACAGTCGAGAAGGAGGCACGCCAGTTAGGGAAAAGTTGGGGAGAACTCAGACACATTGCCAGAAACCGTACACGATGGCGCGTAGGCGTAGTAGAGGCCCTAGGACTCACAAGGGGATACAGGACATAAGTAAGTAAGTAATAGCGAGATTAGATGACTTTAAGTACTTGGTGCTCACCCTAGATTCTAGAATGAGTTTTTCGACTCACACAGATACATTAAGAAAGTACTTCCGTTGCACACTTAGACATTTTTATTATTTGCGTAATGTACTCGTACGCTCAACTAAACTTTTAAAGATGATCTATTATGGGAATTTCCATTCTAAGCTACAATATGCAATTACTTGTTGGGGAGGTTTGTATCAAAATAAAATACAGCCGCTGATGATTTTACAAAAATATGTTTTAAGAAAAATTTGTCCTAAACCATCCAAGTTATCCTTTATTCTGTGACCTGAAAATTCTTCTTGTTCGTCATTTTTATTGTTTTAAGGTGTTAAAAACGTACTTTACGAAGTCTGGTAATCGCAATTTTCGTTTAATTTCAAATTATAATTTACGTGGAAACATTTCAAATATGTTATCTGTGGTTGGGTGTCAAATCGCCCAAAACCAAATCGCCCAAATCGGAAAAATGTCACATCGCCCAAAAATTATGGGCGATATGACACAACGACACATCGCCCAAAAATTAAAAAATGACAAAACGCCCAAGAAAGTGGGGGTTAAGACTGCATTCAAAACGAATTGTAACAATTACACTAGCGGTCACAGCGCCTTCACGTCGCGTCCGCGCGCGAATGACGACCGTTTCGCGTTGCGCCATGCAACCACGCGCGGACCCCTCTCCCCCCTCACCGATCGGTTTTGTTTCCCCGTAACTGTAAGTGTGAGCCTGACAAAGCAATCAGCGCGATTGTCGTCGTAAGTAAGGCTCAATGCAGCTTACGTTTTTTTTTGGCAATACATCCATTTCTTCAATCCTTCATTTCCTATAATATAATATGAGCGCAGGGACATACATATGTATGTATGTCAACATTTTTTTTTTTTTGAAGAGGCGTATACATAAGTCCACAATGCATAAACAGTGCAATGTGTAAGGGGGGGCATGCTGCCCCCTGCAACCCCCCTGCTTTGGGTCACTGTTGGATTTGAGGTGGGTGCGAGGATCTGTGTATGCAAAGTTTCTTTATATCCATGTTTCGCACCCAATCTCGCACCCGCCTCAAATCCAACAGTGACCCCAAGCAGGGGGGTTGCAGGGGGGCAGCATGCCCCCCCCTTACACATTGCACTGTTTACACATTGTGGACTTATGTATGCCCCATCTTATTTGCAAGTTGTTTTCCTTGAGAGGTTTGTAGGTGGGACATAAGACCCAAAATTTTATGTCCCAATGCGGTGGGACTTATGCCCCGGGGACTAATGTCCCTGCGCCCAAAATTGCGGAAAATAAATGTTTTCAACCTTTTTCAATTTGGTCGTCTTTTTTGACCTTCCTATGTGTTGGTATTTTCAAATTGCGATGACATGCCCATTTCTGCTTTGGGTGATTTGACATTTAATTTTTTGGTCTATCTGTCATAGTGCTAAATCGCCCAAAAATGTTGGGCGATGTGACATTTTCCAGATTTGGGCAATTTAGTATTGGGCGATATGACACAGATCCGTCTTAAGATAGCCGAAACACAAAATCGCCCAAAATCACTTTTTTGGGTGTTTTGACATCATGTCAAATCGCCCAAAAAATAAAAATGTTAAATCGCCCAACCTGTTTTTTGGGTGATTTGACATTTTTTTAGTTTTTTGCATTTTGGGCGATTTGACACCCAACCACTCGCCCAAATCGGAAAAATGTCACATCGCCCAAAAATTATGGGCGATATGACACAACGACACTTCGCCCAAAAATTAAAAAATGACAAAACGCCCAAGAAAGTGGGCGTTTTGTCAGAATTCATTAATAGCCTTGCTTCCGATCGCCCAAAACCAAATCGCCCAAAATGCGGAAAAATGCAGAAAAATGTCAAATCGCCCAAAAAATTTAAAACTTTTAATTTTAGGCTATTTAGCATAATGTCGAATCCCCCAAAAATATAACAGATTTTGGGCGGATTGGCATTTTCGTTAAATTGGGTTTAAGACTGCATTCAAAACGAATTGTAACAATTACATTAGCGGTCACAGCGCTTTCACGTCGCGTCCGAACGCGAAGGACGGCCGAACGCGGCGCAATGCGGCGCGGTTACCCTTTCGAGTCGCGTTGCGCCACGCAACCACGCGCCGACCCCTCTCCCCCCCACCGAGCGATTTTGTTTCCCCGTAACTGTAAGTGTGAGCCTGACAAAGCAATCAGCGCGATTGACGTCGTAAGTAAGGCTCAATGCAGCTTAAGTTTTTTTTGGCAATACATCCATTTCTTCAATCCTTCATTTCCGATTATTAATGAATATAATATGAGCGCAGGGACATACATATGTATGTATGTCAACATTTTTTTTTTTTTTCGAAGAGGCGTATACATAAGTCCACAATGCATAAACAGTGCAATGTGTAAGGGGGGGCATGCTGCCCCCCTGCAACCCCCCTGCTTGGGGTCACTGTTGGATTTGAGGTGGGTGCAAGGATGCGTGTATGCAAAGTTTCTTTATATCCATGTTTCGCACCCAACCTCGCACCCGCCTCAAATCCAACAGTGACCCCAAGCAGGGGGGTTGCAGGGGGGCAACATGCCCCCCCTTACACATTGCACTGTTTATACATTGTGGACTTATGTATGCCCCATCTTATTTGGCCGTTGTTTTCCTTGAGAGGTTTGTAGGTGGGACATAAGACCCAACATTTTATGTCTCAATGCGGTGGGACTTATGCCCCGGGGACTAATGTCCCTGCGCCCAAAATTGCGGAAAATAAATGTTTTCAACCTTTTTCAATTTGGTCGTCTTTTTTGACCTTCCTGTGTGTTGGTATTTTCAAATTGCGATGAAATGCCCATTTCTGCTTTGGGTGATTTGACATTTCATTTCTTGGTCGATCTGTCCTAGTGTTAAATCGCCCAAAAATGTTGGGCGATGTGACATTTTCCAGATTTGGGCGATTTGGTGTTGGGCGATATGACACAGATCCGTCTTAAGATAGCCGAAACACAAAATCGCCCAAAATCACTTTTTTGGGTATTTTGACATCATGTCAAATCGCCCAAAAAATAAAAATGTTAAATCGCCCAACCTGTTTTTTGGGTGATTTGACATTTTTTTAGTTTTTTACATTTTGGGCGATTTGGTTTTGGGCGATTTGACACCCAACCATATATACTGAATTTATTTTTTTGTATCCTGAATTATCAGAAATAATAAATAATCCGAAATATGAATACGAATACGAATTTCTTATTTTTTTGATCATAAGCTAGGCTTTCCTGACGTTCTGTTTCGAGTCTAGCGTTGATATGATTTATTTCATTCTGAAGTTGGTTGTTGATTTTTATTTGTTTATTTAACTGTGCCATTGCCATGTGATTATTTACGGTAAGGATTCTGATTTGGTTTTCTATTTCAATTCGATCTTCGTTATCCATTGTCCCAAATGTGAATTTCAGAACTCCTCCTGGGACATTTATCAAACTTCTTTTCGATCTGTGTTCACTGATGGTTTGAATTTCATTTCGGATAGATTGTACAATATTTGAAAGTTAACACTTTTTGTTATAACGGGTGATTCATCGTGAGGTTTGATTTTCAATAGGCTTTTTTGACAGATCACGCGTGACTCCTATCAAACTGCTTTGCCATTTTTGTTCAGTATCGTTTGGCAAGTCATCATGGAAAGACTCACACCACAACAGCGTCTCCAAATTGTTCAGTTGTATTACGAAAATCAGCGTTCTGTGAGAAATGTTTTTCGTACGATTCGAGGAACATACGGTGCGCATAATCGACCTACTGAAACCACTATTGCCAATACCATTCGCAAATTTGAGTCCCAGTTTACATTAGTGGATGATACTCGACCGGTTAGACCACATCCAGCACGTAGTGAAGAGACTATAGCAGCTGTAGGTGAGAGTGTACGCGAAGGCCGTGACAAATCGATTCGTCGTCGTTCTCAGCAGCTTGGCTTGTCGTATTCGACAACTTGGCGTATTTTACGTGAGGATCTCGGCCTAAAAGCGTACAAAATTCAACTTGTGCATGAATTGAAGCCAAGCGACTTGAATTTGCGTCATATTTTCAGTGAATGGGCTCTGGAAAAACTCAATGAAAATCCAGTGTTTTATCGTGAAATTTTGTTCAGTGATGAAGCCCATTTCTGGCTCAATGGATACGTTAATAAACAAAATAGCCGTGTTTGGGCTGATGAGCAACCCGAAGAGTTCCAAGAGCTACCATTACATCCATTAAAAACAACGGTATGGTGTGGTTTATGGGCTGGTGGAATCATTGGTCCATATTTCTTCAAAAATGAGGCAAAACAGAATGTTACGGTCAATGGTAACCGTTATCGCGCCATGTTAACGGACTATTTTTTTATTTAATTTTTTTTTTTTTTCCGAGGGTAGGTAAACATCTTCAACAAGACACTATGAGGATCGACAGCGTGTGCTCATAGTAGTGTGGGATTCTTACCCAATAAAAAACCTCCCTTCAAAACGGACTTGTTTTTTCTTTTTTACTAGAACGAAGTAATCGACTTATCAAGTAGTTTTCGTTTTACAAAATAATGACGTTTTGCAGGTACCTTCCCATTACATTTGGTTTCATTGAGTGCGATTCGCCAAACCTTGTCCATTCATTTACTCTCTCCAAAGCTTCTTGCAGTTTTTCTGTAGTATCTTCGACCGTTTTACCTACTGCCAAGATAGCAGTGTCGTCGGCAAATGTAGCTAGCTCAGTGCCTTCTACTTGCGGTATATCACAAGTGTATAATATATATGAAACTGGACCAAGAACGCTTCCTTGCGGCACCGCAGCCATTATTTCCTTAAAATCTGAATATTCGTTTCCACATTTGACGCGGAATAGTCAATTCGTAAGATAGTTCTTCAAAATATTATATAGGTGCTCTGACAGAACTTGTCGTAATTTAAACTTTAAGCCTTCGTGCCAGACTGTGTCAAAGGCTAGAAACGTCAAGGAATACGCTTGAACAAATCTTTTTTTCTTCAGGTGATTTTTCGATTACATGTGTTATTCGATGTACTTATTCAACTGTAGAATGCTTACTTCTGAATCCGAATTGATGATCCGGAATGAGATGCCCTTCTTCTATTACCGGCTGTATTCGCCTAATAAATATTCTCTCGAACACTTTGGATATAATTGGAAGAAGCGAAATCGGTCTATAAGACGTTTTTTCATTCGGCGGTTTTCCGGGCATATGGACCATTATGACTTCGGCAACTTTCCATTGACTGGGAACATATTCTAGTCTAAGCGCGGCGTTTATAATAAACAGAAGCTTAATTAGAGCTTTTCTTGGTAGTGCTTTAAGAACCTCTCCCGTAATTAGGTCGTATCCAGAAGCCTTCTTTGGTTTAAGTTTCTTTATTTCTTCCTTAATTTCGGTAAGTGTTGCATTTCTTATTACGCTATTGGCTATATATGACGTACTTATATTTTGAATAAGAGCTTGTCCACCCAACAGTTTGAAAGTTTCTTCCAGGTAGGCGGCAAAAACTTGCGCTTTCTCTTTATCATGCCTGGCCCATTCGTTTTGATTTTTCCTAATTGGAGCGGCTTGAATTTGAGGTTTTTTAATACCTTTTATAGCCTTCCAAAGCGAGTAATTAGAATCTTTTTCTGCCGTTAAGCTTTCAAGGTAAGTTTGCATTTCATTATTCTTAAGGTCTTTAATAGATCTTTTTAGTGAGTTGCACAAACGGTTAAGATATGCTTTATGTTGCCGAGCCCGAGTTTGTTGCCATTTTTTGCGCGCTTTTCTCTTCTCCTTAATCATCTCTCTTATTTCCTGCGGACAAGTTTGAATGTAAATGGCCGGCGTTTTCTTAGGTCTGGAAGAATTCTTCCACGCGGCATTCTGTAGGATTTCGACGAAGCGATCAACTTCAACTTCAAGTTCATATGGCGTTTTAAGTGATACGCTCAGCTCAATATTTGCTTCAATATCTTTTTTGAAGATATCCCAATTAGTTTTCGCGCTGGTTAATCTGGCCGGTCCTGCTTTTTTCATCAGAGCTTCGCTTATCGTCATGATGATTGGAGAATGATCAACTTCTTCAACTTTTATACAGTTACCAGATATTCCTTTAACAATAAAGAAATCGATCAGATCTGGTATCTTATTTCTATCAGTCGGCCAATATGTTGGTTTACCCGTCGAGTGAAAATCACAACTGTATTGCATACCCGCATTATAAAGTTTTCTACCTTTCTGAGCGGCGTACTTTGAGCCCCAGAAGGGGTGTTTCGCGTTGAAGTCACCACCAATAATAAAATTTGGTTTAAGGAAGTCGAAGATGTTTGTGAAATCACTTTCTTCAAGTTTATATAGCAGTGGACAATATATAGACGAAATGTTGAAAGCAAAATGTTTATTTCTAACGCGTACCGTGCTTACTTGCATTGATTCTAATTCAAACTTTACTTCCGCTGAGTGTTCGATACATTCTTTTATAAACAAGGATGATCCGCTTCTGGCTCTTTCCAAAGGGTGGAAGGCGTGATACATAGCGTGTCCCCTTATCTTATACCATGTCCCCACCAAAACTATATACGGGATTTAGCAAGAATTTAGCTAAATCCACCTAAATCTTCATTAAATCCCGAGGATTTACCATACGATTTGACGTCTATAAATCCCGTCTAAATTCGAGATTTATAATAAATCTCACTTAAATCCTCACGCGACACAAATCAAACAATCCTTTTTTATGTTAGCACATGCCATTTTCGTGTGCTGACAAAGAAAAAATTGAAGTTTGTCAGTAAGTTTCACACTTCAAATAAGTAAAATAAAATATCGAGCGATTGGGATTATTTTTTTCGTAAGTATTTTTAAATTTTTGTACATAATTCGTACATAATACAAATCATTTGCTTTCCTTGCAGACAATGGAACAATCAAAACAGGTGAAAAGCCAATGCATCTGTTAACACTTTCACTTCATTTTGTGACTTTATATTATACGCCAATAATAGTTTAAATCCATTTCTTGAAATCTATAAAAATATTATCAGCTATGACAATCTTTTTTACAGCAAACGTCAATATAAATCCTAAATTCCGGTGGGGACACCTCACGTAAATCTAAATCTTTTTTCACTAAATCTCGTATTTAGTTTTGGTGGGGACATGCTATTAACATTCGATTGCTTTGTCAGATGAGTTTCACAGACCAAGCATATATCAATGTCTTTTTCTCGTATAAAGATTTCTAACTCATCGAGTCTTCGTATAAGCCCGTTGGCGTTCGAAGTAAGAATTTTAAGCGTTTCTTTCATATTCTGGATGAAGTGCGCGTGTTATGAATGTTGTTTTCTAATGCAACTAGTCTCTCGAAAATAAGTTTGTTTGTTTTGGATTGCTCTTCAAGTTTCGCAGGAATTAAGGAAAAAACATGGGATACATGATCTTCTGAGCTACCTCTATCACCGTTTTCCAATGTCGCAGCTTGAGCAGGAGTCTTTACGTTAAAGTTTGGATGATTTCTTGCTTTGATCTCCCTCAAGCTGTCGGTCTTGTACTTGCCATTAGCTGTCATCGCCGCTTGAGCATAAGACTGCACGCCAATATTCGAGGATTCAGCTTCTGTCACCTTTTCTCTACTACGTTTGGGTTTTTCTTCATTACCCGATCTTAAGAGAATATTGACGGATTTTTTATCTTTCGCTGCTTTTTTCGTACCTATTTTGAGTCTATTCTTAATTGGTTTTGGATTCGTGCCCATGGGATTTTTGAGCGTATCGCGCCTTTTTAGAGCTCTTTCGCCACTTCGCAACCTCGATAGTTCGCAGGGTGTTTTCCTTTACAGTTAATGCAAGTGGCTGGGGTTTGCTTATTTAGGTGACACTCATCTGAGAGATGTTCACCTGCGCATTTAACGCATCGCGATTCTTTCTGGCAGTAAGTCTGCGTGTGATTGAAACCTTGACAGCGCTTACACTGCGGGATCGATCTGGAGCTCTTACGCATAGGTTCGATTTTTACCACGATAATTTGAATAGTCTTAATACCATATATTGCATCTTTATTTTCGTCTTTATCGAAACTTAGCATAAACAGTGGAAGTCCACGCCTTACCAATTTTTCCTGATCTCCCTCCGACTGTTGCTTCTCCTTCTTGATAATATTGACGGCGTCAAGAATTTTAAAGCCTTTGTCTTGACTTATTTTCATAAGTATACCACTGAATCTTTTCGGCATTCAATTTTTGGGATACTGATCGGTAACCGTCGGCATCATCGACATTGATTTTCCACGTGTTGTTTCGCAGAGATGTCACCTTAAACCATTTTTTGTTGTTGTTGCTTTTCCTGCAACTCCTTGCGCTTTGCATCCTTTTGTGGCTCGACTTCTGGTGAGGAACCAGCTTTGCTTTTTTTTGCTAGGTCGTTTCTTTTTGATCCAATTCGTTTCACGTGTTAGCTCTTCTTCGTCTGTCTGGTATTCGCGACTAGGTGAGCGATGTGGGCTAACTGTATTTTCTTTTTGTAGATACGAGTTTTTTAAGGCATTATTTTCCTGCCTGAGTAAATCTACTTCTTTCTTAAGCTCACGATAGAGTAGCTCCATTTCGGTAAGCTTGGTACGGAGTACGTCGTTTTCCTCCTCAATGCTTTTTGGTTTCGCTGAGTCCCGTTTTTCACGCGCTTGCGCTTCCGGCGGACTTCTTTTACCGGAGACGTTCGATCTTGTTGGTGGAGATCGAGATACCCTTGTACTTTTTGAGAAGGGATTTATAAGGTACAATAAATGGCTCTCCCCAGAATCCGTAGAGCCGACCTCCGAAGAGGGTGGATTTGCCAGTGTACCTGTACTGCCACCTGGGGTATTAAAATCGTTAGTTTTGTTCATTGCATGTTTTTATATACACCATACTCGGTATACGGAGGGTGGATTTTAGTCGCCTCTTACGACAGGCATGCCTACCTCGGGTATATTCTGACCCCTACCCGAAGAGGGTGAATGTGATGTTAACGGACTATGTGCTTCCTGAAATTGAAGCACATGGTCTCGGTGAACTCTGGTTTCAACAAGACGGCGCTACGAGCCATACAGCGCATGAAACAATGGACTTGTTGAGAAATCATATTGGTGAGCACTTAATTTCACGTTTTGCTCCGGTAAATTGGCCGCCTAGATCGTGCGATATCACACCTTTGGACTATTTTCTCTGGGGATATGTAAAGTCTCAGGTCTTCGGGAATAAGCCAGCTACGATTGACGCTTTGCAAGCCAACATTACTCGTGTTATTCGCGAGATACCAGTCGCTATGCTCGAACGAGTCGTCCAAAATTGGACCTTCCGAATGGACCACCTCAGACGCAGTCGTGGCCAACATTTACATGATATCATTTTAAAAAGTAAATGCCATGAACTGTTCTTTTCACCGATAATAAAAATATTAAGTTCACTTTCAAATCTATGTGTTTTATTTTACATTATAAATCAAACCTCACGATGAATCACCCGTTAAATGTATTATTTAAACTGCCAATATTAGCTTTTAATGTATTCAAAATGTATTTTATTTCGGTTATGTTTATCATTGACTATGCCTACTGGCTCTAGGTTTATTATAGTGTACCCGTTTTCACTGCCTATATTTTGTAAGTTGATTTTAGCGTGAACAGCAATTGAAATTATTAAGGGTATAAAGAACTTCATGTTTACTGTTTGACTTGCGGCTTTTGACTGAGTAGTTTTCTAGTTCTCTCTGCTCTGGTAGAGGGGTATCCCTCTTAACTTTTCGAATATTTTCCTCGTTATGGAATTTACTGTTCTTGGGTCTTTGTATTCGTTCTGGGTGCTTATCTTCGAGTTTATCGTATATGAATCGGATTTAAGTTTTATGTCGTAATGCTAATGGTTTTTTTTACCATTCCCTTTTCTCGTGTTTCTACATAATCTTCACTATGTTTATTCAGCCTGTCCATCGGGTTATCTTCGTTTCTAAACACGCGCACTTGGGGTACAGTTTTGTCAAAAGTGGTGTTTTGAGCGTCGTATGGGTTCATGTTGGTTGTACTATGAATACTTTTGTTATAGAATAATATGGCTTTGTACATACACATAATTATCTCGTGTATAGTAGGTTTCTTAATGTTATCCTCTAATAATATAGTTTGTATTTTGCCTCCTATGATTCTATGTAAAACTTCCATGTCTGCGTTTCCTGTATGTGAGCTGACTTTTGTAAAGTGATATTCTATTCCTAATTTTTCGTATAGTTCTATTATTCTAGGTATGTTAATTCGATGTCTGATACTATTTTCTTGATTTTACCTTTAGTAGATATTTTCTTCTAGAGTATCATAAGATACGTTAGGTAGGTAAGTACTGGTTGCTAGTTTAGAGAATCTACTGAAGTCATAAATTTTGCTCCTCCTACAAAGAATATGTCTACATGCAATATATTGAATTCTCTTTCACCTACTTCAGGGCTTACATATATTCCTGTTCCTTTGTTTTCTATTAGAGGTATTCATTTTTTTTTACATCTTCATGTTTCAAAGAATCTATACCTATAAATATTTTTCGTTTTTCATTGAACATTACAAAAATACAAATATTTGGCGCAACAGCTCTTTAAAGTGCCAGGGCCTAGCTTCTCGCAACCACTTATGTTGTGTGCGTTATATTTTTCACACGAATGGAAGGGGCCTACAGTTTAATGCCGAATCCGAACGGCGATTTGAGAAGCTTTTTCGTGACAACAATACTCTCGGATGTTTGTCAGACGCTCGCGAGAGGTGGGACCGTGAAAAAACTTTTTTGGTGTTTTCTGGGATTCGAACTTGGAACCTCATGCGTAGTGATCCGACACACTAATCACTTACGCCACGGCGCCCACATTGAATATTGTTAGTTTCATTTTACTGCCTAGTGTCAGAATTATTTGTTGCTTATATAAGTAACCGATTATACCAAGATATTAGTTCATTTGTTTCTGAGTAGTAGGTAATTTCAGAGTTTGAATCGTTTTTATCTTATCTGGGTTTGGTTAAATTCCTAGTGGGGTTACTTACTTACTTAGGTGGCGCTACAGTTCGGGGTGAACCTGGGCCTCAACCCACAAGCCTCTCCATTTAGCTCGGTCTTTAGCTAATTGCCTCCAGTTGCGCACTCCAAGTTGGTCGAGGTCCCCTTGAAGTTGTGCACGCCACCTACGGCGATGATTCCCTCTACTGCGTCGTCCATCGGGGTTAGATTCGAAGACTCTGCGGGCCGGAGCGTTGGTGTCCATTCGCTCACAAGTCCTAGCCATCTCAGACGTCCAATACGCAGTTTTCTGACTAGATCGATGTCGCTGTACAGCTTGTATAGTTCGTGATTGAATCTTCTCCTCCTAAACCCGTCAACACAAACGGGACCGAAAATCTCACGAAGAATTTTTCTCTCGAAGCGACCAAGGATATCTTTATCCTCTTTTAATAAAGTCCATGTTTCAGCGCCGTAAAGCAGGACTGGGATGATCAAGGTCTTATATAGAGTCTCCTTAGTTGTTCGAGATAGGGCTTTACTGTTGAATTGCCTTATAAGTCAAAAAACAGGGATTGGCAAGAGTTATTCTTCGTTTGATTTCTGCGTTGATGTTGTTTGCAGAATTTATAGCAGAGCCAAGGTAGACAAAGTCCCTTACTACCTCGAAGTTATAGCTGCCGACTGTGACGTTTTGTCCAATTCGTCGGTGTTGGTTTTCCCTTCTTGTTGACAGCATATACTTGGTTTTGCCCTCATTTATCGCTAAACCCATTTTGGTCGCTTCCGCCTCAATGCTTGCAAACGCACCGGTGACGGCCTGCTGAGTTCTTCCGATAATGTCTATATCGTCGGCGTATGCAAGTAGTTGTACAGACTTGTAATAGATTGTGCCTCTGGTGTTGACTTGTGAGTGCCGCACAATCCGTTCAAGTACAATGTTAAAGAAGTCACATGACAGCGCGTCACCTTGTCTAAAACCTTTTTTGATGTCAAAGGTCTCGGTGAGGTCATTACCGACCTTGATGGAGCAGCGAGCGTTCTTCATCGTCAGCCTGCACAGACGGACAAGTTAAGTTTGGCAGGGATGTCAAAACTAGACATGGCTCTATAAAGCTCTTCTCTATAGATGCTGTCATAGGCGGCCTTGAAATCGATAAAGAGGTGGTGAGTGTCGATTTGGAATTCTTGGGTTTTCTCCAGGATCTGCCGAAGTGTAAAGATCTGATCGATGGTGGACTTTCCTGGCCTGAAATAATGCTAGGTAATTGCTTAAGAGCTGAATTACTTCCTTTTTTTCTTCTAAATTCAAATGATCTAATGTTACATTATCAAACAGCTGACTCCTTTTATCTAATATATCTGTGTTCTAGATTTATAGTACCTTTCAAAGTTGTTAAAATACGTACGTATTAGTAAAGTCTATTACCTTCAATTAAAAAGTTCCGTCCGTATTAAGTTCCTTTGGAAGGTTCTTTTTTTTTCGAGGGTAGGTGTAAAATCTTCCATAGACACTATGAGAATAGCAAGCGCGTCTCAAAGTAGTGTCAGATTCTTACTGACTAAAAAAAAACACCACCCTTCGATATAAATTTGTTAGATATCGCAACTAAGTATTAACTTATCAAGCAATTTTTCTATCATGAAATAAGACCGTTTGGCAGGTTTCTTTCCACTGAAAGATCCTGCATGTTCCGCAATCGAGACGCGGTTAATACTTATCTCGCCAAGTCGGAAGGTTTCGTCCTTTGTAATCGGCGCAATAAATTGCTCTCATCCAAAATTTTTAGAACTGTATTGTTGACATGTCCGATTAGTCGGTTTTTATGATTTCTCGCGAAGCTTCTAGTTTCAGCTTTGATTCTCGGAATTCCGAGATCCCTGTGGATATCGTCGTTTCTAATATACCACGGTGCTTGGACAATTTCTCTTAGCACTTTATTTTGAAAAGCTTGTAAAATATTTGCATTTGTTTTCTTGGTACAACCCCAAAGTTGTATACCGTAGGTCCACACCGGCTTTAGCACTTGCTTGTATAAAAGCAGTTTGTTCTCAGTACTGAACTGGGAATGTTTTCCGAGCAACCAGTACATTTCTCTATATATGATTTCGAGTTCTTTACGTTTCATTTTCACGTGCGAATTCCATTTCAGCCTTGCGTCGAGTGTCATTCCCAGGTATTTGGCCTCGTTTGCAAAAGGTATTCGGCCCGAGTTTAGGCAAATTGGTAAGTCATTAGTTTTCTTGTAAGTGAAATTCACGTGAACAGATTTAGATTGGTTGAGGGTGATCCGCCAGTCCCTCGTCTATTCATTTACATTATTCAGTGCGTTTTGCAGTTTTGCAATCGTTTCTTCGATTGTTTTACTTGCTGCTAGGATAGCGGTATCATCGGCAAACGTAGCAAGGATAGAGCCATCTTCGTTCGGTATATCACGAGTATATAGCAAATAGAGAAGCGGCCCAAGAACGCTTCCTTGCGGTACGACGGCCGAAATTCCTTTGAGCTCGGAGTATTCGACTCCATGTCTAACACGAAAGAGTCTATTCCCGAGATATGATACTAGAATATTGTATAAGCATACAGGGAGAACTTGTCGTAGTTTGGATTTCAAGCCATCATGCCACACCTTATCAAAGGCTTGCGAGACGTCAGGAAATACGCTTGAGCAAATCTTTTTCCTTCAAGTGCTTTCTCGATTACGTCAGTAATTCTATGCACTTGGTCAATCGTCGAATGCTTGCTCTGAACCCAAACTGGTGGTCAGGCATAAGATTATTTTCTTCTATAACCGGTTGGAAACGCCTTAATAATATCCTCTCGAAAATTGTCGATATGATTGGAAGAAGCGAAATTGGTCTATACGATTTTACTTCATTTGGCGGTTTTCCTGGTTTTAAAACCATTATGACTTCCGCAACTTTCCATTGGCTCGGCACGTGTTTTAATCTGAGTGCAGCATTTACAATATGGAGAAGCTTAATCTATGCTTTTCTAGGTAAAACTTTGAGAATTTCTCCGGTAATCAAATCATAACCTGGAGATTTCTTAGGTTTCAGATTCTCGATCTCATGATTGAGTTCCCTTAGCGTTGCACTTGTGAGCGTCAAATCGTCAGATGGTAAATCCAGCCTATTGCGGTTATCGTAAACCACTTGACCATCGTACGGTTTAAAGGATTCTTCCAGGTGAGCCGCAAAGACGTCCGCTTTTCTTTATCTTCCCTCGCCCATCATTTTGATTTAATTTGATTGGCGGCACGGGGGCTTTTGGTGCCTTTTACAGCTTTCCAAAGTGAATAATTGGAATCTTTTTTCGCTATTAAACTTTCAAGGTAAGAGCCTATTGCACGATTCTTAAAATCCTTAATAGTCTTCTTCAACAAATTGCACAGACGATTCAAGTGTGCTTTATGCTGCGGAGCACGACTCTGTTGCCATTTTTTACGCGCTTTTCTTTTTTCCTTGACCAATTCTTTTATTTCCGGAGGATATCGCAAACCGTATCTGTCCGGCGTTTTCCTTGGATTGGGCGTATTATTCCAAGAGGCGAGCTGTACGATCTCAACGAAGCGATCAACTTCAACCTCAAGTTCATAGGGTGTCGTAAGGGGAACGCTCAGTTCAACATTATCTTCAATTTCGTTCCTAAAGCCTTCCCAGTTAGTTGTTCGACCAATTAATCCCGCTGGCTCTAGGTCATAGACTAGTTTTTCGCTGATTGTTAAAATAACCGGGGATAGATCAGACGACCGATCAAAGCTGTCTTCGACTTTTATGCGGTTGGTAGATATTCCTTTCACAACGAAAAAATCTATCAGGTCAGGTATTTTTCGAAGTATCAGTTGGCCAGTAAGTTGGTTTACCCGTCGAATGGAAATTACAACTGTACTCCATACCTGCCCCATAGAGCATTCTACCTTTTTTCGAGCTGTATCTTGAGCCCCAGAACGTATGTTTCGCATTATAGTCGCCGCCGATGATAAAATTAGGTTTCAGCGATTCAAACAAGTTAGTAAAATCTGATTTTTCAAGCGCGGAACGCGGTGGACAGGTGTTGGAAGGTGAGAAACTAATTTATTCCCTACCTTACTAAATCCATTTATAGTCGTAAAAAATGCTGGATTATCTAAAGGAGACTCGTTAAAGTTTTTCAATTCATTAGGCCTAATAATGCTAGTAGCTGATTTTGTGTCCACCAAGCACTTTGCTGTTTTATTTTCTATAGATACAAATATCAATGGCAATTTGTGTTCCGAGGCTGACTTTGAATATTTACCTTAGTTCCCTAGACATTGTCAATTTCCATCATTTCCGTTGTACTATTATTACTATTTGTTTGCCTAGTTTGTCTCGAATGATTGTTATTTGATTGTGTTCTGCCTGGGTTTAAATTTCTATAGTTACTAAAATTCGATTGCCTTTGAAAATGTGCTGAATTATTAAAATTATTCGGATTTTCTCGTCTATGGAACAGATTTCGAATATTATTGTAATTGTTATTTAGATTTCCCTGTTTTTGTCTTAGGCTATGAGAAGGACCCTGGCTACGATAACACTCTGATTTCCTATCACTGTACATTTTTCTGTTTTTATTAAAATTTTGATAATTATATAAAATTATAATAATAGTAGTTTTGATTTTTGGCTTCTAATATTTCTATGGTTAATATCGGTATTTCTAACATCGTTTAATAATCTAAGTCTAGCATACTTATTATAAATATCTATCATGCTAGCTATTTCTTTTACATGGGCTCCTATGTCCTCACGTTGAAAGAGGTCAGACTAATGGACCTAAACAATTTTGGATAGACGGAGTCTTTTTTTATTATTTTCGGGATGAATACTTCATTTGCCCTTCTACAAAGTATTGGTACCCAATTGCTTCTCATTAAACATGTGGCATAATGTTTTTCTGTCTTTTTTGCAGTAAGATAGGGAAAATAATGTCTGGTCCCAATCTTTGAATGGCTGAAAAGTGTTTAGGGCCCAATTTAGTCGTCGTTTTCTGCAGAAGTTTATTACTGTCACTCAATCTACTCTAATAAGCCTTTCATTGAAAACCTCACCGGCAAGAAAGAATAAACATAAAAAAGCCGACACCACTCCGAAGTAATGCATAAGCGGTTGTGTGCATAGTGTCATGTAGAAAAAAAGCGTTAAAGGTGTTTTTTTTTTGCGAGTACCAAGTCTTACACTACTTAAAACAGAGCGGGTTTTTCCAACACGCCTTAGAAAAAAAAATAAAAAATACGCCTTTCATACTTTTCTGTTACACCTGCTACAAATAAAGCATACCATATTTCGGGTAACATAATTATTCACTGCACTGCGTTCTCCTGCGTTTCGAGTGAGCATGGCGCGGCTTCTTTCTGGTGCGCCACCTCCAGGTGGCCAAACAAGAGCTTGTTGTGTAATATTTTTTATTTTTTTTTATGTTGACGGTGAGTTAAAGCTCTACGTCTATCATTAGGTACAGATATTCATTCTTAAATTTAGGAAAATATGATTCGATCATATTCGCGAATAGACCAACATGCTACGAGTAAACAAAATTAACGCACCTGCCTTAATACCCAGCTGTCCTTAATGATTTGTTTGATTTGGTGGTCTACAATTATTTCACATAGTTGGCGCCCTTAATACTTTTTCCATTGGTAGGTATAAAAGTTATTTATTATTGTTTCATTAAACCAGGTAATAGATTTCCAAGCTCCAAAAGAAGAAGAAAGAGCGAATAGAAGCGCGTGATGGAGGATATTGAGCAACCCTGTTCCAGGAATAATGTACGATAGTTTTACCGTACCCTGAGAACCAGTATAATGGTATTAATAATCCCTTTGGCACGCGCAAATTATAAAAAAAAAAGGGTACCCGATCGAAACGAAATGGGAATAGTACTATCATGTAAAATCCAACAAATCTTCTTCTTTTATTGTGAATTCAGTTTTGCACAGTTCTGCAACCGAATCGCGCGCTGTGTCACTGACCGCGTTTATATGCAGGGTTGAAGTTGGCATAGAGCCGGTTTGAACTCCATGTATTTTTTTTTAAACAGATATGTGGCTACGCCCAAATGGCGTGTAGGCACTGCGACCAAAGAGATGTATTGTGCCAGGAACTCCATGTATACACTCCATGTATAACTCCATGTACATATACACGAGTCGAGTTGAGACATGGTTTTCGCGACTCGACCCCGCTTTGATTTCCGAAAAAATGAATGTTGAGTAGTCGAACGGACAAATGTATTTGGTTTTTTTTTTATTTCCAGTTTAAAGGTAATTCCTTTTTTCTACTATGCAGAGAGCTTTATTCATCTACTTCAGTGCGTGTTGAAGAATTTAGTTTGTTTCTCATTGTTGTGGTGGTTGTCGAGCAATATTCATTTGCAGCTTTAACTACGTTTCACAAATAATCGACCTTTCGATTCGGTGTGCTGTAATACCTAGCTCGAAATCTCAACTCGATCTCTGAACTCTGCATATAACTGTGACATTTAATTACATTCAGCCCACATTCATTGCTTCATTTTGAAAACAGGAATTTTTGTTTCGTTTCTGCATCGCACAATGTTACGAGCCACACAATCGCGAAAACCTGAGACCTATCAGTGTGTCGTCTTTTATGCTGAAAACATTGGAACGTGATCGGCGATGATCTATCTAAATAAATCACAACATGCATACATCTGCATTGACGTTATCCTGAACAGTCTACACAGAACTCACCTTAACACCGCCGTCTGCAACTGGATTGCACAGATGGTTCAATCAAGAATTATATATTCAACGCAAGGAGATGTAACCATCCGGAGAAGGGTCTGCAGAGGAACCCCCCAAGGCCGAGTTCTAGCTCCTCTAATATGGCTCCTTGTAGTGGATGAGATCTTGGTAATACTGAAGGAAAACGGTTTCAACGCGACGCCCTATACCGACGATATGGTTGTCCTGGTTTCGAAAAAAAATTCTCCATTCTTAAGTAAAAGGCTCAATCACGCACTACAACTAGTTGCTAACTGGGTCATTAGCAAAGGGCTGGGAATGAACCCCTCAAAGACGGAGGTAGTTCTTTTCACGAAGAAGAGTTCGATTCCTACCTTCAGACCTCCAAACATCGGTGGTATTCAACTAAGATCGGTTCAGATCGGTAGCTGGACGTAATTTTAGATTACAAAATAAACTGGAAGATAACATTGCCGAACGCATCAAAAAAGGAAACGTGGCTGTCTACTCTTGCAAAAAGGCATTCAGTAATACGTGGTGCTTCTAACCAGCTGTGGTGTACTGGATATACACGGCGATAGCAAGACCCATTCTCACTTTCTGCTTCTACTTACATATGTATGTTATATACGGATACTTTAATGAAAATTGGATTCGTAATTTGTGTATAGAAAATTGTTCACTAAAAACAAAGCTTTTTAATAAGAATTAAAAAAAAATGTGTTTTTATGGGATCTTTCATGGGTGTAGGTTTAGTCTAGCTTAGTTAAGCTTAAATCAGTTTAGTTTAGCTTAGTTTTTTTAACCACTTCAAAGTTTGTATTAAGGTTTAAATAAATAAACTCATCTCTAAGATTTGGTCAAACGAGCTATGTCTGCTGAATGGAATATGTACAAGAAATGAGACCTCCTCAACTGCGCCAATCCGATCCTGCAGAAAACCCAAGAAGTCCACATCGATTCTCACCATCTCTTTACCAATTCTAATGCCGCCTATGGCAGAATTTATAGAGAAGAACTATACAGCGCCATGTCTAGTTCTGGCATCCCTTCACCCGTCCGGCGGCACCAAAGCACTTCAGGCGCAGTGTTGTTAGTTTTGCCAGGCTGTGAAGAGGTGTTGTACATTGTGGGGGCCGTTGTTGCAGTCTGGGCAAATGTTTGTCAAGTTAGGGTCCAGGCGTGCCTGGTAGCTGTTTAGTCTGCGGCACCAGCCCCAGCGAAGTTGAGGCAATGTTGCTGGTTTCACGTGGCAACTGGCTTTCCTCGTTTGCTGTGGGCGGGATGACCACCGAAGATGACGTTTGGAAGGTAGTCACCAGTGTGGTAGAGACTGTGCAGTTGATTTATGTAGATTTTGTAGTTTGCATTAGTAATAGCCTTGTGTTGGTATAGTAGAATGTCGTTCTTATACGTAGAGATGTTTTTGCGGATGTTGCGTGGCGTGTTTCCCAATGTCGTGAATGTATTATTTGGATGGTGTTGCAGGCGACATGCCCACAGAAATTGTTTCGATAGCATGGCGTTGTGCTCTTTGATTGGGAGAATGTTCGCCTCCGAGTGGATGTCTTTGTTTGACACTGATGTTGGCGACATGGGCTGAGAAGGTGAGCATACCCTCAAGGGTGATACCGAGAAGCTTTGATTGTGTGATGTTTTACTTCTTCGGTCCAAGATGTAAAAAAGGTTGCAGCTCATTTCTCGGCTGAGAGGGTAAGGTGGCGATCGTCGAAGAAATGTTCGTGGTTGCGTAGATATACGTTTATCGCTGTGTACAGTTCGTGGATATTTGGTCCGATTGAGAGTAGTGTGCAATCATCAGCATATGAAATTATATTAACACCATCAGGAGGCAGGGGGAGTTTGAATACGTAGTGGTTGAACAGGAGGGAGTGCAGACACTAGGATATCATGAAGCAATGTGGTGAGGCTTACCGTGTCGAATGCTTTTGACAGGTCTGGGACAACTAGCCGGATGCTGATCTGCATCGTTATCGCAATTAAAGCCTATGTTGTGCTGTCGTGTTTGCGTAAACCGTGTTGATGGTTTGCTGGTGTGAGATGGAAGGCAGGTAGCGGGAGAATTGCAATTTTCCATGTGATCGGATAATTTTTTCCTTCGATGTTCGTTTACTAGACGAGTCATTCCGATATTACACTGTAGGATTCTCGAGCTAGATGGGTCGGTCGCTGTCATAGTCTCGCTCGTCAGCTAGTATAAAATTTCTTCTCCATTGTAAACATTTTACGGTGTCAGTAGGTTGTTGAATTTGCCATCAGAGTGTATTGTAAAACTTTACCAGTCGGCTCTGTTGAAATTTATAAAAACTCTCTTTTCTGGAATCAGAAATTCGTCGGAGCGTTCGGTGGTAATTGCGATTGGGAGTTGGTCAGAGTTTAGTGAGATCTCAGTTTTCTATGTTGGACAGGCCAATGGGGATGAGCCTGCAAGGCTTTGCAGCATTGGTGAGTATTGAAAATCCCTAGGATGAGACGGTATGCCTCATTGAGGAGATGTTCGATTGCCGATAGTGGACAGCAGCCGGTTGTATCTAATCTGATGGTGATGTCCTGCTGTTCTAGGAGTCGTATTGGTTTACGGCTTTGGGAGTTGAATGGATCCGTATTTGACCTCGTTGTGAATGAGGAATGTGAAACATCTACCGCTGTTTCTAGTTTTCTTTTGTCGCGAGATGTTGTAGTAGTTAAAACTTATCAGTTTCGACTTTTCGGTTAATTTGGTTTCCTGAATCACAGCTTGGATGATATTATTGCGTTCCATATAATCCGTCAGTTTGGTGAATTTCCGGAAGAGGCCGTTGCAGTTTAGTTGCACTATGTTAAAGCCTATTGGCTGCGTTGATCCTGTTGTAGTTTGTCGTTGATATTGCTGATGTCGGTTATGTTATTATTGTCTAGTTTGTTGTTAGCAGCATCGAATTTTGGCGATTCGCTGCGCTACAAATGGGTGATACCGTCTCGCATCTGATTGTATTCAGCCGGCTACCGTTATCGAGTCTGTTCAAAACACTCGTCTGATGGCATTAACTGTACGATGTTTTATTATAGTATCACTCAAACGAGTTCCTAGTACTGCTGCACTGAGTTCCAGACGTGGTATAGGATGCTCATCGCAAAGGATTCCTTCCCTCCATATATCTTGGATGATTACTTTCCCAACAGTCCAAAGTGGTCGAAGATGGACATCACGATGCTGAGGACTTCATGTTTCGATGGACTACGACAACCGACTGCCACTTCAGGAGAAATTCGGTGAAGTCCTATTTTGAAGACAAAGTCGTCATTTCTGGAGTGCCAAAACATTCCCAGGATCTTATCAACTGCCACCCGTGATTCTTTATTCATGTTGAGAAGTGATTCAAATTTACCCTCACCATAACCATCCACTTCGTTTTCTAGTCTTTTCGAGTTTGATTTAGAACCCCACAACTCGAAACCAGCGGAACGATGAATCTGTTGAACTTCCCTGCGTATCTCGATAGCTTCTTCCTCACCCTAGACACGAAGTCGTCTACATAATGACGATCGATGATGTAGCTTGCTGGCATTGGGTGAACCTCTGCAAATTCTGACGCAATTAAATTTTTCATATACTGCGCCCTACACGGAGAGCATGCAGCTCCGAAGGACATTGATGTCATCGTGTAGGTTTCAACGGACTTCGTTTTATCTCCATGTCGCCAGAGAAACCGCTAAGACTCTTGATCGTCCGGTTGCACACGAATTTGACTAAACATCTCCTTAATGTCTGCCCACACAGCTACCACCCCTTCCCTGAACATGAACAGAACAGAAAGCATTGGCTTGTTTAAGTCTGGTCCCTTTGGCAACATTGAGTTCAGTGACACCCTGTGAACCTGACAACTGTATTGAACACTAGGCGTAGCTTCTCTGGTTTGTATAGATTCCTGACACCAAAATGTGACAGATTCTCGACATAGGCCATCAAATTCTGTTCATACTCCTTTGCGAAATTTTCGTCTTTAGCCATCTTCCTTTCGATGCTTTGCAGACGACCAAAAGCCATCGAGACGCTGTTCGGTAGAGCCACATCGTCTCTGGCCCATAGTAAGCTTGTTTCAAAGCGGTCAGGAGAAATTCCTCGAGTCGTGTCCTTGAGAATTGTTCGTGCCTTTTCGTCGTCAACAGACTCGACATTTGCCAATTGTTTTACGCCTTAGTATTCCACACTGAAGTAATCGTCTACTAAATTGTGAAGGTTTTGCATATATGCCTTATTTGTGTTGGCCCATGCACTATCCACCCTAATTTAGTTTTGGTTGCAACTGGGCCTTTCATTTGGTTGGTGGTCCATGAGGCAGCCCTAGGTGATAATTATCTACCCCAGTTAACAGTCATACGTCAGAATGCTTCGCAGATGTTTATACTTAGCCTGCAGTGCACCCAGTTGTAACGTCTGGATAGATAGCGATAACTTCTTTGCTGTAAGACTATGCTGAAGATGATACTTGCGATTCGGATTTTCCACTGAACTTATCTTCAGGTCAACAATTCTGGACTCTTCCACTGCCATTTGATCACCAAACCATTGAAGCCATCAGTGTAGCGGGAACGCCGACAGCCCCTAGTTCAGTTGCGATTTTCTCTTCAATAAGCGTGACTGATGAACCTACGCCCAGAACGACATTATGTATCAACGGATCCCTTCACACCGTAAAGTCTAACTAGTACAACTTGGTTTGGCAGTTCAAAATTTATTCGACCGCACGATTTACTGGAGTTTCTTTACGACCGTCATGAAATAGCGGATGATGAAAAGGGTTGCAGACCTCAGTTTCATACTCTTCCCTGCTTCTGCACTTGAACTTTATGTGTCCGACTCGTAAGCACGAGACGCACAATTTCTTCTCTCTGACTATAGTCCACTTTTGACAAACTGGCACTTTTAAACATAATTTGCACTCCATTAAGCTATGGCCAGTATTGCATTGCGGATAGCCAACTTCCGACGCATGGAGGTTAATTGCCCCCTTTTTTCCTTGTTGCGCAGAAAGGTCTCGAGAATGTATTGTGGTTGGCGTTATACTTGCGATTTGACGAACTGCATCGCTAGCTCACCGCCCCAGATATTCGATTGTTGCGTAAGGGCGTATGATATTCGCGAATCGCGCTCAATCCTTCTTTTGGATAAGTGGAAGCTTTTCCACTAATTCCTCTACCAGACTCGGGTAAACAACGTATTGTGTAGCATCCACCGACTTAAGAAACGCCACCAAATTTTGTACCATTGCGCAATACGGAAGCAGATGATGAATTTGTGATTCCTGAATGACCGGAAAGGAACGTACTCGGGCTATTTGGCTCTTGAATAGACTTTCTGGTCATCCAAATCTGAATGCCATCTGCTCTATAACATCCACAACGTTTGTAGGATGTATTCGAAGTGATTAAACCGTTGCCCATGCCTCATCCTTTAGACATTTCTGCAGTTGCATAGTATTTTCTGGTTGGGTGTCAAATCGCCCAAAACCAAATCACCCAAAATGCAAAAAACTAAAAAAATGTCAAATCACCCAAAAAACAGGTTGGGCGATTTAACATTTTTATTTTTTGGGCGATTTGACATGATGTCAAAATACCCAAAAAAGTGATTTTGGGCGATTTTGTGTTTCGGCTATCTTAAGACTGATCTGTGTCATATCGCCCAACACCAAATCGCCCAAATCTGGAAAATGTCACATCGCCCAACATTTTTGGGCGATTTAACACTAGGGCAGATCGACCAAGAAATGAAATGTCAAATCACCCAAAGCAGAAATGGGCATTTCATCGCAATTTGAAAATACCAACACATAGGAAGGTCAAAAAAGACGACCAAATTGAAAAAGGTTGAAAACATTTATTTTCCGCAATTTTGGGCGCAGGGACATTAGTCCCCGGGGCATAAGTCCCACCGCATTGGGACATAAAATGTTGGGTCTTATGTCCCACCTACAAACCTCTCAAGGAAAACAACGGCCAAATAAGATGGGGCATACGTAAGTCCACAATGTATAAACAGTGCAATGTGTAAGGGGGGGCATGCTGCCCCCCTGCAACCCCCCTGCTTGGGTTCACTGTTGGATTTGAGGCGGGTGCGAGAAACATGGATATAAAGAAACTTTGCATACACGCATCCTCGCACCCAGCTCAAATCCAACAGTGACCCCAAGCAGGGGGGTTGCAGGGAGGCAGCATGCCCCCCCTTACACATTGCACTGTTTATGCATTGTGGACTTGTGTATACGCCTCTTTGAACAAAAAAAAATGTTTGACATACATATGTATGTATGTCCCTGCGCTCATATTATATTCATTAAGAATCGGAAATGAAGGATTGAAGAAATGGATGTATTGCCAAAAAAAACGTAAGCTGCATTGAGCCTTACTTACGACGTCAATCGCGCTGATTGCTTTGTCAGGCTCACACTTACAGTTACGGGGAAACAAAATCGCTTCGTGGGGTGGGGGGTGGGGGGGGGGGTCGGCGCGTGGTTGCGTGGCGCAACGCGACGCGACGTGAAAGCGCTGTGACCGCTAATGTAATTGTTACAATTCATTTTCAATGCAGTCTTAAACCCAATTTAACGAAAATGTCAATCCGCCCAAAATCTATTATATTTTTGGGTGATTTGACATTATGCTAAATAGCCCAAAATTAAAAATGTTAAATCGCCCAAAAATATTTTTGGGCGATTTGACATTTTTCTGCATTTTTTCGCATTTTGGGCGATTTGGTTTTGGGCTATCGGAAGCAAGGCTATTAATGAATTCTGACAAAACGCCCACTTTCTTGGGCGTTTTGTCATTTTTTAATTTTTGGGCGATGTGTCGTTGTGTCATATCACCCATAATTTTTGGGCGATGTGACATTTTTCCGATTTGGGCGATTTGACACCCAACCGTGTTTTCTAGCTGTGAGTACCCATAGGCTAAAGCAGTTTCATGAAATGTGGAAATAAACATTGCCCATTCTTCTGGTCAACCATTGAATTCCGGACGTTCATGCAGTGTACTTCTGCTGTCATGTCTAACATTCGTTGTGTTCGTATATATGGAAGGTGGTATGCAGACATTTACTGGAGCAGCTGCAAACGATGTTGTTGACGATGGTAAGACATAATTCCATGCGGTGTTCTCAACCGGAGATCTGTTGTTGGCAAACTAGCGGAATGCATTGACAAAGGAAGTGATTTCAGTGCTGATGGATATGGCAGCGGAGCGGTATGCTCTCCCGAGGTTGATTCTGCTGACGTTTCCACTGAAACAATCCAGATATGCTGCCGACTCTATCAATGTTTTTGATGTTGAACTAATTGCAGGTGCCACCCCCGTAATCGAGGTTTCCTTGGAGGCCAACATATGATTAGATGCTATCGGAGTTATTTGCATGATTGGTGGTGACAGGTGTTTGACCTGGATAGAAAGATACGATGGGAGGGCACGATCTTTGTGCCAGTTGTTCTTGAGTTTCATTGAGCGACCTCTCCAAAGCCCAGAGTCTATTGGACAATTGCCGAATCAGGTTTTTCACCGCGAAATCTTCGGAGGTCTCAATCGCTGTATCATCTAAACTCGCTAACTTAGACCCGTCTTCAGTCATTGTTGGTATTATAGGAGATTGGTCCAGCTGAAAGTCTTTCAAATAGACCGGGAATTCCCCTTCGTCTTTCTAGAAATTTTTCTTGGATTACTCATTCAAAAGCAAATTTTCGATACCTGTACACTCTTTCACCAACGTTGTGTACCAAATTCTTGCTGACTGTCGAAGTATTTGACTTTTATTTTCCTGGCATGTGAATAAACTTTGTTGCTGCCAGCAACAAACGATTCATTCATTCATTCATTCATTTTCAATGGCCCGCTAATCCTTCATGGGGGTCGCGGGGGTAGGATGCCCAGGTGGACTCTCCATCCTTCTCGATCCTCCGCCATTGACTCCAATTCATCAGGGGGAATCCCTAAGCGGCTCCAGGAGAGATGTCGGACTTGATCCAACCATCTATTTGTAGGCCTTCCGGGAAGTCGCCTACCTGATGGCACGGCAACCATGGCACGTCTTGGAAGCCGGTCTGGGGGCATACGCACTACGTGACCAAACCATCGAAGCATAGATTGTTCCGTTCGGAGAAGTAGCTGCCCAACGTTGAGCGCCTCGCGTACTCTGGTGTTGCGCACTCGATCCCTACGAGTTATTCCAACAACACCGCGAAGGAACCTCATTTCGGCAGCTTGTATCCGCGATCTTATTCTTTCGGTCACTACCTAAATTTCATGACCATAGATGAGAGTTGGAACATACACAGAGTTAAAAACCGATAGCTAAGCTTGAACACTAAGTTCGGCCTTCCTTATGACAGATCGGCCAAGCTCTTTCAAAATTGATCCAGCCTGACCAATTCTACAGGATAACTCGGCATTGCTCCTCCCATCACTCGTGAATAAAACCCCGAGGTACTTAAACTTCTCCACCTGCTTCAGTGGGACTCCACTAACATGCAGAGTGCACTGAATGGGTTTTTTGGAAACGACCATTATTTCCGATTTGTTCACGTTGATCCTCATTCCAGTATCATCACAAACGGCTACAAACCTTTCGAGTACGCGCTGAAGTTCGGTTTGAGAGGACCCAAGGATGACCAAATCATCCGCAAAGAGCAGATGACTAATCCTTAGGTCTCCCACTTTGAAACATTCCCCGCCACGGCTGCGCTGTAATATCCAATCCATATATACAATGAAGAGGAGAGGTGACAAAACGCACCCCTGGCGGAGTCCAACGCCCACAGTGAAAGGTATTGACTTAACACCGTTTATCCGAACACAGCTTCTACAGTTTATATATAAAGACTGAATCGCCCTTAACAGGGAACCAGCAATCCCTGCAACGATTGCAGAAAAAAAAATCGACTCCGTTCACAGCACAATCTTGCCAGTGCACGTTTCAATTTAAAAAGTGACACATAGTAAAGAAGCATAGCAAATTGACAGTCCAAAACTTTCTAAAATAATATAAAATAAGCAGCGCCATCTCTGATCGTTGACATGTTGATATTCTAAGTGGACGGCTTCAGGGAGTTTATAGACTTGTTCCCAACACATCTATTACTGCATTAAATGTCATTTCTTAACACTTTTGTAAGCAGTTCAGCTGCATATCATTCTTCCTTCGATTTTAATTCGCTTCACTTTTAATAAAAATTGAATTGTAGCTTTTTTTTTGTGGTCGGGATAGGAAACACTCGACTGGAGCACTCAGACACAACTGGTCCATTGTACTGCCAGAGAGCAAACCCTGATTTACCCATTTTATTGGAATTTCCTTGACTTTCGAAGAAAGCCAAGCAAGCACTTCAGTGATGAGGAGCTTACAGTACCAGCAATCACCACATCCGCACCGAAGATCTGCCACCTGATACGAGCAAAGGCCGGACACTCACAGAGATAATGTTCCGCGCTGTCGTCGGTCTCTCCACAAGCGTCGCAGATTGTAGTGTCACTTAAGCCTAACACGTTAAGGTGCTTGGCAAAAGCGAAGTGGCCTGTCAAGACGCCGATAAGTTGTCTACAGTCTTTTCTGCTGAGAGACAGCAAGAATGCCGCTGATTTCTTACAGACGTCCGCGTCTCAACGCGGATTCGGGACCTGACAAAGCCTCCTCTGAGCCTTGTCTAGCAATCTCATCGGAGATCTCGTTTCCCCAGATCCCAGTGTGACCTGGGACCCAGATAAGAGACAGAGAATTCAGCCTTGCGACCGAGTTCAAAGAATTGTAGCTTTGTATAGTTTTCTTTTTTGGTAATTCGAAATTTAGCATAAAATAATGCTAAGTCATTCATCGTGTATAACACCAATATCCGTTTAGAACTATTCAGAAAGGATTGAACCCTAACTATAGAGCTACTTAAGTCAGTTAACGAGACTGACCCTAAAATTTTAATCCAATACCGCCAATTGTTTTCATAAATACATGATTGTTTGAATAAATGAATAAATAAGTAAACAAGTTAATAAATAAACAAAACAAACCCGATCATTTTGTTGAATTTGCCTCATATATATTTTTTGTATTATTAAAAGCAAATATAAAATTTAAAATGATGTATTCACTTTCGCTCGTTGCTGTGCATCGGGTATCGTAAATGATTTGATGAGAAAAACAGTAAAGAGAACAATAAGACTAGAATATTAGTAGAAAAATATCAACATCTTGCTAAGTAAGATGAGCAAAATAGAACTACATACATACGTAAACGCATTTATAAAAACAATGTATAGTTTCGGAAAACAAAACTATTCGATTTGTTGAAACTTGGTTTTCTATAAACTAAGAATGTTTCTAACAGAAATGTTAAATAAAATTATATTTGAAAGATACTTTTTAAACATAGTTTCTTATTATTCAAATGCTTGTTTTTTTATAATATGCGCACACTCAAGGGTTTATAAATACCTTCAACATGTTTACACACAGTGCGGGCGTTGATAAGGATAGATCGAGAGAGAGAGAAAGATTTTTGGTGTAGCGGCTTATAGCTCAGTTGTTTATGCTTCAGAGAAACTCCAGGGGCGGCGTTCAGATAGCTGGGGAGATTTATGTTATTTTTTGTCTTTGCTTCCGATTCACAGTATTTTTTATCGATTAATACGTTAGTAGAAAATAAAATATTTTTATTTTCTATTAACCGACAAGCTTTTAACTCTTTCTGGCTCTCTCGTTCAAAATATTAACCCGCTATTTTTTGCGGTGGGCGCCGTGGCGTAAGTGGTTAGTTTGCCGGATCACTGCGAGTGCGGTTCCAAGTTTGAATCCCAGAAAACACCAAAACGTTTTTTCACGGTCCCACCTCTTGCAAACGTCTGACAAACATCCGAGAGTATTTTTGTCACGAAAAAGCTTCTCAAAACAAATTGCCCGTCGGATACGGCACTAAACTGTATGTCCCTTTCATTTGTGTGAAAAATATAACGAACACAACATGAGTGGCTGCGAGAAGCTAGGCCCTGGCACTTAAAGAGCTGTTGCGCCAAATATGCTGCTTCGTGCTGCTATAGATTCGTATTCTTACAAAGTTATTAGCAAAATTTATAATTTGTAAAGTTGTTAACGTGCTTGTGTTAGTAATACATTTTATTTTATTAACCTGTATATTTAGAAGGAAACAGGTGATAAGTTTTCCGCAAGGAAGCGTTCTTGGTCCGGTTTTATATCTATTATACACTCGTGATATACCGCAAGTAGAAGGCACTGAACTAGCTACATTTGCCGACGACACTGCTAACTTGGCAGTAGGTAAAACGGTCGAAGATACTACAGAAAAACTGCAAGAAGCTTTGGATAGAGTAAATGAATGGATAAAGTTTTGGCGAATCGCACTCAACGAGACCAAGTCTGTTCATGTAAATTTTACTTATAGGAAAATAAATAATTTGCCGATCTTTTCAAACTCGGTTCAAATTCCGTTTGCAAACGAGGCTAAGTATCTTGGAATGACACTTGATACAAAGCTGAAATGGAAAACGCATGTAAAGAAAAAACGCAAAGATCTAGATAATAAATATCGAGAATTGTATTGGTTACTTGGAACATATTCCAAGCTTAATATAGAGAACAAACTGCTTTTATACATACCAATGGTATACAACTCTGGGGTTGTACCAAAATAAGTAATATTAAAATTTTACAAACTTTTGAAAACAAAGTGCTAAGAGGTATTGTAAATGCGCCATGGTATATCAGAAATAGCGATATCCACAGAGATCTTGGCATTAAGACAATCGAAGACGAAATGAAAAACTACGCGAGAAAACATAAAAGTCGACTAGAAAGTCACGTTAATATTACAGTCCTCCAAGTTTTGGATGAAGAAACTCAGTACGCCGTCTACAAAGAACAAAACCTTTAGACCTAGCGCGTTAAGTAACCGCATCTAAACTGCGGAGCTAGCAGGAACTTCTAATGGGAAGGTACCTGCAAAACGTCATTATTTCGTAAAACGAAAACTACTTGATAAGTCGAATACCTAGTTGTAGTAAAAAAGAATATAAACAAGTTTGTTTTGAATGGAGGTTTTTTTAGTGGGTAAGAATCCCACACTACTATGAGCACGCGCTGTCGATCCTCATAGTGTGTTGTTGAAGATTTTCACCTACTCTCAGAAAAAAAAGGTGATAAGTTTTTTGATGCAGTGATGATGCAGTTTTACATCCTTCAGGACCTGATTCTGATATTTCTTCGATAACTTCATCTGGGTCAGGTTTGAATTTACAGCCCGAGGATCAGAAACTTCTTCTTGTATAAGAAATTTCAATTAATATTATCTTTAGATTTGGAGGACGATATTACTTTATTGAAAATCCAGCAACAGCTTCCAAGACGAAAAATCGAATCCTCTGGAAATACGTACAATATCTGCCGCTCAGCAACCGACACTCATTACCCGTCGAAGATGTTCCATCTTCAGCACGAAAAAAAGGCAAATTGGATTTCTTCCATTTGAAAAGTTTCTCTATGTTTGGGGAAAAATAAATCTTGCATCGAAGACTAGCATAAAAAAATGAGCTGACCATTGCGGTGCACTGGTTTAAAATTTAACCCACCTATTTTGACAATATTTTTAAGAAAATAGATGTAAAAAAATTATAATTAATTTAATTTAAAATTAATAGTTAGTTAGGGACTATTTATTTCATAGAAAATATAAATAGATGCAATAAATTTGTAAATATTGTAAATATATTATTTTTTTTTTATTTGGTTTGGCTGAAGTCCGCCTGCCAGACTTTTTTTTCTTCTTCTTCCTATTTGGATGAGAATATGATCTGAAGAGCAAGGGATCATAACTCTCCCACTTAACTGCATTTTAAGTGACCCGCCTGTGTATTTGACTTCAGAAAATATCGGCATGCCTCCCGACTTTGAATCACTCGGTTACTGAGGCCAATGAAATGCCCATGTCGTCGCATTTGTGTTTCCCAGGCGTTCACAGGCCTATCTGTCCTACCTCGCGATGTCTTTGGAATGTACACTGATATTGCCTTTTTAACTGGGTTCAAATGATCACTTCTTTGAACGTGGCAATTTTAGCTGAGCCGCTCGTACTCTGTCTTTCATAAGATGGTTTCCCCGACGTGAAGGCTTCCACGGATCTTCGAACTTTTTATTCGATCAAGCTTTGTAACTCCTGCTATCATGTGAAGCATCTTCATCTCAGCTGCCATTAATTTACTCTCATACTTTTTGTACATCGTCCAACATTGTGAACCATATGTGAGCGCTTGACGCACAACTGCGGTGCAGAGCCTTCCTTTCAACTAAGGGGATATTTTTCGGTCACAAAAAATAGCAGAGTTTCTCGTCACTCGACCAACCCTACCCTTACGCGATGATTTATGTCGTCATCATAGATTACTTTACTATTGATCATAGATCACAGATATTTGAACTTTTCGCACTTGAGAAGCACTGTTCCATTCAAATAAATGCTTGGAATAGGCCTAAGTGGACCAGAGAACGAGCAGCACAAGTACTCTGTCTTTTTTGAACTAATGCGATACACACTTCCCTCCAAAACGTCCACCCACACATCAAGTGCTCGTTGCAGGGATGTAGGATCCTCACTTACGAGTATTACAGCTCCACCATCAGCAAAGGATAATTGATATACCTTGGGATCCGTCACTTTACCTTCAAGCAGCTAGTCTAGAACTGTGATAAAGAGGAACGGACTTAAGACGCTCCCCTGGTGCACCCCGACTTTGATTGGGAACTCTTCGGTTACTCCAGCGGGGCATCTTACTCTTGTCTTTCCAAGATCACCCTTACATAGGTTTCTGGAACCCCTCGATGTCCGTCTACCAGACTGACATTTATAAATTAATAAACTAATATTTATACCTATTGTTAAAGCTTACGAATTCGACAGTTTAATTTTCAAATTTTCTTCAATTGTACAGCTTCTGTAGCGTAGAGCATTCATTGTGTAACTATAAAATGAATCCCAGCCCCCGTCGCCATTGAATATGTTTATCGCTTCCTCCAACTCGAGTGTATGTACTCCAAAAATATTTAAACGAAATTCAACATAAAATATGATATGTGTTTCAGTGATAACTTATTGTTTTCGTTTTAATACATCTAAATAGAAAAGTATTGTTTGCATATAATTTCATTTTACATTTCTTAGTAACCCCTTAATCTATGCATTATTGTATTCTACTCAGCAAACACATCCATTTGAAACCCATGTCAAGGGGGTTGGGAAGAAAAAAGTAATCCGCCATCGTGCGGCTTCGAAATGACGCCACATAGCTTATCGAATTCTACTCGCCAAACACTTTCATTTGATACCGACATCAAGGGAGTTATGAAGAAAACGTTATCTGCCACCTTGGGGAGCCCGCCCCCGGTTTGGAATCATATTAGATATATGATATTACATTGTCATCGGACTTGCGCAAAATTAGAACTAGTCGAAATTTTGATTGCAAGAGTTGTAGCAGACATACATACAACAAAGCAAGTTAAATAAAAACTTTTAAATAAAAAGATCCTAGCATGTTGGAGTTTTTCAAACGAAAGATACGGATGCTATCAATTTTAAACCGAATTGTCGAAGCTTTTGTCCATTTTATGGTACTATAAATTGTATCAATCTTATTCATTTTGGATTTTAAAAAAAGCTGTTAATATTAACATGTCAAAATTCTATTGAAGCTTACTTCGCTTGAGTCAGAAGATTGGTCATGAACGTATGTAAAAGAAAAAAAAATTAAACTCACCTCTGGCTGACAGATGGTACAAATTCCTTGTCTGCAATCATCTCCGTGTCTTACATTGACATCAGCTTTTTGATCTGGTGGTGAGGCCCAAAATGACTGCATTATCAACGATATGTCATCTGTAGAAGGCTCCAATAATTCAGATGAATTACTTATAATTGTTTTAGATGACTTGTGCTGTTTCGCAGACTGAAATATAACAAAAATAAATAAAGAAGAATGAAAATCTCTTAGGTCGGATTATAAACTATCTACTTCTTCTCAGTTCAGGCAGTAAATGTGCACCAACTTATCCCCACAAATATAATATTAACTACGCTAAGTAAATGGCATAGAATTCTTTTCTTTTACAGTTTTTTCTCTTGATAAAGATACCCATAGAAAAAATTAAATAAAAAAACTTTAAAATTGGATGCTATGTGTAATTGCAAGCTTTATAGCCCAGTCAAACTAACTCAAACTAAGCAAAACAACTTCTCGTGTTATTGACCCATTTATGTAGCTACCGTCACTGTTGTTAAGTATTCAGTTTATTTGTAAGTGATTTAAGCTGTGTTGAGATAGTTTTAAGTAAAAATACAATCACCCTTTAAACTAAAAATAAAAAAGCGGTTATCGTACGTGTGAAAATTGCGCCAATAAATTCTGTTATTATGTATGTGTGGTCAATACATTCTACGGACCCGAGGTAGGGCTGTAACTGAAATAGTAAAACAGGCTTATCTACTTTATTTTAATCGGTCTGTAAAACAAGACAAAGAATGGATTCCGAAATTCTTTTGTATTATAAATGGTTAGCGGTAAAAAGAAGTCGATGGCGTTTGCTATTCGAACGATTTGGCGTGAACAAGTAAATCATAACGATGAATGCTATTTTTGTTTGACTACAGTCAAAGGGTTTTCAAAAAAAAAAAAAATAAAAAAAAATATTCAATATCCTAAAGTAGCTTCTGTGTTCATGCAAATACCTCATAGTGAAGAATTTCCTGTGCCCATGCCAAGAACACCATAACTATGTGCCATATCAAGTGATGATGGCGGTGAAGAAAATTATGGGCTAGAGAAGGAAATATCCGAATACGTACGAGTATGTACCTCCTAGAAGTTCATTGAAAGAACGACACATGATTCAGCAGCAAGGGTTGAATGATTTGTTCCGTGACTTAAGTTTATCTATCAGACAGTTTGAAATTCTCGGTTCTAGACTACAAGAATGGAATTTGTTATCACCAGAAACTAAGATATCTGATACAATAGATCTTTCAGGCCGCAGTATCGTTGCCACGTGGGCATGGGTTGTACAAGAGAAAAAAAAATAGGTATCTTTGTCAAGGAAAAGGAACAAACATTTAGCTTCACACAGAACGAATCCATATGCATATGAACGACATTAACGGATTGATGAATGAATTACAGATCGCTTACAAAACGAATGAAAGGCGTCTCTTTATTGATGGATCTAAATAAAGTTTAAAAGCTATGATCAAAACTGGTGAAGGCTTTTTACATTTAAAATCTGTGTTTCCTAAATTAAGTGATGCCAAACTTAAAAAAGGTGTATTTGTTGAACCGCAAATACAGAAACTGATGAAAGATGTCAATTTTGACCTTAAGCTAAATGCAAAGGAAAAAGCAGCTTGGACATAATTAAAAGCTGTAATAAACGAGTTTTTAGGAAATTATCGAGCCAACAATTCTGAAATGTTAGTCGCAAACTTGTTGAAAACTTATAAGGATTTAGGTTGCAGAATGTCATTGAAAATACACTCCTTGCATTCACATTTTGTTTTTTTTTTTTTTTCAAAAAACCTTGGAGCGATGAGTGACGAACAGGGAGAACACTTTCACCAGGACATGAGGAGGCTCGAAGAACGTTATTGCGGTCGGTGGGATGCAGCCATGTTAGGGGATTACTGTTGGTCTTTTCCAGCTAACGACAAACCATGGTTCGACGAGAAATGCAAAAGGGTAAGAAAATACTCATTCGTATGACTGAAAAAGTTTCGAAACTCTAGCGTGCATAGGTGTTATACAAGGATACACTTTAAGCCCATTGCTATTCGCACTGTTCATAGATTACATCGTTGAATCGCTACCTGGAGGTCCTGGGTTTGCAGGGATAGTGATAAAGGCGCTACTTCTTGCAGCCGATATAGTATTGATGGCGAATTCCCCGGAGACATTGCAGCGCATGATTAACCATTTGTATGAGTTCTGTAAGATGTGGAGCCTAATAATAAACCTCGAAAAATCAAAGGTAATGATCGTTAAAAAGGGTGAGGGAGGGATGTGTAGCAACGAGAAATGGTTTTTGAACGGCGAACAGATTGAGAGCGTCAAAAAGTATAACTACATGGGCATGCTTTTCACGCAAAACTTAAGTATGGAAGAGCACCTGAAATGCAAGCTACAAAATGCCAAGATAAATACAACGTGGAGAAAATGTTTTGCTAACAAATGCGTAGTACATATCAGTAAGTTTTGTGTTTTTGAAGCGGTTGCCGAGTCAACTTTATGTACGCAGCCCAGGTATGGGGCGGAAGGCGGTTTGAGGAAGTGGAAAAGTTATTGACGTTTTATATTAAAAGGATATTCCGTTTACCGCCCAACAGTCCAAACTATGCCATAATGCTAGAGACTGTACTTTCTCCACTACAAAGACGCTGAAACTGCAGGTGGACTATATTTTAAAAGTATTCAATATGCCTTTGGAAAGACTACCAAGAAAAGTTGCACTGGAAGCACTACGATGCAGTAATGGTTGGTACAAAAATTGGAACGAACTAGCGCACATGTGTGGAATAAGCTTGAATTTGGATGAAGCAAACACGGAATCATGGAAGCCAACGTTATACCAGTTGTTAGCAGCAGTAGATCTTAACTTCACACAACAATTGAAAGAGAAGCATTCGATTCACTGCATCGATCTATTTATAGGCAGTTGAATTATAATTTGGGAGACCGGAACTATTTTCATAATGTTAATAGCTGCGAAGAAATATCACTTAAGCTTAAACTAGGAGCTGAACTACTTCCACTAAATTATCAACCCCATAGAGAAGATCTACCGGTCTTGTGTAATATATGTAACATGGCGGAGAGGGAGGATTAATTTCATTTCGTGGGAAGATGTGGTACGCTCCGGGAAACTAGACGGCACTTTTTTTTGGAACAGATCAAATTCCCGATGAAGCAATCATAAGCAAGCTCAACGAACTGCAAGTGTCTCTCCTGGTAGCGTATTGTAAGATATCCCTAGCTTATCGGCAAAGAATTATAGCAGAAAGTTTTTAATTTTGTTGATTAACGCTTTTGTTTTATTAAATTGCAATCCATAAAGTAGCAATGGTTTAAAAAAAAAATAATTGTCAATCGGCAGACGGCTTATTGCTTTGCTTTCTTGATTTTTGATCTTTGTAAAGAATTGTAAATAATTAATGAATTAATAAAATCTAATCTAATCTAATCTAAATCTAATCTGTTGGTCTTTAATGCGAGAAGATTCAAGAAGTCACAAACGTAAAAGCTAAATCATAGAATACTTTTTATAATAAATAAGAATTACAAATATTTTTTTATGTTTTAAAACATTCATTTCCATGAATTAAATGAGTTTTCCTTTTTAATTTTTTAAGTTTCAATGCCAATAAACGTTTTGTCACTTCTAATTTTGTATGTATTTTTGATATTATCTCTCGTATTGTGACGGTGTTTTTGGTCGAAGGCTGAGGTACGCTCGCCGGGTCCGGGGTTTACCCAAAGAAACACCCTAAAACTTCGGGAAAGAGTTGTCTTAATTGACCGACACGTGAATGTCTCGGCCCACTTTAAGGGCGGGCGAGAGTGTCTCGTCCCACTTTAAGGGCGGGCGTGATTGTCGTGTCCCACTTTAAGGGCGGCGTGAATGTCGCGTCCCACCTTAAGGGCGGACGTGAATGCCTCGGCCCACTTTAAGGGCGGGCGAGAGTGTCCCGTCCCACTTTAAGGGCGGGCGAGAGTGTCGCGTCCCACTTTTAGGGCGGGCGTGAATGTCGCGTCCCACTTTAAGGGCGGGTGTGAGTGTCTCGGCCCACTTTAAGGGCGGGCGAGAGTGTCTCGTCCCACTTTAAGAGCAGCCGAGAATTTCAAGTCTAGCTTGAGAAGGGTTGTACCCTACTGCAGAGGGTAGGGGCGGTTGCGGTGCACCCCTTTTCCCGGAGGGTCGTGCTTACTTTTCCAAATAAATCAAAAATTGATCACAAGCGTTTTCCCAGACGGGGAGAAACCTAATCGGGACGTCAGGTCAGCGATGGTCAGTAGCGGGCCTGAAATTGGTTACCCAATCACCGAGGTGAAGGCCTTCAAAATTTGGAACCGAAGCTCCTATGAGAGAATGCTTGCAGTACACATGTTTCGTACGCAACCACGGCTGAACAGACTCTTGTAGTGTACCCACGAAAGAACCCAATAAAACACTTCCTACATTGTATCATATACATCGTATAATAATCGTATGACATCACAGTCAACAGTCACAAAACAAAACACTTGACGGCACACGCCAAAGTGCTGACACCATAAGAAGACAGGCAGAAAGAATTTGAACATAAACATTATAATGTTCGCTGCCCAAATGTTTCCATAGATGTGTGTCATAAATTGTATACAATGTCATAGTGCCATCATCCATCTGAGAAGTGACTCTTTGTGTATGATCAATGCAGTGTGTATTAAATGTTTGGGTATAGGAAGATATCTTTCGGGTCATGATAAGCGAGCCGAAATATAATGGCATATGAACCACTGTGTATCGATATGCATTGGAAATGCTGATGGGGGAAGCAGTATAAAAAGAGCGATTCTTGACAAATAAATTTAGATTCACTTTGACTTCTAGACAACTTGTTTCTCATTTTTGGCAGACCTATATGGCATTCGTGCTCTGCCGGGCGAAGATAATTTCCTTTGGCAAATACCTATGGCATTCGTGCTCTACCTAGCTAGGTACTTTACATGGCGATCCTGCACCAATCGATCCTGAGATCCTTCTGATTCCTGCCAACTCGCATGATTCCATGATATTTTACAGCGTGATCTTGCGAAGACGATCCTGAAGACGAAATTACTAACAATTTACCGCAAATGACAGAGAGTATACTCCAGGAGAGCTCGAAGATGTACCAAAATACAAACCAACGCCTAGGACAGTACGCCCCAAGAAGCTGACCATAGAAGAATATAAAAAACGACAGTTGCGTAACCAAGAAATAAGGATAACGAAGATCCAGAAAATTGAAGTAACAACGCCCAAGAAGAAGAGAGGAGGTAAGAAGTATAAAGACTGCAAGAGGTTGGCTTACGTCGAGAGTATAATAAAAAATCAAGGAGAAGAACGAATACCATGGAACAAGGCAACAGAGATCTGGACCGAGATCAAAAATCTAAAAAAAAAATCTTTACTACGGTAAAGTATAAACATATTTAATGAATTGGAAGACAAAGATGGGAAATAACACTACTAAGCAGAACGTGACCGTGAACGAAAAAGTGGACCCAATGACAATTGCCCTCTACACATCATTAGTATTAGTGACTATATATTATATTTAAAATAAATAGCTACTACAAAGATTATGTTAAAAAACAAATATTAAGAAACAATGTTAACAACATTTAAATAATTTTTTTTTTTTTTAGAATATGGAAGACAATTTAATTAAATTAGAAAAAATCCTAAGTAACATAAAAAAGAGTTCAAATAGGGGTTATACGAAAAAAACGTGGTGTTTAAAACTAGAAGAGATAAAGTCTCTAAAAAAAGATATTGTCTCAAATACAGAAATAGAGAAAGGTAAAAATGCAACTCTAGAAAAAATTCTAGAAATATATAAAGTAACAAAAAATATAATAAATTGGAATCTAGAAGAATTAAGCAAAATGGCAAATTTCAATATTGAGACTGCAATGAAAGTAATCCCAACATTCACCCGAGATTACAAATATCTAGATTCATTTTTCACTCTAGTGGAAATACTCCACAATTTAAGGCTAGGTAAAAATCTTCATCCTAACCCTCCCCGTGGGTGCCAGCCGGTAATAACCTCCACAGCAGTCTTGTGCGTTGTCAAGATGGGGTTAGCCAAGGCCAAGAAGCATTGGGTTCTTACTCCTCAATAGTATTATCCTTTACATATGCCTCTTGGCCATCGGATTGAGGTACCTGATTTCAGTGGTGGTGTGAGCGTTTGACGCAGGAAACCGTGCCCGAGAATGTAAGGCAGGGGGTTAAACCAGCCGCGAACGAGCTCCTTCAGATGCACAGGCGAGTTCTGTCGTATCATAGCCTTATCCTGGTAAATCGGCTCTGCCAGGACGAATCTCCTTTCCGTACTACTCGTGGGACCAAATATGAATGTTCAAAATAAAAATAAAAAATTAAAAAAAATAGAAAAAACTCAAAAAAAAATAATTAGCACCTCATCGGAAGATGAGCTGCTGGCTTCAAGCCAAGAAGCCACTGAACCAACAGGCAGTGAAGTAAGTACCAGCCAAGTACTCTACCAATGTCCAACCCTCTACTTCCTCCTCTGTGGATGCTGCCAAGGATACTACTAAGAGTACTCCCAAGCAAAATCCACAAAAAAAAATTCACCAACCTCCAACATAAACACTACTTCGAGAAGGCCGTCTACATTCTAAACAAGATCGCCAAGAATGAAGAGGCAGGCACTGTCACTGAACGTGACCAGGCAGACAAGTTGAGGTACCAGGCTGTTGTTGAAGACTACAACAAGCGCCAGGCCGCCAAGACGAGTCTTAACACCCAACAGGAAGCCTTGAAGAGGAACCGATCTCAAGAAGAGATGGCTCACTCCAGCAAACGCAGCAAAGTCGAAAGCGGCGTTGCTAAAAGGCAGATCAAACAACCGGCAAAAACTACCACCTCCACCCCTGTTGTTGTTTCCTCATGTTCCGTCAACGAAGTGGTCACGGAGGATCTCCAAGTTGCTCTAGTAGATGAGCTTTCTACCAGTGGCAAGTCCATCCTGAAGGCATGGGGGGCGATCGAAGCCAAACTCTCGCAGATGGTGCTTGACTACCTTGCGGAACAAGAAGGCGGCCCTGTACCCTGGTTCGACTCAGCTGAGGTCGTTAGAGGGTATAGAGTAATCAAATGCGAGGACAGGTTCTCGAAGGATTTTCTTGGTGAGTGTGTCGCTAAGATAAGCGACGCATGGAGCGGCTTGAAGATCAAGCTTATCCCAGCCAGAGACATCCCTCGAAGACCGAAGGCTCGCATCTGGTTGCCTACTATGCCAATAGATAGCGAACAGCTGATTCGGGGTCTTAAGCGCCAAAATCCTGCGGTCCCAATGGATGATTGGGCTGTTATCAAGACAGAGGAGCAGCCGCAGAAAAACAGCATGACTTTTCTGCTCCTCATAAACGAGGATAGTTCGGAGGTGCTCGAGAAGTTGGACTACCGTCTAAGGTTTGGCTACGAAATGCCAAACTTAAAATTTACATTTCTTCAGGCCCGAACGAAGACACAGACGATGTCAACGACGCCAACACTCTGTTGGAGGGCATGAAGATTGTCCCAGATACCCAAAATGCCCCCGCTGAATATGATTCAGATTAATCTGCGGCACTCGCAGTGTGCCACAGATAATCTATGTGTCTTTATCAATGAAGAAAACATCGATATCGACATCATCCAGGATCCCTGGGTAAGGAGATCTACCATCAGGGGACTTCAGGACAACCACTACAAACTCTACTTCAACCACAATAACTGCAACGGTAAGCCTAGAACTTGCATTTTAGCTAAGAAGCGTATAAAAGCTTTTCTATGTCCTAACCTTATCTCTGCCGATTTAACAGTGGTTAAACTGGAAACTGCAAACGGTGATGCCTTTTTCGTTGCATCTGTCTACATGGACCGGGATCGGCAAGCCCCGCCGGAGGAAGTTCAATATCTAACATTAACTATTAACACCAGTAAGGCTAACCTCTTGATGGGCTGCGACGCCAATGCCAGACATACGCTTTGGGGTAGCGCGGAGACAAATGACAGAGGTGAGTCTGGTTTCGATTTCATCATTACCAATAACCTGTCAATTTGCAATACTGGCAATTTTCCAACTTTTGTTTTTCCGAGTACGGATAACTTCAATGGGTGGGAGGCGGTTATTGACATTACTCTAGTATCTAACAACGAAACCATCAGGGTCGAAAACTGGAGAGTATCCGATTTACAATCTTTTTCTGATCATAATTGGATACTCTTCAACGTCTGTCTCGAGATTGAGACCCATAACCGTATAGAAACCCAAAACGCATAAACTGGACAAAGTTTAATCGTATAGTTAAGTCAAAACTGGGTAGCACATCAAGGTATAAAATCAACTCGACCACGGAACTGGATTCAAAGGTTGAAATCCTTGAGAAAACAATTAACGTTGCCTTTAAAGTCTCGTGTCCAATCAGTTTTGGTAAAAAGAAAGTCCCAACATAATGGAATGAAGTCTATCAAAGCTTAGGAAGATGACCAGAGCGATCTTCAATATCGGCTACAATCTCAACTTCTGGCAGCCCTACAAGGACTGCCTAAAAATATATAAGGAGTCCATCAGAATGCCCAAAAAACAGGGCTGGAAAGATTACTGCCAGTCTATCGAGTCCCTCAAAGAATCCGCAAGGCTCAGCAAAATTTTGTCCAAAGGGCATAGCAACACGTCTTTTCTTAAAAAGACGGATGGAAGCTGGACGGATTCTTCTGCGGCATCTCTGGAACTCCTGATGAGTACTCACTTCCCAGGCTGCAGTGAGATTAGTGTAGAACAAGCTAGTTCCACCTGTACGCCACTGGCAGCTTGGGATAGCATCACAAACATTATTACGAAGGATAAAGTCTCCTGGGCTATAAATAGCTTCTTTCCCTATAAGTCACCTGGCCCTGACAGCATCATGCCTATTATGATGCAGAAATTGCAAGACATAGCAATTCCCTGGCTATTACCGATTTATAGGAGTTGCTTAAACCTAAACCATGTTCCCCAAACCTGGAGACGTGTCAAAGTGGTTTTCATCCCCAAGGCGGGCCGACGAGGACATGAATCCGCGAAAGATTTTAGACCCATAAGCCTGTCCTCCTTTGAAACTTTAGAACGTATCCTAGACTTCCATATCCGCGATAACCTGAGTTCTCCACTGTTGAAATCCCAGCATGCGTATCTCAAAGGGCGGTCCACAGAAACTGCTCTACATGAGGTCGTGCGTACAGTGGAAAAAACTCTTCACTACAAAGAATATACTCTCGCCGCATTTTTTTTTTTTTTTTATAATTTGCGCGTGCCAAAGGGATTATTAATACCCTTATGCTGGTTCTCAGGGCACGGGCGGTTGGGAAAAGGGGGGAAAGAGACAGAGTAGATGCCGGTTTGCGTTGGCTTTAAATGTTTGTAGGCTGTACTGATGAGGAAACACAGAGGCTGGTAGATCGTTCCACAAACGTGTTGTTCGGCTTATAAACGAATCTATATATTTGACAGTACGTCCGAAGTTGGGCTTGAGGGTGAACTGATGTGCATTCGAAGCATGACGCGTATTGCGGGTGAAGTTTTGAAGGGGAGGAATGCAGCTGGCTATTTCGCTGGAGCACTTTTTGTAAAAGAAGCGATAAAAAAGGGAAAGACATGAGATATTTCTACGATGTTCAAGTGAGACTATGGAGTTCACAATGTCTCTATCACCTACTAGTTTCAACGCGCGGTTCTGTACCCTATCTAGAATGTGCAGAACGGTCTTGGGTGCACCAGACCAGATGTGGGCGTTATATTCCAGCTTTGGGCGGATGAATGCCTTATAGATGGAGGCCAGATCAGACGGGGTAAAATATTTCTTGCACCGCTTAAGGAATCCTAGACATTTTGCAGCATTTTTGGCGACTTCGAATATGCGATCGTTCGATCGAAGACGGTTATTGATGCACATACCGAGAATGGCAAGTCTTTCGGATTCAGCGATACAAGTACCATTCATGGATAATGGTTGAGGGTCTTGGTTTCGCTTGAGAGACAGAAGACAGCATTGAGTTTTGGATACATTAAATTCCACTCTATTGATTGAACCCCATTTGGTTATGCTGTCCAGGTCGGAATTTAATGTGTTTAACATACGATGTCGTTCCTCTTGTACGGCCGAAGAGCAGGGACGTGAGCTAGGGAACGAATATGAAAAACTGAGGGTACTGTCATCAGCGAAGGAATGGATTGGATTAGAAGTAGCGGACAAGAGATCATTTATAAAAATGAGAAAGAGAGTCGGAGACAAAATGGAGCCCTGGGGAACACCAGCATTTATATGGTGACTTGCATACTTGAAGCCGTCCAAGACAACTTGCATTGAACGGTCCGAAAGGTAATTTCTAATCCATTGAAGAAGAGACTCATCGATGCCATATGCACGCATTTTCGACAAAAGAGCCTGATGCCAAACTCTGTCAAATGCCTTAGAAATATCGAGCGCAACCATCTTTGTTTCGCCGAAGTGATGTAGAGATTGGTTCCACTTCTCGGTGAGATATGCCATCAAATCACCAGTGGACCTGTTGCTACGAAAACCATACTGCCGGTCATTGAGGAGTTTTCGTGAATCAAGATATTTAATAAGCTGACGATTTATCAGCGTTTCCATGACCTTGGAAAGAAGGGACGTTAGTGCAATGGGTCGGTAATTGGAAGGGGAAGAAGATTCGCCTTTTTTAGGGACGGGCTGGACAAATGCTGTTTTCCATCTTCTCGGAAAGAGCCCAGAAGAGTAGGATAGACAAAAAAGCTTACGCAGAGGTTTTGCCAGCAGTTTTACCAGAACACCTCTTCAGAACTATGGGGGAGATTCCATCTGGACCAGCGGATTTGTGTATGTTGAGACCTTTGAGTACTCCTGCAACTGTACGAGTGCGAAAGTGGACTTGTCCCATGGAAAATTCGACGCTCTCAAGTACAGGTGGAGACAAAGTACTATCTGGCAGGGTGGAGTTCGCTGCGAAGTGAGCAGCAAGCAGATTGGCTTTGTCTAAGGAGCTGACAGCTGGAATGTCATTATAAATGAGCGTTGGGATGGCGGGCGAGGCAGAATTTTTAATATTTTTGACGAATGACCAAAAATGTTTACTACCTTTGGGACATTGTAGAATTTTTTGCCTCAATTTTTGATCATATAGGAATTTTACACGTCGAATATGAGCATTGCAGTCATTTCTGGCTTGTTTAAACTTTATTCGGTTTTCCTCAGATTTGTTGGCTTTATAAGACCGAAAACTTACCTCTTTACCTACCTACCTGATAGCCTCTTTGCAGCTCTGGTCATACCACGATTTTGCCTTAGGTTTGATGCTTTTTGTTCTGTTAGGAATAAACGCATCCATACCTAAGAGAATGGTGTCAGTAATCATATCAGCGGCGGCATCCACGTCGCTATCGAGGAAGCACAGCGACCAGTTAAAACTCCTAAAGAAACTATTAAGGCCGTCCCAATTGGCTTTCTCGTAACGCCATACTTTTCTTTTGGGAGTTTTTTCTTTAACTGTTTGGTCAGAATACGAGAATTTAGCTGATACGATGTTGTGGTCGGACCGGCCTAGAGGCGCTAAAACATCAATAATGTATTTATCAGGGTGTGAAGTAAGAAACAAGTCCAGAGTGTTGGCAGAATGACTTACAATGTCCGGTATACGTGTAGGCTCATTTACAAGCTGAGTCAGATTGTTTATCTCAGCGAAAAGTTCAACATACCTTCCTTCGGGTGTTGTCTGGCCAGAATGTCGAAGCCACTCCGAATTGTGTATATTGAAATCGCCCGCAATGACGATTTCAGTATGAGGATACAGGGAGACAATTCGTGTGATGGAATCGGACAACGCATCAAATTCGTTAAAAGTCGAGTTGCTATCCGCACTAGGGCTTCTGTAGATAAAACAGTAGTGGATTATTTGCTTACGGACGGTGAATTTCAGCCATTTGAAATTAAATTCCGGATTGGAACAGTGGCCATACTGTGGTGGAACTTGGTAAGCTATATCACTACGGACGTAAATGGCGAGGCCGCGATGGGGAAAGAATAATGACACTAGGTTATATCCAGGCAGCTTTAGATCGGAAGATTCTTCGACTACCTGTGTTTCGCCCAGTGCCAAAACAGCTGGTTTATGGGAATAAGCATTGGCGTATAGATCAAAGAAATTCGTTTGAAGCCCACGAATGTTCGTATAATCAACCCTAAATTCTCTCATCATTACAACATAAAAACACAAAAAGACACAATACTGACGCTACTAAGCGAAACCGTGAGGTGTAGATCCTAAATATAGTTTTCCACAACAAACTATCGCCGGTGTTATGCCCAAACGACAGTCAGCTGTGGTCCGCTATTCAGAAAGATACTCACGGTCCGCTATACATCAGTTGTTACGCTCTCTCAATCATCGCAACTGAAGGCATGTAAAGAACATGCGACAATTGCGATGACTAAGAAGCGCAACAGCGAGTGAGTGGGGATGGGAGAGATGGAGAGACCCGGCACCGATGGTTTTTTTTTTTTTTTGCACTGCACTGCACTGCACTACACTGATGTGGAGATTAGGCGCGCGCGATTAGCGGAAATTAATTTGGCTCTTGATTGGTGATTGTGTGGGGAGAGATTGATAATTCTTTTTTTTATTGTTTATTTTATTTTTTTATTCAACTGTGGGTGGGTTTTATTCAGATGGGTTTAGACTATTCCGACTAGACCGAGTTAGGTGTAGAAGGCTTTATTAGCCAATGGATAGTTTCTATGCTCAGAACTCGTATAATCCATGCAACACTAGGCAACAGTAGTACAACTAAGACGGTAACCAGAGGAACTTCACAAGGCGGAGTCATCTCCCCCCTGCTCTGGTTAATGGCGATTAATAAAATCTTGGTGCGACTTGATAGGGAGGGATTTAAGGTGGTTGCGTACGTGGATGATATGGTTATACTAGTATCAGGAAAGTTCCTCTCCACGATAAGTCAACTCATGGAGAGGACTCTGGATAAGGTACACTCATGGGCTACGAGCTGTGGCCTCGGAGTAAATCCGGAGAAGACTGAAATGATGCTGTTTACCACTAAAACCAAGGTACCGGGGGGGAACTCAATATAGAACTCAATATAGAACAGCGAATTAAGAAGGCAAGCGTAGCCTTCTATGCCTGTAATAAAACATTAGGTAAGAAATGGGGACTCCAGCCAAAGATGACCCTTTGGATGTACACAGCCGTTGTGCGTCCAATTCTTACTTACGGCGCATCGTTTGGTGGCCAGCTTTGAGCAAAAAGCACAATATCGACAGAATAAAAAAAAGTACAGAGATCGGCGTGCATGGGTATCACAGGAGCAATGAGATCTTATCCAACAGATGCTCTCAGTGTGACCTTGCATCTGATCCCTCTCGAACTACGCATCATAGACACAGCTATATGCAGCGCAGTCTGGCTCAGGGAATATGGATGCTGGACCACAAGGCCATATGGTCACGGCAAGGTCCTGGAGACTATACCAAGTGAACTGGTTGCGTACTAGTAGAGCAATGCCGGTTTGAATTGAATCAACAAAGCACTCACTCGAGAATCACTTTCATCTGGGTCACAGGGCACAGCAACCATGAGGGTAATGAGCGTGCTGATGAGCTGGCCAGGCGAGGGTCGGCCCTTAACAGAAAGAGTCGACATTCCGCTTGGTGCCGTTAAGGACTATATTCACCTTCACTTCCTCCAGCTAGCCAATCGCGGGTGGAACAGCCTCACAAGCTGTGTCATATCTAAGAAGACGTGGCCCAGTTTCAACAAACACAGGTCAAAAGAGTTACTAGGCAAACCAAGACCAGTTATTGCCAAAATCGTAGTTATTATCACAGGTTACTGGCCAGTTGGAGACCATGCGGCCAAGCTTGGTATCCCCCACAACACCTTTTGTAGGAGCTACAAGGATATTAATGAGAAAGAATCTCTATGTCATTTCCTTTGCAGATGTCCGGCCCTGGCGAGGATCAGACAACAAACTCTTGGCAAACCCTTCTTCGAGGATCTGAGAGAGACAGCGGACAAGAGGATTGGAGAACTAATCCTCTTCCTGAACTCCACGGGCTGGGTTTAAACTTAACATCCCTTTTTAACTAACCACTACAGTAGGTACACACGAGTCCGTGGTAACAAAACGGCGCACCTTAAGCGCTAATTGGGTTCTTTTGGACCGCCACTTTACCTACATACCTACTCCACAATACTTTGAAAGAGACGGAAAAAACAGCTTACGTTGAATTCGACGTTAAAACCGTATTGGGCGATTTTAACGCCAAAATAGGAAAGGAGGACGTCTTTGGTAGGGCAGTCGGTAAGCATAGCCTACACGACACCACGTCTGATAACGGACTAAGGCTAATTGATTTCGCTGTGGAGCGAAATGTCACCATAGCAAGCACATGGTTTCCTCATCTCGATATTCATAAGCAGACATGGCGGTCCAATGATCATGTAACGATCAACCAAATTGATCATATTGCGATCGACGCAAGGCATGCCTCTAGTATTCTGGATGTCCGGACCTTCCGAGCGGCCAACATAGACTCGGATCATTACCTTGTTGTAGCCAAGGTACGAATGCGGATATCCCAATCTGAGCAACAAAGAAGAATTACTGTGAGAAAATTTAACGTCGAAAAGCTACAATCGCAAGAGACCGCCAGACTCTTCGCTGAACGCGTATCCTGAAATCTCTCAATCACCCCTTTGCCGCCAGCATCAAGTACCGAAGACCAGTGGCAACGCTGCCAACATGTCATCAGAAACGCCGCGACTGATGTGCTGGGTCTCGCTCGACCACCCCTGGTTTGACGAAGAATGCCGGCGAGTGCATGCAGCAAAACAAGAGGCATACAAAGCGGCGCTGCAAAGGAAGACGAGAGCTGCTCGTGAGCTCTACGAGCAAAAGAGACGGGAAGAACATCGGCTTCTCCAAAAGAAGAAGAAAGAGCATGAGAAGCGCGCGTTTGAGAATATCGAGAGTCTATACTCCAGGAACAATGTACGGAAGTTTTACCAAAAGGTAAAAAGAACGTGTCAGAGAAGTAATACCCGTGCAGAAACCTGTAGAGATGAAAATGGAAGCCTCGTAGTAGAATCACAGTCGGTGCTGAGAATATGGAAAAACTACTTCTGCAGACTGTATAACGGCGACGAAGACCAACATATCGCTGTCAAGCAGAATGAACCATTCAACATAGACGATAATAGTCGAAATTTCCGTACACCTGACCAAAACGAAATGAGGATAGCAATATCCAAGCTAAAATCGAACAAGGTTGCTGGACCTGACGGCTTACCGACCGAACTTTTCAAGGCAGCTGGGGATGAATTGGTAGAGTGCATACACCAACTCATTTCTAATATTTGGTCAGACGAGTGTATGCCTGATGAATGGAATCTCAGCATCGTTTGCCCGATCCACAAGAAAGGAGACCCCCTCAACTGCGCCAATTATAGAGGCATCAGTCTCCTCAAGATCGCATACAAGATCTTTTCCATATTGTGATATTGTGTGAACGCCTGAAACCCTTTATCAACAGCCTGATTGGACCCTATCAGTGCGGTTTCAGGCCAGGAAAGTCCACCATCGATCAAATCTTCACACTTCGGCAGATCCTGAAAAAAACCCAAGAATTCCAAATCGATACTCATCACCTCTTTATCGATTTCAAGGCCGCCTATGACAGCATCTATAGAGAAGAGCTTTATAGAGCCATGTCTAGTTTTGACATTCCTGCCAAACTTGTCCGTCTGTGCAGGCTGACGATGGAGAACGCTCGCTGCTCCATCATGGTCGGTAATGACCTCACCGAGACCTTTGATGTCAAAAAAGGCTTTAGACAAGGTGACTTCTTCAATATTGTACTTGAACGGATTGTGCGGAACTCACAAGCCAACACCGGAGGCACAATCTATTACAAGTCTGTACAACTGCTTGCATACGCCGACGATATAGACATTATCGGAAGATCTCAGCGGGCTGTCACCGGTGCTTTTGCAAGCATTGAGGCGGAAGCGGCCAAAATGGGTTTGGCGATAAACGAGGGCAAAACCAAGTATATGCTGTCAACTAGAAGGGAAAACCAACACCGACGAATTGGACAAAACGTCACCGTGGGCAGCTATAACTTCGAGGTAGTAAGGGACTTTGTCTACCTTGGCTCTGCTATAAATTCTACTAACAAAATCAGCGTAGAAATCAATCGAAGAATAACTCTTGCCAATCGCTGTTTTTTTGGGCTTATAAGGCAATTCAACAGTAAAGACCTATCTCGAACAACTAAGGAGACTCTATATAAGACCTTGATCATCCCAGTCCTGCTTTACGGCGCTGAAACATGGACTTTATTAAAAGAGGATGAAGATATCCTTGGTCGCTTCGAGAGAAAAATTCTTCGTAAGATTTTCGGTCCCATTTGCGTTGACGGGTTTTGGAGGAGAAGATTCAATCACGAACTATACGAGCTGTACAGCGACATCGACCTAGTCAAAAAACTGCGTATTGGACGTCTGAGATGGCTAGGACATATAGAGCGAATGGACACCAACGCTCCGGCCCGCAGAGTCTTCGAATCTAACCCCGAGGGACGACGCAGTAGAGGGAATCATCGCCGTAGTTGGCGCCACAAGTTCAAGGGGACCTCGACCAACTTGGAGTGCGCAACTGGAGGCAATTAGCTAAAGACCGAGCTAAATGGAGAGGCTTGTTGGTTGAGGCCCAGGTTCACCCCGAACTGTAGCGCCACCTAAGTAAGTTGAATTCGTTTTCAATGCCAAACTAGCACAGAACGTCAAAACTGCGTTAAGTTTCGCAACAACATTCACAACGGTAGCTACATTGAAAGAGCTTGAAAGAAAAATTGAAAAACACAACGACTTTATCGCAAGTACATACCCGATTGTCACAAATAACTCAGAATAATCAATCTGTGGCATCATACAAAGACAAAGTGTTACCCCCTATAGCCGATTTGAATAGCCTGCAGATAGAGGAACTACTACCAAGTGAAACGACAGAAGCAGAAAAAAAGGTAATAGAGAAAATAAACCAAAACTATCCGCTTACGGTTTTCAAAAATGGAATAAATGAGAGCATAAAAACAACTTTATTTGCTGCTCAGCCGAAATCTCTATCTGATGTAATTAATCTGGCACTTGAACTGAAAAGGGATTCAAGTCAACCAAATAACCAAATGATGTACGCGAGAAGAGGAAATTTTAATCAGTACAATGGTTACCGAAATAGTACGAATAGAAATATCAATAAAAAGAGATACAACCAACGTCCGAACCAACGATATAACACTACATCGAATCAACGATATAACCAGAACAACACCACAAGGCAAAGGTATAATAATTACCAAGCAAATTACCAGCCAAGCTATTGAAACAATAACAGTTTCAATAATAATCCTCAAGTAAGACAGAACAACTCCTATACAAGGAATAATTCCAACAGACAGACAAACAACAGGAGAGTTAACGTTATACAAGATCAGGGAAACGTAAATGGACCGGAGATCTACAAGCAATACTCTGGGATACCAAAACTAGTACTCAATATCACAGATAACCCGATTAACTATGTATCAGTGTACATAGCTAATCTAAATAGAACGTACCTCATAGATACTGGCGCAGACATATCAATATGCAAAGAAGATAGCATATACACAAATAACTTGATAAACAAAAAATGTAGACTGACAGGAATAACCAAGGAATAAACACAATCACTAGGTATAACAGATTTAAGCCTCAAACTTGCAAATTACACTATAGCACTTAAATTTCACGTAGTTGATACGAACTTCCCTATAGCGGCAGATGGTATTTTAGGAAGAGATTTTTTTCGCGCAATACATGTGCAAGATAGACTATGAGACGTATGTCCTAACGACAATAATAGATGAAAACGAAGTAGTCATTCCAATGATAGCTAAAATCAGCAACATAATAAAAATTCCACCTAGAACAGAAGCTATATACCCAATCAATTTAAAAGCAGTTGAAGACAGTGTTATATTGAATAGAGAAATTGAGAAAGGAGTACTCATAGACAACTCAATAATCCCGGCGAAAGGTAGATGCCATATTAAACTATTAAACGTAAATGATTTTGAGGTAACACTAAAAAACATCAAGCCAGATTTAGAAAAATTAGAAAACTATAGCGTTATGAAAATAAGAAGACCACAATATGACAAACAAAGACTGCAAAAACTGTTAAAAGAACTAAAGATAGATCACTCTGACACAGAAACGAGAAAAGTACTGACACACATATTTGAAAAATATCAAGATATATTCCATCTAGAAAACGAACCGTTAACCACTAATAACTTTTACACTCAAAAACTAGATACAATAGACAACACTCCAGTATACATTAAAAACTACAGACTCCCGCAAACACAGAATTCGGAAATAAGAGAACAAGTTAAAAATTTACTAGAAGACGACATAATAGAAAATTCAGTAAGTCCACATAATTCACCATGACTGATAGTGCCGAAAAAGAGTAATGGAAATATAAAGAAATGGCGTCTGGTCGTAGACTTCCGTAAATTGAATGACAAAATCGTTAACGACAAATTTCCGCTTACAAGAATTGAAGACGTACTAGACAAATTAGGAAGAGCTAAGTACTTTTCCACACTAGACATGACCAGCTCATTCCACCAAATTCCACTAGATAAGAAATCAAGACCATTGACAGCATTTTCCATACAAGAAGGACATTACCAATTCAAAAGACTGCCATTCGGATTAAAAATATCCTCCAATAGTTTCCAAAGAATGCTAACAATAACGGTTTAGAATCTGATGCTTTTCTCTATGTAGATGATATTACCATTTTTGGATGTAGTCTAAAACACCATAATAATAACCTGATTAATGTATTCGACCGACTAAGACAGTACAATCTCAAGTTGAATGCTAGCAAATGTCATTTTCTAAAATCGGAAGTTGTATATTTAGGTCATTTGATAACAAGTAACGGAATAAAACAGATCCCTCCAAACATAAAACGATAGAAAATTATCCAACACGTAAAAATGCAGACGAAGTCAGAAGATTCGTAGCGTGCTGTAACTATTACAGAAGGTTTAAACCAAACTTTGCAGAAATTGCAAAAAGTTTTATTCCCTTTTAAAAAAGAAACATCCATATATTTGGTCAAACGAATGCGCGACTGCATTCACAAATTTAAAACAAAAATTAATCTACCCTCTAATTTTACAGTACCCAGATTTCGACAAACCTTTTATAGTTACAACCGACGCACTGGATTTTGCACTAGGTGCAGTGATCTCACAAAGTGAAATATGTCATGTTTTACGAATGTCATATGTTAGCAATCCCTTACAAAAACATGACATAAACAAACCAGTCATTGAGAAGGAACTATTAACAATTCACTGGGGAATAAATTTCTTCAAACCATATCTGTATGAAAGGAAATTTATAGTAGTAACAGATCATAGACCCGTAGTTTCGCTATTTGCACATAAGAATACATCTTCAAAAATGACGAGAATTAGACTAGACTTATCAGACTACGGCTTTGAGATAATTTACAAGCAAGGAAAAATGAATAAAAATGCCGATGCACTCTCAAGAATAAAAATTGACAGTGACATCTTGAAAAAAGATAATAATGAAAATAATAGCCGTAGTGATGTTGACTCCAAGGAGTAGATCATGGCAATAACGAGGGGTATGGCGCAAAATATTGCCAATAAAGAAAGTAATAAAAAGGGGAACTACACATCTACACGAATATGAAAAACTGAGGGTACTGCCATTAGCGAAGGAATGGATTGGATTAGAAGTTGCAGACAAGAAGTTATTTATAAAAATGAGAAAGAGAGTCGGAACCCTGGGGAACACCAGCATTTATGTGATGAATTGCGTGCATCTAGCTACTCAAGTACTAAGCCGAAGTGTTGCTATTGGAATATAACACATAATAAATTTAGCCGATTTCCCGACAACTTAAATGAATTTGCAATACCAACAATGAATTTCATAGAAAAAATCAACAAACTGTTTGATCTTTTGGGCGGAAAACATCATTTCGCCTCAATACTCAATGCAAATGAGGAACATCATACAGCGCGTGGATGGAATTTGATTTATGCACCAAACAGGGCCTATCTTCCGTAATAACTAAGTTTTTATGAAGCTTCCTATTTGTTGGTCCTTGGTCGCAGCATATTCCTCCAACACTCAGATTTAATTCATTCATTCATTCATTCATTCATTCATTCATTTTCAATGGCCCGCTAATCCTTCATGAGGGTCGCGGGGGTAGGATGCCCAGGTGGACTCTCCATCCTTCTCGATCTTCCGCCATTGACTCCAATTCATCAGGAGGAATCCCTAAGCGGCTCCAGGAGAGATGTCGGACTTGGTCCAACCATCTATTTCTAGGCCTTCCGCGAAGTCGCCTACCTGATGGCACGACAACCATGGCGCATCTTGGAAGCCGGTCTGGGGGCATACGCACTACGTGACCAAACCATCGAAGTATTGATCGTTCCGTTCGGAGAAGTAGCTGCCCAACGTTGAGCGCCTTGCGTACTCGGGTATTGCGCACTCGATCCCTACGAGTTATTCCAACAAAACCGCGAATGAACCTCATTTCGGCAGCTTGTATCCGCGATCTTATTCTTTCGGTCACTACCTAAATTTCATGACCATAGATGAGAGTTGGAACATACACAGAGTTAAAAACCGATAGCTAAGCTTGAACACTAAGTTCGGCCTTCCTTATGACAGATCGGCCAAGCTCTTTCAAAATTGATCCAGCCTGACCAATTCTACAGGATAACTCGGCATTGCTCCTCCCATCACTCGTGAATAAAACCCCGAGGTACTTAAACTTCTCCACCTGCTTCAGTGGGACTCCACTAACATGCAGAGTGCACTGAATGGGTTTTTGAGAAACGACTATTACTTCCGATTTGTTCACGTTGATCCTCATTCCAGCATCATCACAAACAGCTACAAACCTTTCGAGTGCGCGCTGAAGTTCGGTTTGAGAGGACCCAAGGATGACCAAATCATCCGCAAAGAGCAGATGACTAATCCTTAGGTCTCCCACTTTGAAACATTCCCCGCCACGGCTGCGCTGTAACATCCAATCCATATATACAATGAAGAGGAGAGGTGACAAAACGCACCCCTGGCGGAGTCCAACGCCCACAGTGAAAGGTATTGATTTAACACCGTTTATCCGAACACAGCTTCCACAGTTTGTATATAAAGACTGAATCGACCTTAACAGGGAACCATCAATCCCATAATCCTGCAGAACACTCCAGACTTTGCCTCAAGGAACCCTATCATATGCTTTTTCCAAATCCACAAAACAAGTGTAGACAGGCTTGGCATATTCCCAGGCCTTCTCAAGAACCATTCTAAGAGTGAACAACTGGTCGGTTGTGCTTCTACCGGGACGAAAACCGCACTGCTCATCCCCCAAACTCCCCCCCTATAGTTGGCGCAATCTCTTTTGTCCCCCTTATAAAAAAGAGGAACTATCACCCCCATTTGCCAATCACCAGGTGTTTCACCGCATTCCCAGGCCACTTTAATGACACGCGAGAGCCATTGAACTCCCTCTTTACCTAAAGCCTTGAGCATTTCTGGCCGAATTTCATCCACACCAGCAGATTTGCCAACTTTTAGCGATTTGATCGCCAAAGTTACTTCCTCTACCGTAGGACTACTTTCCGCCCAACTCTCGACCATAGGTCTGTCATCTTCGGTGCCCTGTTCGGGATTGAGCAATTCTGAGAAGTGCTCGCTCCATCTGCGTAAGATGTCTTCCTCATTGGAAAGAAGTCTACCGTCTTTGGATTTGACTCCTACAACGATATTCAACTTTTTTCCTCTGAGTCGGCGGACGATCTGCCAGAACATCTTATTTGCAGATCTGTGGTCACGTTCCAATTTCTCGCCAAACTCCTTCCAAGACTGTTCTTTCGCTGTTTTCACAGCTCAGATTTAATGCCGAACAAATTTCTAGACACTTAAATATTTCAAGCTCTAACTGCTGAGCAGGAATATTACTACTGCATGCTACTGCTGCATGCTACTAATAATAAAGAACTTGCTCAAGCTTCGTATCATGAAAACACATGCGGACTTTGCACAAATGTTTGACTTGTTCTTTTCGCCATAATCTACGAATCCTTCTATAACATTTTTGAATTTATTATAGGTTAAATGCTCTTGAAGCATTACTTCCCTTTCCTTACCATTCAATTTCTCTACTACTGATTTTATCTCACCAAGTAGATTTTGGCCCATTCCAGGTGAAAGGCTTTTAAATACACCTTAATGAATACACCATTGATGTTTTAACGCCTATAGGCTGGTCTGACCACAATATCGTATCAGCTAAATTCTCGTACTCCGACCACACAGTTAAAGAAAAAACTCCTAAGAGAAAATTTCGGCGTTACGGAAAAGCCAATTGGAACGGCCTCAATAGTTTGTTTAGGATATTGAACTGATCGCTATGCTTCCTCTATGGCGACGTGGATACCGCCGCTGATATGATTACTGACACCATCCTCTTAGGTATGAATGACTATATTCCTAACAGAATAAAGAGCATCAAATCTAAGGCAAGCTCGTTTGACCAGAGCTGCAAAGAGGCTATCAGGTTAAAAGAGGTAAGCTTTCGGTCTTATAAAGCCAACAAATCTGCGGAAAACCGAAAGAAGTTTAAACAAGCCAGAAATGCTCTCATTCGACGTGTAAAATTCTTACATGACCAAAAATTGAGGCAAAAAATACTACAATGTCCCAAGGTTGTAAAAATCTGCGGAAACCGAAAGAAGTTTAAACAAGCCAGAAATGCTCTCATTCGACGTGTAAAATTCTTACATGACCAAAAATTGAGGCAAAAAATACTACAATGTCCCAAGGTTGTAAAAATTGTTGGTCATTCGTCAAAAATATTAAAAAACTTTGCATCAACTGCTATCCCAACGCTCATCTATAATGACATTCCAGCTGTCAGCTCCTTAGACAAAGCCAATTTGCTTGCTGCTCACTTTGCAGCGAACTCCACGATGCCAGATAGTGCTTTGTCTCCACCTGTACTTGAGAGCGTCAAATTTTTTATGAGACAAGTCCACTTTCGCACTCGTGCAGTTGCAGGAGTACTAAAAGGTCTCAACATACACAAATCCGCTATGGTCTCCCATAGTTCTGAAGAGATGTTCTTCTACGCTGGCAAAAACCTCTGCGTAATCTTTTCTGTCTATCCTACTCTTCTGGGCTCTTTCCGTGAAGATGAAAAACAGCATTTGTCCAGCCCGGCCCTAAAAAAGGCGAATCTTCCTCCCGTCCAATTACCGATCCATTGCACTTACGTCCCTTCTTTCCAAGGTCATGGAAACGCTGATAAATCGTCAGCTTATGGAACATCTTGATTCGCGAAAGCTCTTCATTGACCGGCAGTATGGTTTTCGTAGCAACAGGTCCACTAGTGATTTGATGGCATATCTCACCGAGAAGTGGAACCAATCTCTCCATCACTTCGGCGAAACAAAGATGGTTGCGCTCGATATTTCTAAGGCATTTGACAGAGTTTGACATCAGGCTCTTTTTGTCGCAAATGCGTGCATATGGCATCGATGAGTCTCTTCTTCAATGGATTAGAAATTATCTTTCGGACAGTTCAATATATGTTGTCTTGGACGGCTTCACATCTGCAATTCACCATTTATAAATAACCTCTTGCCTGCTACTTCTAATCCAATCCACTCCTTCGCTGATGGCAGTGCCCTCTGCTTTTCATATTCGTTCCCTAACTCACTTCCCTGCTCTTCGGCCGTAGAAGAGGAACGACAATGTATGTTAAACACATTAAATTCCGACCTGGACAGCATGACCAAATGGGGTTCAATCCATAGAGTGGAATTTATTGCATCCAAAACTCAATGCTGTCTTCTGTCTCTTAAGCGAAACCAAGACCCTCAACCATTATCCATGGATGGTACTTGTATCGGCATTCATTCGCCCAAAGCTGGAATATAACGCCCACATCTGATCTGGTGCACCCAAGACCGTTCTGCACATTCTAGATAGGTTACAGAATCGCGCGTTAATACTTATAGGTGATAGCGACATTATAAGCGCCATAGTCTCACTCGAACATCGTAGAAATGTCTCGTGTCTTTCCCTACTTTATCGTTTTTTTTTATAAAAAATGCTCCAGCGAAATACCCAGTTGCATTCCTAACCCTCCAAAACTTCACCCACAATACGCGTCATGCTTCGAATGCACATCAGTTCACCCTCAAGCCCAACCCCAACTTCGGACGTACTGTCAAATATAGCGGTTCGTTTATAAGCCGAACAAGACGTTTGTGGAACGATCTTCCAGGCTCTGTATTTTCTAACCATTACAACCTACAAATATTCAAAGCCAACGCAAACCGACATCTCATCCGTTCTTCTCCCCCTTTTCCCATCTGCCCGTGACCAGAGCATCAGTGGTATTAATAATCCCTTCGGCGCGCGAATTACGAGACTGAACCTCGCGGAGATTAAAAAAAAACGATCTTATTTCTTTGACTGACAAGTTTATTCTGATTTCATTTTTCACAATTCTTCTTTGACTTTTGATTGAACAATAATTAATGCAATAATGCATTTTAAGATAATTTCTTGGAAAACAAATCATATTACTAAATTGACAATTCAAATAATAATTCAATTTCTTGGAAAGTAAATAACAATGCTAAATTGACAGATTCAAATAATAAAGTGTAAAATTAACAATTTCTTGGAAAAGTAAATAACAATGCTAAATTGACAGATTTAAATAATAAAGTGTAAAATTAACAATTTCTTGGAAAAGCGAAAGAACAAAAGTAAAGGTGTGTGTCTGAAGCGATGACCGGAGCGATGACCGGAACGATGACCGCAATAGGTGAATTACTTTTAACATCCGGTCAATCGCGGAGGCTTTGGAGGTTGCGTGTCAGCTTGATGTCCCTGCGTAACTCCTCCCCCCTTAAGATAGAGCGACGGCCACAGAGAATTCGATGGGGCTGGAGCGATGTCATCTCTCACTTCGATGATGTATGATATCTTCCTCTTCTTCCATAAAAATTGTAGGGCAGCTGCTACAAGTATCCCGAAGGTAGTTATTGTTATGTAGGTTATATAATTTGTTTGATTTGTGTCGTTGCGTAGTGTCCAGACTGCTTCATGGTTCTGCAGCTGATGAAGGTGAAGTTTTTGCAGATTAAGGGTGTTGGTGATAGATTTCGCCTGGATGCTTGCGTATGTTGGGGGTGCGATTCGTACTTCGTCCCAGAATACGTTCAGGTTGTCCTTGTAGGTAATGCCATTGACTTCTACGGAACAATTCTTGTACTGGAGTATTGCTGTGCCTGTCACTTCATGAGATGCTTTACTGTAAGTAGAGTTTATTAGTGTATTTGGAATATTTATAAAAATGATATAGTTTTCTTCTGGTTGGAAAATTGTTTCAATTTTGCCTGTGTCGTTTAGGTTGCATTGGGCTTCTTCGTTGTTCAATAGGCGTCCCAGACAGGTGGAGTTCCTTGTTGCTTCTTGGTAAACAGGATTCTTGCAGAAATATATGTTTTCTATTTTTGGACATGCCTTATCGTAGTACTGAATGCTTTTTTCGTTATGTGTTATATAGGGTTGTGTTATAATTTGTTTCGTACCATTTATTGGAAGCGGTATAATATGATAAATATAATATTTCTCTTCGGATAATTTTGGTATTTTAACATTAAATATTATATTAGTGTTGTTATAATAAGCTTGTAGCTCTAATAGTTCATATAAGTGTTCATTCGAGATTATTTGTATGTTTTGATTATTCATGTAATTGTAAATTTCATTCAGTTCGTCTTGATTTAATATTAATTTTGATATAATGTTCAGTTTTGCCAGTATAATTGTTTCGGCTATGTTTGTTATGTGATTATTCAAAAGGTCTATATTATAATTAATCTGACTAAGGTATTGTATTTCTATTAATTGATTTTCTTCACGCTGTATTCTATTTGTAACCTCCTGTGTGTTTCTTTTTATAAATGTTTCAATAGTTTGTTGTTCTTTGTTAATGTGTGTTGTTAGATTATTCTATCATCTGGTTATTGAGTGTGTGTTGTTTTGAAAGTGTGCTAGTAATAGTGTGTTCATTTATGTATAAGTGTTTTATTTGCATGTTTAAATTGTCCGCATCATTTGCGTCCATATTGCCTGTTATGAGTTTTATGGCTGTACCTAGTCCATTAATTAAACCTCTTTTATTTCTTTTGATAGGTGTTAGTGACTGGAGTTTGTTTTCAAGTTCTGTTAGTTTAAGGTTAGATGTTCTTATTAGATTTGTTAATGTACTACGTTTTTCAAGCATGCTTAAGGCGTTTTTAATATTTCTGACGTTTTGGTGGTATTCCTCAAGATTTACTATATGTATGAGATTGTCGAACTGTACAATTTCTCTTGCTTGTCCAAGTTGTAACTGGGCGATGCCTTGATTCCTAGTCAGGTCATGTATTTCGAGAGTTTTGGTGGTTATCATTGGGATTCCAAAATATATTAATGGTTAGTACTATTAGTTTGTGTGTTTTTCTTTTTATTTTTTATTCTAGCTTTATGTATTTTTTGGTTTTTTGTGGTTATTAGAGTTACCTTGTTGTTTTTTCTAATCTTATGTCGGGAAAATCTAGGGGTTATTTTATTCCTTCGACATTCTTTCCTATATACTATTTCATCATTTTCCCAGTTTCCAGGGTCGTTTCTTGATTCATTTAGTTTATCTATTCTTGATTTTGTTAACTCCTCAACATTTTCTTTTATCATGGGATAGAGTTTTTCTTGAAATTCATTCAGTTTCTTTAAATATTCATGCTCGTTAGAGAAGGTAACAGTATTGTTAAATTTATAGGTTTTTCCGAAGAAAAGCTCGAAGGGGGTAAGTTTGGTGGTAGAATGAATAGAATTGTTATAGGTTATGATAGTTTCAGACAGGATTTCGTCGTGTTCTAAATCAAGATTTGCTTCTTTTCGCGTAAAAAGTATGATTCTATAGATTTCTGTTAATGTCGAATGTAGCCGCTCTACAGGTGAGTTACTAGAGCTCTGTTGAAAAGAGGTAAAGTGTAATTCAATCTGAAATTGTTTGCAAAAATCTTTGAAGATATTAGCTGTGAACTCTGAACCTTGGTCACAAATAACCTTTTTGGGTATGCCGTAAAGGCTTATAAAATTTTTAAGTGATTTAAGAATGGAAATGCTGTTTCTAGCTGGAAGGGTATATGCTGAAGCAAATTTTGATGATTTATCAATCACAGTTAGGATTTGCTGATGATTAATTGTGTATATGTCGATATGAATTATGTCTAATGGTTTAAGTGGAGTTTCTGGTATCTGAAATTTAATTTTCGGAGGGTTTCTATCGTATTTAGATATTTGACATAATTCACAGTTGTTGATGGTTTGTTGGATTTTATTGTGCATGAGTGGAAAGTAATAGTCTCTTTTGAGGTGGAGATATGTTTCGTTTATACCTCTATGATTATTGTTTATATGATAATCCCTAATTATTTTGTCTTGGTCGTCATTTTGTGTTATATCTAATAGCATTTCTTTACAGCGCACTACTCTAAATGTTTTATTATTTGCAAAATATTTCGAATAGACTAGCTGTACCGTTTTAAATGTTTCGTCATCTGAAAAAATGGCAGAGAGTTTGTTTGGAGGTATATATTTTTTAAATATTTCTACTACTTTTTCTTCAGTAAATTCTGAATTGCGTATGGTTCGGCGTTGTTTATTTCGAAATGGTACTTCTAAGGATACTTCTGGTGATTCAGATGATTTTAGCAAAATTGTTTGGAGGTTGAATTCATTGAGGGGCTTTTCTGATATTTCGATTCCATCATCGGAGTTTTCATCCGCAGAATGTATAGTACTACCGGATGTTCCTTGGTTAGAGGCTCCGTCATTTAAGTTTATTTCCAGAGTTGGGTTGTCGATTTGAGCACGACTTAGTGCATCGGCATTAGTGTTCATTTTGCCTTTCTTGTACACTATCTGGTAATCGAATTCTTCTAACTTTAGACGCCATCTTACTAACTTAGAGTTGGGTTCTTTAAGACTCATTAACCAGGTGAGCGGCTTGTGATCTGTTACGATTTGGAATTTGCGGCCAAATAGGTACGGCCTGAAATATTTCGTAGCCCACACTATGGCTAAGAGTTCCTTTTCTATAGTCGAGTAGTTTATCTCGGAGTCTGAAAGGGTCCTACTTGCATAACATATAGGTTTATCACTCCCGATACGACCTTGTGATAGAATTGCGCCAAGTGCATAATTGCTGGCATCGGTAGTTAAGATAAAAGGTTTTGAGAAATCGGGGTACTGTAAAATTGGGTCGTTAGTGAGAATGCTTTTGCACATTTCAAATGTTTTTACATATCGATCGGTCAACTGTACTGTTCTACCCTTTTTTAGGCATTCTGTTAGTGGCTTGGTTAGTTTTGAGAAATCTTGGATAAATTTTCTGTAGTATCCTAACAGTCCTATAAAACCTTTTATTTCTTTCTGGTTACGGGGTATGGGGTAGTTCTGTATAGCATGGATTTTTGCCCTCAGTGGAAACGATGTGCCCTAGGAAGGCGATTTCCTTCCGCAGGAATTCTGATTTGTCAAGCTGGATTTTGAAGTTGAATGTACGTAATTTTTCGAAAACTAGTGTGAGACTTTCTATGTGCTCTTGGAGTGAAGTAGAGAAGATGATGATATCATTTAAGTAAACTAAACAAATTTTCCCAATAAGTTCTTTCAGAACGTTGTCCATTACCCGTTGGAAGGTTGAAGGAGCGTTCTTCAGACCAAACGGCATTCTGACATACTCATAGTGACCACCTTCTACCGTAAAGGCAGTTTTTTGAATGTCTTTTTTGTCCATCTCTATTTGATGGAAGCCGCTGGCAAGATCTAAAGTGGTGAAATACATACATTTGCCGAGTTTGTCTAGTATTTCGGCTATGTTTGGGAGGGGGTATCTATCTGAAATTGTTTTTTCATTTAGTTTTCGAAAATCGATAACCATTCTCCATTTCTGTTTTCCACTAGCGTCCTGTTTTTTGGGTACAATCCAAACAGGCGAGCTCCAAGGAGAGTAGCTAGGGCGAATTATACCTTGATCTAGCAACTTGGTGATTTGTGCTTGCACCTCCTCCTTGTGGATGAATGGATATCTGTAAGATCTCACATAGATTGGTATGTCATCGGTTGTGACAATTTTGTGTTTAATTTTGTTAGAAAAGGTTAACGCTTGACCTTCTTTATAGAAAATATCATCGTACTTTTTGCATACTTTCAGAAGCGATTTTCTTTCTTCCGTATTGAGATGGTCTATACGAAGTAGCTCAGAAATGTTTGCTTGTTTGTCGTTTTCCGTATATTCAAAATTGATATTGTTAATTTCAATAAATTGGGAGTTATTATATGGGTTAGCTTTAAGCGGTTGTTCCAATAGAAGTATTTCTTCTTTATCTGAGGTATTAATTACTTCCACTATACCATACCATTCTTTTACGTGGTATATTCCTTCTGGAATATATAGATTTCCGCTTAGTTTGGTGGTGTTCAAATAAACATCTCCTGTGCGTACATCTAAGGGAAGTTTCAGTAGGACTTTAGAGTTTGGGGCAATGTTGTGTTTGCCTGAGGTGAGGTTTGGTTTTAATTGTAGGGGAATCCTGGCATTATTTGTATAAACGATTTTTTCTACTAAGTCTATTTTAGCTCCGATATGTGTTAAAAAGTCTAAACCCAAAAGTCCGTCAAAATAATTATGAAATTTGAATAGTCAAAATTTGAAGTTTCCTGGTTGGTTAAATTCTATGAAAAGAGGTAGCTTAACTTGCTTGTTTAATGTGTGTCGATTAAGGACTGTTGTTATAGTTATTGGATTGCATTGCGTTTGATCAGTTGGGTTAATAAATTCAGGGCTTATAAATGATGATGAAGCACCTGTATCTATTAAAAATTTTAATGGTCTGCCGAAAGGGGAAGATATATTTATATATGTTAATTCTAGTCCATGTTTATTAATATCTAAATAACCTGTTGGTTGTTCGAGGCATTTAGTCGAAAATTTGGTGAATCTTCTATGTTATTTAAGTCTTCGGTTGTATCTTCCTGATATTGATCTAGTTCTTGTTGGTACATATTACTTTGTGGTGGATTTTTAAAGTTATTTGATTTGTTAATAAAATTTATTTCCTCATTTTTAAAATTGCGTGTTCTGTTAGAGTTTGTTCGCATGCTAGGGCTTGTTTTAAAGAATCTTTGTGAGTTGTTTATGTGGGATAAACCACTGCTTGTGTCCATGGGTTCTGGCGGTGGTTGGTTGGACCTGTTGGTATTAAATGAATTATTACCAAAATTGGGTCTAAACGTATTTTGGTTTTGTTGTATGCCTCTGTTAAATGGCGGGTTATGGGTGAATGTGTTGGGTACGTATGGTTTTTGATGATTTGGGTATACTCTGTTGTAAAAAGGGGCTGTTGTATTGGTATTATAGGGTCTTTGCTGATTCTGAAAGGCTCTGTTATTAAAACGATTTGGCGGTTGTGAAGCATAGGGCTTAGAAGAAATGAACCTATAATTTGGTTTGAATGGTTCTTCACGCATATAAAATATATTTTGTTCTTTTATACAGAACGAAAGGGCTGTTGCGATCGATTCCGGTCGCATTGCTCTGATACTTGAGCCTAAGGGTTCTCTTAAACCTGTTAGAAAAGCGTCTAAGCACATTTCGGCGTAAAGGTCTTTTTTTGCAGAAATGACGTTTTGATCTTTCTCATGTATCAGAACATTGTTGCATAATGAAGATTGGATCTCAATAATTTCGCTGTAGAAACGTTCTATAGACTTGCTGTATTGTCTGAGGTTGTGTAAGTCTCTTACTAAGGACGTTTCCGTCCTCTTATCCGAATAGTGGAGAATTAAGTTATTTTTTATATCATCCCAATTCAGGACAGTGCCGAACATATTTAAGACCTCATTTGCTTGTCCGGTGATCTTGTTTCTTATAGCCCGCAGGATTATTTGCCCATACGGCGTTCTATCAGTTCCTCTCACATACAAGAGGATTTCCTCGACATTATTTAAGAACTCGTAGAGCATACGAGGATTTCCGTCGAATTGTGGAAGATCTTTTACTGCATCGGGGATGCGTAATGATTGAAAAATGTCTTGGTTCATGGTGGGTCCCGAAGGAGCTTGGGATACCGAAGGAGTTTGGGGTTCTTGGTTAGAAGTCATTTGGAAGGTGTTTTCAAGTTGTATTGAGTCAACTTCTTCAAATATAGTTGCAAGGCTTTCACCTTTAGAGAGATTTGTAATAGGGCTTTCGCTTCTAGAGAGATTTGGTAAACTTCTTGTATAGGGAGTAAATTTAAATAGTTTTTCGGTTTTTCTAAACATTTGATTTATTTTGTTCTGGCATTTGAAAGTTATGTATATTAAATCAAATAATTTTCTTGATATGAAATATAACAGTTAAAGCTTATCATATAATACAAAATACTTTTTTTTTTGTTATTTATAAAGATAAATGTTTCTTTGTATGTGGTTTTCTTTTCTCTTTTTTTTTTTTTTTATTTATTAATATAATTCTTTTTCATTTTATTTTATACTCTTCTATTTATTAAAACTTTTTTTTTTGTATATTTGCAATGGTATTATTTAATTCAATTTTTTTACATATATATAGTATTTATTTATTTCTTTAAATTTCCTCTAATGTGTACAAATTTATTAATTTATTATTTTTGAATATTTGCAATATAATTAACTTTTTTTTTTTTCTTTTCACAACAGTTGTTTTTCACTTTATTTTTTTTTTAATTCAAATTGGTACGTTCTAATTTATCTTTACTTTATAATGATTTGGAAAAAAAAATTTCAAAATTTGTTTACTATTTTTTTTTTTTTGTTTATTGGTTATTTATTTATATGCATTCGTGTACTTACAGGCATCCAATTATTAATAGCAAAGATGTGTTCATCATACTGTCTTTTTAAGGAGCTGGTTCTTTGGTTATAAAGGATTAAAATCCAACAGTCTTTGTGTGTTTTTATACCGATATGCCCTCGGTACCAAGAGTTAAGATTAAGTGATATTCCTTCACTATCTTACTCTCGCCACACTTTTTCACTTCACTTCCAACTCGCGATTATATTTGTGTTTTTCAATATCGATATTCACTCGATACCAAGAACTAATGCGATGTTCCTTCGCAATTTCGTTCTCGCAACACTCTTTTACTCGCGATTGTTTAAAAAAAAAATTTTTATAGCGATATTCTTTCGATATATAAAAACTTTCACTTTTTGTGCTGAATGTGAAGCGACTGTTAACCGAACCGGACGACTGCGCCAATTACGAGACTGAACCTCGCGGAGATTAAAAAAAAAGACGATCTTATTTCTTTGACTGACAAGTTTATTCTGATTTCATTTTTCACAATTCTTCTTTGACTTTTGATTGAACAATAATTAATGCAATAATGCATTTTTAGATAATTTCTTGGAAAACAAATCATATTACTAAATTGACAATTCAAATAATAATTCAATTTCTTGGAAAGTAAATAACAATGCTAAATTGACAGATTCAAATAATAAAGTGTAAAATTAACAATTTCTTGGAAAAGTAAATAACAATGCTAAATTGACAGATTCAAATAATAAAGTGTAAAATTAACAATTTCTTGGAAAAGCGAAAGAACAAAAGTAAAGGTGTGTGTCTGGAGCGATGACCGGAGCTATGACCGGAACGATGACCGCAATAGGTGAATTACTTTTAACATCCGGTCAATCGCGGAGGATTTGGAGGTGCCGTGTCAGCTTGATGTCCCTGCGTAACTCGCGCGAATTATAAAAAAAAAAAAAAACCAACGATATGAGAAAAAATAAATTTCCGATCCTTTCGCTATTCTCTTGGTGGGGTGAGAATAAAAGTTGAAGGAAAATGAAGTGAATAAACAAGCATGAAAAAAAAGGTTATCTGACGCGCTTTAAGCAGAAGCTTTTTATCGGTTAGTTGTTGTCGGTTAGTAGAAAATTAACTCACATTTTTGTATGGGCATGCGACATCTGAATGCTTATTATCTATGCTATAAGCATACGCTTTTTTCCTAAGTTTATCTTTAAATATAAGATAGGAAAGCTTATTAAAGGGTGCCGTGACATGAGGCCAAATTTTTAAATTTAGCCTTACGTCGCTATCACTTTCAATTCTGCCAACTCTGCCAAGTTATAAACTAGTGCTAGATCAAACTTAATTTTTCTCACTATAAATTCATACCAAAAATAGAGAGCATATACCAAACACATAATGTTTGGTTCGCGCACCGCTGGATATTAAAGTTCTCATTCAGTGGTTGCTGATCTTGAAGTAAATAGGTAATTTATCAAACTCCGATAATACCATATTCTTCAGTGACAGCTGATTAGGCACAAAGTTCTTTGTGGAAGGTGTGGAGCCTAAACACCGAAATATCAGTAATTCTCAGTACTAAAAGCTGCACAAGCTAAATGGTTTGGACCTACGCTAAGCATAGCAAAAAAAATCTAAAAAAGCTTTAAAAAAAGATACACTTGTAGAGACTCACGCATAGATGTCGACACATCCAAAAGTACGCGCAAATGTAAACGTAGAAAGAATCAACGAAAGAGGAGGTTAGATAGTTTTTTACAATGTAACAACCAGTATTCTGATTTAAGACAGCGAGGCGACTGGATGCCACCAAATAAAAAGTGTAATAAAAAATAGTATCGGGTAAAGGAAATTATATTTGAAACGCAATAAAGTAAAATTAATCGACAAAGTATTTTGTCGCCTTATTTTTGTTTGTGCACATAGAGCGGCAATATTGGTGACCCCAACGTTGGCTGTAACGCCATATATATATATACATATATTTTTTTCTTGTGGTGTACCCATTGGCCGACACGCCATTTTCGCACAAGCGCAATACGGCATCAACAGCATCCGTTAACCAGACAACGGCATATAAAAAAACCGAACAGAATAGCAACGCAACCAATCCGTCATCGTTCTCCAGCAGCACATCGTGCTCCAGCAGCACCACCGCCTTTCGCCGGCAACACCATCGTGCTCCAGCAGCACCACCGCCTTCGCGAGCAGCACCATCGTGCTCCAGTAGCACTACCGCCATTCGCCAGCAGCACCACCTTGTTCCAGCAGCATCACCGTTCTCCAGCAGCACCACCGTCGTTCATCCACACCATCAGAGCTCCATCACCCTTCAATCACACCATCGGAGCTCCATCGCCCATTAAGTGCACCATCGTTCACCAAGAACTTTAACATCTTAAGCTGCAACATCATCAGAACAGCAAAAAAACGACCAACAAAAGCAGCTTACACCAGCACAAACCGCAACACCAACAGCGACGCCTCCTCGTGGGACCCACGCCACCACCAACGATAAGCAGCGTACCGCTAAAGCGGAACACAACGGTACATACATACATTAACTGGTGTAGAGCGGAATGCAGATCGGGAGTTTCAACACGAAAACCATCGTTTAACTTCAATATACCAGCAGATACGTATGTAAAATTTTTTCTAGTTTTTCAAAATTCTTTGCATTGTATTCTTTGCATTTATTTGAGTAAAAAATTCTTATAATATTCATTTCCTTAAATTATTTCGCAAATTATAAATTTATATAGTGTGTAAAGCCACTCTTTCTCGTTTTTTATACCTTTTCCGCGGTCGCGTGTTTCGAACATTTTTTTTTTAAAATGGCGGGTGACGATTCCCAAGAGCTTCTACGTCCCCTACCTAACCCCCAAAACGCGCTAAACCCAGCAAATAACGCTGCGAACGACGTATCTAACGGGGTTGTTCACGCGATTTTTATTAAACTCCCCGAATTCTGGACCAAAATGCCGGCTATTTGGTTCATACAAGTTGAATCGCAGTTCTCAATTAGAAATATCACACTAGAACAAACCAAATTTCATTACGTAGTGCAGTCGCTTCCCCAAGACGTAGCCGCGAGTGTGTACGACATTCTAGTCTAGGAATCCAGCACACCTTATTCAAATTAAAAAAAAACACTCATAGAGCGACACTCAATGAGCGAGAGCAAGCGAATTGAGGCTCTGTTGCCGGGGGAAGAAATGGGGGATAGAAAACCATCGGAATTCTACCGAAGATTGCAAACTTTGGCGGGACGCCTGCCTACCCTCGTCCAAGTCTCAATCAAAGCAAGTTCAAAATCCAAAACGGAAGAATTGCTGGAAGTGGCAGACGATATTTTCGAGGTATACCAACAGCAAAATACTTCATCTTTCACTATTTCATCTCATTCTGAAAAATCCATTAGCGAACTCTCCTGCCTTAACCAAAACTTACAATCTGAAATCAGTGAAATTAAGTCAATGCTTTCCCACCCAGGTCTCAAACCCCAGCACACATCACGTTACCATAACAGACCACAACCCCCCGCACATACGCGGCGCAATAAGTCCGGTTCAAGAGGTAATGCTGTATGCTGGTTTCACTCACGATTCGGAAAGAACGCTAATAAGTGCTCCAAACCGTGCAGTTTCAAGCAAAACCCAAACTAAGTAGTACTGCTATGGCGACGGCAAATAGCAGTACCTCCCAATACTTACAGAGCCGTCTTTTTATCAGAGACCAAATTTCACGAATCACATTTCTAATCGATTCCGGGTCTGATGTTTCAGCAATTCCTCCATCTTTTTCAATAAGCAACACCACCAGACCAGATCAAATAATTTCAGCGGCCAACGGCTCATCGTTCAAAGTCTTTGGCACTAAATTCCTCAGAACAAGTCTAGGGTTCCGACGGGTTTTCAACCACACTTTTCTGGTGGCATCAGTTACCAAACCTATAATCGGCGCAGATTTTTTGAAACGCACGGGCTTAGTAATTGATGTCAAGAACTCCAAACTTATAGATCCACTTACCAAAACAGGGGTGATCAGTACGCCTTGTCAACAAAACTTGACAAGCCCACGTTTCTTCGCGATATAACAGAAATACAACCACATTCTAACCAATTTTCCTTCGCTAATGGAACCTCCAAATTTCAACTTTCCGGTAAAACACACAGTAGTGCATCACATCCTTACAAAAGGACCACTTCCACACTCTCGCCCTAGACGCTTGAATAACACAAAACTCAAAAACGCAAAAGACGAATTTGAGTACATGACACACAGAGGTATATGCAGACCATCCTCGTCACCATGCGCATCTCCCCTACACATGGCCCCCAAGCGGGAGGCAAATGACTGGAGACCATGTGGCGATTATAGGATGCTCAACGCCATTACAACCCCTGACAGATATCCACTGCCACACATTCACGAATTTGCCATAATCCTCCAAGGTTGTAATATTTTTTTCAAAAATCGACCTGGTACGTGCGTACCATTATATCCCAATGGCAGCTGAGGACATTCACAAAACCGCAGTAACCACACCTTTTGGGCAGTTTGAATTTACACGCATGCCGTTTGGCCTTAGAAACGCGGCCCAAACATTCCAAAGGTTCATGCATCAGGTCACACATGGCCTAAACTTCATTTTCGTGTACTTAAACGACATCCTCGTGGCCAGCAAGTCGGAAGAGGAACATGAAAAGCACCTTAAACTTTTATTCCAACGTCTGGCTGAATACGATCTAAGGATCAAAGCTTCCAAATGCGTATTTGGAGTTCCCAACTTACAATTCTTGGGGATCGAGGTCACCAAGGATGGTATTCAACCGTCCAAGGAAAGAGTAAACGCAATTAATAGTTTCCCAGAACCAAAATCGGTAAAAAACGCACAGAGGTTTTTAGGTATGGTAAATTATTACCATCGTTTTATACCACATTTAGCAAGAATACTTACACCTATTTACAATCATCTCACGACACTGGGCAATAGGAACGCAAGGACAAAAGACTTCTTGTGGACCCCTGAATGTAACGAGGCATTTGCTAAGGCAAAACTAGAACTCGCCGCAGCGACCCTGCTCAACCATCCCCAAGAAAATGCAAAGCTAAGCATAACCACCGACGCATCTAACACTGATGTAGGCGCGGTCCTGCAACAACTTAGGCAAGGCAGGTGGGAGCCAATTGCATTCTTCAGCAAAAAGTTATCGCCAACTCAATCCCGTTACTCTGCTTTTGACAGAGAGCTTTTAGCTATTTACCTGTCTATACAGCACTTCCAAAACTTCGTTGAAGGCCAAGATTCTGTGTATTTACGGACCATAAACCCCTTACCTCAGCCTTAGCCTCCAAAACAAAGCGAAGTCCTCGACAGGAACGACACTTCGATTTCATCGCACAATTCACAAACGACATAAAATATGTCAAAGGCTTCCTGAATATTGTGGCAGACACACTTTCGCGTCCAAACACAGACGCACTTGAACTGATCTTACCAGGTGTGGAAGTGCTTAGCAAAGCTCAAATCAACGATGAAGAACTTACATCTTTTCAAAATAACATACCTAGCAAGTCGAAAATAAAGTTGGAATTCATTAAAATACCAGCCTACGACCTTTCTTTATGGTGCAAAACATCCACCAAAACCAACCGACCATATGTCCCAAAGGACATTAGGAAAACAGTCTTTCAAACCATCCATTCCCTTTCACATCCCGGAATAAGAGCTACCCGAAAGAAAATAAATAAAATATATTTCTGGCCCAATATGAACCGGTACATAAACACATGGACGAGAAGTTGCATACACTGTCAGAAGGAAAAGCTAAACAAGCACGTGAAGTCCCCCTTAGAACAAATTCCGATCCCCGGTGGGCGATTTCAACACGTCCACATGGACATTGTTGGCCCACTTCCTCCTTCAAACGAGAATCCTCACAATAGTGGATCGTTTCTCCCGATGGCCAGAGGCCTACCCCATTCATGACATTAGCGCGGAAACTATTGCATGGACATACGTACAGGAGCACGTTTCGCGGTTTGGTGTTCCAAAAACAATAACGACCGATCAAGGTACACAGTTTGAGTCCAAACTCTTCATGGAATTGACAAAATTCCTTGGTACACATCGTATTCGTATGACAGCTTACCACCCACAGGCCAATGGAATGGTAGAAAGGTTTCACCGTCAACTAAAAACTTCCATACGAGCATCGGGAAATAAAATAAATTGGTCAAATCAACTTCCTTTAATCCTTCTGGGCATACGCACATCTGTTAAGGAGGACATAAAGCACACTCCTTCGGAACTCCTATACGGAGAAAACATCAAAGTACCACTCGACTATTCCTCTTCAACAATTAGCGACACAGAGATTTAATTTTGTTAAGGAATTAAAAACTTTTTTTAAAAACATTCCGACTGAAAGATTACAAACTAGGAAAACAAAAACACATGTACACTTCCCACATGACTTACACACTTGCGACTACGTCTTGATCAGAACCGACAGGGCAAAAAGGAGTTTAGAATCTCCTTACGAAGGTCCCTACAAAGTGATAAGAAAATTGAGAAAGCAATTCATCGTGGAAAAATCGGGAAAACCATATTCGGTAGCTATTGACAGAATTAAACCGATGGTTGTCAAAGGCAACGGTTAGTAAAATCAGTTCATGCGCTGGAAAGGGGGTGATGTAGAGACTCACGCATAGATGTCGACACATCCAAAAGTACGCGCAAATGTAAACGTAGAAAGAATCGACGAAAGAAGAGGTTAGATAGGTTTTTACAATGTAACAACCAGTATTCTGATTTAAGACAGCGAGGCGGCTGAATGCCACCAAATAAAAAGTGTAATAAAAAATAGTATCGGGTAAAGGAAATTATATTTGAAACGCAATAAAGTAAAATTAATCGACATAGTATTTTGTCGCCTTATTTTTGTTTGTGCACATAGAGCGGCAATACACTTAGTGCATACTCCTGGGCTTGTATTGTAAATTATATGAGTGTTTTATGATCGCGATCGACGGGGTGCGATCTTAACGCATTCCCGGACCTCCATGTCCATAATAACATCATCACAATGATGACTTCAACAACCTCGGCATCTACTAGCGTCATAACAACACTTGCCTCATCAAGTACTACATCAACTATAACAACACATACAGGACAAACAACAGCAATACCCTTCATAACAACTTCAAAGAATGAAACACAAAAACCAAGCAACAACAAAACATCAATCAAGTGCTGAAGCGCCAAATCAAAGACCCCTACTTCTGCCCATATGGGCCGCAAAAATGCAAATCATTCACAAAACCAAACTATACCCAAATACATTGACGTCATTGATACCATGACATGACGACAAACGCAATCCTAGAAGTCAAAAAAAGAGACAGATCATCCCCAATTAAAATAGCAGACTACAACAACAACCAAAAAAAACTTAAAACAAAAACCCAACCAACCTTGAACTACGGGTTAAGCAAACCGAGGGAGTTAAGCTTGTCAAATCGCTTCGACATCCTCAGCATGGACGAAGAACATCGACTACAATAATACAGAAAACGAAACAAGCGTGAAAATGAACCAACCCAGCAAAACGCAATTTAAGAGACGCAGCAAACTACCTCCGATTTTTAATTTTTTTTTTTTCAATTTAATTATTCTTTATTAACATCTTTTACAATAAGCTTACAGCCATTAACAGTAAAAGTTATAAATTACTTTGCATTGAGTTAAACAAATTTTTACATTTAAAATTCAGAATGATATAGGTACTCGTATTATGGAAAATAGATATAATATAAAAATTAAGTGAATACAAAAATTATACAATTACAAATTCTCGGTCAGATATCTGAAAACTTCTTTCTCAAATTGTTTGGTGCCATGGAGTCTTCTAATGTTTAGGGGTAAGGAATTCAAATTTCTGATAGCACAAACAGAAAACTGGCGTTCAGAGGTAGTACATGAGAACCTTGGTTGAATTAGAACTTAAGAACGCGATGAATAAGAGAACTCAATTTTTTCGTACAAATATGACGGCGTTTTATTCATAATGATTTTGTTTAGTGTTTCAAGTGTGCAAAATTTCAAGTAATTATAAAAACCGCATCCTGGTATTTTTTTAGTGTAAGCGGAAACATGGTCAAACCGTTTTAAATTGTACACATATCGGACTATGTTGTTGAAAGCTACAGTGAGCCTTCTTTTGTTTCCGCACTATTAGTACAAGAAATTTCGCATCCGTAAGTTATGATAGGCATAATCAAAGTTTTGGCTAGCTTTAATTTGATAGGCTGAGGTGTAAAATGCTTAGATAATGATAAATTACGCAAGCATTCATATATATTAGCAATGACTAAGCGATTACGATAGTCCCAGCTGAGCGTGCAGTTGAACCACATACCTAAGTTTTTTGCTTTTTCCACGTTTTCAATGATATCATTTCCAAGATGTAAAACAAGAAAATAAGATTTATTCAACTCTCTTTTATAAACAACACTTTGATTTTTTGGGATTGAGACATAGATTATTTTGTTCAGACCATCGTTTAATATTATAAAGGTCACTGTTCAGTTTACAGGCCCCCTTCTCTATCATTCCAAGTTTGCAGCTCAAGTAGATTGGAAGATCATCGGCATACATATGCTGTGATGAGTTCTCAACAACCGATGGAAGGTCATTCACAAACAACATAAATAACAACGGACCGAGGATGGATCCTTGCGGGACACCTGACTTTAATTCAAGGAAACCCGAGGCGTATCTTCCATCAACAACTGCTTGTGTTCTACCAATAAGGGAAGAAAAAACCAAACTGGCAGCAGAGTTTGAAAACCGAAAATAATTCCTCAATTTAGAAATTAATATTTTGTGATCAACTGTATCAAATGCCTTTGAAAAATCTAATAGACAGAGGAATGACACTGATTCAAAATCTATAGAATTTCTTAGGTCGTCTGTGACTTTAAGAAGAGCGGAGATACTGCTGTGTTGTTTCCTAAAACCTGACTGATAACAATTCAAGAGATTATTAGTATTAACTCAAGTACCTTTGAGAGAAACGAAAGAATAGAGATAGGCCTGCATTCAGCTGGCGATAGCCGCGTAGCAGGCTTTTCACAATAGGATTGACCTTGGCAATTTTCCATACCAAATGAAAAGAACTGGTCTGAATTATGTTGTTGAAAATATGAGTTATTGTTGGTAATATATACAGTGCACGAAATAAATATAGCGTACAAGACATATTTTAATGTAATTCATTTTTATATATTTATTTTTCATTTAATTTTTTTTATGAACTTAATAGAAACAAAGCAATATAATAAAACATTAAGTTTAAAGATTCATCAAAAACTTGACACAGAAAAACAAACATTGCGATTTAGTTCAAACGAAATAATTAAAGCGTACAACTTGAAAAAACAATGCTTTTATTAATAAAAAGCCAAATCTTTTATTTTTAATAATCAATATGATCTCCATGCTTTTGAATAACATAATTCATGCGACGAGGCATTGAGTCAATTAAACTATTTAATGTTAAAAGGTCGATTTTTGTACACCTCGTTAATCGCGATGCGGAGCTGCAGTAAAGTGTCAAATTGACGACCATTTGCATAAACTTTTTGCACCAAGATGCCCCAAAGATTTTCGATTGGGTTAAGATCAAGACTAATGGCTGGCCACTCCATTAATGGTATATTCCTTGACTTTAAGAAATCTTTGGTAAGTGCGGCGCTGTGTATGGTTACATTGTCCTGCTGAAAAGTCCAATTATCCTCCAAAATATTTTCTTCAAAATGAATCAGAACATCGTCCAAGAGTTCGACATACTTTTCTAGATTCATCTTATGGGTGATAAGGCACATTGGAGACTATCCATGGTAGCTAAATGCTGCCCATACCATAAGTGAGCATCCCTGGAAATTACGCGAATAACGAGTTTCTCGCTCAGTTCTCAGATCCCTCCAATATTTTTGGCAGCCATCAGGCCCATCCATATTACATTCTTTCTCATCATTAAAAATGATGAATTTCCGTTGCTCTTCCCAAAATGCGAATTCCAACTTTTTTGTCCTGTGGCGTGTCAAAAGCTTAGGTTCATGTGCCCTTTTTTGGTACTTCAGATTGTCATCCTTTTTTAGTATCTGTTGAACTCTGCTTGTTGTTACCGGAAGAGATAATTTGAGCCTTATTTAAGATGGACTTATGTTTTTATTGACTGCCAAATGTTTTATTGCCCGGATGTCCCTGCTGTTAATCATGGGTGGCCGCCCGGATCGTCTTCTTTTGTCGTAATTTGCGCTATCTTTTAGAAAATTGCAAATGGTCTTTTTATTTCGGTTTAATTTTACAACGATTTCCCTAATTGTCTTTCCGCTGTCTCTTTAAGCAATCATTTGAGCGCGTTCTCCAAAACTCAATGTTGGTCCTCGTGGCATTCTTAAGAATGACGTCCTAAAACTGATTATATCTTCACTTTAATGAAGCACTTATTACATAATTAATAAGATCACTTACCACTAAAAACTTTTTAACAATTTAAAAGAATTATCAGAAAATACCCTTCAATAATGGCAATCAAACGCGTTGTACGCTTTATTTATTTCGTTCTACGCCAGAAAAATGTTCAAGAAAATGCCAGATAACGGTACATGAACAAAGCGTCAAATGCAGAAAAGAATTTTTTTTTTCGTTCATTCATGCATATATAAACCTAACTTACAGTTTAAAAACAAAAAGAAGTTCTTAAATTTCCAAAAAAGAGATCATGTTCTTTGGTACGCTATACTTATTTCGTGCACTGTATGGGAAAATTATATTTAGAAATGCAGGGTGTACCTCAACGAAGTCTGAAGCACTAGATTTAATACCCAGAACAGCTCTTACAACCTCATATTCATCAACTCTATTAAACTGAAAACTGTTACTGTCCTCAACCTGAGATACAGATGGCATCGGAGTCAGTAAGTCTGTAACGCACGGTGAACTTTGAGCTTTAACAAAATCTGTATTAAGGAGAGTAAGATCAGCGTCTCCAAGGTTTTCATGCCTTTTCCGACCAACGCCTAGCTCGCGAATATTATTCCAAAGTGTTTTGACGGGTAAATTTGGATTGAGTCGATGAGAGTAGAATTTATTTTTTTTTTGCTTTTCTGATTTGAAGACGAACTTTATTTCTAATAATCCGAAAAGTGTTGTAAAACTCAGCAAGTTTAAAGCGTTTCCAATGTTTATAGGCCTGATCTCGCTCATTAATTGCATTATAAATTTCTGGTGTAAACCACGAGCAGTGTTGGGAAGTAACAGTTTTGGATTTAAGTGGCGCGTGGGTGTTCATCAGATTGTTTATGGCACTATGCAGAAAGTTAATCTGATCATCTACAGAAGTCTTGTCAATTCACCCAATAAATACCTTCTTCCAATCTGTTCACATCAATCCTCTTAAAATCCCTAAATTCGTAAGAGGAGAGTGTTTTTAGCATTTGGATATCGAAAGTAGCAAATATCTTATCATGCTTAGAAAACATAGGGACCGATAGTTGAGTGTATAAAAGAGTATTTTCAGGATTATTGACAGAAATATATCTAACAAAGTAGCTGAAGAACTGGTAAAAACGTGTGTAGGATTCTGGGTATTGATTGAAAATAAGCTTAAGGCGTTAGCTCTTTCAATAAATAGCTATGTTTGATTATCTTTGCATAAAAGATCACAGTTGAAGTCGTCACACAAGATGATTTTTGTGTATGAAGTTGAATAGTGTTCGAGGGTTGTATAATGTTTTTATTAGCCCTATAAACCACACCAATTAAGCATTTACTTAATCCACTAAGAATTTCAAACAAGCAATATTCAATGTTAGAGTTCTCGTCTGACCTAACGACATATTTGAAATTGATACAATTTAGAATATAGATTGCAACACCACCTCCCATCCGATCATTCCTATCAGTGCGTAATAATTTATAGCCCTTTAAATCATAAAATACATCCGGAATACTAGTCTGGAACCATGATTCCGATTCGCACATAATGCCAATACCGGAATTCTCAAACAAATGTCTATACTCATCTATTTTTGGAAGAAGGCTTTGCGCATTGATACGTTTAACATAACACACAGGTTGTTGTTTGTGCTATCAGATCCAGAAATATCATTTTGATTAATCATATTCGAAAAATAAAAAGTAGAATTTTCCCCACCCGCATAGAGAAGACATAGCATGTAAAAAGAAAGGAGAGTAATCAGACATTTGGCCAAGGTACATGTAAAAATTAATTAAGATTGAGAGTAGATAAAGAGAGAAAAAAGAAAACAAACACAAAATTTTATGGTTTACTAATTGTGATCATCTTCATCATTCGTTGTCTTGTTTCTGTCAGCGGCAATTGAGTTCAAGCTATCTAGAGATGTGGTCAAAAGCGTTTCTCCTCGCCCAATATCCCCGCTACCGCTGACTCGTACGTAGACTCTTCCATTTCGTGTATAAACACTGGAAAACTTTTTGTCGCGCTTTAACAGGAGAGCTTTACGCAGAATTAGATGGTTGCTTGACGATTTACGTGCAAAGTTTTGAATGCATTAAAGTACTAAACAACGTGCTTAGCGAAGTTGCAAAAGACAATTTTGAATTAAAAGTACTAATACAACCCTCCGACTCGACTCACTACACGGCTATAATAAAAATGCTACGAAAAAATGACACAAAGTACTTCACATTTAGTCCAAAAGAAGAAAGAGGATTTAAAGTCGTACTAAGATACACTCCCCTGACACAGAAGACATCAAGAATGAGCTAAAAGAAAAAGGACATAAATCCATGAATATACATAACATACTACAGCGAGATACAAAAAAAAACCAATGCCACTTTTCAATGTTGATGTAGCCATGGGTGACAATAAAAAATACATTTATGACATAACACATTTACTCCAATGCAAGGTTTCCTTCGAACCACCAGACTACAAAAGAACTTTATCCCAGTGCACAAATTGCCAAAGATATGGACTTCCTAAAAATTACTGCACAAAGGACTCGGTGTGCGTTAAATGTGCGGGATCCCACAAGACCCTGGGCTACCAAATGTCATCAGAAGAAGGTACAGTAGAATGTGCTTTATGTAATGGTAGCCACACGGCAAACTACAAGGAATGCGAAATCTATAGAGCTTTAAAAATAGAGTGCCCCCAATGCGTAAAAAGAAAATGCTGAAACCCTCACCAACATCAGACCAGATACAACCTATGCCCAAGCAGCTGCATGCAAACACCCCACCATAGCAATCCCCGAGATTGCGGCAAACCTAATGAAAGCGTCGGTGCAACCAATGACACATTAGGTATTCGTGTAGAAGAAGCTAGGCAAATTTCCGCACAAACTACCAACAAGAACAACAAATACGACTTCGCTGAACTAAAAGAAATGATGAAGAACCTTATTCAACAAATGACAAATGTGCTACAAATTCTGACCAACGACGAAAATTAATGGACCACATGCATAACGAACTTAATATCATCATCTGGATCACGAATGGACTAAACTAACATGCACTAGAACTAAAGCAATTTATAAAGGACAATCACGTTGACACAAATCACCTTGACGGAACCGCGCACGATGGCACAGCTATTATAATTAACAACAAATCCAGCTGCATTGCATTAGAACATCATAACTACGAATACATTCAAACCACTACAATTTAAATAGAAGACAAAGGCGGACCATAAGTACTTTCAGCCCTATACTGTCTGCGTAAGCATATTATAACAACTCTGCAGTACGTAGACTACATCAAATCACTAGGGTGCAGATTCATAGCAGCTGGAGACTTCAATGCAAAACACATCGATTGGGGTTCAAGGATATCTGACACCTCCTAAAAGCAATCCTCAAAAATAACTGTAGATATCAAAGCACCGGGGAACCTACCTCCTGGCCTACTGACCCGAATAAAATACCGGACTTAATCGACTTTTGCATTATTAAAAACATCCAACTAAAGACACTAAGCATAAAATCTGGATTTGAACTTTCATCGGACCACTCCCCTATCCAACTCAAATACTCATCTAAAATAGCTCCCATAACTAATTTGTCCCAAATATACAACAAGAAAACCGATTGGGAATATATAGGACGACATCTACTACTTAATGTACCACTACAATCGCAAAATGACGTCGAACGAGCTGTAGTTCACATTAACGACATAGTAACTGCTGCAGTAACTAAAACAACGCCAAACAATAGACCAAAAACACACAACAATATCACACCAATTATAATTCGACAACAGATAGATGAAAAGAGAAAACTCAGAAAACGATGGCAGATCACTAGGTTACCCCAAGACAAATCAAAATACAACAAAGCAGTCAAAGAACTCAAAACAAAACTTAAGGCAATCCAAAACAATCAATTTAATGACTAAGTAAAAAATCTGACCCCAACTTCTGAGACCAACTATTCACTTTGGAAAGCTACTAAAAAGTTCAAGAATAAAATAGCACATCAAACTTCTCTACAGACACCAGATGGATCTTGAGCCAAAACCGATCAAGACAAAGCAAATATTCTGGCTAAGCACTTCGAAGAAGTATTCACAAACGAAAAGGGCAATACGGCTGTCCCACCTTCATGCCCAAACACACTCATCACCAATTTAAATATAAGAAAAGTAACAATGAATGAAATTGAACACTGCACTAAAAAAAGGATTGACAACAAGAAAGCTCGAGGACCCAGACAAGTCGTGATATACTTACAAAATCTCTATAATGCATTAATTCGACTTAAATATTTTCCAAAAACTTGGAAAGTTGCGCAGATAATTGCAATACCTGGTGAAGACGCAAAAACTACTTCATCCTACAGACCAATAAATTTACTCCCCATATTTGAAAAAATATTCGAAAAATTAATTTATGATCGACTACAGCCAATACCGTCTAATAACAAAATGATACCAGACCATCAATTCGGCTTTCGCAGACAACACTTGACTATCCAACAAGTTCACAGGGTAGTTACCAAAATCACCACGGACCTAGAGAGATACTTCATACGGGGGTTTCTTGACGTAGCAAAAGCATTCGACAAAGTTTGGCACAAAGGACTGCTATATAAACTTCAAAACTTACTTCCACGAGACTTCTACCAAATCATTGAAAGTTACCTAAGCGAACACCACTTCTTCGTAAAATATTATGACCAACAATCCAAAATACTACAGACAAGAGCTGGAGTACCGCAAGGATCTGTATTGGGACCACTACTATATGTCCTCTACACTGCTGACATCCCTCTACCGAGTGGAGTTAAAACCGTGATGTCAACCTTTGCTGGAGATACTATTCTGCTGATATCCGGTGAAAACCTGGACACTATAACTACTCGAGCCCAACGACTTCTGGATAACATAGTGAAATGGTTTGACGAATGAAGCATACAAATTAACGAAGACAAAACTCAACAAGTAATATTTACTACTAAATTAAACTACTCTCCAATCCCAATAAAAATAAAAGACAACATTATTCCAATCCACAATGTGGCCAAATATCTTGGTATGCACTTAGTCAACAAACTTAACTGGAAATACCATATACAAAAAAAAGGACCATTAAACTAAAATAAAGTCAACTTTTCTAGCTCCTGCGTAAAGACTTTAAACTATAGACAACCAATAAATTACTACTGTCAGGATCAGGACGTTTTTAAAATAAGAAAACTATTTTACTTAAGGGTATGGCAAATTCAAATTAACTTTATTCACTAAAAAAAAAACGTTTGTACATATATAAAAAAAAACGGAAATAACACAACTGCACTCGTTCAAAGTCGTTTCACAACTGACTTGACTACTCGTTACAAAGGATGTCGCATAGCATATGTATTTGGTCGTGACAGTCGGCCAATTCTGACTCCAAATCATCCTCGATTTTGTGGGGCTGATTCTCAGGATCTGTGTCGGAATCATCTTTGTAGGTGTCTTCGTCGAGTTCAATAAGATTTAGGCACCAGGGATTTTGTCGGAAGCATAGACTGAGCTGGTGGATCTTCGATTAAATAGAGATCATTTCCAAGGCCACGGACGATAATATATGGGCCACGAAACTTTGGCTCGCCGAGTCGATTTTGGATGATGTTGTTGAGCTGGAAATCGAACACAAGCTCATTCGGTGTAAATCCAATAGTTGAATTTATTTGAGAGTTGACGGTCAATTGGAGATCCCTCATCGTGAGATCCCAATCTTTTGGATTATCAACTGTCGTCCTAATATACGACAATATAATTCCGTTCGCTCTCTCGACCTGTCCATTGGCTTTCGGTGTACGGACAGCAGTCTTCGTGTGCTGGATTCAACATGTTTGTTTTTTTTCCCCAACACCTACACTTAATTGCAAAGTATTTATTTTTCTCCATGTCTCTTTTTTATTCACGAAATTAGAAATTTGCCACGATCTCACTTCTGATTATGTCAGGATCAGGACGTATTTAAAATAAGAAAACTATTTTACTTAAGGGTATGGTAAATTCAAATTAACTTTATTCACTAAAAAAAAACACGTTTGTACATATATAAAAAAAAATAAAAAGGAAATAACATCACGATAAGCCAAAACACGACTGTACTCATTCAAAGTTGTTTCACAACTGACTTGACTACTCGCTACAAAGGACGTCGCATACCACTTAAGTCCTCGGCTGCAGTACAGTGTGTTTGGTCGTGACACTACTATATAAATCCTATCCAAACCTATCTGGACATACGGGATACAACTCTGGGAAAAGTAAAAGACAACAAACATCGCCATAATCCAAAGACAACAATCAAAAATATTACGAACCATAATCAATGCGGACTGGTACATACCCAACATCGACATCCATCGCGACCTAAAAATACCAACAGTGGAAGGAGAGATAATAAACATAAGCAGAAGATGTCACATAAAAATAGTAGTTCACCCTAACAACGAAGTCAATTCATTACCAATGAAGGAAATCTTCGGAAGACGGCGACTAAAGCAAAATAAACCCAGTGACTTGATAAGAGGGACTAGACCGCAAGGTCAACATCCTAAAATATCCTAAATATAAAAATCCAATTTTTTATAACAACTTTAATCGTTTTATAATTGTTAAAACTTATTGTGCTTAAAATTCCTAGAAAAAGGGTAAGAACAATGGTTACTTAGCCCAAATTAAGTCCCAAAATTCTAATTGTAAAAACAAATATTAGGTGTCTTTTTCTAAGAAAGATGTATTTACTACAGTGCACGAAATAAATACAGCGTACAAGACATATTTTAATGTAACTAATTTTTATATACAATATTTATTTTTCATTTAATTTTTTTTATGATAATAGAAACAAAGCAATATAATAAAATATTAAGTTTAAAGATTCATCATAAACTTGACACAAAAAAAAACATTGCGATTTAGTTCAAACGAAATAATTAAAGCGTACAACTTGAAAAAACAATGTTTTTATTAATAAAAAACCAAATCTTTTATTTTTAATAATCAATATGATCTCCATTCTTTTGAATAATATAATTCATGCGACGAGGCATTGAGTCAATTAAATTATTTAATATTAAAATGTCGATTTTTGTGCACACCATGTTAATCGCGATGCGGAGCTGCAGTAAAGTGTCAAATTGACGACCATTTGCATAAACTTTTTGCACCAAGATGCCCCAAAGATTTTCGATTGGGTTAAGATCAAGACTAAGGGCCGGCCACTCCATTAATGGTATATTCCTTGCTTTTAAGAAATCTTTGGTAATTGCGGCGCTGTGTATGGTTGCATTGTCCTGCTGAAAACTCCAATTATCGCCCAAAATATTTTCTTCCAAATGAATCAGAACATCGTCTAAGAGTTCGACATACTTTTCTAAATTCATCTTATGGGAGATAAGGCACATTGGAGACTTTCCATGGTAGCTAAATGCAGCCCATACCATAAGTCAGCCTCCCTGGAAATTACGCGAATAACGAGTTTCTCGCTCGGTTCTTAGATCCCTCCAATATTTTTGGCAGCCATCAGGCCCATCCATATTACATTTTTTCTCATCACTAAAAATGGTGAATTTCCGTTGCTCTTCCCAAAACTGCGAATTCTAACTTCTTTGTCCTGTGGCGTGTCAAAGCTTAGGTTCATGTGCCCTTTTTTGGTACCTCAGACTGTCATCCCGTTGAACTCTGCTTATTGTTACCGGAAGAGATAATTTGAGCCTTATTTAAGATGGACTTATGTTTTTATTGACCGCCAAATGTTTTATTGCCCGGATGCCCCTGCTGTTAATCATGGGTGGCCGCCCGGATCGTCTTCTTTTGTCGTAATTTTCGCTATCTTTTAGAAAATTGCAAATGGTCTTTTTATTTTGGTTTCATTTTATAGCGATTTCTCTAATTGTCTTTCCGCTGTCTCTGTAAGCAATCATTTTTGCGCGTTCTTCAATAGTCAATGTTGGTCCTCGTGGGATTCTTAAGAATGACGTCCTAAAACTGATTATATCTTCACTTTAATGAAGCACTTATTACATAATTAATAAGATCACTTTTTAGTAATTTAAAAGAATTATCCGCAAAATACCCTTTAATAACAGCAGTCAAACTCGTTGTACGCTTTATTTATTTCGTTCTACGCCAGAAAAATGTTCAAGAAAATGCCGGATAACGGTACATGAACAAAGCGTCAAATGCAGAAAAGAATTTTTTTTCGTTCATTCATGCATATATAAACCTAACTTACAGTTTAAAAGCAAAGGAAAGTTATTAAATTTCCAAAAAAGAGATCATGTTCTTTTGTACGCTATACTTATTTCGTGCACTGTATATTGGGAAACAAAAAAAAAAAAGTCGCTTTCACAAAATGACATAAAACCAGATTAATTTGAGACATAAGACCAAATGTGGCTTTTATTTATTCAGTGGCAAAACTTGTTTTATGCAGGTACGGTGCGGTGCAGGCAGGTGCGGAGAAAGTTCTAGAAGAAGGTGGCTTTCCGGGAAACGTGGTTCACGGTTTTAACCCTTTTTGTGCCTAAGAATTGAATTTTATAATGAAAAAATAGAATAGAAGTAGTTCCTGGTGTTCTATTAGTCAGTAGCCGGCTAAATGTCTAACAATTGGTGTCAGATGTGGGGTCTTGCGATCGACCTCCTAACCGAGTCTTTACAACGCACGAAATTAACCCCATTAGAACAAGGCCGAGCTCGATAAATTTCAAGACAAAATCCAGCAAGTCCTAGTTAGATTGGAAAACCAATCAAAATTGATGGCCCACCTACAGCATTCATTAGAGTATGTAAATTCGCAAGTGGCACAAGTCGAAGTCACTCAGCAGGAGTTTGTTAACACTCGTGTCCAAAATCTGGCTAACGTTTCTACCCATGCAGGTCTTAGTGCTAACGCTCCAGCAGATGATCATTGTGACAATTCCACCCCAACAGAAGCGCCAGCTTCCAGCTCCACCCATATACAAAGCAATCTGGGGTCGACGATTGCAAATGGGTTTTCTGTCAATGCTGCTGGACACGACAGACAAAACTTAATGGCAAACCAACTTCTTTCGGACAACAACAACAACACCAACAACAAGTGAACAAAAAGTCAACCTTGGTAGGGCAGCCGCATCGGATTCCAGTACATCTACGTGAATTCGAGAGAAAAATACCTTGGCACACGTACCACTTGCATTTTGAGACTGTCACGAAGGTAAATTGTTGAACAGCAGATATCAAGGGACTCTATCTGGCTCCGTATCTACAAGGAACTGCGCTCACATTTTTTGAAACACTCCCACAAGATATCCGAGAAGATTTTTCACAATTGGTTGCAGTTTTTAGAAAGCGGTTTGACAATGAGCTCGAGCAAGCGACAGCACACTCGGAACTCCGCGGGCGAGTGCAGAGGCTTAAAGATTTTCTAAGTGAATGTCTGCTGAGTTCTGTTCCTGATAGGGAAACCGTGCTTATCAGCGCCGCATCCATAATGCCGCTGCTGCAAAGAGACCAGTCTGTGTGCGAAGTGTCGGAAGGAGAAATATCTGTTCGCGCAACAAATTTGTCTGCGGAAAATATTTGCATTGCGCAAAATACCATAATAGTGCAGCTCGACGCACAACCAGAGGTGTTCAGCTGTCGACGGATAATGAGCACTGGTTTAGATCTCAAGCTGCATCCAGATTTGGAAGAACTGATTGAAAGAAGCGCTGTCAGCTTGATAGAAAAAGAACAGGCAAGGTTAAAATCCCTAGTTATCAATAATCGTTGCCTCCTTTCAGGCTCTATCAATAACCAGGAGCGGATTTCCATTCCTAAGCACCAAATTGAAACGGGCAACATGACCCCAATAAAACAACCCCCACGCCAGCTACCTTTAATTTGAAGAACAGAAGCTGAACGAATACTGGAGGACATGAAGGTCGAGAAAACTGTGCAAGCATCTAGAAGTCCTTAGTGCTCCCCCGTTGTGCTTGTGCGTAAGAAACATGGGTCCCTTCGGTTCAGGAAAAATACACTAGAATACCGATGCATTATCCCGTCGGCCTTGTGAGGAGACAAATTGTCGATATTGTGCCCGTCTCGACGACAACCGATGTTTGTTAGTCCGAGCAACAGCGTTAAGCTAGGATATGGCAGGACGACGGTAGACACAAGAAGAAGAGCCATCTGTAGTTAGACAATATGTAGAGCAGCAGCGACGACCAACAGTCGATGAGGTCCGGAGTCTCAGTCCAAAGTTAAAGGCGTACTGGGGAATGTTTGATGCTCTTGAGTATCGGAATGGATCATTGTGTCGACGGCTGAATACGGCGAATGGTGAGTTTTACCAAGTTTTAGTTCCTATTTCTTTGCAGAAAAGATTATTAAGGAGATGCATGACAGTCCCACTGGAGCCATTTTGGAGTACACAAAACTCTGGCGAAAAACAAGGGGCGTTGAGCAGTATTGTAAGGCTTACGTTATGTGTCAGAAACGTAAAGGTCCGACAACAAGGAGCCCCTCCTGCAACTTGTGAGCGTCGACTTCCCTTTTGAACGTGTGGCAATTGACATCTAGGGGCCTTTACCAGTAGCCAGACATGGCAACAGGTATGTCTTAGTTTTCTGCGACTATTTCACAAAGTGGCCAGAAGTCATTCCTTTGTTAGACCAGACTGCAAAGAAGGTTTCCGAAGCTCTAATTGTACATGTGTTCTTTCGGTTCGGTGTCCCTCTCCAGTTGCACTCTGATCAAGGGAGGAACTTTGAATCCAGAGTATTTAAACTTGTTTTAGAAAAATTTGCCATCGACAAAACGCGGACGACAGCCCTCCATCCACAGTCCGATGGCATGGTGGAGCGCTTTAATCGCACGTTACTGAATTATCTGGCAAAGTACGTTGTGGAAAACCACCTGGGACGAGCACTTGCCGTTTCTCTTATTAGCTTATCGAACGGCAGTCTACGAACCCACTAAACAGACTCCAGCATTTTTGGCCTTTGGTCGGGAACTTCGATTACTCACCGAATTATACACCGGGCCTCCGCCCGATCGACAACTAGCACATCGAAATACGTCGACGACCTAACAAAGCGGCTAGAAGTAGCATATTTCTTCAACAGAAAGCAACTGTTGGAATAGAGCAGACGAATCAAAGACCGTTATGACCTTAACGCCAAAGCCACGCATTTTAGTGAGAGAGACAAGGTTTGGTTATACGCTCCAAAGAAAAAGAAAGGACTTTGCCCCAAACTCCAAAATGACTGGCAGGGTCCCTGTAACGTGATTGCTAAAATGCGGGATGTGCTGTACCGAATAAACAAGGAGGGGGGAAAGAAAACCCCTGGTGGTGCATAGGGATCGCCTAGCGCTGTGCCAATTTTCTGCATAAACATTTACATAGTTATTATAATTTTTATTTATTTTTTGTTGTTTTTGTTTCGAGAAGGCGAGCAAACGGTGCATAATATAAAATAACGGCTAACATACCAGGTAAAAATAAAGCCGTTCGTTGAATTTTATAATAAAGAAATAGAATAGAAGTAGTTCCTGGCGTTTTATTAATAAGTAGCCGGGTAAAATTGTAACAGTATGTTATAAATCACTTTTTGAAATAATTAGTATAACCACATAATAATTGAACCCAACAATTTGAGAGTATACCCTGATCACAAAAATCGGTCCTAGATACTTACGCATAGGTATTGCATATGGTATGTAAATATGAATTTATGTTATACATGCACGTCCATAATAGTATATTTTATAGTAACTAGCACACGTAGCTACCACACCTTAAACAAAATATGAAATTATTCATTATAAGACTCATCTACTAAGCTATCCCCACAGTGTCATGAAAAGTATTTTTTCCACTGCTTGTTCCAACAAATCGATCGTAGTTGTCGAACGCTACACCAGTGCAAACATTTTCTAAGTTTAACATTCCTTGAGGAAAAATTGATGATTGCAAACTGTCACTTGCTCAGTTTTTAGTTACTCAACATAGTGGTAATAGTCTGAAACAATATGGACAAATTTTTTGTCTAATAACAAAAGATTGCAGAAATGCACTCAAATTTTAAGATGTCGGAGACGGTGCCGTGACATAAGGTCAAGTGACATAAGGTCAAATTCTAAAATTCGCGCGAATTTTTAATGTATTACTTCTCAAATTCTCAAAAACAAAATCATCGCGGGGTAAAGGGAATTCACCGTTTTCTCCGCAAAATTCGGGCGAATTTTTAAACTATTAGGCTACGTTTATGGCGAAGAGTATTCGCGTCGCGCGACGCGGTAAGATTCGTTGCAAGCGATCAGTTACATGCGTACATATGGAGGTGTCTATGGCGCGGTGATTTAAGCAAAAAACGAATTGAGCGACTGAAAGCGACTGCGAGCGATGAAAAAATGCAATCAAAATTTTTTAAATCAGTTTAGCGAATCGCTCGTTCGACATGGACGCATTCATTGACATTGTGCGTAAAAAGCAACATTTGTGGAATCTTCGGCATCCTGATTACCACAATAAAACTTTAATACGAGATTCTTGGACGGAAGTAGAAAAAAAATGCGGCTTGGAGGGTAAGTTAAGAAATTATTTTTATTTCATAAATGATTTCAAAAGATTATTTACTATGTACACACATTTGTATTATTACATTAAGGTTATTTAGCACATATAATTACATATTAATACAACGTTAGTTGACTGTTCATAAATATAATAATAAATTAAGAAATTCAAAACACGAGTGAAACTAAGCGAAATATGGTAGCTCTGCCATAAACACTCAATCGCCTGCGATTTAGCTGGTAGCGATGTCGCTTGCGATCGTGCGAAAAGCCATCGCGTCGAATACGCTTCGCCATAAACGTAGCATTACCTTCTCAAATTTTATAAAACAAAACGCTTTCGTGTTTTGGATTTCATATGTCAGTCTTTAAAATACATTTAAGACAATATATAGTACATCATTAAACAAGAATTTATATTATTGCTACGATTATTTCTCGTATTTTGTTTTGTTTTTATTTTTGTATTATTTGAAATAATGTCATGCTGTGTTGTGAACTATTTCTCACATGAATTAAATTTTTATTCGCATTTCTTCAAAATAAAAAGATGTGAAGCTATTGTAGATTTGTGGCTATTACGCCCTAAAATTTTGGGACTTTCACAATGGTGACTTGGCCACTTTTGAAAGCGACATATGGTAAGGCCAAATGTTAAAATTAGGTCTTATGTCACTTTCCGAAAGCGTCATAAGGCCAAATCTAAAAAAATTGACCTTATATCACGGCACCGCCGGAGACTTCAAACACAAATATTTGAAAAGCTCTTTAAAGTGCCAGGGCCTAGCTTCTCGCAACCACTCATGTTGTGTGCGTTATATTTTTCACACGAATGGAAGGGACCTACAGTTTAATGCCGATTCCGAACGGCGATTTGAGAAGCTTTTTCATGACAACAATACTCTCGGATGTTTGTCAGACGCTCGCGTGAGGTGGGACCGTGAAAAAACTTGTTGGTGTTTTCTGGGATTCGAACTTGGAACCTCATGCGTAGTGATCCGACACACTAACCACTTATGCCACGACGCCCAGACTTCGAAAATCTAAATATACGGATATAGAACTTCCAATGGAGGTTGATAGAGTTAGTGGTTACCATGGTCCGTACTACCGGATATTTACTACTATTTCCAAAAAGTTGGTAGAATCTTCGATGGACACAGATGAATGTAAGTTATATATAATTATGTAGTAGTCTGAATAATTCTATAAACGAACATTACTTGTACTTGCATGTATGCATAGTGCCTCAAAGCAGCAATAATAAAACACCCATTACAATTGAAAATAATCCAGCACATCCAATACAATGTCGGTTGATTTTAACACCAAATGTTTCTTTTGTAATTATATTATGAAATATTCAATGGGAATTAAAGAAAAGCTAATGTGTGGCCGAAGATATACCTTGGAACACTTCGTGTGCAAAGTTCATGCTCATTCTTGGGAACATTGAGTGAACTGAGGGAAGTTAAAAATCAAAAGACGAAAAAAGCTCCGGATTACGACTTGATAACCGCGCAGGTGTTCAAGGAATTGCCGAATAAATCTCTTATCAAACTGCTCTATTTGATCAACGCTTAGTTCAGATTGCTCTACGTTCCAAGACAGTGGAAAGTCGCCGAGATTATTATGGTCCCCAAAACCAGGCAAACCTCGGAATGAGAAGAAATCATATCAGTATTTCCCTGTTGCCGGTTATGTCAAAAATATTCGAAAAACTACTTTCCAAACGACGAAAGACATCTCATTCCTGACCATCAGTTTGGATTTAGAATCAAACATTCTACAATCGACCAAATCCACAAAATAACTGACGTGATTGAGAAAGCCCTCGAAGAAAAAAAGATTTATTGTGGTGTATTTCTTGACGTCTCACAAGCTTTCAATAAGGTTTGGCACGAAGGCTAAATTGCAACTAATATTGGCACGGCAACACTTTCTAATGTTGCCATCGTACCTCATCGACAGACTCTTTCGTGTTAAGCACGGAAATGATTACTCTGACTTCAAGGAGATTGCGGCAGGAATCCCACAAGGAAGTGTCCTTGGACCAATTCTATATGCACTCTACACGCGTGATATCCCACAGGAAAGAAATTGCGTCCTCGCCACGTTTGCGGACGATACGGCGATATTAACAACTGGCGATACTATTGAAGCAGCAACTAGAAAGCTTCAACATGCTATTAATAAAGTCCACGCTTGGACGAATTCTTGGCCTATTGTGCTAAAAGAAAGCAAATCTACTCACGTCAACTTTACCCACAAAAAAGATAGATAGAAAGATGGATAGATTGCCTGTATATCTAAACTCGGCTAAAATACCGTACGCAAACGAAGCAAAATATTTAGGAGTAAGAGACGCGAAGAGATTGAAAGCAAATACCGACAAATGTACTGGCTACTCGGAAAACATTCGAAGTTGAGCCTACATAACAAACTGCTTATCTATAAGCAGGTGCAAAAGCCAGTGTGGAAGTATGGTATACAACCATGGGGTTGTATCAGGAAAAGCAATAGAAACATCATGCAAACCTTTGAAAATAAAGTTCTTAGAACGATCGTTAACGCACCGTGGTATGTACGTAACGAAGATATTCATTAGGATCTGGGAATTCCCAGCGTCGTCGAAGAGATAACAAAATTTGCGTATAAACACAAAGATCGCGTTCACGGCCATTGTAACCGTACCGTCATTCAACGACTTGACATGAACAATTCAATTCGTGGTGTGCAAAGGACAAAACCTTTTGACCTCGCGTCATAGTACATGCTGGTCGTGAAAAAGGCACGAACTTTCTTGGAATTTAACCTGTCTAAAGTGCTACATTTCTTTTTAATTACGTACGGACGTCTTTTTCCCAAAATCACGAGTCTTGTTAGCGAAAATAAAACAGCTGTATAAGCGTCTGCTTAATTGTATTATAGTATTAATTTTGAGGAGAGGTGTTTTTTTAGTGAATAAAAATCTCACACTACCATAAGCACGCGCGGTCGGCCCATGCGGTGTATCAAAATTGGCAAGCTGCATGGAAGACGATTAAGGCTAGGGCCACGCACTGAGCGACTGAGCGATGAGCGATTGAGCGACGAGCACCTGAGCGACGCAAAAAAATTAAAACATGGAATCGTAGGGGTGTGGCCACGTAGTTGCTAAGCGATGAGCGATTTTTCTGAGCGACAGAGCGACATCGCTCTGAATTCAATTTTGTTCTAATTTCGTAGTTCATCGCTCAGCGATAAAGTGAAAATGGAGCAAATAAACTTGAAAATTTTGATTTCAGCTATCCAAAGCCGGCAGGTTTTATGGTAGGACGACCATAAAGACTTTAAAAATAAAAATACTACAAATAAGCAGTGGAATGAAGTGGGAAAAATTTGTAATTGTTCAGGTAATTTATAGGATGTAGACCAAATCTTCTTTTTTTTGACCGTATAAACAATCGATAAATATGGGCACGACTTTCCAGTAAAAGACTACGACGTACAGGACTCGACAACGACATTTTCACTACTAATCGCTCGAGCGACGTCGCTCAGTAAAAGGCCACTCGTCGCTCAGACTTGTCGCTCTATCGCTCGTCGCTCATCGCTCAATCGCTCAGTCGCTCAGTGCGTGGCCCTAGCCTTACTGAAATGTCATATGACATGTCTTGCTAAATTTCTTCAGGAAACCAATAAATTACAAAAAAAAAATGCGGCGAAAAATTCAGGATACAGATATGCATACAAGTCTGCCCTTTCAACTGTCTACGCCCTTGTGGAAGAGCACATTATAAAATCAAAAGAAATGCATCTATTCGATGATATTGTTACTTTGTACCAACAAGAATTATGTGAAAAGATCAGTCAATTACTTATTCTAAAGTCTATTTGAAAAGGGAGCTACTGACCATATACAGGAAAAGGATTGTTGTTAGCGTCTCGTGCTACGGAATAACTTTAATTGCAGTAACTGTCGATGTAATTTTAGCTGTAAGAAATTACTGAAAATAACTGTGCCAAAAAATACTGTAGATAATAAAACACAACCGAATTTGATAACTTGTAAATGGACAGTAGTTTTATTCTGCTATTTCATTTCCTTTTATGTATATACATAATGTAGCAAATAGCTTCTCAGCTGTCAAAAACATTCTTGCAGTTGTGGGGGAGTGGGTGCATTCAACCCCTGCACTGTCTCTCATGGCGACGTCATTGGAGACCTGGATCTCTTCTACCCTGTTCCCAATGGACGTCTCCCATCTTGAAGACGATGATAGATGGAATCAGTCCATGCATATATCTTTAAGCCCTTCTGCTCGATGATGTGCGCAACTCAGTGCAGCAGTTTAGCCAGCATCACGGCACCATATAGTTCTAATCGGGGAAGACTTTTTGGTACCACAGGTGCAACCTTTGACTTGGCGACGAGAAGATGCGTGTGAACTTTATCTTTTTCGTCCTCTACCCGTAGATATACTGCTGCTCCATACGCCTTTGCTGATGCGTCGCTGAATCCACGCAGTTCGATCCGATTTGACCTATCAGCTGTCTGAACCTACCTTGATAGACGTACGAGTATATCGTTTATGACCCCTAATTCAGCGTAAAATGTAGTCCACTGTTCTAGGATATCGGAATCAAAGGGATCATCCCACGATATTTTGTGGGTCGAGAGCAGCTGCGTGACATGTTTCGCCTTAAGGATACAAGGCGATCTCCATCCCATGGGGTTAAATAAACGTGCTATCGTCGACAGTATGAACCTCTTCGTTGACTGTGGGCTGCTTGGAGGAGTGCAGCGGAAAGAGAATGATCGACCACAGGAAGCCAATGGATGCCTACCGTCTTGACTCTTTCCGAGCTTTCGGAAGGCAGTGAGAATATTAGCTCACGGTCTTGGTCGGAAATCCCTTGAGCAGTTCCACTGCGTTAGAGGTCCACTTCCAATAGTTCAAACCATCTGTTTCTAAAGCTACCTTAACCTCCTCTCTTTTCCTTTCCGCTTCAGCTATCGTGTCTGTTCCAGAAATGAGATCGTCTGCGTACATTTCTTCCCGAATCATTTTTGTAGGCCTAGGATATTGAGCCTCTGTATCATCAGATAGTCTTTTGAGTGTCCGGGTTGCCAAATATGGAGCAGATGCTGTACCGAACGTCACAGTTTTAAGGCGGTATATTTTTAATGACTCACTTGGCAATTTGCGGCAAAAAATCAGCTGGTACCTTGAATCCTGTTCCGTAATCCATATTTACCGGTAAATTTTTTCGATATCGGCTGTGAACGTAAAGCGATCAAACTTCCACCGTAAAATAATATCTGTTACATTATGTTGGAGTCTGGGTCCTATAATCAGCTGGTCATTTAGGGGAACTCCATCGCGGCAGGAAAACATGCCCAGTGTCTGTTACGAAACTCCCCTTGACTTCAATCATATTGTAGCAAAAATCGCCGATTATGCCGAGAACTTCCAATGTGTGGGCGGAAGCAGGAGGGAAAAAAACGCAATTACTCTAGTTCTCGAGAGGGAGAACTTTTTCTTTATTTGAATGAGTTATTGTACAAGAGAAAAAAACTGGTACAATTATTTATTTTTATTTAATAACTGCGCGTCTCTGGTGATCGCTGTCACTGCTGCCAACAACGAACTCAAACCTTGTTTCTGCCTACCTTCTTTTATATTTGGCTCCGGCTTTCCAGGTGAATTTCCAAATTTCCACTTCGCCGCTGGAACTTTGTTGTCTGGTAATTTCTAGTGTCCTCGCGTTGAATGATTCTGGATTTTTCGCGATGTTTCTCTTCGCTGATGTGTTTCTGTGGTTATCTTTATTCGGTAGTTTATTCCACCTGCGTAACATTGCCCCCACTCAAAGCTCCTGCTGAGTCCCAGCATGCCTTATGAAAGGGGCTAGACGGTCGACATGCACCACCTTCGGCTTTCTACTGCCAGTGACTTGGATGCGGTAAACCTGATCTGATAGGCGTTTACTTATCCGAACCGGGCCTTGACAATCGCTTTGTAGTTTCGGGGAGAAAACTTTCCGACCCTTGGGGTTATAAAACCATGCCTCGTCGCCTGGGTTGAACGTCACTGAGTGTTTCTTGAGATCATATCGGCTTTTCATGGCATCCGCTGTTAGATGCAGGTTCCTCTGGACGAGTTGGTGTATCTGCTGTAGGCTTTGCTTAAGCTTCAAAGCATATTGGTGGGCTGAAAGTTCTCCGGGTGACGGCCGGCGGTCCGAAAGCCAAGTCCGACGGTAGCTTCACTTCCCGGCCTAGGATTAAAAGCGATGGGGAAAAGCCAGCAGCTTCATGTTCGGCTGAGCGGTAAGCCATCAGCGCTAGTTGGAGGTGGCGGTCCCAATCCGTTTTATGACGATCGACGTATTTCGCTAGGTAGTCCAGCAGTGTCCGATTAAATCGTACCACCATGCCGTCAGACTGCGGATGTAAAGGTGTTGTTCTCGTCTCCTCAATTCCTAAAACTTTCATGGCTGCCTGGAAGACTTACTTACTTATTTAGATGGCGCTACGGTCCGGGGTGGACCTGGGCCTCAACCAACAAACCTCTCCAGCCAGCACGATTACGAGCCAGCTGCCTCCAGTTGCGCACGCCAAGTTGGTTGAGGTCCCCCTCCACTTGCTTGCGCCACCTACCGTGACGTCGTCCTCTACTGCGTGGTCCATCCGGGGTGAATCCGAAGACTTTCTTAGCGGGAACGTTGGGCTTCATCCGCTCTACATGACCCAGCCATCTTAGTCGCTGTATGTGAGCTCTTCTGGCTAAGTCGATGTCCTTGTACAGGCCGTATAGCTCGGCATTGTACCTTCTCCTCCACTCACCGTCTATGCAGACGGGACCAAAGATTACTCGAAGAAATTTTCTCTCGAAATAACCAAGGGCATCCTCACCCGGTTTTGTCAAAGCCCATGCCTCTGCGCCATACAGTAGGACTGGGATGATTAGAGTCTTATAAAGAGTTACCTTAGTAGTTCGAGATGGGGCTTTGCTACTCAATTGCCGTTTTAGCCCATAGAAACAACGATTGGCAAGAGTAATTCTTCGTGTGATCTCCCTACTGATATCATTTGCGGAGTTCACCATAGAGCCTAGATAGACAAAATCCTTTACTACCTCAAAATTGTATCTGTCTATTGTGAGGTTCTGTCCAAGACACCGATGTTGGGTGTCCTTTTTTGTAGACAGCATATATTTTGTTTTGCTTTCATTGACCCGTAGACCCATCTTTGCTGCCTCGATCTCAATACACGTAAATGCCACATTGACTGGCCGCTGAGTTCTTCCGATTATGTCAATGTCATCGGCATAAGCGATTAGTTGTACAGACTTGTTAAAGATTGTACCTCCGGTGTTGGCTTGTGAGTTTCGTACAATTCTCTCAATTACTATGTTAAAGAGATCGCATGATAGCGCGTCACCTTGTCTAAGACCTTTCCTGACATCAAATGGTTCAGTGATGTTCTTACCGACTTCGATGGAGCAGCGAGAGTTCTCCATCATCATTGTGCACAAACGGACGGGCTTGGCATGGATGCCAAGACTAGACATGGCTCTGTATAACTCGTCTCTATACACGCTATCATAGGCAACTTTGAAATCGATGAAGAGGTGGTGCGTATCGATTTTATATTCATGGACTTTTTCCAAGATCTGCCGAAGTGTGAATATTTGGTCAATGGTGGACTTTCCCGGCCTGAAACCGCACCGATAAGGACCTATCAGGTTTTTGACGATCGGTTTTAGGCGTTCGCATAATACGGCAGACAGGATCTTATATGCGATGTTGAGGAGACTTATACCTCTGTAATTGGCGCAGTTCAGAGGGTCTCCTTTTTTCAGGATCGGGCAAACGACGCTGAGGTTCCATTCATCGGGCATACTTTCGTCCGACCAGATTTTACAGATGAGCTTGTGCATGCTCCTTAACAACTCATCTCCTCCTGCCTTGAAAAGTTCAGCGGCAAGGCCGTCGGCTCCAGCAGCTTTGTTGGATTTGAGTTTAGATATCGCTATCCTCACTTCATTCTGATCGGGTTGACGAGAATCTTGACTGCCATCGTCACTGTTGAATGGCTCATTCTGCCTGACAGCGGAATATTGGTCATCATCGCCGTTTAACAGTCTGGAGAAGTGTTCCTTCCATATCCTCAGCACCGACTGCGATTCCACTACTATGTTACCATTTTCGTCCCTGCAGGCTTCTGTTCTGGCTTTGAAACCCTGGCATGTTCTTTTTACCCTTTAGTAAAATTTTCGAACATTATTCCTGCAATAAAGTCTCTCAATCTCCTCGATAGATGCTCATTTTTCTTCTTTTTGAGAAGTCGATGTTCCTCTTTTCTCCTGCGCACGTAGAGCTCGTACGCAGCTCTAGTCCTTCTATGCAGCGCCGCTTTATACGCCTCTCGTTTTGCTGCATGTGCTTGCCGGCATTCCTCATCAAACCAGGGGTTTCGTTGTGGTGGCCGAGAGAAACCCAGTACATCAGAGGCGGCATCTCTGATGCCTTGCTGGCAGCGCTGCCACTGGTCTTCCGCATTTGCTGATGTCGGCATAGGACTTAGATTAAGATTAGAAGAAACTCGATTGGCAAAGGTTCTGGCGGTCTCTTGCGATTGTAGCCGCCCGACGTCAAATTTCCTCACAGTATTTCATTGATTTCGCTCTGTTCTGGATATCCGCATCCGTACCTTGGCTACAACTAGGTAGTGATCCGAGTCCACGTTGGTCCGGACACCCAGAATACTGGAAGAGTGCCTTGTGTCGATCGCAATGTGATCGGTTTGGTTGACAGTTTTTCGATCAAAGGAGAGCCATGTTCCTTTGTGAATGTCGAGACGTGGGAACCGCGTACTAGCTACGACAAAGTTTCGCCCCGCTGCAAATTCGATTAGCCTGAGTCCGTTGTCGGATGTGATGTCGTGCAGGCTGTGCTTTCCCACCACGCTACTAAAGACGGCCTCTCTTCCGAGCTTTACGTTGAAATCACCTAGGATAATTTTAACGTCGTGGCTAGGGCATTGCTCATACGTCTTGTCCAAGAGCTGGTAGAAGTCATCCTTTGTCGCGTCGTCCTTCTCCTCATGAGGGGCGTGAAGCATACTAGGCTAATGTTGGCAAATTTAGCCTTGATACGGATAGTTATAAGGCGCTCGTTCACATGCCGGAAACTCAAGACTTCTTGCCTAAGTCTGCCTTCAATGACAAATCCGCACCCGAATAGACGCTGTCGTTTTTGTCTGTAGCAATCGCCGTAGTAGATGTTGCAGTTTTTCATACTCTTTTGCCCGGCCCGGTTTTTTACGTGGTAGGGAAGTTGACCCGACGGCACAACCCCCAACCTGGAGGACGAGGCCTGGAAGACTTCGGATTCAAAATTGCGACCTTGATCTGAGGGAATGATCTGGGGAACCCCAAACCGGGAAAATACTTGGTCCTCCAGGGGTTGTAGTACGACTTCGGCTGTCTGGTTGGGGATGGCAAAGCACTCGGGCCACTTTGTGAAGTAGTTCATAACCACTGCCATGTACCGATTTCTGTCCAATGTGCGTGGCAAAGGTCTAAGGATATCGATAGCTATTCTCTCGAACGGACATTCGGGACGACTTGGCTGCAATCCACCTCGAGTTCGCTGGCTGGGACCTCGCCGGGCGGCGCATGTTTGACAAGCAAGACACCACACCTTTACGTCCACTGTGCGTTCGATCCAGAAGTAGCGAGTTATGATTTTTGACAGTGTTTTCTTTTGGCTAAAATGGCCACCACTAGGTCTGTCGTGTAGGGAGGTCAGTATCTCTGGTACGCATGCTCTTGGAACTACGGGTAGGAGTTTAATGAGATCTGGTTTCTCTTCCCACACCCTAAGTTGGTCGTATAGGGCCCAATACGGTTTTATATCTTCGCACTCACCGATGATCTCTGCCTTTCCGGGCCGCCCGTCGATTTTTTTCCATTGGATAATCCGAGCTAGCACTGGGTCCTTTTTCTGTTCCTCTTCTAGAGTACCAGCTACTGACGTCACGTGAGCGTGCTGCAAGGCCTCAGCCTCAAGTTGTTCGGCTCTTGTGCAATGTTTACAATCGTCGCAAGCCCCCCTGGAGAGTGAATCCGCATTGCCATGCCGAGGGCCCGGACGATGTTGGATGTCGAAGCTGTACTGCTGAAGGCATTCGAACCATCTCGCCATTTGTCCCTCAGGGTGTTTGAAATTGCACAACCACCGCAACGATCGATGCATGATCTGTCCGCAGTGTAAATCGGCGACCGAACAGATAGTGGTGGAAGTGGTGAGTAGCGAGTACGGCGGCTAGAAGTTCTCTCCTCGTGACGTAGTACTTTCTCTCCGCGTTGTTTAAAGTCTTGCTAAAGTATTCGAGAACAGCTTCTGCGTCACCTTGACGTTGACTCAATACAGCTCCAATACCAACATTCGATGCGTCGGTGTCCACAATAAATTCATCGGTAGGGGTAAGGAAAGCGAGTATGGGGGCGGTGGTCAACTTCCTTTTGACCTCTTTAAACGCAGCCTCACAGGAGTCACTCCAAGTAAAGCGCCAACGCTCTTCCGTCAACTCGGACAGGGGCTTGGCCATAGTGGAAAATCCTTCTATGAATCGGCGGTAATACGAGCACAGACCCAGGAAGCTCCGAACTTGGTTCTTATTCTCCGGTGTCGGCCATTGCTGGAGAGCTTGCACCTTCTCAGGGTCGGTAACCAGACCGTCTTCAGAGACGATGTGGCCTAAATAGCGGACGCTTCGTCGAAGAAAATGGCACTTACCGGGGCTCAGCATAAGGTTGGCTGCACGTAGTCGCTGGAAGACCGCTTCTAGATTCGGCAGATGGTCGTCGAAGGTTTGGGCGTATACAATGATGTCATCTAAATAAATCAAGGCCGTTTGCCAAGACATCCCTCGGAATACCGCACCCATCAGGCGTTCAAACGTCGCCGGGCACTGCAGAGTCCAAACGGCATCACGTTGAGCTGCCATAAGCCTGTACCGGTTGAAAAGGCCGTTTTCCCCTTATCCTTTGCGTCCATTTCCACTTGCCAGTATCCGCTTTGGAGGTCCATCAAAGTCGAAGGGGATGCCTCTTACCACGAATCTCTAGACTCAACTCCACAAAATTGAGGCCCAGGATGGCTGGCACACTTTGGCTGGTGACGGCGAAAGATTGGCAGTACTGGTGGTGGTTTAGCACCAGTTGCACTTGAGCGGTCCCTCTAGTCCAGAGTGTTCCTCCAGAGATACCCTCCATGCGAATCGGGGGTCCTGTGATAGGCGTTTTCGCGGCGAGATGTTTCTCGCTGATGATGGATACGTCGGCTCCAGAGTCGATAAGAAAGCTGTGCTTTCTACCTGCGATATAGCCGTCCACAATGAAAGCCCAACGCCGACTGTTGCTCCTACAAAGCTTCGCCTTGTCTCTGTTGTTGTGTGTGCTGAGGATGGCTTAACAAAGCTAGGGCTGTCTACGTCTGGTGGTGTTTTGGTTGAAGCAATTTTCTTAGTAGCTGCTGATGGTTGCTTCGGAACATTGGCAGCATCTAGTTTTCCGCCTGATTTCACGTGGTTGGATTGAAGCACGTCGGAACCTGTTTTTGTCTGTTTCCGCTTCGCTGTCTGCTAAGGCCGAAAACACATTGCGATGGCCCTTGCGATCCAATCTGGATGTTATATCCCGAGCAATACGTAGCGCTTCTTGGAGGTCGCGCGGACGTCTAACAGCGACCAGATTCTGAATTTGCTCATCCTTGATTCCGTCGATGAATTGGCTAAGCACGATCTCTTCCACTACTTTCTCCGCGCCTTCTGGAAACGCCGCCATCGCTAATCGTTGCAACTGAATTGCAAACTCCGCCAAAGATTCCTTAGGGAGCTCAAGACGGCTACGGAGTAGGGTGTAACTGGTGTGGTCGTCTAAGCTATACCTCTGTCGAAGTAACCCTCGCAGCACTTCATAGGCAATGGGCTTTCCTCGAGGCATGGCGCTTAGTACCGATAGTGCCCCTCCTCGTAGCTGCATGGCTAGTCCGTGTGCCTTTTCTGTCCCGGTCCGTCCATGAAAATTGGCAACTAGCTCGAACTGCGTCTCGTACGGTTGGACCACGCCGGGGTTGAAGCTCCTTGACGGAACTGCTGTTGGAAGTAGCTCTGGTAGCGGCCAGGGTTAAGGAACTGGGTTTTGACTTACAGTTATCGGTGGGCGCTGGGCATTGTAGCTATTTCCGCCTAAGGTGAGAACGTAATCTGCCCTGGCCTGCTGACCATCGTCTACTCCTGTTCTCTGCGTTGCTGGTGGTGTTTCTTGTGGTAGCAAATGAGCAACTGGGTTGGTCACTGCCGGGCGAATCTCTACCTGACTTCGCTGACGATAATCCTGCTCTTCCGCTTGGTTACGGTTTTCCGAGGGCGATAGAGATGTTGCGCCTTGGCCGACGTAGCTGCTTATCCGGGTTCGTTGATGATCGTCTCCCGTAACTCGCCGAATTGGTGATTCTTGTTGCCCCCTGTTAACCATTCGATCGGGCTTCGGTTGAAAACTCTCTTCTCGACTTCGCTGGCAGGGGTCCCGTTCTTCCATCTGCCTCCCTATCCACGTTTCTCCAGACGCTGAAGTTCCTGTTGGGCACGGCCGAAGCATTAGGCATCCTGTGTCTAAGGTCCGTCGTGGGCCACTGTTTTCTTCGGTAGCATGCGTTTCACAGGTTCCGACTTGTGAGACGGGAGCCGGGGGTTCGGCCTGATTCCTAGAGTTGCTGTCACTCTGAGTAGAAAGGCACGGGGTTGAAGCCTGGTTTTCCACTAACGTTGCTCGGGGTGATGAGTGTGAAGGTACCGCCAAAGCGGAAGCCGCGTTGTTCACGGTTTTCTCTAGCCCCTAGAATTTCCTTTGAAGATTGGTTTGGCGATCATTCATTTCGATCCGCCATTCCGTCATTTTCCTTTCCCAAAACTGGGTATGGTTCAGGGTATACTCCTGAAGTATAGTTCTAAGTTCGTCGGCGTTCACGTCTATATTTGTTGTGAGAACTATGTCTAATTCTGTCCACACAAACTCCACACCTGACACCAATGTAGCAAAAATCGCCGATTATGCCGAGAAATTCCAATGTGTGGGCGGAAGCAGGAGGGGAAAAAAACGCAATTACTCTAGTTCTCGAGAGGGAGAACTTTTTCTTTATTTGAATGAGTTATTGTACAAGAGAAAAAATCTGGTACAATTATTTATTTTTATTTAATAACTGCGCGTCTCTGGTGATCGCTGTCGCTGCTGCCAACAACGAACTCAAACCTTGGTTTCTGCCTACCTTCTTTTATATTTGGCTCCGGCTTTCTAGGTGAATTTCCAAATTTCCACATCGCCGCTGGAATTTTGTTGTCAAAAGTCTGGCAATTTCTAGTGTCCTCGCGTTGAATGATTCTGGATTTTTAGCGATGTTCCTCTTCGCTGATGTATTTCTGTTGTTATCTTTATTCGGTAGTTTATTCCACCTGCGCAACAATATGACCGGGCTGCTTGTACTCCTCTATGCATGCGGTGTACTGCTCACATAAGTGTGGGTTTGCCGCCAGCTGTCTCTCGAGTCCCTTAAAATGATGTAGAGCACCTTTCTGTGACCTACCTAGGACCGGGTGCGCGTAAACCTTAAAGGGCAGTGCCATTTTATAACGCCCATCATCCATGCGTTGCACGTTTTCGTTGAAGTTCTCCTCACAGGCAATGTCTTCGATAGTTCCAGCATCCTCAGACGGCAAATCTTCCAGTTCACAGATCTTACGGAGTTGTGCGTGAATATCTCCTGTTTGGAAGAAAGCCTTGATAGGTTGTGGTTCCACTGGTGCTCTTCCGAACAAGATCAGACAAAGTCTTGTCTACTGGAGGATAGACATGGCCTTTTATGGAGACCGAATCACATCCGGGACCAATACCATATATCCGCGAGAATATCGCTACCAAGCAACAGGTCAACTTTGGCTGGCTTGCGGAAGTCTGGATCCGCCAACACCAAACCCTCAAGATGCTTCCATTTTCCGACGGATGGAGTTCGGGCCGGGAGATGCCCCGCCAGTGACTTGAAGACGAAAGCCTTCGAAGTTGCCATTAAAGCCGAATGCTGCAAAGATATTTCAACGTCGACTCTTTTTCAGGTGCCACTGCTGACCATCCCTAGCCCGGATACTTCAACGTACGTGGATGTGGCCTCAAGCGGAGCAGTTGCACGGCTGACTCTGTGATGAAGGTAGCTTCAGAACCCGAATCCAGCAGAGCCCGAGGCGGAAACATCTCGCCTGACGAAGTCCTGACGTTGACTACGGCTGTTGCCAATAAAACTTGCGTGTTGGTTTTCGGTATGGAGTGAAAAGCGTTGACCGCTGAACTGGTTGACGGCTGCTATTCTTGAGGCAGCTGAAAATTCGGAGCGTTGGCGTTCATTCTAGAGGCTAAAAAATTATTGTGGATGTTAGGACTATGTGTCAGAGAACGTGAGTGTAGAAGTTTTTTTGCCGAGAGTAGGTGAAAAATCTTCTAAAGACACCATAAGGCCCGACCGAGCGTGCTTATGGTAGTGTGAGATTTTTACTCACTAAAAAAACACCTCTCTTTAAAAGTAATACTAGAACTAAGCCGACGCTTATCCAGCAGTTTTATTTTCGCTTACGATACACGTGATTTTTGGAAAAAAAAACAAATGTTCGTACGAAGTTAAAAGAAATGTAGAACTATAGGCAGGTTAAATTCAGATAGTTCCTGCCTTTTTCGCGACCGGCATATACTATGACGCGCGGTCAAAAGGTTTTTTCCTTTGCAGACGACGAATTGAATTATTCGCGTCAAGTAGTTGAATGACGGTACGGTTACAATGGCCGTGAACACGAACTTTGTGTTTACGCGCAAATTTTCTTATCTCTTCGACGACGCTGGGAATTCCCAGATCTCGATGAATATCTTCCTTACGTACATACCACGGTGCGTTCACGATCGTTCTGAGAACTTTATTTTCAAAAGTCTGTATGACGTTTCTATTGCTTTTCTTGGTACAACCCCGTAGTTGTATACCATACGTCCACACAGGCTTTAACACTTGCTTATAGATAAGCAGTTTGTTATGTAGGCTCAACTTCGAATGTTTTCCGAGTAGCCAGTACATTTGTCGGTATTTGTTTTCTAGCTCGTCGCTTTTCTTTTTTACGTGTGATTTCCATTTAAGCTTAACATCTAGAGTCATTCCTAGATATTTTGCTTCGTTTGCGTACGGTATTTTAGCCGAGTTTAGATATAGAGGTAATCTATCCACTTTTTTATAGGTAAAGTTGACGTGAGTAGATTTGCTTTCGTTTAGCACAATAGGCCAAGAATTCGTCCAAGCGTGGACTTTATTAATAGCATGTTGCAGCTTTCCAGTTGCTGCTTCAATAGTTTCGCCCGTGGTCAATATCGCCGTATCGTCCGCAAACGTGGCGACGACGCAGTTTCTTTCCTGCGGGATATCACGCGTGTAGAGTACATATAGAAGCGGGCTAAGGACACTTCCTTGTGGAACTCCGGCCGCAATCTCCTTGAAGTCAGAGTAATCATTTCCGTGCTTAACACGAAAGAGTCTCTCGGTGAGATACGATCGTAAGGTTAGAAAGAGTTGCCGTGGCAGTAGTCGTTGCAATTTATACTCCAAGCCTTCGTGCCAAACCTTATCGAAAGCTTGTGAGGCGTCAAGAAAAAGCTTTCTCAATCACGTCAGTTATTTTGTGGACTTGGTCAATTGTAGAATGTTTAATTCTAAATCCAAACTGATGGTCAGGAATGAGACGTCTTTCGTCGATTACGGGCTGTAGACGTTTGGAAGGAAGTTTTTCAAATATTTTTGAGATAACCGGCAATAGGGAAATAGGCGGTTTGCCTGGTTTCGGGACCATTATAATCTCGGCGACTTTCCATTGCCTCGGAACATAAAGCAATCTGAACGAAGCGTTGATCCAATATAGCAGTTTGATAATAGCTTTATTCGGCAATTCCTTGACTACCTGCGCCGTTATCAAGTCGTAACCCGGAGCTTTTTTTGTCTTTAAATTTTTAATCACTTCCCTCAGTTCAATCAATGCAACTTTTTTTACTTTAAAATTGTCCGATGTCGTGACTGGTTAGTCAGGCGTTAACGAAGGGCCGTCGAACGGCTTAAACGTTTCTTCTAAGTGCAAAGCAAAAAGTTCTGCCTTTTCTTTGTCGCTTTTGGCCCAGTTTCCATCGATTTTCCGAATTGGTGGTGCTTGCATTTGAGGTTTCCGGATGCCTTTTAGCGCTTTCCAAAACGAATAATTTGATTCTCTTTCACCGGAGAGATTTTCAAGGTAGGTCGCTATCTTTTTGCTTTTAAATTCGCGAATACTATCTCTAAGCCGATTGCATAGTCGTTAAGGACCGTTTTATGCTGCGGTGCACGAGTGATTTGCCATTTCTTTCGTGCTTTTCGTTTCTCCCTCACCAGTTCAGTGATTTCTCTGGGATACTTTTCGTTGCGGTCGATCTTATAGCTTCTAGAAGGAGTTTTTCTCCATGCCGCTCTTTGAAGTGCTTCCACGAAACGATCAATTTCGTCCTCTAGTTCTCAAGGTGTTCTAAGTGATACATTTAAGGCGATATTTGTTTCGCAATCATTTCTAAAGCCCTCCCAGTTTGTTCTATTGCTAGTGAGTCTTGGAGGTCCTTTTTCTTGATCAGCGCTTCTCCAAGTAATAAAATTACCGGCAAGTGGTCAGAAGAGAGATCAAAACATTCTTTGACTGTAATAAACTTCTCGTAAATGCCTTTTGTAACAAAAAAATCGATAAGATCGGGAATTTTTTGTGAGTCAGTTGGCCAATAGGTCGGTTTTCCTGTCGAATAAAAACAACAACCGAATTCATATGCCACTTCGTAGAGAATTTTTCCTTTAGAAGATGTACATCTTGAACCCAAGAAGGTTTTCTTCGCGTTGAAATCTCCACCAATAAGGAAATTTGAGCCAAGGTCATTGAAGACACGAAAGTAGTCATCTTTTTCTAGTAAGCATCGCGACGGACAGTAAACAGATGCTATATTGTAGCTCAGGTGTTTATTTTTAACCCTTACCGCGCACAACTAAAGTTTTTCCAGCTCCATACTTATATCCACCCAGTTTTCGATGTTAGTTTTAATGAATAAGGACGAACCGCCCCGCGCTCTATCAGAAGAATGATAGGCGTGATAACCAGCGCAGCCTCTTATCTTTATTTGCGACTCCCTTGTTAGATGGGTTTCGCAGATCAAACATGTGTCGATATTTTCTCTTATTAGAAACATTTCTAACTCGTTAAATTTTTGTAAGAGTCCATTTGCATTCCATGTTACTATTTTAAGCAAAGCGTCCATATTTACTTAGATTTAGATATAAGGTTAGCCATACAAAAGCTTTCGACGTTACTAAGACGTTCAAGAATCCGTTTGTTTACTTCACATTGTTCCTCGAACTTAGCGTAGATGCAGTTCAGAATTTCATTCAACGGATCAGAGGGTGGGCCGTCGTTTCGTTTGGTTGCTTTGACTGCAGCCTGAGAATACGTCAGACGTACGGGGTTCGCTGGCTTATCCGAGGTTATTTTTCGTTTAGCCTTTTTAGTGGACGACTTTGACGTACGTTTAATCGGCTCAGAAGGCTGGTTGTAAGAGTCTGCCCTGCTGATTCGAGCGTCCTTTCAGTCGGCTTAGTAGTTTGAACAATTGATTTACGAGCCCGCTCAGTCTGCTTAGCAATACGTACTATCGACTTAGGAGCCCGATCGACTGATTTTGTTCCCCGTACGATCGGAGTTGTAGATTTTTTTCGTCGCATCTGTAGTTCCTTAGCGACTTCGCAACCGCGATAATTTGCTGGGTGCCTTCCTTTGCAGTTAACGCAATTTGCTTTTTCATTTTTGCTCAAACTGCAATTTTCCGAAGAGTGTTTTCCAGCGCACTTAACTTAACGCACTTCCGACAGTGCGCCTGTCTATGGTTAAACTCTTGGCAACGCCTACATTGAGGGATGGTCTTCGTGTTGACACGTAGCGGCTCAATTTTAATGACCATACTCATGATTGTACGAATGTTATATATCTTTTCCTGGCTCTCCGTTTTATCGAATGACAGCACAAAAAGCGGAAGTTTACGTTTCACTATAGGTTCTTCTCCACGCTCGGGTCGTTTTCTCTCCTTTTTTAAAAGGTTCACGGCGTCGAGAATGTTATAACCTCTATAGCGTAAATCACCTATAACGTCGTCTTTAGCGCATGATGGATGAAGTCCTCTAGCTACGACCCTCAAGGGTCTCTCAGACTTGTTTTCGTAAGTATGCCATTGAATTTTTTCATTGTTAAACTTTTGAGATACAGCCCGATAGCCCTCAGCGTCATTAACCTTGATTTTCCATGCATCGTTTCGCAAGGAAGTTATTTTAAATTCAGTAGTAGTAGGGAATGGTGTTGCTGCTGCCAGTAATAACACCTACGAGTGTTTGGGCAATGTTCCGAAGAATGGCTGTATGCCAGGCAATTACTACACAGACCTAACCTACCTACACACTGACACCGATCTTGAATGCTGATCTTAGGAAAACGACCACACTTTCGGATCGCATGTTGATCATTGCTGCAAACCTGGTAGGCAAATGTGGCTGAGTTGGTCTGCGAGTGGAACTCGTCTCGCTGCGATATACTTCTCGAAGAGTCTGCTGATACTCGAACCTGATGGATGATAGCCTCTAAAGTACGGAACCTATTATTCAGAAATTGTTCGAATTCCGCAAACGTCGGCAGCTTCTTGGGGTCAGTTTTGGACCCCAGCTTCTCCTCCCAAAGCTGCTACGTTTTCGTTTGCCATTTCTGAAACAGGACAAAATTGAGGACCACACCCCAGTGCACAACAGGTACCTTTAAATTAGTCAAGCTGTGTACCGCATCTGTCATGTTTTCTCCATGACATACAGCAAATTGCATCGATAATCCAAGTAACAATCTATTATTTTTTTTCAAAAGTTGCTCGCTTCACTTCAGCATTTTTCGAATCATCCTCTGTTAGGAGAAGCTCTAACTGGGTAGTAGCCGATTCGATGGTTTTCTCCAGCATTGAAAAACGTCCCGCCCAGTAGTTTGAGGTAAGCTTACTTGGATCCGTTTTACTGAAGTTCACGAAGTCCTTCTCTAGCTGTTTCAGCGCACTCGACAACAACCCTTTACCCATTTCGTTGCGTATGTATTCGATATATCTATGCGTATTTGTACAAAAAGAAAGTAAGAAAAAGTTTTCCTCTTACTTGTAGGATGAGGTATTCGGTCCGAAATAACGTCCAATCAGGGATGATCAAACTTGGCGACTCGGGAATTTATCTGGAACACTTCATGTGATGGCTGGTGGTGATGCTGCTGCTGAGAATCGATAAGATTGCTATGGGTTTTCCTTACTTTTCGTTGAAAAAAGTGCCGAAATTCGATCGACGCAACGTAATTGCACCTTGCAGTTAGCACACACTATACACTCCAGGTTTTATCCTTAATTAACTGTTAGGAGCGCGCCCACTCTGTTTTTCTTTTTAACACACTCTTCGACTTTGAAAAAAAAAAAAAAATCGGCTTGATTGGACCAAATGTTAGCGTCTTGTACTACGGAATAACTTTAATTGCAGTAACTGTCGATGTAATTTTAGCTGTAAGAAAGTACTGAAAAGAACTGTGCCAAAAAATACTGTAGATAATAAAACACAACCGAATTTGATAACGTGTAAATGGACAATAGTTTTATTCTGCCATTTCACTTTTTTTTATGTACATACATAATGTAGTAATAGCTGTCAAATGCATTCTTGAAGTTGTGGGGGAGTGGGTGCATTCAACCCCTGCACTATCTCTCATGGTGACTCCAACAATTGTCATGAAAAAAATTCAGAAACAGTTTTGGTTGTTTTGGATGCAAATATGGCTGCCAAGAAAGTTTGCTATACTATGCACTTACACCTTTGAATTTGAAATCCGCGATAAGGTACTATTTATTATATAATTATGACATGTAATGTATAATTTATTTATAAATGTTTCTAAAACACCCTCACAATTGACGCCCGTGAGAGTGTTTTCTCGAGGGCTGAGGTTTAGCCTGGGGTGTTGTTGGTTGTTCGGGATATTTACCGTGGGGTCGGTATGTAGAACGACGTTCGGTGAGTTTCTGGTGCAGAACTCGGGTACTTGTGTGGAGGAGCAATGTTCGCGCATCCAACGCCGGAGTGATGATCGCCAGGACGGTGCAGATGAGGGGCGAAATGTAACGCTTCATTACATTCCCCCTCCACTTTCTCAGACGAGAACCTTCTCGTCGTAAGACATTCTTATTTCAATTAGGAATTCAAAAATTCTTTCATCTACCTAAACTAAAAGATCGGCTTATAATTATTTATATGAAAGCAAAGGCTTACAATAAACTTAACTATGACACTTCTATGCAATAGGAGTAAAATAATAATAATATAAAAAAAATTGTTAGCACTAACTATGATGACGGTTACTGCAGAACTTCAGGCGGTCGGGGCTGCGACCATCGTGATCGGATGTACTTTCGTAACGGTGGTGTCATTGGTGGCGACGGTGAGGGCAATACTTCACCTTTAGACCATAGCGGAAGTTTTGACGGTGTGGCCATGGTTAACGATGAGCTTATTGATGGTGACGGCTCGTTCCATGGCGTCGGCAATGGTATTAATAGTCCTGGTATAGTACTTGAAAATGGTAGCAGGATTGTTTCCTCGTCTGGCGGTGTTGAATACGGTGACGGTACGGTTTTTTCGTCAGGCGGTGTTGATGTAACATTTCACACTGACGGCAGCGGTATGACATCTGACGGTGGTGACAAGTTGTGGTTTCACAACTCTGGCGGCACTGATGTCGACGGTAATGAAGGTTTTAGTAACGGTAACGGTAACGGTGGCGGCTGCGGCATGACATCTGACGGTGGCAACAAGTTGTGGTTTCGCAACTCTCGCGGCACTGATGTCGACGGTAATAGCGGCTCTAGTAGCGGTGATGACGGTAACGGTGATGACGGCGGCGGTATGACATCTGACGGTGGCGACAAGTTGCGGTTTCGCAACTCTGGCGGCACTGATATCGAAGGTAATGACGGCTCTGGTAACAGTGATGACGGCGGCGGTATGACAACTGACGGTGGCGACAAGTTGTGGTTTCGCAACTTTGGCGGCACTGATGTCGACGGTAATAGCGGCTCTCGTAGCGGTGATGACGGTGACGGTGATGACGGCGGCGGTATGACATCTGACGGTGGCGACAGGTTGTGGTTTCGCAACTTTGGCGGCACTGATGTCGGCGGTAATGGCGGCTCTGGTATCGGTGATGACGGTGACGGCGATGACGGCGGCGGTATGGCATCTGGTGGATGCGACCAGTTGGAGTTTCGCAACTCTAGCGGCACTGATGTCATCGTTGGTGGGGGCTCTTGTACTGACGGTGGCGTTGACGACAGTGACAATTTCAGTACGGGAGGGAGTCGGTGCAGCGGCTTCATTGGTCGCTTTGATAGGTCGCACTCTGGCAGCGGTATCGACGTTGATGAAGAAAGTTTCATTGTGTTGACAGCTACACGCTGCTGTTTCGGAGGCTCCCCTTGATATATACATCGGCTTTCTACCGCGCAGACCAGTCTTGTTGACGTTGGTGCTCTCGGGTGACGTGACATGGGCAGTCTTTCGTAATTCTTCCATCATCTCCACAATGGGAACAGAAGAGGCGAAATGGTTGGCGGCATTCTTGTTGTCGATGCCCATGCTCTTTGCACTTCCAGCAGTGCGTGTTACGGTCGTAGATGGTCCGGGTGGGTAGCGACTTGATGGTTACTACCGGCGGTCTACCGGCTCTTTCGTCGCTCCTTACGTACTCGTATTCCTCTGCGAGACCCACCAGCTCCTCCAAACTCCTAAAATCCCGACGCTTAATGTACAGCCGGTACTCGGGCCGGAAACTGTCGTATATTCGGTCCACGTTTTCCGTGACCTTCATTCGCGGGTGTTGCCGGAGGAGATATTGATAGGCGTTGATATACTCCTTGGCCTTTTCTCGAAGGCCTTGTCTCTTCCTCATTATCTCGTCCTCTAGCTTGTGGACGAAGCGGGTCGGAAGGAAACGTCGTAGGAAAGCTTAGCGGAAATGTTCCTATGGACTCCAAGCATCCCGATTAATTCGGAGCCACTCCAGCGCGGTCACTCGGAATATTTCTGGTAGGGTGCGTGGTATATGGTCCAGAGGGATGTCATAGCATCCAGTCAGCTCTTCCATGCGCTCAAGGAATTCTAGCGCCGAGCTGTTGCCTTCGAATCGGAGTCCCCACTTGCGGACCGTCTTCATGATCTCGACTTCGTAGCTGAGCACCGGTCGGCTAAGTGTCCTCGGCGGGAATAGCCTCTCGCTGGTGGTGGCCGCATTTGTTGCTAGAGCGGTTTCTGTGGAGACGCTCGGCTGCGGAGTGACGGTAGCAAAGTCCGTTACACCATACTTTCGGGGCGGCTGTTCGTTCGACCCAGTCGGTGCCATCTTGGGTACATGTACTCGGGTCTCCTCGTACTGTAAGCTAGGGTCTGGCTTGTCCTTGGTTATGCTGCTATCCAAGTATTCTCGGTTTTCCACCATCGCTTCCCATTCTTGGCACAAGCTCTGGGTAAACTTCCGTGTCCGGGCCTCCTTCAAGTAGCGGCTTAGTCGTTTGCGGAGTTCGGCTACGGTCCCGGTGGTGTCCAGCTATCGTTCGCTCATGGCAGCAGTTATTTCGGCCTTGCTCAGTAAGTAGATCCAGCCAATGCTCATCCCGGCATTCTGGTCGGCTACGGCGGGTCCTAGAATGTCCATGTTGTCCTCGAGGTCGGACACCTTGCTGGTTCGTTTGTTGTTGTTTCGGTAATGTACCTCTTACAGAGGTCCCTGCTCGGGCGCCAATTGTGAGGGTGTTTTCTCGCGGGCTGAGGTTTAGCCTGGGGTGTTGGTGGTTGTTCGGGATATGCACCATGGGGTCGGTATGTAGAACGACGGTCGGTGAGTTTCTGGTGCAGAGCTCGGGTACTTGTGTGGATGTGCAATGTTCGCGCATACTCGTTAGTCTGCTGTCTTTTGGATGCATAATAGTTGGTCTAGTATTATTTTCATAGTGATTTGTTAAACCGTTACGAACAAATAGAGAGAAATGATTTCTGTTGTTGCATGACCATTTTATTTATGCAAAGTTAGTACCAGTTTTTGGTCAAATATGGCGCGTGGCGTTGCAGTATCGCGAGATCTTAGGGAGTCGATAATTAAGGCATTCCAAACGGGATTATCCAACTATAAAATAGCTAAAAATTTTAGTTTGCCACGATCATCAGCGCAAAACATAATTGCAAAATACAAAAATTCCGGAAATGTGCAAATAGGTAAAAAAAAACGGGACGTCCAACAATAGCAGAACCTCGTGATTGTCGTGTGTTGAAAAAAATTATCAAAGAAAACCGACGCCAAACTGCCGCCGCCAAAGCCACTTTTGACGCCTAAACATAAGAAAAGACGGATTGAGTGGGCGAAACAACGTAAAAACTGGACATTAAGTCAATGGCGGACCGTTATTTGGAGCGATGAATCCAGGTTTGAGGTTTGCGTTGGCGACGAACGCAAACGTGTGATTCGAACCTCCAGAGAACCCTTTCACAAGGATTGTTTAAAACGAACCGTCAAGTTCCCAGCATCTCTCATAGTATGGGGATGCATGTCTGGGCGTGGTGTTGGGAATTTACACTTTGTTTACGGATTGGTTAATTGTGTGAAGTACGAACATATTCTGCAAGAGCAACTTCTTCCATCAATACCACGGCTTCAATCAAGTGACGGAAGTTACATATTTCAGCAAGATGGCGCTTCTTGTCATACGGCTAGGTCCACAACGTGATGGTTAACTGCTGCAGGTATTCCTTTAATGGAATGGCCTTCCTTAAAAAATAAAATTACTAATATTTGGCAATCATTTACTGCCGAAGAATGTGAAAAACTAGTTGATACTATGCGACGAAAAATAGCAGCAGTAATTAAGAAAAATGGTGGCGTAACAGAGTGGCAAAATTAAAATTTTGGCTAATAGACCAACTATTTTGCGTTCAAAAAAGTACTGCAAACATGTTTTTTTCCATAAGATCACTCCTTATCGTGAATTTATTTAGGTTACTTCCTTATTTGTTGCTTATTTTATTTAATCTGAATTAAACTTTACGTTAATAATTAAATAGTGTGTTATTTGCTTCAAAACTGCAAAGGATAAGCACATGTCAATTGCTTGGTAGACCAACTATTTTGCGTTTGGGCTCGTAATCTGTGACGTGATCCAGCTGCATCCGCTTCAAAGCTCAACCTGTATCGTTCGTCAGTTCTGGCGATGAGTTGGAATATCGTGGCTTTCCAGTTTCTGTAATCAGCGATATTTAAATTGAGTTCCATTTCGCATCCATCAGCTAACTCCATCCACTCACAGTACCAAGTTGTCTTTTCGGTAATAACTTGGAGAGCTACTTTCGTCGGGAATCGGTCATTCGGCATATTTACAACTCTTATAATAAAATCTACTTGTAATTTGAACGTCTTTATAAAGAGTGGTGACAAGCCCGTTTCTAATATTATCATGTAGTTGGGTGTGCTGTGTGGGAGGTGGAACGCTCTTTGGCAAAATATCTTAAAAGTTTCTCAATCGTATCTTAATGTTTACAGCCCCAAACTTGTGCGGCGTAGAACAAAATTGCTTCAGATACTGCTATAAACACCTTGTACTTGCTACTGTGGGCGACAAATTAGTTGACAAAGCACCTTTTCCAAGTCATATTAATAGCAGTTTTGGCTGTTTTGAGCTTTTCGTTTAAGTGCTTCTCCATACTCAAGCTTTCTGTGAGATGAACTCCGAGATACTTGTACTCCTTAATAATTTCTATGCTTCTGCCGTCATAGTACCAATTTTCGTTACCGCAATTCCTTCCTCCACCCCTTTTAAAAATCATCACCGTTGACTTTTCCAAAATGACCATAAGATTCCATAATGTGTAATATTCGTGCAGCCGATTTATCATGAGTTGGAGTGTTTGAGGTGAATAAGAAAGTAGTAATATGTCATCAGCGAAGAGAAGAGTTTTGATGTGGAACCCTCCATACTCTATACCTCCAGGCAAATAATCGATAATGTCCTCAATGAAGAGGGCAAATAAGGTTGGGCTAAGTGCGCATTTGGCTTCTCATCTCCATTCCACACTGCTGCATGTGTGTCTTCGTACAGGTTGTGTAAAACTCGACCAAATTTGTGAGGTAACCCCATTCCATACTGTTAAAATAGTTTATTTTGTTTTAAATACTACTGAGTCACCCTGTCTGAATTATTGTTGTTCTTCCATTCCACTGTAATTAATTTAATCTAATAACGTACTCTTCTATGTAAATGATGTACAGTTTTCCTTCTTCTTCTTCCTTTTATCAGCGAGGCTATGATCCGAAAACAAGGGATCACAACCCTCCCACTTCACCAAAAATCTAGTGATTATGTTCACAATCTTATGAAATCATTAAATATTACTGATTATTACATAAAAATAATATCCATTGGGATCAAAATAATTTGTGAGTCTCTTGCTTCTTATAAACTAGTGTCTGACAAGCTAAAATCTGAAAACTGTCAGTTCTTCTCACATGATCTCCGCAGTGAGAAAGCTTTTAAAGTGGTTCTCTATGGTATGGGCGAAATGGACGCAAATATATTAAAAAGAGAACTAATTAAAATTGGTTTAAAATGTATCAACATTAAAAAGATAACGAAAACATACGAACGCTACAGTGATGTTTTCTATTTGATTTCGTAAGAAAATAATTCAATAAAATTATTCGATCTAAAAAAAAACTATCGGTCAATTTTGCATACACAGGTGAATTGGAGTATTCAAAGAAAACTTAGAGGCAAACTGACTCAATGTCACAACTGCCAAATGTTCGGTCACGGCGAACGTAATTGTCATGTCAAAGCGTACTGTGCTATTTGTGCCGGTCAACACAAGACTGCATCTTGCAATAATGTTGCCATAAATAAATGTGTTAACTGCAACGGTTGTCATAAATCTACTGATCCTACCTGTGCCAATAGAATTAAATATTCCCAGATGAAAGAGAAATCTGTAAAACCAAAAGCTTTGTACAACAACACACCGCAGACCGCTGCCCGTGCTCACACAAATGTCACACAGTCACAAAATCATTTTTCGTTCACCTCTATGTCCGATTTTTCATTGCTGCCGCAGCCGCAGAGCCGGCGACAAGAGAGCAATAATTATGCTAGCACTAGCCGCTACCCTCACTCTCAAGCACAAGCGGAAGCGCGTAATATGTGGGAGAAGGAGAAGTACAATGAGAGCAGCTCTTCCAATAATGCTGCCAGCAACATTCCTGGAGTCATTCCAAGCAACATCTCGAATCAACACTCTACGCTGTTCACGATTGAGGAACTTAACTCGTTAGCAATGGAAATGATTACAAGTTCATCTATATGTAAATCTAAATTAGAACAATTTCAAGTTATTGCACATTTAGCAACTAAGTTTTTGTATACTAATGACAAGTAATATGATACATAGATATTTAAATATTGTAACTTGGAATGCGAGAGGGATTCGCAACAAAACTGTTGAGTTTTTAAACTTTTTAAATAACAGCAACATTGACGTTGCTTTGATTACAGAGACTTCGCTCAAACAAGGTATAAATTTATCAGCTCCTGAATTTAAGTGTTGCCGGAATGATAGGGTTGATAGGACTGGTGGCGGTGTTGCGATTCTTATCAGAAGATCAATTCAACATTCGCTCTTACTTGTTGTTAGAACACATTATATTGAGAATGTGGGAATTGAAATAAAATTAAGGAATCAGAAGTCAGTCAAGGTTTTTTGTGTATATTTCCCGGGTAAAGCTGCAACAGACGAAAAGAGAACTAGGTTTAAAAGTGACTTGAGAAAACTCTTCACATTAAGCGGTGATTTCCTAATTGGAGGCGATCTCAATTCCAGACATAGGAGTTGGGGTTGTGTTAGAGCTAATGCTTGGGGAAATATATTTGCTGATGCTCATGTTATGTTGCCCATCTCTGTTTTGTTTCCTCCTAGTCCAACTTATATTCCAGCTAGTTCTCGTGGTAGTCCTTCCGTCCTTGACTTATTTGTTACAAATGTTCCTTGTCACATAACAAATCCTATATCGATAATTGAACTTAGTTCTGATCACAACCCGGTTTGTTGTCGTCTTCTATGGTCAGGCGAAATAAAAGTACATTATGTCCAAGATTTGACAAATGCAAACTGGACACGTTTTCGTTCCGAAGTTAAATCAAAACTTCAAAACATTCCTCTGAATATCGACGACATTTTAACTAAGGAAGACGTTGACTGCCCTGTAAATGATTTTTCAGGACAAGTTCTAAGTTCGGTCGAGGCTAGTATACCAAAAATTCGAAAAAAGAACTACTGCTTAGAGTTACCTTCCCAAATATTGTTCTTAATTAAACTCAGAAATAATTGCAGACGAAATTGGCTGAGGTATCGTCATCCCTTTTTTCGCCACCAAATGGCATACCTAAATAAACAAATAGCCAAACAAATTTTAGAGCACCGTAAAAATGAGTGGAACAAAAAACTCAGTACATTAGACAATAATGATAAACCTTTCTGGAACATAATTAAATTGGTAAAAAATAAAAACAGACAATTGCCTTACCTCAAAAACTCGTCGGGCACATACTTTACCGATGTTGAAAAAGCCAATGCACTAGCCGTAAATTTTTCAAAAAATCATGTTGTCTCTCAAAATTTAGGTGATGCACACATCAACACCCTCGTGAACAACAACATTCAAGCTTTTGTGGCTGGAGAAACAAACCATTCTTCTTCAACCATTTTTGTTACCGAAGAAGACATAGAGTTCATATTAAGCAACCTACGTCCTCAGAAAACAGAGGGTCTCGATATGTTAAGAAACATTTACCTAAAGCAACTGCCTAAAGCAGGTATAAAATTCATAGCATTTATTATAAACGCGTGTTTAAAAATGCAATACTTTCCTGATATGTGGAAGCTTGCAAAAGTGGTACCCATATTAAAAGCTGGTAAGCCTCAAGAAAGCCCGGAAAGTTATAGACCTATCAGTCTACTAAGCAACCTTAGTAAAGTATACGAAAAAGTACTAAAAGAACAAATCGTAAAGTTCATAGAACTTCACCAAATCTACCCCAACGAACAGTTTGGCTTTAGGCCTCATCACAGTACAGCCCATCAGGCACTGAGAATATGCAACTGTGTCAAACAAAATCGGTCACATGGGAAATCTACTGGTATGGTCTTATTAGACATTGAAAAGGCTTTTGACTCTGTTTGGCATGAAGGCCTAATATATAAAATGATAAGTCTAAACTTTCCTTCTTATATCTGTAAAGTAGTCCAAAGTTTCTTGTCCAGTCGTCGTTTCAAAGTCCATGTTAATAGTAGTATTTCTGACTTGGTATATTTTCGATCGGGTGTTCCACAATGCTCAGTTCTTGCCCCAATCCTGTATAACATTTATACATCTGACATCCCAAAGTTACCCCACTGTGATATAGCCATTTTTGCAGATGACACCGCAATATTTTCATCTCATGAACTCGCTCTCAATATTGAGAGAAATCTTCAAAATGGAATGGAGATATTAGTAAAATACTATCACAAATGGAAAATCAAGCTGAACGAAGGGAAAACACAAGCAAATTTTTTCACCCGAAAAAGAAAATCTTGCTGTCTTCCCAGCAGCCAGCTTCAGCTTAATGGAAGTAGCATAAATTGGGAATCCTCCGTTAGATATCTTGGTATTTATCTAGATACCAAGTTGACATTTAAGGACCATATCGTCAAAACTTTAAAGAAAATCGGAATAGCAATAAAGATGTTGTACCCTTTCATTAACAGAAAATCACTTCTTCCCACTGACAACAAAATTACACTGCAGAAAGTAATTTTTCAGGCAATTCTGCTATATGGGTGCCAGGTATGGGGCGACTCGGCAGCGTGCCATATAAAGAAATTGCAAGTGTCACAAAACAAGCTTTTAAAAATGATGCTAGACTTACCTTGGCACCACGCAACTCTTGATATTCACCAAAGAGCGAATGTTGAATTGATAGCCAATAGAATTCGTAAACTCAATAACACGTTTAAAACAAGATGCAGTTTTGCTGACAATCCGCTAGTGAATGCATTGAATACTTAAGATTGTTAAAATGTAAATGCACTTACTCCTATTTATTTATGTACTTTATATTAAATTCTTTACATTTTTTGTTACTTATTTATTGATCTTTGTTTTTCCTAAATTTGTTTTTTTCAGTAATTATTTTGTTCATTATTTATTTATGTAATTTATTTATATATATTTATTTATTCATTTATTTATTTATTTATTTATTTACTTATTTATTTATCCATTTAGTTATTTATTTATACTATTTATTTATTTATTTATTAATATTATTTATTATCTATTTATTTATTTATTTATTTATTTATTTATTTATTTACTTATTTATTTACTCTTATTTGAGTACTTATTTGTTTCTTGTTTTTTGTTTATTATTTATTTAAATATATATTTATTTAATTATACTTGTTTAAGTATTTGCTTATGACTTATTTGTTTATTATTTATTTATATATAAATTTATTTATTTATTTTTGTTTTTATTTATTTACTAATTTTACTTACTTTATTAATTTTGTTTTTTTTTTTTTATTGAAGGTTTTTTTTCCTTCAAGTTTGCCACGTTTTTCCTATATACGCTCTTAATAAATATAAATAATGTTTCAGTTGAAAGATAATATCCCAATTATCAAAACTCTGTAAAATGTGCAATAACACAAATTCTGTAACTAAATTTATATACGAAATAAAAATCTATCTATCTATCTTATGATCTAATATTGTAAGCCTATACGAAATCTATTACAGTTCCTTTCGTCTAATCTTATAATCAAGACGTGGTTTCTTTTAATGCAACAGGTTATGGGCCCAGTTGCGTGAAATTTTTTTTGAATCACGTTTTTTTATATATAAAGTTGAAATCGATAATTGCAAATTTAAAAAGGAACGGGTAATTATTATAATTACGAGTAAATACCGAGAAGCAGAATCAGTGTGCCGACGATTTTGGGTAAATATTTATTTACCCAATTATTTATTATATTTGTGTAAATTTGCGGTGAAAAATTAATGATTACATAAGTACATAACTGGTCACCTTTGGTAATTTAGTTACATACATAACTGGCCACCGTCAAACGATTCTTTCGATCTAACTGTGCGTTTGTCTAGTATTCATTTCTCATCATGTCAGTTGATACGGCCGAATTCAAAATTGAGAAACTGATAAATGGGGATCAGTGGAAAATCTGGAAATTCCAGATAAAAATAATCTTGAGCGCATCTGGTCTATTTAAATTGGTGACAGGGGATGAGGTAAAGCCGAATGAACCTGAAAAACTGTTGCTGTGGAGTTGCTCTGACAATAAGGCGCAAGTCACACTCGGACGGGTGGACCATGGTGGTCCCCGGGCAACTATACGTATAAACCCTTATACGTATAGGCCAAAATTGTAAGTGCGAGTTGTCTAGGGCCTTGATTCTAGGCTAGGTAATGTGGGCCAGCAACCTGCGTTACTGAAACCAGCTTGCTACAGAAACCGACACTATGCCTCGGATAAGGACTGATCACATGTTGACGACTTTTGGCTATTGTACCCGGACAAAGATAGGTTTCTGGAATGTAAAGACGCTCCTCGACTCGGGAAGAGAAGGTCCTTACAATGCCAGATTCCTCCAACTGGAAAAGGAATTCATGCGATATAAACTGGACATTTTGGGGGTAAGTGAAGCAAGATGGTTAGAAGCGGGCGAGTACCAGTCTCCAACGCGTAACACTGTACTACTCTATTCTGGAAAACCATCCGGAAGTCCGCGGGAATATGGAGTCGGACTACTGCTAACAACAACAGCACGCAAGGGCCTGATTTCCTGGCAGCCTCATGGTGATAGGATTTTGACGGCCAGATTCCGGACTAGAGTACGACGCGTCACCATCATACAGTGTTACGCCCCAACGAATAGTTCGTCTGAGGACGAAAAGGAGAGCTTCTACAATCTCTTAAGCGCCGTCTTCAACACAACACCAAATGGAGACATTGTCATAGTGATGGGGGATTTGAATGCCAAGGTAGGCAGCGACAACGAAGGGCTCAAGCATGTAATTGGGAAGCATGGACTAGGCAACCGCAATGACAACGGCGAAAGGTTTGTGGATTTCTGCAATGCCAACCGCGTTGTGATAGGTGGCATCATGTTTGAGCACAAGACCTGCCACAAAGTCAGCTGGGTTTCCAATGACAGGCAAGCAACCTCCAACCAAATTGACCATTTTGCTATCAGCCGCCGCTTTAGAAGTAGTCTCCTGGACGTCCGAAATAGACGAGGGGCAGATGTGGGGATAGTACGTGATCACCATCTTATGATAGCCACTCTCCAACTACGCACTGCTGCAGTTCGAAGATCCCACGACAACACAAGAATGCCCAGGTTCAACATCGATAGACTTAGTGATCCCTCAGTGCGCCAACAATTAAGGGATCACTTTGCGCAAGGTGTGGAAGCAATCAGCAGCTCAATGCCCGCAACCATCCAAGACCATTGGTGTGCTGTGAAAAATGTTTTTACATCTGGTGCTGAAAGAATTGTCGGTCGATCGCAGGGAAGACATAGGGCGTGGCTTTCCGAAGATACCTGGAGACGGATTGACGAACGAAAACAGCTGAAAGCTCGCATTGCAGCTACCCCAGCAGCAGGGAGAAGCGAGCTAGTGTCCCTATATCACATGAAGATGAGAGAAGTTCAGCGTAGCGTGCGACGTGACAAGCGCAACTACATCAACGCGCTGGCTACAGAAGCAGAAGAAGCAGCACGGAGGTGCGATAGCAGGACTGTCTACAGAATCACGAAAGAGCTGACAGGTGGTCGCAGCTCCAGCCAACACCCAGTGAAAAGCCTAGACGTTTCCTTGCTCATTTCGGATGAGGACCAGCTCAAGAGATGGAAAGAGCATTTTGCTACGGTTTTAAACCGTGTATTCGCTAGCGATATGCTCCCAAATCAAACTGAGATGCCCGAGGTGAGAAGTTCCCGAATACGCACCGCGACTCCCAGTAAAGATGAGATCATTACCGCGATCAAGGCACTCAAAACCAACAAGGCGGTAGGACTTGACGGTATTCCAGCAGAGCTCTTACGAGCAGCGTCAACAACATCGGCTGAGCTTCTGCTTCCACTTATAGATAGAGCTTGGGAAGCTGAGAGCTTTCCTAATGAGTGGATAAAGGGAATGATCGTCAAGCTTCCTAAGAAAGGAAATTTAATGGAGTGTGGAAACTGGAGGGGTATCTGCGTGCTGCCTGCTGTAGCTAAGATAATAGCTAAAATCATCCTTGAGCGAATCAAGCAACATCTCGAAGACACACTCGATGCCGAACAAGCAGGTTTCCGCTCTGGATCCTCCTGTGCCGACCACATCAACACCCTGCGGATTATCATCGAACAGTGTGTTGAATATCGATCACCACTGCACCTGCTGTTCATCGATTTTGAGAAGGCGTTCGATAGTGTCAACAGGGAGTTTATTTGGCGTGCCTTACGCAGGAGAGGCATTCCCGATAAACTAATTGCTATTATCAAAGCTACATATGAAGGCTCCAAATATCACGTTCTGCACAGGGGAAGGTTGTCTGAGGAATTTGAGATCCAAAGTGGGGTAAGACAAGGCTGTATCCTTTCACCAATATTATTCCTATTGGTGATTAGCGATGTGCTTCATGCAGCTTTGTCGACGGGAAACGGAGGAATTCGATGGACTCTTACATCTCAACTGAAACATCTTGACTACGCAGACGATGTATGCTTACTCTCCCACAGAATTATGGACCTCCACCAAATGACAGCAGATGTGGAGAGGGAGGCAGGTGTCGTCGGGCTGAAAATTAATACGGCAAAAAAAAAAAAAAAAAATTATCAGCCTTGGAACAAACTCATCCGCTCAAATATGCATTGCTGGACAACCGGTAGAGAGAGTAGAGGATTTCCAGTATCTTGGGAGTATTGTCTCGACCGATGGTGGAACCGAACTGGATACAGCCAACAGGATCGCCAAAGCAAAGTCCGCGTTCGGGATGTTGTCCAAAATATGGCGAAGCAATGCAATCAGTTTGAGCACCAAAATAAGACTGTTCCGCTCCAACGTTGAATCCGTGCTGCTATATGGTTACAGCACGTGGAGAGTGACCACTACTATCACCAGAATCGTATCTCTAACGAACACCTTTACGAGAGAACGGGTCAGGAACCAATAGGCACAACTATCCAACGGCGGAAGTGGCAGTGGATTGGTCACACGTTCCGAAAGGGCGACAGCTCCATAGCGAACCATGCTATGCAATGGAACCCTCTAATTCAGGATGGCAGAAGACCTGGCGGTCCGAGGAGAACATGGCGCAGAACAGTCGAGAATGAGGCACGGCAGTTAGGAAAAAGTTGGGGAGAACTCAGACACATTGCCAGAAACCGTACACGATGGCGCGTAGGCGTTGTAGAGGCCCTAGGACCCACAAGGGGATACAGGACATAAGTAAGTAAGTACACTCGGACGGGAAGAGAGGTAATGTGTTTGTTTGTGAGGCGCTATTAACAGATGGCGATGCTAGAGCTGATGAATGGTTCCTGGATTCTGGAGCGAGTGATCACATGACTAGCAGGAGAGAGTGGTTCATTAACTATAAGGAGTTTGGTAGTCCAATAATCGTCAAGTTAGGGAATGGAACCACTATTAATGCGTATGGCAGAGGAGACATAAATGTTTTGTCTTTTAACAATGTTAGCTGGGAAGAGAACCATTTAGCTGATGTGCTCTATGTTCCGGATATTCGGCTAAATCTTTTCTCCCTGAACTGTGCGTTGGACATCGGTCTTAAATTGTCTTCGGATAATATGAAATGTGAGATTTTCAAAGGAGAATCTGTTTTGGTAGTGGGAGTACGTGAGTCCAAATCGTTCAAATTGCTTCTGTAGGTCACAAGTAATTCGGCATATGTTGGTGCATGTGCAAATTTTGCTGAAGAAAAGAAAGGGACACTACGCAAATGGCATGAGAAACTCGGGCATCAAAATATCGTCCAAGTGAAAAATGTATTGAAGGCCAGAAATATTACTTTTGAAGACGAAGACGGTTTTTTTTGTGAGGTGTGCTTATACGGAAAACAACATCGTACAGTTTTTCATCCCAGTGAAAATAAAGCGAGTTGTGTTGGGGAGCTTGTGCATTCTGATGTGTGTTGTCCAATGCACTGTACTTCAGTTGGAGGATCCAAGTACTTTTTGCTGTTCAAAGACGACTTTTCCCACTTTAGGACGGTATTCTTTCTAAAGGAGAAAACGGAGGTGCATACTCTGATAGCAAGATACCTCAAATTGGTTGAAGCTGAAATAGGTGCAAGAGTGAAGGTTCTTCGATCTGGTAATGGTTTAGAGTACACAAATCAACAAGTCCAAAATATTTTAATGGAGAACTGTGTCGTGCATCAACGGACGGTGCAGTACACGCCGGAGCAAAATGGACGTGCAGCGTGAAATGCGCACAATTGTAGAGGCAGCTCGGACAATGGTTCACGGAAGAAATTTGGATATGAAACTTTGGGCTGAGGCAGTGAATACGCAGTTTTCATTCTTAACCGAACTGGTACCAGTCCAATAAAGGGAAAATCACCGTTTGAGCTGTGGTATGGAAAGCAGGCTAACATTACAGATTTTCAAGTTTTTGGAACTGAAACCTTTGTTCATATACCTCAACAGAAGAGGCGAAAATGGGACCCGAAGTCCAGAAAGGGTGTTTTTGTACGCTATGGTGACAGCGTTAAGGGATATAGGGTATTTTTTACCGATAATACAATAATAAAGTTGAAGTCTGCCGGGATGTTCGTTTCCATGATTCGAAGGTGATGGTGAGTGGGCATGATAAGCTATGTTTAAGGATGCGGATCTTCAAAGCGAATCGCCTATGGAAGGAGAATGTGCAAACAAACACTCACTCATAAACTAAACACTCACTCATAACTTGATTATCTGCTTGAAGGTAAAGTGATGGACCCCAAGGTACATCAGTTATTCTTTGCTGACGATGGAGCCATCATAAGTGAGGATCCTACATCCCTGCAACGAGCACTTGATGTGTGGGTGGACGTTTTGGAGGGAAATGGGTATCGCATTAGTTCAAAAAAGACAGAGTACTTGTGCTGCCCGTTCTCTGATCCACTCAGGCCTATTCCAGACATTTATTTGAATGGAACAGTGCTTCCCAAGTGCGAAAAGTTCAAATATCTGGGATCTATGATCAATAGCAAAGCAACTTGTGATGACGACATCAATCATCGTGTAAGCGTAGGGTGGATGAAGTGGCGAGAAAATTCCGCTATCTTCTGTGACAGAAAAATGCCCCCTAAGTTGAAAGGAAGGCTCTACACCGCAGTTGTACGTCCAGTGCTCACATACGGTTCACAATGTTGGACGATGTACAAAAAGTATGAGAGTAAATTAACGGCAGCTGAGATGAAGATGCTTCGCATGACAGCAGGAGTGACAAAGCTTGATCGAATAAGAAGTTCGAAGATCCGTGGAAGCTTTCACATCAAGGAAACCATCGTACACAAATCAGAGCGCGACCGGCTCAGCTGGTATTGCCACGTTCAAAGAAGAGATCATTTGAACCCTGTTAAAAAGGCAATATCTATGCACGTTCCAAAGACATCGCGATGTAGGAAAGGCAGGCCTATAAACGCCTGGATCAGACAAATGCGACGACATCGGCATTTCATTGGCCTCAGTAACCGAGTGATCCAAAATCGGCAGGCCTGCCGATATTTTCTGAGGTCAAATAGGCGAACCCCACAGGCGGATCAGTAGAAATGCAGTGAAGTGGGAGGGCTGTGATCCCTTGTTTTCGGATCATAGCCTCGCTGATAAAAGGAAGAAGAAGAAGAAGAAGAAGAAGAAGAAGAAACACTCACTCATAAAATGTAAAAATAATTGTCTTGCTGACGTTGAAAGGGCAAATCAAAAAAAGCTGCTGTTGTTGTTGATGTTGATCCTGAGGGTGATGGTGATGACGTTTTTGAAGAAGCTGTTGGAGACAAGATTGATGTTGTAGAAAATCAGGAGACTAGTACAATCAGGGACCGATTCAGAAGCAGAAACAAGAATGCTACAAGTGAAGTCAACTGTTGCATCCAGGAAAGTTTCGCTTTCATAGCTGAGTCTTATACGCCAGACTGTTTTGAAAATGCCATACAGTGTGAGGATGCGGATAAAGGGAAAAGAGCTATGGATGAAGAAATTGCTTCGCTGAATAGAAATGAAACCTGGACTTTGATGAAATTGCCTGATAATCGTAAACTGGTTGATACTAAGTGGGTATACCAAATCAAGAATTCGAATGAAAATGAAGGTGAAAGATACAAGGCCAGGTTAGTAGCTCGGGGTTTTAGCCAGCAATTCGGGGTGGATTACTTTGAAGCCTTCAGCCCTGTAGCAAAATTTACTTCGATCCGAACAATTTTGGGTATAGCAGCATCAGAAAAACTTCATATCAAGCAATTTGATGTAAAAACAGCGTTTTTAAACGGTGGGATCAAAGAGGAAATTTATGTTCAGCAACCAAGAGGATATGAGGATGGAAGCACTCGAGTATGCAAACTTCAGAAGAGTTTATATGGACTCAAAGAAGCATCTCGATGTTGGAACAAAACCTTTACCAATCTTCTGAAAACATTTAATTTTCGAGCATGCAAGGCTGATCCACGTGTTTTTATAAGTGATGGGAACGGAAAAAAGATTATTTTGGCCATTTATATAGACGATGGCCTGGTTGCTTCAACGGACAGTTGTGCAATTTCGAAGTTTTGTGAGCATCTCAAACATAATTTCGAAATAAAGGTGTTTCCGGCAAGACATTTCCTGGGATTGGAGATAAGGAGATTTCGCGATGGATCGATTCACATTAATCAATCGCAGTATGTGAAACGATTAATTTCAGAATTTAATATGTTGGATGCAGTACCTGTGTCAACTCCAGCAGAAACTTTGGCGAGTGTGAGCTGTTCAGAGGAGTCATCTCAAGGGATACATTTCCCTTTTCGACAAGCGGTGGGCAGCCTCATGTATGTTATGGTGGCTACTCGTCCCGATATAGCATTTGCAGTTGGGTGTATGAGATCTGGATAATCCCAGTCCACATCATGTTACCATGGTCAAGAGAATAATTCGTTACCTTAAGGGGACAGCTGATCACGGTATATTTTTTAAAAGAGCTGAATTTAAACTTACTTTTTTTAGTGATGCAGATTATGCTGGTGACGTAGTAACAAGACGTTCGACCAGTGGATATGTTGTTTTGATGGGGTCAAGCTGCATCACTTAGGCCTCGCAACGCCAAAACTGTGTGGCACTATCTACAACTGAGGCCGAGTTTGTGGCTGTGGCTATTGAGTCACCCTGTATGAATTATTGTTGTTCTTCCATTCCACTGTAATTCTCTTATATTCTTATTTAATCTAATAACGTACTCTTCTATGTAAATGATGTACAGTTTTCCTTATGATCTAATATTGTAAGCCTATACGAAATCTAATACAGTTCCTTTTGTCTAATCTTATAATCAAGACGTGGTTTCTTTTAATGCAACACATACAGTTTGTATAACAGCACATTACGGTCAATTGTGTCAAACGCTGCCTTGCAATCGACAAAAAAAAACATATGATTTTTTTCCATGCAAGAGGAAGGACTCCGTAATATTATATAATACGAATACATGGTCTATGGTGGAGTATACGGATCTGAAACCTGCCTGATACTCCTTCATTAGATTATTGACGCCAATCCACTCAATTAGTCGTTTCTGTAAAATCGCTATAAATATTTTGTAGGATCCGTTGAGAATTGAAATGCCCTATAATTTGCCGGGTCAGTTCTGCAACCTTTTTTAAAGATGGGGAAAATTAGGGCCTCCTTAAACTGCTGCGGTATCAGCCCACTCGTCAGAACGTTGTTAAAAACTATCGCGAGTTTAATAATGAGTTGTAAGGCTCCATATTTGTAAAACTCGACTGGAATCCTATCAGTTCCTGATGCTTTCTTATCTTTTAGATGGCTTAGTGCTTCGACTACTTCCGTGATGGTGATATGTGAGTCCAGTATTTCATTTCTAAGACTCTCAAGCTCGGGTTCAGCAACTCATTGAGAAATGTGTAAGCAAAATACTTGAGCTGAGCTCCGCACTAATCGTGTACTTTTTCCCATTGAGTTTTGCAGCTATTTTCCAGTAATCTCTTGAATTATTACAAAGCCCCAGACTTAATGCTACAGCTTCATAGTACGACTGTTTTTTTCTTCAACACACTGACTTGTATCTGCTATTTGCTTCAACATACAATTCCTTAAAACGTCCCTCTTTTAAGGAATGGCTTTTCTTTTTAAAAATGTGTGCCAAATGCAGAACAATAACACTTCACTAAGTATATATGTATTTATTTTAAATAATAAAAATAACTTAAATGGCAAATGATTTTGGTGTACTTCTGAGTGAGGTCTTTCCTTTTCGATGATCGTTATAACAATCCATGGTCTTTCTTCTCTGATGATCGTTATAATAATGCTGCGTAATAACAATTTACAAAATGCATTTCACCACAGGTAGTCCTGTCGTCTTTTTCTTTCTTATTTCCTTTTTCTACTAAAGCTTTTACAGTGTTGTCACACTCTGACGAATTGCGAAACGATCTCAGCCACGCAAACGATAATTGTCGCGCTCTTCGACACTCACTATCGAGCCACGGCTCCATAAACTGTTCTCATTCTCTATCCTTTTCCTAGGTGGTAAGTAGGATGCTTTGATGGCTTCTTCAATTTCCGTGAGACTTGGATCCTGTTGTGTTTGTAATAACAAGTCGAGTTTTTCTCTGTATACAGAGGAAACGCAACGTCATCTCTCTACACTAATTTGGGACTGAGCATCAATTTCCTCGTTTCTTCATTGTCTGCTTCTTCAATCTTAAAGGATACACAAATTGGTAGATGATCCGAATACGGAACTTGACCTACCTCGAAGTCAACAACATATGAATTCCAATCACCTCCAATAAGACTGTAGTCAAGAACCGAGGTTCCTTGCAATCCATTAAGGTAAACTCCCCATCCTTATCTGAATTACTTGTTCCGTTTTGTATTCTAAATCCAAATGAATTGCAGCATTCTAATAATCTGGCTCCTCTGCTGTTAAGCACCTTGACCTTAGATTCACCATTAATGCCCGCGCTGATATTTTCTGCTCCTACTTCCTTTCCAAATCTTGCATTTAACTCCCCTATTACTAAAATGTTCGGATTATTGCAGTTTATCAAGCTCTCATTAAGCTTCTCAAAATCGTTCTCCCAGTGATTGTAATTGACATGTTTTGGAAATATCAGAAAACTCTTGCTGTTAAAACGTAGATTTAAATAAGGAAGTTCCTCTGACGTTCTAAACTCGCAAATTACACCTTTAAGATCCTTTTTATATCCAAAAAAACAACCCCCACTAGCTCTTCCCCTTGTATGCATTCTAGTCGCTGGTATCCATTTAAATTCTAGTTGGCAATTATTCTCATAATATGAATAATTAATTTCCGTTACGAAAGTTTCAAAAAGGAATACGAATTCAAACTGATTAATATAGCTATAAAACTCTAGATATATGGACTTATTACTTAGGCCTGATATATTATATGATAAAATTCTAAATTTAATAATGTTAGCTTTTATATTTCTTACTTTTTTACTATAAATTTCACAGACGGCACTACTTTTAAAAAAAAAATGTTCTTTCTCCTAACAGTTTTGAAGCTACTGTTCATCACTCCACTTGTGTTGCCACCATTAGGATCTATCCTATCATCTATCATTAAGCAACTGTTGAAGTACCTTCATTCCGTCTTCTCCGTCACATGTCAGATTGTTACTTCTGTCAAAATATAATGTTTTCCTTCGTCCAGTAAGTTTAGCCCTCGATTTGTGTGTTTATGATTTAGTTTTTTCCGTAAATATCGGCTTTTAATTTCCTTAGCCGGCTCCTTTTTTCCCGTCCTGCTACTGTGTAATCCCTATGCATGGATATGCCAGTTTTGCGTAATTTAATTGTTGCTTTTAATACGCGCCCAACATCTTCTGCATTCTGCATTTCAACAATGAAGTTAGCGATTTTTTTGTCCCTTGAAAAAATTATGCGTTTTTTTGAGATTGCACTGATAGTCGACGTATCCAGCAATTTCAAACAGAGTGCTTTGGCTCTATCCGGCGCATTAATCCCATCCTCAGTCCGTAGATGAACTATAATATTTTTCTCATTTACTTTTCCGTCTAAATTCTCCACTTGTCGCTCCGGTGTAATACATCGACACTCCATTTCGCCCAATTTTGCCTGCAACGATTTGTTGCTCTGCTGCAATGATTGAATCTCAGCGTTGATTCCCTCCATGTCCGCTTTTGCAGCCATATTTTTTAGCTTTTCATGGAGTATTGTGGTCAGCGCACAACTAAAATAATGCAAACACCGAGAAGCCCTCAGAGAAATCTCGAAGCTGTCAACTCGAATGTTGTAGGACTTGCCAGACTTCCGACAAATAAAGTTCCAGGGGCGAACTGGAAATTTTGGAATTAGCCTGGAAATCCAGAGTATAGAAGGCGTTTGACAGAGGTCCAGTTTTGAGTTCTGTTTTGGTCAGCGATGACAGCGGCTAATAGAGACGTGCAGAGTTTAAGCCAAACAAAAATTATAGTAAATTTTTTTTCGTAATGAAACTAATTTAGTTAAAAACTATTTTAATAAAAGAAGTTAAGAAAACCCTCTCGGGAACCAGAAAAATTCTCGTTTTTTCGTCTCCATCATCCGTCACACCTTTTAAAGTATTCGGCTTGATCGGCGATTTTTGTAACATTGGTGGCAGATGTGGGGTTATGCGGACAGAATTAAGCATAATTCCCACCACATAAATCAAAATGCACGCTGACGATGTAAGACGAATACTCGAGGAGGTCACCCGGAAGCAAAACCAACTCATGGAAAGGTGATGCCGGAGATGGTGGAGTTCCAGAATGGTTAGATGGACTGAAAGCTAGATGGACTGAAGGAGAAATTAGCCCAAGTTGCATTTACCACAGCAGTACCTGCGAACTCGTCGCCCCGAGTGATGCCAGTGGAAAACCCGTGTTAGTCGCAAATTGACTACCACACGGATGATCAGGAAGAGTCCCGCAGAGCTTCCCCACTGGCGGTAGCGAATCTAGACGATCTGATGAAAGAGGAAAGAAAACATCCCAAAACAAGTCGGGGAGCATAGGGCGTCAAGCACGCCTGCGCGCCATCGTGTTCGAAGTTCTGTAACGTGTTTGAGCTACCTCCAACTCATTCCTAAAGAGCTCGATTCCTCCTCAACTGTTCTGCGCCACGCTATTCTGACTGCCTGGGTGAGCGGATTCCACTGCATGGCGTATTTCGCAATGGAGTTGTCTTCGCGCCGTAGGGTGTGTCCAATCCATTGCCACTTTCTTCTACGTACAGTAATGCTTATAGGTTCTTGGCCCGTTCTCAGATAAAGTTGTTCGTTGGAGATGCAGTTCGGCCAAAAAATCCTCAAGATAATTCTTAAGCATTTGTTTACGAAGACTTGCAGCTTGCGTGTGTTAATGATGTCCACCTTCCAAGTACTGCACCCATAAAGCAGCACTGATTCCATGTTGGAGCGGAACAGCCGTAGCTTGGTTCTTAAGCTGATAACATTGCTTCTCCAGATTTTGGATAGTATTCCGAACGCAGCTTTAGCCTTCCCGATTCTGCTGCACACATCCAGTTCAGTGCCACCGCGATTAGCCGAGACGACACTTCCTATATATAGAAAGTTATCAATTTTCTCGGCGTCTTGTCCGCCAATGTTAAGTTGAGCGCGGGTGATCAGGGCTTCTGTTTTAGCTGTGTTTATTTTTAGCCCCACTTTGTTTGCCTCAGCTTCTAGATTTTGGGCCATTAAATGAAGATCCATTATCCGATGTGAAAGTAGACAAACATCGTCAGCGTAATCTATGTGTTTAAGGTAAGATGTCATAGTCCAACGAATTCCATAATTAGCTTCCGCCAATGCTGCACGGATTACATCGCTGATAACCACCAAGAACAATAGTGGGAACAGTACTCCACTTTGGACTTCAAAATCCTCTGATACCTTACCATTGTGCCCTCGTATGCAGCCTTGATAATAGGTATAAGTTTTTGTGGAATACCTCTCCTGCGCAATTCAAGCTGTGAAAAACCTTCTCGAAGTCGATAAACAGTAAATGTAGCGGAGACCTATACTCAACGCATTGCTCGATTATGATCCGTAAGGTGTTTATGTGGTATTATGATCCAGCGCGAAAGCCTGCCTGTTCTTTAATTAGTTCTAGAATTATTCTAGCTATTATTTTGACTACAGCTGGAAGAACGCATATACCTCTTCAGTTACCGCACTCCATCAAGTTTCCCTTCTTTGAAAGCTTAATGATCATCGCCCTTTTCCACTCCTGTGGAAATAGTTCACTATCCCAAGCTCTCCGTATTAGCGGATGCAGCAAATTTGCCGATGTATTTGGCGCCGCTTGAAATAGCTAGGCAGGGATGCCATCAATACCCACCGCTTTGTTCTTCTTGAGGGACTTGATTGCTGTTATTATTTCGGTTTTACTGGGAGGTACGGTACGAACCCCACAGGCGGATCAGTAGAAATGCAGTGAAGTGGGAGGGTTATGATCCCTTATTTTCGGATCACAACCTCGCTGATAAAAGGAAGAACAAGACTGGAAGGTACGGTGCGAATTTGGGAATTTACTGCTTCGGACTGCTCATTCGAATTCAAGATCATACCGCCATCGTCTAAGTGATTTAGCATTGTAGCAAAATGTTCTCTCCATCTAGTGAGCTGATCCTCATCCGAAATCAGAAGTTTACCGTCTAGACCCTTACTGGGTGTTGTTTGGAGTTCCGACCCCCAATGAGCTCCTTAGTGATGTTGTAAACAGTCCTACTGTCACATCTACTCGCTGCTTCTTCAGCCCTTGTTTCTGATTTTTGTATTAATTATTTATTACTTATGTGTTTATATTCATTCATTCATTCATTCATTTTCAATGGCCCGCTAATCCTTCATGAGGGTCGCGGGGGTAGGATGCTCAGGTGGACTCTCCATCCTTCTCGATCCTCCGCCATTGACTCCAATTCATCAGGGGGAATCCCTAAGCGGCTCCAGGAGAGATGTCGGATTTGATCCAACCATCTATTTCTAGGCCTTCCGCGAAGTCGCCTACCTGATGGCACGGCAACCATGGGGCGTCTTGGAAGCCGGTCTGGGGGCATACGCACTACGTGACCAAACCATCGAAGCACAGATCGTTCCGTTCGTAGAAGTAGCTGCTCAACGTTGAGCGCCTCGTGTACTCTGATGTTTATATATTTATTTAATTATTATTTATTTATTTAATTATTTAACTATTTAATTATTTATCTATTTATTTATTTATTTATTTTATTTTATTTTATTTTATTTCATTTTATTTCATTTTATTTCATTTTATTTCATTTTATTTAATTTAATTTAATTTAATTTAATTTAATTTAATTTAATTTAATTTAATTTAATTTAATTTAATTTAATTTCATTTCATTTCACATCATTTCATTTCATTTCATTTCATTGTTAGTTTAGCCGCCAACAAGTAAAGAAGTGTTAAAAGAAGTGTCAAAATGAGTTGCAAAATCTGCAGTGTAAAAATTGTGAGGGACTCATGCAAAATAAACTGCAACGACTGCAATTGTTTATTGCATGCAGATTGTGCTAAATTAAAACCCGCGGATGTGGAATTCATAACAAAATCGAAGAAACCATGGAGCTGCCAAATATGTGTTCAAAGGAGAAGAAATGACCCGCGTAGATTATCACTATCGTCATGCAGTGCAAGCAGCGGGAGTGATCAGGGACCAAACAAAATCACAATAGAGGCCATTCACCTCCAAGTCATCGAAATAAAAGAAACTCTCGCTAACACTGTTCAGTCCATACAGTTTATGCAAACACAACTTGCGCTACTGGAGCAATCCACTCAATTGTTAGCCGAAATAAAAGCGGAGAACGAACAGCTGAAGATGCAGTTAAACGTCACCAAAGAGAGACTTGACAATGCTGAATATATGCTTCATTCAAACTTTCTTGAATTACGTGAAGTCCCGTTAATTGAGAAAGAAAACACTCGGGACTTAGTGCTGCAAGTTCTCACCCAATAACCGACAATGATGTGGACACCTGCTACAGAAAAAAGAGCAAGGGGAAAGAAACTGGAGCTGTGGTGGTGCAACTAAAAACCAGAGAAGCGAAGGAACGAATTTTGGCTGCGGCATATGCAAAAAAGAATCCAATCAATGCAAGTTCTATGTTCTCTGCGAGCAAGGGAAATATCTACATCAATGACTGGCTGTCATCTGGAACGAAGTTATTACTGAGGGAGGCGGAAAAGGCGAAAAAGTATTACAACTACGATTTTCTATGGGTGCGAAATGGTAAAATAATGATGAGATAAAAGACTGGTATGGAGATCAAATTTATTAGGAGTATTGATGATCTCAATCATTTGTGATTAGGTCATATTATTATAATCACTTTATAAAACTGTTTCAACATGTTTTTTTTTAAATGAATTTTTTGATCCATGTAATAGTAGTGCAAGTAATAATATTTTTATTGGCTCAGATTTCAGCACATCTTCTAATGATCTTACAATTATCCATATGAATATAAGAAGTGTGAGAAAAAACTTTGATAGCCTCTGTTCGTATTTATACAATTGTTTATCAGTAATGCCACAAATTATAGTTTTATCTGAAATCTGGATATTTAATCATGAATTGTGCAATTACTCTATACCAGGTTATAATCTTTATGCTGAGTGTAATGAAAACTATCCATCTGGTGGAATTGCTGTTTATGTTCTAAATACCCTTGTAGGCGCAGAAGTTTCTACACCTGACCTGAGTAGTGCGGATTGCGTTGTCTTAAAAATTGATTTAAATAATACTACTCTTGAAATTGTTTGCATATATCGGCTGAAGTTCGTTTCTAAAGACTTATTTTTAAAAGATATTGAAGATCTTCTCTGTGTAAATAACAGTCGGTACATCTGCATTATAGGTGACATTAATATAGATATTTTGGATCTTCATTCGACCTGTGATAAATATGTTATCCTGTTATCTTCTTTAGGGTTTGAGTCTGCTTTGAATGTTCCAACTAGAGTAACCGACAATACTAGGACATGCATTGATCACATTTTTATCAGGACCAAAGATTTTGCTAAATTACGCCCATTTGTGCTTGAATGGGACATAACTGACCATTTTGCCACCGGCATATCATTTACTAATCTCTTGGAGGAAACTGGAACCACTAAGAATAAATCTTTTTCGCAGAGTTTAAAAGAATTTTGGGAAGTAAATTTCTCTATGCTGAAAGATCGTCTTGTCCAGGAAAGTTGGAACAGTGTTTATGCTTCAAGTTGTCCGTCCGAAGCTTTTAGCATATTTATTGACATTTTTTCTTACCATATAGGTTTAAGTAAAATTAGGAAACAAAAGTGCAAACTCAGGAAGATTAAACCTTGGATGACAGACTATATTTGCGAAAAAATTAGGAGAAAGAGTAATTTTTACGCCAGAAATAAAAATAGACTCCATATGCCAGCAATAAAAAATTTATATAAAAAAATGAAGAATGAAGTTTTTCCCCTAATTAAGGCGCAAAAGGAAACATACTATCGAAGTTCAACGAAAATAGATTTAATTCAAGAAGGCAATGGACTATTATAAATGAATTATTGGGCGATAATAATAGGGATGATGTTATCAAATGTTTGAAGCTCTCTGACACTGTCATTACTTCAGATGAACTTGAAATGAGCAATGGTTTCAATTTGTTTTTTAAAAATATATCTGGGAATTCGACAAAAATGCCCACAGAGCAGGTAGAAGAAGAACCTTATGGATTGGTGCTAAACAATGAATCATTTTCTTCCTTTTTCTTCAGTACTGTACTGGAATCTGAAGTCTCGTACATTATATCTAAATTGAAAGTTAAACACTCCTACGGCTTAGATGGTATAAGTAGCGTTGTAGTTAAAAAAGTAAGTGGTCTTATCACCAAGCCTCTGACTTATCTAATAAATAAAAGTTTCGAAAGTGGAATATTTCCAGAGTGCTTGAAAACTGCTATAATAGTCCCAATCTACAAAAAGGGTGACAAATCCGATCCTAACAATTATAGACCTATATTATTTTTGAAAAATTAATTTTTTTTTTAATTTTTTTCATTTTTGAAAAAATAATTACCAGGAGAATGTTTAGATTCATGGACAAATACAAGTTTCTCAATACATGTCAGTACGGCTTTATGAAAGGAAAGTCTACTGAAGATGTAGTACTATCTCTTCTAGAAGAAATTCACAGCGGATTGGAAAACAGCAATAAATGTGCAGCTCTATTTCTTGATCTCACCAAGGCTTTTGATTTAGTCAATCACAAATTATTATTGAAAATTCTTTACAGATTTGGTTTCAGAGATAATATTCTTATGTGATTCTCTTCCTATCTAGAACAAAGAAAACAGCTTGTACGTGTGAATATGACCTTGAGTGAACCATTGCTCAGTTCAGGTGCCGGAGTTCCACAAGGATCTGTCCTCGGTCCTTTGCTCTTCCTCATTTACCTGAATTCTATCTTCCACCTTCCCCTAAAAGGAAAAGTTGTTGCTTTTGCGGATGACTTGGCTCTATCTTATGCTGCTACTTGTGTAGATAGTATAAAAGACAATATAAACTCAGATTTATCGTTGTTACAAAATTGGTTTAATTACCATAAAATGGTTTTAAGCAGTAAATCAAAGATTATGTCATTCTCCCTGTCAAGCCAATATTTAATCGATGGAGTCTGTTATCATTCCTCCAACTGCGACTATGTCAACTGCAATGACTCCTGTATGCAGCTAGAATCGGTTACACAATTTAAATATCTAGGTTTAACATTGGACTCCAATTTGAAATGGAAACCGCATATGAATAATACTAAGAAGGTTGTGTACAAAGCAATGAATAAAATCTATCACCTACGCAAATTGCTACCTTCAAATCTACTAATTGCAATTTACTATGCGCTAGTGAATTCTCCCCTTGAGTATGGTATTTCTTGTTGGGGTCTGCATTACCTAGCAACACTGAAGCTCTTACTATAGCACAAAAGAAGATAATCAGAGTAATGATGTTTAAACCACGGTGGGAGCCTTCGCTACCCTTATTTAGATCTATTAATATTTTACAACTGAGATATCTATATGTTTATAAGGTATTGCGACTGTTCTATTTGCGGGGTGGTTATGCTAACTTTAGCAGGAATGCAATCTATTCGCTAAGGTCTACACCCAGAGTTACTGCTCAGAGAGTTAGAACAGAACACTACAGACATTTTGCTACCAACATTGCTCCATTTATTTATAGTAAACTGCCTCGAGATATATGCAATCAGTGCAAATCCAGATTCCTCAGAAGTCTGAGAAACTGGTTACTCTCCAGATCAGATGTGGAAACACTGATGCAAGTAATAATCTAGCCGAAATTTTCTTGCGTTATACTTAACTTATTTATTTATTCATTTATTTTCGCTTCTTATCTTTCATTCCATCAATCTTCATTATTGAACATATTCTATATTCGGAAAATAAAATTTCTTCTTTCTCTACGCGGCTTCTCATAACATTTAAAAGCATATCGTTTCGTAATAATATACTCAAAACTGGAATCGTTTCCACAGGGTATATACTATATACCATTCATTCATTCATTCATTTTCAATGGCCCGCTAATCCTTCATGAGGGTCGCGGGGGTAGGATGCTCAGGTGGACTCTCCATCCTTCTCGATCCTCCGCCATTAACTCCAATTCATCAGGGAGAATCCCTAAGCGGCTCCAAGAGAGATGTCGGACTTGATCCAACCATCTATTTCTGGGCCTTCCGCGAAGTCGTCTACCTGATGGTACGGCAACCATGGCGCGTCTTGGAAGCCGGTCTGGGGGCATACGCACTACGTGACCAAACCATCGAAGCATAGATCGTTCCGTTCGGAGAAGTAGCTGCCCAACGTTGAGCGCCTCGCGTACTCTGGTGTTGCGCACTCGATCCCTACGAGTTATTCCAACAACACCGCGAAGGAACCTCATTTCGGCAGCTTGTATCCGCGATCTTATTCTTTTGGTCACTACCCAAATTTCATGACCATAGGTGAGAGTTGGAACATACACCAAGTTAAAAACCGATAGCTTAGCTTGAATACTAAGTTCGGCCTTCCTTATAACAGATTGGCCAAGCTCTCTCAAAATTGATCCAGCCTGACCAATTCTACAGGATAACTCGGCATTGCTCCTCCCATCACTCGTGAATAAAACCCCGAGGTACTTAAACTTCTCCACCTGCTTCAGTGGGACTCCACTAACATGCAGAGTGCACTGAATGGGTTTTTTGGAAACGACCATTACTTCCGATTTGTTCACGTTGATCTTCATTCCAGCACCATCACAAACGGCTACAAACCTTTCGAGTGCGCGCTGAAGTTCGGTTTGAGAGGACCCAAGGATGACCAAATCATCCGCAAAGAGCAGATGACTAATCCTTAGGTCTCCCACTTTGAAACATTCTCCGCCACGGATATGGATATATACAATGAAGAGGAGAGGTGACAAAACGCACCCCTGGCGGAGTCCAACGCCCACAGTGAAAGGTATTGATTTAACACCGTTTATCCGAACACAGCTTTTACAGTTTGTATATAAAGACTGAATCGCCCTTAACAGGGAACCATCAATCCCATACTCCTGCAGAACACTCCAGAGTTTGCCTCGAGGAACCCTATCATATGCTTTTTCCAAGTCCACAAAACAAGTGTAGACAGGTTTGGCATATTCCCAGGCTTTCTCAAGAACCATTCTGAGAGTGAGCAACTGGTCGGTTGTGCTTCTACCGGGACGAAAACCGCACTGCTCATCCCCCAAACTGTCCTCAACCACAGCTCTGGAACGCTTTTCTAGCACCTTAGCGAAGACTTTTCCAGGGAGACTTAAAAGAGATATACCCCTGTAGTTGGCGCAATCTCTTTTGTCCCCTTTTTAAAAAGAGGAACTATCACCCCCATTTGCCAATCACCAGGTGTTTCACCGCATTCCCAGACCACTTTAATGACACGCGAGAGCCATTGCACTCCCTCTTTCCCTAAAGCCTTGAGCATTTCTGGCCGAATTTCGTCCACACCAGCAGATTTGCCAACTTTTAGCGATTTGATCGCCAAAGTTACTTCCTCTACCGTAGGACTACTTTCCGCCCAACTCTCGACCATAGGTCTGTCATCTTCGGTGCCCTGTTCGGGATTGAGCAATTCTGAAAAGTGCTCGCTCCATCTGCGTAAGATGTCCTCCTCATTGGAAAGAAGTCTACCGTCTTTGGATTTGACTCCTTTAACGATATTCAACTTTTTTCCTCTGAGTCGGCGGACGGTCTGCCAGAACATCTTATTTGCAGATCTGTGGTCACGTTCCAATTTCTCGCCAAACTCCTTCCAAGACTGTTCTTTCGCTGTTTTCACAGCTAATTTGCAAGTTCTTCGCGCCTCAGTGTACCGATTTCGAGAATCGGAGTTCCCCAAGTGAATACACACCTTAAAGGCTCTCTTCTTCTCTCTGATGGCTTCTTGAACTCCGGGCGTTTTAAACCAAGCAGTTCTTTTCTCACCACCAGCCGCCACACCAAGCCGCTTCACTCCACAAACATCTCCCGCAGAGGCAATAACCGCCGTTGAAAACAGTTGCCATTCTTCCTCTACATTTGATGGAACAGTTGGAATTCGTTCAAACCTTTCAGATATTTGCCGTGCAAATGTCTCCCGTATCTCATCGTCCTGTAACCTCTCCCATCGTATGCGTGTAACCATCCTATTTACATTTCAACTATATACCATTTCAACACAAATAATTGCACAATTCATGTTTAAAAATAAGTTAAGTTAAATTAAATTGAATAGTTAATTGAATATCTCAAACACGAATTTCTGGATTGTTTAAAATTGTTATAATTGTTGAAATTTCAAATAAAAAATCAAATCAAATTTCATTTCATTTCATTTCATTCCATTTCATTTCATTTCATTCCATTTCATTTCATTTCATTTCATTGTATTTCATTTCATTTTATTTTGTTTTATTTTATTTATTTATTTATTTATTTATTTACTTTTACTCTTTTTTTTTAATTTTTTTTTTTTTTTTTTAATTGAAGGTTTTTCTAGTAATTTCCTCCAGAGTTAGCTCAGCATCCGTACGCCGTTTCTTCAAATACAAATAAATAATAGTCCAGTAGATAGATATACAAATAATATAGACTCTCTGTACTCATATTTTAATTGTGTGGCAACCAGACCATTGTTAATTTAACTACGAAAATAATTGCATCTATCTCTATCTCTATGCTTAGAGTTAAAATCACCGACTATAATTAAGAAATTCACCTCCGACTCCAGCCTTAGTATTCGAAAAAGTGTCTGGAGCTCTGAAATAAAAGAAGTGGTTTGAGTAGCTTCCGGAGCATAAACCGTTATCATATACATCCTCGTTCCACTACGGAGGGGGATATAGACGATACATACTTCCAGCTCCTGGAACCTACGCACTTCACCGCTGTACACTACTCTATGGTGCAATTCTTTTCTAATGAGAAGATCGCGACACCTCCTCCTTGTACAGAGTTGGGTCGATCTCTTCTCATGATACTATAACTATTGTGACTCAACTTGTATTTCTGGGATAGCTTAGTTTCGCTAACCAAAAGCACATCCGGAGAATGATCTTCAAGCAACTTGAAAAGTACGGCTCTTTGTTCGATCCTAATCGGTGAATACACATTCAAGGATCTTTAAGGATTGCTCCGCCATGTTCGCGTCGCCTGCTCTTGGATTTGTCTCTGAATTTGGCCCATCTGCCCCTGAATAGAGAACAAGATACCCAACAAATCAGTTTCAGCCTCCGGTGCTCTCGGCTTTGGGGCCTGTGCAACTCCATCTTAAAGGTGTTGATAGGTGGCACTCTTTGCTTCGCCTTCTACTGCGGCTGTTGTTGTCAGTGCTGCTGCTGCTGTTGCTGTTGTTGTTGTTGTTGCTGCTGTTGTTGTTGTTGCTGCTGCTGCTGTTTCTGATGCTGTCGTTGCTGCTGCTGTTGTTGCTGCTGCTGCTGTTGCTGTTGCTGATGTTGCTGCTGCTGTTGTTCTTGTTGCAGCGATTTCTGCAGTTGTTGTGACCGTGCGTTTTGCAGCTGTTGTGGTAGCTACGTTTTTCACTGCTGTATTTGTTGCAGCTGTGCTTGCAGCTGTTGTTTCTGTTGCTGCTGCTTCTTCGCTCTTGCCTACTGTTGTGGCTTTGGCTGTGGCTGTTGCAGTTGTTCTTACAGCTGAATTTGTTCTGGCTGCTGTTGTTTCAGTTGCTGCACAGTCTGAATATTCAACTGTCGCTCTTTCTGCCTCCTGGACGTTTGTTTGGTCTTGATGGCATTGATCCTCTCACGGATCTGTTTAATGCTGCTATTCAGTGCTTGCATCTCTTCCTCCTCATCCCCTAATTCGGAGGTCGCCAATTCAGCAAAGCCGTTTTCTCCTTTCAGAAAGTAGCCTTCCTGGCCGTCGGAGACGTAGACCATTTTGTCTGAAGCTGTTTTGCTGCTGCTACTGGTGCTTTCGTTGGCGCCCCTCCCTTCACTCCCACCGGCAGCTTTTCGGTTGAAGCTGAAAGCAAGGGGGGCTTTACCAAGCTAGGAGTTGGCCTTAGCCCTGTCCCTCTCTTCGAAGTGCCATCAGCCGACCTTGTGGCTTGATGTCATCGGCAGATGCTGTGTGGTCCGCTGGTCTCGTAACTGAAAGAGTGAAACCGCTCATCATCAGACTTCATTGCCTGATCTTATTTACCACTTTTAACTTTAATTAGTAGTTTATTTTAATATTAAAAATAAAAAAATTAGACCTGACCGGGACTTGAACCAGTGTCCCTGGCTTAACTGCTAATGGAAGTACTTTCTTATGTACTTAAGTACTTTCACTGCTAATTTAAGAGAAGCCGAAACACGTGCATACTTAATGAAAGTCTGTGAACAGCTGAGTGAAAAAAATACTTTTCATGACACTGTGGGGATAGCTTATCAGATTAGTCTGATAATGAATAATTTTATATTTGTTTATAGCGTATCTCTAAAATAATTGCATCCTTAGGATAACATTAGTACATTTACCAATGCAATAGCAATGCGTGAGTACCTAGGACCGATTTTCGTGATCAGGGTATTCTCCGAAATTTTTGGGTGTAATCATCATGTGGTTATATCAATTATTTCAAAAAGTGATTTACAACATACTATAAGCACGTCTGGCAAGGTGATGGCTGCGCGTAAAAGGTCTGGGACCTATATTTTTGTGATCAAGACATTCTGTTCTTTCGTTTTCACATTCAAGTGGTTATAACAAAAATCCAGATTTAAAAAAAAAAAAAACATTTTCAGCATACTATTACTAACCTCAGCTACGAAAAAAAGCTGCCAGACCTCTTGAATCGATTTTATTTCTAAGAGCACTTAACATTTATGTATCAATCTTTTGGTTACATCCTCATGCCCGAAAAATGCTGTGGGCTCTTAGACTATTCAGAGCTTAAATCTTTCCACATACTTCAAAGCAGGTACTCTGGGAAACTGAGCCCAACGGTCGGTTGGCAAATCTCTGATTCGGATAAACGAGCCACGTCGAAGAAGAGAGGGTGGGCTGGTTTAGTTAGATGGTCAAACCACCACGGGGAATAAGATGATGAATACACCACGAGATACAACACAAATACACCATATTCAACACAACTCTAAGTACTACATAGTGACCATGAGCAGCGCCCAACGGACTGAGGAAGGTTCGGTCCAAATCCAACAATGGCCGAGAGCCTGACCTAACCCATGAATCGATGTATGGGTGGCAAGTCATCGGCTAGCCCGTTATTCCCAAAATCTGCGTGGAGTTCCACCAGAATAGTTAAGATTATGCGTTTTTAGAAAATCAAAATAGGAATAAGAGTGGGTACTCAAGGTTTCTTCCTCTTCAGGAGTGTCCAACGCAAGGCACTGTTTGACACATTTGTCTGTTATAAAGTCAATAACCTCTTTTGTTAAACGCCACATCTAACGCGAAGCGTTGGGTGACACAATCGTTTTTCTTTCTCATATTCCCTTCTTCTCTTTTAAATATATTTTTTGCCTGGTCAAACGGTAGTGCATGCGATCATATGAAAACACAAGCGTTTGCCCTCAGCTGAGGCCTACCAACTCCTACTCTCAACCTCCACGCGGTGACAGCCGGGTGCCTAGTACCTTAATCCAAGAAATGGGTAACCAACCCCGTTTGGAGGATTCTTGGCGGCAGCAGATGAGAGAGGGGGGAAAGAGTGTTCTCTCACTAGAGCACTTCTTCCTGTTTCCAGGCGGCAGCGGACGAATTCCCTAGACGGAGTCAACGGTGGCGTCTATAGTTCCAGTTAGGTTGAACTTAGTGAATACCTTGCGCGAGCTGCTTCGACGTATTCGGATCACAGGTCGGTAAGGAATTTCCAATGTTGGTCAGGACATTGGAATAGAGATGGTGGCGGAGGAGCCCTTAATGGGCCAACGGCAGCGCTCATTCTCCCGTAGTGGACTACTGGCACCGGTGTACCCGGCCCCTCGTCCTAGGGGAATAATTAAGGAACTGGCCCTCCAGGTTGCGGGTTGTGCCGTCGGGGTAACTTCCCTACCACGTAAAAAGTCGATTCAACCAAAAGCCTCGGATAAGGATGACTCAACTAATGACGACCCCAGCAAACTAAATAAGGACAACGACCTTCGGATCTGTACGTGGAATGTTCTGTCCCTTTACAGACCACGTGCATATTATCAACATCCAGGAAGTGCGATGGGATAGGCCGGGCAAAAAGAGGATGAAAAACTGTGACATCTACTACGGTGATTGCTACAGAGGCAACAGGCAACGCTTATTCGGATGCGGATTTGTCATACGCGGCAGACTTAGGCAAGAAGTCTTAAGTTTCTGACACGTGAGCGAGCGTATTATGACTATCCGGATCAAGGCTAAATTCGCTAACATAAGCCTAATATGTGTTCATGCCCCCACGGAAGAAAAACACCCTGCCACCAAAGAGTGTTTCTACGAGCTCCTCGAAAAGACATATGAGTAATGTCCTAAATACGACGTTAAAATCGTATTGGGCGATCTTAGCGCCAAAATAGGAAAGGAGGACGTCTTTGGTAGGGCAGTCGGTAAGCATAGCCTACACGACACCACGTCTGATAACGGACTAAGGCTAATTGATTTCGCTGTGGAGCGAAATGTCACCATAGCAAGCACATGGTTTCCTCATCTCGATATTCATAAGCAGACATGGCGGTCCAATGATCATGTAACGATCAACCAAATTGATCATATTGCGATCTACGCAAGGCATGCCTCCAGTATTCTGGATGTCCGGACCTTCCAAGCGGCCAACATATAATCATATCATTACCTTGTTGTAGCGAAGGTACAAATGCGGATACCCCAATCTGAGCAACAAAGAAGAATCACTCTGAGAAAATTTAACGTCGAAAAGCTACAATCGCAAGAGACCGCCAGACTTTTCGCTGAATGCGTATTCCGAAATCTCTCAATCACCCCTTTGCCGCCAGCATCAAGTGCCGAAGACCAGTGGCAACGCTGCCAACATGTCACCAGAAACGCCGCGACTGATGTGCTGGGTCTCGCTCGCCCACCACCGCGAAACCCCTGGTTTGACGAAAAATGCCGGCGAGTGCATGCAGCAAAACAAGAGGCAGCGGAAGACGAGAGCTGCTCGTGAGCTCTACGAGCAAAAGAGACGGAAAGAACATCGGCTTCTCCAAAAGAAGCAGAAAGAGCATGAGAAGCGCGCGTTTGAGAATATCGAGAGTTTATACTCCAGGAACAATGTACGGAAGTTTTACCAAAAGGTAAAAAGAACGTGTCAGAGAAGTAATACCCGTGCAGAAACCTGTAGAGATGAAAATGGAAACCTCGTAGTAGAATCACAGTCGGTGCTGAGAATATGAAAAAACTACTTCTGCAGACTGTATAACGGCGACGAAGACCAACATCCCGCTGTCAGGCAGAATGAACCATTCAACATAGACGATAATAGTCGAAATTTCCGTACACCTGACCAAAACGAAGCGAGGATAGCAATATCCAAGCTAAAATCCAACAAGGCTGCTGGACCTGACAGCTTACCGGCCGAACTTTTCAAGACAACTGGGGATGAATTGGTAGAGTGCATACACCAACTCACCTCTAAGATTTGGTCAGACGAGTGTATGCCTGATGAATGGAACCTCAGCATCATTTGCCCGATCCAGAAGAAAGGAGACCCCTTCAACTGCGCCAATTATAGAGGCATCAGTCTCCTCAACATCGCATACAAGATCTTTTCTGCGATATTGTGTGAACGCCTGAAACCTTTTTGTCAACAGCCTGATTGGACACTATCAGTGCGGTTTCAGGCCAGGAAAGTCCACCATCGATCAAATCTTTACACTTCGGCAGATCCTGGAGAAAACCTAAGAATTCCAAATCGATACTCACCACCTATTTATCGATTTCAAGGCCGCCTATGACAGCATCTATAGAGAAAAGCTTTATAGAGCCATGTCTAGTTTTCACATCCCTGCCAAACTTATCCGTCTGTGCAGGCTGACGATGGAGAACGCTCGCTGCTCCATCAAGGTCGGTAATGACCTCACCGAGACCTTTGATGTCAAAAAATGTTTTAGACAAGGTTAGGCGCTGTCATGTGACTTCTTTAATATTGTACTTGAACGAATTGTGTGGAACTCACAAGTCAACACCGGAGGCACAATCTATTACAAGTCTGTACAACTGCTTGCATACGCCGACGATATAGATATTATCGGAAGAACTCAGCGGTCTGTCACCGGTGCGTTTGCAAGCATTGAGGCGGAAACGGCCAAAATGGGCTTAGCGATAAACGAGGGTAAAACCAAGTATATGCTGTCAACAAGAAGGAAAAGCCAACACCGACGAATTGGACAAAACGTCACAGTCGGCAGCTATTACTTCGAGGTAGTAAGGGACTTTGTCTACCTGGGCTCTGCTATAAATTCTACAAACAATATCAGCGCAGAAATCAATCGAAGAATAACTCTTGCCAATTGCTGTTTTTTTTGGCTTTTAAGGCAATTCAACAGTAAAGCCCTATCTCGAACAACTAAGGAGACTCTGTATAAGACCTTGATCATCCCAGTCCTGCTTTACGGCGCTGAAACATGGACTTTATTAAAAGAGGACTTTATGAAGAGGATGATCGCTTCGAGAGAAAAATTCTTCGTAAGATTTTCGGTCCCGTTTGCGTTGACGGGTTTTGGAGGAGAAGATTCAATTACGAACTATACGAGCTGTACAGCGACATCGACCTAGTCAAAAAACTGCGTATTGGACGTCTGAGATGGCTAGGACATGTAGAGCGAACGGACACCAACGCGCCGGCCCGCAGAGTCTTCGAATCTAACTCCGAGGGACGACGCAGTAGAGGGAATCATCGCCGTAGGTGGCGCGCACAAGTTCAAGGGGACCTCGACCAACTTGGAGTGCGCAACTGGAGGCAATTAGCTAAAGACCGAGCTAAATGGAGAGGCTTGTTGGTTGAGGCCCAGGTTCACCCCGAACTGCAGCGCCACCTAAGTAAGTAAGTCTTTTATATTTTTCGCGATGTCTTAATTGTTTTTTAGGTATTTTATTACGCATTCACTAGCCACCCTCAATTGCGAGTGCTTGAGATGAACGGATCACCATGTCAGAGGAGTGAACACAGGAAATGTCTAACTCGACCCTCTGAACTGCCAGTTGTTGGGGTGAAACCAGAGAGAGAGCCATTGATAGGCTGGAGAGAGCTGTTGGATAGCGGTCTTCAAGAAACGGTTGCATGCTCCAGCAAATGAGCGGAGTACAGCACTCCAAGCCGTAATTGAACTCTTATGGCTGAATTAGGGGTAGCCAATATTTAGAGAGAGGCTCCTGTTGGGTTGGCAAATTAATACGGGGAGTTCAGCACTTCTTGGTTGACCACGAGCGAGTGCGGAAGAGAACTATCGCAATAGATGAGAGCTATAAAAGTTAGCAAGGCGGTTTGCTTTTTTTTCGAGTTGAAAAGTCCAGAAGGCGACAACATATAATATATAGAAAGGAAGCAGACTTGAGGTGAAGGATTAAAAGGAAGAAACATTAGGAGAATTTGAGGAGCAATGTTCCTGAAGCGAGGAGTAAGAGGCCGATTACCCAATCAGGAGAACAGATAAGTTGTTTTATTATATGTATTTGGTATTCTTTTTTCCATTCGTGTAGGGTTTTGTGTGAGTTAAATCCATTCCCGGTGAAACGGGGACCCGCGACCGGTTAGTTGCAAACATTTATTTTATTCGGGACCAGTGATAACGGGCCACTCCCACGGCAAAGTATTAATTTATTTATTTTATTTATTTGTTTAGTCTTACACTGTAAGACTGTAGCGAAAAATCGCAATTATTCGTACAATACATATGTATTCGTTTTTTCTACGACTCTAACTCAATTGAGCCTTCATAAAATATGTATCGCCACCGCATTGATCGCAAACATGTATGATGTTCCATTCATGTAGTCATACTAATTCAAGCACTATGTGGTCATTTTTTTCTCAGATTGCACATATCACCGCTTCGGCGAAGTCGATATGAAAATGCGGTAGTACAGAATGAGAATGAGAAAAAGAGGAACATACCCAATTGACTTCATTGTAGAAAGTATGGTAAACACAACGATCGCTTAGTTTGCGGTGCCGGTACATACCTACTTGCACCGCTTTTTTTGTGAGTAGATTTTAAGTCGCAAATATATGATCGCATTCCAATCTCTGTCGTACACACTTGCACTGCTTTTTTTGTGTATAGTCTTTAAGTCACAAAAATATGATCGCATGCCGATCTCTGCTTTGAATGCATCCATTTACACTGCTATTTTTTATGTGTACTTTTGTCACTGAAGTCTACCTCTCAAAGCGACAAATATCAGTACAGACAGTATTATCAGTTTCTTTCGAATTTCAATTCTACTTATTTTAAAATATGTCGGCAGGAGAGGTAATTCCATATACCTACATATAAATTACATATTCAAAACAATAAAATTTCAGAAAATGAAATTTATGAAAAATTCCAATCGCACTGTTCTAAGAGATACACAAGTTTGTCTATCAAAGGCAAAAAAAAAATAAAAAATATACAAATATTTGGCGCAACAGCTCTTTAAAGTGCCCGGGCCTAGCTTCTCGCAACCACTCATGTTGTGTGCGTTATATTTTTCACACAAATGGAAGGGACCTACAGTTTAATGCCGAATCCGAACGGCGATTTGAGAAGCTTTTTCGTGACAACAATACTCTCGGATGTTTGTCAGACGCTCGCGAGAGGTGGGACCGTGAAAAAACTTTTTGGTATTTTCTGGGATTCGAACTTGGAACCTCATGCGTAGTGATCCGGCACACTAACCACTTACGCCACGGCGCCCACTATCAAAGGCAAACTAAACATTTTAAAACGTCTTGAAGAAGGAATAGCACGAAAAACCATTTGTGTGGATTTAAAGAAAAAAGATTCTATTCGCAATGTTGCTGCGCGGAACCAAAATTTATCGATGAAACGTTTACGTGCGGCAGCTCTATGGTTCAAAGATATGCGATCAAAAAACGCGGTAATTAGTGGACCCATGTGATGGACAAAGCGAAATCTTTTGCAGTCATGCTAAATGTTGATTTTGAGCTGACTTGACCGATGGAAAAAAAGGGAAAATATTAGCTTCAAAAGCATGCTACTTACGATTGGCTGAACAATATTTTGCCTGACTACGTTGAACAATATGATGCTAATGACGAAATGACAAATGACAAAATGTGAAAAAATGCAGAAAAATGCCAAATAGCCCAAAAAGATTTTTGGATATATTACCAAAAAAAACATAAGCTGCATTGAGCCTTACTTACGACGTCAATCGCGCTGATTGCTTTGTCACACTCACACTTACAGTTACGGGGAAACAAAGTCGCTCGGTTGTGGGGAGGGGGTCCACGCAGTTGCGTGGCGCAACGCGACGCGAAACGGTAACTGCGCCGCATCGCGCCGCTTCCGGCCGTCGTTCGCGCGCGGACGCGACGTGAAAGCACTGTGACTGCTAATGTAATTGTTACAATTCGTTTTGAATGTAGTCTTAAACCCAATTTAACGAAAATGTCAATCCGCCCAAAATATGTTATATTTTTGGGTAATTTGACATTATGCTAAATAGCCCAAAATTAATAATGTTAAATCGCCCAACCTTTTTTTTGGGTGATTTGACATTTTTATAGTTTTTTGCATTTTGGGCGATTTGGTTTTGGGCGATTTAACACCCAACCCATAAACAGTGCTGCCCCCCTGCAACTTCCTGCTTGAGGTCACTATTGGATTTGAGGCGGGTGCGCGGTTGGGTGGGAAACATGGATATAAAGAAACTTTGCATACACCCATTGTGGTGTAAAATGTTGAGGTGCTATCGTTTTCTGTCTGAGTCTAAGTAACGAGACCCCGACTGAACACGATGCACGCAGGCAACAGATGCAAATGTATAATTTGCACAACTTGCATAAATCACATCATGGGAATTCTACTTTTCCCACGATGTGTATGTACCTGCCTTCGCATCTGACACCGACATTGTCCTCCGCTTGGTTTTTGGTTGGCGAGTCGGTGATAACCTACAGAGAGAATAGGTTGTACTGTTTTTTTTACTTAACATATTTTGGCGCAGCCGGGAAACGAAATTAAGACGTTCCACACGAAGACAGATCGAAAAAAGAAAATAAATAAGTGTAGATACGATTAAAAGTAATATTAACGTGAAAACCTAGTTTCACCCGCGAAAATTCGAATCTTTATCTTTTTTTCTCGCCATTAGAAAAAAGAATATAAACCTATATTAAACAAATAAACAGTGCCACAGTGCAGTTAGTGCGAAATCTATAAGTGTTTTGAAAAGTTAAACAAAAAAAAAAAGAGCTTAAAAACGAGAGTGTTTAATAAAAGCCGAAAAACAAAAGAAACAATTGAAATAATTTCTACATTTCATCGCGGTTAAGAAACAAAAAAACTTACATACAAATAACACGTGTAATAACACATGAGACGAAGGAGCAGATCGCTGGAGGGAGGAAGAACGAGGTCAGGCGTACATTTTAGGAGAACCACCACAAACCAACAACAACAACAACAACCACCACCACAAACAACAGAACAACTGGAACAGCGAATAGAAGCAGTAGAGGAACAACAGACAAATAAGAGGTTAGAATTTAAGAAAATAAACGAATTATTTAAGTTAGAAATAGAAAAATTCAAAAACACCCCGTTAAGTAAAAACACAACTGTAAATAATATTCCAACCAAAGTATTATCGCTATCACCCTCCATATCGCAAGTTGAGAAAGCCATTAAAAATTTGAAAATTCATACCGTAATGGACTACGAAAAGGTAGCCCGTTTAGCTTCTACTCTTGTCCCCACTTTTTCTGGTGCCTATCATCCAGGATTGGCTTTAGAATTGCAAACTTTTCTTGGGTGTTGCAAACAAGTTTTGCAATGCCTGAACGAAGAAGAGAAGGTAATTTACAACAACTTGTTAATCACAAGACTAAGAGGCAATGCCTTTGTGCTAGCCTCAATGCACCCGATAACCTGTATAGAAGATTTAGAAAAAACTCTTAATCAAAATTTCCTGCCTCGGAAAACCTATATACAGGTAACGAATGAGCTACGACAATGTCGACAATTCCCTATGGAAAGCTTAAACCAATTCGGTTTCAGGGTCATGCAACTATTGGGGATCTGTAAAGAAAAAGCAAAAGCGGACTACGGAGGAGATTCAAAGTCCATTTTAAAAGATCTTGAAATGGCAGCAATATACTCCTTCAAGATAGGCTTAGCTAATGCGACATTAAAGCAGTACGTTTTAAGCCTTGACGACACAAGTTTAGAAGAAATGATCCAAAAGGCCCTGAAAAGAGAGTTAGTAGATCCCCATTTGCCTGGCATGACGTACATTGGAAATCAAAATTCAGTCAATGTAAGCCGCAAATCAACCCCCTTCTTCAGCAATACCAACAACCTCATGACCAGCTCACAGGGATGACACTTTTTGGAAATTTAAATCCCTATGGGACGGATCAAATGTTTCAGTACCCAAATACTATAATGCCTGCTAATAATCCAAATGTCTCTTTTCCCAATCAGTTCAGTCCTAACCCTACACAAAATAAAAACAGTACTCCGACAATAAGGTGTGGCTTCTGCAATAAGAATTATCATACCTACGATGAGTGCAGAATAAGAAAAGCCACGCCTTATTGCCCTAATTGTAAAGTATATGGGCACAATGTTGCGACCTGTAGCAGAAGGCAACAGAACCCTCCTTCTTCAGTTATGACAATAAACAATAACCACAAACAAAATCGCCAAATGAAAGTCCACCGAAATCATCAACCAAAGTGCGATTTCTGTTTAAGATCGGGACATGATATATCTGAGTGCTATACAAAGAAACGATGGGATGAAAAAAATGGAACCGTTCATAACAATACTCTTTTAAGTGAGCAAAAAAACTAGATAGCTGTTGGGTGCAGGAAGAAAATACCGTTTCCTCGCTCAACAAACAATTCGCAAAAAATTCTACTTTAACAAAAGACGGTATAGTACAAATTCCAGTAGACGTAGGCAAAACTAAATACTTAAACTTTTTGGTAGACACACGGGCAGATGTAAGTCTCATAAATCACGACGTTTTGAATACAAGTGCAAATCTTAATCTAGCTGATACCATGGATATTGAAGGGGTTTACTCTAAAGGCACTACACTTGGCTCTATAGAATGTAATATTTTGTTAAATCCACACATAAAGTGTAAGCTACATGTCATAGAAAAAATTCCTTCTCTACCGTGCGATGGTATTCTCGGACAGGATGTTCTATATACTTATACAAACATTGAGGGGCCGAACCGATTACTAAAGTTTCTACACTCAGAAGGAAACAATTCAGATCACAAAAACTTAATAAATAATACGGGAAATCATTCATCAGGTTTATTATCCGCAAATATACTCCCAATTATAAATTCTGGACAACTACCATCTTCGCACGATGGTACGTCATGTGATGTGGCGGGGCGTTCAATCCACTCGCTTAAAAAGCCATCTTCGACGGATGGCATCCATGTACAGTTAATAGGTGAAGAATTCTTGGTTGAAAAGTTATGCGAAGAGATAGTACCTGAACCAATTATTAGTAAGATTTCTGTCACAATCCCATCAAGATGTGAGTTAATTCTAGAATGCCCAGTTAATTGCAAGAACGGCTCCGAGCTTTTATGTTTATCAGCTGAAATTGTTCCAAAAGTTTTTGTAGCCTCATCAATAGGAAAAGTTAAAAATAAAGCAGTAGTATTAAGCATGGTGAACACTAACGTAAATGAAGTTAGTCTCAAAAATGCACCAATAAAACTAAATTTTTTAACAGATTATAAATATATAGTTTAACAAACCAAACGAACAATATATCTACATTTACATTTAATGCAAGAACTGGAGATAACATAGGTGGGAACAATTATAGACTGACTTAACTATTCAATGAACTTAGCTTACAGAACGATCTCAATCCTGAAGAAAGACTATCAATAGAAGCAATCTGTACTAAGTTTTCTGAAATTTTCCATTTAGAAGGTGAAAAATTATCATATACAAAAGCTATATACCACAATATTCCCACCGATTCCAACAAGGGACCCATTAACACGAAACAATATCGGCTCCCACAATCACAGAAACAAGTAATAAATGAACAAGTGCAGCAAATGTACAAGGACAATATTATCAGAAATAGTAAAAGTCCTTGGAATAGCCCGCTTTTAGTAGTACCTAAAAAAGTAGATCAGTATGGTAAAAAGGCGTATAGAGTTGTTGTAGATTTTCGAAAACTTAATGATCTTACTGTAGGTGATGCTTTCCCTTTGCCTCGAATTGAGGATATTCTCGACCAACTAGGAAGCAGTCGATATTTCACAACGTTGGATTTAGCCAGTGGGTATCATCAAGTGCTCATCAACAAAAATGATAGAGAGAAAACTGCATTCAGCACTGATACAGGACATTATGAATTTCTTCGTATGCCATTTGGTTTGAAAGGGGCTCCGGCTACCTTTCAACGCCTAATGAATCATATACTTACTGGATTGGAAGGCACTAAGTGCTTCGTATACCTCGATGATATTGTAGTGTACGGAAAAAACCTTCAAGACCATACAGAGAAACTTACATGTATTCTTGAAAAAATTAGACAGTTTAACCTTCGTCTGCAACCACGAAAGTGTAACTTTCTTCAACGGGAAATTATTTACTTAGGATACAATATAACCCAAAATGGAGTACTTCCCGACAGAGAGAAAGTTAAATGCATTTTAGAAATACCACGACCCAAAACTTCTAAAGAAGTGCAATCTTTCCTCGGAATGGCAAACTTCTACAGGCGAAGTGTGCCTAGTTTTTCGACTTTCGAAAAACCTCTACGGGACATAACTCATAAAGATAGCCAATTTTGTTGGAACACTGATTGCGAAGCAGCTTTTAATATGCTTAAATCAATTCTCACCAACCCACCGATACTTATTTATCCCGATTTCAATGAGCACTTTTTCCTTACAACGGACGCCAGTGGAACAACTTTAGGAGCAGTTCTTTCTCAAATCAGGGATAGTTCAGATCTGCCCATTGCATTTGCAAGTCGAATACTTAGTTCTACTGAACGTCGCTATTCCACGATTGAAAGAGAAGGATTGGCAATAGTATGGGCCGTTCGTAATTTTAGATGTTACTTGCTTGGTAGAAAATTTGCATAATATACAGATCATCAGCCGCTAGTGCACTTTTTCAAGATATCCCAGGAATCAAACAGGTTGGCAAACTTTAAATACAAGCTTTCAGAATTTGATTTCGACATTAAATACAAGCCAGGGAAGCAAAATTTGGTGGCGGATGCTTTAAGTCGCATTCCCGAAGTAAATAGACTTTCAGACAAAAGCAATATTCTTGCAGTCACACGAGCTCAGGCTATGAATACTCACGCTAAGAGCGAAGAAAATGTTCTGAACAATAAGCAAACGAAAAGAAAAATCCAGTCGAGAGTTGACGGTCAGTTGAATGGCAGCCACGAAATTAACTCCGATTGCGAAGTTGAAAGCGATGACGACTTTTTGAATAGAAAAAACGTCACTCAGAAGGAAAGTGATAGTAAGGCAATCACTCTTACTGAGAGTGAGGAGATAAACCAAGTTACGAAAAATTATCACAGTACCCCTTTTGGTGGACATCAAGGTATTCTAAAGACTTACTTGCGCTTAAGGCCCAATTTCAAATGGAAAAATATGTTTGCGGATATAAAACGCTTCATTAAAGAATGCAAACTATGCCAAATCAACAAAAAGTCCAAACGGACTTTAATGCCTATGATGGTTTCCCTCACCTCTAAAAAACCCTTTGAGAAAGTATTCATGGATATCGTAGGACCCTTACCCACAACTACCCGAGGAAACAAATTTATACTTACCTTCGAGGATGACTTAACACGGTTTATGGATTGCTACCCACTCCCAAATACGGAATCGGGCACTGTCGCTAAGGTATTCTACGATGAAATCATTAGTAGATATAGAATACCAAGGCAATTACTAACGGATCGTGGATCCAATTTCTGTAGTGATCTCTTCAAAAAAGTATGTAAGTTCTTGCACATAAAAAAAATTGAAACCACCGCTTATCACCCACAAACCAACGGGGCTTTGGAACGAAATCACGGTCCTTTGGTTGAATATCTGCGGTCCTTCTCAAAGAATTACCCAGCTGACTGGGATGACTGGCTACGACAAGCCATGTTTGTACACAACAACACTCCGCACTCGAGTACAAAATTAACCCCTATGGACGTTTTGTTTGGTTTTATGTCGGAAATTCCTACAAGTATAAGAAGACCAGTCACAATTTATGACCACGAAAATTATTTTTATGAACTCAGGCACAAGCTACAAAAAGCTTATCAAATAGCTAGAACTAAAATAGATAATAGCAAAATTAAGTCAAAAGAGTATTATGATAAGAAAAGCAACCCACACACTTTTAAAGTAGGCGACAAAGTTTTTCTACAAGTTATGGCTTTTCTACAGGTTAATGATATCGAATTAGAGTCTCAATTTCTATTTGTTTTTCATGTTAGATAGTGTACGTTCTTGTAAAACTTAAACCGTTTTAAATAAACAGAAGCAAATTTCAATTATCTCACAGGAAAACCATCATGATGAACATTATAATTGGCGCATCCGTAATATTGGCAATTGGTGGTAGCGTTGGCATGGCATTAATGATAACCGAAATAAAAGATAGTTGGGGGTTGTACTATGAACAAATAAGCGAAGTACGTATATCAAAATCACACTGGACCCTCATCATTCATTCAGATCTGGAGCAGTTCTTAGACCAACACCGCGATCTTAATTATTTACACCAAGAGCTAAGTAATTACTGTGAGAACACTAAAGTAGATATTAGGTACGCACGACCTAGTTGTGATAGGTTTATGCACTTGTTTAATAGCACTATGGAGTTTATAAATAAAAGGTTTTAAAATAGCAACTAACATCTTAGGGTTTTCCGACAGTAATGTTCAAACAGAGAGTAATAGGGTCAAGAGGGGTTGGTTCAATGCTGTTGGAACATTGTCCAAACATCTCTTCGGAGCACTTGAAAGCTCAGATGCAAAGTATTACAATAATATGATAGACGGTTTGAAATCAAATGTACAAGTCCATTCTGAATTACTAAAAAAGCAAACAACAATTCTTCAGAACATTGTGGCTGAATTGAATGCTACAGCTAGTGGTTCCGGAAGAATTAAAGCTAGATTTCAACTAATTGAGAGAAATCTTGATGCAATGAGTGTGACTATCTATCAAGAAGGTTACAAAAAAGAGGCCAAATTATTATTATTAGAAAATCTCGAGGAATTTCAAGCTATAGCTAACCATTTTATTATCTTAACTACACACCTTTTTGACATTCTTCAATCTGCTAGGCAGGGGGTTATTCATCCCTATATAATTTCTCCGGAGGAACTTTTAAGAAAATTGTCAGAGATACAGAAGCACTTTGGGAGCGATTCTTCGTGGCCTGTGCCATTGACGATGCACAATGTTAATTACCTATTTAGATTAATGTCCCCTGTTGCATATACTACGGAACACTGTTTAAACTTTCTTATCAAAGTCCCAGTCATACAGTGAAAACCTTTTTCAGTTTATCAAATGACTCCGATCCCAGTTCCGGTAGGAGACAACACTTTTTCAACCATCATTCCCTCAAAGTAGCTCCTACTTGTTGGAAGTGACCAACATTTTCATGTTCTAATGAACAAAGTGGACTTAGACAGATGCTTGACAATCAAAGACAAGTCATACATTTGTTCGGACATTCGGTCGCTCCAAATATCTTATGGTAAGCAGTGCTGCGAATTCGAAGTAATGGCGGCCAAGGATCACATTCCAAAATCCTGTCGCCCACGAATAATGACTATTAACACCACTGTATTTTTCGAACTAGCAGACAGTAACTCGTGGATTTTTGTTTCCCCTTCTAAAGATCGGGTAAAATACATTTGTGAACAGAATTCAAGTTTCCACGAAATCAACAATGTAGGGATTATACAAATTGAAACTGGATGTGAACTGCACACAAACACAGTAGTTCTATCTACACACCTCTCCTACAGTAGCAACATTTCTTCAGCATTTCAATCAGCCCTCGTAAAAAATGGTACTCACCACCTCGATTTTAAAACACGTGGTTCACTTAAAGTTGCTAAGCATTCTTTTGCATTTCAAGTAGTGAAGTCGTCCGACTCTACAAATCACCTAACAATGCTAAGTAAAGATCTTGACGAATTGAAGCAGCTACAAACAGAAAAAGAAACATATCTCAAGAATGAAACAGTAACATGGTCATTCGGATCAGTGTTATTCTTCCTAACTTGTAGTTTGCTCTTATATTTTGGTATAAAAATTCATAAAGTACTAAAGGCAAAAAGGAACTCTTCACGAAGACCTAGGAATGATTCCAAAAACACAGCAACCTCCCTTTGCTCCGTACAAGACGAAGCCAGTACAGACACTAACTTCCAAATGTCAACCATCGTCCCAAAAGAAAGTATGTCAAATATCTCGTTTGAAAAAGGTGCACCATCTAAACCACCAATCCTGATAGCAAGAAGTGTAAACATTGTATAAAAATAAGAAGGGAAGCAAAAATAAATAAAAAAAAAAAAAAAACTACATATTATGGCATAATACTTCGGTTGGTTCTTATTAAATAATAGTAATAAAGTAGTACTAAGGTAGTAACATTATACGATAGTAAAAAGAAAAATATTTAACCTAGAATTAAATACAAATTATGAAAAAAAAACACATGTGGTATATACGTATATAAATATATATAAAAATTAATAAAATCGTAGTAAGTAAAGGTAATATGTCTAACGTTGTTTACTATATTATTACAGCAGAATGTCTGTCATGTTCTTTTTTTAATTCAAATAATTAAAATGTATTCAAACGTATTAATATTGTTAACAAAATTGTATGCCAATATTATTTCTTATTTCATTTCTTTTTTAAAAAAAATTATATTATCTTACAAATAAGACTTAATTCAAATGTATTTCTTTCATATATATATTTTTTTTTTTTTTTTTTTGTTTTTCCGAGGGTAGGTGAAAATCTTCAACAAGACACTATGAGGATCGACAGCGCGTGCTCATAGTAGTGTGGGATTCTTACCCACTAAAAAACCTCCCTTCAAAACAGACTTGTTTATATTTTTTTTACTACAACTAAGTATTCTACTTATCAAGTAGTTTTCGTTTCACGAAATTAGGACGTTTTGCAGGTACCTTCCCATTAGAAGTTCCTGCCAGCTCCGCAGTTTAGACGCGGTTGCTTATCGCGCTAAGTCTAAAGGTTTTGTTCTTTGTAGACGGCGTAGTAAGTTTCTTTCATCCAAAACTTGGAGGACTGTTATATTAACGTGACTTTCTAGCCGACTTTTATGCTTTCTCGCGTAGTTTTTGATTTCGTCTTCGACTGATTTAATGCCAAGATCTCTGTGGATATCGCTATTTCTGATATACCATGGCGCATTTACAATACCTCTTAGCACTTTGTTTTCAAAAGTTTGTAAAATTTTAATATTACTTACTTTGGTACAACCCCAGAGTTGTATACCATATGTCCATACAGGATTTAGCACTTGCTTATATAAAAGCAGTTTGTTCTCTATATTAAGCTTGGAATATTTTCCAAGTAACCAATACATTTCTCGATATTTGTTATTTAGTTCTTTGCGTTTTTTCTTAACGTGCGTTTTCCATTTCAGCTTTGTATCAAGTGTCATTCCAAGATACTTAGCCTCGTTTGCAATCGGAATTTGAACCGAGTTTGAAAAGATCGGCAGATTATTTACTCTCTTAAAAGTAAAATTTACATGAACAGATTTGGTCTCGTTGAGTGCGATTCGCCAAACCTTTGTCCATTCATTTACTCTATCCAAAGCTTCTTGCAGTTTTTCTGTAGTATCTTCGACCGTTTTACCTACTGCCAAGATAGCAGTGTCATCGGCAAATGTAGCTAGCTCAGTGCCTTCTACTTGCGGTATATCACGAGTGTATAATAGATATAAGACCGGACCAAGAACGCTTCCTTGCGGCACCCCAGCCATTATTTCCTTAAAATCCGAATATTCGTTTCCACATTTGACGCGGAATAGTCTATTCGTAAGGTAGTTCTTCAAAATATTATATAGGTGCTCTGGCAGAACTTGTCGTAATTTAAACTTTAAGCCTTCGTGCCAGACCTTGTCAAAGTCTTGAGAGACGTCAAGGAATACGCTTAAACAAATCTTTTTTTCTTCGAGTGACTTTTCGATTACATGTGTTATTCGAAGTACTTGTTCAACTGTAGAATGCTTACTTCTGAATCCGAATTGATGATCCGGAATGAGATGCCCTTCTTCTATAACCGGCTGTATTCGCTTAATCAATATTCTCTCGAACACTTTGGATATAATTGAAAGAAGCGAAATCGGTCTATAAGACGTTTTTTCATTCGGAGGTTTTCCGGGCTTAAGGACCATTGTGACTTCGGCGACTTTCCATTGACTGGGAACATATTGTAGTCTAAGCGCGGCGTTTATAATGAACAGAAGCTTAATTAGAGCTTTTCTTGGTAGTGCTTTAAGAACTGCTCCCGTAATTAGGTCGTATCCAGGAGCCTTCTTTGGTTTAAGTTTTTTTATTTCTTCCTTAATTTCGGTAAGTGTTGCATTTCTTATTACGCTATTGGCTATATATGACGTATTTATATTTTGAATAAGAGCTTGTCCACCCAACGGTTTGAAAGTTTCTTCCAGGTGGGTGGCAAAAACTTGCGCTTTCTCTTTATCATGCCTGGCCCACTCGTTTTGATTTTTCCTAATTGGGGCGGCTTGAATTTGAGGTTTTTTAATACCTTTTATAGCCTTCCAAAGCGAGTAATTAGAATCTTTTTCTGCCGTTAAGCTTTCTAGGTAAGTTTGTATTTCATTATTCTTAAGGTCTTTAATAGATCTTTTTAGTGAGTTGCACAAACGGTTAAGATGTGCTTTAAGTTGCGGAGCCCGAGTTTGTTGCCATTTTTTGCGCGCTTTTCTCTTCTCCTTAATCATCTCTCTTATTTCCTGCGGATAAGTTTGAATGTAACTGGCCGGCGTTTTCTTAGGTTTGGGAGTATTCTTCCACGTGGCATTCTGTAGGATTTCGACGAAGCGATCAACTTCAACTTCAAGTTCATATGGTGTTTTAAGTGACACGCTCAGCTCAATATTTGCTTCAATATCTTTTTTGAAGCCATCCCAATTAGTTTTCGCGCTGGTTAATCTGGCCGGTCCTACTTTTTTAACCAGATCTTCGCTTATCGTCGTAATGATTGGAGAATGATCAGAGGAGAGATCAAAGCTTTCTTCAACTTTTATACAGTTGCCAGATATTCCTTTAACAATAAAGAAGTCGATCAGATCTGGTACCTTATTTCTATCAGTCGGCCAATATGTTGGTTTACCAGTCGAGTGAAAATCACAACTGTATTGCATACCCGCATTATAAAGCTTTCTACCTTTCTGAGAGGCGTACCTTGAACCCCAGAAGGGGTGTTTCGCGTTGAAGTCACCACCAATAATAAAATTGGGTCTAAGGAAGTCGAAGATGTTTGTGAAATCATTTTCTTCAAGTTTACATGGCAGTGGACAATATATAGACGAAATGTTGAAAGCAAAATGTCTATTTCTAACGCGTACCGTGCTTACTTGCATTGCTTCCAATTCAATCTTTACTTCCGCTGAGTGTTCGATACATTCTTTTATAAACAAGGATGATCCGCCTCTGGCTCTTTCCGATGAGTGGAAGGCGTGATACACGCTATATCCCCTTATCTTAACATTCGATTGCTTTGTCAGATGAGTTTCACAGACCAAGCATATATCAATGTCTTTTTCTCGTATAAAGATTTCTAACTCGTCGAGTCTTCGTATAAGCCCGTTGGCGTTCCAAGTAAGAATTTTAAGCGTTTCTTTCATATTCTGGTTGAAATGCGCGAATTGTGAATGTTGTTTTCTAATGCAACTAGTCTCTCGAAAATAAGTTTGTTTGTTTTGGATTGCTCTTCAAGTTTCGCAAGAATTAGGGAAAAACATGGGATACATGATCTTGTGAGCTACCTATATCACCGTTTTCCAATATCGCAGCTTGAGCAGGAGTCTTTACGTTAGAAATTGGACGATTTCTTGCTTTGATCTCCCTCAAGCTGTCGGTCTTGTACTTGGCATTAGCTGTCATCGCCGCTTGAGCATAAGACTGCACGCCAATATTCGAGGATTTAGCTTCTGTCACCTTTTCTCTACTACGTTTGGGTTTTTCTTCATTACCCGATCTTAAGAGAATATTGACGGATTTTTTATCTTTCGCTGCTTTTTTCGTAGCTTTTTGGGTCTATTCTTAATTGGTTTTGGATTCGTGTCCATGGAATTTTTGAGCGTATCGCGCCTTTTTTGGAGCTCTTTCGCCACTTCGCACAGTGGTTTATGCAAGTGGCTGGGGTTTGCTTATTCAGGCGACACTCATCTGAGAGATGTTCACCTGCGCATTTGACGCATCGTGGTTCTTTCTGGCAGTAAGTCTGCGTGTGATTGAAACCTTGACAGCGCTTACACTGCGGGATCGATCTGGAGCTCTTACGCATAGGTTCGATTTTGACCACGATGTTTAAAATAGTCTTAATACCATAAATAACATCTTTATTTTCGTCTTTATCGAAACTTAGCATGAATAGTGGAAGACCACGCCTTACCAATTTTTCCTGATCTCCCTCCGACTGTTGCTTCTCCTTCTTGATAATATTGACGGCATCAAGAATTTTAAAGCCTTTGTCTTTAAGGTCGTTTATAACATCTTCTTTGGTGCACGAGGGGTGGAGTCCCCTTGCTACAACACGCAGTGGTCTTTCTAACTTATTTTCATAAGTATACCACTGAATCTTTTCGGCATTCAATTTTTGGGATACTGATCGGTAACCGTCGGCATCATCGACATTGATTTTCCACGTATTGTTTCGCAGAGATGTCACCTTAAACTTCGATGTCGCAGTTCCTTTAAGAAGGCAATGCAACTTGTTGTAGTCCGTAATTCCAACGACGTTTATCGGTGGCGGAGGACGTAGTTTTTTTTGTTGTTGCTTTTCGTGCAACTCCTTGCGCTTTTCATCCTTTTGTGGCTCGACTTCCGGTGACGAACCAGCTTTGCGTTTTTTGCTAGGTCGTCTCTTTTCGATCCAATTCGTTTCACGTGTTAGCTCTTCTTCGTCTGTCTGGTATACGCGACTAGGTGAGCGTTGTGGGCTAACTGTATTTTTTTTTTTGTAGATACGACTTTTTTAAGGCATTATTTTCTTGCCTGAGTAAATCTACTTCTTTCTTAAGCTCACGATAGAGTAGCTCCATTTCGGTAAGCTTGGTACGGAGTACGTCGTTTTCCTCCTGAATGCTTTTTGATTTCGCTGAGTCCCGTTTTTCACGCGTTTGCGCTTCCGGCGGACTTCTTTTTCCGGAGACGTTCGATCTTGTTGGTGGAGATCGAGATACCCTTGTACTTTTTGAGAAGGGATTTATTAGATGCAATAAGTGGCTCTCCCCAGAATCCGTAGAGCCGACCTCCGAAGAGGGTGGATTTGCCAGTGTACCTGGACTGCCACCTGGGGTATTAAAATCTTTTGTTTTGTTCATTGCATGTTTTTGTATACACCATACTCGGTATACGGAGGGTGGATTTTAGTCGCCTCTTACGACAGGCATGCCTACCTCGGGTATATTCTGACCCCTACCCGAAGGGGTATATACAAGTAAAAACGTACTCCACAGTAAATAATTAAGACTATATAGGTAATACAATACATAGAATGTAAACTTTTATAAATAAACATAATCATGCGTAGAAGTAATGTTAAGCTAATAATAATTTGTAATTGTAATTTTGTTGAACATTTTGTAAATAGTAAAAAAGGTAAAATTGTTTAATAAAATAAGCCTACGAGCTTTCCGAAAAAGGGGGAGGAAGTGTGGTGTAAAATGTTGAGGTGCTATCGTTTTCTGTCTGGGTCTAAGTAACGAGACCCCGACTGAACACGATGCACGCAGGCGACAGATGCAAATGTATAATTTGCACAACTTGCATAAATCACATCATGGGAATTCTAGTTTTCCCACGATGTGTATGTACCTGCCTTCGCATCTGACACCGACATTGTCCTCCGCTTGGTTTTTGGTTGGCGAGTCGGTGATAACCTACAGAGAGAATAGGTTGTACTGTTTCTTTTACTTAACACATCCTCGCATCCACCCCCAATCCAGCAGTGACCCCAAACAGGGGGCAGCATGCCCCCATACACATTGCACTGTTTATGCATTGTTTACCATTTAACGAAAATATAACTGATTTGGGCGTTTTGACATTATGCGAAATAAGCCAAAAATTAAAAATTTTAAATCGCCCAAAAAGATTTTTTTGGCGATGTGACATTTTTCCGATTTGGCCGATTTGGTTTTGGGCGATTTGATACCCAACCCGAAAGTTTGTATACAGACTTGGAATTGAAAAAAACCAACAATTACTGAAACATTCGAAGATTTTCGCATTGTAAAGCGTTTTTTTTTAATGGAAGCAACGACGTCGAAGAACTTTTAGAGGATATTAAATACAAAATGACATGTCATCATGTTCAAACTTTGTCTCAATCAATCTTTTCTAAGCCGAAGTTCAACTGATTACATAGTGATTGATTAACTATGTACAATTATGTATGAAGGTTCACAAAACTATAAATGCGATCTCCAATACAGTTCCTCTTTTTATTTTACATGAATTTTGTTGTCTTATGTTTGTTTTTTTTTAAATAAATGAATTACTTCTGTTGCTTAACCTAATTCTAGTTGTTCGTATTAATTGACAACATTTTCTAACATTTTTCTGTTATCCAAAGACCGTTTAAGTAAATTTGTTTTCAGTTATCCGAAGTCCGGTTAAATGAGAAACCCGGTTAATTGAAATTAAAACTTGGATTTTTCGTCATTTTATTTAAGCGGGTACGACTGTATTTCCATACGTGTTATTAAGTGAAAAACAAAAGTTACAACTGTATTCTAGATTAAAAAGAGTAAAAGTGGGAACGAAATTATGCAGACAATTCAAATCAGGATAATAATATTAAATCAGAAAGTTATTACAACTTCAATTTGAGGCGTAATAAAACCAATCACCATTATCAAAGCACCTCCAAGTGCTGTCTGAGTCTCATCTTAAACTGGGTTGAGCTGCTTATCATTCTCACAGCCCGGGGGAGGGAATTCCATAGCCAAAAACCGTTCACGAAAAATTGGCGCTCTGACACTAAAAATGAGTAGCTTTCTGTAACAAGGTCATAACTTCTAGTAGAGCGCAGAAAACGAATTTCATGATAAAGGTAGGAGGGTTGACGTGTTTGCATTATATTGAGAAGCATGGTTAACGTTCTGAATCCAAAAAAATGTTCGAGAGTGAAGCCATGGATAGATTTGGAAAAGGAGGAAATATGATCATACTTCCGCCGTTCGCAAATATACAAAATATATCCCACATGGGGCGACCTTGTTATACTCATTTCGAAGAAGTTTTTTTTTTAGGGCTGGTAATGCTATAAAAGCTTATTAGGAGTGTTAACACACTCAATTGGTGTTAGTATCAATAAGATTTATTGCGATTCACCTTTTAATTCCTGCGTAGCTGCAATGCGAACTCCAACTGTGGGACAGTAGAAGGAGCTCTTTCCAGCGCTGTACCAAGGTTAATTATTCAGGTTAAAGTTTTCTGGTACTTTTTATTTTGTAGAACTGTAAAGAGATGAAAAACTAAATAGCTAGAGTTCTGTGCTAATGAAACGGCCTTCTCTGAACCACCCTGAAGAAGTTATGAATTTCATAATGGCGGTTGGTGGCTTTTCAGACAGGTCGCCCAGATGGTTGAAGAACTATTGTCCAAACGCCGTCTTGCTGATATTGCAGAGAATAGAGCATTTGCAAAGGAACTGTTCCGTGTCCTCCTCTACAACTATATTGCCGCATCCTCTGCAGAGTTCATCTGTACTTAGCCACATTCTCTTCTGGCGGGCCGCCAATAGGTTGTGCCCGGTAATGATACCTATGAGAAACGCCAAGTTTTGTCTATTTTGAGTGAGGATGAGCTTGGTTTTCATCTTCTCATGTTTTGTCCAGATGCTCCTGGAGACACGGCATGAAGGGAGCGCTCTCCATCTTACTTCTGCTTGTAGTTTGAAGTCAAGTGGTATATTTGATTTAACAAGTATTAGTGGATGTAGGAATGAGCTTTGGACCATTGACAGGTCTTGTTCTGATCCCTTTCTTGCCATGTCATCCGCCGTCTCGTTCCCTGGAGTTCCTTTGTGGCCTGGGACCCACCAGAGTGTTACATGGTGGCTTTGGATAAGCATATCAAGCTCCTCGCGGCAGCGTTTTATTAACTTTGATTTTATAACAGCGGATGGGTTGGCCTTTATAGCAGCTTGCCTATCTATGTAAATATCAATCTCTTTCCTAGTAACAAGTTTCGTGGATAGTTCTCGTGCCGCCTCTGCTATCGCTAGGACTTCTGCCTGGAACACACTGCTGTGGTTCGGATGCCTTAGTGATATTGCAATATCAGGGTCCGCTGAGTAGATACCCGAACCCACTCCTTCGTTTGTTTTGGACCCGTCAGTGGAGACGGAAATACTATGCGGGTTAATGGCCCCATCGTCCTCCCAGTATTCCGTTGATGGGATTACCGTTTTGACGTTTGTGCTGAAGTCGGGGGATAGCGAAAGATAGTCTGTGGTGGGGTCTAGGTGATCCCATCTCGAGATGTATGGCCCCTTCTCCATAGGTTGGATTCTTTTAGGCGTAGGGCACTCATCGTAGGTGATTTCTTAGCAAATAAATCTAGCGGAATCAGTGCGAGAATTGTTTCAAGTTCTGCGGTCGCGGTGGTTCTAATGGCGCCAGTGGTTGCTATGCAGACAAGTCTCTGGATTTTAGTCAACTCTTTGAGATGTGTGCTTTTCTCTGCTATCCACTACACCAAATCTTTCTCTCTCTCTGTATCTATCTTTTCCAACGCCCGCATTGTGTGTAAACATGTTAAGGGTATTCATAACCCCTTGAGTGTGCGTAAATTATAAAACAAAAAAAAAATCAGAGGACCTTTGGGAATGTAAAAACTACTATTGTAGCCCATTAAAAAACCGATATACGGTTGACATTTGCAAATTCTATATCTAATTAAAACGTCAGACAGCTTTTGCATATAAGTCAGACACTTTTTTCAATAAGAAAATTTAACTCTCTTACTAAGAGTAAGTTAGCACGTTGGTTGCGGTGGCGCGCTTAACGGCCAATTGTGGATAAGTGGCGCGCTTCGCGCGACTAATTTAATGACCTCCGCTTTCGGGGGTGGTTTAGACTTCATCGCTCTGCTAGGGGTAAGTCAGCAACCGTCTGGCAGCCACCTGGACCTAAAGTCTTTAAATATACATATGTATGTATATGGTGGGGCCAATAGTGGGTAAGTGGCGCTTTAGCTCCAGACGCCTGCCAGACAGTTGTTGACATACCCTTAGCGGGGTGAAGAAGTCGCGTGAGCGGCTAAACCCTGCAAAGAAAATTGTGAAGTACTTTTAATTAGCGAAGGTTTTCTATGAATTCTAGTTATTCATTAGGGTGGGTTTTCACTTTATAAAATTTGTGGTTAAATTATTTCCAACTGTGCTTTTATCACACTTATTTCTCACTTAAGGTAAATTTAATGCCCTTGTGAAGTGTATTCCCGTTAAGTTATTTCGCCGCAGCTGTAAAAGTAAATTTCACTTTATTTTAGGCGATTTTTCATTCAGTTATGTGGGCGATAATTCATTAGGACAAAAAAAAACAAATGTTGGGCGATTTTTCATTTTGGTCTATGGGCGAATGATCATGCACTTTTGGGCATTTTTGCCCTTTTTTGGCGTTTCTTTACTGCGAAAAATTGCCCAAAATTTGTTGGCCGATTGTTCATTTGGGAGTTTGGGCGATTTTCCCTTGCGTGATTATTCGAGGAGCCTCCAAAAATATCTAAATGCACACTTTTTACCAAAGTCTTGCCATAGTACCATGAAACCTTAAAATGAATTGTACTAATAAAACGGCTAAAACCGGTAAATAATTTCTTCATTTCGTTTTCGGTGAAGAACGAAACACATTTCTAAAACTTTTACCATTTTTGTTTTTGGTTTATTTATTCTTATTTTTTCCCGTTAATTTCGTTCCGATCTAAAGTTCTAATGTTTCATATTGCTTGAATATTAATTTTGAGGCAAAGAGGTTGAAAGGTAGACGAGAAACGACCAATATTTAGACAGACTGAATTACGCGGTCAACTTTTTCGAGTTTCTCTATAACCCTTATACAATTTATTCAAAAGTACAATAATGTTATATATTTATAACAGATACTTTGTTTTAAAGCTGTTTTAACTATGTGTTGTGTTTTGTACATAAATTAATATAACCGACTTAAGAGTTTCATTGACAACACTGGGAGACGTTTCATATGTAGTTTTAAAACATTATTCTCTCAGTCTTATTCTGTAAACGCTAGTGCCAAAAACACAATCAGGGTTAGCGTGAATAAATTTTCCCTCGGAATTTTTCCCCCGAACAAAATTTCGGTATGTTCAAAAAAGAGGAAATAATTCCGCGGAAAAGAAATAGGTATCGTATCAAGCCGGAGCTTTTGTAAGCGCAGGTCATGTACCCACAGTTGTCTGACTTACAGTCTTTGACTTGATTTAATTTTTGACATCTCCTATCTCTCCCAACAAAATTTATAAACGTGCGAGATCACCGTACTCCGAGGACAATCCTGTGTCCTCGGGAAAGAAGTGCAAGTGTCTGCCTAAAATGACTTCGCGAAAAAAAGACCCAAGGGCAAATTATTATAGACCGCTTCAATGTCTGCCGGATAGTGATAATGACAGTGATGATATGGACGAAATTCTATCGCCAAACGAAACCCCCAAAAAGTCAATATTCCACCGATAAAACCGAATGATTATGTGCATAGTTTAATGACAACCATGGGTGTCTCCGATTATTCTATAAAAAGAATCTCAATCGGCAAACTAAAAGAAGACAACTGCCAATTTTTTTCGCACGACCCTAAAGGTGCAAAAGCTTTTAAATTTGTTCTATTTGGCCTAGGTGAACTTGATGTCAGTGTTTTAAAAAAGGAACTTATCACCCTCGGTCTTAAATGTGTCGATGTTAAAATCGTAAAGAAAAAATATGAACATTATTCTGACACCTTTTACATCGTTTCTTTTGAAAGTGGATCTGTAAAACTCATAGATCTAAGAAAAAATGTTCGTTCCATTTTCCACACACAGGTCAACTGGAGCTTTCAAAGAAGATTAAAGAATAAGTTGACTCAGTGTCGAAACTGCCAAATGTTTGGCCATGGCGAGAGAAATTGCCACATCAAAACATACTGTTCTAATTGTGCTGGTTCTCACAAAACAGCTGATTGCAACAACAAATGCGCAAATTGTAATGGAAACCACAAATCCACCGACAATGAGTGCGTAAATCGTAACAAATATTTAGAGCTTAGAGCTAAAATTGCAACCAAAACGAATCGCGCGCAAATCCGCTCTTTACCTCGCTCTCAGCAAAATATTGGAGCCAACAACAATATCAACTACATGTCGATGAACGATTTCCCCGCTCTAGCCGAACAGAACACAGAGAACACGAATGTTACGCGCCCAAGTGCATGGGAAGTTCCAGTCGAAGTGTATTCTACTCGTAGTAACAACAACAAGTCCATGGCGAGTGCTGACCTATGGATGAACTAAGTTCTCTCGTAATGGAGATGATCACAAAGCTAAGTTCTTGTCAATCTAAATTAGAACAATTTAACGTTGTTGCACAATTAGCTACTAAGTTTTTATATTCTAATGTCAAGTAATATGTCAATTAATTATTTAAATATTGTTACATGGAATGCCAGGGGTATCAAAAACAAACATTTTGAATTCATTCATTTTTTGATTGATAAAAATATTGATATCGCACTTGATACTGAAACATGGTTAAATTCAAATATAAAGCTTTCCACCGCGGATTACAGTGCTATCGGGTAGATCGAACTGATCGAGTAGGTGGAGGTGTAGCTATATTCATTCGTAAATCAATTCAACATTCTCTTTTACCAATCGTACATACTCGTTATATAGAAAATATAGGCGTAGAGATAACGTTAAGCAATGATAGAACGGTTAACATTTTTCGTGTTTATTTTCCAGGTGGAAATTCAACCATCGAAAAAGGCAACTTTTAAATAATGACTTGCGGAAATTGCTAATTAGGAATGAAGACTATATTGCTGGTGGAGACTTAAATTGTAGGCATAGGGATTGGGGTTGCAATAGGGCAAATGCATTCGGAAATGTGCTTTCAAGTTTGTCAAACATGTCTCCGTTTTCTGTATTGTTTTCATGTAGTCCTACGTATATACCTGCTGGTTCGGGGGGCCTTCCATCTACTCTCGACTTATTTATAACCAACGCATATAGCTTAGTCTCGCAACCAAACGCGTAGGCAAATAGGCAAGTTCCCGACTGCAAGATTCTGGCAACGTCATTTACGAGGATATTGAAAAAGCAAACATTTTTGGTTCTTCCTTTATTAGGAATCATATGGTATCCCAGCATCTCGGTGATGGAGTCACAAACACATTAGTAAATAACGTTGCTAATAGAATTTATCTGCAAAGTCCTGTACTATCTACTGATGACTACATCTCTCTGACTGATATTGTCGATGTATTAAAAAGTTTACAGCTGAGAAAATCAGATGACCTTGTAAGAATTAAGAACTTGTACCTTAAGCATTTGCCTAAAGTAGGAGTGCGTTTTCTGGCATTCTTGGTGAATGCATGCTTGAAACTGCAGTACTTTCCGAATGCTTGGAAAATCGCAAAGGTAGTCCCTATTCTAAAGGCAGGACAGCCTTTTGAAAATCCTAGTAGCTATCGTCCCATAAGTTTACTTAGCTGTCTGAGTAAAATCTGTGAAAAAGTCATAAAAAGGAAACTTATGAGATATGTTGATGATGTACATGTATTTCCTGACGACCAATTTGGGTTCAGAAGTCATCACAGCACATCTCACCAAGTCCTCAGAATTTGTAAACACGTGAAAAGAAACCGCTCGATGGGCAAGTCAACCGGTTTACTATTACTAGATATCGAAAAAGCCTTTGATTCTGTGTGGCATAATGGCATTGTGTACAAAATGTGTAGATTTGGTTTTCCTCTGTACTTAGTAAAAATTGTTCAAAGTTTTCTGTCAAATCGTTTCTTAAAGTCTATGTTAATGGCTGTGCATCCGTCCTACAACATGTTAACGCAGGTGTTCCACAGGGTTCAGTTCTTGGTCCAATACTTTATAATATTTACACGTCCGATTTTCCAAAGTTACCAGCATGTGAAACCGCTATTTATGCTGATGACACTGCTATATTCTCATCGCATGAGCTCGGTCTCAACATTGAGATCAATTTACAAAATGCGATTAGAATAGTCAACGAATACTATAACAAATGGAAAACTAAATTAAATGCTGAAAAGGTACAATCTATCTTTTTTAGTCGAAAAAGAAAAAATTGTTTTCTTCCCAGCAATCAACTTGACGTCTGCGGTGCAAGAGTCAATTGGGAACCAAGTGCAAGATACCTAGGTATTCATCTTGATCAGAGATAAACTTTTAAAGAGCACATCTTTAAAACAATTAAAAAGTTTAACGTTGCCATTAAGATGCTTTACGCCTTCAGAAAATCAAAATTATGTAATGCGAATAAAATAATAATTTACAATCATAATACTCCAATCAATATTGCTTTACGGGTGTCAAGTATGGGGAAGTTGTGCAATATGCCACTTAAGGAAACTCCAAGTGTCACAAAACAAATTACTAAAAATGATGCTAAATCTATCTAGATATCATTCTACTACAGATCTTCATCACACAGCGAATGTTGAATTGATCTATGATAGAATTCTTAAGCTCTCCGATACATTTTTACGGAACTGTGATAATTCAGACAATGCACTTATAAACCGACTAAATGTTTAAGCATGTTTCATTCTCTAGATGCACACAGATTTGTATTTACTTGTTTTTTCTTTAACATTTATTTATTTACCTTTATTCACTTGCTTGTTATTTATTTTGTTCACGTATTAATGTAATGTAATCAATTATCCATCTACTTATTAGTATATCTATTTATTATTTATTTATTTATTTATTTATTTATTTCCTAATTTGTTTATTTTATTTTTTTTTCATATACATTTATTTATATATTTGTAATTTATTTATTTATTAATCCATTTTATAACCATTTATTTACATTTAAATTATATATTTATTTATAAATTTATTTTTATATCGATTTATTTATTTGTTTTTTTTTTTTTTTATTTATATTCATATACATTTATTTATATATTTGTTAATTTACTTAATTTATTTATTTATGAATTTATTTTTATATCGATTTATTTATTTATATATTTGTATATTTACTCATTTTTTTATTAAATGATTTATTTATTTATACTTCAATTTATTTATGTACTTATCTATGACTATTCTTTTCTTTTTTTATATGGGAGGTTTTTCTTTCGATCTTTCCCCCCAAATTTATCTTTAATTTTTTTTACTCACGACCTGTCTCAAATTCAAAAATTAATATTTCAGTAGAAAGATATATATGTAATATCAAATCTCCGTACTTATGTAAATTGTGCAACAACAACCCCATTGTAAAATTTTTGCGAAAATAAATATATCTATCTATCTTAACCATAGATTTGTATTAATATCCACTTACGTTTAAATTATTTGTGCCATTTTCAGTAAGCGGTAGAATATCTTGAAATAAGTCATCCAAAGGTAGACGTATGTATTCCCCTGAAAGAAATAAAGAAATAATGAGGACAATTAACACAAACAAGAAATTTGTACAAGACAGTTCTCAGTGTACGAGTACATAAAATCCGCGCATGCAAACTTTCAAGTACTTTTATGTGTACTAAAGGGTGTTTTAAGACTAAGATTTAAACTCTCAACATTAGCCTAATATGCGTTGACGCCCCTCACGAGAAGATGGACGACGGGACCAAGGGTGACTTCTACCAGCTCTTGGACAAGACGTATGAGCAATGCCCTAGCCATGATGTTAAAATTATTCTACGTGATTTTAACGCAAAACTAGGAAGAGAGGACGTCTTTAGTAGCGTGGTCGGAAAGCACAGCTTGCACGATATCACATCCGACAACGTATTCAGGCTAGTCGACTTTCTGGCGGGACGAAACTTTGTCGTAGCTAGTACTCGGTTCCCACGTCTCCATATTCACAAGGGAACATGGCTTTCCTTTGATCGAAAAACTGTCAACCAAATCGATCATATTGCGATCGACGCTAGGCACTCTTTCAGTATTCTGGGTGTCCGGACTTTCCGAGGAGCCAACGTGGACTCGGACCACTACCTAGTTGTAGCCAAGGTAAGGATGCGGATATCCAGAACGGAGCGAAATCAACGAAATACTGTGAGGAAATTTGACGTCGGGCGGCTACAATCGCAAGAGACCGCCAGAACCTTTGCGGATCGAGTTTCTTCCAATCTTAATCTAATTCCTATGCCACCAGCAGAAGATGAGATGAGAATGATGTTCGAAAATTTGACCAAAAGGTAAAAAGAATAACAGGGTTTTAAAGCCAGAACAAAAGCCTGCAGGGATGAAAATGGGAATATAGTAGTAGAATCGCAGTCGGTGCTGAGGATATGGAAGGAAGACTGCAGACTGTTAAACGGCGATGATAACCAATATTCCACTGTCAAGCAGAATGAGCCATTCAACAGTAACGATGACAGTCAAGATTCCCGTCAACCCGATCAAAATGAAGTGAAGATAGCGATAACTGAGCTAGAATCCAAGAATGCTGCTGGAGCCAATGGCCTTGCCGCTGAACTTTTCAAGGCAGGAGGATATGAGTTGGTAAAGAGCATGCAATAGCTCATCTGTTAAATCTGGTCGGACGAAAGTATGCCCGATGAATGGAACCACAGCATCGTTTACCCGATCCTGAAGAAAGGAGACCCTCTGAACTGCGCCAATTACAGATGTACGTATAAGTCTCCTCAATATCGCATATAAGATCCTGTCTGCCGTTTTATGTGAACGCCTAAAACCGATCGTCAACAACCTGATAGGTCCTTATCAGTGCGGTTTCAGGCCGGGAAGTCCACTATTGACCAAATATTCACACTACGGCAGATCTTGAAAAAAACCCATGAATATAAAATCGATGCGCACCACCTTTTCATCGATTTCAAAGTCGCCTGTGATAGCGTGTATAGAGACGAGTTATACAGAGCCATGTCTAGTCTTGACACCCCTGCCAAGCTCGTCTGTGCAGAATGACGATGGAGAACTCTCGCTGCTCCATCAAAGTCGGTTAAAACATCACTGAACCGTTCAATGTCAGGAAAGGTCTCAGGCAAGGTGGCGCGCTATCATGCGATCTCTTTAACATAGTACTTGAAAGAATTGTACGAAACTCACAAGCCAACACCGGAGATACAATCTTTTACAAGTCTGTACAACTACTCGCTTATGCCGATAACATTGACATAATAGAAAGAACTCAGCGGGCCGTCAGTGGGGCATTTACGATCGTGGCAGCAAAGATGGGTTTAGCGGTCAATGAAAACAAAACAAAATATATGCCGTCTACAAAAAAGAACACCCAACATCGGCGTCTTGGACAGAACGCCACAATGGACAGATAGATATAATTTTGAGGTAGTAAAAGATTTTGTCTACCTGGGCTCTATGGTGAGTTCGACAAATGACATCAGTGGGGAGATCAAACGAAGAATTTCTCTTGCCAATCGTTGTTTCTATGGGCTAAGACTAGAGCTAAGTAACAAAGCCCTATCTCGAACTATAAAGGTAACTCTTTATAGGACACTAATCATCCCAGTCCTGCTGTATGGCGCAGAGGCATGGGCTTTGACAAAACCGGATGATGATGCCCTTGGTTATTTTGGCAGAAAAGTTCTTCGAGCGATCTTTGGTCCCGTCTGCATAGACGGTGAGTGGATGAGAAGGTACAATGCCGAACTATGAAGCCTATATAAGGACATCGACTTAGCCAGAAGAGTTCACATACAGCGACTAAGATGGCTGGGTTATGTAAAGAGAATCTTCGTATACACCCCGGATGGACGGCGCGGTAGAGGACGACCCTGCGGTAGGTGGCGCAAACAAGTGGAGGGGGGCCTCAACCAACTTGGCGTGCGCAACTGGAGGCAGCTGGCTCGTAACCTTGTTCGCTGGAGAGGTTTGTTGGTTGAGGCCCAGGTCCACCCCGGACTGTACCGCCACCTCAGTAAAGTAATTACTTATCAATAGGGGCAAACTATACGAGTAAATGTGAGTAATTTTTACATTTGTGTTCAGTACACTCTGGTGGGCGCCGTGGCGCAAGTGGTTAGTGTGTCGGATCACTACGCATGAGGTTCCAAGTTCGAATCCCAGAAAACACCAAAAAGTTTTTTCACGGTCCCACCTCTCTCGAGCGTCTGACAACCATCCAAGAGTATTGTTGTCACGAAAAAGCTTCTCAAATCGCCCTTCGGATACGGCACAAAACTGTAGGTCCCTTCCATTTGTGTAAAGAAATATAACGCACACAACACGAGTGGTTGCAAGAAGCTCGGCCCAGGCACTTGAAGATCTGTTGCGCCAAATATTTATTTATTTTATTTTACACGCTGGCAAATCATCATAGAAAGACTTACACCGCTAAAACGCTTTCATATTATGGGAATCTATTTTCTAATTCGGAGCTCAATTCAATAATGCTACAGAGCGCTTCATCCGTTTTATGGTACACGCCCGAGATATGCAGCATGTAGCTCGTTTTATGAGCCACTCGAAAAATTCACTGCCTTCACACACATTCACTTTCATTCAACTGCAGCAAGTAGCTTGTTTTATGAGTCACTCGTACCATTCACTGCCTTCACACACATTCATTCTAAGAAATGACTACACAGCAAAAAATGTAAGTCTTACATAAGCCTTTTCACAATGCAATATAACACTTATCGAATAAGGAATGGTATTCATAAGGAATGCTGTGCCACGTACAATATACCTTATTTGATACCTTATTCGAAGGCACAAAATAAGCTATAGTTACCTTATTTACACCTTGTTATAAGGCATAAAATGAGCTTTATTTACCTTATGTACACTTTATTCTTCTTCTTCCTATTTCGGTGACGTTATGATTCCAAAAATGTATTATAAGGCATAAAACAAGCTTTAGTTACCTTATGTAACCTGTACACTTTATTATAAGGCATAAAATGATCTTATTATAAGGCTTATTATAGGCCTTTAATGAATCATATAATAAGACTCATAACAATGAAACCATAATATTCAATAAAAATAATTTATTTTATTTTCAAAATGTATTTGATTTTCAAACTTAAGAAAAGAATTCATTAAAATATCTTTATATGTATGTTTACATGTAATTCAATTGTTAAAAGTAAGAAGCATTTTAATTGCTTAATTCATAAAAAGAAAGTATTTCATTTGTATACCCCCTACCCCCTTCGGGTAGGGGTTAGAATATACCCGAGGTAGGCATGCCTGTCGTAAGAGGCGACTAAAATCCACCCTCCGTATACCGAGCGTAGTGTATACACAAAATGCAATGAACAAAACAAAACGATTAATTACCCCAGGTGGCAGCCCAGGTTCACTGGAAAATCCACCCTCTTCGGAGGTCGGCTCTACAGATTCTGGGGAGAGCCAGTCATTGCAACTAATAAATCCATTCTTAAAAAGTACAAGGGTATGTCGATCTCCTCCACCAAGATCGAATAACTCCGGGAAAGGAAGTCCACTGGGAGCGCCAGCGCGCGAAATTCAGGACTCAGCGAAATACGAAAGTCTTGAGGAAGAAAATAAAACACTCCGAATCAAGCCCAACGAAATGGATCTACTCTATCAAGATCTTAAGAAAGAGATAAACTTATTAAAAGGAGAACATAAGGTCCTAAAGAACACGCATATCCAGAGAGAACGCGAATGTTCTCCACCACGCTTAGCTAGTCTGGAATACCACACAGACGAAGAAGAGCTAGCACGCGAAACGTATCAGGTCCCCAAGAAAAGACCTAGTAAAAAACGGAGAGCCGGTTCATCGCCCGAGGTCGAGCCCGTGAAAGAAGAAAATCACAAAGAACCGCAAGTAAAGCAACTTCGAGCGCAATTTCGTCCACCCCCACCAATAAACATCGTCGGGATAACGGAATACAATAAGTTGCAAAGCCTCCTTAAAGAAATAATAACATCAAAGTATAAGGTTACATCTTTGAGGGATAATGCGTGGAAAGTTAACGTCGATGACTACAATGACTACCGAGCTGTGTCCCAAAAGCTAAATACCGAAAAGATTCAGTGGTATACTTTCGAAATCAAGTCAGAAAGGCCACATCGTGTTGTTGCAAGGGTACTCCACCCCTCATGCACCAAAAAAGAGGTTATGACTGATCTTTAAGCCAAAGGCTTTAAAATTCTTGATGCCGTTAACATCATCAAGAAGGAGAAGCAACAAACGGAAATAGATAAAGACGTCTTGGTAAGGCGTGGACTTCCGCTTTTTATGCTTACCTTCGATAAGTCTGATAATATCGACGATATTGTTACGCGGGCGCACAAATCGGCAAATAAAAAATAACACAACTAAAAAATATCGCGAATATTCGAGAGCCTTTCAACGCGAAGATACTAGAGCTTGCGAGGCTTTTGACAACAGAGTTCCAGCGGCGAAATGGAAACTCGGGAATTCGCCTGGAAAGTCGGAGCCAAGTATAAATGAAGGTAGGCAGAAACCAAGGAAAGAGTTCTCTGTTGGCAGCAGTGACAGCGACTACTAGGTACGCGCAGTTCTAGATAAAATTGTACTAGATTTTATTTATTTGTTTAAAGTTAATTAAATAAAAAAAAATAAAAAATCTCGGGAACCAGAAAAATTCTATTCTTTTCGTCTCCACCATCCGTCGTAACTTTGGCAGTCTTCGGCTTGATCGGCGATTTTTGTTACAATATCTACCGAATTAGAGCTATACTAAATATCGTGGTCAAAATCGAGCCCATGCGTAGAAATTTAAGGATGATTCCGCAGTGCAAACGTTGTCAAGGATTTAACCATACGCAAATGTACTGCAAAAAAAGAACCACGATGTGTGAAATGCGCCGGAAATCACCTCTCCAGAGTCTGTGGAGTAAATAAACAAACCTCTGCAACATGTGCTAACTGTAAGGGAAAGCACCCGGCAAATTATAGAGGCTGTGAAGTAGCTAAGGAGTTGCAAAAACGGAGAGATGTGCTCCTAAGCCCCTTGCAAAATCTAAACTGCAAACTAAGCCAAAGCGTAAGAATGCACAGGAGAAACTAGCTAAACTAAAACTACCGGGTTCAGAGTGCAAAAAGGTGAGGGAAAGAGTGACAACCGAAAAGTCCTCGACCTCTGTTCTTAAAGGAAACGGTACTGAAAAGCTAACATCGAAAAAGCCGCCAGGTAATGACCCTCGGACAGCAGGAGTGCAGACTTACGCTCAGGCCGCGGCATCCGAAAAACCAAAAAACGTTCAAATTTCGACGGACCCTGTCTCTCATGTTTTGTCGGTTATTCTCGAGAAATTTGAAGAACAAAGCAAAATAAATAAAATTATTCTCGATAGGCTGATTAAGCTTGAAAATAATTCTCAGAAAACGCGTACTTCAACTAGAATATGAATGACAAACGAACGTTAAAAATATGTACTTGGAATGCAAACGGACTTTTGCAAAAACTCGACGAATTGGAAATATTCATGCGTGAAAAAGATATTGATATTTGCTTGATTTCTGAAGCCCACGTAAAAAAGGAATCGCATTTAAAAATACGGAAAAAGCGAGAGGCTGATCATCCTTATTTATATAGACTGCATCGAACAATCCGAAGACCTAAAGATAGAACTTGAAACTTTGCAACTGTGCATGATTCGAATTAGAAGTAGTCAGCGTACTCTTAAAATCTCATCTATCTACTGTTCACCTCGTTCCACGCTTGAAAAATCAGATTTTACTAACTTGTTTGAATCGCTGAAACCTAATTTTATCATCGGCGGCGACTTTAATGCGAAACATACGTTCTGGGGCTCAAGATACAGCTCGAAAAAGGTAGAATGCTCTATGGGGCAGGTATGGAGTACAGTTGTAATTTCCATTCGATGGCTAAACCGACTTACTGGCCAACTGATACTTCGAAAAATACCTGACCTGATAGATTTTTTCGTTGTTAAAGGAATATCTACCAACCGCATTAAAGTCGAAGACAGCTTTGATCTGTCGTCTGATCATTCCCCGGTTATTTTAACAATCAGCGAAAAACTAGTCTATAACCTAGAGCCAGCGGGATTAACTGGTCGAACAACTAACTGGGAAGGCTTTAGGAACGAAATTGAAGATAATGTTGAACTGAGCGTTCCCCTTACAACACCCTATGAACTTGAGGTTGAAGTTGATCGCTTCGTTGAGATCGTACAGCTCGCCTCTTGGAAAAATACGCCCAATCCAAAGAAAACGCCGGACAGATACGGTTTGCGATATCCTCCGGAAATAAAAGAATTGGTCAAGGAAAAAAGAAAAGCGCGTAAAAAATGGCAACAGAGTCGTGCTCCGCAGCATAAAGCACACTTGAACCGTCTGTGCAATTTGTTGAAGAAGACTATTAAGGATTTCACGAATCGTGCAATAGGCTCTTACCTTGAAAGTTTAATAGCGAAAAAAGATTCCAATTATTCACTTTGGAAAGCTGTAAAAGGCACCAAAAGGCCCAAAGTCCCCGCGCCGCCAATAAAATTAAATCAAAATGAATGGGCGAGGGAAGATAAAGAAAAAGCGGACGTCTTTGCGGCGCACCTGGAAGAAACCTTTGAACCGTACAATGGTCAAGTGGTTTACGACAACCGCAATAGGCTGGATTTACCATCTGACGATTTGACGCTCACAAGTGCAACGCTAAGGGAACTCACACATGAGATCGAGAATCTAAAACCTAAGAAATCTCCTGGTTATGATTTGATTACCGGAGAAATTCTCAAAGTTTTACCTAGAAAAGCATTGATTAAGCTTCTCCATATTGTAAATGCTGCACTTGGATTAAAACACGTGCTGAGCCAATGGAAAGTTGCGGAAGTCATAATGGTTTTAAAACCAGGAAAACCGCCAAATGAGGTAAAATCGTATAGACCAATTTCGCTTCTTCCAATCATATCGAAAATTTTCGAGAGGATATTATTAAGGCGTTTCCAACCGGTTATAGAAGAAAATAATCTTATGATTGACCACCAGTTTGGGTTCAGAAGCAAGCATTCGACGATTGACCAAGTGCATAGAATTACTGACGTAATCGAGAAAGCGCTTGAAGGAAAAAGATTTGCTCAAGCGTATTTCTTAACGTCTCGCAAGCCTTTGATAAGGTGTGGCATGACGGCTTGAAATCCAAACTACGACAAGTTCTCCCTGTATGCTTATACGATATTCTAGATATCTCGGGAATAGAATCTTTCGTGTTAGACATGGAGTCGAATACTCCGAGCTCAAAGAAATTTCGGCCGGCGTACCGCAAGGAAGCGTTATTGGGCCGCTTCTCTATTTGCTATATATCCGTGATATACCGAACGAAGCTGGTACTATCCTTGCTACGTTTGCCGATGACACCGCTATCCTAGCAGTAGGTAAAACAATCGAAGAAACGACTGCAAAACTGCAAAACGCATTGACTGGCGGATTGCCAATTTTCCTAAACTCGGGCCGAATACCTTTTGCAAACGAGGCCAAATACCTGGGAATGACACTCGACGCAAGACTGAAATGGAATTCGCACGTGAAAATGAAACGAAAAGAACTCGAAATCAAATATAGAGAAATGTACTGGTTACTCGGAAAACACTCCCAGCTCAGTACTGAAAACAAACTGCTTTTATACAAGCAAGTGCTAAAGCCGGTGTGGACCTACGGTATACAACTTTGGGGTTGTACCAAGAAAACAAATGGAAATATTTTACAAGCTTTTCAAAACAAAGTGCTAAGAGAAATTGTCCAAGCACTGTGGTATAGTAGAAACGACGATATCCACAGGGATCTCGGAATTCCGACATTCGAAGCTGAAACTAGAAGCTTCGCGAGAAAGCATAGAAACCGACTAATCCGACATATCAACAATACAGTCCTACAAATTTTGGATGAGAGCAATTTATTGCGCCGATTACAAAGGACGAAACCTTTCGGCTTGACGAGATAAGTATTAACCGCGTCTAGATCGCGGAATATGCATGATCTTTTCAGTGGAAAGTAACCTGCCAAACATTATTATTTCGTGATAGAAAAATTGCTTGATAAGTTAATACTTAGTTGCGATATCTAACAAATTTATATCGAAGGGTGGTGTTTTTTTAGTCAGTAAGAAGCTGACACTACTATGAGCACGCGCTTGCTATTCTCATAGTGTCTATGGAAGATTTTTCACCTACCATCGAAAAAAAAAAAAAAAATAAAAAATTTATATACGAGTATATTAATTTAAAAAAAATGCATTTCCATCACTACGTGTATTAATAAAAAAAATAAATCATTTACGTACATGCATGTAGTTAATTAAAAAAAAATCATTTATTTGCCTTTATATGTAATTTAAGCGGTAAGAATAGTACACCTTTAAATTGATCAATTCTTTTCAAAAAAAATAAAAACATTTCATTTGTATATATAAGCTCAAAAAAATTCATTTTTATCACTATAGATATATGGTACTTAATTCAAAAAAATGGATTAACATACATACATGTAGTTAATTACTTAATTTAAATATAAAATAATTCATTAAAATATATACCTACATGTTATTATTTAAAAAGAATATCATTTTCATTTGCTAGGCACACTTTATAAAAAATATATGTATTTCGGTTACATATTCGAGATATCCGAAACGAAATATTATTTCCAAGAAAAAGATCAGCGGCGACATGCGCACCCTTTTTTGAGTGTCTGAACCGAATTGCGTATCCCTTATAATAACCCATAGATAAGACTTATTATACACTTAAGTATAGATAAGATACGACGGATGATGGAGACAAAAAAAAAAAAATAAAACAGAATTTTTCTGGTTCCCGAGAGGGTTTTTTTAAACTTCTTTTATTAAAATTGTTTTCAACAAAATAAACTTCATTTTTTTTTTTTTTTTTATAATTTGCGCGCACTCAATGGGTTATGAATACCTTTAACATGTTTACACACAGTGCGGGCGTTGGAAAGGATGGATAGAAAGAGAGAGAGAAAGATTTTGGCGTAGAAAGATTTTGGTAGTGGTTCTTGAAGCTCAGTTGTTTATACTTCAGCTATTCTCCGGGGGTGGCGTCCAGATAACTGGGGAGACTTTTTTGTTATTATTGTTTTTGCTTCTGATTCACAGCACTTTTTAACCGATGTCATTTCCAGCCACATGACCAAACTACTGCCAGTGTTATGCCTTCGCAATAGTGTTCACAGAAGCTTTTGCAAATGATCAGACTGACTTTATATATTTCATGAGAAATAAATAAATGCTTGCTGACATCAGGATTTGAACCATGAACCATTAGCGTGGCAATTGACGACGTTTGCCACCCCCAAAATAAATCTACTACAATTTTTCTTGGCTTAAACTCTGCACGTCTCTAATAGCCGCTCTCATCGCTGACCAAAACAGAACTCATCCCTGGACTTCTGTCAACCTCCTTTTATATGTGACTCTGGATTTTCAGGCTAATTCCAAAATTTCCAGTTCGACGCTGGAACTTTATTTGTCGAAAGTCTGGCAAGCTCTACAACGCTCGAGTTGACAGCTTCTAGGGTTTTCGCGATGGTGATTACGTTATTTTTGTTGTGCGCTCGCGTAACAATACAATACGTTTGACCTTTTTTTTGCCTGATGTGTACGGTTAAAAATGAAATAGAATACCAAAGAAAAACAAATTGCGCATTTACGACATGCACAAACTTGTTGTTGATGTAATTCTCAACCATAGATAAGACTTATTATACGAATTAAGTAAGGAAAAGCTTATTTACATCTTGAAATAATGCATTATATAAGATATCATACTTGTGATCTTATTTATTTCTTATAATATGTATACCTTATTGTAATGCTTATTTAAGACCTTTTTATAGAGTTGCAATAAGCGTTCTCTATTTTCTATCCCTTATTTTTCCCTTAGCCTCATAAACCTTATACAATTTTTTGCTGTGTAGCTACCCTGACACTTTTCTGCCTCTCATATAATGAATACATACTTACAGAAATGTTATCAAAAACCATATAATAGTTGTTATGTGGTCTTTGATAGTATTATTCAATACGAACGAGAAATGACGAGAAGGAAAATAATGAAACTGTCTTGGTTAGGGACTTAACAGACATGATTAAAGAAGTCATAGGAAACAAACAAGAGCGAAGAAATAAAATACAGTTCAACCAAAAATGGTACGATTTCTCGTGCTATAATGCCGGAATGAAATCATTTCGAGCCTTAAATACATGGAGTCACAGTATGGATAGCGAATCGAAAATGGAGTATCAACACTGGAATTCGAGGTATAAACGGTTGAGTAACATCAAACAAAAGGAATACTATTCTCACTTGGAAAGAAAACTTAACACTGTAAAGGACTCAAGAAGCTGGTGGAGTTTCGCAAATGAATTGCGTCAAAAAAATTACAGAATTGGATCTCAAATACAAACAGAAGATTTCAAAGCTTACTTCATAAAATTGCTAAGCTCGCCGCTACTAGCTGAACCTATGCATTGGGCAGAACCATTTAGGCGAGATGATGATTTGGACAGCACGATAACATCAGAAGAAGTCCATAGAATGCTTAAAAAAGGTTAAGGAAAACAAAGCGCCGGGAGAAACCAGGCTACTATATGAAGTCTTTATAAATGCACCAAACAATTTTATAGACCTGCTAGCTAAAGGACTCACGAGTATGCTTGACGAAGGAAAAGTTGAGGAAAGTTTTCTTAAAACCATTATTTTCCCTATCTTCAAGAAAGGAAACACATATACTCGTAAAGGAATATCCTTCATGAATTGACCAAGATACTAGTGAAAACTATGCATAGTAGGCTAGCACAACGGGTTAAAAAGCATACAATTTTCTTTCCTTGGATGGCATCACTGCTAGAGTCCTGATGTGTGCCGATGATATAATAATACTGGCAGAAAATACATCTGTGCTACAAAGCATGATCATAAAGTTGGAGGAGTACAGCAAGTCTTGGAACTTCGAAGTGAATCTAGATAAGTCAGCAATTATGATATTCAGCAAAGGACGAGAAATGATATTTTAAGGGCGCGGAGGTGGAAATAGTTAAGAAATTCAAATATTTGGGCCTAGTAATGACACCGGGAGTTTCAATGATGGAACAACTTAGAGAACGAGAGACAATAGCTAAAACGTGCTTGAATAGCACCTGGAAGATTTTCATTGGGAAAAAGGACTTGAAGTTCTCAGCCAAATTTAAGCTATTTAACGCTGTAATGAGAGCTATCTATAGCTATGCCTCTTAAGTTTGGGGGTTTTCAAATTTCAGCGCGGTTGACAAAATACAACGGTACTTCATTAAAAAAATGTTTGGGCTGCCAGACTTTACACCAAACTGCATTCTGAGCCTAGAAACAGGAGTATCTGATTTGCATCTGTACATGCTAAGGCTTCACATGGAGTACATTTACAAAACTATATTTAAAACGAGATAACTCGCTTACCACATACGAGTATACTCTCAAAACAAATTATGGAGAAGCAAATATACTGGATGGAAGACTGGTGTAACAAAGCAGAAGAGGCAGGAATAAGATGAATGGATGCACACCTAACTGAAGATGTTTGGAAAAGCAATATAAAAAAGACGTTGGAGAGCCTGAGAAGTAGACAAATTCAATCAAATCTGCAACATGCGCAAACGCGCTCACGTGGAATATAGCAAAAACCAAATCCGTCAATAGATCGCTCGTATTTTGATGACGTATATGACAGACACCTGATAGTGTGGTCTTTTAAAGCGCGGGCTGACGTCCTAGGACTAAATGCGAGCAAGTTTCGGGAAGGTGATAGCAGAATCTGTACTCTCTGCAACCTGAGAGAGGAAGAAGACGTTATTCATTTCGTAGGAAATTGTCCATTTTTGAATTGATTGCGGGTTAAGTTTTTTGGAAAGCAGGAACTGCTTGAGGATAAAATGATCAACCTACTACTCAACGGAGAAACTGAAAGGTGGTGGCGAACGTTACATAAGTATATTAAGGATGCTTACTACTACCGAAAAAGTCAAGTCGATGAATACAATTCACAAATGTATGCACACTAGTGTTGAACTTATTTGTTATTAGGAGTATATCTCTCATACACACGACTATTTGTCAAGTATTAATGTTTTGTAATATTTTTTTTAACTTATATAATTTACTACTACTACTACTACTACTACTACTACAACTACTACTACTACTGCTACTACTTATTCAATACGAGCTACTTGAAACCATTCGAAAGCTCGTGAATCACTTATTTATTTGTGAACACCCTGATTAAGTGAATACTTTGAGTGAGAGCCCGCTACGCATTCAAATATTCGTGAATGTCGATTCATACATGTTTGTTTTTTTTCTGTGCGTGACACTGTGGACTGCTCGTGTTTTAGCGAATGATTCGCAATGGCAAATGAGTGGATTCATGCAGTTCTCTGGTGCATACAATCGTCCAAGTGAACACGCAATTCGTCGTTTTATTGATAAGTTTCACACTCAATTCATTCTATTGTTTATTCACCAATGAAGCAGATTGAGAACTGTGTGTTTTAAAGAAAATATTCTCTTTTTCCGGTTCTAAAGACCGGTTCTCCTTTCAAACCGGACGGTAGTACGGCGCTCAAGCTGTCTACCGGTAAAGCCCCTGTGGAATTGGTTAGTGGAAATACTGTGGCTACACATGATCCAACTACTTCCAATAGCCGCATGGAGCCTCAAGGTACCAGTACCCCCCACCTTCCACTAAGGACTCCTCAGGAACAAGGCGTACCCTTGCTCCCGCTAAACAGGCATATAAAGATCGCCGCACAGCCTGCCGGATTCTAGAGTACTTTGGCAATATACCGGAGTGCAAAACAACCGAAAAGGTGAACACCCGTGTAGAATGTTCTAAAAAGATCACCAGTGAAGACAAAGCTGGGACTAGCGGCGACTCCACGTCAAAGCGGCAGCGATCTTTGGAGGAATCCGTGTCGGAGCCGAAAAGAGCCAAGGTACACAACACCAGTACCTCTTCCAGGCCATCCAACGTTACAGCGAAGTCCTACAGCGTTCATAGACAAAAGCGATGCAGACGGATGAATCACCGCTGACAAATGGAATTTGGTTCCTTCACGGATACTTTGAGTGTTCCTGGACAAAATGAAGGAGAATCCAGGTCCTCCTCCTAGTTGCTGCGATGGCGGATGGCACCAGGGCAATGTTAAGCTAATCGCATGCGAAGATCAGAGGTCATACGACCTGTATAAACTTGCTATAGGCAAATTAGGGAAGGTATACCCAGGTGCTAAGCTCGAGGTTGTTGCGAGGGAAGATATCCCGAGTAGACCGAGAACTCGCACCTGGATCCCAGCCGAACCCTCTAACCGGATACGATCCTTCAAATCCTGCAAGTCAGCAATCCTGAACTTCCGACGCACAACTGAAAAGTCACCAAGTTGGACGAGCCAAGAGGTCTGTACAGATGTGCACTAATTGTCATCAATAAGGAATCTCTTGCTCCTCTGGCGAAGAATGGTGGTGTCGTCTACTACGGCTTCGACCCTTTTACCATCAAGGTCTACAAAAAGGACGAAGAGTCTGATTTGGGCAAATTGCCCCCTCATCCCTCGGACCCCACTCCTGCAATTAATGTGATGCTAACGCTCACCATACTGTATGGGGCAGTTCCGATGTGAACAAAAGAGGTGAGCTACTTTTTGACTTTATTCTAAGTGCAAACCTTATTTTGTGCAACATAGGTAACGACCCCACTTTCGTCACCAGAAACAGGTAAGAAGTATTGGACATAACCCTTGCCTCCGATAGCATCGCCCACCGCATCAAGAATTGGAAGGTGTCAAGCGAACCATCTTTTTCGGATCACAGGTATCTCCAATTCTCTCTATACATAGATTCTATTAGCCCTCCAGTTTTTAGGAACTACCACAGAACTGATTGGCTCAAGTACAGGTCAACTTGAAGCAATTTATAATAGTTACCTCAGATCACCTTAATCTAACCTGCAACCCCTAAGAACATGATCGCATGGTTGAGGACTTAACCTCAGCCTTAAATGGAGCGATGACTTCTTACTGCCCCTTGATACAACCCAGGGGCAAGAAGAAGCCGCATTGGTGGATTGCAGGTTTAGGTCCTTTAAGAAATAATTGTAGAAAACTTTTTAATAATGCCAAAAGTACGAGAGACGCGTTAAATTGGGACTTGTACAAGGCATCCCTAAACATATACAAAAAAGAATTAAGGAAAGCCAAACGTAATTATTGGAGACTCTTCTGTGGTAAAATAGAAGAAGCCTCTGAGGCATCTAGGCTGAAGAAAATTCTCTCCTCAAATCCAATAACACCCAGTTACCTTAACAGGTTCACTGTCCACAGCCCACATTTGGGCTGTTGGACGTTGTCGCCATGCGTCCAAGGCCCACATATGGGCTGTTAGCTGATGGGAAAACAATTGCATTATGTGAATGGGACTCTTGAGTAATCATACAAAAATTAAGTGGACTTGATAGGACACATAATAAACTTCAAAAAAATTCCGGGACATAAGCGAATCTCTATAATTGTGGCTTTGAGGGAATGAAAAAAACAATTTCCAAATTTCTATAGAAAATTTATATTATTTGAAAACAATCAAGGCAATATGGCATCCAGGAGTCCATGGGACAAATATGGGCTGCATGTGAAAACCGATGTGTCTTGGACGACTTCAAGCGAAGATTCGCTAAATTTACTGTTTGATACTCATTTCCCAGGCAGTTCTCAAGATGTTAGCAATATGGTTTTCAGCAAACCATTTGCACAAAAAACAAACTCCTCAAAACTGATTACACAGAGCAAGCTTCAGTGGGCACTGCACAGCTTCAAACCATATAAATCCGCGGGACCAGACGGCACTTTACCTGCCAAGTTGCAGAAGTCATTGGACATAATCCTGCCGATGCTTAAGACAATTTTTAGAAGTTGTCTAGATCTGGTATATATCCCAAAGATATGGAGAGAAGTTAAAGTTGTCCTCATACCCAAAGCGGGTAAATACTCTCACATAAATCCAACAGATTTCAGACCGATAAGTCTGTCATCATTCCTCTTAAAAATATAAGAACGACTGATTGATATCCATTTACGCAACAGTATTGATAAGAAACTACGGTGGCCCAACATGCATATTGCAAAGGCAAATCAGTGGAGACGGCATTACACTCACTGGTGCCTAAAATTGAATGTTCCCTGTTTAATAAGGAGTATACAATGGTTGCCTTTCTGGATATAGAAGGCGCTTACAACAATGTCAATGTATCAACGATAGCAGATGCACTTTGCGAACTGATTAATCTACTGCTTAATGGTCTACCAGAAAGTCTGTCAGTAGAGGCACTCCGCAAGGTGGTGTTCTATCCCCCTTTTGTGGAATTTGGTGATCAATGAGCTATTGATAATCATGGAAGGCGAGGGATGCACGGCGATCGCTTATGCAGACGATGTTGCTTTGACTATCTCAGGAAAGCACTTAAATACTCTAAAAGAACTTCTACAAAGCGCTTTAAACAAGCTCACTAAATGGGCAGTTCGGTGTGGTTTGGGTGTAAACCCCCACAAAACTGAACTTGTACTCTTCTCCGGGAAATATAAAATTCCGTTAGTCGACCCTCCTTCTCTAAATGGTATCAGCTTAACCTTCTCTGACACAGCAAAATATAATATTTGAGTCTCATGCTGTATAAGAAATTAAGCTGGAAACGTAATATTCAAGAAAGAGTAAAGAAAGCTACAGTAGCACCTTTCTCTTGAAAAAAAGGTATTGGAAATAGATGGGGTTTACAACTTCGAATCACTCACTGGCTCTACATCTCGGTCATAAGACCGATACTCACATATGGGGTCATTGTCTGGTGGACGACCATCATGACATTTGGTGTTATTGTGTAAAATAAGCTTTGAGAATCAAAAAGAAGGTTCAATATTATTAACACAGTGAATTTGAAAGACATATGATGCTTACGAGACGGTCAAATGAGGGCAAACAGCTCAAAAAAGGCTTATTGCTTGCACATAGTGCAAATTGTTCAAACGTGAGAAACTTTGATTTGATTTTTCGTGGGAATGAATAAATTTCTGCTACACATGCTTGCGTAGGCATATCGCATTACTTGGTTTTGCCCTCGTTTATCGCTAAACCCATTTTGGTCGCTTCCGCCTCAATGCTTGCTGAGTTCTTCCAATAATGTCTATATCGTCGGCGTATTCAAGCAGTTGTACAGACTTGTAATAGATTGTGTCTCCGGTGTTGGCTTGTGAGTTCCGCACAATCCGTTCAAGTACAATGTTAAAGTAGTCACATGACAGCGCGTCACCTTGTCCAAAACCTTTTTTGCCATCAAAGGTCTCGGTGAGGTCATTACCGACATTGATGGAGCAGCGAGCGTTCTTCATCGTCAGCCTGCACAGACGGACAAGTTTGGCAGGGATGTCAAAACTAGACATGGCTCTATAAAGCTCTTTTCTATAGATGCTGTCATAGGCGGCCTTGAAATCGATAAAGAGGTGGTGAGTATCGATTTGGAATTCTTGGGTTTTTTCCAGGATCTGCCGAAGTGTGAAGATTTGATCGATGATGGACTTTCCAGGCCTGAAACCGCTCTGATAGGGTCCAATCAGGCTGTTGAAAAAAGGTTTCAGGCGTTCACACAATATCGCAGAAAAGATCTTGTATGCGATGTTGAGGAGACTGATGCCTCTATAATTGGCGCAGTTGAGAGGGTCTCCTTTCTTGTGGATCGGGCAAACGATGCTGAGATTCCATTCATCAGGCATACACTCGTCTGACCAAATCTTAGAAATGAGTTGGTGTATGCACTCTACCAATTCATCCCCAGCTGCCTTGAAAAGTTCGGCCGGTAAGCCGTCAGGTCCAGCAGTCTTGTTGGATTTTAGCTTGGATATTGCTATCCTCACTTCGTTTTGGTCAGGTGGACGGAAATTTTGACTATCATCGTCTATGCTAATTGGTTCATTCTCCCTGACAGCGGGATGTTGGTCTTCGTCGCCGTTACACAGTCTGCAGAAGTAGTTTTTCCATATTCTCAGCACCGACTGTGATTCTACTACGAGGTTTCCATTTTCATCTCTACAGATTTCTGTGCGGGTATTGCTCCTCTGACACGTTCTTTTTACCTTTTGGTAAAACTTCCGTACATTGTTCCTGGAGTAATAACTCTCGATATTCTCAACGCACGCTTCTCATGCTCTTTCTTCTTCTTTTGGAGAAGCCGATGTTCTTCCCGTCTCTTTTGCTCGTAGAGCTCACGAGCAGCTCTCGTCTTCCGCTGCAGCGCCGCTTTGTATGCCTCTTGTTTTGCTGCATGCACTCGCCGGCATTCCTCGTCAAACCAGGGGTTTCGCGGTGGTGGGCGAGCGAGACCCAGCACATCAGTCGCGGCGTTTCTGATGGCATGTTGGCAGCGTTGCCACTGGTCTTCGGCACTTGATGCTGGCGGCATAGGGGTGATTGAGAGATTTCGGGATACGCATTCAGCGAAGAGTCTGGCGGTCTCTTGCGATTATAGCTTTTCGACGTTTAATTTTCTTACAGTGATTCTTCTTTGTTGCTCAGATTGGGATATCCGCATTCGTACCTTGACTACAACAAGGTAATGATCCGAGTCTATGTTGGCCGCTCGGAAGGTCCGGACATCCACAATACTGGAGGCATGCCTTGCGTCGATCACATTATGATCAATTTGGTTGATCGTTACATGATCATTGGACCGCCATGTCTGCTTATGAATATCGACATGAGGAAACCATGTGCTTGCTATGGTGACATTTCGCTCCACAGCGAAATCAATTAGCCTTAGTCCGTTATCAGACGTGGGGTCGTGTAGGCTATGCTTAGCGACTGCCCTACCAAAGACGTCCTCCTATCCTATTTTGGCGTTAAAATCGCCCAATACGATTTTAGCGTAGTATTTAGGACATTGCTCGTATGTCTTGTCGAGGAGCTCGTAGAAACACTCTTTGGTGGCAGGGTCTTTTTCTTCCGTGGGGGCATGAACACATATTAGGCTTATGTTAGCGAATTTAGCCTTGATCCGGATAGTCATAATACGCTCGCTTACGTGTCGGAAGCTTAAGACTTCTTGCCTAAGTCTGCCGCGTATGACAAATCCGCATCCGAATAAGCGTTGCCTGTTGCCTCTGTAGCAATCACCGTAGTAGATGTCACAGTTTTTCATCCTCTTTTTGCCCGGCCCATCCCATCACACTTCCTGGATGGCGATAATATCTGCTTTATAGCAGTCTAGGGCCTTTGCTAGTTGTTCGGCTGCACGTGGTCTGTAAAGGGACAGAACATTCCACGTACAGATCCGAAGGTCGTTGTCCTTATTTCGTTTGCTGGGGTCGTCATTAGTTGAGTCATCCTTATCCGATTCTTTTGGTTGTTTCGGAGCCATAGATATTTTACGTGGTAGGGAAGTTAAACCGACGGCACAACCCGCAACCTGGAGGGCCAGTTCCTTAATTATTCCCCTAGGACGAGGGGGCGGGTACACCGGTGCCAGTAGTCCACTACGGGAGTATGAGCGCTGCCGTTGGCCCATTAAGGGCTTATCCGCCAACATCTCTATTCCAATGTCCTGACCAACATTGGAAATTCCTTACCGACCTGTGATCCGAATACGTCGAAGCAGCTCGCGCAAGGTATTGACTAAGTTCAACCTAACTGGAACTATAGACGCCACCGTTGACTCCGTCTAGGGAATTCGTCCGCTGCCGCCTGGAACAGGAAGAAGTGCTCTAGTGAGAGAACACTCTTCCCCCCCTCTCTCATCTGCTGCCGCCAAGAATCCTCCAAACGGGGTTGGTTACCCATTTCTTGGATTAAGGTACTAGGCACCCGGCTGTCACCGCGTGGAGGTTGAGAGTAGGAGTTGATAGGCCTCAGCTGAGGGAAAACGCTTGTGTTGTCATATGATCGCATGCACTACCGTTTGACCAGCTAAGGTGGATAAGCCAAAACGGTAATTTTCTTCATTCGGAAGCTTTTCATTGATTGCTACCCCATTCAACTCTTTTGGAGTCGCACCGCGAATGTAACATTTTGATGCAGCATTTGTTGTTGAAAGAACGTTACAAACACTCCCATCAATCATTGTAAAAAGCATTTTAAAATATCATATCATCTCGCACAAGTTTTGCATTTTCTTTCATGAATAAAAATGTTATTGGTCTGCAGTACACAGTTGAGCAAAAACGGGGATTTTTCCACAGCTCCATACCGGTACTGTCCTCAACCAACTTAAGGGGACAAAACGCAATCAAAAATAAAAATGCATCTGTGCTTTCTGAATCAGTAAAAAGTTGTTTGTACTGACTATGCCCGGAACTTCCGTCAAAGCCCCACTTACATACTAACGTTGCAGTTGTGTTTTGCTTTATATGAGCAGTTTCAGCTACACTTTCTCCGGTCCTACAGATGCTGTTGTTTCTGTTGGCTCTCTTTTAATAGGAAGCATTTGTTTTTTTAGTTTTTTTAGTTTATATAAGCTCGGAAAGCAATCTTTGTGCAAAGCATTGACAACTGTTCTTAGTATGTTATACTTTCTTTCTGAAAGATCTATGTCTAAATATAGTACTAAGGCTTCTTGAGCTAATAAATATGCTCTGTTTTCGACACTTGATGTCCCTTCACCAGATAAACAGCCAAACAGTTCTGCCGCGTATTTTAACTCCTCACTTGTTTTTGAGACCAAAAGAGTAGACGATACTCTGCGCTTTTGGTTCTGTTGGAAGCTTCTTCGAATGGCTTTTGTGGTCTTCCGCGACTAGTTCCCGGCAAATCAAAAGATGTTGTTTTATTTGTTATATTCATAATACTCTGAGGAAGTATAAAATTGCTTTTTAATTAAACGTCGTGACGCTTGACAAGCATAGCGCGGTTTCGGGAACATTGTTTCCATCGTCTGGCAAGATTGGAGTCAAAATCTCTGATTTTTTGGGTCAAATCACTTTCAATCACATTTGAGCAATTGCTTATTCTTAGTGAATTTAAAATATAATCAGTTAATTTTTTAATCTTTGAATCTTTTCCAATCGAAACCCATTTTTCAAAATTGTTTTCGTTTTTTATAATTGGAGTTGGTCCTATAAAAAGCCGAATTATTTTAAGGTTAGCAATTATTAGCAAGAAAACTTTTTACTTTTGTAGAGTAGAAGGATGGAGAAATTAAATGAGATAAGCGATTGTGCTACAGCTACGTACGTTCTAACTTTCCGACTTCAATTAATTCTCACTCCTCAAAAGAAGACCTTTTTTTATTTACTAATTTCCAAAATAATTTACTAATTTTCCTAAATAATTTTCCTAAATAACAATACATATCAGCTTTCCCTTTATCTATCAAGTTTGTGCTAGCGTCTGTTGTTGAAGTGGTATCATTTTAATTTACTTCACATTTTCATGCAACAGTTTGGCATGTGTAGTATTCACTGAGAAATGACTTACACCAGCATGACTTTAACCGCGCATATGTATGTTTTTAGCTAACAGAAGTACTGCGTCAAAATGCACATGTGCATACCATATGTATAAATTTGCGCCTATATGCAGGCAAAGAAATAAATCGCTTACTTACTTAGAAGGCGCTACAGTTTGCAAATACAGTGAACTGTGCAATAAAAGTGTATAATGTTATTATCAAACCACATTTCGAGTACTGTGCGAGTGTCTTGTATACATGTCCCCAATATCAAATAAGCAGATTACAGGTCCTGCAAAATAAAGCAATGCGCATAATATTGAAAAGTGACAGATACACCCCCATAATACTTATGCTGAACTCCCTAAATTGGTTAAGTATAAAACAGAGACTTAACATGTGTGCAATGCTATTTGTCCATAAAATAAAGAACGAAACGTGCCCAAACTACCTTCTCGAAAACGTGGAAATATCCGATGGCTCGTCGTATAGCTTGAGAAGTACAGGTGATTTAAGAATACGAAGAGCAAGAACAACCAGAGGCCAGCGATCAATTTCGTACATGGGATTTCAAGCTTTCAACAGGCTGCCTACGTATTTGAAAGCAGAATCGAATTATTATATTTTCAAAAGAAAAATTATTGATTTCACTAGAGCTAATTTTTGATTTTTGTTTGCTAATTTTCAATTGTAAATTTGTTTTTCCTTTCTTATCCTTATACTGTTTCCAAACTTATTATAAAGAAAAAGTACTATTAGTCCATATATATATATATATTAAAAAACGAATGTATCAATGTAAATAGTGTCCTGAATGGCTGTATTAAGCCAAATAAAGATAACTAACTAACTACAGGAAATTAATGTGGAACAGGAAATTAATGCGTTTATTTTTGTTATACTGCACCCAAAAGTATGCAAAAAAAAAACGCAGTAGCTCTCTAATTTTCCAAATGTACAGTTTTACAATGCCTGGCTTTGTTTGTTTTTTTTTAATCTCTGTGTTTATTTCTTTTAATATTATTTCTTCAATATCCTAAGGTGTTGCCGTTAAGTCAGAAAAAATAAAGAAAACACACACATGATTTCCCCCATACAAAACGCTTTAACCAAATTAATGAAAGCATTTTGATCACGTTCATGACAATGTAAATTTAGATCCCTTTGCCTTGCCTGCACGGAAGAATATTACAAAAAAAGGTTATGCAAACAAATACTCGTACATAGCGTTCTTTCTCTCACTGTTTATTTCCCCTCTGTCGAATTTCGACCACACGAGATACTATTTTATAGTAATTATAATTATATGTTTATAGATGAGTCCTGGAAAAAGATGGGAGACATAGGGTTCAGATGGCTCAGAATTCTCACCTCCAAATTTATGAGAGATGATCCAATGCCGAATCAATGGAGGAAAAGTAACCTTCTCCCTGTATACAAAGGGAAGGGTGATACGCGAAACTGTGATAACTACCATTCGATCAAGCTGATGCCACACACCATGAAGATCGTTGAGCGGGTATTAGGTGCCCGACTGCGAAAAATAATACGGCTATATGATGATCAGAGCAGGTTTGTCACGGGTAAATCAACCACAGATCCAATCCAAAGTATAAGGATCATACTGGAAAAACATTGGTATTCCTTAAAGGATTTCCACTTGTATTGGTTGACTTTGACAAGGCATTAGACAGACAACCACAAGATCTGATATTGGTGGCGCTAAGGCATCAAGGGGTTCCGGAAACTTATGTACATATGATCTTGGACATTTACGAAGGAGCAAAGACAAGAGTAAGATGCGCCGCTAGAGTTACCGAAGAGTTCCCAATCAAAGTCGGGGTGCACAAGGGAAGCGTTTTAAGTAATTTTTTTCTCTAATACTCTACTACTATTACTTCCTTGACTATCTGCTTAAAGGTAAAGTGACGGACCCCAAGGTACATCAATTATTCTTTGCTGACGATGGAGCCATCATAAGTGAGGATCCTACATTCCTGCAACGACCACTTGATGTGTGGGTGGACGCTTTGGGGGGAAATGGGTATCGCATTAGTTCAAAAAAGACAGCGTACTTGTGCTGCCCGTTCTTTGATCCACTAAGGCTTATTCCAGACATTTATTTGAATGGAACAGTGGTTCCCAAGTGCGAAAAGATCAAATATCTGGGGTCTACGATCAACAGCAAAGCAACCTGTGATGACGACATCAATCATCGCGTAAGCGCAGGGTGGATGAAGTAGCGAGAAAACTCCGCTATCTTCTGTGTCCGAAAAATGCCCCCTAAGTTCTGCACCGTAGTTGTGCGTCCAGCGCTCACATACGGTTCAAAATGTTGGACTATGTACAAAAAGTATGAGAGTACATTAACGGCAGCTGAGATGAAGATGCAGGAGTATGGGATTGATGGTTCCCTGTTAAGGGCGATTCAGTCTTTTATACAAACTGTAGAAGCTGTGTTCGGATAAACGGTATTAAGTCAATACCTTTCACTGTGGGCATTGGACTCCGCCAGGGGTGCGTTTTGTCACCTCTCCTCTTCATTGTATATATCCATATCCGTGGCGGAGAATGTTTCAAAGTGGGAGACCTAAGGATAAGTCATCTGCTCTTTGCGGATGATTTGGTCATCCTTGGGTCCTCTCAAACCAAACTTCAGCGCGCACTCGAAAGTTTTGTAGCCGTTTGGGATGATGCTGGAATGAAGATCAACGTGAACAAGTCAGAAGTAATGATAGTTGCAGTGCACTCTGCATGTTAGTGGAGTTCCACTAAAGCAGGTGGATAAGTTTAAGTACCTCGGGGTCTTATTCACAAGTGATGGGAAGGGCAATGCCGAGTTATCCTGTAGAATTGGTCAGGCTGGGTCAAATTTGAGAGCTTGGCCAATCTGTTATAAGAAAGGCTGAACTTAGTGTTCAAGCTAAGCTATCGGTTTTTAACTCGGTGTATGTTCCAAGTCTCACCTATGGTCATGAAATTTGGGTAGTGACCGAAAGAATAAGATCGCGGATACAAGCTGCCGAAATAAGGTTCCTTCGCGGTGTTGCTGGAATAACTCGTAGGGATCGAGTGCGCAACACCAGAGTACGCGAGGCGCTCAATGTTGAGCAGCTACTTCTCCGAACGGAACGATCTATGCTTCGATGGTTTGGTCACGTAGTGCGTATGCCCCCGGCTTCCAAGACGTGCCATCAGGTAGTCCTATTGGTGATTAGCGATGTGCTTCATGCAGCTTTGTCGACTGGAAACGGAGGAATTCGATGGACTCTTACATCTCAACTGACGCATCTTGACTACGCAGACGATGTATGCTTACTCTCCCACAGAATTATGGACCTCCACCAAATGACAGCAGATGTGGAGAGGGAGGCAGGTGTCGTCGGGCTGAAAATTAATACGGCAAAAACTAAAATTATCAGCCTTGGAACAACTCATCGGCTCAAATATACATTGCTGGACAACCGGTAGAGAGAGTAGAGGATTTCCAGTATCTTGGGAGTATTGTCTCGACCGATGGTGGAACCGAACTGGATATAGGCAACAGGATCGCCAAAGCAAAGTCCGCGTTCGGGATGTTGTCCAAAATATGGCGAAGCAATGCAACCAGTTTGAGCACCAAGATAAGACTGTTCCGCTCCAACGTTGAATCCGTGCTGCTATATGGTTGCAGCACGTGGAGAGTGACCACTACTATCACCAGAAAGCTGCAAACGTTCGTTAATAGGTGTCTGCGCAATATCCTAAGGATTTTCTGGCCCAATCGTATCTCTAAAGAACACCTTTACGAGAGAACGGGTCAGGAACCAATAGGCACAACTATCCAACGGCGGAAGTGGCAGTGGATTGGTCACACGTTCCGAAAGGGTGACAGCTCCATAGCGAACCATGCTATGCAATGGAACCCTCTAACTCAGGATGGCAGAAGACCTGGCGGTCCGAGGAGAACATGGCGCAGAACAGTCGAGAAGGAGGCACGGCAGTTAGGGAAAAGTTGGGGAGAACTCAGACACATTGCCAGAAACCGTACACGATGGCGCGTAGGCGTAGTAGAGGCCTCAGGACCGACAAGGGGATACAGGACATAAGTAAGTAAGTATCAGGTAGGCGACCCCGCGGTAGGCCTAGAAATAGATGGCTGGATCACGTCCGACATCTCTTCTGGAGCCGTCTACGGATTCCTCATGATGAGTTGGAGTCAATGGCGGAGGATCAAGAAGGATGGAGAGTCCACCTGAGCATCCTACCCCACCATGAAGGATTAGCGGGCCATTTGAAAATGTATGTATATATGTACGAGATGAAGATGCTTCGCATGACAGCAGGAGTGACAAAACTTGATCGAATAAGAAATTCGAAGATCCGTGGAAGCCTTCACGTCAAAGAAACCATCTTACGAAAGATAGAGTGCGACTGGCTCAGCTGGTATTGCCGCGTTCAAAGAAGAGATCATTTGAACCCTGGCAATATCAATGAACGTTCCAAAGACATCGCGGGGCCGGAGAGGGAGGCCTATAAATGCCTGGATCACACAACTGCGACGACATCGGCATTTCATTGGCCTCAGTAACCGAGTGATTAAAAATCGGGAGGCCTGGCGATATTTTCTGAGGTCATATATATGCTTATAGATATAGATAACGCTCATCCTACTATCGAAAATGTAGTAAAAAAATTTAAACAGTTAAGAGCAGTCCATTCCTTTTGCGCCGCAGATGAATTCCTCAGCAAGTCCGCCATGGTGTAATAAGGAGTTACGCTCGCTCCGTAAGAAATGAAACAACTATGGCATATAAACCTCAAATCCCTATTCTAAGCCTGACTTTTCCAATTATCACCATGCCTATACCTACTAATTTTTTTGATCGCTGCAAATCTCTCTACTTTAAATATCTTGACCAAGTTCAATCCAATCTTATTTCTGACCCCAACAAAATTCTTCAACTTCATTAACACCAAAAGAAAGTAGACAGCTACCCATCTTCTCTGTCACTCTCCAATATATCCCCAAAATAATTGCAATTTTTTTTGCTTGTTTCTTCAGCCTGTGACCTGACCCTGACCTTGAACCAGACCACGATTTCTTCCCTAACATGAGTAGTTGTGCTCTAACCTCACTAGCTTCGATTCACATTACTCCATCCCTCGTTAAAGATACATACGAGTACATTCAAACATACATATATACATGCACATACATACATACGTACACATACTTACATACCCATACATGCATGCATACATTTTCAATGATCCGCTAAACCTTCATGAGGGTTGCGGGGGTAGGATGCTCAGGTGAACCCTCCATCCTTCTCGATCCTCCGCCATTTACTCTAACTCATCAGGACGGCTCCCTGGACGGCTCCAGGAGAGATGATGGACTTGGTCCAACTATTTGTTTTTAAAAGAATATAGTTGGTGCAATCTCTTTGGCCTCCTTTTTAAAAAGAGGAACAATCACCCCCATTTTCCAAACATAAGGTGTTTCACCACATTCCCAAGCCACTTTAATGCCAAGTGAGAGCCATTGCGCTCCCTCTTTACCTAAAGAATAAGATAAAAAGAACCCAAGTTCGAATCCTCTCCCAGTCCTGACAGTTTACCTGCAATAGTATTTAAAAAATGTGCACCTTACTTGATCCAACTCCTTACGACGCTCTTTCAGCTCTGAATCAAACAGGGAGTTTTTCCCATGATCTGGAAAAACTCTTATATAATTGCACTTCACAAAAAACGTCTGACATTTCTAACTATCGGCCCATCATTACACTCTCTTCCATCCCCAAAGTTTTTCCATTTACGACACGGTGTTTTTTCATTCCAAACCTGTTTTCTCTTCTAACCACCATGTATTTCTTAAGAGTAGATCTACAATCACTAACTAAACGGGGTTAACATCTGGCACCCTGTGTGCCTTAGAAGACGGAAAGGATGGCATTCCTCAAGGCGACCACCATGGTCCTCCGTTATTCATACTGCCAATAAACGATGTAGATTGTATTATTAAGAACTCAAAATTATCTATCTCTCACTTTTCAAATGGACCTGAACAAATTATCAACTTGGTGGCAAAAAATGTTTCTGGAGGTCAACGTCTTGAAATGTCAATTTATTACATTCTCTCGTAAACGTTTTCCTTCACTCTCCGGAACATATTTCATGAATGACAAGCCTGAGCCTTGCGTGAATTTCCTGTGTGATTCGAGACTTATTTGACAGAGGGAACCAAATTTTACGACTGACATCGCTAGCATAGAGTTCTCAAATATGCTAGCCAAGTCTGGTCATCTTATCACAGCACGCATAAGCTCCGAATTGAGGCTCTCCAACAAAAGTTTAACGATCTTCTTTGGTCCGATGTTAATAATTTGCCTCCTACATGAATCGTCTCAAATTGCTTAATATTCAGTTCTTAAAAGAACGTCAAGAAGTTGCCAATATTCTGTTTGTCCACAAGCTAATAACAGAAGACAAATTTTGCTCTGCGTTGCTGCATGAAATCTTTGCTTTTTCATTCAACCATGTTGAAATAGATTTTATTTTAACAATAATTATCGCTTTTTTTTTTAATTATATTATTCATTAATTTTTTCAAATTTCTTTTCTTTTATTAATTGCATAAATAATAGTATTTTGTACAGTTATAATATTATCTTTTGTTTTCTATTCTATATTCATCAACATCAACAAATCCAAAATGATTTTAAATCTATTGGTACATTCGCCTCTAATCTTTTGACAATTGAATGCTCACTTTTTAAATAAATACTTTTTGTTAGTAGTAATATGAAAAATGTTAACTTTAAGTTTTCATATGAAATGAAGTATTAAAAATAAAGTAAATAAATTGAATTCCAACCCTAGTAATCTTAGATCTGTTCGTTCTCCTCTTTCGCGTTATTTTCCACCGCACCAATTATGGATATAACGAACGAATGTGCAGAATGCTACGGATGGTCAACAGGGTGGAACACTTGTTTAATTTCCACTATACTACAACTGCCCTGTCTTGGTCTTTCCATCACCATTTCTTTCCCAGATAATTTTAAGACCTAGTATAAGTAATTTCAAACAAAAATGTGTGACCCCGCAGGGGCCCTGCAAAGAAAAAATAAATAAAAAATTCGTTCAAGCTTACGAGTAAGCGTTTTACGAGTAAGTTACGTTAAGTGCTTGTACTAAGCAATAAATAAATAAATAAAATTAAAATTAAATAATTGCCATAAAATAAACTCTCATATAAAAAAAAAACTGGTAATTTTATAATTTTTTGGGTGTTTTATTAAAAAAAAGTAGGTGTGACGCTCTTTATAAAATGCAAGCCGAATAGCTGACACACTGCTCAGGTTTCGAAAAGATTATTCTGTTCGCATACTGGACTTGAGATCTACAGATGTGATAATCAGTATAGCAAAGATCACTTCCTATACGTTTTTTTCATATCTAGTGTCTTTAACATATATGCATTGTAAGAACTCTCCTCCCTTATCTTAGCTTGACAAGTCTAAGAAGAGAGTAAAAGCAAAAAGCTGTATAAAAAATAGGCTAAAAGAAAAAGCGCATCATTACAGGATGGAAACTGAAGGTAACAGATAAGCCAAGATCTTTCTGCTTAAAACAATAAATAAATATTTGGCGCAACAGCTCTTTAAGTGCCTGGGCCTAGTTTCTCGCAACCACTCGGGAACAGCAATCATCAGCCACCCGAATATAAAGGAAAATGAATTACATCGAAGTTTTTCCAACCTCTGCACCAAAGAAAGGTTCCTGGGTAGTACAATGGACCAGAGAGTGCCCTGGGATTTAGGTTTCCAATTAAAAAAAAAAATTAATGAATGAATGAATTAAAAAAAAAAAAAAAAACTGTCTCGATTACACCACGTCATCGTTACTTAGGTAAATTCTACCTCGAAGCAGAAGAAATACCTGCAAGCTCAGTCAAAAGCATAGTAGAGCTCATCACCAAATCGGGCATGTTGAATGAGCTTTAAGATTAGAGGAAATCACAATGGGCCCAATAAGGCGACCTAATCCCACCTCAAACAACAATCCACAATCAACGTAGCAAAGAAGTACTCAAAGTTTACGTAATAACCTTGAAACGGAAGAGCTTACGTACGTCGCTCAAATGAAATTGTGGGCTGGAAAGGCAGATGCTTCGAAATTCCTAATAAAAATAAACACAGAAAAACATTGTCTGACAGCTTATGTGCCAAATGAAAAAAATTATCAACTTAGAAGATCTTGCAATATTTGTAGGCTCATCGCCAAAGCCACATAAGATACAGGAGCATACTTCGAAAAGCCAACAAAAAACTTCGATTCTGCTACGGAGTTATATACTGCAACGCATACTTTGGAAATAATCATTCCCGATTCATCAATAATCAATAATTAAGGAATCTTCAAATGCAAGGGCGCTGTGGCGCAGTGGTTAGTGTGTTGGACCACTGCGCGTGATATTCAGTACTTGAATCCCAGAAAACACCAACAAGTTATTTCACGGTCCCAACTTTCGCGAGCGTCTGACAAACATCCGGGAGGAATACGGCTTCGGATACGGCTCAAAACTTTAGATCCCTTCCATTCGCACTAAAAATATAAGGCACACAACGCGGGCGGTTGTCCCCCCTGTATCCCCCCTTTTGTGGAATTTGGTGGTCAATGAGCTATTGATGATCAAGGAAGGCGAGGAATGCACGGCGATCGCTTATACAGAGCACTTAAATACCCTAAAAGAACTTCTACAAAACGCTTTAAACAAGCTCACTAGATGGGCGGTTCGGTGTGGTTTGGGTGTAAACCCCCACAAAACTGAACTAGTACCCTTCTGCAGGAAATATAAAATTTCCGTTAGTCGACCCTCTCTCAGTGGTATCAGCTTAACTTTCTCTGACACAGCAAAATATTCGGGTCTTATCCAGGATAAGCGGTGGGCAAAATCGCATTATCACCTCCCCGTGGTGCCCGCTGGATAGCTATCTAAAAGTGAGCTAACGATGAGCGTATGCTGAGTGTTTAGTTTTAAGAAACCATAATTATAAAATATCAATGAATTTTCTCTTTCTTGTCATACTGTATAATAAGATTCAATTAATACACTCAATTGCTTGTCACACTGTAATTTGTCTCTAGTTCAACACAATTCCATTTATCAGCATATTTTTTGGCTTCAACCACAATGTAACCCGACCTATGTACACTGCACATTGCACATGCACGGTTCGATTTGTTTATTCATCAATTATGTTTTTTGTATCTCACCTTTTGTAAATCCGTAGACTAAGCAATTTTTTCCGTTTCTCACCATTAGTAAGTCCGTAGACTAAGCAATTTTTATATATAAATACTTGAAGTAAAATAAAATTAAGTTAGATTTCGTCATTCAGTTAACCAGGACTTTTATTTATCTTCAAGTGAGTCCGCTTGAAGGGCTGTTGGCGTATCTCCAAATCTTCGAGGCGTTCTAGTGAATCACTAGCAAATACCACTGCCAGTCACAGTACAAGAACTGTGATCTGACCATCTCAGACGGTAAAACAACCGTTACACTGAGTCTGACGATATATGTGTAGCTGAACACTCGGACATGCGTAAGCACATCTGGGTGAACTTCAGCGCGCATATGTTTAACCGGACGAGGCATCTCTCGTTGACCTGATTGGCTGAAATATGCGTCTCAGAAGTCTAGCGGCGGATGAATTCTCTCGATGGAATCAACGGTGACGTCTGCAGACCAGCGGATACCTTACCGGAGCTACTTCAACATATTTGAAGCTGAGGTCTGTTAGGATTTTCAATACTACGTCAAGGTATTGAAAAAGAGATGGTGGCGGATGAACCCTTAATGGGCCAACGGCAGCGCTCATATCCCCGAAGTGGGTTACTGACATCGGTGTATCCGGCCCCTCGTCCTAGGGGTTGCTAAAAAAGGATCTGGTCCTCCAGATTGGAGGTTGTGCCGTCGGTTTAACTTCCCTACCACGTAAAAAACCTTCGGTTACGAAGCAACCAACAGCCTCGGATACGGATGAATTTACTGTTGACGACCCAAGCAAACGTAAAAAGGACAATTATCTTCGTGTCTGCACGTGGAATGTTAGGTCCCTCTACAAAGCACATGCAGCCGAACAACTTGCGGAGGCCCTAGAGTGTTTCAAAGCAGACATTACCGCCATCCAAGAAGTGCGATGGGATGGGCCGGGCAAAAGGAGTATGAAAAACTGCGACATCTACTACGGCGATTGCTACAGACAAAAAGGAGAGCGTCTATTCGGGTGCGGATTTATCATTGGAGGCAGACTTAGGCAAGAAGTCTTGAGTTTCCGGCATGTGAACAACATAAGCCTAATATGTGCTCACGAGAACATGCACGACGCGACTAAGGATGACTTCTACCAGCTCTTGGACAAGACGTATGAGCAATGCAATAACCACGACGTTAAAATTATCCTGGGTGATTTCAACGCAAAGCTAGGAAGAGAGGACGTCTTTAGTAGCGTGGTCGGAAAGCACAGCCTGCACGACATCACATCCGACAACGGACTCAGGCTAATTGACTTTGCGGCGGGGCGAAACTTTGTCGTAGCTAGTACTCGGTTCCCACGTCTCGACATTCACAAAGGAACATGGCTCTCCTTTGATCGAAAAACTGTCAACTAAATCGATCACATTGCGATCGACACAAGGCACTCTTCCAGTATTCTGGGTGTCCGGACTTTCCGAGGAGCCAACGTGGACTCGGATCACTACCTAGCTGTTGCTAAGATACGGATGCGGATATCCACAACCGAGCGAAATCAATGAAATACTGTGAGGAAATTTGACGACGAAAAGCTACAATCGCAAGAGACCGCCAGGACCTTTGCCGATCAAGTTTCTTCAAATCTTAATCTAAGTCCTATGCCGCCAGCAGCAAATGCGGAAGACCAGTGGCAGCGCTGCCAATAAGCCATCAGAGATGCCGCCTCTGATGTACTGGGTTTTTCTCGGCCACCACAACGAAACCCCTGATTTGATGAGGAATGCCGGCAAGCACATGCAGCAATGACTTGATAGTTAGACGCCAACGAGTGAAGACGTGTAAGCGAGAGCAGTGTACAAAAAAAAAAAAAAAATGAGTTGTAAAATCTGCACATTTAGACTCGGAAGAGATGCATGCTATATAAAATGCAGTAATTGTGAACTCCTCATGCATGCGGATTGTGTTAAACTTAAACCCACGGATGTGGATTTCATAACCAAATCAAAAAAAACCATGGTCCTGCAACACCTGTTTGCAACAAAAAAGAAACGACCCGCGAAGACTTTCGTTATCATCGAGTGTTAAAAGTGATGAAAATGAAAATGCAAATAACAAAATAACATTAGAGGGCATTCACCTTAACGTTATTGAAATCAAAAAAACACTTGATAACACTGTAAAATCATTACTTCTTATGCAACAACAAATCAGTGCACTTGAGAAGACGACACAAATATTATCCGAAATTAAAAAAGAAAATGAAGTGATAAAAGCTGAGCTCAAAGCGACAAAAGAGAGACTAGTGAATGCTGAATATTTGTGTCACTCAAATTTCATTGAACTGCGTGAAGTACCTCTTTTTGAGCATGAAAATGTGCGAGCAACGGCTGTCCAGATCATCAACCAGGCCGTCGATGTACAAATTGCTGAAAACGATGTCGATACGTGTTATAGGAAAAAGAGCAAGGGAAAAGCATCTGGTACTGTGGTTGTGCAACTCCGCAGTAGGAGAGTGAAGGAGGAAATCTTGGCTGCTTCATATGCTAAAAAGGCCCCGATCAATGCTGAAAAATGTTTTACTTCGTGCAAAGGTAACATATATATCAACGATGGCGAAAATGGCAAAAAAAAATTTCAAATATGAATTTCTTTCGGTGAGACGTGGAAAAATAATGATGCGTAAGACTGCTGGCATGGAGATCAAATTCATCAGGTGCACCGATGATCTTAATCATTTATGATTAAGCTTTCTTTATCTTTATTAACACCTATATATCATATTATATATAATGATTTCACAACTTAATGAATTATTTGATCCATGTTATAGTAGTGCAAGTAGTAATATCTTTATTGGCTCTAATTATGACTCATCTTTAAACGATCTGACTGTTCTTCATCAAAATATCAGAAGTATGAGAACAAATTTTGACAGTTTTTGCCTCTATTTAAACAATTCTTTTAAAATATTTCCTGATGTAATAGTTTTGTCTGAAATTTGGATATTTAGCCATGAATTATACAATTTTTCGATTCCGGGTTATAATTTATATGCTAAATGCAATGGTAATTATCCCTCAGACGGGATTACAATTTTTGTAATGAAGAATATCGTTGTTGCGGAGGTAAATTCACCTGATTTGGAAAGTACTGATACTATCATTGTAAAACTTAAGCTTCATAGTGATGTTTTTATTGACATTATTTGCATATATCGGCTCCAGTTTGTTCACCAAGATATATTTCTAAAAGATATTGAAGACCTCCTCACCGGAGTGACCAGTCACAATGTTTGTATGGTTGGCGATATGAATATTGATATATTGGGCTTCCCCTCTAGTTGGGATCATTATTTGCTCCTCTTATCTGCTCTGGGCTTTGAATCATTGGTTAATATGCCAACGAGAGTAACTCCAATTAGTAAAACCTGTATTGACCATGTTCTTATTCGGGCTAAGAACGCTGATAATATCCGTCCAATCGTACTTGAATGGGACATAACCGATCATTTTGCTACTGGTATATAGTATTATGTTTTGTAGATATATTTAGAAATTCTGTACCAACAAATGAATACCCAGAAACTCAAATTCTCCAAAAGATAAACTATTCGGTGTTGTATGAATCTCTTTCTATGGAAACTTGGAATAATGTTTATAGCTGTAATTGCCCTTCAAGTGCTTTTAGTAAATTCATAAATACTCTCTCTGGCCATGTTTCTATATAGTTCCAATAGTAAATCTATTAAACAAAATCGCAAATACAAAAAACATCAAACCTTGGATTACTGACTATCTTTGCGAAAAAATAAATGACAAAAATATTTACTATACTAGGAATAAAAACAAATTACATTTACCACTTATACGAAATGTTTATAAACAAATGCAAAAGGATATTAATAAATTAATAAGTAAACAAAAGGAAACATACTACAAAAGAAAGTTCGATGACAATAGATCCAATCCTAAGCAACAATGGAATGTCATTAATAATCTGTCAGGCAAAAGGAATGATGACAACGGCTTGAAAAATATAAAGTTTTCTAAAAATATGATTTCCGAAAATGATGTAGAAATTGGAAATAACTTTAATGCATTCTTTAAAAATGTGGCTGAAAGTAATAAACCTAGTTTTTTCTTGCAACTCTGAACATATTTATCAAGAATCTCTTCTTGATAACGAAATCTTATCATCATTCTTCTTTGGCGTAGTAACGGAAGCTGAAGTACTTCAAGAGATTTCTAACCTAAAACCAAAGAAATCGTGTAGAATAGATGGCTTAAGTGCCATTGTCATAAAAAGAATAAGTAATTTCGTTGTTAAACCTTTAACACATCTCATAAACATCAGTTTTGAAAGTGGTATATTTCCAGAGTACTTGAAAACGGCAATTATAATTCCAAACAACTATAGACCGATTTCCCTTTTGTCAGTTTTCTCCAAAATATTTGAAAAAATAATTACTAAGAGAATGATAAGATTCTGTGAAAAGTATAAAATCCTCAGTACATCCCAATTTGGCTTCACGAAAGGGAAATCTACCGAAGATGCTATACAATCATTTTTGGAAAATATAAACATGGAAATAGATAAAAGCAATAGAGCGGCTGCTCTGTTCCTCGATCTGACAAAGGCATTTGACCTAGTTAATCATAACTTGTTGTTGATACTTTATAGATATGGTTTTAGAGATAACATATTAAGCTGGTTCTCATCCTATCTTCAAAACAGAACTCAGCTCGTTCGTGCGAATGCAACCTTGAGTGACCAAATTTCTTCTCTAAATGTAGGAGTTCCTCAAGGATCTGTCCTAGGACCATTGCTCTTCCTTATTTATATAAATTCTATATTTAATCTTTCGCTAAACGGACATATTATCGCTTTTGCCGACGATCTGGTTCTATCGTATGCTGCTTCCTCTTTGGAAAACGTAAAACTACAAATGAATGTTGACCTAGCTACTTTGGCAAGTTGGTTTATGTATCATCAAATGGTCCTTAGCAGCAAATCTAAAGTTATGTGTTTTTCTCTTACAAATGAGCTTTCTATCGAAGGAGTTGGTTTACACGACGCAAATTGCGATCATCATAGCTGCAACGTTTCCTGCATGCACCTAGAATCAGTTTTCGAATTTAAATATCTAGGAGTTACTATTGATTGTAAACTTAATTGGAAAGCACATATAAAAAATTTAAAAAAATATATATATATTGCTTTGAATAAAATATTTCACTTACGTAAGCTGGTGCCACAGAATCTACTTACATCAGTTTACTACGCATTGGTCAATTCTCGTTTAGAATATAGCATTTCTTGCTGGGGCAGTGCTTACCTTAGCAACCTGCAGCCTCTCCTTACAGCCCAAAAAAAGATAATCAGAGTAATGCTGTTCAAATCTAGATGGGAGCCAACATTTCCACTATTTAAACTACTCAATGTTTTGCCGCTTAGGCATTTATATGTCTATAAAGTATTGAGACTGTTCTATTTGCGAGGTGGTTATAGCAAGTTAATTGGAAATAATATATCTTATTCTCTTAGGTCAACAAATAATGTTGAAGTCCCAAGAGCTAGAACTGAACACTTTAGACGTTCCTTTACTGCGATAACACCACATTTGTATAACAAACTTCCTGAGGATATACGCATTAATGTTGAATTTAACAGGTTTCTTAAAAATCTCAGAAATTGGCTATTATCTAGATCAGATGTAGACGACTTGATTCTCATAGTAACCTAACGAATATATTTTTGGTTGGTAAAGAAAATTTCAATGTCTCACATAAACCCAAATTAAATTCATAAACTGCCTCCCGAATTCCTAACAGTTTCGAAATCGTCAGTATATTTAACATATTACTTAATATTTTTTGATTAGATTTTTCAACTTCTTTTTTTTTATTGCTCCTTACTTCCCTCCTATGCGCGGCTCTCCACAACGATAAACAATTTTTTATTAAATATTGCACTTAAAACTGGTATTTTTACCACAAAGTGTATAACATTTTCACATTTCAATTATTAATTCATGGTTAATACCAAAATCTTGTTATAACTTTCTCTTATCCATTGTTTCATTCTTAACATTTAAAAAAAATTAATTAATTAAAATTCAACTGTTAATAAAATAGTTAACTTGTTATGTTTGAACAGAATAGACATATTATAGTAATAGATAAGTATGTGTATTGCAAAATTGAAATGAAATAAATTTAAATCTAAAACAAGAGGCATACAAAGCGGCGCTGCATAGAAGGACTAGAGCTGCGTACGAGCCTTACGTGCGCAGGAGAAAAGAAGAACATCGACTTCTCAAAAAGAAGAAAAAGGAGCATGAGAAGCGCTCGATCGAGGAGATTGAGAGACTTTATTGCAGGATTAATGTTCGAAAATTTTACCAAAAGGTAGAAATAGCATGCCAGGGTTTCAAAGCCAGAACAGAAGCCTGCAAGGACGAAAATGGTAACATAGTAGTAGAATCGCAGTCGGTGCTGAGGATATGGAAGGAACACTTCTCCAGACTGTTAAACGGCGATGATGACCAATATTCCGCTGTCAGGCAGAATGAGCCTTTCAACAGTGACGATGGCAGTCAAGATTCCCGTCAACCCGATCAGAATGAAGTGGGGATAGCGATATCTAAACTCAAATCCAACAAAGCTGCTGGAGCCAACGGCCTTGCCGCTGAACTTTTCAAGGCAGGAGGATATGAGTTGGTAAGGAGCATGCACCAGCTCATCTGTAAAATCTGGTCGGACGAAAGTATGCCCGATGAATGGAACCTCAGCATCGTTTGTCCGATCCTGAAGAAAGGAGACCCTCTGAACTGCGCCAATTACAGATGTACGTATAAGTCTCATCAACATCGCATATAAGATCCTGTCTGCCGTATTATGTGAACGCCTAAAACCGATCGTCAAAAACCTGATAGGTCCTTATCAGTGCGGTTTCAGGCCGGGAAAGTCCACCATTGACCAAATATTCACACTACGGCAGATCTTGGAAAAATCCCAAAAAAAAATCGATACGCACCACCTCTTCATCGATTTCAAAGTCGCCTATGATAGCGTGCATAGAGACGAGTTATACAGAGCCATGTCTAGTCTTGGCATCCCTGCCAAGCCCGTCCGTTTGTGCATAATGACGATGCAAAACTCTCGCTGCTCCATCAAAGTCGGTAAGAACATCACTGAACCATTCGATGTCAGGAAAGGTCTTAGACAAGGTGACGCGCTATCATGCGATCTCTTTAACATAGTAATTGAGAGAATTGTACGAAACTCACAAGCCAACACCGGAGGTACAATCTCTAACAAGTCTGTACAACTAATCGCTTATGCCGATGACATTGACATAATCGGAAGAACTCAGCGGCCAGTCAATGTGGCATTTACGTGTATTGAGATCGAGGCAGCAAAGATGGGTCTACGGGTCAGTGAAAGCAAAACAAAATATATGCTGTCTACAAAAAAGGGCACTCAACATCGGTGTCTTGGACAGAACCTCACAATAGACAGATACAATTTTGAGGTAGTAAAGGATTTTGTCTACCTAGGCTCTATGGTGAACTCCGCAAATGATATCAGTAGGGAGATCACACGAAGAATTACTCTTGCCAATCGTTGTTTCTATGGGCTAAAACGGCAATTGAGTAGCAAAGCCCCATCTCGAACTACTAACGTAACTCTTTATAAGACTCGAATCATCCCAGTCCTGCTGTATGGCGCAGAGGCATGGGCTTTGACAAAACCGGATGGGGATGCCCTTGGTTATTTCGAGAGAAAATTTCTTCGAGTAATCTTTGGTCCCGTCTGTATAGACGGTGAGTGGAGGAGAAGGTACAATGCCGAGCTATACGGCCTGTACAAGGACATCGACTTAGCCAGAAGAGTTCACATACAGCGACTAAGATGACTGGGTCATGTAGAGCGGATGGAGCCCAACGTTCCCGCTAAGAAAGTCTTCGGATCCACCCCGGATGGACCACGCAGTAGAGGACGACGTCACGGTAGGTGGCGCAAGCAAGTGGAGGGGGACCTCAACCAACTTGGCGTGCGCAACTGGAGGCAGCTGGCTCGTAACCGTGCTGGCTGGAGAGGTTTGTTGGTTGAGGTCCAGGTCCACCCCGGACCGTAGCGCCATCTAAGTAAGTAAGTAAGTATCCAGGATAAGCTCGAAACCTAATATTCAAGAAATAGTCAAGAAAGCTACAGTAGCATTTTTCTCTTGCAAAAAAGCTATTGGGAATAGATGGTGTTAACAATGCCGAATCACTCACTGGCTCTACATCTCGATCATTAGACCGATTTTCACATACGGGGTGATTGTCTGGCGGACAGCCTAAGAAAAAGCTAAGAATCGCGATTATCTAAGCAAGGTCCAGCGTACAGCTTGTCTATGCATAAGAGAAGCACTACGTACAACTCCCTCTGCGGCATTAGATATTTTGTTTCATCTGATACCCCTCGATATATTTAGCAAGCAACTGGCAGCGAATGCAGCCGTTCGCCTTGAAGCTACCCAACAGTTGTCAAGAAAAAAATTTGGCCACGCCTTTTGCAACTTTTCAGAATGGTTAATGGATCTTTCCGTAATTTGATAAGGGAAGATATATGTATTGGAAAGCGACATAAGGCCAAATGTTAAAACTTGGCCTTATAATCCTAAAAAGGAAGAAGAAGATGTCTTTAGTAAATTGTGTTCATCGAAGTACTCTCATTTGTTTGCCACTTAAGTATTTTTCATAGACGTTGTGAAAAGCTAGAAAAAGTGAATTGTTCTCAATATTTACTGCGTTAACTTGTTGGGTAGAAATGAGCTTTTATTGGATGTACTAGTGTATCGTCGTCGTATTGGTTCAGTTGTATTGTCTTTCGTAAGCTCGAAAAGATTTTTTTCTGTTTTAATTGAAGCGCTTCCTTAGTGAAATAATATGTTGATTTCTGAATTGGTTAAGGCATGATTCTGAGATAGATATAAGACTTTGACTGTCAAATTCCGCACTATGAATCATATTTCCTGTTGATTCTGATTCTTGTGCGTTTATGTCCATTGGCTTCATTGAAAAATCATCTAGGCTATCTTCTTCCTTTGAGATTCTTGAGAGTGTGTCAGCATTATTATTTATTTTCCCGGGTTTATACTCTACTTCATAGTTATACTCTTCAAGTTTGAGTTTCCACAGAATCAACTTAGAATTTGGTTGACTCCTCGCGGTGCCCGCTGGATAGCTATCTGATAGTGAACTAAAGATGAACGTATGTTGAGTCTGACGATATATGTGTAGCTGAAGACTCAGACCTGCGTAAGCACATCTGGGTGAACTTCAGCGCGCATATGTTTAACCGGACGAGGAATCTCTTTTTGACCTGAAATATTGGCTGAAATATGCATCTCAGCAGTCTAGCACGAGCTCCTCAGAAGGAGGACGTGCGGCGGATGAATTCTCTCGATGGAATCAACGGTGACGTCTGCAGACCAGCGGATACCTTACCGGAGCTACTTCAACATATTTGAAGCTGAGGTCTGTAAGGATTTTCAATACTACGTCAGGGTATTGAAAAAGAGATGGTGGCGGAAGAACCCTTAATGGGCCAACGGCAGCGCTCATATCCCCGAAGTGGGTTACTGGCATCGGTGTATCCGGCCTCTTGTCCTAGGGGTTGCTAAAAAAGGATCTGGTCCTCCAGGTAGGGGGTTGTGCCGCCGCGTTTACTTCCCTACCACGTAAAAAACCTTTGGTTACGAAGCAACCAACAGCCTCGGATACGGATGAATTTACTGTTGACGACCCAAGCAAACGTAAAAAGGACAACGATCTTCGTGTCTGCACGTGGAATGTTAGGTCCCTCTACAAAGCACATGCAGCCGAACAACTTGCGGAGGCCCTAGAGTGTTTCAAAGCAGACATTACCGCCATCCAAGAAGTGCGATGGGATGGGCCGGGCAAAAGGAGTATGAAAAACTGCGACATCTACTACGGCGATTGCTACAGACAAAAAGGAGAGCGTCTATTCGGGTGCGGATTTATCATTGGAGGCAGACTTAGGCAAGAAGTCTTGAGTTTCCGGCATGTGAACAACATAAGCCTAATATGTGCTCACGAGAACATGCACGACGCGACTAAGGATGACTTCTACCAGCTCTTGGACAAGACGTATGAGCAATGCAATAACCACGACGTTAAAATTATCCTGGGTGATTTCAACGCAAAGCTAGGAAGAGAGGACGTCTTTAGTAGCGTGGTCGGAAAGCACAGCCTGCACGACATCACATCCGACAACGGACTCAGGCTAATTGACTTTGCGGCGGGGCGAAACTTTGTCGTAGCTAGTACTCGGTTCCCACGTCTCGACATTCACAAAGGAACATGGCTCTCCTTTGATCGAAAAACTGTCAACCAAATCGATCACATTGCGATCGACACAAGGCACTCTTCCAGTATTCTAGGTGTCCGGACTTTCCGAGGAGCCAACGTGGACTCGGATCACTACCTAGCTGTAGCCAAGGTACGGATGCGGATATCCAGAAAGGAGCGAAATCAACGAATACTGTGAGGAAATTTGACGTCGGGCGGCCCAGGTTTACCCCGGACTGTAACGCCATCTAAGTAAGTAAGGATCGAAGTGGCTTATAGTCGGTTTGTATTTTAAACTTTCTACCAAAAAGATAGGGTCTGAAGTATTGTGTGGTCGTATTGGGAGCTCTGACCAATTCTACGATTTCTTCATAAAAATTGCCTGCTGAAGATGTTTGTTTGATATTACTTAAGGCACTATAAAGTGTTCTTTGATCACGATGGTCGGAAAAGTGTCTTTGCAGACATTTTCGCATCTCAACCCAACTCTGGGGGTCGCCATGCAGGCGGAGTCTGTCGCTCGCTTTTCCTTTAATCTTTTGCCTAATTGCTTGCAACCAAGAACTAAGAATGATTGCATCTGTGCTTGATCTTACCAGAATAGCCTCTACTCTGTCTACGGAGTCTATGAACATTTGTAGGACTCTAGGATCCCCATAAAAATTTGGCAGGTTTTTTATTATATCAGACGTGTTTATATTCGCGAGGTTGGTTAAACTAAACTGATTCGCACTACTGTCATTCGTTAAGGACATTGTATTTGTTGAAGATGTTTTAGGTTCTGCATGAGAATCAGAAGGAAGGACTCATTTAGCAGGTGTAAGGATAGGATTAGACATTTTTATTTTTATTGCAAGTTTACAAAATATAAAATTAAGTAAAGCACTTGTTTTCCAATTATTGAGAGTTTACAAATACGTATATTAAGAGTTGTTGTTTTTAGTAAAATTACCCCTGTTTGGCTTCAAATTTTATATAATATAATTTCAAATGTGTACTTTGATTTTATGTATATTCTATATATTTTTTTAAAATATTATCATAAGATTCTTACAATAAAATTATCAGGAACGTGATCTTCATTAATGTTGGGTTTCGCTCGTTGCTGAAAGTTCGATATATTCAATAATTTGGTTCTCCTCAACCAAGGACTTAGAAGTCGCCGAATGCAAAGTAAAACTGTTGATATTACTTTAATGACGGCTTTATACGAGGTGATTGTGAATTTACACTTCGGTTGCACTTTAGCGCTTTTATTAACTTTCATTTAATGACGGCTTTATACAACGTGATTGTGAATTTGCACTCTAGCAGTTTTGTTAAAAAATGTTTTTAAAGTTTCACTTGAAAATTTTGTATGGTTAATTGGCTTGGTGCTTTCGATATTCGTTCGATTTTCACTCGATTGTATATTTTTTTTCAAATTGCGTTCACTTATTAACAGTCGTGTTGAGGACTGCCCGACTGCGCCAGTTATGTTTATTCGCCAGGGACTTATAAAAAAAAATAACGTTTTAAATAAAGACCCAGTTTTTGGTTTTCATTTCATGTTTTATTCCTCGAAGACGAAATACTACTCCTATTTATACAATAATTTTGCTATCATCAGCGAGTGCAATGCATGCGCGTGTTTGATACATAACGGGTGGGCCATCTAGTGATTTCTTTTTAAATCATAGGTTATTTTGACACTGACAGCTGCTTCCCGCTCGAAATCTTGACAGAAAATCAGTATCATACCTCCGCGGAACGAAATGAGTCGCTTTACGCTGAAACAACATTGGGAAATATTGAAAACTTATTTCGAAAGTGAGTGCTGTGTAGCCAAAACAGTGTGTTTTTTGAAAAGAAGTTTTGGCCGAAATGAAGCACCCACCGCGCCTGCTGTACGCAAGTTTGTGCAAAAAGTTCATGGACTGGTATGCTAGTATTTTATTTTATTTATTTTTATTTACATGTTCTTTATTTATCTTAACTTGACATTTTTCAAAACACAGTATCTGTTTTATAATTATGAAAAGAACCTACGACAATGACAATTTTGTCGTCTGTCGGTGGTTTGATTTTATTTAAAGGTTAAAAACATACCTATGTATATAATACAAATAATAACTTTATTCTAAAAATCAGTAATTAAATTCATCTATTAGTTGTTTTCTATATTTTATTGCTATCTTAATGTAACTTATGAGATATTGCCACTGACCATCTTCCCCATTTAGTAAAGAAATTATATCTTCTTCATTTAATTCATTCTTGCCCAAATATTTTAATCTGATTTCCTTAAGAATTGGACATATGCCTAGGAAGTGTTTTAAATCCTCATTCTCACTTTTGTTGCACAAGGAACAGAGTTTAGATGCATTTCTATTTAATCTAGTTGCATTAAGTTCAATTAAATCACAGCGAGCCTTAAAAATCCAAGTTATATCTTGTTGCGTTTTACAGTCTAACAAATATAGATGTCCCCTTGAATGGTTTAACTTTTGGTAGAATCTATTTGTCTCTGTTGCTCTTCGTATTCTTTTTTGAAAACATGAATACCTTAGACTATGTAACAATTCCTTTCTTTTTATTTCCCATACATTCCTGTTTAAATCTTCCTCACCCCATCTCAAATTGTACTCTTCTCCAAGTTTATTTAGTTCATTTACCCAATATATGTTTTTTGCTATAACTTTTTTCGTCAGTACATGTGGTAATCGTTGGTTGCTATACTTAAACAACACTTTCAAAGAATATCTGAGGTGCAAGTCTAGTGTGTACATATGGCTGTCTTCAATTCCAGTCTCCAGTATCAATATATAAGTTGGTGTACAGTTAGGCAGTTTCAATATCTTTTTTATAAAGAAACGCTGCAGTTTGTCTACTTCGTCAAACAATTTATAGCCCCAAACCTGCGCACCGTAGGTCTGTATTGCTCTACAAACCGCCAGAAAGAGCCTCCACTTAGCTGAGAGTGAAACGTTTGCTTTACTCAGAAAGTTATTCCAAGTGGCATTTATACCATTTTTCGCCGAGTAGTTTCTCTTTTCGACATGTTTCCCAAAATTTATCTGAGGCGTAAGTATAACTCCCAAATAGCAATACTGTGACACAACTTTAATTGGATTGCCCTTAAAAATCCAATTTTCTCGGCCAGATATTCGTCCGCCTTTTCTTAAGATCATCATTTCTGACTTGTTCATGTTTACTTCTAGATTCCACGGTCTGCAATATTGTTCCAATCTACCTATCATCTTCTGCATTATATGGATGTCGTCCGCGAGGTATGCTAGTATACTTCGCAGTTTGGGCCTTAGAGCAGCTTGAATTGGACAACGATTTTGGGCGAAAAATCATCTTTTCTGAGGAGGCACATTTTCATCTCGGCGGCTACGTTAACAAACAAAATTGCCGCATCTGGGGCTCGGAAAACCCGCACGTTATTGTCGAGAAGCCAATGCATCCACAGAGAGTGACAGTTTGGTGCGGATTGTGGAGTGGTGGCATCATTGGACCATTTTTCTTCGCAAATGAGGCTGGGAACAACGTTTCGGTCAACGGTGGGCGTTATAGAGCCATGTTAACGACTTTTTTTTAACTGCAATTGAAGACATGGATTTGGACGATCTCTGGTTCATGCAGGATGGCGCGTCATGCCACAGCCCATGCCACAATCGGTCTTTTGCGCACCAAATTCCCAAATCGTGTTATCAGCCGTCTTGGCGACAATTGGCCGCCTCGGAGCTGCGATTTGACCCCTTTGGACTTTTTTTTGTGGGGAACCGTGAAGAACCGATGTTATGCCAACAATCCGGAAACGATTCAAGCACATAAGCCCAATATCATCTAAGCAATCCGTGAGCTACAGCCCGAAACCATCAACAAGGTCTTGAAAATTGGAGTGATAGAATGCGCTAGTGCGAAGCCAGCCGAGGCAGCCACTTGAACGACGTTGTGTTCCATAATTATTGGGAATGTTTGTTCTTACTAATAAAGCCATAATACATGGAAAAATTTCTTTTTCTTCATTTTATTGCATTTTTAAAAAGAAACTTGTAGTTGGCCCACCCTGTATATGATCCTAAAACATTCCTTATGGGAACGCGAAATTACCTGTGAATGCATTGCACGCGCTTGCCTAGAATTTGATATTTAAAGGTGTCAGCGTGAAATGTAAAGTTGAGTTTAATGCTGATACTGCAAATGTCAGCGTGAAGGTGAAGGTACGGTTTGATTTACTGCTGATACTGCAGACGTCTAGGTGAAGGTGAAGGTACGGTTACAGTAACTATATATGATTCTGAAATAGCAATTTATACAGATGGGTCAAAGATGGACAATAGTGCCGAGCAAATTTTTTCTCTGAAAAACTGCCATATCCACGTTCACAAGACTCTCAAGCTCATGAATTCCTGTTTAAGCTAAGAGATTCTAGCCACATACATCGAGGACCTGCCACCTGATGCTAGCAAAGGCCGGACACTGACAGAGATAATGTTAAGTGGTGTCGTCGCTCTCTCTACAAGCATTCAGATTGTAGTATCACTCAAGCACAGCACGTTAAGGTGCTTGGAGAAAGCAAAGTGGCCTGTCAAGATGCAAATAAGTTGTCTACAGTCTTTTCTGCTAAGAGACAGCAAGAATGCCGCTGATTTCTTACATACATCCGGGAGCATTCGTTTAGTCAACCTCCATCCTGGAGAGTCATGCCGGACACAATTACGTTCCTCAGAGACCCAATGGTTAATGGAAGCCCTAATAGAGGATGCAGGGAGACCCAGCGCGGGTTAGAGACCTAAGAAAGCCTCCTCTGAGCCTTGTCTAGCAATCTCCCAAGATTCAAGTGTGACCCGGGACCCAGATAAGAGAGAGAGAATTCAGCCTTGCGGCTGAGTTCAAAGAGTTTTTGGTTTCACGAACTACCGGTCAGAATTCTCCTTCTCGTAAAGAGAACAACCTCGGTTTTAAGAGGATTCGTGGAAAGCCTACTCCTAGTGCACCATTCATAGATCATGTACAGCTCCGCATGCGCGTTAGCACAGACTGTCGCCAAGCATGGCCCAACAGAAAGCAGAGCAACATCATCGGCATATGCCTAAGCGTAGACGTTAGAATTATCCACCATAACAGTGGAGACAAACCGCCAACTCTCCTATCAAGGGCACATTCAATTCTGGTCACTAAATTATGAAGTGCGCTCTCACAGGATTTCCCACGCTGATAAGCAAAGTGCATATTCGATAGTGGATGCACCTTCAAAGCAACTTTGAGCACGTGAAATTCCACTAGTCTCCCCATACTTTTCAGTAAGAAGGAGGTCAAACTTATGAGTCGGAAACTCTTGTGGAGTGAATAGTCCTCCTTACCTATTTTCGGTACGAAAGCTACTCTGACTGTCCGCCAAGGTGTAGGAATATATGCCACCGCCAAGCCAACGGTAGAAATTATTTTCAGAGTTGGCAGCAGCTGATCTATACTCTGTTGCAGCATAGCTGGATATATTCCATCGGTGTCAGATGATTTGAAACCATCAAAAGATGCCACAGCATATTCAATGGCTTCAACTGTTACCACGGCTAATGCAATATACCAGCTGCGCCGGAGCTTCGATGGAAAAAGTCTTGAAAGAGCAACAACAACTATTTCTACAATTCCACAATTTCGCGCAAGAATCGTTTGACTGCTACCTATTTCAGCTACAGCAGAACTTCACTGCAAATTCACTGGAAGATGACAGCTTACGCGAGGCACACTTTCTATCAACAAACGGGAATCAAATTAACGATTTGCTGAAAAAGTCGGTATGACCAAAAGATGTAAGTATACTCACTTTCAAAGACCTTTCTACGAAACTAACAAAGCACTTTCAATCGAAAATGCACGTACTCGCGTCGAGATGCAAGTTTTTAAAGCAGAGGATGGCTCCAGGGCAATCCTATGCCGAGTGGATAGCAGACTTGAGAGGTCTTGCTAGGGAATGCACTTTCGTCTGACCCAAGGAAGGTTGCGGCACATCATACGCAGATGTCATGATCAGAAACATGATCGCTTATTACACATCGCATGACTCAGTCCGCATCACTGCTATGCAAAAGAAGAACCCCACGTTGGAGGAAATCGAGAAATTGGTGACAGCATGTGAGTCGATACAGTTGGCATCGAACATCCTGAAGGGAAGCAGTACTTCCAACACATCAACTTCCTCAGAGGTTAACCAATTGCACAACACGTATCAACAAAAAACTACAACTAAATGCGATGATAATTTTAACATTAGGAAATCGTGCACCGGTTGTTTCACACAACACCAGAGGAATATGTGCAGGCACCTCGATTAAATATGCGATCTCTGTCAGCAGGTACCTTCCCATTAGAAGTTCCTGCCAGCTCCGCAGTTTAGACGCGGTTACTTATCGCGCTAAGTCTAAAGGTTTGGTTCTTTGTAGACGGCGTACTTAGTTTCTTTCATCCAAAACTCGGAGGACTGTAATATTAACGTGACTTTCTAGTCGACTTTTATGTTTTCTCTCGTAGTTTTTGATTTCGTCTTCGATTGTTTTAATGCCAAGATCTTTGTGGATATCGCTATTTCTGATATACCATGGCGCATTTACAATACCTCTTAGCACTTTATTTTCAAAAGTTTGTAAAGTTTTTATGTTACTTAGTTTGGTACAACCCCAGAGTTGTACACCATATGTCCATATAGGCTTCAGCAGTTGCTTATATAAAAGCAGTTTGTTCCCTATATTAAGCTTGGAATATTTTCCAAGTAACCAATATATTTTTCTATATTTATAGTCTAGTTCTTTTCGTTTCTTCTTAACGTGCGTTTTCCATTTTTGTATCAAGTGTCATTTCAAAATACTTAGCCTCGTTTGCAAACGGGATTTGAACCGAGTTTGAAAAGATTGGCAAATTATTTATTTTCTTATAAGTAAAATTTACATGAACAGAGTTCGTCTCGTTGAGTGCGATTCGCCAAACCTTTGTCCATTCATTTACTCTATCCAAAGCTTCTTGCAGTTTTTCTGTAGTATCTTCGACCGTTTTACCTACTGTCAAGATAGCAGTGTCGTCGGCAAATGTAGCTAGCTCAGTGCCTTCTACTTGCGGTATATCACAAGTGTATAATAGATATGAAACTGGACCAAGAACGCTTCCTTGCGGCACCGCAGCCATTATTTCCTTAAAATCTGAATATTCGTTTCCACATTTGACACGGAATAGTCAATTCGTAAGGTAGTTCTTCAAAATATTATATAGGTGCTCTGACAGAACTTGTCGTAATTTAAACTTTAAGTCTTCGTGCCAGACTTTGTCAAAGGCTAGAAACGTCAAGGAATACGCTTGAACAAATCTTTTTTTTCTTCAAGTGACTTTTCGATTACATGTGTTATTCGATGTACCTGTTCAACTGTAGAATGCTTACTTCTGAATCCGAATTGATGATCCGGAATGAGGTGGCTGGTCAAACGGTAGTGCATGCGATCATATGAGAGAGGGGGGGAAGAGTGTTTTTCTCACTAGAGCACTTCTTCCTGTTCCAGGCGGCAGCGGACGAATTCCCTAGACGGAGTCAACGGTGGCGTCTATAGTTCCAGTTAGGCTGAACTTAGTGAATACCTTGCGCGAGCTGCTTCGACGTATTCGGATCGCAGATCGGTAAGGAATTTCCCATGTTGGTCAGGACATTGGAATAGAGATGGTGGCCGAGGAGCCCTTAATGGGCCAACGGCAGCGCTCATACTCTCGTAGTGGACCACTGGCACCGGTGTACCCGGCCCCTCGTCCTAGGGGAATAATTGAGGAACTGGCCCTCCAGGTTGCGGGTTGTGCCGTCGGGGTAACTTCCCTACCACGTAAAAAATCGATGGTTCCGAAACAACCAAAAGCCTCGGATAAGGATGACTCAACTAATGAAGACCCCAGCAAACGAAATAAGGACAACGACCTTCGGATCTGTACGTGGAATGTTCTGTCCCTTTACAGACCACGTGCAGCCGAACAACTAGCAGAGGCCCTAGACTGCTATAAAGCAGATATTACCGCTATCCAGGAAGTGCGATGGGATGGGCCGGGCAAAAAGAGGATGAAAAACTGTGACATCTACTACGGTGATTGCTACAGAGGCAACAGGCAACGCTTATTCGGATGCGGATTTGTCATACGCGGCAAACTTAGGCAAGAAGTCTTAAGCTTCCGACACGTAAGCGAGCGTATTATGACTATCCGGATCAAGGCTAAATTCGCAAACATAAGCCTAATATGTGTTCAGGCCCCCATGGAAGAAAAGGACCCTGCCACCAAAGAGTGTTTCTACGAGCTCCTCGACAAGACATATGAGCAATGTCCTAAATACGACGTTAAAATCGTATTGGGCGATTTTAACGCCAAAATAGGAAAGGAGAACGTCTTTGGTAGGGCAGTCGGTAAGCATAGCCTACACGACACCACGTCTGATAACGGACTAAGGCTAATTGATTTCGCAGTGGAGCGAAATGTCACCATAGCAAGCACATGGTTTCCTCATGTCGATATTCATAAGCAGACATGGCGGTCCAATGATCATGTAACGATCAACCAAATTAATTATGTTGCGATCGACGTAAGGCATGCCTCCATTATTCTGGATGTCCGGACCTTCCGAGCGGCCAACATAGACTCGGATCATTACCTTGTTGTATCCAAGGTACGAATGCGGATATCCCAATCTGAGCAACAAGGAAGAATCACTGTGAGAAAATTTAACGCCGAAAGCTACAATCGCAAGAGACCGCCAGACTCTTCGCTGAACGCGTATCCTGAAATCTCTCAATCACCCCTATGCCGCCAGCATCAAGTGCCGAAAACCAGTGGCAACGCTGCCAACATGCCGTCGGAAACGCCGCGTCTGATGTGCTGGGTCTCGCTCGCCCACCACCGCGAAACCCCTGGTTTGACGAAGAATGCCGGCGAGTTCATGCAGCAAAACAAGAAGCATACAAAGCGGCGCTGCAAAGGAAAACAAGAGCTGCTCGTGAGCTCTACGAGCAAAAGAGACGGGAAGAACATCGGCTCCTCGAAAAGAAGAAGAAAGAGCATGAGAAACGCACGTTTGAGAATATCGAGAGTTTATACTCCAGGAATAATGTACGGAAGTTTTACCAAAAGGTAAAAAGAACGTGTCAGAGGAGCAATACCCGTACAGAAACTTGTAGAGATGAAAATGGAAACCTCGTAGTGGAATCACAGTCGGTGCTGAGAATATGGAAAAACTACTTCTGCAGACTGTGTAACGGCGACGAAGACCAACATTCCGCTGTCAAGCAGAATGAACCATTCGACATAGACGATGATAGTCAAAATTTCCGTACACCTGACCAAAATGAAGTGAGGATAGCAATATCCAAGCTAAAATCCAACAAGGCTGCTGGGCCTGACGGCTTACCGGCCGAACTTTTCAAGGCAGCTGGGGATGAATTGGTAGAGTACATACACCAACTCATCTCTAAGATTTGGTCAGACGAGTGTATGCCTGATGAATGGAACCTCAGCATCGCCAATTATAGAGGCATCAGTCTCCTCAACATCGCATACAAGATTTTTTTTGCGATATTGTGTGAACGCCTGAAACCTTTTATCAACAGCCTGATTGGACACTATCAGTGCGGTTTCAGGCCAGGAAAGTCCACCATCGATCAAATCTTCACACTTCGGCAGATCCTGGAGAAAACCCAAGAATTCCAAATCGATACTCACCACCTCTTTATCGATTTCAAGGCCGCCTATGACAGCATCTATAGAGAAGAGCTTTATAGAGCCATGTCTAGTTTTGACATCCCTGCCAAACTTGTCCGTCTGTGCAGGCTGACGATGGAGAACGCTCGCTGCTCCATCAAGGTCGGTAATGACCTCACCGAGACCTTTGATGTCAAAAAAGGTTTTAGACAAGGTGACGCGCTGTCATGTGACTTCTTTAACATTGAACGGATTGTGCGGAACTCACAAGCCAACACCGGAGGCACAATCTATTACAAGTCTGTACAACTACTTGTATACGCCGACGATATAGACATTATCGGAAGAACTCAGCGGGCTGTCACCGGTGCGTTTGCAAGCATTGAGGCGGAAGCGACCAAAATGGGTTTAGCGATAAATGAGGGCAAAACCAAGTATATGCTGTCAACAAGAAGGGAAAGCCAACACCGACGAATTGGACAAAACGTCACAGTGGGCAGCTATAACTTCGAGGTAGTAAGGGACTTTGTCTACCTTGGCTCTGCTATAAACTCTGAGAACAACATCAGCGCAGAAATCAATCGAATAATAACTCTTGCCAATCGCTGTTTTTTGGGCTTATAAGGCAATTCAACAGTAAAGCCCTATCTCGAACAACTGAGGAGACTCTGTATAAGACCCTGATCATCCCAGTCCTGCTTTACGGCGCTGAAACATGGACTTTATTAAAAGAGGATGAAGATATCCTTGGTCGCTTCGAGAGAAAAATTCTTCGTAAGATTTTCGGTCCCGTTTGCGTGGACGAATTTTTGGAGGAGAAGGTTCAATCACGAACTATACGAGCTGTACAGCGACATCGACCTAGCCAAAAAACTGCGTATTGGACGTCTGAGATGGCTAGGACATGTAGAGCGAATGGACACCAACGCTCCGGCCCGCAGAGTCTTCGAATCGAATCCCAAGGGACGACGCAGTAGAGGAAATCATCGCCATAGGTGGCGTGCACAAGTTCAAGGGGATCTCGGCCAACTTGGAGTGCGCAACTGGAGGCAATTAGCTAAAGACCGAGCTAAATGGAGAGGCTTGTTGGTTGAGGCCCAAGTTCACCCCGAACTGTAGCGCCACCTAAGTAAGTAAGTAATGAGATGCCCTTCTTCTATTACCGGCTGTATTCGCTTAATCAATATTCTCTCGAACACTTTGGATATAATTGGAAGAAGCGAAATCGGTCTATAAGACGTCTTTTCATTCGGCGGTTTTCCGGACTTAAGGACCATTATTACTTCGGCCACTTTCCATTGACTGGGAACATATTCTAGTCCAAGCGCGGCGTTTATAATGAACAGAAGCTTAGTTAGAGCTTTTCTTGGTAGTGCTTTAAGAACTTCTCCCGTAATTAGGTCGTATCCAGGAGCCTTCTTATGTTTAAGTTCCTTTATTTCTCCCTTAAGTTCGGTAAGAGTTGCATTTCTTATCAGGCTATTGGCTATATATGACGTATTTATATTTTGAATAAGAGCTTGTCCATTAAACGGTTTGAAAATTTCTTCCAGGTGGGTGGCAAAAACTTGCGCTTTCTCTTTATCATGCCTGGCCCATTCTTCTTGATTTTTCCTAATTTGGGGCGGCTTGAATTTGAGGTTTTTTAATACATTTTATAGCCCTCCAAAGCGAATAATTAGAATCTTTTCTGCCGTTAAGCTTTCTAGGTAAGTTTGCGTTTCATTATTCTTAAGGTCTATAATAGATCTTTTTAGTGAGTTGCACAAACGGTTTAGATGTGCTTTATGGTGCGGAGCCCGAGTTTTTTGCCATTTTTTGCGCACTTTTCTCTTCTCCTTAATCATCTCTCTTATTTCCTGCGGATAAGTTTGAATGTAGCTGGCCGGCGTTTTCGTAGGTTTGGGAGTATTCTTCTACGCGGGATTCTGTAGGATTTCGACGAAGCGATCAACTTCAACTTCAAGTTCATATGGCGTTTTAAGTGATACGCTCAGCTCAATATTTGCTTCAATATCTTTATTGAAGCCATACCAATTAGTTTTCGCGTTGGCTAATCTGGCCGGTCCTACTTTTTTAATCAGAGCATTAGTAGCGTTTGCTTATCAGCTAACTGTGCCAATGTTTCGCATGCAGTGCAACCTCGCCACCGATCTAAGAATCGTGGGAGAAATCAATCGCGCACCGCTAGTGCAAATCAAAGACACAAAAAACTGTCGAATTTTAGCAGCCGCCACAGACATTCAGAGCGTGCAAATTCCATTAACGAGGTAGTAAACAACATAGCAGCGACCAATCGCACAACGAAAATGGTATCATCCGCTCAGTTAGTTACTGATAAGAACGAAAATAAAATATTCGTGTCGCTCCTCGTCAATGAACGTCCACTGACTTTTCAGTTAGACACTGGTGCTACCTGTTCGCTTATAAGTCTTGATGGGTACAGTAGTCTAGGTAACCCTAGTTGTGAATCAACAGCTCGCTCTCTCAGAGCATACGGGGAAGTGTATTGAACGTAAACGTTCAGTGGAAGACCCAAACCCGCAGTTTACCACTTTTAGTTTGCGACATAGCTAGGAGTGCAAACATTATGGGTTTAGACTGGTTTCAGGCATTTGGTTTTCAAATCCACGTAGCTAAAGTTAATTCAGTACAGCAATTGAGTTCGGATTCCAAAGATCAGATGTTGTCTGACGCATTGTCACTTTGTAAGAAACACGAAGAAATTTTCAGATCCGAATTAGGCTGCAGTAAATTTTATGTGGCGCACCTCACAATGAAATCGAACACACAACCCAAATATTTCAAATATCGACCTGTACCTTTCGCTCAGAAATAAGCAGTTCGTCGGGAACTCGATCGCCTGCGCCAAATGGGTATCGTACGCCCCATCGAAACTAGCCAATGGGCAGCGCCCATTGTGGTCGTACAAAACGCAAATGGAAGTTTGCGCATATGTGGGGACTTCAAAATCACTATTAATCCACACTTGGAAATAGATCATCATCCAGTACCCCGTATTCAGGAACTATTTTACAAGCTGGAAGGAGGGAAATACTTTACCAAAATCGATTTATCAGATGCTTACCTTCAGAAACCTTTGGACGAACCGTCAAAAAAAGTTTGTGTAGTCAGCACCGAATTCGGACTTTTTGAATACCAACGATTGACAATTGGTACTTCCAGCTCCACTGGTATTTTCCAGGGTTAAATGGAACAACTAACCGCAGATTTGGAGTTTTGTGTATCATACTTAGATGATGTGATTGTGTCTGGACGGACAAATCAAGAGCACTTAAGTAATCTTAAGGTGTTCCTAGAGTGATTAGAGAACCATGGTTTACGTTGCCGTCTCGAAAAATGCCAGTTTGCGAAGACCGAGGTCGAATACCTGGGTCATATTATAGATGAAAAGGGGATACGCCCATCAGATACTCGAGTCAAAGTCATAATCGGCATGCCTTAATCAAAGGATTTGAAAGATCTCGAAGCTTTCATTGGTAAGCTAAATTACTACAACCAATTCATTAAAAACTTTGCCCAATTAGCTGCTCCATTAAATAAACTGAGAACAAAAGCAAAACACTTTGAATGGGGAGAGGATCAGCAAAAATCGTTCAAACTTTTTAGAAGTAAAATTCTGCATGTTTTAAGACTTGTGCACTTTCAAGACGATTTGCCGATCACTTTGGCTACCGAGGCATCATTGCATGGAATCGGCGCAGTCATTTCCCATGTTTTCCCTGATGGAACTGAGAAACCGATTGCTTTCGCGTCTAAGACTCTAGACGCAGCTCAAAGACGGTATAGTCAGATCACAAAAGAGGACCTTTCGATAATTTTTGGAGTCACGAAATTTCAGCAATACCTAACATATATGGGCGTCAGTTTGAGCTCATTACGGATCATCAACCTTTGGTGACTATTTTTAACCCCTCTAAGAAATTACCACAGATGACTATACAACGTCTTCAACGTTGGGCAATATTGTTAATGGGATATACGTACACCATTCGATATCGACCTACAACTCAACATGGGAACGCTGACTGTTTGCCGCGTTTGCCAATGGGCCCCGACAAGGAATTTGACCAGTCGGAAGAATCATGGCACCATATAGACGAAAGTACAGTCGTGGAGGATTTTCCCATCAACGCTAGAGTAGTCGCTAATTTTTGGAAACAAGACATGGATATTCGTAGTCATCGATTACGTGCAGCATGGTTGGCCAAGCCACCTGCCGGCGACAGAAAACCATTTATTACCATATTTTCGTAGAAAGCTTTGTCTTAGTGTGTCGACTAACATTCTTCTCTTCCACAGCGAAAATCTGAGAGAAGCCATACCAGTTGCACTGGAGAAAAAAGTGCTGGCGCTTTTGCATCAGGAGCATTGGAGCGCAACTCGCATGAAGCAAATAGCGAGAAGACACTGTTGGTGTCCAATATCGATGCTGTAATTGCGGAAACAGTCGCAAAATGCAGCGCCTGTCAGCTAAACGCCAGTCGCTTACCCAGAGAGTACTCCAGCTGGCCGTCTTCATAGGAAGTTTGGGAGCGCATCCACGTGGATTTTGCTGGACCGTTTCAAAAGTCTATATGGTTGGTCGCTGTGGATTCAAAATCTAAATTCCCTTTCGTGGTCAGAATGTCGTCCACGACTTCGCAGGCAACCGTTCACGCCTTGCGAACCAGTTTTGCTCAAGAGGGACTTCCGAGAACTATTGTGTCGGACAATGACACTCAATTCTCATCCAACGAGTTCCAACAGTTCTGTCGCGATCTTTCAATTCGGCATATGACGTCAGCCCCTTTCAACCCTGAGTCAAATGGTTTGGCTGAGAGGATGGTGAGAACCTTCAAAACTTCCTTTCTCAAAATTATGGAGAACAACTCGAAGATGTTTTGGCAACGTTTCTGTCAACGTACCGTGTCACTCCAGATGAAACAGGCATGGCCCCAGCGGAGAGGCTGCATTGACGTCAGCATCGCACTTTACTCTCTGCTATTTTCCCCGAACCACAAAAATTCGTCTTAGCTGAACATCAGAGCAAGCTGAAGTTTAGTATGGGTCAACCTTCTTCAACCGTCTTAGTTAGGCAATATTTGCGTAGAAGGAAGTGGACAACGGGTCACATTGAGAAGATACTTGGTAAACGAATGTATCGAGTCCAAACTGAAGCGGGATTTTGGAGACGACACCAAAACCAAATTCGACCTAGAGCAATGAACTATAGCGACACATCCACACAACTGTTTCCCCCCAACGAAACTATTGACTGGAGGCAGGCCAGTAACAATAATTCCTTTTCTAATCTGAATTTTTCTCCTAGAGACACATCATCAACCCCAAACCAGCACCAAAGCGGCTTGAATGAATCCGATGTGTTTATTTACCAGACTCATCTCCAGCAGCAGTAGACTTATCAGAAGAACACCAGCCTTCGACACCCAACGCTGATTTGAATGGAGAAGTTCCACGAACCAGCAGGTCACCAGCCACCGCTAAAGGTATAGTACAGCCACCAACACCAAGGAGATCGGAGCGCCTACGAAACAAACGAGTTAGATTCTCTTCAAATCAGACGAAGGGGTAAATGATGCACCCTGTACAATAACCACTATTTTAAGATCGTAAAATCTTATTGATATTAAAACCTAAAATGTCATTATTGTCATTATTATTTGCGCGTGATGTTACACCATTTTGTTAAGTATATATATTAATCCACTGAAGTATGAATTCCTCCTGTTAGCATTAAGAGTTGAACAAATATAGAAGTATTTTTCTAAATTATAACAACAACCGAATTAACTTCTTATAGTCGTTTTGCTTGGATCTAGCAAGCTCCCAGTGGCCCTCTAAATTTGTTTTGAGTGACCTATTTAGAAGTTTTCTGGATTCTTTCCTAAGTCGCTGCAGTTCTGAGCTCCACTAGGGAACAAGCGTTCTGCAGGGGATTTTTGTCATTGGGCAAGTCAGTTCAAAACAGCTGGTAAGGACGCTAGTCAGGTTTTGAACAGCATCCTCAACCTTTCGTTTCGTTCTGAGTTTAGTTGGAGTTTTGACAGATCTGTCTAGCTCTTCCCTAAACCGCACCCAGTTCGTTTTCCTCGGATTCCACCTCTCCTGCAAAGTTGTAGCATCGTATTCGATTTGGAAAACGATATATACATATAGGATACATTTATCCTATAACAAGGACACCTCCGGCAGTACCCTCCAGTTAGTAACTGACTTCAAATACCTATTAGATAGAGTCAAAATTACCTCCTGCTTCCCTGCCGTAACAAAAGTTGGCTGGGAGCCAACATTGTTAATTGCCATGCCAGACGATAGTATAAAGTCTATGACATGGTTTCCTCGTATGTTATGACTATATTCTGAGCATTAGCGTCGCAACACATGACTAGTCCCATCTCCCGAGTGTCACAATAAGTCAAAGGCAACGTTGGGTCTGAGGGATTGATCGGCTCCAGTTGGAGTACTTTCTGCCGACCTAGGCCTCTTTCCTTTCGCCGCTGAAGAATGACTGCTTTCGGCGCTTGCGCCGTCAGCTGGCTCTGCAGCCTCTTTGCACTCCGTCATCGCCGCCTTCCGGAACTCGTTCAGCCTTATTGGTTTCCCGAGTCAAACCGTCACCTACACAACTTCGATCGGCTGCTCGTCTATTGAGACAGACATTAGGCGTTTCAGCCGAAGCCTTTGCGCCACTTTCTTTGTCATTCCAACCCAGTCTACCGTTCGTTACTACTTCTACGTCAGCGCCAGAGGCGGGGAATATAAGCATGTTGGTTAGTACCTCCAACATCTTCGTCCCGGTCGTAGTCGAAAATACAACGGGTGGGTTATCGTTTTCACGAGTACCACCTGGAGGGGATATCTCATTTGTTTTCTCCATCATACTGCATAACAAGTTTTACGTCACAGTCAAGAAGTCTTCAGCCTTTAGTTCGATGTCTGACCTGGGGTCTTTTCAGACCCTTAGATATCACAGGAGGATATATGTAGGTATTATATATTCATTTAAGTTGATAGCCAAGTAGCCATTAAGGCCCTGGCTTCCACTAAAATATCATCCAAAATAATCGAACTACTTCCCTGAGAACTTCAGGCTCTAAGCAGCCAAAATAACGCCCAAATTAGTTGGGTACCAGACCACAATGGGATTAGCGGGAACGAAAATGCGGATTTGTTGGGTCGTACAGATTTGAATCTCTGTGCATCATTAACGGACAAAAGAAGCCAGGTTCCCATAAAAACAAATAAAATATATGGCACAACAGTTAGTGGGGACTTACAGTTTAGTGCCGTATCCGAAGGGCAATTTGTTTTTGAGAAGCTTTTTCGTGACAACAATACTCACGAATGTCGACCGTGAAAAAACTTGTTGGTGTTTTCTGGGATTCGAACAAGGAACCACACGCGCAGTGATCCGACAGACGGTGCCTAAGTATCTAGAGAGTTTTCTCACTAGAGCACTTCTTCCTGTTCCAAGCGGCAGCGGACGAATTCCCTAGACGGAGTCAACGGCGGCGTCTATAGTTCCAGTTATGCTGAACTTAGTGAATACCTTGCGCGAGCTGCTTTGACGTATTCGGATCACAAGTCGGTAAGGAATGTCCAACGCTGGTCCTTGGTGACGAAGGAGCCCTTAATGGGCTCATACTCCCGTAGTGGACTACTGGCACCGGTGTACCCGGCCCCCCGTCCTAGGGCAATAGTTAAGGAACTGGCCCTCCAGGTTGGGGATTGTACCATCGGGGTGACTTCCCTACCACGTAAAGAACATATGGTTCCGAAACAACCACAAGCCTCGGATAAGGACGAACCCAGCAAACGAAATAAGGACAACAACCCTCGGATCTGCACGTGGAATGTTCCGTCCCTTTACAGACCACGTGCATATTATCACCATCCAGGAAGTGCGATGGGATGGGCCGGGCAAAGAGAGCATCAAAAACTGTGACACCTACTAGTGTGATTGCTACAAAGGCAACGCTTAGTCGGATGCGGATTTGTCATACGCGGTAGACTTAGACAAGAAGTCTTAAGCTTCCGACACGTTAGCGAGCGTTTTATGACTATCCGGATCAAGGCTAAATTCGCTAACATAAGCCTAATATGTGTTCATGCACCCACGGACGAAAAGGACCCTGCCACTAAAGAGTGTTTCTACGAGCTCTTCGACAAAACATACGAGCAATGTCCCAAAATACGACGTTAAAATCGTATTGGGCGATTTTAACGCCAAAATAGGAAAGGAGAACGCCTTTGGTAGGGCAATCGGTAAGCATAGCCTATACGACACCTCGTATGATAACGGACTAAGGCTAATTGATTTCGCTGTGGAGCAAAGTCGGGGTGCACTAGGGAAGCGTTGTAAGTCCTTTGCTCTTTATTACAGTCCTTGATTATCTGCTTGAAGGTAAAGTGATGGACCCCAAGGTACATCAGTTATTTTTTGCTGACGATGGAGCCATCATAAGTGAGGATCCTACATCCCTGCAACGAGCACTTGATGTGTTGGTGGACGTTCTGGAGCGAAATGGGTATCGCATTAGTTCAAAAAGACAGATTACTTGTGCTGCCCGTTCTCTGATCCACTCAGGTCTATTCCAGACATTTATTTGAATGGAACAGTGCTTCCCAAGTGCGAAAAGTTCAAATATCTGGGATCTATGATCAATAGCAAAGCAACTTGTGATGACGACATCAATCATCGCGTAAGCGTAGGGTGAATGAAGTGGCGAGAAAATTCCACTATCTTCTGTGACAGAAAAATGCCACCTAAGTTGAAAGGAAGGCTCTGCACCGTAGTTGTGCATCCAGCGCTCACATATGGTTCACAATGTTGGACGATGTACAAAACGTATGAGAGTAAATTGACGGTAGCTGAGATGAAGATGTTTCGCATGACAGCAGGGGTGACAAAGCTTGATCGAGGCCTGCCGATATTATCTGAGGTCAAATAGGCGAACCCCACAGGCGGATCAGTAGAAATGCGGTGAAGTGGGAGGGTTATGATCCCTTGTTTTCAGATCGCAGAAATGGGAAGAAGAATTTCTTACTCTTCGCTATATTCCTTAAAACACTTGAATAGAAATGTAACTAACAAAACTACATATAAATGAAGTGAATAATTGGTATAACCAACATACATACATTTGAAATTTGGTTCCAGACATTCTGTTTGAAAGCACTTCGTTTTTTAATAGGTATGTAGATACATAAATCTATTGGATTTATGTAATGAATTGGTAAAAACACTTTTTATTGAGAAATATTGCAAATTCTTCATCGTATATTTCCCTCTCACAAGTAACACAATTGGATTTATTTTAAAAACATTCGGTCTGAATCGCCTTTTACCTACATATTTTTGTTACAAATTCACATTTAATACCGATACGATAATGTTTCAATTTTTTTTTCAACTAGGAGTACTAAAAACTAATTCTGAAGTTTTAACTTAAGAAAAATTATTAATTTATTATATTTAGGCTAAATGAATTCGCTAAGTACAAAAACATTTAATACGAAGACCGTGTTACAACTGTACTACTAAACGATTATATTCTTTAACTGAATTCACTTATTGTTACGCCTACATCACAAAGCATTATATGCAACTTAATATGAAAAGTAGAAACACAAACCAAGCACACGCATACAAACGTGCACGCATTACGTGGAGGTGTACACAAAGCACTATAGATGATGTTTAACAGTATTTAATAAAACTGGAAAATGTATATACTGGGTATATAAGGGAGGGGTTTATGAGTTAGGGGAAAGGCCTGTACAGTAGAACCCTTTATTTTGAACTGGAATAAATTTATTATTATTTGAGGAATAACTCCATTTTATATCTTTGTAAATCATTTTATTACGAGTTTTTAGGGAAACTAAAAAAAAAAAACACAATAAAATAAAGTATTGCGCTCTCATCTAAAAGAAGTCAAAGTTTAAGAACTAAAATTACACTAGTTTACTTAACAATAAATTTTGCTCAGGAAATTCGCATACACATACACATACATATGTACTTATTTTTTCACCATTGTTAAGATTTAACAAATTTGATAAGCGTTATTTTTTACAGCAGAATCCATACTTTTAAACAAATATTTATTTCCTTATTTATTTTTTAATGAAATTTTGTATCTGTTCATAGAGCAATATGGAATTATTCTATGGCATGGAATTTCAAGAGTTTTAATACATGACCGCAAGAACGCTGCGGCTTAATAAATAATCCCTATACCTATTAATAAAAACTGAATAGCCAGTAGTCAGCCTTAACTAAGATTTATCCATTGGTTAGGTCGAAATTCGGATTTTCAGTGGTTATACTCGTATGACATTTACGGCCATATTATTCACTCCGGGTGTAAACCAGGTTAAAGTGAATTTTAAACCCGACCATTTAATCCGCATTTTAAACCTATGTTCATAATATTCACTCAAAAACATGCACTAAGCCCGGTGGATTAAAGAAGCGTTTAACTCGGATTTAAAACAGTTTAAACTCGTTTTTAAACCGTTTTAAACCCACGTATTGTCAAATTTCACGGAAAATTACATTTGACATGTGTTTACAATTTTTTTTGGGCTTGTTGATTGTAAAAGTGAGAAAATTGAATTTGTAATTGATCTGATTTGTAGTCATTTATTTGTTTGTGTGTATGAATGTAATGTGGAGTCTATTACCATCCAATTCCTGTCCAATTAACGAAAGTAGCCGCCAAAATGCTTCTTTTTTTTAGCCGAAAATACTTACGAAAGTCCACTTCATCGTAATCGTCGACGCAAGCCCGCTTATGCATTCGATACATTCGACGAGGGAGAGGGTGGTTCACCATCTGCTGTTCTATAAGCTAATATGGCGGTTAGTAATTTACTTTTAAGTAAATTATTCTTCAATGAATTAGCCAGTAGATAACTTCGTCAACCTATTTTTACGTATTATAATTGAGAAATTATTGTGAAAAGCGGATGCTTTTGTGGTGATTTTGATTGAAACTTTATCATTTTATACCCTAATCCGGTTCTTTTTTCTAAAATGTAATTACGATGCCTAATTTAAAGTTTTTTGTAAGGTACATAGTTTTTTGCCGTTCCCATTCTTCAGCTGCCTTGACGTGGCGGAACGGCTTAAGAGTCAATGACCCTAAGGATCCGAAAGGACCCCAGGTGAGACATCGAACCAAAGGCTGAAGACGTCTTGACTGTGACGCAAAACCTGTTAAAAGTATGATGGAAGAAACATTCACGGTATATACTCCAGGTGGTACTCGCGCAAGCGACAATCCACCCGTGGTCTTTTCGACCCCGGCCGGGACAAGGATTCTGGAGGTCCCAACCAGCATACTCAAACCCCCCGCCTCTGGCGTTGACCCGGAAGTAGTAGCGATGCTTGCTTCTGAAGAATCCTGCGGCTCTGTCTCCGACTCGTTTGGTAGACTTGGCTGGAATGACGGAGAAAGTGGCGGAAAGGCTTCGGCTAGAACGTCTAATCTCCGTTTTAATAGTCGGGCAGCTGGTCGAAGTTGTGTTGAAGACGGTTTGACTCGGGATACCGAAAAAGGTGAACGAGCTCCTGAAACGGCGCACTCCGAAAAGCTCCTGACTAAGAGTCAGTTGAAGAGGAGAAGAAGGAAGGCGGCGATGGCGCGGTGCAAAGAGGCTGCAGAGTCAGCTGAAGGCGCAAGCGCTGGTAGCAGTCATCCCTCAATGGCGGCGGGAAAGAGGCCTAGGTCGACAGAAAGTACTCCAACTGGAGTCGGTCTATCCCTCGGACCCAACGCCGGCTCCCCTTCGGTTGGCTCGAACAGGTCAAAGCGGACGAAGCAAGTTTCGCCTACTTTCATCAGTGGAAGCGTGTGCGCATCTGATGCGCGCCCCTCTGCTGGACACACTCTTACTGGTGGCGTTATCTGCGCACAAAATCTGAGTGATGCTGGTGTTGCTATCCCTAAAGGTCCCAGCACTAGCGGACAGAAAATGGGAGACGCAGGCAAAGCCACGGGTAAGGGTGCTCGTCTCGGTGGAAGCGTGGGTGCATCAGGTGCTCGCCCTTCTACCAAGAAGCCTCAAACCGGAGGTATTACCCGCGCACAAAATCTGGGTGATGCGCGTGCTGGAACTTCTAAAAGCTCTAGCACCTGGGGGCAGAAATTGGCTGACGCGGATAAGACGCTCGGTAAGAAGCAATCCGGATCGAAGGAGCGAAGGGAGCAGATTCTGTATAGTGAAACTGCTTCCTCCGCTCTTACGTTACGAATCGCAAGAGCTGGCAATGATCACAAGATGACCGACGCGGAGTGCAAACACTGCGAAGATCGTCTGTGGGAGCTGGCTTCGGCAGCAAATGCCTGCATTCAAGTGGAGGGCTGTGCGTTAAAGAGCGGAACCTTCGTGGTGAAGTGCTCCTCGCAGCAAACCCTTGAATGGCTAAGCAATGCGGTGCCGAAAATACCACCCTTGGGGACCACTTCTTTTGTGGTTCTCATGCCCATCAAGAGAACGCGCGCCATTTGCTTTATCCCGGGGAAACTCAGGAAAACGGCGGATGTGCTGACGCGTCTCCGTACCCAGAATCCTGGCCTCGACACGAGCGAATGGTTCCTCTACTCTCACGGCAAGTGCAAGAATCGGGAAAATGTGGAAGGCTCTTCGCTTGTTGTGGGTTTAGATCTTGGCTCTGTGGAGGTCCTGAAGTCTGGGTATGACATGCGTCCTTACCTGCATCTTGGAAGGATTCATTTCCGCTTAATTTCCAAATGAGTGCAAGTAATGGGCGAAAACCACCGACTATATCTATGATATTTTCGCAGATTAACCTGCATCACTCCAAGGCTGCTACCGCTCTCTTAAGTAGTAGACTTTCCGTGGTGCGTACAAAACCCCACATAACATCTATCCAGGAACCATATGTGCGGAACAAGCGCATATGTGGATTTGGTGGTGCTCGTGGAGTAACGGTGCTATGTGACGAGCGATCTGAAAGACCGAGAGCTTGTCTAATTGTGCCGAATTTCTTCTCAGTAAGCAAGCTTGGACAATTTTGTGATCAGGACTTGGTTGCTGCAGCTGTAAGCTACGAAACAAACGGAAGTTGGAAAACTTTCGTCGTTGCGTCGGCTTATTTCCCTTATGATTCGGTAATGCCTCCACCACCGAAGGCGGTTGCCGAACTCATAAAGTATTTTGACACTCGGGAGATGGGACTAGTCATATGCTGCGATGCTAATGCTCAGAATACAGTCTGGGGCAGCAGCAAATGCAACATACGAGGAAACCATCTCCTAGACTTTATACTATCATCTGGTATGACAATAAACAATGTTGGCTCCCAGCCAACTTTTGTTACGGCAAGGAGGCAGGAGGTAATTGACTTGACTTTATCTAATAGGTACTTCAAGTCGATTACTAACTGGAGGGTACTGCCGGAAGTGTCCTTATCAGATCATAGATACATCGTTTTCCAAATCGAATGCGAAGCTTTAGCTTTGCAGGAGAGGAGGAATCCGAGGAAAACTAACTGGGTGCGGTTTAGGAAAGAGCTAGACAGGTCTGTCAAAACTCCAACTAAACTCAGAACGAAACGAAAGGTTGAGGATGCTGTTCAAAACCTGACTAGTGTCCTTACCAACTGTTTTGAACTGGCGTGTCCAATGACAAAAAACTCCTGCAGAACGCCGGTTCCCTGGTGGAGCCCGGAACTGCAGCGGCTTAGGAATGAATCCAGAAAACTTCTGAATAGGTCTCTTAAGACAAATTTAGAAGGTGACTGGGATCTCTTTAGATCGAAGCAAAAAGACTATAAGAAGTTAATTCGTTTGTCGAAAAGTGCTTCTTATAGAGATTTTTGTGAAAAGATCGAGACACTCGGTGAAACCAGTAGGTTGGTTAAAGTCCCCAAAAGAGGTAAGCCGACCAAACCGGAGTCACTCAGACGGTCTGATGGCAGGTTTACTGAGACAAAAGCGGAAACTTTTAGTCTTCTGCTGGAGACTCACTTTCCTGGCAATCGGATAATCACTAGGTCGCAGCTTGGCCCGCTTACCCAGGCTGAGCTTGATCTAAGTCAGAAAACTCGGCGCAGCTGGTATATTGCATCAGCCGTGGTAACAGATGAGGCCATCAAATATGCTGTGGCATCTTTGATGGTTTCAAATCGCCTGGCACCGGTGGAATATATCCGGCTATGCTGCAACAGGGTATAGATCAGCTATTGCCAACTCTGAAAAGAATTTTCCCCGCTGGCTTGGCGCTGGCATATATTCCTACTGATATGGACTGTCAGAGTAGCTTTCATACCGAAAATTGGTAAGGAAGACTATTCGCTCCCCAAGAGTTTCAGACCTATAAGTTTGACATCCTTCTTACTGAAAAGTATGGAGAGACTGGTAGAATTTCACGTGCGCAAAGTTGCTTTGAAACTGCATCCACTATTGGAGATGCAGCATGCTTACCAGCGTGGGAAATCCTGTGAGACCGCACTTCAAAATCTAGTGGCCAGAATTGAATGCGCGCTTGATAGGAGAGAATACGCGATTGGAGTCTGCTACCAAAAATTGATGAGTTTCGCGATCTGTTTGAGGAATCGGCAGTTGATGTAGTATGCGTTTCTGAAACTTGGTTTGGGGATAGCATTAACAATGAATTATGTCATCTCAGCGGGTATAAAGTCTTTCGGTCTGATAGGACAGGGCGTATCGGTGGAGGGGTTGCGATTTATGTAAGAGAGGGTATAAAGTGCAGACTACGATATCTTTCTCCGGATGGTTGCGAAATAGAGTATGCGTTTGTGGAACTGGCAAATGCTGAGACTAGACTTCTAATTGGTGTTACTTACAGACCAAATAGTAGTATCAGCTTGCTTCCATTTACCACTGCATTAGAGGAAATTTGTCTAACTTGTCCCAATATTATTCTCTGCGCCGATTTTAACAGCAACCTCCTCAAAGATAACCATCTCATAGATGAAATGCGATCGCTTAACTTGTTTCCAGTCAATACAACCGTTCCCACCCATTTCTTTCTACAATCTTCAACATTATTGGATCTCTTTTTAGTTAGTCACACAAGTAAAGTCCTATTGTATGATCAATTATCAGCACCAGCCTTCTCAACACACGATCTAATCTTCCTAACTTTCGATTTTGATATTGCAACCCCTGCAAACTCAGTTAGTTTTAGGGATTTTAAAAATATAGATTTTTCTGCTCTTGAGGAACACGCTAGAAATATTAACTGGAGCACTGTTTACTGTCTTCCTTCTCCTGATGATCAAGTTGTTTTCCTCAATAATAATATGGTACACCTCTATAATAGTCATGTTCTCATTAAAACTAAAACCGTATCGTCTAGCGCAACACCTTGGTTCACAAATCAGATTCGCCTACTCATGCTACAGCGTGATTATGCATACCGCCGTTGAAAGCGTTTTCACCTGGATGAGCATCAACGTGCTTACCGTTCGCTCCGCAACAAAGTTGTTACTGAGATACGAGCTGCTAAATCCCATATCTATTCCAGACGATTCGATGCCTCTATGGGCGGTAAACTTTCGTGGAGGAATCTGCGTAGTGTTGGAATCGGTAAATCAAAGAATCACATTATCGATGGGATGGATCCGAACGCACTTAACCATCGGTTTATAACCTCATCACCTTTCGATAACAACAATGGTACTTTCCGTCTATCAGAAAACCCCTCTGCTTCTGTTAGTTATCCTAGTTTCTGCTTTTCTGGAGTTAATAGTGCCGATGTACTGGAAAGCATACTCAATATCAAATCGTATGCTGTTGGCCTTGATGAGATGCATCCGTCTTTTTTAAAAATTGTCTTGCCGGTTATATTGCCTTACATAACGCATATCTTTAACTCAATTCTAACGAAAGGGATATTTCCGGTGCAATGGAAATTGGCCAAAGTTATACCTATTCCTAAGACACCTAGAGGTGATGAATTCAGACCAACCTCCATCCTGCCATTTTTGTCAAAGGCGTTTGAGAAAATTATGCAAAAACAGATTGGTCAGTATCTCACAACCAACAACATTCTGTCTCCCAAGCAATCAGGTTTTCGACAAAAACATAGCTGTACCACAGCTGTTTTAGGTGTCTCTGAAGACATACGGTGTGCCCTGGATGAAGGAAGTGTGTCATTTTTAGTCCTATTAGATTTTTCTAAAGCGTTCGACACAGTTGACCATGCTATTTTATGTCAAAAGTTGCATCGGCTCTACAATTTTTCGCATTGCGCTGTAAAGCTTATATCGTCCTACCTGACAAACAGAAAGCAAGCTGTAAAAATAAAAGACGTTCTATCCGAGTTCCTCCCTAACTCCCGTGGTGTCCCGCAGGGGTCCATACTAGGTCCCTTACTTTTCTCCCTATATGTTAACGAACTTCCGCACTATATTAAACACAGTTCAATAAGCATGTATGCTGATGATGTACAGCTTATTTTAAGCTGTCCTTTGGGCATTATAGAACACGCAGCGACTTGCATTAATAATGATCTTGCAGATATAGCACAATGGTCAAATAGAAATGGTCTCCTGCTAAATCCCAAAAAATCAAAGTGTATTGTCATATCAAAAACGCTATTGGATCTGTCATACTTCCCCTCCCTCACCATGAACAATGCCATTATAGAGTATGTTGATTCAGTAAAAAATCTCGGGATGATTTTCAATCGGAACTTAACCTGCGACAATCATGTCAATCTGGTCGTAGGTAAAACCTACGGTGTACTCCGTACGCTATGGGCCTCCCAGTCATTCACCCCAATTAAAACAAGAACCTTACTCGCTAAAACACTTGCTGTACCTATACTTACATATGGCTGTGAAATATTTCACAACTGTAGCTACATTTCCAATAGGAAACTCAATGTGGCCTTTAACAGTATAATACGCTACGTCTTTGGTTTGCGCCGACATGACCGAATTTCTCGCTATACTAAGGACATTTGATAACTTTCTCCAGTTTCGCACCCTATGTCTTCTGGCGGATATCCGACTTTCCCATCAGCCTTCCTATCTTTACGAAGAAATTAGATTTTCTTCCTCAAACAGATCCGGACAATTAATTCTTCCTCGCCATACTTGCCTGACATCGGAACGTCAATTTTTTATAAACTCCATTCGCTTATGGAATGCTTTGCCCCGTAGTCTTAGAAGAATAGACAACACTCCAAAATTTAAAAGGGAACTAAGAATACATTTACACTAGTACTCTTAAACTCTGGTTTCTTTTCTTTTCTTTTTTCTTTTAGTTATTTCTTTTCCTCATGTTTATAATATTAAGTCAATTTTAACTTACGTAGCTTTCTTACAATTTTTTGAACTATTGAATGCTATTACTATATATGAGATATTGTATCTTACAGTGTAGCAAATCGTTAAATGAATAAATAAATAAAAATAAATAAATAAATAAATACGCGATGGGTATCTTCATCGACATTGAGGGTGCTTTTGACAATGCGACTTTTGACTGCATGTGCGACTCTGCCAGACAACACGGGGTAGATGAAACATTAGTGTTGTGGATTAAAGCAATGCTAATGAATAGAACTTTGGTAGTGGATGCGGATTGTGGCCAATATGTTATGACAGGGGTAAACAGGGGCTGTCCGCAAGGTGGCGTTCTGTCTCCATTGTTATGGTGCATGGTGGTCGACTCTCTGTTGAACACTCTAAATAGTTCTAACGTCTACGCTCAGGCATATGCGGATGATGTCGCCGTACTTTCTGTCGGGCCATGCCTGGCGACGGTCTGTGCTAACGCGCAGGCGGCGCTGGACATGATCGATGAATGGTGTACTAGGAGTGGGCTTTCGGTGAATCCTCTTAAAACTGAGGTTGTTCTTTTTACGACCGGTCTGACTCAGCCAGTACTAAAAGGCGTCACCATTCGCATTTCCAATGAAGCCAAATATGTGGGAGTGATTTTAGATAAGAAACTTCATTGGTCTAAACACGTCGAGTTGAAAACATCCAAGGCGCTCTCAGTCTTCTGGCAGTGTAAGGGTGCCTTTGGCAAGACTTGAGGCTTATCATATAAGTCGGTTGTTTGGTGGAAGGGGCTCTCGCGTAAATATGTGGTTGCTTTTTGCTCGAAACTCCAAAGAACGGCTTGTCTCGGCTGCTCAGGAGCTTTCCCGAGTACGCCTGGCTCTGCTCTAGACGCTTTGCTGAACTTACCTCCCCTTGATACTTATATCATGGGTTGCACTATCAAAGCCATCCATCGTCTTAGGCGGGGCGGTTTTTGGTATACTCCACACTTGAACTTTGATGAACTTGCGCGACACTTATCTTACGACTCCTGTCTTATGGATATGCCGTCTGATGCAATGACACCAGAACTGCAGCTGATGCGCAAATTCAGAGTCGACTTTCCTTGTGTCCAGGACTGGCTTCGGTCAGAATCTGAGCCGGGAATGGAATGTAGTCGTATTTTCACGGATGGTTCCAAAACCAGTCAAGGGTCTGGCGCTGGGGTCTTCGTGGAAGTCGACAACATTAGACTTCACTTCTCGTTAGGCAAATATGCGTCTGTTTTCCAAGCGGAAACTTATGCAATCCCAATGGCCATGAACTATGTTGTGAAGAACAGGTGGAAGGGACGTAGCATTTGTGTCTGTAGTGACAGTCAGGCTGCGCTTAAGGCCTTGCTTAACCCTTTAACCACTTCCAAAATAGTTCGTGAAACCAAAAACTCTTTGAACTCGGTCGCAAGGCTGAATTCTCTGTCTCTTATCTGGGTCCCAGGTCACACTGGGATCTTGGGGAACGAGATCTCCGATGAGATTGCTAGACAAGGCTCAGAGGAGGCTTTCCCAGGTCCCGAACCCGTGTTGGGACTTCCAGCGTCCTCGGTTAGGGCTTCCATTGACGATTGGGTCTCTCACGAGCACAATTGTGTGTGGCATGACTCTCCAGGTTGCAGGTTGACTAAACGCACGCTCCCGGACGTCTGTAAGAAATCAGCGGCATTCTTGCTGTCTCTAAGCAGAAAAGACTGTAGACAACTTATCGGCGTCTTGACAGGCCACTTCGCTTTTGCCAAGCACCTTAACGTGTTAGGCTTAAGTGACACTACAATTTGCGACGCTTGTGGAGAGAGCGACGACACCGCGGAACATTATCTCTGTGAGTGTCCGGCCTTTGCTCTTTTCAGGTGGCAGATCTTCGGTGCGGACGTGGTGAGTGCTGGTACTGTAAGCTCCTCAGCACTGAAGTGCTTTCTTGGCTTTCTTCGAAAGTCAAGGAAATTCCAACAAAATGGGTAAATCAGGGTTTGCTCTCTGGCAGTACAATGGATCAGTTGTGTCTGAGTGCTCCAGTCGAGTGTTTCCTATCCCGACAAAAAAAAAAAAAAAAAAAAAAAAAAAAAAACAAAAAGGTACATAGCAAATATGCGCACGTAGAGATCGTAAGCAGCTCTAGTCCTTCTATGCAGCGCCGCTTTGTACGCCTCTTGTTTTGCTGCATATGTTTGCCGGCATTCCTCATCAACCCAGGGGTTTCGTTGTGGTGGGCGAGAGAAACCCAGTACATCAGAGGCGGCATCTCTGATGGCTTGTTGGCAACGCTGCCACTGGTCTTCCGCATTTGCTGCTGGCGGCATAGGACTAAGATTGAGATTAGAAGAAACACGATCGGCAAAGGTTCTGACGGTCTCTTGCGATTGTAGCTTTTCGACGTCAAATTTCCTCACAGCATTTCGTTGATTTCGCTCCGTTGTGGATATCCGCATCCGTACCTTGGCTACAACTAGGTAGTGATCCGAGTCCACGTTGGCTCCTCGGAAAGTCCGGACACCCAGAATACTGGAAGAGTGCCTTGTGTCGATCGCAATGTGATCGATTTAGTTGACAGTTTTCGATCAAAGGAGAGCCATGTTCCTTTGTGAATATCGAGACGTGGGAACCGCGTACTAGCTACAACAAAGTTTCGCCCCGCCGCAAAGTCGATTAGCCTAAGTCCGTTGCCGAAAGTGTTGTCGTGCAGGCTGTGCTTTCCGACCACGTTACTAAAGACTTCCTCTCTTTCTAGCTTTGCGTTAAAGTCGCCTAGGATAATTTTAACGTCGTGGCTAGGGCATTGCTCATACGTCTTGTCCAAGAGCTGGTAGAAGTCATCCTTTGTCGCGTCGTCCTTCTCCTCGTGAGGGGCGTGAACGCATATTAGGCTAATGTTGGCAAATTTAGCCTTGATACGGATAGTCATGAGGCGCTCGTTCACATGCCGGAAACTCAAGACTTCTTGCCTAAGTCTATCTCCAATGACAAATCCGCACCCGAATAGACGCTCTCCTTTTTGTCTGTAGCAATCGCCGTAGTAGATGTCGCAGTTTTTCATACTCCTTTTGCCCGGCCCATCCCATCGCACTTCTTGGATGGCGGTAATGTCTGCTTTGAGACACTCTAGGGCCTCCGCAAGTTGTTCGGCTGCATGTGCTTTGTAGAGGGACCTAACATTCCACGTGCAGACACGAAGATCGTTGTCCTTTTTACGTTTGCTTGGGTCGTCAACAGTAAATTCATCCGTATCCGAGGCTGTTGGTTGCTTCGTAACCAAAGGTTTTTTACGTGGTAGGGAAGTAAACGCGGCGGCACAACCCCCTACCTGGAGGACCAGATCCTTTTTTAGCAACCCCTAGGACAAGAGGCCGGATACACCGATGCCAGTAACCCACTTCGGGGATATGAGCGCTGCCGTTGGCCCATTAAGGGTTCTTCCGCCACCATCTCTTTTTCAATACCCTGACGTAGTATTGAAAATCCTTACAGACCTCAGCTTCAAATATGTTGAAGTAGCTCCGGTAAGGTATCCGCTGGTCTGCAGACGTCACCGTTGATTCCATCGAGAGAATTCATCCGCCGCACGTCCTCCTTCTGAGGACCTCTTGCTAGACTTCTGAGACGCATATTTCAGCCTAGTAACTAAGTAAGTAAGTAAGGGTGTAAAAGTATATAAGGTAGGAAAGCTGTGTTAACAGATATGGATTCAGCATAAAATAAAGGAATTAGTGATTTTGAATTAACAAAAAAAAAAAAAATAATTGATGGAAACAAACGATCGAATTTTTTCGATAGTGGGTATTAAGATTTTAATTCATCTGTTGTTCGTTGAACCTACAGAGAGATATTTGAATTATCTCTTAGAGCGGTTGCATTGTGTTTATTAGTGAATGAAAAAACTATCGAATAAGACATTATATTATTACCTAGATGCAAATTTTAGTAGACACTATGTATAGGTGATATTCATAAAAAACGTATCAAGCTCTAAGATCTAACCTTTTGCTCACGCTCAACGATGGAGATCAAACTCCGCGTCTCATATTTATCTCAATTTCGTACTCATATAGACGAATATTTTAAATTGGTTTAAAGGCATCGATCTCAAGGTGTTTTAAAAAGTACTGAGTCTGATCTCAAATCATCTTTATGTTTTAGTATTTAAGTGTTATTTTTAGTATGGATTTGTCTTGAAGGCTAATTTCCTATTATAATACCAGAATCCTTAACTTGAGTCGTTCCAAGCACCTTTATTACCCATTCATTTTTCTCTGTGTTATTTTTATTTTCTGTTTCGGTGGTAGCAGTTCGAAATTTTTCAGCTTTATATATTATATATCCTAGAAGCAGTCTAATAGAATTCGCTCTTTTGCCTAGAAGCAATTGATACAAAAAATATTTTTTCAAATCCGAGTCATGCATTGATCCTAGCAAAGATACGTCTTTACTTGTGAACAACTCGTTGGCAACGAAAGTGGCCTGAATACTAAAACAATAGAAAATGTTTCTTTGATATTCATGTACTCATCACTTTGTTGTACCGATATTTTTTTTTATTTCTAAATTCGTACAGTCTATGACACCGATGCAAAAGGGAAACTGGAAAATGTAGAAGATAGCACACCTGAATTACTGTCCGTTAAAATACAATTCATTCTTAGTCATCAATTTCAAATTAATTGACATAACTAACAAATAGTATGACTAACTCGTTGTAGCAAAGTGGCCGAATTTTGTGACTGTATGGCTACACCATTGAACACCTTTTATTAGCGCCACTACCCAGCGCCAGAGCTACCCTTCACTGTGTAGCGGCAGTAAATATTCATTTTGAGAACTGAGAAGCACTAGAGACTTTTTTTTTGCGTGAGTGGGTGAAAAATCTTCATACACACTATGTGCCCGGTGCTCATAGTAGTGTGAGATTATTACTCGCTAAGCAACTCCTCTCTTCTACTGGTTTACTGCGACTAACTTTCCTTCCCAAGCGGTATCGCCGCAACGATGAGCGATTCACTTGAAGAGGCTCGAAATAAAACAAAAAAATAATCATCCTACCTAGTCTCTCCTATCCTTCCCCCCCCCCCCCCCCCCCCCCCTGCCCTTCCCAACTCTTCCCCCTGTGCTGAATCAAGGTGTCAACCATACCGTGCCGAGGATCAGCCTGGCTGAGGGCCCAGGACCATCAAAAATAGCTCAGTCGCAAACGGTGTATCCAAAGACAGCGGGCACGCTCTGGTATCAACCGCCTTATCTGCATAATGCGGGGCTCTGTGCAGACTGACCACCCTTTCCCTAGCTACTCGTGGGACCAAAATTTCATCTAAAAACAAAAAACCAGACCTTGAGGCCGGACCTCAACAAAAAAACCCGTAAATAGCCGACATCGCCGGCAGCTCTAAAAGCACTACACGTGTGGAAGAGCATCTGCAGAATCTCTGCATCGACGATTCCGTCAGCGAGTTCTCCGTGCTGTCGGATGAACTTAACAGCGCTACACCCACGTGCAGTTCAGCATAGAAGAAGTCGCAAAGTCATGAGACTAAAGCGGCTTTCCGCATCCTTGACCGACTAGGCAAAAAGGCGGAAAAGGAGTGGAGTCAGCAAGAGTGGGAGTCTCACGTCTGGGCAACTGACATCGCCAGACAGTTCAGCGAGCTAATGAAGCTAAAGCCTCTATGGCACTTCGGTATCCGTGGGCAACGCCACCCTTCCACCCGTGGCTTACGCCAGTCCTCCACCCGGGGCACTCGTCAACCCACGAGTCGAAGAGTAAATCCCTCTCCTCGAAAGAATCGCTCCCACGCTAACGACACATTGAGTTGATCTGGTTTACCAAACCAAGCTGGGGGCCAGTCCCTAGTCGCGATAGACCCTGCGCCCAAGAGACGCAGGTCCGTAGACGAGGAGTCCAACGCCTCGAAGAAGACAAAGAGCTCAGTGAGCTCCAAAACCTTCTCCGAGACGGTCAAGGACAGCCTCGTCGTCACGATAGTGGACTTGTCTGACGAAGAAGGGAGGCTCATTGAAGGCAGAGTGATGAACTCCCTTTACGAGCGTATTTTAACTCATCCCAACTATCCACCCACCTTCCAGGACGCTGGCTGGCATCAAGGCTTCGTCAAGCTGATCGCATGCCACGATCAGAACTCGGTCGACTTCATCGCCGCTGCCATTAGCAGCATAGGTGAAATCTGGCCAGGAGCCAAGCTCAAGGCGTTGGAATGGAGCCAAATCCCTCACAGGCCGAAAGCAAGGGTCTGGGTTTCACTCTCCTTAGCCTTATCGCCTATCAAAATCCGGACCTACCAGTCAAAGACTGGAAGGCATTTGAGGACCCACCGAGCTCTAAAAAGACGGACCAAGAGATCTGGCCGCTCGCTAGTCATCTCTTTAACCGCCGAATAATTACCTCTACTCCGCGCGAATGAGTTTAAAATCCGTTGTGGTCTGAAGGTGATTGATGTAGATGAACCCGAGATGTAGGTAGAACCCGAGCTTGCATTCTTGCTAAAACCTCCTTAAACTTAACTTTTCTTCCCCACCATAGCACAAGAGACCTAGCAGTAACACTGCTTAAATCAAAAAACACCACCATCTGGCTGGCGCCAGGATACCTACCTTATGAAGACCCCGAGTCTGCTCCATCCAAGGAAGTGGAAGAAGCGGTAGATGAAGCAAGGAGGAGAAGAGAAGCCATCATATTGGGGTGCGACACCAACGCGCACCATGATCTATGGGGTAGTACCGACACTAACCCTCGAGGTAGGTCTATTTTCGAGTATTTAGTAGGCACCGACCTAGTAGTTTGTAACAGAGGAAATGGTCCTACTTTTATTACTAAGACCCGGCAAGAGGTGCTTGACGTCACTTTTGCTTCCCAAAGTATCTATCCTGCAATTTCCAACTGGACTATATCTGACAGTCGTTCGTTTTCCGATCACCGTTATCTGGAGTACAAACTGGAAATTTGTCACAGTTCCGCACCCTTAGTCTTCCGCAATCGACGGAAAACCGACTGGTGCTTACACAATAAATCCCTCTCTGCTAAACTATCCAATCAAGTGTACACTACACCAACTACACAATTGGAATTAGACAAGCTAAACACCGTTCTAACCTCTGCACTTAATACAGCTTTCATCGAATCCTGTCCGATCACAGGAAGAAAGGTGGGCAATCGTCCTCCATGGTGGAATGCAGAACTTAACAGTCTTCGCTGCACAAGCAGGAAACAATTCAATAAAGCCAAACGAACAAGGCTACCACTGGACTGGGAAATCTACCAAGAAAGTCTGAAGAACTTCAAAATAGAGGTTCGGAAAGCTAGACGCAGATCCTGGCGCGGTTTTTGTCAGAGTATTGACAACACGTCTCAATCCTCTAGACTGCGAAAAGTCCTCTCCAAAACACCAACTATACCTAGTGTCCTCATGAATCCGAATGGATCCTGGGCGGAATCGGACGAAGCATCGCTCAACCTGCTCATGGACACTCACTTCCCCGGCTGCACGCCTACCCCCAACGATGATCGCGCCTTGGTAAATGTTGCACGCCCACACGCACCTCCTCATCTGATCAGCGAAGATAAGCTGAAATGGGCAGTAAACAGTTTCGAACTATTCAAATCCCCGGGACCGGACGGTATTTTTCCGGTCCCGATTCAGACGGCTTTCAACATAGTATGGCAGTATCTTTCCTGCATTCTGAAGGCTTGTCTTGAGCTCGGAACAACACCAACTGCCTGGACCGAGGTAAGAGTGGTCTTTATACCCAAAGCAGGCAAGACATCGCACACCCTCCCAAATAACCTTAGACCTATTAGTCTAACGTCCTTCTTTCTCAAAATTCTGGAAAGAATCCTGGACCTACACATCAAGGCCACTATTGATAGCACCTTACTATCCACGTCACAGCATGCCTACCAAAACGGTAAATCTGTTGAAATGGCTTTGCACTCCATCATCCACTCTATCGAAAAATCACTCTCAATCAAAGAGTTCACCCTAGCGTCATTTCTAGACATAGAGGGAGCCTTCAACAACGTTTAAACAAATTCGATTATCAGTGCCTTACGCAGGCTCAACATCTGCGAACCCATCTGTTGTTTCATAGAACACATTCTAAATAACAGGGTAATAACAGCATCCTTCGGAAGTAGCACTGTCAAGCGACATGCACATCGAGGCACCCCTCAAGGGGGTGTACTGTCTCCACTATTGTGGAATTTGGTGCTCAACGAAGCCCTTCTAGAGATCGAAAAAACTAGATGCAATGTTATTGCCTATGCAGACGATGTCGCCAGTCTAATAACAGGCAAATACCCGCAGACGCTGGCCGATGTCATGCAGTCTGCTCTTAATGAACTGCTCAGATGGACCGATAAATGCGGCCTCTCCGTTAACCCGACGAAGACCGAGCTAGTTCTATTCACAAGAAAACACAAGCTCCCTGACTTCACTCCGCCCAAGATAAAGGGATCCACCCTCAAGCTTTCAAATAGTGCTAGCTATTTAGACCTAAAGCTTGACCGCAAACTTATTTGGAAAGATAATGTCGTCGAACGGGCCAGGAAATTGCTGGCCGCCCTATACATCCGCAAGAAAGTAGTAGGCTCCACCTGGGGCTTTAAACCAAGCATCATGCACTGGCTATACACGTCGGTCATAAAACCGATTCTCATGTATGGTGGCCTGCCTTAAAGAAGAAATCCAACCTATACATAATGGAAAAAACTCAGCGAGTTGCATGTCTCACCATTACCGGTGCACTGAGAACTTCTCCCACAGCGGCGCTCCAAACCATGCTCCACCTCTTCCGATTGACATCGTCAGTAAGCAATTGGCTGTCAGCTCGGCAATAAGACTGAGAGGCTCCAAGCAGTGGAAGGAGCAACACACGGGACGTGCCGATATACTTTCGATGCACCGTCATCTTCCCAATTCCACTGACCATCTGCCCACTGAATATGTTTTTTACAAGGGCTACACGCACTCGGTACCGGGCATAAGTGAGTGGACCCAATGCAATGTCCTTTACAACGAATCGCTGTCAATTTTCACGGACGGGTCCAAAACCAAGGACGGAGTCGGTGCCGGAATTTTCTCAGAAGATCTGGACATACACCTTTCCTTTAACCTTCCAGACCACTGCAGCATTTTTCAAGCCGAAATCACCGCAGTTCGCAAAGCCGCTAACTGGCTTTTGGCTAGCCCACTATCAACACCTGATATTGTTATTTACCTCGACAGTCACGCAGCCATCAAATCCTTCGCACCCAGCACTACGAGATATAAGGCAGTGAAAGACCGTCGCGTATCTCTTAACGAGATAGCTGGTCAGTACAACCACACCCTTTACTGGGTACCAGGTCACTGTGACATACCGGGGAATTGTGCAGCCGACGAACTAGCACGACAAGGCTCCTCTGGTACAGATAGCATAAGTATCACCGACATCGAAGCGCCGGCATCTTATGTTAAGTACCTTATTCAAATTGACGCCGAGAAAGTAGTCAATCATCGATGGCAACATCTAGACCAATGTTATACCGCTAGACAGCTCTGGTCCATCGGACTCTTGAAGCACAAGAGAGGAACCCTCTCAAAAATAACAAATGCCCTCACTGGACGCTGCGTCATAGGAAGACATGCCCAAAGATTAGGTATCCCTCATAATGACTTCTGTAGAAGCTGCAGAGATGAAGAGGGAGAAGAGACCATCAGTCATCTCCTGTGCGCCTGTCCTGCGCTCGCCAACATCAGGAAGGCCACTGTGGGTGAATACTTCTATTACAATGATCTAAATGATCTCGGCAACGCCTGCACGGCTTCATTCAACGAAGCAAATGGTTCCAAGAGTAAGAGGGTGACCCACCCGCCTTACACATCGGTAGTACAATGGACCTACTTTCTGGTCTAAGTACATCCTCATCGAGGGCCGATCCTAAACCAACCAACCAACTTTCCTTCCTTCCTTATGAAGTATTATAGTATTAGTTTCAAAAATATTTGCATTGGGCAGGTAGCCTTCCAGTAAAAGCACATGCTAAAACCCGACATTAAATGCGGTTGGTCCTTATTGCGCTAAATAGAACGGTTTCGTTCTTTGTAGTCGGCGCACAAGGTTTATCTCGTGCAGAATTCGGAGAATAAAGTTGTTGCAATGACCATGAAGACGATTGCGGAGTTTTCAGCCAAAGTTCGGCATTTCGTCATCGACGGTAGTTACTCCTAAGTATGTGTGGATATCATTGTTTTTGTTACTTATACCATGAGGCATTTACTATGACTCTTAGCACTTTGTTTTGAAAAATTGTAGGATATTTCTGTTGTTTCGATTAGTACAACTTCAAAGTTATATACCATACGTCCAAACAGGTTTAAGCACTTGCTTGTAAAAAAGCAGTTCGTTACATATGCTTAATTTGGAATGTCTTCCAAGTAGCCAATACATTTGTCTGAATCTATTTTCAAGCTCGTCGCGTTTCTTTTTAACATGCGACTTCCATTTGAGTTTCGCGTCTAGTGTCATTCCTAGATCCTAGATAACCCCCTTCGGGTAGGGGTTAGAATATAGCCGAGGTAGGCATGCCTGTCGTAAGATGCGACTTAAGTCTACCGTTATACCGAGCGTGGTGTATACACAAAAATGCAATGAACAAAACAAAATGATCTAATACCCCAGATGGCAGCCCAGGTTTACTGGAAAAATCACCCTCTTCGGAGTTCGGCTCTACGGATTCTGGGGAGAGCCATTTATTGCAACTAAGAAATCCCTTCTCAAAAAGTACAAGGGTATATCGATCTCCACCAACAAGATCGAACGTCTCCGGAAAAAGCAGTCCGCCAAGCCGGATGCGCAAGCGCGTAAAAAACGGGACTCAGTAAAATTTAAAAGCATTGAGGAGGAAACCGACGTACACCGTACCAAGCTTACCGAAATGGAACTACTCTATCATGAGCTTAAGAAAGGGGTATTTTTACCCAGGCAACAAAATAAAGCCCTAAAAACACGTATCTACAAAAAGAAAATACAGTTAGCCCACATCGCTCACCTAGTCGCGAATACCAGACGGATGAAGAAGAGTTAACACGCGAAACGAATTGGATCGAAAAGAAACGACATAGAAAAAAACGAAAAGCTGGTTCCTCACCGGAAGTCGAGCCACAAGAAGACGAAAAGCCCAAGGAGTTGCAAGATAAGCAACAATAAAAAAAAATTACGTCCTCCGCCACCGATAAACGTCATTGGAATTACGGTCTATAATACGTTGCATTGCCTCCTTTAAGGAACTCTGACAACGAAGTTTAAGATGATATCTCTGCAAAACAATACGTGGAAAATCAATGTCGATGATGCCGATGGTTACCGAACAGTATCCCAAAATGAAAATAAGTTAGAAAGACCACTGCGTGTTGTAGCAAGGGGAGTCCACCCCCGCGAAAAAGAACCACGATGTGTTAATGCGCAGGTAAATAGTGAAGAGTGTCGCCTAAATAAGCAAACCCCAGCCACTTGTACAAACTGCAAAGGAAAACATACCGCGAACTATCGAGGTTGCGAAGTGTCGAAAGAGCTCCAAAAAAGAAAGGCGCGATACGCTTAAAAATTTCATGCGCCCGAATCCAAAACCAATTAAGAATAGACCCAAAATAGCTACGAAAAAAGCACCGGAAGATAGAAAATCCGTCAATATTAACGTAGTAGAGAAAAAGTGTCAGAAGCAATATCTTCGAATATTGGCTTGCAGTCTTATGCTCAAGCAGCGATGACAGATAATGGCACGTACATGACCGACAACTCACGGGAGATCAAAGCAAGAAAACCATCCAAACTTTGACGTAAAGACTCCTGCTCAAGTTGCGACATTGGAAAACGGTGATAGTGGTAGTTCACAAAATCATGTATCCCAAGTTTTTTCCCTAATTCTTGCGAAACTTGAAGAGCTATGCAAAACAAACAAACTAATTTTCGAGAGACTAGATGCACTAGAAAACAACATTCATAACACGCGCACTTCAACCAGAATATGAAAGAAACGTTTAAAATTCTTAATTGGAACGCCAACGGGCTCATACGAAGACTCGACGAGTTAGAAATATTTATACGAGAAAAAGATATTGATATATGCTTGGTCTGTAAAACTCATCTGACAAAACAATCGAATGTTAAGATAAGGGGATAGTAATAGACATTTTGCCTTCAACATTTCGTCTATATGTTATATTCTCCACTGCGATCTAAACTTGAAGAAAGTGATTTCACAAACATTTTCAACTTCCCTAAACCAAATTTTATTACTGGTGCCGACTTCAACGCAAAACACCCCTTCTGAGGTTCAAGGTGCGCCTCTCAGAAAGGTAGAAAGCTTTATAATGCGGGCGGGTAATGCTCGACAGGTAAACCAACATATTGACCGACTGATAGAAATAAGATACTAGATCTGATCGATTTCTTTTTTGTTAAAGGAATATCTGGGAACTGTATAAAAGTTGAGGAAAGCTTTGACCTCTCTTCTGATTCTCCAATCATTATGAGGATTAGAGAAGCTCTAATTAAAAAAGTAGGACCGGGCAGATTAACCAGCGCGAAAACGGATTGGGATGACTTCAAAAAAGATATTGAAGCAAATATTGAGCTGAGTGTATCACTAAAATGCCCTATGAACATGAAGTTGAAGTTGATCGCTTCGTCGAAATCCTACAGAATCCCGCGTAGAAGAATACTCCCAAACCTAAGAAAACGCCGGCCAGCTACATTCAAACTTATCCGCAGGAAATAAAAGAGATGATTAAGAAAAGAAAAGTGCGCAAAAAATGGCAACAAACTCGGGCTCCGCAACATAAAGCACATCTAAACCGTTTGTGCAACTCACTAAAAAATCTATTAAAGACCTTAAGAATAATTAGATACAAACTTACCGAGGAAGTCTAATGGCAGAAAAATATTCTGATTACTCGCTTTGGAAGGCTATAAACGGTATCAAATTCAAGCCGCCCCAATTAGGAAAAATCAAGACGAATAGGCCAGGCGTGATAAAGAGAAGCGCAAGCTTTTGCCGCCCACATGGAAGATACTTTTAAACCGTTTAATGGAAAACCTCTTATTCAAATATGTATACGTCATATATAGCCAATAGTGTAATAGGAAATGCAATACTAACAGGACTTAAGAAAGAAATAAAGAAATTTAAACCTAAGAAGGCTCCTGGATACGACCTAATCACGGGAGAGGTTCTTAAAGCACTACCAAAAAAGCTCTAATTAAGCTTCTGTTCATTATAAACGCCGCGCTTAGACTAGAATATATTCCCAGTCAATGGAAAGTGGCCGAAGTCATAATGGTCCTTAAGCCCGAAAAACTCTCGCTCTCTTAATCAGGAGTGACAACTTGGGGATTTATAACCAGTTTAAAAATTGTATCGTCGGTTAAATTGCAACACACAGGAGCACCCGAATCAGAGTTTATCCAATCAGTTACATTATTTGTAGTCAAGTCATTAAATATTTCTTGACTAACATCTATAGCACAGCCTATGATGAAGGATGTCGTTAACTATACCCTCCTGTTCTGTGGATAACAATTACTCCGCGTCGTTTTCTTCATGCTTCGGTATAAGGTTCCTTCCGGTATTTTTCAATGTGGAGAATTCAACACTGTCCCAAGCCCGAGAAAGGCTGTAAGTTGCATCTTTAATGTTGTATGTTTTATGAAACTTTTCATAACTATCGCTTACTCCTTGGTCCACTAATGAAGAACAATTAAGCGGTAAGTACTTGACAGTCACATTTTCTCTGTTGTAAAGCTTTTCATCAAGGTGTGCTAAACAATTATCCAGCAAAAGAAGAATTTTACAATCAGCTAGAAGCCCAACATCAGTGCAATGTGTCCTGGCTTCAGGAATGAAGAAGTTGTCATACCAACAGAGAAAAAGCACCTGCGTGATCCAAGTCCATTTGATTGCCTATATAAAAATTGAATTTGTTATAATGAATCGCATGCAAGTTTAAAATTTACTTCATACGCCTATGGTAGTTCGGTAATATTTTTTAAGGCCCTCGGATGTCAGCTTTTCCCAATCAATAGAAGTTTTCATTTATGAGTTTCTGCTTCGTTTGAACATACAAGAGGCGTAAGTCTCTCCTTAAATTCTTTTGCACCACTTAAAGAAGACTTAGTGCTTAAAGCCAAAGCTTGTTTTTGCAATGCCTTTCAAAATACTCCAATTTCATTAGCATTATAAATTTCGTCTTTCGTCAAATTCTTGCCCTTCAATAATCAGCCAAATTGTCAACAAAAAGTACTGCAAATTCGTGATCAGCGGAAACGCTTTCACCCGATAACTGCAAACTATGTATCCCATGTCTACTTTTAAATTTTTGAAGCCAACCATGGGAATAATAACATTCAGTTTTAATCTTCATAAGTTCATAGAACATCTTCGCTTTCTCTACTACGATTGGTCCAGATGCTACGAAAGTAGCATTGCTGACGAAACCATTCTTAAAGTACCTAGTACAATTTGGGATTTTCTGCTTTACGCATAGTCTTACCACAGATAATAAGTATACAGATGTCGCATGCCCATACAAAAATTTGAGCTAATTTTCTATACCAACCGACAAAAAACTTTTGCTTAAAGCGCTATCAGATTAGCTTTTTGTTCATACTTGTTTATTCACTTCATTTTCCTTTAACTTTCATTTTTACCCCACCAAGGGAATAACGAAAGGATGGGAAATTTATATTTTCTTGGTGGGATAAAATCAGTAGTAGAGAAATTGAATGGTAAGGAAAAAAAAGTAATGCTTAATGGGGATGAAATGTGTCTTTACAAGAGAATTTAACCTACGAGTATAATAAGTTTAAAGATGTTATAGAAGGATTCGTAGATTATGGCGAAAACAACAGTTCAACCATTTGTGCAAAGTTCGTATGTGTTTTCATGATACGAAGCTTGTGCGGGAAATTTAAGCAAGTTCTTTATTATGTTGAATGCAATAGTAATATTCCTCTTAAGCAGTTAGAGCTTGAAATGTTTAAGTGTCTACAAATTTGTTCGGCATTAAATCTGAGTGTTCGAGGAATATATTGCGACCAAGGACCAACAAATAGGAAGCTTTATAAAAACGTAGTTATTACGGAAGATAGGCCCTATTTTGTGCATAAATACAATTCCATCCACGCGTTGTATGACATTCCTCATTTGCTCAAGTGTTAAAAACAACTTACTTAAAAGTAAGTTTGAGAAATATCAAACAGATAAAATATGCTCAAAGTTGACATCCGCTCACATTAACCCTACAGATTTTCAGAAGATAAGTGTGCATCTAGCTACTCAAGTACCTACTAAGCCGAAGTGTTGCTATTGGAATAGAGACACATAATAAATTTAGCCCATTTTCAGTCAACTTAAATGAAAGAGGTCAAAGCTTATTTTATGCTTTTGAACAACTTATATCACTGAATTTGCTATAACATTTAAACTGAACAAGATTTCTTTAAAATGTTGCTGAATGCTGAATGTTTCTGAAATACTTCAGAAAATATACAGTTCAAAAATAATCAATTTTCTTAACACCGTTACTTTTAGCAACGTTTTAAACACGATATTTTATTCCTTACCTTATATTTTAGTATTTTTACAAGGCAATATTTCCCTTATATTATTCCAGCGAATTGAAGTTAATATTTTTTATTTTTATATAAGGTCTAAGGTTAAGAATCATGTCAAAATCATTTGTAACTAACTACTTTAAGTCGCTAAGACTTGAATATTTCTTAGTTGCCCTACGGTTCAGTAATGTCACTGATCTATCGAAGAACGACAAACCCACAAATTTCTCATCCAAATACCATCTTCGATAGATAAGTGACTAATGAAACTCACAAAAAAATGCAAGAAGCACTGCAAACGAAACCAGGCTGCACAAAAAAAAAAAGCACCACCAAAACCATCATATATGGAATGAACTTCGACAATTTCGTCACAACTAGAGATTTCAATCCCGAAGCTAATTTTCAATCCCGGGATTGGACAGAATATTTTTTTTTGTAAAAAAAAAGAAATCAAACAAAAAGCCGATACATGGGTCAAAAAAGTCATGTTTTCAACAAAAAAAATCAACTTCCGATAATTGCTCACAAAAATGTAGAAATTAATTAAGTGCCTTATCTTTTTAAATAAAAAACAGCGTAATTATTATGATCTGCTTTTTTTTATTATTAAAATAAATCAAAAGGAATAAAATCATCCATTTTCCGGTTAACCGGTGGTCCTGCCGTTTGCTTCTCTCTTGATTGTCGACTAGTCGAAGCAATGCTCAGTTCACCTCCCACTTTGGATTTATGGATGGCTAATAAGTGCGTGTGTAAGCCTTTAGTTAAACCTCCCAAAGTCTTCAGGACAGCCTTACATTTTTTACACTGTGCACTTTTTCCATCTTTTGATGTGTAAAAATGATGCCAAACTGATGGTGATAGGTCAGATTCACAATCTTTTTTATGCTTGGTAAAATGAGTTTCACTTGACATTTTTGAAATCACACAATAATTATAGGGACTAGTACTTTATTTAAAACACGTGCGAGAACACCACAAACACAATAGAAACTAAACCATAACTACACTTGTTTCTCGTAGAGTATTTTTATGACGCACTTGCAACATCGCTCACTCTTGTTCGAAAATACTTGTTTCTCTTTCTCCTTTAAACAGGTTTTCATGTGTCTAGATAGTGGAAACTACTCTTAGTTGCATGCGCTGCGCAATCACTGTAGGTATTGCATGATTTTCAAAACGTGTTCCCATTTCCTTGAATACTTTCTTCTTTTCTAAAAAACAGGTTTTCATGAGTCTAGGAAGTGGTAATGGCGCCTTCGAAGTTCTAACATACACTTGAAGTTTGCATGCGCATGCGCAATAACTGAACTTCATGCATGTCTGGTTCATGGAACCTATAAGCACTGAAGAAACCATAATACAAATAAAATAGATGAACGCATACCTTGATTTGCGCTTCACCGGCGCCAGATCTGTCAAGCACTACCGTAATCTAACCTATTCTAGATATGTTTCTTTTCTGTACATAATTTTTGGAAAACGGCAAGGCAAAGGTTAATTTCGATCACAAAAAATGAATGCTCTAAATTTTAAAAATCAAAAATTACTTAGGTATTTGTTTCAGAAACATAGAGTACCAAATAAAATCAGCTTTCAATCACGATTGGTGAATGGCAATCCCGGGATCGTTCAAGAGCAAAAAGCGTCCGGGATCCCGGGATCCCGGGATTGATTTGCCTAGTCACAACACACACCATACAATTTTTTGAAAATCTTAAAATATCACTTGAATTTGTAAATGTGGATCCACAAGATTGGATGAACCAGGCTTCTTGGGTTAATGGTCTTCAAATAGTAAAACAACTCTATGCAATTAACGACTCGGCCGAAGCGTGGCAATGAAGAGAAAAAACAGTACCTTCTTCAAGTAGTATTTAATCACCCAGAAAAAATGCAGATTATAAAAAAAAACAGTTTTTAAAATAAATAAATAAAAAACAAAATAGTTTTTGGTAGGTACCTGAATAGTGTTCCTTGGTTTAGGTTTAAAAAATAACACGGCTAATGTTTTTGAATGTTTTTGTAGTATTTTTTTTTTGCCTATCACCTTTGTATCGTAATTATCTACATAAAAAAAAACCAACTAAATTGGTTGAAAATTACGGGCGGTAGACAGACACATACCCATTTTGCCACTTAGTTTTATATACTTATATATGTAGGTATTCCCCATTACCAATCTAACATATTATATACTCTTAATCCCAGAACAAGAAAAAACCTTAAGCGAAAACACTAAAAACATACAGACTTAAACACAGTGCCGGTTTTAGCACTACCAGCGCCCTGGGCGAGATTTCTACGGCACCCCCTATCTGCTATACAAACCCACGTGAAAAAAGGAAAGAATAGAACAAATGAAATAATAACCACTTATTAAAAAAAATAATAGAATTTTACTTTTTTTTGCTTCCTATTGGCAAACTCTCTTATTCAGACATCGAAGTCTATGTTTTCCGCAATTTCTTTTGGATTGACAATGCTGCCAAGTTTGTTAATCTAGATGGAGATATTGTCGATCGCAGATAGGTTTTTATCAGCTTAAGCTTTGAAAAACTCCTTTCCCCACTAGCAACCATTACAGGTATAGTTGTAGTGCCATTAACCCTTCCAATCATAACAGCATGATGAAGTGCCATTAACCTTTCATGCACAAAAAAAACACACTTCCACTTAATGCACAATTGGTTCACCTTAAATCAACACAACACAATTTATATCCCAATAGTATCCAATTCCTTCATTCATTCACCCCGTAACAAAATACACATTTTCGCAAAGTACATTTTTTTAAACTCGACACCTATCACACGACAAAGTCAAGGCCACCTTTTAGAAATTATGCTTAGCATTATTGTTATGCTCTTTTCGTATCTTCATTCAGTGAAATTATTATTGCTAATCGCTGCATTTATTGTATGCAGTTTGATGACTGATGTGTTTCTGATTTCGTTTAACTTGTATGTATGTGTAGTTTTACTGTACGAGTAAGTAGCTTCTAAGAAATTTTGTATAAATAGGCTAAGAAATTTGTAATAAATATTATTCAGTAATCAGAAATTCGGCTCGATTAGCCTTTCTTTTTTTCAGCTCGGCTCTTTAGCCTCCAATACAGTTCGGCTTTTTAGCCAGCACTTTTTTGGCTTGTGGGCGCCGTGGCGTAAGTGGTTAGTGTGTCGGATCGCTACGCATGAGGTTCCAAGTTCGAATCCCAGAAAACACCAAAAAGTTTTTTCACGGTCCCACCTCTCGCGAGCGTCTGACAAACATCCGAGAGTATTGTTGTCTCGAAAAAGCTTCTCAAATCGCCGTTCGGATACGGCACTAAACTGTAGGTCCCTTCCATTCGTGTGAAAATTACAACGCACACAACAAGAGTGGTTGCGAGAAGCTAGGCCCTGGCACTTAAGGAGCTGTTGCGCCAACTATATATTTTTGGCTTGGGATAGCCGTTTAATCCAATCCCCATAGCTTTGTAGGTGAGGTAGGGACTATTAAAGAGCAAACCTTTACATAGTGATCAACATTCATACATTTGGATACAGTTCTTGTGTGTTGCGATCTTTAATAAAACTTAATATATCAGGATCAGGAAAAACGATTTCAGGCTTATGAGTTAATCACACAACATACAACCATCTATATCTGATTACAAGCCTACAGTTAATTTTAATTGGAGATCACCACAGAGTTTGAGAAAGTCTGGTTTTCTGGAATCTTTTTTATACAATATTATACAAAAAAGACCAAGATTCGGAGTACGCATTTAACTGTTCAAATCTTTCATTGAGTGAGTGTCCAATAGACAGTTAAAAAATTAAACTTCAAATTTTTTTTCTGGAGAAGTTATAGACTCATCGCGGGCAGTTTCACCAGATTGGCGTTTAACAAATGGAATTCTTGTTATGGCTTTAAATACAGGTTCAATTTCAAGTTCTTCAGCCAACTCCTTCGCTGTTAATACGGCGCTTTTAAAGCCCGTCTTTCAATACTCTTCCAAGAAAGCGCCGTATTTTTTCAACATTTCTGTGCATTTACCAAGATCTATGTCTATTGATTGGAGAGATTTATGTTACTAATGACTTTAATCTGAAAAAGTATCTCATACCAAACAACCAAACCAAATCTTTTAACTGTTCGGTTCGAGTAAAGGCCTCATGAGAAACTTGAACATCAGTTTTCTCAGTTCCAATAGCCAATAATTAAAGCGTCATGAATGGCACTAATTTGGTAACGGACGGCTTTAACACTGCTTATTCTTGCTTCCCAACGTGTTTCACTGAGTTTTCCCTGAGCGTGTGTAACTAGTTACCTACAAGATATATGAAAAAAATATATCAGAACTTTTCTACATAAAATTTTACTATGAACAACTTTTGTTTGTATACGAAAAACCCATGCACGGGGTGGTTTTTTTTTTTCCGCCCCCTATGGATGGTAACTAATTTTAACTTAGTTAGTCTTATTCCTCGCGAAAATGCCACTAAAGAGCCCATATTCATTAACATACTTTTTCAGCACTCTTTGAGTAAACTTTAAGGAATTAAAGACTCCTAAAGGCAACCTGACCGCTGCCGAGAATGCAACATGTCACAATATTCAACTGGATGAACGGACAGAAATTAACTGTCTGGCGCCCTACCCTAACGCAGCTACTGCTTAAACATTAATAAAAACGGAGGGAGACATTGTCTATACAAACATGAAAGACGATTTAGAAATATACTTAATGCAGTTACTTTTGGGGCGACTAAAAATAATAAATTACAGAAATAGGAGATGAATTAATGAGCTAGGAACGATATGTAAATGGTTAGCAGGATCTCCAAACCACGACGACTTAGTACTAATAACAAATAAAATGAACGAACTAACAGAGAATAATAACAAGGAATTTACGACTACCTAATTCATAAACTTTTAAGACGAAAATCGATTAGCAGTGTTTGGAAGGGAAGTGTAAAGATAATTGCCTGAAAGATTAAAGTACTCCAATTTGGAAAGATAACCTTACCCGATCACGTTTTCTTAGAGAAGAAATTTATTAACCAATATTCATTGACAGTTGTTAGCAAGTTAGTCTTCTACAATTTATGTTATCTCAAAATTGGTACTTAATGATCGATTTCAGGAAGATTTTTTAAAAGACATACTTCAGTGAAACAAATGATTAGCTTAATTAAATTTATGATGTTTTCAAACAGGAACACATACACAAAAGTAGCAAGCCATATAAATAGATTAGTTATTACCGAACTACAAAATATGTTACAAACAATAACACTAACCAAAAAAAGGGATATTGAATCCAGCAATTCTTAACCTGAAACAGATCAAGCCACCAATTACCGAACAAGAACATACAAAACTAACACTAACATACCTAATGGACGCATCAAAATTCAAAATAGTTCATGATAAAGATGCAATAGTGATATAATTCAATATCCAATTATCAAAAAGAATTGTAAATTACATATGTATATTACACAATGGCCATCAGCCAACAAGACGGAAATATTATAATCACAGATACAGATGTAGCATGCCCATACAAAAATGTAAGCTAATTTTCTATACCAACCGACAACAACTGACCGACAAAATGCTTTTGCTTAAACCGCTATCAGATAAGCTTCTTTTTCATGCTTTTGTATTGACTTCATTTTCCTTTAACTTTCATTCTCTCCCCACCAAGGGAATAACGAAAGGATCGGAAATTTATATTTTCTCATATCGTTTGTATTTGTCATGCTAGGCTAGTGCTGCTTGCTAAGAAATCTGCTGAGCCATGTAGCAAACAGTTTGAAGCTCACTGCTTTGGAAAACAATGTTTGAAAAAATCTGTTTACCCTACTTTATATTTACAACCGTAAGAAGATTTCGAGGCTGAAAGTATGGAGGAATTATTACACATTATATTACGTACATGCCAACATATAATAATGGATTATATACTATAATTTTTATCAATTTAATGATTTTGAAATCACCATCATGAAATTATGATGAATTTTATTTCTGACTCTGTAAGGTAACCAGTTTGGTTAAAAATATAATACTGTACGAGTACATATTACATGCAAATATATATTTATGTACACTGGTCCAAATTTCTAAAGTGTAGAATTACTCTGGTGCACCACGACCTTCTAAATGTTTGGCTGCTTAGACTTGCAATAAGCCCTTAAAATAAAAAAAAAAATGCTATTAAGATGTAGCTCAAACAGCTCAAGCAATGTTTTTTGGAAATGGAATGGAATGAACCTCGACAATTTCGTCACAACACACACCATACATTTTTGTGAAAACCTTCCTCCCCAAACGACGATATTTTATTCATAAAGAAAAAGATCTTCCATGGATCATAGACATACACACAGCTGCTTATGTACATACATATTTTTGTTTCGATCCGCATATTCAAGCAAAATACAGAGTAAAGAAAAAGACATATTTTGCTTGTCTCCTTACAAATAAGTTAAAGCTTTAAAAAAAAAAGGTTTTTTTTAAAATGGATTCGGTTCCATACATCACTTTTTGCTCTGTGTTATACATAATTGAAAGGGAAATTGTAAAATGTGAAGCGAAATATTTTAATGTTGAAAACTGTCATTAAGAGAAACATTTTTGTCCAAATTGTAAAATTGTAAAATTGTAAAATAACGAAAAAGGATTAAAATTGAAGAAAATAACAGAAATATTGGAACAATAAAGGATGGTGTAATTTTAGTCTTACGAAATCATACAATTGGTGGACATTTTGTCCAATTGTAGTTTGCACTACATTTCTTACATTACACCAGAAAATCAAATTTTGACAAATTTATAAACAAAAATCTGAGAACAAATCTGATGAAATATTTTTCAATAAAATAAACAATAACATAAAACTTTTAACCGAAGAGTTCCAAGAAACGGGTCTTTCCTCTTAAAGAAAAGGGGGAGTTAAGATAACACATTGTCATCACGATCCATTAGCTAAGATGACACATTATCATCATGATCCATTAAGTTATTTCATACTCTCTCATAAACAAAACATTGAACAGAACATTTTATTTCATTTCATTTATTAATACTATGACATGTTACTAAAAGATTTAATATCGTATATCTATGCATTTTAACAAAATATTTAAGTTTGTAAATTTAAGTCGAAATGGCTTTAGTTTTCAAGAATGTCTTATGGATAAGTTAAATTTGTGATTACAAGTAAAGTAAGATTTTAGGTTGATAGGTGCAAACATTTTACGAATGTCGCTCAGCATCAGATTCGAATAGCTCTCATAAATAAAACATTGTAAACATTTTACGAATGTCTCCGTATGAGATATTCGACACAAATGAGGGTGATGTAATAGTGATGGAATAGAACCAAGATATAGGTATAGAGGTTCGAGTTGACAGTTTAGGGGCAATTTTTATTCCTCCAATTAGTTTTAGAAGTTTGAAATACAGTATTTAAGTTCAAATAGTCTTAATGAAATAAAGATCTTTTAAAAAACACTAAAAGTAAAAAAAACAGTAAAGTAAAATGATTAATTTTTACACGAATTGCTAAATTCACGGTCTATGTGATCTACGCCAGTCTTGATCCCATCACAATTTATGATAAGGGAACCATATAAGGCTATTCCTAAACAAGACATTTTCAATTTCTTTGTTTAAAAACTAATTGGTATCTATTACAGGCATCAAGAGTATGTACCTAAGTACATAACTTTTTTTCAATAGCAGGGTTCTAGATGGCAAAATTCTTACCCAAATATCAAGGTAGATGACATCGTACTGCTAAAGGAACCCAACCTACCGCCTTCGAAATGGATTCTTGGTCTAATCACGAGCATCTACACCGATAAGGACAACAAACATCGAGTCGTCGCTGTTAAAATTCCATTTGGTGATTACGTTTAACCCACTCAGTGACCGTATATGAATAAATGCCTATGAGAGTTCATAGCATTTTTTTACTTTATTTTTTTTTAACTTACAGGGTACGTACATAGGTATGTATGTATATTCTTCCTATGAGAACGGTTTGCTATAACTGTAATATCAAGTACATTCTTTAAGTAAGTTCACTTATTGCAACGCCCACATCAAAAACGTTATATAAAAACTTAATAGGAAAACAAAAAAATATCTATATGCTTGCATTCCTTATGCATATATGTATATATATGTATACTGCAAATGAGAAGTTACCCCTACTGGAAACACTGGGGAAATATAGGAGGAGTTTACGTAGTTAATATGAGGGTAAGAGTGTGTACAGTAGGACACGTTTTCTTTAAATTAGGAAAAATTCCTATGTGAAAATAGAACAGTAAGTATACATACACATTGTACCTATATAATAAAATGAATACACCCATATGCACGCTTATAACTTATAGGAAGCATAATTAATACTTTTCACATTAGATATTGACTTTTAAAAGGAACAAATTATGAAATACGAAGAAAGGAAATGTAAAGTCCGAATAGGATATGTTTTTATGAAGTTGAAGGCCGTTGTTGTTTTCGTAACACTGCACTTCCTCATAATAGGTGTAATAATCTAATTTCGTTTATAGAAACTTTGTTTATTTATATGGATCGGTCAAAGTGTAGCGGCAATGCGTTCTATTATTTATATATTATATTTCTATTGTATGAATGAATACCTATATATGCATGCGAGTGAAAATACATATATTCTTTCTATGAAGACAGTATGTTATAACTGTAATATTATGGATGTATTCTTTAAATAAGTTCACTTGTTGTTACGCCCACGTAAAAAGAAGATATGTTAAAATGGAATGATACAACAAAATATACATATAAACTAAATACATTAGGATGTGCTTTGTGTGTGTATACTCCATTAGAGAAGGGAAGCACTACTGAGATTATTCGAGAAATATACACGGGTTGATTATCTGTATTAGGCAAGAGATATCTACAGTAGGACACGTTTTCTTTATATTAGCATAAAACGAAAAATGTTCAAACAGTACTCGAAGACTGGTTTTTTTTCCCCAAACTGGGGAAATATCTTGAATTTGGGGAACGGTTCCGATTTTCGGAACTCCAGCCATATAGTGTATCTACCCTTGTTTTGGGCAAATTTTTTTTCCTCCTAGTACAAATAAGGGGAAACTATCCTTCTATTGTCTGGCAGCACCGGCTTCAAGTCACAATTTCCTTTTTTTCGTTTGTTGGCACAAGACCATATGTAAAGAATACAATAAAATTAAACCACTTTCTTTAGTTATTTCATACTCTCTCATAAACAAAACTTTAAACAAAATATTTTATTTCATTTCATTTATTAATACTATGACATGTTACTAAAAGATTTAATACCGTATATCTATACATTTTAACAAAATATTTAAGTTTGTAAATTTAAGTCGAAATAGCTTTAGTTTTCAAAAACGTCTTATGTATAAGTTAAATTTGTGATTACAAGTAAAGTAAGATTTTAGGTTGATAGGTGCAAACATTTTACGAATGTCGCTCAGCATCAGATTCGAATAGCTCTCATAAATAAAACATTGTAAACATTTTACGAATGTCTCCGTATGAGATATCCGACACAAATGAGGGTGATTTAATAGTGATGAAATAGAACCAAGATATAGGTATAGAGGTTCGAGTTGACAGTTTAGGGGCAGTTTTTATTCCTCCAATTAGTTTTAGAAGTTTGAAATACAGTATTTAAGTTCAAATAGTCTTAATGAAATAAAGATCTTTTAAAAAACACTAACCTAAAAGTAAAATGATTAATTTTTACACGAATTGCTAAATTCACGGTCTATGTGATCTACGCCAGTCCTGATCCCATCACAATTTATGATAAGGGAACCATATAAGGCTATTCCTAAACAAGACATTTTTAATTTCTTTGTTTAGAAACTAATTGGTATCTATTACAGGCATCAAGAGTATGTACCTAAGTACATAACTTTTTTTCAATAGCAGGGTTCTAGATGGCAAAATTCTTACCCAAATATCAAGGTAGATGACATCGTTCTGCTAAAGGAACCCAACCTACCGCCTTCGAAATGGATTCTTGGTCTAATCACGAGCATCTACCCCGATAAGGACAACAAACATCGAGTCGTCGCTGTTAAAATTCTATTTGGTGATTACGTTTAACCCACTCAGTGACCGTATATGAATAAATGCCTATGAGAGTTCATAGTATTTTTTTATTTATTTTTTTTTTTAACTTACAGGGTACGTACATAGGTATGTATGTATATTCTTCCTATGAGAACGGTTTGCTATAACTGTAATATCAAGTACATTCTTTAAGTAAGTTCACTTATTGCAACGCCCACATCAAAAGCGTTATATAAAAACTTAATCGGAAAACAAAAAAATGTCTATATGCTTGCATTCCTTATGCATGTATGTATATATATATGTATACTGCAAATGAGAAGTTACCCCTACCGGAAACACTGGGGAAATACAGGAGGAGTTTACGTAGTTAATATGAGGGTAAGAGTGTGTACAGTAGGACACGTTTTTTTTAAATTAGAAAAAATTCCTATGTGAAAATAGAACAGTAAGTATACATACACATTGTACCTATATAATAAAATGAATACTCCCATATGCACGCTTATAACTTATAGGAAGAATAATTAATACTTTTCACATTAGATATTGACTTTTAAAAGGAACAAATTATGAAATACGAAGAAAGGAAATGTAAAGTCCGAATAGGATATGTTTTTATGAAGTTGAAGGCCGTTGTTGTTTTCGTAACACTGCACTTCCTCATAATAGGTGTAATAATCTAATTTCGTTTATAGAAACTTTGTTTATTTATATGGATCGGTCAAAGTGTAGCGGCAATGCGTTCTATTATTTATATATTATATTTCTATTGTATGAATGAATACCAAATATATGCATGCGAGTGAAAATACATATATTCTTTCTATGAAGACAGTATGTTATAACTGTAATATTATGGATGTATTCTTTAAATAAGTTCACTTGTTGTTACGCCCACGTAAAAAGAAGATATGTTAAAATGGAATGATACAACAAAATATACATATAAACTAAATACATTAGGATGTGCTTTGTGTGTGTATACTCCATTAGAGAAGGGAAGCACTACTGAGATTATTCGAGAAATATACACGGGTTGATTATCTGTATTAGGCAAGAGATATCTACAGTAGGACACGTTTTCTTTATATTAGCATAAAACGAAAAATGTTCAAACAGTACTCGAAGACTGGTTTTTTTTCCCCAAACTGGGGAAATATCTTGAATTTGGGGAACGCTTCCGATTTTCGGAACTCCAGCCATATAGTGTATTTACCCTTGTTTTGGGCAATTTTTTTTTCCTCCTAGTACAAATAAGGGGAAATTATCCTTCTATCGTCTGGCAGCACCGGTTTCAAGTCACAATTTCCTTTTTTTCGTTTATTGGCACAAGACCATATGTAAAGAATAAAATAAAATGAAACCACTTTCTTTGATTAAAATTCAAAATATTATATTAAAAAATGATTCTGATTTTATTGTTAATAAGGGTTAAAAAATAAAAACAAAATATTTAATTCATAAAAATAGAGAGGCTAACAAAAAAATAACTTTAATAAAATGTACAAAATTATTCGCACAAAACCAAACTGAAACAGAAAATAACAAAATTCAGAGATTGCGGAGCATATCGTAGGGTGTTGTGCCACCGTTAGTTTTAATTACGGCTTGTGTTTGGTACCTACACTATCCACAAGTTTTTTAGTGAAGTCTGGGCTTATAAGCTCCCACTACTGCTTGAGGGCATCTTTAAGAGGAGTTTTGCTGGTGATAGGCCGTATAATATTTTTATCAAGCTGAGCCCAAAGATGTTCGATGGGATTAATGTCGGGTTACTTTGGGGGTGTTTTCAATTGCGAGGGTGTATGAAAAAGTAACCACATTTTAACGTTATGGGCAGTATGTTTTTGGGTCATTGTCCTGTTGGAAGATGTAATCTGACCCTAGACCCCATTTTGTGGTGATATATTTTCACGATGTTCATGTATCCATATTGATCTATCTTATAACCAATGAACTCCATTTGCCCTACCTCACTTCCAGACATACACCTCCACACCATGACGTTACCACTACCGTGTTTCACGGTTGTTTAGAGATTAGCTCGTTTTAGCTCTGTATTTGGTTGTCGCCAAACCGTTTGTTTGACATCATTCCCAAACATATTAAACTTACTCTCGTCGCTGAAAATGACGGACTTCCACAAGTCTAACCTCTTGTTAACATATTGTTTGGCGAAATTAAGTATTTTTTTTTATTGGTTTCAGAACGTGCAATTCTGCCATGAAAACCATGCAATCTTACAGTCTTAGAATTTCGGTTGAGATTGGTTTATTAATTATTTCAGACATATCCGCGGTCAGTAATTTTATAGGTGGCTTCGCGCTTTTTTTTATTTTCTTGACGATATGCCCCTCATTTGCTGGCAACAATATTTTCATTCGCCCCCTACTTGGCTTATTCTCAAAATTACCTTCATTCCTAAACATGTGGGCAATATTCTTAGCCACGGTGTAAGATTTTTTAACAAGATCACCAGTCTCCTGGTATGTCTTTCATTGGCAAACTAGCTTAAGGATGAACTTTCGTTCTTCCAAAGATTTATCTCGAGTTTTTTCTCACTGTTATATTCGAATATATTCTACACTCAATCCTTATGCCTCGATCAAGTCATTTAACAGAATGAGTGCAGCTTACAAAACGTCCCTTGTGCTTGTGCGGATAATTTTGTGTCTGCTTTTTCCATACAAAATTAAAAAAACAGTGGGCACTACCAATAGTTTAGATTTCGTTATCTTTCAGCATGAATACAACTGTTGAACATATATGTAGAACAGATGTACAAAATAAAAAAAATAAATTTTATGTTGAAAACCAAGAAAAACGACGCACGAGCGATACACACTTGTCTGTTGTTTTAACGCAGCGTGAATTTCGTCGTCATTTTCCTCGTCGTCCTGCACCATGTGCGCGAACAATTAAGCGTTTCGTCCAAACTGGGTCCACTAGAGAAGTCGCAAGAAGTGGGACAGCCGAGAACGACAGAGAACAAAACAAAATTTGCGTTTCTGGGGCACGGAGAATCCACATGAATTGCACGAAAAGCCATTGCACACACTCAAAGTGATTGTTTGGTGCGGCATTTGCAGTGAAAAAGTGATTGGCCCTAATTTTTCTGAGGACGCCGACGGCAAAAACCGCAGCTGTAACTGGTGAGCGCTACCGACAGATATTTAACGAGTTTTTTGCGCAAGTTGCTAAATTGGGTCTCTAGCATTGTTGATTCCAGCAGGAAGGAGCAATCGGTCAAACAGCTCGGAAAACGATGCAGATTTTGAATCGCAAATTTCCGGGCCGTGTGATCACCCCGTTTGGCGATTTGAACTGCACGGCCAGATATCCAGGTATGACGGCGCCAGATTTCTTCCTTTGGGGTTTTTTGTCTGTGGAAAATAAATGCCTTACCCCGACATGGCAGTTCTGGCGGGGCGAATATGCATTCCGGCCTTACTCGTGGGAACAAAAAATGAATGACAACCAAAAACAAAACAACAAACACAAAACAGATAACGATAATACCAGTTCGAAAGCTGGCACGCTACCTGTGGGCGAACCGGAACTGGTTGAGCTGCAGCCACCATCGGCTGCTGGCTCGGATGGGAGATCTCTATGGAGATGGAGGAGCGACTACTAGCAGATCCATCCGAGAGTTCCCGGAAATCGAAGATGGGGAAGAAGGTCTCTCCGGGTCAGATGAAACGGCGGTTGTCCCGTAGAGCTACGCAAGTCAAATCGATCCTGAATGCAAAGGAACCCTCTTCCCTTTTTGAAAGGGAACAAAACTCTCTGGCCTGGGCCATTGATATAATAGCACAGGACGCTCTGACGAGGCCTGTGCCTAAACACAGCGTTGCTAAAAACAAAGTCAGCCGTAAGGTCGATGCCCCTAAGGCAAACCTCAACGGGAAGGGAGTAGCCAACACGACTAAAACCACTAGCAAGACCGCTGCCGCTAAGGCAGGTCCTGCTGGTGATCAGCCAGAAGCATCGAGGGCCGATGAGCGTTGCCAAGACTAGGAGGGAGGATTTTGTATCAAAGAGGCTTAGGTCTTCGGAGGACACGAAAAATACCCCAAAAGTTCGAAGGCTGATACGGGGACGTTCTTTAGGAGGGCGATTCGCAGTTCACTACAGCTAGCTGTTGTGAACTTCCGAAGACCTAGTGACCATTTTTCCAAGAATGCGGTCAAATGATTGAGAAGGCCTTAGCTGAAGCCTTCGCGAAGGCCACGGTTCGCGGTTTTAAACTCTTAAGCTTTCCCAAGGGAAGCTCTATGTTCCTGACTGGGGTGTGGATAAGACAGAGATCCTCGGCTTCCTTAAAGCCCAGAACCCTTCTATTGATATAAATAGCTGGGAGGTCGTTAGGCAGGAATTTGCGAAGAATGGGACCAAGGGGTTCATCATTCTTATGAATGAACCCCCGGCCTCACTTCTGGTAGATAAGCAGTTGAGGCTGTTCTATGGAGCGGGAAAGGTAACGCTAAAACTCCTAAAGCGGACTCAACGAGTGGATAACGATGTGTCGACTGACGCTATGGAAGTTGAGATTGCGATAACCGATGCAGGTAGTGCAAATCATTCTTAATCATAGTGCAGTCGCCTTCCACAACTTGAAGCTGCTCTACGTGGAGGGGCAAACGGGAATTGCACGGTGGCGTCTGCGTACCTTACGATGACGGCATCAACGTCCTTTCAGAAGACTTGAGGTCGCTCATATCAACGTCTCAAAAAGGTAAGAAAAACTTAGCCTTGGGATGTAATGCTAACGCCCACTATACTCTGTGTGGTATCATTGACATCAATGCTACAGGCGAAGTTTTGTTTAACTATATTCTAGAATCCAATCTTATTATATGTATGTAATAGAGACAAGGACCCCACCTTTGTAACGTCTATTAGAAGGGAAGTCTTGGATATCACTTTTGTGGTTGTTGTGGTTGCTCTTTCGAAGTTGTTGACTGGATAGTCTCCAACAAAGCGTCACTATCTGATCATTGCTGGGTATTCTTCAAACTACAACTATCTACTCGTATTATAAGGACTTTTAGAAATCCGCGTACGGGTAACTGGTTAAAGTTCAAGAGAGAACTGGGGAAATAAGTGAATCACCTCACTGAGGGTCTCAATTCTGTAGAAGCAGTTGACAATGCAGTCGATGCAGTGACCGGTTCTCTTATGCAATCCTTTGAGAAATCCTGCCCGGTTAGTAGGCATAGCGGTAAAAAGCATCCACCATAGTGGAGCGATAAAATAGCGGAACTTAATCGCATTTCAAGAGTAGGGTGTAACCTCGCTAAGGAGGGGGTCGACGAGTGGTCGAAAGCTCCTCAAGAAAGGGACCATCCGGAGAAGAGTCTGCAGAGGAACCCCCAAGTCGGAGTTCTGTCTCCGCTAATATGGCTCCTTGTAGTGGATGAGATCTTGGTAATACTGAAGGAAAACGCCTGCAACGCAACGGCCTATGCCGACGATGTGGTTATCCTGCCTCCGGGGAAATTTCCTCTAGTCCTAAGTGAAAGGCTCAATTTCGCACTACAACTAGTGGATAACTGGGTCAGCAGCAAAGGGCTGGGATTGAACCCTTCAAAGACGATAGTAGTTCTTTTCACAAAAAAGAGATCGATCTCTACTTTCAGACCCGCAAATATTGGTTGTATTGAACTATGTATCTCAAGTTCAGCTCGATATCCGGAAGGATACTGGAAGGAAAACATTGCCGAACGCATCAAAGAAGCAAGCGTAGCTTTCTATTCTTGCAAAAATGCAGTAATATGCTTGGGGCTTCAAACCAGCTGTGGTGTACTGGATATACACGGCGGTCGTAAGACCCATTCTCACATATGGTTCCCTAGTATGGTGGATGATACTTGAGAAGCAATACCAGCTTTCAAACTTCACCAAAATCCAGAGGGCAGTGTGCATCGGAGTCATGGGATCAATGAGAACAACACCTAAAGCGGCAATGGAAACCATGCTTAGTTTCATTCCGCTTTATATACACTGTAGCAGTCTGACGGCCGATGGTGGTCATCGAGCTTTTACGGCCATGCCTCCCTTTTGTCCTGATGGGGGACTGTCACTGGATTGACGGAAACAGATGTTAGCATTTGAAAGAAGATTCATTACAAGAATTCCTGAGAGAATATACTGGAAAAACCGAAGAACCATGAAGAAAAAGAGTTGGCGTTCTATGCCGACGCTTCTAAGATGGACGTTGGCACATGAGCTGGATTTTATTATGAAGCCCTAGGAATAAACCACTCCTTTAAAATAAGCAACGTCTGCACCGTCTTGCCAATCATTAAAGTTGTTGCCTCGATAAGCGGTTAATCGATCCATTTGCACGACCTTCACTTTAGATCGCAGCGACTTCTGAATTTTAATGGTCACATCAGTAATAATATGCATGACTCGATATGGCGCATCCCAGTCCGATTGGTGTTTCGGACACACTCAAATCCTTCTTCTTGGATTGTGACACCTAACAAAACTTCCAGCCTGAAATTTTGGAGAATTAGTGATTAGATCATACCTGCTTTTCATTTTCTGTGCGGAGTGATAAATTTGCCCTCTTGTTCGGTCCTGAATTTCTTGAAGTTGGTTTTGCATTTGTTGGGCGAACTCACAATACGACTTGGGATTCGAATGCAGCGGAAGACCACATAATAAATCCTGAGGAAGACGCATATCTCTTCCGTAGAGCATGGCAAATGGAGTTTCCTTTGTTGACTTTTGTTGCGAAGAGCGGTAACTCATCCCAGTCGTCCTGTTTGCCATTTACGAACTTGGTAAGATAGTGCAGTACAGTCCGGTTCATACGCTCCACAAAGCCCTCGGACTGCGGGTGAAGTGGGGTGGTGCGGGTTTTTCGTATCCCCATAATTTCCATTACTTTCTGAAACACACTGGACTCGAAATTGCGGCCTTGGTCTGGCTTGGAGTATATCCACACCAAGAATGCCCTGGCATCCAGAAGGAAGAGAAATTTCGTTGACCACCAGCAATTTCACACGAGGATTATATTGATCAAGACGAATTGTTGTAGGCCAGATGTGTGTAGTTTGCAATGTGCTTCCAGAAAGTGTTTGCAGTCTTACGTTTCCAGAATGGAGGCGAGCACTGGAAGGAACGAAGGATTGACTTATCAGTGCCACCGAAGGTCCGGTATCGACTAATAACTGGCCGAGAATTATTGGGACCGTAAACCCCCGGTGAAACTCCTCCGAGTGGACATTATAAATTTGGGGTCCATTTAACGATGTCAGTGTTGACCCCCCACCACTAACTTCTGGTCGTTTTCCGAATTACCTAATGTTACCGCTTCAATATCTCTTCTTCGATGCGGTTGGTTATTGGTGCGTTTATTTGATACTACTTCTTCACTGCTGACCTCAATAGAACGAGTTTGGTGGACCGACTGAACAGTAGCGAGACGAGCGGCTTCTATGGTTGTGGCTGCGCTTACGGCCTCAGCAAAGGTCTTTGGATCTGCTAGCCTCACGTACTCTTGAATAGAGCGATCGTAGATGTCATCCACAAACTGCATTATGGCGATTTGTTCCTGAGCATCTGATGGACAGTCCCCAAATACGATTCGTGGAAGCCTGCGTATATCGCTGGCGAAGGCACCTAAATCTTCGTTCGATCGTTGCCGCCTGGAACGGTTTTTCTTGTGACACAAACCTTAGTTGTAAAGCTACAGCCAATTTATCATAATCGGCACGGTCGGCTGGGTACAAATTAAAGAGCACTGATACGCTCTCTCCTCGTAGTAAGGCTGCCAGAGTCTGTGCTTTTTGCCGAGACGTCCATCCATTTGCTTCAGCTACGATGTTGAACTGAACCTTATAGTTGTACCAACGTGTTGTACTGCTGTTAAATAGTGGAGGAACAAAATTCACACGTGTTTCGAGATGAACTCCGAAGGTGAGTTTCTTCCGGATGGGGCGCGCTAGCTTCCTCCTTGTCGTCAACAGGTTCAATACCTCCTATAACAGTGTCGTTTGGAGCGCTTTTATTAGGTGTGGAACACTCGTTCGGAGCTCCTCTCCTTGTCGTTGTTATTCTTTGGAAAGTTGTGAAATAGCAACACTTTGTTGTTCCAGATTTCCACAAAGGTTAAATTTTGCGAGCATTTTTTCGAAACTTTCTGCGAAATTTTCAGCCATATCGAAATGAACATCCCACTTCTGATACCAATGTTGCACAAATGCTGATTTTGGGCAGTTCAGTGAAAGGATGGCAAAAAATTTCGCAGATTAAAAAAAATACAAGCAAGAAAATAACACGATGCAAGTTTTACAACTCTTTTATTTCTCCTTTGTCAAAAACAACAACAACTTCTCCCTCCAGGACAATTGAAAACTCCTCTTCTGTCCATCGGCTCGGATGGGTTAATGAGATGGCTGGTGGGCGGTCGTAACGTAGCGTAGCGTAACAATATAAATAATTTTGGAAGTGCTGTTTTAATTTTATAATTTCTAAATTTAAAATTGCGAAATATGTGACGTCACACCAGGGAACGTTTGGTCATACAAATGTGACCACCCCTTTCAAGCCGAAGTCACAGCCATCATATAGGCTGCTGAAATTATACGCGAGAGTAACATCGTTATTATACACGAGAGTAACAACGATCACAGTCTATATAGACAGCCAGGCAGTCGTTAAGGCTCTGCACTGTAATTAGGTCGAGTCTTGTCAGGACCTGTAAATCACTTTTAAACGAAATATCAAGAGCGAAAGGACTGACGAGCTTGCAAGGAAAAGGTCGGCACTGCACTTATCGCGAGCCCTCCCTTTTGTAGTAACCCCAATCAGTTCCTTACGGAAGGCAATAGAAGATTAAGCAACCGGTCGAGCAAACGGACGCTGGTTTCATCTAGAAACATGTGCAACGGCCAGGGCGCTATGGCCGGCCTTCAGTAAGAAGAGATCAACTTCTCTGGTGAAACTTAGACGTTATAACGCACGGGTCGTTTCTGGCATAACTACTGATCATTGTGCCATTGGCGTCCACGCGAAGCGACTCGGTGAAGAAAGAAGAAAGGACAAAGAAGAAATTGAATATATTCGGCACCTGCTGGGTGACTGTCCTACCCTAGTCGCCAAAGGAATGAGGACTCTTGCTAGTTACTTCTTCTCGGAGCTGGAGGACTTAGGCAATGTAGAGCTGACGGACCTCCTGAGATTCATATCACTATCTGGGTGGTTCTAACAGCGAACTATCTTTACTAGAGATGGGGAAAAACTCACTACCTGTGAAAATTCACATATTCAGCCTGTGAATGAATTAAAAATAAACTGTGAATGTTTAAAACGTGAATAAGGAATTATTTTTCACATCAAATGTTTGTATTCGCGACTGTTTAGTACTTTGTGACACAAGTGCCAAATAAACGCATAGCACATTATTTGCAACACCTTCATTTTGATAACTGTCCATTTCCCAATTCTCTATTTTAAATAACATTCCTGCTACAATCTCTTTGAATTACTCCGAATATAACGTTAGATTTTCCATAGTTTATTTTTACATTCATATTCTTTATTGCTCAATGTACCTTTGTAAATTAGTTTCGTTCTTTTTCGATTTAAAAATTCACCGAGTGTGGACGCATTGGTAAACTTTTATACACAAGACATTTATACACAATACATTTATACACAACACATTTATACTGCACAAATTAATTTAATAAAAGTGCACCTATTGAAATTATTCCTTACACAATCATTACACATTTACCCAAACTTAAAACTAATTTTCGATACACTTTTACACAAAACACATTCGTTCCAACACAGCAACAAAAGATACAGAGCTGGCTTTGCTCAGTGCAGAGCGACGAACGAAGAAAGAAAATGTACACACCAAACCGTACAGAGCTGCCATTGCTCAGAGAAGAGCGACGAGCGAAGAACGAACATGTACACATCAAACCGTTCAAAGCTGCTATTGCTCAGTGAAGAGCGACGAGCGAAGAACGAACATGTACACATCAAACCGTTCAGAGCTGCTATTGCTCAGTGAAGAGCGACGAGCGAAGAACGAACATATACACATCAGACCGTTGAACGATGAACGAAAATATGTATACCTAATGTGCATAAGCGAGGAATTTGTTTTTACTTCTTATCTATGTACGAGTATACTGAAGTGTCAGGCAGCAAAAGATAGAACAAAGCAAAACGTGGTGAAAGAAATGCCTTGGGCGCACAAACAACATGCAGGTATATGATATATGTATTATTCGCTGGGTTATACCACAGATAAGAGAAATATGTATTTCTCTTGTATGTTGGTTATATTCAAAGCACAAATTTAAAGATTTGTTTGTTTGGTGTGCGCGTACATAAAAAAAAAAATACTTCAAAGATGCCGCCAATAATAAAGCGAAAAAAGATTAATTTTATTTGGAATTTTTTACTGAATTAGATGGGAGTTTCACGAAATGTAATTTGTGCCAGGCATATGCAAATCAAGCATCCTTTGGTGACATTCGTTTCTGCGGTAAGTTTATTTTTTGAATTATTCAGTCGAAATATTTTTAACGGTATTAGTACTAATAGGGAGAGTATATGCACACATCCACACATGTACATATATTTACGAATTACCTACGAGTACATTTTACAATTTGACTTCATGCAATGATATAATAATTTCTTGATAGATGACAGAAAAAGATGTAAATGGTACTTTATTAGTAAGTGAAGAATTTTTTATTCGTAAAAAAAATTACTCCCATATATTCGCATTCACGGGTTGTATTCACAGTGAATAAGAAATCACATTCACAGTTATAGCTATGAATATAAATTCACGACTTAGCCCAACTCTAATCTTTACAGCTTTTTCAGTGTTAAGTAATTTGGGCACAACGCACCCGAACCGAGTGACTCTTTTTGTCACAAGGCACCCATCTACCTAACCCAACTTAACCTTTGGGCTTTTTGTTATCTCGCGTTTACCACAACAAACCACAAACCTTGCAAGTCTTGAAAGCCAACATTGAAGACGAAATCACTAATTTGGAGCCAGATATTTTGCGAGTAACAATTCAAAATGCCGTAAAACGAGCACAAAAGTGCATCTCCTCAAGAGGTGGTCATTTACCCTATGCCATTTTTCAACTTAATGTCATCAACCTTCAAATAAACTTTTCGTGAAAACAGTGCCCATTTTCTTTCATTTCTAACAAAATGGCTGCCAATTCATATTATGACATTACTTTTGCCCCACCTTGTTTTAAAAAAAAAGTAATCCTGTCTCAACCACTTGTCGCAGAAGTTTGGAGACAAATTGCAAATTTCAAGAAAATTAAGTGAAAAAAAAGTATATTGATTAGAATTTTCCTAGAAATTGGTAATGATTATCTAATTTAATTTTAGTTTTAATTTATTATCAACAAAGCACAAAAATTTCTTAGATAGAATTACAATGAGTTTAAAAAGAACAATTGAAACAGCAAATTTAACAATAAAACAACAAAACAGGTAGAAAATAAAAAATTAAATAAAATGAATATAAAAATGAAGATAAAAATGATGACCGGGTAAGAGCATTCATAACGTTTCTTTTTATAATCTCGACCGAAGAATTAAAGTCGAAGAAATGAGCATTACCATTATACAACTTCATAAGCCCATTTATCGATGAAGAATGGCCGTAATTAGTTCGCGAGTGAGTTATATTAAAAAATCGTTGATTTCTTAGGCCAGCAGCTGGAATATTTATATTTAAAAGTCTTAAGATCTCAGGGGAAGCAATCTCACCAATAAGTAGCTTATGAAGAAAAATTGTTCTAGCCACCACTCTTCTAATTTCAAGCGGTTCTAACCTAATCAGCTTAAGTCTCGATTGGTAGGAGGGTAACGTGTCAGGGTCAACCCTGGGAAGTCCTCTGAGGGCAAATCTCAAAAATCTTTTTTGGATGGCTTCAATTTTTAAGATACATATGTACATTATAATACGGATACTAAATAATTGACGCATATTCCACAATGGACCTAACAAATGATACATATAGCATTTTAATAACGTACGGGTTGATAAATTCGCCAGCGTAGCGTCTTATCTTTCCCCAAGCTCTATTAGCCTTATTTGTGATAAATTCAATATGATTTGTGTAGGAAAGTTTAGAATCCATTAAAACGCCCAAATCGTTCACGTCAAGGAAACCATCGTACAAAAAATACAGCGCGACCGGCTCAGCTGGTATTGCCACGTTCAAAGAAGAGATCATTTGAACCCTGTTAGAAAGACAATATCAATGCACGTTCCAAAGACATCGCGGTGTAGGAAAGGCAGGCCTATAAACGCCTGGATAAGACAAATGCGACGACATCATTAGCATTTCATTAGCATCAGTAACCGAGTGATCCAAAATCGGCAGGTCTGCGAACCCGACAGGCGGATCAGTAGAAATGCGGTGAAGTGGAAGGGGTAATGATTCCTTATTTCCGGATCATAACCTCGCTGAAAAAGGAAGAAGAAGCATTCTAGAGTAAGCCTAAGTTACATTATTATCGATCAGCGAATGCAAAACTGTGATTTAAGAAATTCGATGGCAATTGTTTTAAGTGTGGGAAGCGTGGTCATCGAGCATCACTTTGCAGAAATAAAAATGTTCCAAACATGAATTTAGCAAGAACAGCGCACCAGTCGAAGAACACAATTCTTATCACTAGTGTGTAATCATGGCGTTGGTAATCATAGCGAGAAAGTAGAAGCAAGTAAATGGTGCTTAGATAGTGGTGCAACAGCCGACATGTGCAATGATAAAAACTGGTTTGTAAGTATGAATGCAAGTGTACGAATTAAAACACCCGGTCAAAATGCTATAAATGGGTATGGTGTTGGTTCGGTCAATGTTGTGACTGCTGATGGTAAAAATCGGACACTTGACAACGTGGTTTATGCTCCAAGTAGTGATGGGCATAATCGAATGATTTGAAGAATCGAGACATAAGTATTCGAATGATTTGAAGAATCGAATGATCATTCGAGATACGAGTAAATGAAAAAAATTACAATGTTGTGTTAATATCGGTATGCACAAATACAAAAGCCATACGCTACGAAATACAAGAAATCATTCGAATGATTTTGAATAACACACGGTTTTCCACCAAAGAAAATTATAACAGAAAAACCAACTCAACATTCTTAAATTTGTAACTCAAACTGTAAAAACGAAACGCATTAAACCATTGTGAAAGAAAATAAATATGCTGGCATATGGCATGTAAATAATATTAAATGGATCGCAACCAAATACCTATAAAATTAATAGACTTCTGACTATAATGCTTTTGTCCACAGTAATTGTCTTCTCGTTATCTTGTTTCGAAACACAAAAATACCTACAGAACGAAAGCAAAGAGAAAATGTCTCGAATGATCATTCGAGACATGAGTGCTATTTGCATATGAGAGCATCCCCAAGTGGTTGAATATGCAAACGAAATTCTCTATTCCAGTCGTATCCACTCATATAAGATGTGTAACTGAGTAAAATAGTACTCGATTCATTTTAAAGGCGGGTAGAACTAGAACAGAAGCAAAGCAGAATCGAGTACATATGTATGCAAGAGAAAACCGGTTGTTGGTTCTATTTCTCTTTGCTACTAGCTAGCTACTACCCGCCTTTAAAACGAATCGAGTACTATTTTACTCGGATACATAACGGGTGGGCCATCTAGTGGTTTCTTTTTAAAGCATAGGTTATTTTGACACTGACAGCTGTTTCCTGCTCGAAATCTTGACAGAAAGTCAGTATCATACCTCCGCGGAGCGAAATGAGCCGATTTACGCTTGAACAACATTGGGAAATATTGAAAACTTATTTCGAAAGTGAGTGCTGTGTAGCCCAAACAGTGTGTTTTTTGAAAAGAAGTTTTTGCCGAAATGAAGCACCCACAGCGCCTGCTGTACGCAAGTTTGTGCAAAAAGTTCGTGAGACTGGTATGCTAGTGGACAACACTCATGGTCCCAATGAAGCCAATGCATCCACAGAGAGTGACAGTTTGGTGCGGATTGTGGAGTGGTGGCATCATTGGACCAATTTTCTTCGCAAATGAGGCTGGGAACAACGTTTCGGTCAACGGTGGGCGTTATAGAGCCATGTTAACGACTTTTTTTTAACTGAAATTGAAGACATGGATTTGGACGACCTCTGGTTCATGCAGGATGGCGCGTCATGCCACAGCCCATGCCACAATCGATCTTTTGCGCACCAAATTCCCAAATCGTGTTATCAGCCGTCTTGGCGACAATTGGCCGCCTAGGAGCTGCGATTTGATCCCTTTGGACTTTTTTTTTTGTGGGGAACCGTGAAGGACCGATGTTATGCCAACAATCCGGAAACGATTCAAGCACTTAAGGTCAATATCATACAAGCAATCCGTGAGCTACAGCCCAAAACCATCAACAAGGTCTTGGAAAATTGGAGTGATAGAATGCGCTACTGCGAAGCCAGCCGAGGCAGCCGCTTGAACGACGGTGTGTTCCATAATTAATGGGAATGTTTTGTCTTACTAATAAACCCATAATACATGGAAAAAAATTTCATTTTATTCATTTTATTGCATTTTTAAAAAGAAACTTGTAGTTGGCCCACCCTGTACATATCTCATATGAGTGGATATGACTGGAATAGAGAATTTTGTTTGTGTATTCAACCACTCTGGGATGTTCTCATATGCAAATAGCACTCATATCTCGAATGATCATTCGAGACATTTTCTCTTTGCTTTCATTCTGTGTTCTCGCTGCTTCGTACGAAGTAGGTATAGGAAATAATTCGAATGATTTTAGACGATCTTCTCATATGCATATAGCACTCATATCTCGAATGATCATTCGAGACATTTGCTTTCGTTCTTGGTTCTCGCTGTAGGTAGGTATAGTAAATTATTCGAATGATTTCAGACGATGTCTCGAGATATCTCGAGATATTTGAAGAATCGATTATAATCGATTATATCATTCGAATGCGCCCATCACTAGCTCCAAGGTTAAGACAAAATTTGATTTCTGTACCCAGAGTGACTGAGCGCGGCCATACAATAGAATTCGACAGCAAATGCGCAAAAGTTGTCAGGAGTGATAGTATGATGATTTTCAAAGCTGAAACAAGTGGAAAATTATATATTGTGAAGATAATGGAGCAGAAAAATCAACAAGCAGCGGCGGTGGCAGAGGCAGCGAATGAAGTTTCGGCGCAGTGGCATCAGCGAATGGGGCATTTGAACCAGAACGATATGGCAAAGATGAAGTCGATGGTAACGGGTATGAATTTTGATAATTATAAAATGAAAGTAGATTGTGTCACACGTGAAAAAGCAAAAGTTAAGAAATTGGCTTTTCAGAATAGTGGGAGCAGAGACAAAACTGTGCTTGGCTTGATACATTTGGACATATGCGGGCCTTTTACTACACAATTACTTGGAGGAGCGAAGTATTTCATCACATTCATAGATGATCACACAAGATATATGCACGTATATTATCTAAAACATAAATCCGAAGCTTTATCTTCTTTTAAGTGATTGAATGAGGTAGAAAATGAAATTGGTAAGCGTGTAAAGTGTCTTAGAACAGATAATGCGAAGAATATTTGCCCAAGGATTACCAACAGTTCCTAGAGAGCTCTGGTATAAGCAGACAGTTGGCAGTGGAATACACCCCGCAACAGAACGTCGCAGAACGAGCTAATCGCACGCTCATTGAAATGGCAAGGTGTATGCTCATCCAAGGAAATCTTCCACAAGGTCTGCGGCCCGAAGTAATTTATACGCCAGTGCATATTAGGAATCGATGTCAACGAAGTCACCTGTAAACCAGACTCCATTCGAAGCATGGCATGGTAGAAATCCTAACGTTAGCTATATGAAGATTTTCGATTCAAAGGTAATTGCTCAGGCAAAAATAAGTTTGAGGCCAGAGGCAAAGAATTCGTTCTTCTTCTTCCTTTTTATCAGCGACGTTATGATCCGAAAACAAGGGATCACAGCCCTCCCACTTCACTGCATTTCTACTGATCCGCCTGTGGGGTTCGCCTAGGCAAAGAATTCGTTATTGTTGGGTATTGCGAGGAATCCAAAGCATACCATTTATGGGATCGCCAGACAAATAACATCATCAAGAGCAGAGACGTGAAATTTTTCGAAAAAGCATGGGTCGATAATTTCAATGAAGATGGTCATATTATCGTTGGTATTGGACTGGAGAATGATAGTAAGATTGAGGACAAAAATGGAGTAGAAACTGACAATGTGCAAAATGGTAAGCTATTACTTGATGATGAAGAACTAGACGAATGTGAAAAAGGTGTTGTGAAAAAGGAGGCAGATGGGCATTTGAATGATAAGAATTCAGATAGGACTTTGGATGGGACTCCAAGAGGCAAGATGAAGAGTAAGTGGAGGTCAGCGCAAATTGTAAGAGATGGAATTAAACTAAGAGCAAGGAAACTCGGTGGTGAGGATGTTACAACGTTGGCTGTGGACGAAGATGGAGTAGAGATTGAACCTGATCCAAAAACTGTGGCGGAAGCACTTGAAGGACCGGACAAGGTTGAATGGATGGATGCAATGAAAAGCCAGTATAACTCTCTTATCGGAAATGGAACTTGGGAATTGGTTAGTAGACCTAAAGGGCTTAAGGTTATCTCAAACAAAAATCGCAACAACGATGGATCAGTTAACAAGTTCAAAGCACTACAGCGCTTTAGCTATGCAATAGATTATGATGAAGTTTTCGCACCTGTCGCTCGCTACGAAGCTTTAAGAGCAGTTTTTGCAACATGCATTAAGAACAATCTCCACATTCATCAACTGTACTGAAAAGTTAACATTGAAAAAGCCACCGGGTAATGACCTTCGGACAGCAGGAGTGCAGACTTACGCTCAGGCCGCGGCATCCGAAAAACAAAAAAAAGTTGAAATTTCGACGGACCCTGTCTCTCACGTTTTGTCAGTTACTCTCGAGAAATTAGAGAAAATTATTCTCAATAGGCTGGTTAAACTTGAAAATAATTCACGAAAAATGCGTACTTCATCTTGAATATGAATGAAAAACGAGTGCTAAATATATATACTTGCAATGCAAACGGACTTTTGCAAAAACTTGAGGAAATCTTCATGCGTGAAAAAGATATTTAAAAATAATGATTACCACGCTTGTCAACCTTCGGGAAAAGCGAGAGGCGGATCATCCTTATTTATTAAAGACTGCATCGAACAATCTGAAGACCTAAAGATAGAGCTTGAAACTTTGCAACTGTGCACGATTCGAGTTAAAAATAGTCAGCGTACTCTTAAAATCTCATCTACGAGTATCTACTGTCCACCGCGTTCCGCGCTTGAAAAAGTGATTTTACTGTTGTTAAATGATTCTTGATAAGTGGTCACTGGTGTGGCCCCTTCATAAACTTGTTTGAATCGCTGAAACCTAATTTTATTATTGGCGGCGATTTTAATGCGAAACATACATTCTGGGGCTCAAGATACAGCTCGCAAAAAAGGTAGAATGCTCTATGGGGCAGGTATGGAGTACAGTTGTGATTTCTATTCGACGGGTAAACCGACTTACTGGCCAACTGATACTTTGAAAATACCCGACCCGATCGATTTTTTGGTTTTGAAAGGAAAATCTACCAACCATATAAAAGTTAAAGAGAGCTTTGATCTGTCGTCAGCGAAAAACTAGTCTATAACCTAGAGCCAGCGAGATTAACTGGTCGAACAACTAATTGGGAAGGCTTTAGGAACGAAATTGAAGATAATGTTGAACTGAGCGTTCCCCTTACGACACCCTATGAACTTGAGGTTGAAGTTGATCGCTTCGTTGAGATCGTACAGCTCGCCTCTTGGAATAATACGGCCAATCCAAGAAAAACGCCGGTCGGATATGGTTTACGATATCCTCCGGAAATAAAAGAATTATATATCAAGAATTATATAAAAGAAAAGCGCGTAAATGGCAATAGAGTGGTGCTCCGCAGCATAAGGCACACTTGAATCGTCTGTGCAATTTGTTGAAGAAGACTATTTAGGATTTTAAGATTCGTGCAATAGGCTCTTACCATGAAAGTTTAACAGCGAAAAAAGATTCCAATTATTCACTTTGGAAAGCTGTAAAAGGCACTAAAAGGCACCAAAAGGCCCAAAGTCCCCGCGGCGCCAATCAAATTAAATCAAATTGAATGGGTGAGAGAAGATAAAAAAAAGACGACGACGTCTCTGCGGCACACTTGGAAAAAACCTTTAAACCGTACAATGGTAAAGTGGTTTACGACAACTTAAATAGGGTGGATTTACCATCTGACGAATAAGATTTTGGCACAAAAGATTTTGAAACAGCGAATTTTGATACAGGGGATTAAAGAAAACATACATTTCAAATGGCCCGCTAACCCTTCATAAGAGTCGCGGGGTAGGATGCTCAGGTGGACTCTCCATCCTTCTCGATCCTCCGCCATTGACTCCAACTCATCAGGAGGAATGCCTAGACGGCTCCAGGAGAGATGTCGGACTTGGTCTAACCATCTATTTCTAGGCCTACCGCGGGATCGCCTACCTGATGGCACGGCTACCATGGCACATCTTGGAAGCCGGTCTGTGGGCATACGCACTACGTGACCAAACCATCGAAGCATAGATCGTTCCGTTTGGAGTCTGGTGTTGCGCACTCGATCCCTAAGAGATACTCCAGCAACACCGCGAAGGAACCTCTTTTCGGCAGCTTGTATCCGCGATCTTATTCTTTCGGTCACTACCCAAATTTCATGACCATAGCTGAGAGTTGGAACATACACCGAGTTAAAAACCGATAGCTTAGCTTGGTGGACGCCGTGGCGTAAGTGGTTAGTGTGTCGAATCACTACGCATGAGGTTCCAAGTTCGAATCCCAGAAAATACCAAAAAGTTTTTTCACGGTCCCACCCCTCGCGAGCGTCTGACAAACATCCGAGTGTATTGTTGTCACGAAAAAGCTTCTCAAATCGCCGTGCGGATTCGGCATTAAACTGTAGGGCCCTTCCATTCGTGTGAAAAATATAACGCACACATCATGAGTGGTTGCGAGAAGCTAGGCCCTGGCACTTTAAAGAGCTGTTGCGCCAAATATTTGTTGTTTTTTTTAGCTTGAACACTAAGTTCGGCCTTCCTTATAACAGATTTGACAAGCTCTCTCAAGATTGATCCAGCCTGACCGATTCTGCAGGATAACTCGGCATTGCTCCTCCCATCACTCGTGAATAAGACCCCGAGGTACTTAAACTTCTCCACCTGCTTTAGTGGAACTCCACTAACATGAAGAGTGCACTGAATGGGTTTTTTGGAAACGATCATTACTTCTGACTTGTTCACGTTGATCTTCATTCCAGCATCATCACAAACGGCTACAAACATTTCGAGTGCGCGCTGAAGTTTGGTTTGAGAGGACCCAAGGATGACCAAATCATCCGCAAAGACCAGATCTCCCACTTTGAAACATTCCCCGCCACGGCTGCGCTGTAACACCCAATCCATATATACAATGAAGAGGAGAGGTGACAAAACGCATCCCTGGCGGAGTCCAACGCCCGCAGTGAAAGGTATTGACTTAACACCGTTTATCCGAACACAGCTTCCACAGTTTGTATATAAAGACTGAATAGCCCTTAATAGGGAGCCATCAATCCCATACTCCTGCAGAACACTTCAGAGTTTGCCTCGAAGGACCCTATCATATGCTTTTTCCAAATACACAAAACAAGTGTAGACAGCATACTCCCAGGCCTTCTCAAGAACCATTCTGAGAGTGAATACCTGGTCGGTTGTGCTTCTACCAGGAAGAAAACCGCACTGCTCATCCCCCAAACTGTTCTCAACCACAGCTCTGGAACGCGATTTTAGCACCTTAGCGAAGACTTTTCCAGGGCGACTTAAAAGAGATATACCTCTATAGTTAGCGCAATCTCTTTTGTCCCCTTTTTTAAAAAGAGGAACTATCACCCCCATTTGCCAATCACCAGGTATTTCACCGCATTCCCAGGCCACTTTAATGACACGCGAGAGCCATTGTACTCCCTCTTTACCTAAAGCCTTGAGCATTTCTGGCCGAATTTCATCCACACCAGCAGATTTGCCAACCTTTAGGGCTTTGATCGCCAAAGTTACTTCCTCTTGGACTACTTTCCGCCCAACTCTCAACAATAGGTCTGTCATCTTCGGTGCCCTGTTCGGGATTGAGCAATATGAAATTTTTATCCCTAAAAATGTTCTTCAAATTATGTTAAGCAACTTTTTTACGTACGATCAACAGAAGTTGTAGTAAAAGCCATTTTTTGTCAGACATAAATGGTCAAATAAAATAAAAACCTATGAGCAATGCAGTTAACAGTTAATTGTCGAATGGGAAAAAAAGCGTAATAAAGAATTATCACAGACTTTCAAATATACCGTAATTTTGTTTCAAATGATTTTCAATCGACATTTTGCTCTGTAAGGTAACAGCCGAACCCCACAAAATGTATTTAAAACGTGAATACGCGGAAATAGTGTTTGTATATAGGTTCTGCAATGGAAACGCTTCATTGAAGTACCAACGACGATACCCAAATCGTAGAACACCATGTAGTCGGATGTTCGCTGATGCGTATCAGCGCCTTGTTGATACTGGGTCAGTTGCACTAAATAAAAGGGAACGACATTCAGACGCAGCGGCGGCAGAAGATGAGAGTGGGATTTTGCGTGCTGTGAAGTTCAGCCTTCAGTCAGCGTCCGCAGACTAGCTGTGCAGTTGGAACTTCCTAGAACCAGGATTCACAGAACTCTACAGAGTAATGGATTACACCCTCTCCATTTAACACCGGTACAGGATTTACTACCAGGAGATGCGCAAAGAGTGGAATTTTGCCAATGGGTACTGCGCAAACAAGCAGAAAACGGGCACTTCCTCAATAACATTCTGTGGACTGACTAAGCGCAATTCACAAGAGATGGGGTAACAAACCACCATAATTTGCACCATTGGTCAGACTGCAATCCCCATTTAATACGCACAACATCCTTTCAAAGCTAAGAATTTAATTATTGTGAACAACTTCTTCAAAATGTGTTCTTCTTCTTCTTCTTCCTTTTTATCAGCGAGGCTATGATCCGAAAACAAGGGATCACAACCCTCCCACTTCACCGCATTTCTACTGATCCGCCTGTGGGGTTCTTCAAAATGTGTTGCTTATTTTAAAGGAGGTTTAGCGTAAATGTTTGGGCTGGATTAATAGGAAACACTTTAGTAGACCGGACGTTATTCCAGGAAGAGTTAATTCCCATTACTACCTGGAATTTCTTGGAGAACGATTGCCGGAGCTGCTTGAAGATGTTCCTCTTGTTCAGAGAAGGGCGATGTTCTTTCAACAAGATGGAGCACCTTGTCATAGTAGCAGCGGAATAACTTCGTTCCTTAACCATACTTTTAACGAACAGTGGATTAGTCGATTTGGCCCCAACCCTTGGCCACCCAGATCTCCTGATCTAACACCCATGGATTTCTTCTTCTGGGTGCTATGAAAGAAAAAGTTTATTTTAGAGAAATGTCGAGTCTGGAAGAGTTCCTAGAAAAAATTAGTGCCGTTTCAGAAGAGATGAGAAGAAGTTTGCTGCTCGTTAATCTGCCATCCGAAATGCTTAAACGCGCCCGAAAGTGTATTCAAATGGAAGGAAGGTACTTCGAACAATTGCTATAAACATTCCATAAACTGTTCTGTTTTAAGACTAATTCAGTAGGTACCTACACTTCTTTTTGACCATTTTTGTCAGAAAAAAATGCCTTTTACTACAACTTCTGTTGATCGTACGTAAAAAAGTTGCTTAACATAATTTTAAGGAAATTTTTTCAGGGATAAAAAAAATATTAAGTAAAAATTTTGAGAAAAATGCATTTTAACTAAAAAAATGGAGCAAACATTTTTATTATTTTGAGTTTAAGGAGCCATAACTTTTTTGTAGCTGCACGACTGTACCCAATGTGTTTGAAACTTGTATGCGCTACTAAATTGTCTTTCCAATAGTTAGAAGTTATAGCGTTTAAAGTGGTTACGCCTCCAAATAAGAGGTCACCCACTTTGATGGGTTATAACTTGAAATGTGGTGAGAATAGACACCGTTAATTTTTACAGGTAACATTTGCTTTTAGCGAATTTAAATGGGCTTGAAATTCGGGTTCGCATGTAAAACATTATAACCAGCAAACCGTTTTTACAATACTGAGAAATTTGTAAAATTTTAGTTGTGAGGTTTCTAAAATAATTAAAAATCGTTATCATAATCGTAAACAAGTAACAGAACGCCATTTAGCAAAAATATAAGTGAATTACTGTGTCCCACTGTGTGTTATGTTTTACTTCTTTCACTGGCACTCTTCCCCTATATTCCTACATATCTATGTATCTTATACGACGCCAAACACTCCTTGGCAGCAAAAACGAAGCTAAAAGGGAGGAGCTTATTCCCAATGCTGCTGCAAATTTACTTCCATGAATTTGTGTGTATACAAACACCTCCATTAGTGATAAGCAGTGAAGTCCATGAGTTGCAAAAATTCAAATGTATTGCACAGTAATATATGTGAGGAAGCAAGTTGTACAAATAAATGTACCTATGTTAAACACATGCATACAAATCAATCTATTCATAGAATATATGTATATACCATACATACGCAACTCTTCCTTGTAAAAGGTAGTGTGGAATTCGGCAGTGTTGAATAACTCAAGTAAAAAATACGGGAAAACGGTAGAGCAAATAATGTATACATAACTGTAGGTACACAAAATAAATGGAATACAATGCTTAGGCATGTGTACGTGCATATGAGCGTACAATTTTTTTTAAGAAAAAGAAGAAACGATATTCATTTTCAACCGCGATCATATACCTACATATATGTATTAAACATTTCAAAAACTTTAAACCTTCAATGCAATTAGATACGTTTGTTTGGGCTACTCCCCCTTGGTTGTGTTGATGATTTTTGCTGCTCTAATAAACTTTAAAATACACCTGCTACCTACTTATTATTAAAATGTTTGCTATTAACTAAACTTTCTTGGTAGACAATTATTTTCTTGAGTGGCAGCACTGATTGTGAGATGTATTTTCGAACCAATAAGGTGAATATGCAAATTAAGTTACAAACGCAGTATTTTTATGAATTGAAATACGAGTGTATATATGTACATACATATATACGAGTATGTATGTATATACCTATGCATACGAATGTATGTGCATAATGCATGCAACGTTAATAATCATACTTTTTTACCAATCGGCAGATTTCCTACATATGTAATATCCCATTTACTATTTGTGTATATGTACATACATACATACATACATTATGCAGTTCATAATATCAGACCAAGAACTAATTACGAATTTTGGTTTATGATAGTAGTTCTACACAGACACACAGAAGTAATATTTAAGCGGAACTAAATCTTCGCATCGGACACTGTTTTTGCGTCGCAAGTAATCCACAAGCAGGTACACTAGATACAAGTTTTTAATGAGCCAATGTGTTGAATGGAGTTTATGATACTTACTTACATGTATGTATGTTCATATGCACGTATGTATGTACACTAAAATCGCAAGTAATCCACAAGCAGGTATACTAGATACCAGTTATTGATGACGCAATGAGTTGAATAGAGTTTATGATACATATGTACGTACATGTATGTATGTTCGTGTGCATGGAAGAACACTTAAATGTAGCCATACAAATGTACGTATATGTATGTACGACACTTGGATCAAATAGGTCCATTAAATTACATAGCACTAAATAAGGAATGGGTACGTGGGCGTATAGGATGTCCATGGTTGGTGGTAGAGTACATGTTTTTCAGTTTCATTTTCCTAAATCTATAGGTATTAACGCAAACCAAATATTTTAATATCTACTTTAGAGAGAAGTATGAACATATGTACATATGTGTACTTCAAGAAAAACAATCTAAAATGCATTTATTTGAATAATGTGCCCTTACTGTACTGTTACTAGTGTCTTAACTGTCGGAGGAATTATCGGCACAAAAATTAAGATCTAAAATAACTGTTTAATAATATCTGAATCTATAACACTATATTACATGATATTCATATAAATTAATTGCTAAGTCTACTCTACCATAAACTGGAAAAATAAGAATTTAAACAAAATTGGATTACTCTACTACAACATTATGCAAAAACTTACATAGCAAGGATTGCTTCTAAAATATACAAATATTGGAAAGAAGTACATACATATGTACATACATCATTTTATGACTAGGTACAAAACTAGAGCACGTGAAATGCGTACATTCTTTATGAAAAATAAATATTTTCACTTATTTTATGTTTATATTTTTTCCATTTCTTATTTCGTTACGATTTTATATTTTCGGTTTTTTTTCCGAGGGTAGGTGAAAAATCTTTCATAGACACTATGAGAATAGCAAGCGCGTGCTCATAGTAGTGTCAGATTCTTACTGACTAAAAAAACACCACCCTTCGATATAAATTTGTTAGATATCGCAACTAAGTATAAACTTATGAAGCAATTTTTCTATCACGAAATAAAAACGTTTGGCAGGTTACTTTCCACTGAAGGATCCTGCATGTTCCGCAATCTAGACGCGGTTAATCCTTATCTCGCCAAGTCGAAAGATTTCGTCCTTTGTAGTCGGCGCAATAAATTGCTCTCATCCAAAATTTGTAGGACTGTATTATTGACATGTCCGATTAGTCGGTTTCTATGCATTCTCGCGACGCTTCTAGTTTCAGCTTCGATTGTCGGAATTCCGAGATCCCTGTGGATATCGTCGTTTCTACTATACCACGGAGCTTGGACAATTTCTCTTAGCACTTTATTTTGAAAAGCTTGTAAAATATTTGCATTTGTTTTCTTGGTACGACCCCAAAGTTGTGTACTGTAGGTCCACACCGGCTTTAGCACTTGCTTGTATAAAAGCAGTTTGTTCTCAGTACTGAGCTGGGAATGTTTTCCGAGTAACCAGTACATTTCTCTATATTTGATTTCGAGTTCTTTACGTTTCATTTTCACGTGCGAATTCCATTGCAGCCTTGCATCGAGTGTCATTCCCAGGTATTTGGCCTCGTTTGCAAAAGGTATTCGGCCCGAGTTTAGGAAAATTGGCAAGCCATTAGTTTTCTTGTAAGCGAAATTCACGTGAACAGATTTAGATTCGGTGAGGGCGATCCGCCAGTCCCTCGTCTACTAATTTACATTATTCAGTGCGTTTTGCAGTTTTGCAATCATTTCTTGGATTGTTTTACTTTTTACTTATTTTCTTCTATAACCGGTTGGAGATGCATTCGTAATATCCTCTCGAAAATTTTCGATATGATTGGAAGAAGCGAAATTTGTCTATACGATTTTACCTCATTTGTTGGTTTTCCTGGTTTTAAAACCATTAAGACTTCTGCAACTTTCCATTGGCTCGGCAGGTGTTTTAATCTGAGCGCAGCATTTACAATATGAAGAAGCTTAATCAATGCTTTTCTAGGTAAAACTTTGAGAAATTCTCCGGTAATCAAATCATAACCTGGAGATTTCTTAGATTTTAGATTCTCGATCTCATGTGTGAGTTCCCTTAGCGTTGCACTTATGAGCGTCAAATCGTCAGATGGTAAATCCACCCTATTGCGGCTGTCGTAAACCACTTGACCATCGTACGGTTTAAAGGTTTCTTCCAGGTGGGCCGCAAAGACGTCCGCTTTCTCTTTATCTTCCCTCGCCCATTCATTTTGATTTAATTTCATTGGCGCCGCGGGGACTTTGGGCCGTTTGGTGCCTTTTACAGCTTTCCAAAGTGAACAATTGGAATCTTTTTTCGCTGTTAAACTTTCAAGGTAAGAGCCTATTGCACGATTCTTAAGATCCTTAATAGTCTTCTTCAACAAATTGCACAGACGATTCAAGTGTACTTTATGCTGCGGAGCACGACTCTGTTGCCATTTTTTACGCGCTTTTCTTTTTTCCTTGACCAATTCTTTTATTTCCGGAGGATATCGCAAACCGTATCTGTCCGGCGTTTTCCTTGGATTGGCCGTATTATTCCAAGAGGCGAGCTGTACGATCTCAGCGAAGCGATCAACTTCAACCTCAAGTTCATAGGGTGTTGTAAGGGGAACGCTCAGTTCAACATTATCTTCAATTTCGTTCCTAAAGCCTTCCCAGTTAGTTGTTCGACCAGTTAATCTCGCTGGCTCTAAGTTATAGACTAGTTTTTCGCTGACGACAGACCAAAGCTCTCTTTAACTTTTATATGGTTGGTAGATTTTCCTTTCAAAACCAAAAAATCGATCGGGTCTGGTATTTTCGAAGTATCAGTTGGCCAGTAAGTCGGTTTACCCGTAGAATAGAAATCACAACTGTACTCCATACCTGCCCCATAGAGCATTCTACCTTTTTTGCGAGCTGTATCTTGAGCCCCAGAATGTATGTTTCGCATTAAAATCGCCGCCAATAATAAAATTAGGTTTCAGCGATTCAAACAAGTTTATGAAGGGGCCACACCAGTGACCACTTATCAAGAATCATTTAACAACAGTAAAATCACTTTTTCAAGCGCGGAACGCGGTGGACAGTAGATACTCGTAGATGAGATTTTAAGAGTACGCTGACTATTTTTAACTCGAATCGTGCACAGTTGCAAAGTTTCAAGCTCTATCTTTAGGTCTTCAGATTGTTCGATGCAGTCTTTAATAAATAAGGATGATCCGCCTCTCGCTTTTCCCGAAGGTTGACAAGCGTGGTAATCATTATTTTTAAATGTGATTAATTTTTTGCGTGGGTTTCAGAAATCAAGCAAATATCAGTATCGTTTTCACGCATGAATATTTCCAATCTTTTCTGAGAATTATTTTCAAGCTTAACCAGCCTATCGAGAATAATTTTATTTATTTTGCTTTGTTCTTCAAATTTCTCGAGAATAACCGACAAAACATGAGAGACAGGGTCCGTCGAAATTTCAACGTTTTTTGGTTTTTCGGATGCCGCGGCGTAAGTCTGCACTCCTGCTGTCCGAGGGCCATTACCTGGAGTGGCTCCCACCTCCATTTTCGGGAGTAAAAGAATACTTTGTAACAGATGTTTGTTTTTTTCTAATTAGTACAAAAACAGATTCAAAACTGACAAATAAAACAGGGTGTTTTAGAGAGTTGTGGACCTTCCTAAGCTTTTGTCCGATTTTTTACCCTTTAACAACATTATAGTATTTTTTATGTTTTTGGATGGGATTTCTAAAAGCGGAATCATCCGATTGTCGAACCATTTTTAACATTGGATTAATAGGTATGTAATTTTTCTAAGATAAACTTGATATTCCGCACTATACTCTGTCCAACATAAATTGGCAGTACACGTCTTATGGGGAAGCTTTTTCAAAATCAGTAGCGTGCCATATTTTTGGACCATACTAAATTGAAAGAAACCCCCCATAAAAAGTGTTTACCTGCCAGTGAATTTCCAATTGCATCTGACATAGATCAAACATGTTTTATTCAGCGCACAACTGAGTGTGCACTGATTGGCTGTGGCCTGCGGCTGCTGCTAGTCAACCCCCATTAAATTGATGTGCATCCAGAGTTACCAGTGTCCGTTTGGTAACTCGTTCAGTTTTTTTTCCTTGGGTTTCTGTTGAGGAGCTTTTGATTTTAGAGATTTGAAAAAAGTTCTTAATGATAAGTGTTATCGTGGAGATCTTGTTTTGTTCTTTTGCATTTCTTTTAATGTGTGGAAAATACTTTAAAATGCAGTTACAAAATTGTAAGCTGTTTTCTTTAAGGAAAAAGTTTATTTGCGTAGGTTTTCGTAGTGAGCAGTCAGTTTTTTAATCTTAAGTGTATTTTTCTAAATTTGGATTGTGATACTAATGTAATTTTTTTTTAGTTTAGTGCGCCTTTCATCGTACTTCTTGGTGGTGTGGAAAAAGATAAATTTGTTCTATTTTTTATAAATAAAACGAATTAAATGAAAATTTCAATCTAAAAAAAAGGATGGTAACCCTACATAATATTCTTTCAGATTTTTGCTAATTTGAAATGCTTACTACGGAAACCCTGTAAGAGCTTTTGTTAGAATAGCACCTTACGCAAAACAAAAGAGTGCGAATGAGAGACAAACATCCCTATCTTCCCTGTACTGCCAATTTATGTTGGACAGGTATAGATACTTTTTCACTTAAGCACACGTTTTTAGAAAAAAACACGCATTACTAACTCTAGTACGCTCCTTCCGTGGAATTGAATTTTTCGAACAAATTTTCAATCAAGAAATGCCATTCCACGTTCCTCTTGGAATTTGTATATGCGGTACGTTGTTGAAACGTGAAACAGTTTACCCCTCCATATTAATTCCACAGACATTTTATTGTTCGTCGCATTCAAATTTTGCATTTTAGTGTAAAAATATAAGAAATATTTTATGTCAAATAGGACAGGGTAAAACCGGCGAAAAAGAGGAGCATGAAATAGAAAAAAAAGAAAATTTATTATAGAAGTAAACTAGGCTTCGCAAATAAGTGCTCTAGTGGCACAATTCCATCTGAAGGTCTTCTCTTCGGAAGAAGTTGAGACTTAAAAATTATATTAATATTTGCTGTAAACAGCCGACAAAGGAACTCGATTTACGCTGCCTAACTGCTACTGAAGCAGAACTCGCCGTTAAACGTTTAAAGAAGCCTGCGATGAGAAAAAAATGTTTAGAAACGCCTCCGAAAGGCGCATGGTGTTAGCAATTAAGAGTGAATGTTGTAGAAAATGTATTTGTATTGTTACATGCTGAATAAAAACATTTTTGGCACGAATACATCTTCCCATCTAAACGGCAGAAATGAGAAGCACAATCCTGGATTTTTGTTACACGTTCGCAACAGGTGATTCGAACCTTACAACTAACGCACTAATCACTGAACCTCGGGGCCCACTACAGTGAAAAGTTTTCCATAGTTTTCTCTGAAACATGTTTAACTTATTATGTAATATAAATTATTCACAGTAGGTACCTACATATATACAATATTTACAACAATATTTGACTAAAGTTAATAATAATAATTGCATTCAATATAATGGGCGACGTGGAGCAGTGGTTAGTATGTCGGACCACTGCACGTGAGGTTCAATGTTGGAATCCCAGAAAAACACCAGAAAGTTTTTCACTGTCCCACCTCTCGCGACCATCTGACAACCATCCGAGTATTGTTGTCACGTAAAAGCTTCTCAAAATAAAAATTTCCGAAAAAACACAAGTGGTTGCGAGAAGCTAGGACTAGGTATGTACTTTAAGAGCTGTTGCCTCATTCAATCCCTTACATTTTTAATAATCTGTTTTTCTCTTTCTATAAAAAAAAAAAAGAAACAAAGTGTGGAATAGCCATCTTAACCTTTAGACTGCCGGGATTTGAAGGGCTTTAATCTTCTTAGAAAATGCCCAAACCATGTCACTATATCTTAAATATAACCTATACAATGTACCGATCACAGGTAAATATATATATTTAGGCTTTTGGCAGCCTACGTATAAGAAAAAATGAGAAATTTTTAGTTTCATTCAAAGGTCTGTTTTCATAGTTTTCTGGGGTCGCGAAAAACGATGGTAATGTTAGTTTTTGAGCACACACCATTTTTGTGGGTATAATGACTATCCTTCAGCCTTACTCAGAGTTGGTGGTCAGGTTCGGACCCTTAGGGTAAAGTTTCTGGACGATCCCTATTGGGTAACCGCAACAAGAAGACTCACTGCCTCCACGGGGCGGCCACCGGGCAACGAATGCTATAGCGAGATAACCGGCCTAGCATTCCTTGCTTGTTCGATCGAATTCTTGTAATCTTTTGCGCCTGCTTGCAATGCACGGCCTGCATTCACGACTGTAAGTATTCGGCTAAAGTGAGCGACGTGAGGAGTAAACCTCTAGAAAAATCTCTAATCCAAGGTGGAACAGCATACGCCGAGGGATGCATGGCTAAGAGAGTGCTTAGTCGCTAGTATGCGGACTCCGAATACCCTGGCGACCTTCGGTTTCAATCCAGCCTTCCCATAGTACATCGGGCTCTGCCATGGGTGATATCCCTTTCCCGATTACTCGTGGGTCCATAATTCCTAATTTAAAAAAAAACTATGAGACAGGTGTATCTCAAATCACACCAGCTTCTGTTACTGCTGACGAGCATACAGTTGCACCTAGTCGCGATGCTATAGAGCTTCCGACGGCCACTTCATCTTCGGCCATAACCACTCAACTTGCTGACGAGCAACCCAAGTCCTCGGATGGTTTGGATGACGGAGCCAAGCGGGCCCAATACTTGCCGTCCACATGTGTCCATCCAGAGGTAGCGGATACCGCCGCCTCTGACTCTGACACATCTACTCTTATGGATACGTGCAGCGTCGCCACAGAGAAATCTGGGTGGTCCTCCATTGGGAGGAGGTTAGACGAGCTGCGAATTCATCCGGATGGTTTCGTTCGGTTCAATTCTGCCGAAAGGAGGCGGTTCAAGTTTGCCATTCGTAGAGGCGATACCAGGGGAGTGCTTATGCCAAAGCCCCTCCTATTGCAAAAGATGCTAAATGAGGTAGATCAGAGGATCATACCCCACCAGCACCCGCCGCCAAGAAAGCCAAGGCAGGACCTACACCTGATGTTCCCACCTTCAGTCAGGTGGCTAGTATTGTCAGGTTAGGCATTGTCCCAGCGGACTTGGAGAACAAGCCCCTATCAACGGAGCAGATGACACTCTTCCAAGAGGCCGTCATCGATGTCTCAATTGAGCTGAGGAATAAAGGCGTATGGCCGAAATTCTCAGGCTCACAGCACAAGGCGGGATGGATGGTTTTCGTCTGCTCAAACAGTGCTACTGCTGGGTGGATGAGCTCGAATTTTGAGACAATAAGAGCCAAAAGTGGATTGGACATCTTATTGGTGGAAGAGGAATCATTCCTTAAAACCCATATCATCGGCGGTTTCTTCCCACAAAGTCTCGAGCTCCCGTCGACTAAAATTCTGGCTTCATTGGAAGCTCAAAACGAAGGCCTAATGGCAACTTCATGGAAGGTCATGCAAAGGGTGAAGGAAGGTGCACTCCTCCATCTTGTGCTGGCCATTGATGACTCTTCCCTGAGGGTACTGAAGGCCCTCAATAACAAAGTGCACTACCGTTTTGGTCAGATCAAACTGATCCCAAAGACCACTGACAAGGGTCAGGAGTCTAGCCACAGTAGTCCAAAGAAGGTGGGCATCAGCAGTGCCTCCGGGCCTGCCCCGAGCACCAGTTCCACTGCCAAAACCGCTGCCACGACTAGTGAGTCGCTAAGTAGCACCAGTGGTCCTAAAGCTAGTACCAGCACTGCGGGAATCCGATCAAAGGATCCAGCCCGCCCCAGCACATTAGTTCCTAGACTTCCCAAGACTGGCAACGTGGCCGGTTCGTCGTTAACGACCAGCGGTGCCCCTGGGCACGTCTCTCGAAGACACGAGGAGTCGATTGCGAACAGACCCCTGGGTCATCAAAACCTAACCGCTTGCCGTAGAGGAAAGGGTCCCAAAAAGGCCCAACTACTCCGACAAGCTCGATCCTCAGTGGAGGACCGATGAGCACAATCAAGGTGCTACAGGCGAACTTGCATCATGTTAAGGGCGCGTCCGCTACCCTTAGCAAGCGGTTCGCCGAAGAAGATATAACCCTTGGTCTCATTCAGGAACCCTGGGTTATTTGCGGACAGGTTAAAGGTCGCCGGAATAGGGCAAGTAAGTTGATTTCCAAGTGTGGAGAGCCAGCGCCGAGAGCGGCCTGCTTAATTAGCAATAATTTAAACTTTCTCCCTATTCCAGAATTTATAACAAGAGACCTGGTGGCCCTACTACTGGAAATCCCCACTGGAGGAGGTACACAGAACATCGTGTGTGCCTCAGCGTACTTCCCTCACGACAGTGGTGATACTCCGCCGAAAGACGTCCAGAGCCTCGTTGACTACTGTCAGGAGAACAACTTCCACTACATCATTGGATGCGATGCCAACGCACATCATGAGGTCTGGGGTAGTAGCAGCATCAACAGAAGGGGTGAGTGCCTTTTAGAATACTTTGTAAGTAGACAAATAGATATTTTGAACAAAGGCTCTAAACCTACCTTCATAAATGCGATTCGCGAGGAGGTACTTGACCTCACCCTCGCTAGTCCATTTATTTTTAATTTTATTGAAAATTGGCACGTATCAGATGAGGCCTCTCTGTCAGACCATCAGCACAGCACCTGGCCAACTCTCATATGTCTCTAATAGATACGATCCCAAATCTACGGATTGGCATCGCTATCGTGAACTAGTGTTCTCAAAAAAAGATATGCTTCTCACATCTATCGAGTCCATAGAAGACCTGGATGAAGCTGCATACCACCTTAACAATATACTGCTTGATTCCTACCACGACAGCTGTGTCCCAAAGACACATGTTAGCAAACGCAAAGTGCCTTGGTGGAATGACCAACTGGCGGAACTTAGGAAGAAAGTCAGAAAACTCTTCAACTCTGCAAAGCGAACGAAGAGGTGGGATGAATACAGGTTTGCTCTCACAGAATACAATCTAGTATTGAGACGATCTAAGCGAGCTGCTTGGAGGAAATGCTGCGAAAAAATCGCTGACATGCCTACAGCGGCACGAATCCATAAATCACTCGCAAACGATCATGTCAACTGTGTAGGGTTACTGAAAAAAAATGACGGAACCTACACGACGGACCGTATGGATACACTTAGAACCTTACTTCAGGTACATTTCCCAGGCTCGTCTCTTAACACATCTCATGTGTACTCGAACACAGTTAACCACAGGGTTTATGTGGACAGGAGAGTTTATCTGGAAAAATATTCAGTCCAGAGAAAGTTGAATGGGCGGTAGGCACATTCAAACCTTTTAAAGCCCCCGGCGGTGACGGTCTGTTTCCAGCACTCCTCCAAAAGTCAATTGACCTCATCCTGCCGGGGTTGACAGCTTCATTTAGAGCCAGCTACAATTGGGGATACATACCACCCACCTGGAGGCAGGTTAATGTGGTTTTCATCCCCAAGCCGGGCAATAAGCCTACCGAGCTGCCTAAATCATACAGACCTATAAGTTTAACATCATTCGTCCTTAAGACAATGGAGAGACTCATAGATATCCATATTAGAGACCCGTTAGATCTGTCTAACCCTCTGCACTCGAATCAGTACGCATATAGGAAAGGCAAATCTACAGTAGGTGCCCTTCACTATCTCGTCAAAAAGATAGAGGGAACACTCAGTTCAAGCGAGATAGCCTTGTGTGCATTTCTTGATATCGAGGGCGCATTCGATAACATTGGTAACGACTCGATTGCAAGGGCGATCAGTAGCAGAGGTATCGAAGAATCGACCAACCAATGGATCAGGGCCATGCTGGTAAGTCGATTCATTACTTCCTCCTCTGGGGGAGTGTTGGTGTCCATAACTGCAGCCAAAGGCTGTCCTCAAGGAGGAGTTCTTTCTCCCCTGTTATGGTCTATAGTCATTGACAACTTGTTAATAGGTCTTCACAGATCAGGCTACACCACCGTCGGTTATGCTGATGACTTGGCGGTTTTTATCAGAGGTAAACACAGCACGACAATTTCCAACGTCATGCAAAGTGCAATATCTCAAGTTGTAGAATGGTGTAACAAAGAAGGACTATCCATAAATCCTAGTAAAACCGTTCTGGTGCCTTTTACAAGGAAGACACAGGTCAACCTTGAACCTATCACAATCAAAGACACCACACTAGTTTATTCCAGCGAGGTCAAATATCTTGGTGTAATTCTTGACAAACAACTTAATTGGAATTCACATATCAAGTCCGCCACTGAGCGCGCTACTAGAGCACTGTGGGCCAGTAAACGCCTAAACGGCAGAACTTGGGTTCTCTCTCCTAAGATGATACATTGGTTGTACATAATGATGGTTAGACCCATTATCACATACGCGGCCATCGTCTGGTGGCCAAAAACTCTCCAGCAGACAACGGCAAACAAGTTGCAGAAGTTGCAAAGAATTGCTTGTATTGGCATTACAGGTGCGATGTGCACCTGCCCTACGACAGCTCTGGAAGCTATTGTTGGGCTTACACCCTTACCAATCTTCATTAGGAAGATGGCTGCTAGATATGCCATCAGGCTGCAGCTAGATCACTAGTATAAACCAGGTGACCTTGTGGGACATTTAAAGATACTCAACTCAATCCCTAAAAGAGACATGTTTTGCACTTTACCAGATATTATGGTCAGGCAACACTGCTTTGGTAGGCTATTCGAGGTTGAAATATTGGACCGCGAAAACTGGTCCATGGTCCAACACATGGTGCTCCAACACTGGACCCTAGAAGTCTGATCTGGTTCACCGACGCGACGGTTCGAAGATGGGTTCTGGAGTTGGAGCTGGGGTTTTTGGACCCAACACAAAGATTTCGGTACCTATGGGTACGACTGCTACTATGTTTCAGGCTGAAATCCATGCCATTGAGATTTGCGCCAGACACAATCACCGCAAGAGGATCAAAGGCGCTAGAATACATATCTTCTCAGATAGCCAAGCAGCACTTATGGCACTGTCGTCCAACCAAATGGAATCCAGATCCGTGAAATGCTGCTACGATGCATTACAAGACTTTGCCAAATACAACAGGGTAAAACTCGGTTGGGTACCCGGACACCAAGGGATTGTGGGCAATGAATCTGCAGATGAGCTTGCTAGGGCTGGCTCAGAATCTGTGTTCATAGGTCCTGAACCTTATTGTGGCGTCAATTGGGCGACAGCTACAACGCTGATTAACGAATGGGAAACCAAACTTTGTCTAGACCACTGGACTAGTGGGCCAGGTCTAAGACAAACCAAACGATTAATCAAGCCTTACTCCTATAAGGAAATCCTTAACATAGATAGGGAAAGCATTAAGAAGCTTGTGAGCTTTCTTACTGGCCATTGCGGCTTGAGATACCACCTTAACTAGATGAACCTGTGCCAAGAGAAGGACTGTCGGTTCTGTTCAGAGGAGGGTGAAACCTCCGAACACATTCTTTGTGAATGCCCGGCACTACACTGGTTAAGGAAACGTATTCTCCACAAGGAGATACTTACTTCAACCCTCCGATACAATAGATCTCTCAGGTCGCAGTGTCGTTGCCAAAAATGCCAAAAATAAAATACTCAGAGTTCACGATGTGCAGAGATCAAAATTTCTAATATGGCTGGATAATCAGAAGGTTACAAGTTGTGGAGACAAATTGAATAAATGAAGGTTTAGCATTTCTCCTTCGCTTTACAATGATAAATTTGGATTTAGCTGTTACCTTGACCCTGAAGGTAATTTCAAGGTCAACTTCATCTTTTATAGTATAACCTCATGCTTTTGACCCCAAGGTTCGAAATAGCAGAAGAATTTGAATTCAGTACATCAAGAATTGCCCTTGATTGATTCACTTTGAGCTTGAGGCTCTACGATGAGGTGGAATCGCATTTCTTTTATTTAGTTCTTGGATTGCGGAAATCAACGATAATTATTTTTTTAGTATAGACAATTTTCATAACTACATGAGTCTCCTTTGGCAGTACCCAGAGAAAACGGCGGGGACGTAGAGAGACGGTATCGCTCCATTTCACGGAACAAACTCACTTGCGAGAAAGCAGACTTTCCGGCAGTCTAAAGGTTAATACTCAACTCGGTATAAAATATTATCTTTACAATGTTGCATTCCCACGTATTAGTAAAGACTAGCTGACCCCGGTCGAAAACGACGAAAAGTTTAATGGTCAGAAATATAAGATAAGAAAGCAACTTTCTGAATAACCAATAAAAACTCAGTGTAGTTAGAAGATTAAATGCCTATCTCTGTGGATGAATAATTCGCTATTCATAAATTCTCTTCAATCTCACTGTGAAGCAAATTATTACAAATAATATTGCTATAATTTTCAATCAACAGTTTATTTTTTATTATATATCCCCGTGCAGGGACGGGTTAAGAATATCACTGCAGCGCCCCCCAACAAATAGCGCTTGTCGTAAAAGTCGACTAAGGGGACAAATCAGATCTAGGCAATATAACACCCAAGTGAGCTCAGCGACACATACACTACCTAAAAAACTCTCCCACAAGTGTGCGTGCGAGTCAGTGGGTTAACACGACTGGAGATCACAGGTGTCATAGAAGAAAGATCAAACTAACAATAATAAAACAGGAGCATGCACGTGTCAAACAACAAACGCCTTCGCAATAATATTGCAAAACGGTATCAATATGGTAATACATACTTGCTATAATAAAATGAAAGGCATTACCACTACTGCGCATGGTACTGATCCTGGACCGATTAGAAATGTTCGGGTTAGAGCTATACGGATTCCGGGGGCAAACAGTTTGGACGAAATTTGAGGGTCGCGAGTTAGAACGTTGGAAGCATGACCGGTCGAAGTTACGAGCTGGAAAAGACGATGAATAAAAGGCGGGTGGATATCTTGTTTGTCCAAGAGACGAAATGGCAAAACACCGGAAATGGCATTGGAAATCCAGCGACCGTTCGATGACTCTCAAACTAGTCATACAACGAGAGGTGTGGAATATTATCAAAGCACATGCTCCCCAAATTGGGTGCGATCCGAAGTATAAAGATGCATTTTGGGTAGATTGCCACAATCACCTTAAGAACATCCCAAAGGAAGAGTTTCTGTTTGTTCGAGGAGATTTGAGTGGACATGACGGGAAGTCAAACGAAGACTATGAAGACTGCCATGAAGGACTGGGATACGGCACCAGGAATCTTCCTGGTGAACACATCCTAAGCATGTACAAATCACACGGCCTTATCGTGTTAAATACTATGTTCATCAAACAAAGCCGATACCTGATCACTTTCAGCAGTTGTGGAGATGAAACCCAGATTGACTACCATTTGGTAGCCGGTTTCATGAAGCCTCGCGTAAAAGATTGCAAAGTGATCCTGGGAGAGGTGATCGCTCAGCAACACCGTCTCCTGCTAACAGAAATTTTTATGAAGACACCGAAGAAAAGCAAACAAACAAGGGTCCCTGAGAAAATCAATATTTGTATTCTTACAAATACAATGTAATTTGTTTTCACATCCAGAGTTCAGCCTGGCAACTCTGTCAAGTTAAAACAATTGTGTTTGAATCAGTGCTAATATAAAGCAGAAAAAAATATATTACTTTGCGCATAATAAACGCGAAGTAAGTTTCAACCGCTTGCACTCTGTGCAAACCATCGCATCCAACTACACCAGACGAACACCACATTGAAGATAAGAAGGTAAAATGATTTTGCAAATTCTCTTTGTGTGGTGCTAGACCAGATGTCAGAAACTTTGGTACGCTTGCGCTCCAGTGGATATTGTGGAACCAGCGAAACCCAAGCTAAAATCATCGAAAGCTCTTAACGCCTAAACACAGGCACTGCCTGAGCGGTTTATCGCAGACAACAACCACCCGATCTGGCGATTTGCCTAAAAGTATGCTCCTCTAAAATCTCTGTAAGACGAGGGTACGAAGATCGCCCCAGTGGGGTAATTCCACGTAGCCGAATAACAACAACTTAACTATCTCGACTAAAATTACCACAACACCAACTACAACAAATCAACATCGCCAATTATAACTACAAATGCATCAACGCTATACACAACTACCACTGTAACAGCAACCCACACCAGAAGCGTAACCACACCAACAGCAACTTCATCTCTAACTAACATAACAAACGAAATCAATAATTCAAGCGCAAGGCAAATAAAAAGAACTAGGACATCACCTGAAGAAACTAAACAAAATAAAGCTAAAAAATCAAAAGACCAAAATACGTTGAAAAAAGATTGGTCCAACCAACCTGCTGAAAAATCCCAAAACCGATTTGATTTACTATTAGCTGATGACGAAACCGATGAATGTGAAAACTCACCCGCAAAACACGATAAAAAAGAAGAAAAGACGACCACCAATATTTGTCCAAAGCCTTAAATACATACGTCTTAATAAATTCCCTAAACATAGTAACAGCGAAAAACACATACGAGCTAAAAGTTTTAGCGAACGACAAAATCAGAATACAACCAACAGACTCAATTACCCACACAAAAATTATAACAGCACTCCAACTTAAAAACGTAAAGTACTATACATTTAAGCCTAAAGAACAACGAGGTTTCCGAGTCATGTTCCGGAATATGCATCATTCTACAGACCAAAATGAGATTAAAAACGAACTTGCCGAACATGGTCATAACGTAATGAACATCCATAACATATTACAAAGAGGAACAAAAAAAATACTACCGCTTTTTGAACTTGAAAGCAACAAAAATAATAAAGACGTATATAATATAACCCACCTACTACACTGCAAAATATTCTTCGAACCTCCTCATCAAAAAAGAAATATACCTGTTCACGCCAAGTAGTAGATTGGCTTAATATCAGCTTAAGTTATCATAATGAAAATTAAGATGTCGCTATAGAAATTCACCACACCCAAATGTAATCCTCTAAGTTAATTTCTCTTAACTAAACTATGTAACTTCCTCTTTTTTGTATCGACCTCCGACGAGGTAAGACATAAGTAAACAATAAAAGTTAACAGAGTCAATCATACTCCAAGTCTTTTCTCTTTTTGCTCAACTTGTGAGAGCGATTCAATCCACAATCGAAAATTTGGTCCAATCGAGCAGGATAAAACAAAGAAATCACGTTTCTTTAAATCCTAGTTAAAAAATAAATCTCCAATTAAAAGTGTAAGATCCCTATATCTTACATATCTCTTCGCACGATTCCTACATCACGAAGATCTCATCCGAAACCATCAAATTAATCGCAAACTAAATTAAGAATTTATTCGCAACAACGTGCAGTATTACAAATACCTGACCTATCAAACGATATTTCTACGAAAATAAAATATTAAAGTCAAACATCGCCGTCGCCCACTGTATGATCATCGTAGAGTTCATCATTTCATAAAAAACGTGGTGAACTCCTCATATCAGCATCGGTGTTATCTCTATTATTAATCACGGCATCAGAAAAAAGCAGCAAGACGAAGACAACAAAATATCGCCTACACATCATATCAACGAATTTACTGCAAGCAGAAGAAGAAGCTGTAATACCATTTCCCGCCGAAACCAACAGAAAAGAAGACTAGACTAGTGAACCAGTTTCATTATTGTATCAGGTGCGTGCATAGCATTTAAAATCAGTGCATAAGTAGTTTATCAAAAATAACTTAGTTAAAAAAAAAAATAAAAAATAAAAAATAAAAATTATAATAAAAAACATAGATCTAACACCTAAATCAAATATTAATTGCCTAAAATACTAAATGGTATACATGTAGCTTAACGAAAGGTTTCTTTTTCTCGTGAATTAATGCATCATAATTAGCTACGCTATCATACAATTTTTATTGTATGGTACAATCTTTAAAAAAAAAAAAAAGTGCATAAAAAAGAAGTACCTGTTAAGTGAAGGCCCTAAGTAAAAGTACCGTTGTGTAACATAAGCGCTGTTCCTGGGGTGAGTTCCTTTTTCGCATTTTTTACGTCCAATAGATAACTTCCGAGAGAAAAGCTATCATCTGTTTATTTGCTGTAGTATAATTTGCTTAATTTTACATTAAAATGTCTGCTTTGGATGATTTCATTGTTGCTGCTGATCAGCTAGTCATTTTTAAAATCAATTATGAAGAAATCGCGTTAGTTGATCACACAGTAAGTTCATTAGAGACATTTAAAATAGAATTAAACACCCTCTGGTCAGAAGTCAAAAGGTGCTATTTGTTGTGCGTTCAAGTAGGCTCCGAAAGTGAAAAAAATGATAAGGATGAAAATGGCGATCCAAGTAAATCAGACCGTGAGTATAAAGAAGCTGTAAAGAGTAAATATCGGTCGTCTTCCATAGTTTATCTTCGCTGCTTGGCCGAGATTATAGAACATCATAATACACTCAAAATTATAAAAGCCGACGTATCTTCGGTCACCCCTCCTGTCTCCGACTCAAATTATTCTCCGTGCATTAAAGTCCCTCCGTGTGATACGGAAATATTTACGCGAAATTACTTGACATGGCCTTCTTTTCGTGACATGTTCACGGCCGTATATAAGAATCACCCAAAACTGTGCTCCATACAGAAGCTTTTTCACCTTCGTGCTAAAACTAAAGGTGACGCTTATAATATAGTCTCAAAGTTTCCGCTTACGGCCAACAATTTTGATTTAGCTTGGGCGGCTCTTGCTGACCAATATGAGAACAAAAGAATATTGGTCAATAATAATCAACTTAAGGTTTTGTTTAATTTGCCTTCAATATCTTATGAATCTAGTAAGCACATTAAATATCTTCAACGCGAAATTAACGATGCTTTATCAAATCTCAAGGCTCATGGAATATTAATCGAGTCCTGGGACCCAATTTTGGTTTATTTGTGCTCCAACAGATTGCCAGAAACCACTTTATCCTTATGGGAACAATCCATAAAAACCCCTTGCGATATTCCTTCATGGAAAGATTTGGACTCATTTCTCACAAATCGATATCGGGTTTTAGAAACGGTGTCAGACATTAAATATGCTGCAAAATCTCCACATGCTTTATCTTCAAAGACAGGTAAATCTTTAGAGCCCAATAAGGAAAAGCAAAATCGTCATAATGCCTATAATACGAAGGTTAACAATTTCCAATGTAAACTCTGCAAAAACTCACACCCTTTTGCGGTTGTGCCCACACTTTCTCAAAATGACAACTCAAGAAAGATTTTCTACAGTAAACTCCTTAGGGTGCTGCATAAATTGTCTTGCATCCACTCATATAATAATGATTGTCGAAGCGTGCATACTTTCATGCAATGCAAACAACGTCATCATACTCTATTGCACAAAAACTCCATTATTCAGAACAGCGTTTCTTCTCCTCCGAATGAATCTTCTCAACCATCTACTAGCTCTCAACATTTCCAAAACCAATCTATACAGTCCACTGCTAATCCCGTTCAAATCCAAACATTCTTTTCTCGAAATAATAACAGAATCCTGCTAGCAACTGCTCTAGTTGAAGTCCATCACTTGGTACATAAGTTTACTATTAAAGTACTTATTGATCCTGCTTCTGAAGTCACTTTTATAACGAAAAGCGCACAGAGAAGAATACATTTTCCAGTAAAACCTATTCAGGCTTCGATTTCTGGCATGAGCGAAGTGGTGACAGCAACTTCTTCAAAAATGTGTTCCTTCGTCTTAGGTTCCAAAACAGAAAAAACTATAATCGCAGCCAATGCGATTGTTCTAAAACGGCTCACAGGGAATCTTCCTTCATTTGAGATAAATTCTAAAGAAATCCACAATCCCATTGATTTTGATCTTGCCGATCCCTTCTTTTATGCAAGTTCCATGGTTGACCTAGTTATAGGTGCCGACCTATACCCATCAATTTTAAAACAGAGAGTTAAATACAATATATTTGGTTCGTTTTTGGGTCGAAACACCGTTTTTGGTTGGATTCTGTCAGGCCCACTACAGCACAAAGATATCAATAGTTTTACAACAATTTTGTCATATTACAGCGATATTTCCCTTGACCATCAAATAGCGGAATTTTGGAAAGTGGAAGAGATACCTGAAACTAGATTTCTTTCCCTTTCTGAACAATTTTGCGAACAGTATTATTCTGCTACGACAAGAAGAGATGTAAATGGTCGCTATATCGTTCGACTTCCATTTAAACAACCAACCCCAGTAATTGGCCGCTCAAGAGACATTGCACTTAGACAATTCACTCGCATGGAAATCACACTATCGAAAAAGTCCGAATTAAAATTACAATATGATCGGGTGCTTCAAGAGTATATTTCACTTGATCACATGCAAGAAGTTGCAACTTCCGAAATCGTTAAAAATCACCAAATCTGTTCATTCTACCTTCCACACCATGCGGTAGTTAAACCTGATAGCAAAACTACGAAAGTCAGGGTGGTTTTTAATGCTTCCAATCCATCTAGTAATGGCAACAGCTTAAATGACATCTTGCACACTGGCCCTGTATTGCAAACAGATTTGATGACACTTGTTCTGAGGTGGCGGTTCTATCGATTTGTATTCAATGGGGACATCGAAAAGATGTACCGCCAAGTTTTAGTACATCCTGAACATACACCATTTCAGCGAATATTGTTTCGCAAGCCCGATGGTGGTGAGATCCTTGATTTCGAACTCAACACGGTTACGTTTGGTGTCAACTGCGCACCATACCTAGCCCTAAAAACGTTACATAGACTGGCTGATGATGTAAGCGCGACCCTTCCTCTCGCTTCATCTGTTTTGCGAAAGGACTTCTACGTAGATGACGTTTTGTCGGGAGCACATGATCTTGAAACGGCGCTCGAAACTCAAAGACAGTTAATAGAGGCCTTAAGTTCAGCGGGATTTTCGCTAAGAAAATGGACGGCGAACTGCACTGACCTTATCAATAAGTTTCCTCTTTCACATCTTTATGATCAAGACTTACTCAGGTTCGAAGATAAGAGTATTACCAAAACCCTTCGAATCCAATGGAATGCCAAATCAGATTCTTTTCACTTCTTTATAAAGCTCAAGGACGGGGATTTTCAAATAACAAAGCGAGCCGTATTGTCTGTAATAGCTCGATTACGAGCAGCAGGGTGGTTAGCACCAGTTATTATTACTGCAAAAATGATAATGCAGCAAATTTGGAAAGATGGGACGTCTTGGGTTCAATCTCTTGAGCCCCTAACATGTCATCGCTGGAAAACCTTTTTGATAACGTTGACGAGGTTGAATCTCTCCAAGTTCCTCGGTGGATTCAGTTTACACCAGACGCATATTCAATTACGAGCAGCAGGGTGGTTAGCACCAGTTATTATTACTGCAAAAATGATAATGCAGCAAATTTGGAAAGATGGGACGTCTTGGGATCAATCTCTTGAGCCCCTAACATGTCATCACTGGAAAACCTTTTTGATAACGTTGACGAGGTTGAATCTCTCCAAGTTCCTCGGTGGATTCAGTTTACACCAGACGCATATTCAATAGAAATTCATGGGTTTTGCGATGCGTCTGAGAGTGCCTATGCAGCAGCTCTGTACCTTCGTGTACAAAATGGGGCTGATTGTTGGTCGAGCAATCTCTTGTGCGCTAAAAGCAGAGTAGCGCCTGTTAAAACGTTATCTCTCCCAAGACTAGAACTTTGTGGTGCCGTGCTCATTTCTAAACTAATTAAAAAAATTCTCCCACAACTTAGTTGCAACACCTCTAAGCTTTGGCTTTGGACGGACAGCTCTATTGTTTTGTGCTGGTTGGAGAAACCTTCAAGCACATAGGGAACATTTGTTGGAAACAGAGTCTCTCTTATACAAGAAACCACGTCCCATGCCAAGTGGATGCACGTCCGATCTGGTGACAACCCAGCCGATTTAGCTACCCGAGGATTGACGCCTATGGAACTCAGAGGAAATAGCTTATGATGGACAGGCCCAAACTGGCTCACTCAGGCTGAGTCATGCTGGCCTAGACCGCTTTTTACAAGTCCCAATGAAACGATTATAAGGTTCCAAGTTCGAATCCCAGAAAACACCAACAATTTTTTTCATGGTCCCACCTCTCGCGAGCGTCTGACAAACTTCCGAGAGTAATTGTTGTCACGAAAAAGCTTCTCAAATCGCCGTTCGGATTCGGCATTAAACTGTAGGTCCCTTCCATTCGTGTGAAAAATATAACGCACACTACATGAGTGGTTGCGAGAAGCTAGGCCCTGGCACTTTAAAGATCTGTTGCGCCAAATATTTGTATTTGTAATGAAAACGATTTGGAAAGAAGGCCTATTAAGGCAAATCACAAAACAGTGGTCGTGTCAAATATCGAAGATATCATCCAAAGATTTTCCTCCTTTCCAAGGGCATTGCATGTAATGTCCTTTGTTCTTCGCTTCTTTCATCGAGCTCATGCCAGTTTAAGGACCAAATATATTTACAAATCCCATGAGTTAATGCAAGAAGAACAGCTTCGTACGAAAAATTTCCTAATACGACTTCCCCACTGAGTACTCATGTCTGTCAAAGGGCCAACCAATGCCAAATAAAAGTGCTTTGATAAATCTTAACCCTCTGATGGATTCTAATCAAATCCTTCGTGTGAATGGACGATTAACAAATTCAACACTTTCATTCAACGAAAGGTATCCAGTCATCTTACCGTACCAAGCTCATATAACTTCACTTATCGTTCAGTTCATCCACAAGGTGTCGTTACATGGTGAGAACCAACTTCTTATCCGTTTAACACGATGTGAGTATTGGATTCCCAAGATAAAAAACCTGGCCAAGAAATTGATTCGTCTTTGCAAAGTTTGTACCATTCACAGAAAAAGAATTCGAACACAAATTATGGCAGCCTTGCCACTTGAACGGACAATCATTTCATTGCCATTTATCATAACCGGCCTGGATTTTGCAGGCCCCTTCACAATTAAGAGCTTCTCTGGACGAAATTGCCGCTTCTCTAAGGGATATGTGTGTTTGTTTATTTGTTTTGGGACAAAGGCTATTCACTTAGAAGCCACCAGTGATTTAACAAGTCAATCCTTCTTAGGAGCCTTAAGCCGTTTTATCGCACGTCGAGGTATGCCCAAAACTATTTTCTCTGACAACGGAACAAATTTGGTCGGCGCCAGTAAATTGATCGCTAATGATTTCAAAGAGTTTAAATGGTCTCTTTCTTCAATTATCTCAGGGCAATATAACGACCGCAATTTGGAATGGAAGTTCATTCCTCCCGGTGCACCTCATATGGGTGGACTCTGGGAAGCGGGAGTTAAGAGCTTCAAGACACATTTTAGAAAGGTCGCTGCTGACTACAAATTTACATTTGAAGAGTTTTCTACTTTACTTGCCAAAGCTTGCCTCAATTCTCGTCCGATTTCTCCCATTTCTAACAACTCCGAGAACATTCTTCCTCTAACTTCTGGTCACTTTCTTCGTGGTGGGCCTCTTCTGGCTCCACCTGAACCCGACCTAAGTCAATCTTCCTTAAACTGCATAAACAGGTGGAAGAAATTAAAGATACTTCACCAACAATTTTGTCGTCGATGGAAAAATGAGTATCTTTTAGAGCTTCATAAGCGCAACAAATGGAAGCATCCACAGCAAGATATTGAAAGGGATGAGTTGGTAGTAATCAGAGATGAAAATCTCCCTCCAAACGATTGGCGCCTAGGTCGCGTTATAAAGGTATATCCGGGAATTGATAATCGTGTTCGCGTGCCAGATATTCGAACTCAACATGGTATAATCACACGCCCAATCGTCAAGCTATGTGCACTATCTTCTGAGTAGATATAGATACCTTTTTTTTTAAACTGTCAATGTGCTGCTTATGTACACTTTTAAGATTTGCGCTGATTTTAAACTATGCTCGCTTATTCTTAATTTATCTCATATAACATAATCTATTAAATAGTCTAAATCTTAATTTATGAAATTTCAATTAAAGTTGTTACAACTAACCAATACTTTATTAATCCATTTCAATGTACATGTTTCTTATTATTAGTGAATTTATTTATAATAGATGAACTGTGCTAATCGTTTTGCATCATATGTTGCTGCAAGGCGGCCGGCAATGTTCACGCCAAGTAGTAGATTGGCTTAATATCAGCTTAAGTTATCATAACGAAAATTAAGATGTCGCTATAGAAATTCACTACACCCAAATGTAATCCTCTAAGTTAATTTCTCTTAACTAAACTATGTAACTTCCTCTTTTTTGTACCAACCTCCGATGAGGTAAGACATAAGTAAACAATAAAAGTTAACAGAGTCAATCATACTCCAAGTTTTTTCTTTTTTTGCTCAACTTGTGAGAGCGATTCAATCCACAATCGAACAATATCACAATGCTCGAATTGCCTAAAATACGGAAACACCAAGAACTTTTGCATACTAGAGCCAACTTGTGTAAACTGTGCAGGAAAGCACAAGACTGTCGAATGCACACTAAAATCGGAAAGCACCAATATTAAATGCGCTCTGTGCGGCAAATCCACACGGCCAACTACAAAGGCTCTGAAATATATAAATCTCTTAAGGTACAAAGATTCCCTGCCCTACGAAAGAAATAGTAAAACAGCAAGAAACATCAACTGATGCGCTAGCCCAAAACCTTGACCCAATCAGAACTAATCCATTGACATAATTCGCAGACAGCGTAAGGAATAACACAAACCGTGCAGAACAAATCCAACTAACTGAAACCAAGAAAAACGAAATAAAGAACATGATGCAACAGCTTATCACACAGATGGGGTGGCAATGGTGTAGTGGTAACGTCGTCAATTGCCACGCTAATGGTTCATGGTTCAAATCCTGATGTCAGCAAGCTTTTGTGAACACTACTGCGAAGGCATAACACTGGCAGTAGCTTGATCATGTGGCTGGAAAAATTGTTCGCTCTGTTGATGATGGTTTGCCCTTGACATCGGTTATCGGGAAAAAAGTACTGTGAATTAGAAGCAAAGACAATAATAACAAAAATTTCCCCAGTTATCTGGACGCCACCCCCGGAGCATAGCTGAAGCTCATTTTGACATAAGTGTCAGATAAACGCACTTCATCTGTTCGCGACAATAGTTTTAAAGTTTTTACTCACTTTTAAACTCCCACATCTTCCCAAAAAGTTTTAAAATATACTCTAAACCGTGTTTTCCGAAAATACTGCCTTTCTTTATCACAATCCACGATATTTTCTATTGTGTAATAGCTAAACTATTTGTTTGCATACGGAACCCAGTTGTTGTTGGTTTCTCCCTTCGCGCGCAAATCAGCTGCCAAAATGACTGATGTTCCACGTAGACCAGAGACCAGACTGCTGACAAAAATTGGCAAGCCACAAACACCAAACTCGTCTAAGGATGAAAAACTTGGCAAATCCTTTGAGTTACGACTAACCAAACAGTTTGAGGAGTACAACTCTCAATTAAAATCTACTATAATGGAAATCCATAACAACTTGCTGGTAAAACTTGACGCTATAATCGCAGATTTCACCACCCGATTCGAAGATGTAAACAAATCTATATCTGCGCTCACAGTGCGAGTCGAAGTCCTCGAGCAAACGTCAGAATCAGTCCGGTGCTCGCTGCTGGAAAATGAAGTATTATGCTTAAAAGATAAAGTTGATTCAGTTGAACGTGATAAGCTGGCCACTGATATTATCATTCATGGAGTGCCGACGACTAACAACGAGGATCTCCAAAGTGTCTACAACCGACTGTGTACAGCTGTCGAATGTACTCAAGCACCTACACCCAAAGCGATCTTCAGAACCAAACCTAAAGGCAAACTAGGCAGTTCTTTGATAGTAGTCAGATTTCCATCGGTGGCAGACAAAATCACTCTACTAACTTCAGCAAATGCTGCATACAAAAAAAACAAGAAACTTTGTTTACAACAGATCGGGATTCAATCTGACAAACTAATTTCTCTAAACGAAAGCTTAACAACGAATAATCTCGTTCTATTTCGGAAAGCTCACGAGCTAAAACAACAAGATAAGCTGTTTTCTGTCTTCACACGAGGGGGACGGGTGTATGCATGCCAAACTCCTACCGGCAAAGCGTTTTTGGTCGACTGCATCACACGCTTGGATTCTCTTGTCGCTGCGGCTACCAACCATGATGAACATCGTAATGCTACCTAACCAAAGCTTTTTAAATAACTACATATTTATTATGTATATTGTAATTAGTAGGTATCTTTTGTATTTGCGTAACTTGTTATCTGTTAGCTATTTGAGAGTTTACATGTTTCGCGTTCTGAGTTTTCTTGCGCTGGCTGGAGGGACTTTTATTTATAATTTTCCCCAATGGGTGATACCAACAATTCTTCCGTTGGCAGTGGCACGAATGATAATTTGCGTGTATTAATTAACATCCTCTGTACACAGCGCTCAAAGTTTGTCCAAATGCAAAATTGATGAATTTAGAAGCTTGTTTGTCGGTTCCAATGTGGATATAGTATGTGTTACGGAAACGTAGTTTGACCCGAAAATACCTGATTGTGCGTACTCAATGCCAGGATATAGGATTGTTCGCGATGATAAGCAAAATCGAATCGGTGGGGGTGTTGCTATTTACGTACGTATGCCGCTGCCCGTTAAGCTAATTGCAACCTCACCTTGTGATAGTCCGTTCGAGTATTGTTTCATTGAACTAGCATGTGAGAGAAGGAAATATCTACTGGGTGTCGTCTATCGACCAAGAAATTACATTGATCTTTCACAGCTTTATTGCTTTCTTGAAAATAATACAACATCATTTTGGAAAATTATTGTTTGTGGTGATTTGAACTGCAATATTTTAAATCCTGCTATTTCGTTTTCTCTAATTGAAAATATGAAAACACTAAATCTTGACCTTCTTAATTCGACCACTCCGACTCATTCCACTGACTCAAGTAGTACCCTCCTGGACTAATTTCTTGCAAGCGATACTAGGAATGTTTTTTTACAGCCAAGTTTCTGCGCCTGTATTTTCTAAACACGATCTCCTCTTTGCCTGTTTTGATTTCGCCACTTGTATAGAACAATTGAAATACTCATATAGGGACTTCAAAAATGTTCGAGCTGATCTTCTTGAGCGAGACTTACAACGTGTAAACTGGCTACCAATATTTTCGGAACTTTCAATTGACATGCAAGCTGAATACCTGCAAAGCGTGATTACACAGTTGTTTGATTGCCACGTTCCTCTTAGAACTAAGCTTGCAAAATCCAACATCAATCAGTGGTTTACCCCAGAGATTCTTAGACTTAAAAATGAACGAGATGCTGTATACGGGAAATGGAAATATTTAAGGCTCCCTGAATTTTTCTTGTCTTATAAAGCACTAAGAAATCTTGTATGTTCAAAAATAAAGCAAGCCAAGCGTATTTTTAACAGTGAAAATCTCAACTTACGTCAGCAAGGCATTTGTGGTAAAATTGATTCAGGAGTTGATAATGTTGATCCAAACCAGCTAAATTTGTTTGTCCTTACAATGCCAGATTACTCCAATTGGAAAAGGGAATTCATGCGATATAAACTGGACATTTTGGGGGTAAGTGAAGTAAGATGGTTAGTAGCGGGCGAGTACCAGTCCCCAACGCGTAACACTGTACTACTCTATTCTGGAAGACCATCCGGAAGTCCGCGGGAATATGGAGTCGGACTACTGCTAACAACAACAGCACGCAAGGGCCTAATTTCCTGGCACCTCATGGTGATAGGATTTTGACGGCCAGATTCCGGACTAGAGTACGACGCGTCACCATAATACAGTGTTACGCCCCAACGAATAGTTCGTCTGAGAACGAAAAGGAGAGCTTCTACAATCTCTTAAGCGCCGTCTTCAACACAACACCAACTGGAGACATTGTCATAGTGATGTGGGATTTGAATGCCAAGGTAGGCAACGAACCCAAAGGCCTCAAACATGTTATCGGGAAGCATGGACTAGGCAACCGCAATGATAACGGCGAAAGGTTTGTAGCAGGGAAGCAACCTCCAACCAAATTGACTATTTTGCCAATAGCCGCCGCTTTAGAAGTAGTCTCCTGGACGTCTGAAACAGGCGAGGGGCAGATGTGGGGATAGTACGAGATCACCATCTTATGATAGCTACTCTCCAACTACGCACTGCTGCATTTCGAAGATCCCACGACAATACAAGAATGCCCAGGTTCAACACCGATAGACTTAGTGATCCCTCAGTGCGCCAACAATTAAGGGAGCACTTTTCGCAATGTGTGGAAGCAATCAGCAGCTCTCTGCCCGCAACCATCCAAGATCATTGGTGTGCTGTGAAAAATGTTTTTATTATATATTTAGCTGCACGGAAGTGCGACAGCAGGATCACAGAATCACCAATGAGCTGACAGGTGGTCGCAGCTCCAGCCAACACCCAGTGAAAAGCCTAGACGGCTCCTTACTCATTTTGGATGTGGACCAAATCAAGAGATGAAAGAGCATTTCGCTACTGTTTTGAACCGTGTATTCGCTAGCGATATTTTCCCAAATTAGACTGAGATGCCCGAGGTGAGAAGTTCCCGAATACGCATCACGAATACCAGTAAAGATGGGATCACTACCGCAATCAAGGCACTCACAACCAACAAGCCGGTAGGACTTGATGGTATTCCAGCAGAGCTCTTACGAGCAGCGCCAACAACATCAGCTGAGCTTCTGCTTCCACTTATAGAAAGAGCTTGGGAAGCTGAGAGCTTTCCTAACGAGTGGAAAAGGGGAATGATCGTCAAGCTTCCTAGGAAATGAAATTTAATGGAGAGCGGGAAACTGGAGGGGTATCTGCGTGCTGCAGCTATGATAATAGCTAAAATCATCTCGAAGACACACTTGATGCCGAACAAGCAGGTTTCCGCTCTGGATCCTCCTGTGTCGACCACATCAACACCCTATGGATTATCATCGAACAGTGCGTTGAATATCGATCCCCACTCCACCTGCTATTCATCGATTTTGAGAAGGCGTTCAACAACAGGGAGTTTATTTGGTGTGCCTTACGCAGGAGAGGTATTCCCGATAAACTAATTGCTATTATCAAAGCTACATATGAAGGCTCCAAATGTCACGTTCTGCAAAGAGGAAGGTTGTCTGAGGAATTTGAGATCCAAAGTGGGGTAAGACAAGGCTGTACCCTTTCACCAATATTATTCCTGTTGGTGATTAGCGATGTGCTTCGTGCAGCTTTGTCGACGGGAAACGGAGGAATTCGATGGAATCTTACATCTCAACTGAAACATCTTGACTACGCTGACGATGTTCGCTTACTCTCTCACAGAATTATGGAACTCCACCGAATGACGGCAGATGTGAAGAGGGAGGCAGGCGTCGTCGGGCTAAAAATTAATACGGCAGAAATTAAAATTATCAGCCTTGCAACAAACTTATCGGCTAAAATATACATTGCTGGACAACCGGTAGAGAGAGTAGAGGATTTCCAGTATCTTGGGAGTATTGTCTCGAGCGATGGTGGAAACGAACTGGATATAGCAAACAGGATCGCCAAAGCAAAGTTCGCGTTCGGAATGTTGTCCAAAATATGGCGATGCAATGCTATCGGTTTGAATACCAAGATAAGACTGTTCCCCTCCAACGTTGAATCCGTGCTGTTATATGGATGCAGCACATGGAGAGTGACCACTACTATCACCAAAAAGCTGCAAACCTATCTTAAGGATTTTCTGGCCCAATCGTATCTCTAACGAACACCTTTCCGAGAGAACGGGTCAGGAACCAATTGGCACAACCATCCAACGACGGAAGTGGCAGTGGATTGGTCACGCGTTCCGAAAGGGTGACAGTTCCATAGCGAACCATGCTATGCAATGAAATCCTTTAACTCAGGATGGCAGAAGACCTGGCAGTCCGAGGAGAACATGGCGCAGAATAGTCGAGAAGGAAGCACGGCAGTTGTGGAGAACTCAGACACATTGCCAGAAACGGTACACGATGGCGCGAAGGCGTAGTAGAGGCACTAGAACCCAAAAGGGGATACAGGACATAAAAGTAAAGTACTGTTAACTTCAGTGAAGACACTTTCATCAACTTTTAGGAATCCGTCAAAACCATTACCTAAAGCGAATCTTTTTGGAACTTTGCATAGGCTGCCAGTGGTATATCATCCTCAGCATCAAAATCGGGAAGATTATGACTAATTCCGTCTATACATTTGTAGCTGAACACTCGGAACTGCGTGAGCACGGCCGGGTGAACTTAGCACACTTGTGGGAGCGGATGAAGCATTTCTTGTTGACCTGAATGGCCTAAATGCATCTAAGATGTCTAGCAAGAGCCCTCAGAAGGAGGAAGGACGGCGGAAGAATTCTCTCGAGCTAGTTCGACATATTCGAAGCTCAGGTCTATTAGGATTTCCATAGCTTCATCAGGGTTATGGAATAGAGATGGTGGCTGATGAACTCTAAATGGGCCAACGGCAGCGCTCATATCCGGAATACTGATCTCGGTTCTTAAACCGGCCCCGTGTCCAGGCGGCTAAAACTCATGGATCTGGCCCTCTAGTTTAGGGGTTGTGCCGCCGGGGTAACTGCCTTACCACCTAAAAACAAGCTAGTTATGAGAGAGACACCGGCCTCGGATAATAACAAAAATCCCCGTCAATTGGCAAATCAACCCGGAACATGCACCTGGAATGTACAATCTCTGTACACCCCGGGTGCCGCCCAAAAACTTGAATCTGTCCTCACACTCTACAAGGCATATATTACTGCGCTTCAGGAGATACGATAAATAGGATCGGGAATGCAAAAAAGACCCAGCTGCGACATTTATTACGGCTGGGGTGCGGATTCGTCGTGGGAAATCGGCTTCGATCAAGGGTTATCGATTTCAAGCCTATAAATGATCGCCTGGCTGTAATCCGCATTAGAGCTACATTCTATAATATCAGCCTAATATATGCATTCGCCCCTATCGATGACGCAGAAGCCCCTGGCCTCTTGGACGGTGCCTACGGAGCTTGTCCGGAGTATGATGTGCAAATTGTACTCGGAGACTTCAGTGCGAAAATCGGTAAGGAAACCATCTTTGGTGGACTAATCGGCAAACACAGCCTCCACGATAAGACACCAGACAACGGTTTCCGATTAATCGATTTTGCAGCGGCTCGTAATACCAGAACTAGGTTTCCTAGACTAAGAATCCACACAGAAACATGGCTTTCCTTTGATGGTAGAACACGCAACCAAATCGACCACGTCCTAATCGACGCGTCTAGCATCTTGGATGTGCGCACTTTCCGAGAGGCCAACGTCGGCTCTGATCATGTTCTTACTGCAGCTAAATTCAGAGCCAGACTGTCCAACGAGAAGAAGCTGCAAGCCACCCATAAGGAGAAGATTAACGTTGCGCACCTTAGCACGCCAGAAGGAACCAGAGCTCACAAAGAGCACCTGTCCGAGAAACTCTCTGCAGTGCATTCACAAACCACAAACGCAAACAATCAGTGGACCGAATACCCCAACATTAGCAACGAGGTGGCCATGACCACCCTTGACTACCGGCCACCACCAAAAAGGAGCCCTTGGTATGAAGGTGACAGAAGATGCACATAAGAAAGCGCTGCAGCGCAAGACAAGAGCAGCGAGAGAGGAGTACCGCATCAAATGAAGGAAAGAGAAGAAAATTCTGCGTAAAAAGAAAAGGAACCACACAGTCTCCCAGCTCCAGGATATCGAAAAGTCTCGTGAGCGCAACAACACCCGAAAAGTCAAGCAGCTGGCAGCTGGCTGCAAACCAGGAACACATGCTCTTCGTAACAGCGAAGGCAAGCTAGTCACCGAAACACATGGAATTGTTTGATGTGTTTAAGCAACACTTCCAGCAGTTGCTTAACGGGCAGCAAACAGAGAGGGTGATAGGGCAAGAAGAGAACTCGTTTCCAGTCAATGACAAACCAATACCACCACCCAGTATAGAAGAAGTTAGTGCACCCATCAGAAAATTAAAAAAACAACAAAGCCGCTGGCTCTGATGGCCTCCCAGCTGAACTTGAGGTGATATCTTGGTAGGGTGCATGCACCAAGTCATCAGCTAAGTATGGATAGAGGAAAGGATGCCCGACGACTGGAGTATCAGCTCTATGTATATGCCCCAACTTAAAAGAAGGCGATCCTATGTCTTGTAAGAACTATCGAGGCATATCCCTGCTAAATGTCGTATTTCACGTATTATGTGAACGTCTAAAACCTTTCTGCAACACACTAATCGGTACGTACCAGTGTGGCTTCCGGCCCGGAAGATCGACAATAGACAAAATTTACACACTAAAGCAAATCCTGGAAAAGACCAACGAATATCAAGTCGAAACCTACCACCTTTTCATCGACTTTAAAGCCGCTTACGAAGCAATCATCGTCTTGAACTCTACCAAGCGATGGCCCAATTCGGGATGCCGTCAAAACTTATCCAGATGTGTCGCGTAAGGCCTACTGTCCAAGACGGCGTCATTTGCAGGTTGCATGCAAGCTGCAAATAACGACAAGCGTATTTTGCATCTAAGCACTGTCCACGAAACGTCAAATAAGCTTCATGCAATCTACAAATATAGGTCATTTCTTCAAAGCTTAGCATTGCAAAAGGACGTTTTTTCGTTGGAAAAATGTCAAGTGATGATGAAGAAGTGATTTTAGCATATTTTTTTTTTTTTTTTATAATTTGCGCGTGCCAAAGGGATTATTAATACCCTTATACTGGTTCTCAGGGCACGGGTGGTTGGGAAAAGGGGGGAAAGAGACAGAGGAGATGCCGGTTTGCGGTGGCTTTAAATGTTTGTAGGCTGTACTGATGAGGAAACACAGAGGCTGGTAGATCGTTCCACAAACGTGTTGTTCGGCTTATAAACGAATCCCTATATTTGACAGTACGTCCGAAGTTGGGCTTGAGGGTGAACTGATGTGCATTCGAAGCATGACGCGTATTGCGGGTGAAGTTTTGAAGGGGAGGAATGCAGCTGGCTATTTCGCTGGAGCATTTTTTGTAAAAGAAGCGATAAAAAAGGGAAAGACATGAGACATTTCTACGATGTATTCAATTCAATTTCAATTTTATTACATTGTACAAATAAGACGTTAGTCTTTTATAGTACTAAAATATACGGTAACATTTGATATAAATCCTTAAATATTAAATAATATAAATAATAATATTGTATATGTATAAATATATAATTTTTTAATTTAAATTTTTTTTTTTTTTTTTTTTTTTTTTTTTTTTAAGGTTTTAGGTTTTAACGAAAGTGCAGGGTAATTGCTTTTTTAAAACTTGCGTTTCCAATTATTTTTTTAATTGTTATTGGGAGAGAGTTCCAAAGTTTGGTTGCATGTACAATAAAGAGGCGTGAAGAATTCAAGTAGTTGCATGATGGTGTTACTAGGTTCAAAGTTCTTACAGATTGGGTAAATTGCAGTTTTTCGTAAAGGTACGGTGGGTTCTTATGCTGAATGATCTTGTGCAGAAACATACAACACCTGGCATCTAGGAATTGTTGGAAAGTGCATCCAAGTAACAGTTTATGGTAATGTGATATATGTTCATGTCTCTGAAGCCCGTATATGTATCTAAGCATGTCGTTGAAGGCTACGAGAAGTTTATGTTGGGAATGAGAATCCGGTTTACAATAAACAACATTTGCGTAGTCAATAAGAGGAACAAGCAATGTTCTAACAAGTCTAAGTTTGGTTTTAACAGGAGTTATACTGGAGAATAGCCAGAGCTTACGTAATCCACAGTAGATTCTTCCAACAGTGTAATTAACGTGATTTTCAGCCGAAAGTTAGCAGTTGACCCTATAACCTAGACTGGTAACACTATCCACAAACTTAAGCTTAACGTGCGAGAGAAAAACCGGAGGTAAACATAAGGTATTAATCTGCTTCTTTGTTATCGCGATCAGTTGAGACTTAGCTGGATTAAGGGTTAGGCCATTTTTTAAGGACCAATTAGAGATTGCAAGAAGATCTTCGTTTATTCTATATACTAGGTCCTCTTGTAAACCAAGTGGACGGGACAGATAAATTTGCACATCATCAGCATACATATGAACTGATACGCTTAAACAGACATTTGGAAGATCATTTATGAAGAGGCAAAACAAAATAGGTCCCAAAATAGATCCTTGCGGCACCCCCATAGTCAGGTTTAAGGATTCAGAGAGTTCCTGACCAACCTTAACTCTCTGGCTGCGGTTATTCAAATAGTTTCCTATGAGACTCGCCGCTCTATCATGGAAACCAAAGTAGAGCTTCAGTTTTTTACAAAGTATTTTATGGTTTACTCTGTCAAAAGCCTTTGAAAAATCCAGCAAACAAAGAACAGTCACATTGTCCAAATCATATTGAATCCGAATATCGTCAAGGACCTTGATCATTGCAGTTTGACAACTGTGCTGTGTACGAAATCCAGACTGAAGTGGGGACAGTAAATTAAACCTATTAAGGTGATTTGTTATTTGGGTTGCCAGAATCTTTTCAAAAACCTTTGACAGACAGGGTAAAATACTGATGGGACGAAAATCAGAGGAAGAGCTAGGATTCGATTTTTTTGCAAGCGGGATAACCTTTGCTAATTTCCAACTATCAGGAAATGATGAAGAGGCTATACAAAAATTGATCACATGTGTAAATGCACTTAAGATATGAGGCATAATCATTTTAATAAAACATAAAGGCACCCCATCTTCTCCAACTGCATCCGACTTAATCGTTCGCATGCTTTCAAATACATCATACTCTGACACTACCTCAAATTTGAATTCCGTTGTTGATTCATAAAGAGCATTGTTACTGGGTAAAAAGACTTCTGAAGAAATTTCACTCGGAATAAATGCCTTATTTAGGTCATTTGGGTCAGGAAAATTAAGAACTACCTCCTTTTTGCCTATCCCAATGGAGCGTAGGTTATTCCAGAGCCTGCGAGCAGGTTGGTTTGTGTCCAGCTTTGACATAAAAAATCTTTTTTTAGCTCTGCGAGTCACAAACGTAGCTTCATTGCGAGAACGACAAAACAGCTCCCAGTTCCGATTATTAGGGTTATTTTTCCATTTTGAATACAGTTTTCTTCGATTTTTTATTGCCCTATGAACCTCCGAAGTAAACCAAGGACAATTCCTGCTACGCACTGCTACAGTTTTAAGAGGTACATGTTTATCAAATAGCTCGAGAACTAGAGCTTGAAAGTAGTTAGCTTTATCCTTGGCACTTGTGCAAACATGGCATTGATGCCAGGGGTACCCGATGGCATCATTTTGCAGCTCAAGGTTGTTAATAGACTTTAGGTCTCTGAATTGGAATGTCGAAGGAATAGGTACATGTACAAATTCAATATCGAAGGTGGAAAATAATAGGTCATGGTCAGATATACCATCTAAGGATAATTGGTCTTGCAGAAGAACATATGATAGATCAGAAACAATCATCAAGTCAAGAAGACTAGGAGTAGAGTTTGGGGCAAAGCGGGTGGCATATGAGTTGGACACTGCAAGCCCGGTCGTTGAGATTTCATCCCTAAGTTGGTTAGCTCGAGTATCGAATTGCAATAGGTCTGCATTAAAATCACCATAGACGATAATACACTCATATGATGCAGAAAACTCCCGGAAAGCTGAGAAAAAGGGTTCAGGAGAAAAACTTTTACTAGGGTTATAACCTACACCCAGAAGACACCTACTGTTACCGCCAGCTACCTCAAGAATAAGAAATTCTATACCCTTATCCTCCGATTTACCTAGAACTCTGCAAGAAAGCGATGCATTGCAATATACTGCAACCCCACCTCCAATAGTGTCAGTGATTCTCTCATTTCTCAATAAGTTAAAATTATTTATAGCATATACACTACTGGGAATATCTGGTTTAAACCACGTTTCCGTAATACATAGAACATCGACCCCCGACCCATCAAAGATATACTTGATGAAGTCCAATTTATTTAAATTTAGACTACGAGCGTTAATACAGCATACTTTGAATCCTTTACGTGCACCTGAAAGTATTCTGATAACAGACCGAGCGGAGACAGAGAGAATATCTCCACCTGCCATGATACAAAGAAAAATAATACAAAAAAAAAAAAATAAAAATAAATTTAAATTTAACCAAAGACTTCAAAAACAAAAGGAAAACTAATAGCAATTAACCTCCAAATAACAATCTGAGAATATTAGTACAAAAATAAAAATAATAATAATAATAATAATAATGTTCAAGTGAGACTATTGAGTTCACAATGTCTCTATCACCTATTAGTTTTAACGCGCGGTTCTGTACCCTATCTAGAATGTGCAGAACGGTCTTGGGTGCACCAGACCAGATGTGGGCGTTATATTCCAGCTTTGGGCGGATGAATGCCTTATAGATGGAGGCCAGATCAGACGGGGTAAAATATTTCTTGCACCGCTTAAGGAATCCTAGACATTTTGCATCATTTTTGGCGACTTCGAATATGTGATCGTTCCATCGAAGACGGTTATTGATGCACATACCGAGAATGGCAAGTCTTTCGGATTCAGCGATACAAGTACCATTCATGGATAATGGTTGAGGGTCTTGGTTTCGCTTGAGAGACAGAAGACAGCATTGAGTTTTGGATACATTAAATTCCACTCTATTGATTGAACCCCATTTGGTTATGCTGTCCAGGTCGGAATTTAATTTATTTATTTATTCAGCATACTTACCAGATGTGTTTGTTTTTTGTGCCACCTCACTCCAAGATTTGTCCGTCATATCTTTTCTTGAGTATTCTGGTATTTTATTATTATACAAACAAGGATACTGTTCAGTAATATTAACAAAATTCACTGCCAAAGCCGCCATTAAGAAAAAAAGTAACGTCCATGCGTCTTGCAATACACTTGAGTAATGACCAGCTGCAGCTCAGGCTGCATGATGATTGCTTGCGACTTGCCGCTCCGTGGACAGATTTGTTTACACACAAACTGCAAGCAAGCGTACAACAAGCTGCAAATGATGAAAGCGTGCGTATGAAGCGCAGCTACGTGGACAGTAGGTCTAACGCTGGAAAACAGGCGATGTTCTGTGCAACTCTGAAACAGTTCTTCTGAATTTTTCCAAACATGCACCGGGTTCCGGCAAGGAGATGCGCTGTCATGTGACTTCTTCAATATTGTGCTGGGGCAGATAGTGCGTACGGCAGGTGTAAACACGGAAGGCACTATCTTTCACAAATCCATCCAACTGCTGGGATATGCGGACGATATCATCGAAAGATCCCGGCAAGCCGTTGTAGAGACATTTACGGCAATTGAAGAGCAGGCGAAACGAGGTCTTGAAGTAAATGAGGACAAGGCTAAGTATATGTTGTTAACAAACAAAAAACGATCTGCTCAAAACCTTGGACAGAACGTAACTGTTGATGACTACAACTTCGAGGTAGTAAAAGGAGTTTACCTACCTCAGAGCAAACATATGTAAATCCCACAAATGACAAATTAATGCTCTATAGAACGGTCATCTCACCAGTCTTGCTTTATAGCGCCGAGTGCTAGACGACAAGTAAGAAAGCAGTGCAAATATTGGGTACCTTTGAGCGAAAAATACTTCGCCGGATATTAGGTCCCACATGCGAGGGAGGCGAATGGAGGAGAAGATATAACCGCGAATTCTATGAGTTGTACCAGGATGTGGATGTAGTCCAAAAAGACAAGACACGTCGACTACATTGGCTCGACCACATCGAGCGAATGAACAACAACGCTCCAGCCAAGAGAATCTTCGAATCTCAGTTCCCAGGTTCGAGACGGCAAAACAGGCCGAACCGCCGGTATAAAGACCAAGCTGTCGCGGATGCCAAAAGACTTGGAAGACTGGAAGCACCGTGCCCGGGATCGGTAGGCAGCCGTGTCTCAGGCAGAGACTCTTAAAGGGTCCTGAGCCCTTTAAGTTAAGTTAAGTTATGACTAATTTTAGAGAATCCAGATTTACGAAAGCAGTTTTTGACGGTTGTTGCTTCAACTTTATCTCAATAGGCTTTGATAAAGTATTAAGCTTCAAGAACATTAATAGATTTTTCCAGCTCTGATACTGAACTCGCTGTGTCGACTTAAGGTAGTATTTTAATACTGAACCTCTATAATGGAACTTAAAATTTGGGATTATGCCTTGATCAAGGGGTGTGCAAACTCAGTTTAATTTGGAGGCAAAAAACAATGTTTAAATTTGTTACATTTAATTCCTTGGATGATATGCTACATTATCCAAGAATAAGAGAATTTTTCGTTTCAGAGATCTCATTTTTCTGTTCAACTGCTGCAGTCATTCAGTCATGATTTCTCGACTCATCCATGCTTTTTTCTTAGATATCTAATCCACTGGTACGAGTAGTTCTTTGATAGGATGATGTTTGAATGCTCGCCAATGCATTTTTTTGGATTTAAGAGCGAGTTTTGTCCGGTAATGTGCAAAAGAAAACCCCCTTTTCTCTGTGTTGTAAGTGTTCTCCGGGTTGTATCCACGCAACAAAGATTGCAACTTTGCCTTGAACTGCTCGACATCCACATGATTTACATCTGAAGCCTAACCAGATATGCACTTAAAGTAACATTATTCCTTACTCGCTATTTATTTAACCATCCGTCTTACGAATAAAATTAGTTACGCCCAATTTGACTGCTATTTCCTTTGCCTTTGCCTTTACAATCGGGCCAGAAATAGGAATGCTCTGACTTCTAGCCTTAGCGTACCAATCAAAGCACATTCTGTATATGTCAGAGCCACCTTCTTTAACAAAACTTGTCTTTTGATAAACATTAACTCCACGCTCCCGTTTAGAACGAATGGTTTCTTTATTTTTATTAATTTCTGCAGCTTGTGATTTGCATTACCTATTGAACCTTCAAAAACAATAACTTCTAAAAAATTGCATTTTTTAGAGGACATGAAACTTTATTTCTTCGCAATTTCACGCACAGTAAATTTTTCTTTTTTGAATACGTTAATAATTTCCATTTTTTCTTTAATAGACAGCATTTTTTTTGTTTGTGCCATTTTGTGGCTCTGAGAAAGCTAAACAAATTTTAGAAAACACAATTAACACGAGCCAAGAAAAATGAACGAAAAAGCCTGCACTCAACACATATGGCATGAATGTGTGCATTCGTGTTAATAGGAGAATCACCAATTTCATTGTCATCAATACAAATACCATTGACTTATTAATATATGGACTGCTAGTGCCCAACTTCACGTATGTTCCAACATCTCAAGCTCCCTTGTTTCACGGCGGGAAAAATTGGAAACTGGTACTTTGTATGACAGTTCGCGAGCCAAAAATGCTGCAAAATGCCTAGGAATATAACACCCAAAGCTGGAATATAACGCCCAAAGCTGGAATATAACGCCGACATCTGGTCTGGTACACCCAAGACCGTTCTGCACATTCTAGATAGGGTACAGAATCGCGCGTTAAAACTTATCGGTGATAGAGACATTGTGAACTCCATAGCCTCACTTGAACATCGTAGAAATGTCTCATGTCTTTCCCTATTCTATCGCTTTTTTTATAAAAAAAAAAATGCTCCAGCGAAATAGCCAGTTGCATTCCTCCACTTCAAAACTTCACCCTCAATACGCGTCATGCTTCGAATGCACATCAGTTCACCCTCAAGCCCAACTTCGGACGTACTGTCAAATATAGGGATTCGTTTATAAGCCGAACAGCACGTTTGTGGAACGAACTACCAGCCTCTGTATTTCCAAATCATTACAACCTTCAAACATTTAAAGCCAACGCAAACCGGCATCTCCTTCGTTCCTCTCCCCACTTTTCCTATCCGCCCGTGCCCTGAGCATCAGTATAAAACAAAAAAAAACAAAAAACAAATATTTGGCGCAACAGCTCTTTAAAGTGCCAGGGCCTAGCTCCTCGCAACCACTCATGTTGTGTGCGTTATATTTTTCACACGAATGGAAGGGACCTACAGTTTTAATGCCGACTCCGAACGGCAATTTGAGAAGCTTTTTCGAGACAGCAATACTCTCGGATGTTTATTAGACGCTCGCGAGAGGTGGGACCGTGAAAACATTTTTTGGTATTTTCTGGGATTCGAACTTGGAACCTCATGCGTAATGATCCGACACACTAACCACTTACGCCACGGCGCCCACATCAGAATAAGGGTATTAATAATCCCTTCGGCGCGCGAGTTATATTTTAAGTTTAGTTAAAAAAAAAATAACCTTTTCTTTCGACTCACTTTAATCAACTGAACTGATACAAATGTTTTACTTAAAAATCTAACATAGGTATCGATTGCACAAGTGATTCCATGAACTTAGAAAGTTTGGCCGGAAGCCTAGCAGACGCTTACTTTGCAAGTTCATGTCACCCGTGCAGTACAATAAGTGAATGATTTTAGATACAAGTGATAATGATTGAATATAATAATAAATAAATGATGAAACTGCATTTCCGTTGCTGAGTGATGACTTCTCGGTAATGGGAACAGGTGAATGTCGGTGCAATCCTGTTGATTTATGGGTAGCGTGGGAACAGGTGGCTGACGTGACTTGGATTAGGGGGCAGTGGGGGTACAGGTGGCTACCGTAAATCCCTCCCCCCTTAGCATAGAGCGACGGCTAAAATGACGATGTTGGGACTGATTCGGATGAAAATAGTGACGTCATTGAGGCAGGAGCGAAAGATTGAAGTGTCGGACGCTGGCCGATTTGGGAATTGCTCTTTGTGACGGGAATGATGATGACTATGGTGATGGTGATAGCGATGGCAAATACGGCTGCTGATGATGTAAAATAATGAAGGATTTCGGTCTTGGCATCTAGGTTGTATAATTTTGATTCCGTAAGAAAATTGTAGTCCTTAAGATTTTCTAGACTTAAGATTTCCTTTGCAGAGTTGACTTCTATGTTGCTGCTTGGTGGTGGTGGAACATGTATGTCGTCCCAGTAGGTATCAGGACTGTTCTGGTAGGATATTCCATTTACCTCGACGTCGCAGTTTTTAAAGTGGATAAGTGCTGTACCCTCGACTGTTGAAGATTTTGTACTGCAAGTAGAGTTAATTAGCATTTTGGAAATATTGATAAATAGGATAAAATTCGGTTCTGGTTGTGAGATTCCTTCGATTTTTCCAACGTCACTGAAAGGACAATTGGCTGCTTCGTTGGTCATAAGACTTCCGATGCATTGAGAGCTCTTGAGGTCTTCTTCGTAGTTTGGCTTCATGCAGTAGAAAGTTCCTTCTATCTTGGGGCAAGGTGCAGTAAAGTGCTGTATGTTGTTTTCATTTATATTTATATATGGATTTGTTATTATAAGTTTTGTATCATTGAAAGGAAGGGGAATAACATGATGGAGAAAATATTTTTGGGATGATAGGTTAGGAACGCGTACGTTAAATATGATATTGGAACCATTATAATATGCTTGTAATCCCAAAAATTCGTAAATTTGTTCTATTGATTCGACTTTAATGTCTTGTTTAATTAGTTTATTCTCTATATTTTCTATTTCATTTATATTTAGTAAAAATGTTGGTATTATGTTTAATTTATATAGTAGGTCAATGTTGAAATTTATCTGATTTAGATATTATGTTTCGGTTAGTATGTGTCCTTCTCTTTTGACTGCATTAAATCTTTTTTTCTAGAAATTGTTCTATTTTAGCCTGTTCTTTATTAATGTGTGATGTAATATTTTTGAATCTTTCTATTGTTTGAAAATTTATTGCGTGTTGGGTTAGTATATTGTTAGTAAAGTTGTTTATATATGAATTTATGTGTTCTATTTAAATGTTAATATTATGTGCGTCTTGCGCATCCATATTTCCTGTAATAAATTTAATTGCTGATCCGAGTCCGTTAATCAGACCTCGTTTATTTCTTTTAATAGGGTATAGTGTAGTTAGTTTTTTTTTCGAGTTCTTTGAGTTTAAGTTTTGTTATGTGAACAGAGTTAGTTAGTGCTGCTCGTTTTTGAAAAAGCTCAAGTGTGTTACTAATTTGTTGGATGTTAGTATTATAGTCTTCTAGGTTAATAATATGGATAAGATTATTGTAGTTAATGATAATTCTAGAGGGTCCCAGCTGAAGAGGAAGTATGCCGCGATTTTTTGGAAGGTTGAATATTTCGATTAGTTGGGTAGATATTAGTGGGAGGCTGAAAAGCGGGGTGAGCTAGTTATAGAGTTGTTGAGTTCAGTGTCCTGTTCAATTATTATCAATCTAATTTATAAGGTTCAAATTAGGATAGCCTCGTGATCATATTCAGTGATCATACTATTATGTTTACATACATATGCCGTGAATGTATGTATATAATATTTTAATATCAATTTTGATTTTTCTTAATGCTAAAAAAAAAATGGGTAGTCTCAATCATATTCAGTCATTATACTTACTTACTTACTTAGGTGGCGCTACAGTTCGGGGTGAACCTGGGCCTCAACCAACAAGCCTCTCCATTTAGCTCGGTCTTTAGCTAATTGCATCCAGTTGCGCACTTCAAGTTGGTCGAGGTCCCCTTGAACTTGTGCGCGCCACCTACGGCGATGATTCCCTCTACTGCGTCGTCCCTCGGGGTTAGATTCGAAGACTCTGCGGGCCGGAGCGTTGGTGTCCATTCGCTCTACATGTCCTAGCCATCTCAGACGTCCAATACGCAGTTTTTTGGCTAGGTCGATGTCGCTGTACAGCTCGTATAGTTCGTGATTGAATCTTCTCCTCCAAAACCCGTCAACACAAACGGGACCGAAAATCTTACGAAGAATTTTTCTCTCGAAGCGACCAAGGATATCTTCATCCTCTTTTAATAAAGTCCATGTTTCAGCGCCGTAAAGCGCTGAGTTATTCTTCGATTGATTTCTGCACTGATTTTGTTAGTAGAATTTATAGCAGAGCCAAGGTAGACAAAGTCCCTTACTACCTCGAAGTTATAGCTGCCCACGGTGACGTTTTGTACAATTCGTCGGTGTTGGTTTTCTCTTCTTGTTGACAGCATATACTTGGTTTTGCCCTCGTTTATCGCTAAACCCATTTTGGCCGCTCCGCCTCAATGCTTGCAAACGCACCGGTGACAGCCCGCTGAGTTCTTCCGATAATGTCTATATCGTCGGCGTATGCAAGCAGTTGTACAGACTTGTAATAGATTGTGCCTCCGGTGTTGGCTTGTGAGTTCCACACAATCCGTTCAAGTATAATATTGAAGAAGTCACATGACAGCGCGTCACCTTGTCTAAAGCCTTTTTTGACATCAAAGGTCTCGGTGAGGTCATTACCGACCTTGATGGAGCAGCGAGCGTTCTCCATCGTCAGCCTGCACAGACGGACAAGTTTGGCAGGGATGTCAAAACTAGACATGGCTCTATAAAGCTCTTCTCTATAGATGCTGTCATAGGCGGCCTTGAAATCGATAAAGAGGTGGTAAGTATCGATTTGGAATTCTTGGGTTTTCTCCAGGATCTGCCGAAGTGTGAAGATTTGATCGATGGTGGACTTTCCTGGCCTGAAACCGCACTGATAGGGTCCAATCAGGCTGTTGATAAAAGGTTTCAGGTGTTCACACAATATCGCAGAAAAGATCGTGTATGCGATGTTGAGGAGACTGATGCCTCTATAATTGGCGCAGTTGAGGGGGTCTCCTTTCTTGTGGATCGGGCAAACGATGCTGAGATTCCATTCATCAGGCATACACTCGCCTGACCAAATATTAGAAATGAGTTGGTGTATGGACTCTACCAATTCATCCCCAGCTGCCTTGAAAAGTTCGGCCGGTAAGCCGTCAGGTCCAGCAGCCTTGTTCGATTTTAGCTTGGATATTGCTATCATCACTTCGTTATTGTCAGGTGGACGGAAATTTTGACTATCATCGTCTATGTTGAATGGTTCATTCTGCCTGACAGCGGGATGTTGGTCTTCGTCGCCGTTATACAGTCTGCAGAAGTAGATTTGCCATATTCTCAGCACCGACTGTGATTCTACTACGAGGTTTCCATTTTCATCTCTACAGGTTTCTGTACGGGTATTACTTCTCTGACACGTTCTTTTTACCTTTTGGTAAAACTTCCGTACATTGTTCCTGGAGTATAGACTCTCGATATTCTCAAACGCGCGCTTCTCATGCTCTTTCTTCTTCTTTTGGAGAAGCCGATGTTCTTTCCGTCTCTTTTGCTCGCAGAGCTCACGAGCAGCTCTCGTCTTCCGCTGCAGCGCCGCTTTGTATGCCTCTTGTTTTGCTGCATGCACTCGCCGGCATTCTTCGTCAAACCAGGGGTTTCGCGGTGGTGGGCGAGCGAGACCCAGCACATCAGTCGCGGCGTTTCTGATGGCATGTTGGCAGCGTTGCCACTGGTCTTCGGTACTTGATGCTGGCGGCAAAGGGGTGATTGAGAGATTTCGGGATACGCGTTCAGCGAAGAGTCTGGCGGTCTCTTGCGATTGTAGCTTTTCGACGTTAAATTTTCTCACAGTAATTCTTCTTTGTTGCTCAGATTGGGATATCCGCATTCGTACCTTGGCTACAACAAGGTAATGATCCGAGTCTATGTTGGCCGCTCGGAAGGTCCGGACATCCAGAATACTGGAGGCATGCCTTGCGTAGATCGCAATATGATCAGTTTGGTTGATCGTGACATGATCATTGGACCGCCAAGTCTGCTTATCGTATTTAGGACATTGCTCGTATGTTTTGTCGAGGAGCTCGTAGAAACACTCTTTGGTGGCAGGGTCCTTTTCTTCTGTGGGGGCATGAACACATATTAGGCTTATGTTAGCGAATTTAGCCTTGATCCGGATAGTCATAATACGCTCGCTAACGTGTCAGAAGCTAAAGACTTCTTGCCTAAGTCTGCCGCGTATGACAAATCCGCATCCGAATAAGCGTTGCCTGTTGCCTCTGTAGCAATCACCGTAGTAGATGTCACAGTTTTTCATCCTCTTTTTGCCCGGCCCATCCCATCGCACTTCCTGGATGGCGGTAATATCTGCTTTATAGCAGTCTAGGGCCTCTGCTAGTTGTTCGGCTGCACGTGGTCTGTAAAGGGACAGAACATTCCACGTACAGATCCGAAGGTCGTTGTCCTTATTTCGTTTGCTGGGGTCGTCATTAGTTGGGTCATCCTTATCCGAGGCTTTTGGTTGTTTCGGAACCATGAGTTTTTTACGTGGTAGGGAAGATACCCCGACGGCACAACCCGCAACCTGGAGGGCCAGTTCCTTAATTATTCCCCTAGGACGAGGGGCCGGGTACACCGGTGCCAGTAGTCCACTACGGGAGTATGAGCGCTGCCGTTGGCCCATTAAGGGCTCCTCCGCCACCATCTCTATTCCAATATCCTGACCAACATTGGAAATTCCTTACCGACCTGTGATCCGAATATGTCGAAGCAGCTCGCGCAAGGTATTCACTAAGTTCAACCTAACTGGAACTATAGACGCCACTGTTGACTCATTATATAAGTCATTATACTACCATGTTTATATTCATATTCGTTGAATATATATGTATAAGATTTACTAGAACATGTACATCATATTATATTTGATCTAAGTTTTCTTCGCTTTTCTTCTTAGTTTGCTTTTATGAATTTTCTTATTTCCTTTGGTAAGGATGGTTAATTTATTATTTGTTTTTATAATGTGTTTAGAGAATCTGGGTGTTATCTTATTTCGCCTAGCCTCTTTTCTGAAGACAATTTCACTATCTTTGAATTCCTCTGGTTCTTCTCTAGGTGCGTTTAATTTCTGAATTCTAGGGGTGGTTATGTTATCGACTTTTTCTTGGATTTTGGGGTGCAGTTTATTAAGGAATTCATTTAATTTTGACAGGTATTCATGTTCATTGGAGAATTTTAAAGATTTGCTAAATTTGTAGGACCGTCCAAAGAAAAGCTCGTAGGGGGTATGTTTTGTGATTGAGTGAATAGAGTTATTGTAAGTGATGAAGGTTTCGGTTAAGATTTCTTCGTGTTCTGTAGTAAGCTTTTGCTCCTTCCTCTCGGATAAAATAAGCCTATAGATTTCTGTCAACGTAGAGTGCAGTCTCTCCACTGGTGAGTTACTAGTTTGCTGAAAGGATGTGAAATGAAGTATTATATTGCGTTGTTTGCAGAAATCTTGGAATATATTTGCAATGAGCTCGGATCCTTGGTCGCACACAATTTTATTAGGAATGCCGTAAAGACTTATGTATGTTTTTAAGCATTTGAAAATAGATATGCTGCTTCTACAGGTCAAATTGTATCCGCAGGCGAAACGCGCGAATTTGGCTATCAACGTAAGTATTTGGTTTTGGTTTATACTATATATATCTATATGAATTATCTCCAAAGGCTTTAGAGGAATTTCGAGCTTTGAATAGTGTGGCTTGGGAGGATTTCTATCATATTTTAGAAGCTTGCATTTTTCACAGTTATTGAGGGTTTTTGTAATTGTGTTTTTCATGTTTGGGAAGTAAACTTCTCTTTTCAGATGTAATAAAGTTTCATTTATTCCCCTATGATTGGAGCGTTCATGATAGTCTCGAATTAGAATTTCTTGTTCGTCTTCGTTCCTTATGTCTTTAAGAATTTCTGTACACCTGATAAGACGAAATGTCTTATTCTGTGAAAAGTAGGCAGAGTAGGTGGATTGAACAACACGAAAGATTTCATCAGTTGTATACAGGGCAATTAACTTGTTGGACGGGAAGAATTTTTTGAAAATATCGACCATTGTATTTTCATCGAATGATGGTCTTCGAATTACTCTTCTCTGTTTGTTCCTAAATACATTTTCGGTTGCCATTGGGCAATCTCTATCCTTGGCTTCTAAAATAATCTGGATATTGAAGTCGTTTAGGGGTTTTTCGGAAATGGGTATTCCGTCATTAAGATCTTCCTGAGCGCTGTGGACAGTATCTACGTCTTCATTGTTGTTGAAAAGTTCTATCTCGTTCGGATCGGAGATTCTAATGCGACTTAGGGCATCTGCGTTTGTGTTTGACTTCCCCTTTTGATAGACAATTTCATAATTGAATTCCTCTAATCTGAGCCTCCATCTTACTAATTTGGAATTTGGCTCCTTAAGGTTCATAATCCATGCGAGGGGTCTGTGGTCCGTAACTATTTTGAATTTTCTCCCAAACAGATACGGTCGGAAATACTTAGTAGCCCAGACTATGGCGAGTAACTCTTTTTCAATTGTTGAATAGTTGCATTCGGTTTGCGAAAGTGTGCGACTGGCAAAGCAAATAGGTTTATCGCTTCCTATATTTCCTTGTGACAGGACTGCTCCGAGAGCATAGTTGCTTGCGTCTGTAGTAAGAATAAAGGGTTTCGTGAAGTCAGGGTATTGTAAAATGGGGTCATTTATTAACGGATTCCTACAGGTTTCGAAAGCTACAGTATAGTCTTTGTCTATTTTAATGGATTCCCCTTTCTTTAGGCAATGGGTAAGGGGTTTAGTGAGTTTAGCTAGATCCTTAATGAACTTACGGTAATAACCAATAAGTCCTAGGAAGGCTTTTATTTCTGTTCGGCTTTAAGGACAGGGAAATTTTTTATGGCGTGTATCTTTGCGGGATACAGTTTGATACCTTCAGGGGTAATAATATGACCCAAAAAAGCAATTTATTTCTGGAGAAATTCGCACTTGTCCATTTGAATCTTGAAATTGGCTTCCCACAACTTATTAAATACTTGCTTAATACTTTCCAAATGTTCCTGGAGTGAGGTGGAATAATAATGATGTCGTCCAAGTAGACAAGACAAATTTTACCCACTAACTCCTTGAGAACATTGTTTATCTCTCGTTGGGAGGTGGATGGAGCATTCTTTAATCCGAAGGGCATTCCGACATATTCGTAGTGCCCTCCTTCGACGGTAAAAGCAGTTTTTTTTTATATGTTTAGGATCCATCTCAATCTGGTGAAAACCGCTCGCCAGATCGAGAGTAGTAAAGTATAGATATTTCCCCAGTTTGTCCAGGATTTCGCTTATGTTAGGCAGTGGATAACGGTCGGATATAGTTTCCTTATTAATTTTCCGGTAGTCTATGACTAGTCTCCACTTTTGTTCTCCACTGGCATCTTGTTTCTTAGGCCCAATCCACACCGGGGAACTCCATGGGGAATAACTATGCCTTATTATGCCTTGATCTAACATTTTAGTAATTTGCTTTTGTACCTCCTGTTTGTGTATCTGCATGATTTTGTGTAGATAGGAAGTTCATCAGTTGTACATATACGATGTTTTATTTGGTTTGCGAAGGTTAGGGGTTCCCCTTCTATGTACATAATATCACTGTATTCCTTGTAGATTTTGAGGATCTTCTTGCGCTCTTCAGGGTTTAAGCGATCCGTACGAATTAAATTGGTGATATCCTTTCGAGGCACTTGTTCGCGCATTCCTTCATTGAAATTATTAATTTCAATGAAATTAGTAGATTGGTATTGTTCTGAATTTAAAGGCTCTTCAAGGATAATGGTTTGGTTGGTTTTAGAGTAGTTTGTAAGTTCTACAGCACTATAGCCATTTTTGGCGTTGTACAATCCTTGTGTTACGCAAAGGTTTGGTTTTAATTCCGTTGCGTCGATGAATATACTACCGTTACTTTGCTTAACGGGGAGCTTCGCAAGGATCTTGCTACACGCGGGGATAGTTAGTTTGCCGGAAGAGTAATTGGCTAGTCAAACGGTAGTGCATGCGATCATATGAAAACACAAACGTTTTCACTCAGCTGAGGCCTACCAACTCCTACTCTCAACCTCCACGCGGTGACAGCCGGGTGCCTAGTACCTTAATCCAAGAAATGGGTAACCAACCCCGTTTGGCGGATTCTTGGTGGCAGCAGATGAGAGAGGGGGGGAAGAGTGCTTTTCTCACTAGAGCACTTCTTCCTGTTCCAGGCGGCAGCGGACGAATTCCCTAGACGGAGTCAACGGTGGCGTCTATAGTTCCAGTTAGGTTGAACTTAGTGAATACCTTGCGCGAGCTGCTTCGACGTATTCGGATCACAGGTCGGTAAGGAATTTCCAATGTTGGTCAGGACATTGGAATAGAGATGGTGGCGGAGGAGCCCTTAATGGGCCAACGGCAGCGCTCATACTCCCGTAGTGGACTACTGGCACCGGTGTACCCGGCCCCTCGTCCTAGGGGAATAATTAAGGAACTGGCCCTCCAGGTTGGGGGTTGTGCCGTCGGGGTAACTTCCCTACCACGTAAAAAACGCATGGTTCCGAAACAACCAAAAGCCTCGGATAAGGATGACCCAACTAATGACGACCCCAGCAAACGAAATAAGGACAACGACCTTCGGATCTGTACGTGGAATGTTCTGTCCCTTTACAGACCACGTGCAGCCGAACAACTAGCAGAGGCCCTAGACTGCTATAAAGCAGATATTACCGCCATCCAGGAAGTGCGATGGGATGGGCCGGGCAAAAAGAGGATGAAAAACTGTGACATCTACTACGGTGATTGCTACAGAGGCAACAGGCAACGCTTATTCGGATGCGGATTTGTCATACGCGGCAGACTTAGGCAAGAAGTCTTAAGCTTCCGACACGTGAGCGAGCGTATTATGACTATCCGGATCAAGGCTAAGTTCGCTAACATAAGCCTAATATGTGTTCATGGCCCCACAGAAGAAAAGGACCCTGCCTCCAAAGAGTGTTTCTACGAGCTCCTCGACAAAACATACGAGCAATGTCCTAAATACGACGTTAAGATCGTATTGGACGATTTTAACGCCAAAATAGGAAAGGAGGACGTCTTCGGTAGAGCAGTCGGTAAGCATAGCCTACACGACACCACGTCTGATAACGGACTAAGGCTAATTGATTTCGCTGTGGAGCGAAATGTCACCATAGCAAGCACATGGTTTCCTCATCTCGATATTCATAAGCAGACATGGCGGTCCAATGATCATGTCACGATCAACCAAATTGATCATATTGCGATCGACGCAAGGCATGCCTCCAGTATTCTGGATGTCCGGACCTTCCGAGAGGCCAACATAGACTCGGATCATTACCTTGTTGTATCCAAGGTACGAATGCGGATATCCCAATCTGAGCAACAAAGAAGAATTACTGTGAGAAAATTTAACGTCGAAAAGCTACAATCGCAAGAGACCGCCAGACTCTTCGCTGAACGCGTATCCCGAAATCTCTCAATCACCCCTTTGCCGCCAGCATCAAGTGCCCAAGACCAGTGGCAACGCTGCCAACATGCCATCAGAAACGCCGCGACTGATGTGCTGGGTCTCGCTCGCCCACCACCGCGAAACCCCTGGTTTGACGAAGAATGCCGGCGAGTGCATGCAGCAAAACAAGAAACATACAAAGCGGCGCTGCAAAGGAAGGCGAGAGCTGCTCGTGAGCTCTACGAGCAAAAGAGACAAGAAGAACATCGGCTTCTCCAAAAGAAGAAGAAAGAGCATGAGAAGCGCGCGTTTGAGAATATCGAGAGTTTATACTCCAGAAACAATGTACGGAAGTTTTACCAAAAGGTAAAAAGAACGTGTCAGAGAAGTAATACCCGTACAGAAACCTGTAGAGATGAAAATGGAAACCTCGTAGTAGAATCACAGTCGGTGCTGAGAATATGGAAAAACTACTTCTGCAGACTGTATAACGGCGACGAAGACCAATATCCCACTGTCAGGCAGAATGAACCATTCAACATAGATGATGAAAGTCAAAATTTCCGTCCACCTGACCAAAACGAAGCGAGGATAGCAATATCCAAGCTAAAATCCAACAAGGCTGCTGGACCTGACGGCTTACCGGCCGAACTCTTCAAGGCAGCTGGCGATGAATTGGTAGAGTGCATACACCAACTCATTTCTAATATTTGGTCAGAGTGTGTGCCTGATGAATGGAATCTCAGCATCGTTTGCCCGATCCACAAGAAAGGAGACCCCCTTAACTGCGCCAATTATAGAGGCATCAGTCTCCTCAACATCGCGTACAAGATCTTTTCTGCGATATTGTGTGAACGCCTGAAACCTTTTATCAACAGCCTGATTGGACCCTATCAGTGCGGTTTCAGGCCAGGAAAGTCCACCATTGATCAAATCTTCACACTTCGGCAGATCCTGGAGAAAACCCAAGAATTCCAAATCGATACTCACCACCTCTTTATCGATTTCAAGGCCGCCTATGACAGCATCTATAGAGAAGAGCTTTATAGAGCCATGTCTAGTTTTGACATCCCTGCCAAACTTGTCCGCCTGTGCGGGCTGACGATGGAGAACGCTCGCTGCTCCATCAAGGTCGGTAATGACCTCACCGAGACCTTTGATGTCAAAAAAGGCTTTAGACAAGGTGACGCGTTGTCATGTGACTTCTTCAATATTGTACTTGAACGGATTGTGCGGAACTCACAAGCCAACACCGGAGGCACAATCTATTACAAGTCTGTACAACTGCTTGCATACGCCGACGATATAGACATTATCGGAAGATCTCAGCGGGCTGTCACCGGTGATTTTGCAAGCATTGAGGCGGGAGCGGCCAAAATGGGTTTAGCGATAAACGAGGGCAAAACCAAGTATATGCTGTCAACTAGAAGGGAAAACCAACATCGACGAATTGGACAAAACGTCACCGTGGGCAGCTATAACTTCGAGGTAGTAAGGGACTTTGTCTACCTTGGCTCTGCTATAAATTCAGCAAACAAAATCAGTGCAGAAATCAATCGAAGAATAACTCTTGCCAATCGCTGTTTTTTTGGGCTTATAAGGCAATTCAACAGTAAAGCCCTTTCTCGAACAACTAAGAAGACTCTATATAAGACCTTGATCATCCCAGTCCTGCTTTACGGCGCTGAAACATGGACTTTATTAAAAGAGGATGAAGATATCCTTGGTCGCTTCGAGTGAAAAATTCTTCGTAAGATTTTCGGTCCCGTTTGCGTTGACGGGTTTTGGAGGAGAAGATTCAATCACGAACTATACGAGCTGTACAGCGACATCGACCTAGTCAAAAAACTGCGTTTTGGACGTCTGAGATGGCTAGGACATGTAGAGCGAATGGACACCAACGCTCCGGCCCGCAGAGTCTTCGAATCTAACCCCGAGGGACGACGCAGTAGAGGGAATTATCGCCGTAGGTGGCGCGCACAAGTTCAAGGCGACCTCGACCAACTTGGAGTGCGCAACTGGAGGCAATTAGCTAAAGACCGAGCTAAATGGAGAGGCTTGTTGGTTGAGGCCCAGGTTCACCCCGAACTGTAGCGCCACCTAAGTAAGTAAGTAAGGAAGAGTAATTGGGCTTGAAATTAATGTCAATGGCGGAATGTCTTGTGCTTAAGGTTTTGCTTTCGAAATCTAACTTCGCGTTGAGAGCTAAAAGAGAATCCACGCCTAGGAGGCCGTCAAAGAAATGATGAAACCTAAAGACAAGGAAATTTTAAGAATCCCGTTCGCTTGAATTCTATGAAGGTTGGTAAGTTAGCTTGTTTTTCGAGCTGGTATTTTTTAAAGACTGTAGTAATGTGAATGGGTTCACAAGTGATTTGCTCCTTGTGAGGAATATATTCGGGGTTAATAAAAGAAGCTGAGGCACCTGTATCGAGCAGGAATCTTAAAGGTCTGCCAAAAGGTGAAGAAATGTTAATGTAGGGTAATGTTATCGGGTGTGTTTCGGGGTCTAGGTACCCCGTTGATTCCTCGAGGCTGCACTGGAAAAATTTTGGGTTTCTACTATATTAGTAGAATCGTTATTGAAAAAGCGGTCTAATTGTTGAAAAGAGTTTATGTTTGAATTTTGTGCCTCTTGTAAATTGCAATTTGAGTTATGTACGTGTTATTTGAGTGTTACTTTGCTTAGGTTTGTGGTATGAGTTTGGTTGAGTACGAGTTGTTGCCTCAGATCTGTGGTATTTGCTATATTGGGTACCATTGCTATTCTCATTTAATGGATTATACGTTTTGGATTCTTGAAATCTTTGCTGGCTTTCCCTATTGGGTAGCGACCTAGGGTTCGTATGATTATGTCGCCAATTACCCTGGTTGGGATTGTAGTTTGGTTTGGTCTGATTTTGACCAGAATTGCAGGAATTATAGTTATCATGCGGGTGAAATCTGGGATATTGGGTGGTTTTCTGGTAAAAAATGTTTTGCTCCTTTATACAGCATGTTAATGCTGCAGCTAATGAATCAGGCTGCATAGTTCTTACCCTGGAACCAAGGGGTTCATTAAGAGCACTTTAAAATGAGTTAAGGCACATTTCGGAGTACAGATCTTGTTTGACCTTGATTACATTTGGGTCCACTTCGTGGATCATTATATTACTACAGAGAGCTGACTGTATTTCAATAATTTCACCGTATAATGATTCCACAGTTTTATTGGCTTGTCTAATATTGTGAAGGTCCCTGATAAGTGACGTTTCTGTCCTCTTATCGGAATAATTTAAAATCAAGTTCCTATACAAGCGGTGTCCCATACATATTGAGGACCTCATTCCCTTGCCCTTCTGCTTTGTTTCGTATAGCTCTTAGGAGTATTTGGCCATACGGAGTGTTGTCGGTTCCTCTTATATAGAGGGGTATCTTCTCGACATTGTTAAGGAACTCGTATAGAAGACGAGGGTTCCCATCGTATTTAGGTAGATCCTTGATGGCATCAGGGATCCTTAATGAGTTAAAAATATCGTTGGCATTGATATTTCCAACAATCGGGGCTTAGGTTGAGTTGCCTTAGTTATTTTGTTCCGTAGGCATATTTATAGAATTGGTGTCAGAGGAAGAGCTATCTAAATCTGAGTCTTCAGCAATCGAGTTTAGGCTTTTAGATAAACGCCTTAGAATATATGGAAAGAAGGTACTTGGTTTTTTAGCGAGTTGTTTAGGCATTCGATAGCAGTATAATCGCGCTTGTTAAGGTGAAGTGCAGATACTAAGACCAATGTTATGAAAATATGTATATTTATGAATGTATATAATATGATATAGAATGTATTGTATAGTACGTATTTATCTAAATGTATTTAAATATGCGAATATATATATATAGATATGTTTTTTTTTCTTTCTCTTTCCCTTCTTTTTCTTTCCTCCTTTTCTTCTTTTTTTTATTTATTTTAATGCACGTCTTAATGTATTTAGTATAGTGATTATATTTGCTATTATTGATTATTATTACAACGCGAGTTACGCACACATGCACCCAAAGATAGTACTGATGAGCATTGCGGTCTGCAGATTTGAGCTGGTCCAGGTATTCAGGAGTCGTGATGCCGTTGGTTAAGCAGGATATGTTTGTTGGGAGTTGGTTCGACTTGAATCGCTAGGATCTTCCTTTAAAGCACTAGGTTCTATAGTGAACCCACCGGGATTTAATGTTCAGTGTTTGTTTTATGTCTTTTATATCGTTCGATACGATACCGAGTAGAATCACTAGGTGTTTTCTTTAATCACTATAAGGTTAGCTATTGGCTAGGATTTTTACTCGCTACACAATTAAATACTTAGGACAAAAAAAAACCGTTCACTACTCCGTCGATTGCGCCAGTTATAATTTAGGTTCCGCGTTTAATTAAAACAAAAACAACCTTCTCTTTCGACTCACTTTAATCAACTAAACCGATACAAATGTTTTACTTAAAAATCTAACATAGGTATCGATTGCACAAGTGATTCCATGAACTTGGAAAGTTTGGCCGGAAGCCTAGCAGACGCTTACTTTGCAAGTTCATGTCACCCGTGCAGTACAATAAGTGAATGATTTGAATGTCGGTGCAATGCTGTTGATTTATGGGTAGCGTAGGAGCAGGTGGCTGACGTGACTTGGATTATGGGTAGCGTGGGTACAGGTGGCTACCGTAACTCGCGCGTATTGTAAAAAAAAATATTAAAAATTAAGATGTTAACAGTTTTTTACAGCCAGTACACTTGAAGAAACACAGATGGCGCAAGTTTCTATGGCGGATATTTTGTTTCTGTTTTACATCGCTTTGAAACAAAGGAGCTGAAGATGTTGGAACATAGTTTTCTGCAGACATGGTATGAAAGTGAGATTTCACTAGCAGTCCAAATATACGTCAATGACAGATACAGACTGAGAATTTGTAAAAAGGTGAAATAGAAATTTTATATTTTTTATTATTGCTTGTGATTTGTATTAATACTTTCCGTTTATGAGAGATAATTTGATTAAAATGTTATGAAATATAATGTCCGGCTATAGGAATTATTTTTGTATGGAAAAATTAATGAAATTGTTGTGTCGACGAAATTTGTCCGGCTATGGGAGCTGTCCGGCTATGGGGACTGTCCGTAATGGGCAATTTCACTGCATTATTATTTTTTAAATGCATGCGCAATACATCTAGTCATTGCAATAATATAATTTATGAAGTAGTAATAGAAAGTAGCGTGGGCGCCGAGGCGTAAGTGGTTAGTGTGTCGGATCACTGCGCGTTAGGTTCCAAGTTCGAATCCTACAAAACTCCAAAAAGTTCCTTCACGGTCCCAGCTCTCGCTAGCATCTGACAAACATCCGAGAGTATTGTTCTTCTTCTTCTTCCTTTCTATCAGCGAGGTTATGATCCGAAAATAAGGGATCACAACCCTCCCACTTCACCGCATTTCTATTGATCCGACTGTGGGCTTCGCCTATTTGACCTTAGAAAATATCGGCAGGCCCACTGAGTTTGGATCACTCGGTTACTGAGGCCAACGAAATGCCGATGTCGTCGCATTTGTGTGATCCAGGAGTTTATAGGCCTGCCTTTCCTACATCGCGATGTCTTTGGAACGTGCATTGATATTGCCTTTTTAACAGCGTTCAAATGATCTCTTCTTTGAACGTGACAATACCAGCTGAGTCGTTCACGCTCTATTTTTTGTACGATGGTTTCCTTGATGTGAAAGCTTCCACGAATCTTCGAACTTCTTATTCGATAAAGCTTTGTCACTCCTGCTGTCATGCGATGCATCTTCATCTCAGCTGCCGTTAATTTACTCTCATACGTTTTGTACATCGTCCAACATTGTGAACCATATGTGAGCGCTGGACGCACAACTGCGGTGTAGAGCCTTCCTTTCAATTTAGGTGGCACTTTTCTGTTACAGAAGATAGCGGTATTTTATCGCCACTTCATCCACCCTACGCTTACTCAATGATTGATGTCGTCATCACAATTTGCTTTGCTATTGATCATAGATCCCAGATATTTGAACTTTTCGCTCTTGGAAAGCACTGTTCCATTCAAATAAATGTCTGGAATAGACCTGAGAGGATCAGAGAACGGGCAACACAAGTACTCTGTCCTTTTTGAACTAATGCGATACCCATTTCCCTCCAGAACGTCCACCGACACATCAAGTGCTCGTTGCAGGGATGTAGGATCCTCACTTATGATGGCTCCATCGTCAGCAAAGAATAACTGATGTACCTTGGGGTCCATCACTTTACTTTCAAGTAGATAATCAAGGACTGCAATAAAAAGCAAAGGACTTAAAACGCTTCCCTGGTGCACCCCGACTTTGATTGGGAACTCTTCGGTTACTCCAGCGGGGCATCTTACTCTTGTCTTTGCTCCTTCGTACATGTCCATGATCATCTGTACATAGGTTTCTGGAACGCCTCGCCCCCGCCACCCATATCAGATCTCGTGGTTGTCTGTCGAATGCCTTTTCAAAGTCAACCAATACAATATGCAAATCCTTTAAGGAATCACGATGTTTTTCTATTATGATCCTTATACTTTGGATTGTATCTGTGGTTGATTTACCCGCGACAAATCCGCACTGATCATCAGATAGCCGTATGATTTTTCGCAGTCGGATACCTAATACCCGCTCAACGATATTCATGGTGTGCGACATCAGCTTGATCGAACGGTAGTTATCACAGTTTCGCGGCCCGATTTTTACTTCAGCTCCTTTCGCTTCACTAATGAAGAGAAATAAAATATCGATTTATTTCACGCCTTCGAATCACAGCACCACACTTGGACAAGTTAAAAGAGTCCATAGTACACTGCAAGAGTTAGCCAGGTGCATAAGAAAGGAATACGAACTCGTACATAAGACAGAAACATTCATTAGAGCCGCTAGTGAATACAATCAGATAATAAATTCTACCACAAAATTTAGGCCCACTGCGGTAATATTCAATAAAATAGATCACGCAAAGATCCCAAGGGAATTAGCTATAGCTCAGGAGAAAATGCTGGAAGTACATAATAAAAAACGAAGAAGCAGGCAATTAAAACGCAGCGCTGTCGGAAGAGCTCCTTTGCTGAGCAATAGGCTCCCCATAAATCAAAAAGGCTGCCCAAATTTTAAAGTTAAATTTACAGAGAACAAAAATAATGAGGTAGATTTTAATAACAGTGCTAAACAACATTTCACTTCTTTTACAACTTCATAGCGAATATTCGTTTTATATACATACGTACATATATAATTTACACATCAGAAAATTTATTTTCCCTTATCCTTTAAGCGTTTTTACGACTGAGTGAAATTTTTCCACGATGTTACTTTTGACCAGCAGACGAAAAACTAAATTCCCCTTCCTATCAAATATTATTCAGTACGTGTAGATTTCGAATGAGCATATTGCAGTTTTCTTTGTTTGTGTCTGGGTTAGTCAAACGAACTAACAACAGAACATGCGTACAACTATTACACAACACTCGACCAACTGATATATAAAAGACTTCCGGCTTAGATGGAATTCCAAACATCGTACTGAAACATGTACCAATCGAAATCATACGGTAATACTGCGTAATCTTTAATAACTTTCTAAATAACTGTTACTACCCGAATTGTTGAAAAACATCGAAGGTATTTTCAATAATTAAGAAAAAAATCTCCTTCTGACCCTTCTAATTATAGGCCAATCAGTCTCCTGCCTAACAAAGGGAAGGTCTTTGAGATAGTTATCAGCAATTCAATTTTGATCGCGTGCGAAAGAAAGGAGATAATTCCACGGAACCAATTTGGGTTCAAAAGAAACCACTCGTTAGTGCATGCTATCACAAAACTGATTTCAGCTATTAACTGGAATCTTAACGCCAAGAGATGCACAAGAACGGCATTCATGTCACTCCAAAGTCTCTTTTACTCCAACATTCTAAGCTCCGATGTGAAGATTATCTGTTACCAAGCATTTGTGCGTTCAATTCTGACTTATGTAAGTGCAGTATGATGGAATATAAGTGCATCATATAAAGAAAAATTAAGGGCTTTTGAAAATGTGTTCGAGCATGCATGCAGATATACAAAAGCGCACTTTCGACTTTCGGCGACGTAATGAAGTACTTTGCATGAGAATTTTTTTTTTATTTACATATATTTTGTACAGATGATTTACCACTGCAACTAGTCATTTTAACTAACGAGAAGTTTGAGCCTAACGCAAACAATTTTGTAAATTTAGTATGATATCTTCACTTGACAAATTTTATTTTTTTGTGTGTAATGCTGTATAAAGCGTCTCCAAGTCGTGAGGTTTAAAGCGTCGTAATCTTCTTATTTGATTCACAGCATTGAGAAGTGCTGGTATTTCTTCGTTAACATGCTCCCTTTAGTCTAACTTCGTGAGCACTCGCATAGCGTTGAATTTCGTCAGATACCGTCGCGTCGGCACATTCAGGTCGCGATGTAAATTACTATTCCTAATATACCAAGGGGTATTGACAATCCCTCTTAGTATTGTATTTTGAAAACGTCGAATGTGCTATTCTTTGCGCAGCCCCATAGCTGAATTCCATATGTCCAGACGGGTTTGAGTACTTGTTTATAAATCATAAGTTTGTTGTGAATAGACATTGTGAGCCAAAACATTTTATGGCACTTCAGATTGAGATCTTCTTTTTTCTTTTTCACATGCTCCTTCTAGCGTAGCTTTGCCTCCAGGGTCATACCCAGGTATTTTGCAGAGTTGTGATATGGGATTTGGTTTCCATTAATGTTAATGGGTATATAGTCAATACTTCCGCTAGTAAAATTAACATGAGCTGATTTGGAGCTGTTAATTTTGATACGCCATGCATCCATCCATTGACCATCTTCATCAATTGCATCTTGAAGCTTTTGAGCTGCAATTTTATTGCTTTTATGATAACAGTATCATCTGCGAACGTTCCCACCATACTCCTATCTGCTACAAGCAGATCACAGGTGTACAAAAGATTTAATAGTGAATAGTAAAAGACTTAGAGGTACATACTCGTATGTATGTTTATTTTGCTATTGCTTCTCTTTTGCTTTTTGTTCTTAAGTCATTATGAAGTAATATTTTTAAGTTTTTTTATTAATAAAGATACATTTTGCTTCCAAAAAAAATTGTATCGACTGAATTTTTTTGGAAACCTTGTTTAATAATTCAATGGGTTAATCGTCACACGACATATTTGATACTTTTTCGGTGGCTCCTCTTTCACGGAAATGGCTCCCCAAAATCTCGAAATTTTTCTTTGAAATTGAAACACGACAGCATTGATACGGTGTATGGAAAGACAGTATGCGCGCATTGGGGAAAATTGCAACCCAAGTACAATCGTAAAAAAATAAAAAGAGACTTAGGAAATAGATTCGAATTGAGGAATGGCAAAATAGTTCATAACGACAATCTGAAACTCTAATGGAATACGCCATTATTATTACGATATTAACCGAAATAACAGATTACACCCGTTCAAATTACGCTCTCATCGAAACCGGTAAGGCACTTGCCCACGACAGCACATCATCCACAATCTTTCAAATTAGGAACTTAACATACATCAGGGAATTCATCGATAAGACACGAGAATCGTTAGACAAACAATGCGAGAGAACAACCTACATATACCGAGTCCTCACCAGACAGGGTACATGAAGGAGACTTTAACATAATGCAAACACTTCTTGACCAACTGACAACTCCACGTCATAGACGAGCTGTTGAAATAATAGAAAAAGTCTGGAAATGGATTGCTGGTACACCTGATCACGATGACGAGATGAGAGTTGAAAACAAAATAAACGATTTGATACAAAATAACAATAGACAGTTCATTATAAATTCCAAACTAGGTATTTGAAGTAATAAATTCAATTGGACATGCAATAAATGATAGTTTGATATCCCAGAAATGTAAGCTTATTATATTCGATTTACAAAATTTAATTAATACAATAATTTTAGCAAAATTAAAAATACTAAATCCTGCCATACTTAACATAGAAGATATGCATAGAATAATAAAAACTGAATCAATTAAAACATTTACCTTTGCGCACATCATAGACGTGTCCGAATTTAAAATATTGCAGAAAGATCAAATAATTTCTATACAGACCACTTACTTATTTATTTAATATGTCGCTTACTAGCGGTGGTTTTTTGAAGGAATGGAAGATTTTATTTATTTCCCCAGTTTTCAAATCTGGATCTAAACAGGAAATAATAAACTATAGGCCTATTTGCAAATTGTCTGCTATCCCTAAATTATTCGAAAAAGTCGTTTATAATAAACTATTCTTTTCTTCCCATTCCGCTGCTTTTAATTTTATTTTGTTGTTTTTTTTTTCTCTTTCTTTTCTCGTCGCCAGCTTACCCAATTCGTTTTCCGAATCTTGCAAAATCGCATTTTGTTTAATCGCGCAAGTTTTTTTAACCCTCCAAGTTCTTACTCATCACTTTTTCGTTGAGCTACTTTTCTCGCCGTTTAACTAACCTATCACTTGTAATGGAAAAATTTTGTGATAACGTTTTTTGCGTTCCTTGTAGTGGTGTTTGCGGCAAGTTATTCCACGCAGCCTGTATCGGACTCCCCCGAAGATCTTCTTTTCTTAAAGACAGTAACTTCTTTTGTTATTGCGACGAATGCAAATAAATCTCCCTCTCGCACGTGATGCTCACGATTAAGTGTCTCAGTGATAAAATTGACGCGATAGTCAGTGACAATAATCAGCTCGCAAAAAAAACTAATGAAATTGTGTCTAAATTAGATGATTTTGTTAAATGCATCAACGATTTGAACAACACCGTTGAGCGCTCTAGTGATTTGTGGAAGGCTAGATCCAAAATCAGTAAGAACCAGCTCTTGAATTTTACCAGCCCATAATTTAGTGATTAAGCCAATAACAGAAGTTAATGATTCCATCAAATCCCTGCGATCAGATCTCGAAATTCATCTCCAAAATAGCTCTAAACCAATTGTGCCCTCACCTCGACAATCCGATCCTCTACTTTTAGAATTGGTGGAAAGGGTTAATTATATCCGCAACGAACTTGTGGCAACACGGCTTGCAGTGTCTGATTTTGTTGATGATATTAAGTCGGTCGTCTGCAAAACTGGTAAATTTCCCATACACCCGCCTTTAACCCCTCCTTACAACACGTCAATTTATGCTGAGTTAATTGAGTCTGATTCCAACACCCCAACTTGCTTCCAGCTACTTCCTCTGCCTCCTACCCTACCATCGCCTCATTCTGGAGATCCATTACCAACTACTCCACCTTCCGCAGCTGTGCAGCCTTTACTAAAACATTTTGGAACATCGTGGACTCTTTCTGAATGGAATGAAAGGCTCGATAAGCTAAATAAAATCAATAATCCGAACGACGTCGATTACACTACTTTTGTGATTTGGGATGTCCCCCGACGTGCTGATCTTTCCTGGATAAGGACTTTCTTTCACCGGCACTACTCTATTACAATAGCCAAATGTCAGAAGATTTTCTCAAGAAGGTAACATTTTTTTTAGACTCAACATTCCCTCCAAATATGTATGGCTTTTTTCATGTTCCCCTGGTAGTGCTGTCACCCTCGGCTATATAAAACTACGCATATGGACCAATCGGGAGCATAATAAGCAAGTTAAGGATAACTATAAGCGCAATAATAACCCTTTCCCTAAGTCTAGCTTTAAGATTAATAGTTCCAGCTCTATGCTTAATTCAGTTAACCATCGGCGGACTCCGCTCCCTTCCACTGACCCCCCGACCAATAACAACAATACTAAGCTCAACACTGGATCCGGTAACTGGTCTATCAAAACCAAAATCTTTCCTAACTTTAGTCACGCCTGTTTCACCTCCCCCTTCGCGTCACCCGACCCCCAGAGTAATTCATCCTCCTTTTAATTATCCCAATTTCACTCACTCTCATACTCTTAATCTTGTCCCTCCTACCTCCTCTTCCTCTCTTATCAAACGCTCCGATAATACTGGCAATGTATCAAACAACGCCTCCATGTCTACTGTCGCCGATTTCACTCACTCCCATACTCCTAATCCTGCCCCTCCTATCCCCACTTCGTCTCTTACCATAAGCCCCGATAATACTGGCACTATTCCAAACAATACCTCCTTGTCTACCGTCGCTCATCCCACCTTCTTAGACCCGTTACTACCTCCCACTGTGAAACTGACCAAACAACTTTCCGATTCAGATGTTGATGGACGCTATGTATTGTCTCGCTTAAGAGATCGCAATATTTATGCTAACGTTCGGCTTTACCTTGCCTACCTGCATGACAAGCCTGATTCTGTCTGTGTCGATGGCAAGACCAACACCAACATCAAGATCTTGATTTCCCAAGAGGGTCTTCCAACCGAACAAGAAAGCCTAATGAACATCTTTGTCAAATTTTATGAGACCCTCGGTGTTTCGGCTACTCAGATAGCTAATGACCTATCCGCTTACGCATCTTTTATCAAGTCCAAGCGCCTTTCTCATCTCCAACGATCTCTCAACGATTTTCACAATTATTTTTGCCCCTAATCTGTCCCCTAACACACTTCCTAACAGTCCCAAGTATCTAAGTTGTTTCTATCAAAATGTAAGAGGACTGCGTACTAAAACCTGTCATGTATTTCTGAACTCCCAAAAATTACCTTATGATATTTATGCTTTAACCGAAACCAACTTAACCCCGTGTATTATTAACTATGGCTCTTCCAACTTTAATTTTCGAAAAGCTAACTTCGACAAATTTACTGATCTAATTAGTAACATTAACTTCGACTTTATCTCCGTTAATTCTAATGTGGAGCCGTACCTAAAATCTTCTACTCAAAAATCTTCTTTTGCATAGCCCAATCGGTTCCTTATACTCATACGCTCAATAAACACTGCTCCTCATCCCCGCCCTGGTATAATAAAGGAATCCGAGCACTTCGTAATAATAGGAATAACCAGATGTTTTAGTGACTACTCCAATTACCTCACTGCTTATAATCGTTTTCCTGTTCTCTGCGAATCTTTTTATCATGAATATCTTGACCGAATGCAACTGAGTCTAATTTCTGACTCCAAACGGTTTTACCAATTCATTAATGTTAAAAGAAAATCCGATGGCGTCCCTTCCGCCTTAAAACTATCTAGCGGATCCTCAGCCGACCCTGAAACGATCTCCAATCTCTTTGCAACCTTCTTCAGCCAGTCCTATACTGATCACTTGCACGAACCAGATCCTGTTTATTTCAGCTACTTGAACAACTGTGCGCAAACTTCTTTTGTTTCAATTGAGGTTACGACAAACATGGTGCTGTTGATCAGTAGGCTCAAGGACAACTATTCTCCTGGTACTGACGGGCTGCCCGCTATTGTCTTAAAGAAATGTATGAATGTTTTATCACAGCCTCTTAGTGCCCTTTTCAGCTCTCACTCTCTCAAACCATCTTCCCTTTTCTGTGGAAGGACTCTTTCATTTTCCCTATTCACAAAAAAGGCAGTAAAAGAGAGATCTCAAATTACCGACCCATTGCCAAACTGTCATGCATCCCCAAGCTCTTTGAAAGTATTGTTTACGATTCATTGTACTTCCATTGTAAACCAATCTTCTCCCCATCTCAACATGGTTTTTTAAAAGGTAGATCTACCACGACCAACCTAACTGAATTTGTTTCCCGAGCATTACACGCATTAGAGAACGGCAATGAAGTCGATGTAATTTCTACAGATTACAGCAAAGCGTTCGACAAAATCTCACACAAAATTATTTACCTCAAACTCAAAGCCCTAGGTTTTCCATCCTCCTTTATTTCCTGGCTTAGGTCAAATCTAGAGGGTCGCCATTATAGAGTCCTTTTCAAATGTTCTGTATCCAACCCTATCAAAGCCACTTCCGGGGTTCCTCAGGGTAGTCGTCTCGGACCCTTGATCTTTATCCTAAGTATTAATGACATTGATTCCATCTTAAAGGAGTCCGACCTATCTGTGTACGCGGATGATAAAAAAAAATCTTCTCTTCTACTACAAAACGACCTGAATCTGTTCTTCACATGGTGCAAATTTAACTTCCTAGAGCTGAATGTGAGTAAATGCCAAGCTACAATATTACCTTTTCCCGCAAGTGTGTTCCTCCCTCTCCTAGGATCTAATTCTTCGATAACAAACCCATTCCCTCAGTAAATTCAATCTGCGATCTAGGTATTATTTCTGACCGAGAGCTCAACTTGAATTCGCACATTGATCACATAATTAACAGAGCCAACTCCACCCTAGGCTTCATCAAATGCTGGTCTAAAGAATTCCCGAATCCTTATGCCACTAAATCCCTGTATGTTACCTTTGTCAGACCCATCCTTGAATACGCTAGTCAAGTTTGGTCACCCCATCGAGTTACGCATTCCTTGAGAATTGAAGCTGTCCAACGAAGATTTATCCGTTTCGCTCTACGTGGTCTCTCTTGGGATGACAAAAATAATTTGCCTCCACACGAAGATCGGTTAAAACTGATTAATCTACAAACTCTTGCAAATCGCCGTCACCTCGCTGACATACTCTTCGTGCATCACCTATTAGTAGGTTCGATTGATTCTCCCGCTTTACTACATGCGATCTACCTAAATACTAACCCTCATAACCTTAGATCTGTACCCCTCTTTCGCCTCGCTTGTCACCGGACCAATTATGGCCACTTTGAACCCATGTCCAGAATGTTGCGTTTGGCCAATAGCTCACATATGACCTTTAATTTTCATCTCAGCCGATCCTCTCTTAGAAAGGTCCTTCACACCTCCTCACAATTTTCCCCACACTTTCTTCTTAGTCTAAGTCTTTACATTAAGGCTTCAATTTTGGTGGGCCCTGGGGCCCTTATCAAAAAAATAAATAATTAAATATAAGGCCCTTTAGCTTAGTTATGTAAGTTCTCTCTGTTAATTTTTAAGTTTAGCTTTAAGTTAATTGCTTGTATTAAGCTTAGAAATAAATAAATAAATTCGGCTGACCAGGAATTAAAGTCCCCGGCCACGATGGTTGGTGACTTTCCTCGTACTTCAGGCACGATGTTGATCAGCATCTCCTCGTATTCGGTCATGCTCGCGCTCGGTGGGGCTTAACAGCTGTAGAAATGTATTCCTTTTATCTTTGCATACACGTAGTTCTGCCGCCTCCTTGGGTCCTTACGTTCGAACGGGTATGTGCCGCAGGTCCATATTGCTGCTGTCCAGCTTTCGTCCTCCACCCACCTTGCACTGATGTGTGCTGTTTTATACTGCTGGCTGCTAAGGATTATATCTGTTTTTTGTTCTATCGCCGTCTGTGTAATTAAGTTTTGGGCGGCTTCACAGTACATTCGATTTATTTGGATGCCCTTCATTGTTTCGCTGTGATTGCTCGTACCGCGCTTTTGTACGAAGCGCATCTAAAACTACCGGTAGGTTGTTCGTTACCTGTTTTCCTTCGTGGGTTACATATGGCACACTTCGGTTCACGTAGCCTGCACCTGACCCATCCTACTCGCAAATACCCTACGGTAGTGATCCTATTTGCTTCATTCGCTGGAAGACTGATGAGAGCCGTTCGGGTTCCTCTTCCCGTCGTCCCTATAGATTTGATACCATCGGTGGTGATGTTCCCTGCCGATGGAAATTGCTCCGCTATGGCCTTGCAGACCTCTTCTGGTGTTGTTGCCTCATCTAGGTCACGGCACTCTTTCGTTACTTGCTGGCACAAGGTTTTTACTTTTGCTTCATTTTGGAGGATTTTAATCATATCTTGCTTATGTTTCTCGGTCTGTCCATCATGTTTCCTCTTTAGCTCGATTAACATGTCACACTTTCGACCTTTTCCGCACCTTTTCCCGTACTTCCTTCCATTCCTGTGCTCCAGGTGGCATAGTTTCCTTTTCATCTTCCATTGTTGTTGGCCTCTTGTCCTTTTTCGGGTCTGGCAGCTGGTCTTCTGTTTCGCGTGATCGCTTCGCATTTCTTTCTTCAACCAGTATAGGCGCATGTGTGGTTAGCGCACTTATTTTTGATTGCTCTTGGTTCTCTCTTGTGGCTATTACTCTTGCGATCATAGCTCTCTTGTGCAGGTTAGAGATGGTACTCATTAGATCCCTCATGGCTTGGTTTATATGCCGCTGGGCTCCCATTGCATCCTGTAGCTCACCAATTTTCTGTCCGAGTTTCTCCAAGATTCCTCTGCATCCATCTTCACTTCTACTGGCCTCCAGGGTTCCTTCCATCACCATTGAGTTTCTTCGTGTATCTCCCTTCCCTTCCCCGTCCCTTCATACTCCTCTGTGGTGCTGCTGCTTGGCCACCTGGTGACCTCGGCATCTTGGAACTCCTCAGAAAGGGGTTCACTGCCTTCTCATTGTTACTACCGTCGCTTCCTTTGTTTCGTTTGTATTCATTTTGATTGGGTCCCCACTCAAAGTCGTTATCTATGCTCGGATTTGTAGTCACCATATGATCCCATGGTTATCTATGCATGCAGTGAGGCCATGCTAGGTTGGCACAAGCCCTTATGGGGTCTTGTGTTCAGAGCCTGATCAGTGTTAAACAGCAATGTTACATCTGTACCTACAAACACCATCTTAACGGTGACGAAACATAGAGCGTACTTTGAGGCCTGCCATGGTTTTAACAGGATGGGGGCGCTTGAAAGCCATTTCGCACCATAGAGCTGTGTACGAGGACACAAACCGTTTAGTGTATCTACTTTTGTGTTTTTTTTTCAATGTAAGAATTATCGAAGTTTTTTTCTGTGTTGAAAAGAAATGAAAACGCGCAATATGACAGTCAACGCAAAAGTACACTAAGCGTACCGTTTTTAGTTTAGTGTAAATGGTGCGAAATAGAGTTTATGTAGAAAGAACCGTCCCCTGCACGCATCAATTAAGGGAGTTGCTTTACATACATATGTAGGTATACATATTTCCTTACTACATTTGTGTCTTTCTATGTTTAAGATATGTATAACAAAAACATTCGTTATATCAAGTATCAATCCTCTTTATCGTACGTTATATAGGAGTCACATTTTAAAAAAAGTGTACGTTATATCGATCATTCATTATATTAGCCTCCATGCTTATATACATATGGAAATATACACATACTTGTATACGAATTTTGTTAAAACTAAAAATAAAATATATTATAAGTTCACAACAATCCAGGGGCTACCCGGACCAATTTCGTCCTTTACCACTTCATCTCAGAATCCGCTGCACATATAATACTTACGAGTATAATATATATATACATATTATAAAGGGTGACCAGATAGCAATAATACTTTTTCTAATTGTCATGTTTCAGCAGCTGTCAAAGTTACCAATGAGATCCAGCTGTCAAAATATTTCATCATGCATCGTTTCACACTTGCCGAACGTGCGGAAATTATTGAAAAATATTATCGAAATTCCGGCAATTGTAAATACGCAACGTGAATTTCGTCGTGAGATGTGAACTGAAGCATACCTGTTTCGTTGTCAATTTTGAAGGGTATTCCCGCCCATCCGTCGTTGGTATTGTCTGCAAGCTCCTTAGCAATGATCTGAAATACCAAAACTGAATTAGTTACACATATTTATTTAATTAAATTCGGGTGCTAATAAAAAAATTATAAAAACTGGAATATGCGATGTTCGTACGGTAACCAACAATGGAATCTTACGTTTGTACTCATATTTTATAGAGAACTAGCGGATGCCCTACGTTTGCTGCAACGCCATTTAATGAAATGAAATACGTATAACTGTTTTTTTGTGTGTATGTTTCTTTACTGAACGATTAGTAAACTTATATTTTTTATTCATGCTATCGTGTGGTTAATATTTTACTTGTGGCGTGAGAAATGCCATTGTAGTGTTCGTTGTCGTTTTCTGCTTCATTTGCGAATTTTCCCAAATTGTTGTTTAGCGCTATCTATCGTAAAGCAATCGTACTATGTGCACAACCTTCCTCTCTTTAAAACAAACTTTATGTCTAAGTTTGAGCCGAGTATTTTCGAATCTTATCAAAATATTATTCTGTTAATATTAACGATTGGTTGAAATCTGACTTATTTTCGTTTATTTTTTCTTTTTCTCGTATCTGCGGCACAGAAACAAAAATGTTTTCAATAACGTTTTCATAATTTGTAATCGAATCGAAATAAAATAATTATAATTATGTTTGAAGTGTGTTTATAATGTTTTCTTTACTGGTATATGAATTGTTTGATGTTGAAGTGCGAGATTTTTGAGTTTGAGATTTTGGTGTTCCTTGCCATCTATCGGAAAACTTGAAAACTTTTGGTTTGCGTGTACTTCTCACTTTATAACAAATATATTGTTTGAGTTGTAGCTCAATCCGATCGGCAGTTTTTGAGTTTGAGATTTTCATTTTCAGCACCATCTATCGGAAAACTTGGAAACTTTTGATTTAAGTGCACTTCTAACTTCATAAAAAATATGTTGTTTAAGTTGCAGCTCAATCAGATCGCCAGTTTTTGAGTTTGAGATCTTGATGTTCAGCGCCATCGATCGGAAAACTTGAAACCTTTTGATTAACGTGCACTTTTCACTTCTTAACAAATATATTGTGTAAGTTTCAGCTCAATCGGGTGATTAGATTTTTGTGTTCACACCATCTACGGAAAACTTTTGTATTACGTGCACTTCTCACTTCATAAAAAATATATTGTTTAAGTTTCAGCTCAATCGGATGGTTAATTTTGAGTTTTCGATTTTTTGTGTTCAGCGCCATCTATAGGGAAACTTTTGATTTACGTTCCTTAAAAGATTCCTTTCCGTTCGTAAGAATTGGTTAAGAGCATTGTCGCGCGACACTCCTAACGCGATTTCAGAAGGAAAGTTGGGCTACAACGGTAGATTAAACACATAACGACCGTCCTCGACGCGGTATTTGGTGTTGGTATACAAGTGTTCACAGAATCCATCAGCGGGAGACATGCGATGAGCTTTGGGCAGTTCCTCGAATTACCAGAGCGTTTCGATTTGCTTTTTCTAAGAGATTTCACAGAAATGAGAAACGAATGTTGAGTAGGACGTGTGGGGAGTGGTGATTGGTTATTGGTCCTAAAAGGATCCACCCGAACATTGTCTTCTGTGCTATAAGCGATGGGTTGGTTTTCAGCCCGTCCAATATGATTGAAGAATAGAGATCTGCACCAATTAGCACATCAATTCCCGGTCAAAGAAAGAATCGACTAATTGCAAATCGAAATTTCTTTTGAAATTATCTAAGTCCAATGAACACGAAGGTGTATCTTCAGTGACTTTCTTGAGAATTAGGGCAGTTACTTGAACATTGAACTCATGGGTTTTCGGCACATAACGTGAACGAACATATTTTTAAATCCGAAGCGGTGACTGTAGATGAGAGATCCGTAATTTGAACCGATTGAGTGGGCAGTTTCAGCCGTCATTGTACGTGTTCAGGCAGAAAGGATACTTCAGATACTGGGTCGATTAACGCCCGCAGGTAAAACTGAGTTTTATGATGACGAATGCCTACTGGAGCTGTAGCGAGGAGAACTGAACGTTGAGTGGTGGAGAAAAGAGATGTGTGGTTGTGACTTGGGGCAAGAGTGGCCTGTTTTGATGGTGTTGAGTTATTTTGGAAGGTCTGATTGCGAGGTATTGACTCGATATGTAAGAGGATATGGTGTTTCTGATTGCACACGAACCAAGTGTTAACGCTTTTGCAATTCATAAGAATATGATTTTGCCCAAGACTGTTTGTGCAGCAAATTACGTTTTTTGGCAGAGTCTCAAGGAATGGTTGTCATTGCATAAGTTGCATTTTAGCGGCAGCTTACCACGTTGAAGATGAAATGATTTTGAATTAGAGATCGATTTAAAAGCCCCTTGTTTCATAGTTAGTGTTGGTTTAATATCTCGGATCGCTTCCAGGACGCGATAACGATTTGTTAAGAAAGTACGCATGTCTGACCACAGTGGGATGGCCACGGGGTCTTACAATGTTTGCTCCAGAGGGCTATGGTTGTGTCTGGCAAACGAGATGAGCAAAGGTAAACCAGCACGCAATTCCAATTGCCAATGACCACACCCTCACTCTGAAGTGCCGTTAAAGCATCATTAATGCCTGTTTGCAACTGCTTGATTGCGCAACCGCAGCTCGAGCTAGATTAATCAGAATTTAGGCTCATTGTTGGCGAGAATACATCTAATCCCGAAGTGGTCGTGTAACGCTTTCCATGCAAGTTCAAAAATATCTGCTGCATTATCTGAATCATCACCGTCACCCGTTTCGTTTTGAATGCAACGCGTGTAATTGATTTTAATATCCGCCCATAGATTAGAAATTTCAGCTCAAAAGGCCCTCAATGAAAGGATGGAGAAATCGGAAACCGCTTTTTCTTTAAAATTGTTTAAAAAAGTGATTGGATTACTTCATATTCCTTGGATAGAAATATACCAGAGAAATAAAGAACACGCCAAATACAATTGTTATAGCTCTAAATTGTTTTAGGATGGAACACTAATAATCAAAATTATGTTACAACAGCCTCACTAGTGTTTCAATCATTAAAGAATTAAAAGATGACGAAAATTGACGTCATATTAAAATGTTAGTTGCCTACTCTAAATTCTGGAATAAATTTATTTAGCTTTAAAGAATTAACTGATTTTGTTAAGATGTCTGCAATCATTTCATTTGTTGGTTTGTATTGCAGATTCAGACTTATCTCTCCTTCAGCTTCTTGATTCAAATGCTCTTGAATGAAGTACTTGCGCACATCAATATGCTTTGTACGTGCATGATAGTTTTTGTTCTTTGCCAGGTGAAGTGCCTCTTGGTTGTCGCAGCATAAAACAAATTTCTTCGACGCCTCCAAAAAAATTTCACATTCTAAGCGTTTTAACCAAAGCGCCTCTTGGATATTTGCGACCATGGACATAAATTCGGCCTCGGTTGAAGATAATGCAATTGTTGGTTGACGACGAGTTGCCCACGAAATTGCACCACCTTGGACTCGAAAGACATAACCAGTTCTTGAACGTCGCTTGTCGAGGTCTCCAGCCCAATATGCGTCACAGAAATCAATCATCTTCTCATTTCCTTTTGGATGAAATGTCAGCTTGTAGTCAATGGCACCCTTCAAATATCGCAGCACCCTTTTTACAGCTGCCCAGTGTGCACTACCATAATTATTGTTGTATCTACTACTTTGGATCCATCGGCGTGTTGACTGGTTTGCTTCAGACCATAAAGTGCTCGCTTCAGGCGACAAACCTTTCCCGATTTATCATCGGCCCCATCTGGTTGACGCGTATAAATCTCTTCTGTCAGCTCACCTTGGAGAAATACAGTCACTGCATCCATTTTGGTGTATCAGCATCTTAAACTTGACTGCCATCGCCAACAGGAACCGAATCGACGAATAACGCGCCACAGGCGAATAAGTTTCATCGTAATCTATGCCTCTTACTTGGCTATAGCCTTTGATGCGAGTCTAGCTTTATAACGCTTGGTAACACCGGCAGCATTGCGCTTTACTTTGTACACCCACTTACTATCAATCGCTTTTCGACCAGTAGGCAGCTCGCACAGCTCAAGTGTCATTGGCTTTCAGTGATTCGTATTCGACTTTCTTCCCACTGCTTCTTCTCCTCGCATTGTTTCGCTTCTAGATAGGATTTGGGTTCACTGACATCTTCAGTAGCACCTGCTAGCATCGTGTATAAGCTCTGGACAGCTCGAATGTTTGCAGAACGTTTTGTACTAACGTCCCTATCGCCACCTGTCACTGGACATGGTATAACCAACAACTCACTAGTAACAACATGGAAATCGTTTTCATTCACAGACGTATACCATATGACGAATTCTCGCTGTTCATCGCCTCACTGAATTCGTTATTTACTGTTCCCGTACCATCGTTGATTTCGATTACAGAAGCATTTTGAACACCTGGACCAGTAAAGATAACAGAATCATCTAACTGCTTACTCATATCTGGACATTCATTATTGCATCCATTCGACGGCGACTGAGCTATATTCTCTGGAATAGCCTCACTGAAATCATCATCCGAATTACTGTCATCACCACTTGAATTGTTGTCAGAAACAAAGTCTTCACATACTTCATCCGCATTGGGTACCTTTAATGGAAAAAATTGAGAACTGAATTTTTGTGCAGTTACCTGTTTTTGTCGATTCAATGAAAGTGACATTCCTACTAACAATGACTTTCTTAGCCTTCGGTTCATATAGCCGATACGCCATCGACTCTTCACTGTATCCAACCATGATACACTCAGGCGCTTTTGATGCCAATTTGTTACGCTGAACTTTTGGCACATGTGCCATGGCCTTATACCCAAACACTCGTAGCATAGACAAGTCAGGCTTTCGTTTCGTCCATTGCTCCTCTGGTGTGTCATATGATAAAGCTCGACAAGGAATTCAATTGATTAAGTAGGCAGCCGTTACTGCAGCCTCGACCCAAAATCCTTTTCCAAACCACTATCAAAGAGCATACAATGAACCTTTTCCATTATTGTACGGTTCATTCGCTCCGCCACACCATTTTGCTCAGGTGTGTGTGGTACCGTCCGTTGATGCAAAATCCCGTGGTTAGCCGTGAACGTGTCGAATTGTTTGTTACAATACTCTGTGCCATTGTCGGTGCGGAGACATTTTATAGTGCAGCCTAGTTGGTTGAACACCTCGTTTTTATGCTTCATTGGATACAGAAATATTCTTCGATTGTAGTCGTTAATAAATGTAACAAAATATTTTGCGCCACCAAACGAACGCACAGGCATAAATGCTACGCCATTGTGGATAACCTCCAATAACCCTTTTGCGTGGTTTTCACTCGTTCCAAACGGAGTACACACCTGTTTTCCCTGTACGCTAATCACGCATTTTTCATCATTGCTCTCCGAAAAATCTACACCCAAAGCCGCTTCCTTGATCTTCCTCAAGTTCGCATCACACGTGTGTCCCAAACGACGATGCCACAAATTTTTGTCAGCCGCCACCAATGGCAAGAGGTGCCATTGCAACCAATGACTTTTTTGCATCGAAGAGATTACAGCTGTCTTTATCAAATACCAATGTGTTACCACGTTTCGCCATCTGACTAACCGACATCAAATTCGCACATATCTCTGGAATATGCAAAACATTTTTGACCAGAAGTCAATGATTATAAGGTGAGCTATTGGTGCCAATGAACATCTTGATGTCCCCAGTGCGCTCGACGGCTAAATGAGAATTGTCGCCCACAATAATTTCCCGTTTCATAGGTTCGCGCGTGTCTAACATGCCAGCATTATTCATGGTCATATACGCTGAAGCACCTGAATCGATGTACCATTCCTGCGAAGAGTTACCTTGAGCCACAAACGAACATAAAAACATTTGATCCTTCTTCTTTCCCTTGTTTGGACATTTGTTGGCGAAATGGGCCTCTTGATCGAATACATAGCATGTTACAGATTTGGTCCTCCTTGGTGTATGCACCTTATGTTTCTTCCTTTGAAAGTTGTTACGTTTGTTTGCAACAAAAGTGGCATCAACACCCTCCGGTTTAGGAGTAACTTCCTGCAGCAAACGATTTTCAAAAAAGTCGAATGTTAATTTGTCCTTTGTGTTTTCGATGACCATGACCATAGGGCGATATTCATCGGGTAAGCCAGCCAACATGAGTCCTGCCACCACCTCATCTCCTATTTCTAGACCTGCCTTCTTAACCTTCGTCGACATCAAAGCCATTTTATGGACATATTTCTCCATCGACGCGCAGTCTATTTGCCTAAGCCCAACCATTTGCTTAAGGAAATCTACACGACGACCAATACCAGTGTCCTAAAATGCAGCACAAATCGACGTCCAAGTGTCTTTAGCAGTTGTACACTTTTCCGTGTACTTATACGTACACGTTGATTAAAGAAGAAAATTAAGCATATGCATTGCCAGAAAGTAATTATCAGCATCCTGCTCCGTCCCGTCAAAGCACTTCCAATGGCCTTTCGTAGCAAGATAGGCCTTGGCTTCAACCTTCCACTCATCAAAATTGGTCTTGCCTTCGAGTTTCTTTGGTTTCCCCATTGTTTCTTGGTTCGAATTTTCTTCCAAGACGCTTCCCCGTTCGTATAAAGAAAATGTTGCTGACAGCGCTAACTACTAATGAACGCACCACCACCAGAAGTTCCTCGTTGAATGCTGTGGCGGACGTTTTGACAGCGGGATATCAGAAAGAAAACAACGTTGGCAGCTGGAGGACAAGGGCGACTTTAATTTTTAGTGTTTCTATATAAATTTTTCTTTTACGCCGTTTCATCCTTTAAAGTTTAATAAGTTAAAATAAAGAATAAAAAGTTCTTAAAATAGTTGCGTTCTCAGTTGTCAACTTTCAGGTGCAGTCGCTAGGGAAGCAACAATTCTAAAAATTAAAGCAACTTTCAGTTAAATTCGTTTGGGAGCTAATTCCAGGAAATTCTTGCGAGTTATTCTAAGGGCCCACCAGAGACGATGAATAAGGTAGAGAAGGGTGATTGCACTCAGTGCGATGAGCCGAATGACATCGAGGACATGGTGCAATGTGATGGTTGCAAGAAATGGTACCATTACAGCTGCGCGGGAGTCAACTCATCTATTGCAAGCAGAAGTTTACAGTGTGACCGCTGCGCGGAGCTCAACGAGACCGTGCATTGCAATGTGCAGCAGTCGAGATTGGCGACAAGGAGTTGTCACAGGTAGCAGTGTCGGATGTTCGGCGAGACGACAGCGTGGCGTCGCAATCAGTTGTGGCAAAATCTGGTACAGTGTCGTCGGGCAAAAGCAGGAGGTTGGCGCTGAAGCTACAGTGTCTCGAAGAACAAAAGGAACTGGACATGCAGTACTTGATCAAGCGCTACGAGCTGCTGGCTCAGGAGGATGACATCAGTTCCAATGACGAGATTAGCAATTTGGAAGGAAGCAGAACGGCGAAGTGCGTAGAGCAGGCTAAGGGGAAAAGTGCTCCAAAGAAATGCATGCCCGATGCTGCAACTCCACAACGAAACGTACCTCGAGAACATGTCTCCGAGTCGGCAGAGGTGAAGAATGCTCCAAACAGATCCGTAGCGGCTGCGGCGGCGCAGCGTCGAAATGGGCATCAGGAATATGTCTCTGGGGTAGCAGAGGTTCTGTTAGTCGGTTTTTTCGAGCCGACCAGAAGATTGGCCGTTGTTCATCAGCAGTTTCGAGCACACAACAAAGATCTGTGGTTTTACCAATGAAGAAAATCTATGGCGTCTACAAAGGGCCTTGAAAGGCAAAGCTATGGAATCGGTTAGGGCACGTTTGCTAATTCCATCTATGGCGCTAGAAGTCATCTCAACACTACGCATGCTCTACGGACGTCCTGAATTTATAGTACAGGCGTTGTTGGCAAAGATTAAAACGGAACCAGCACCAAAGGCAGAGCGGTTGGACACCTTGATTATGTTTGCTCTTTCGGTGCGCAATTTGTGCAGCACGATGGAGGCGTCCGGGTTGACGAACCACTTGAACAATCCCGTTCTACTCCAGGAGCTCATGGAGAGGCTTCCAGCTGCCCTAAAGTTAAATTGGGGGTTGCATCGTGGTATGGAGGAGCTAAATTTATCTGATTTCGCCGAATGGCTGTTTAACATGGCAGAAGCGGCGAGTTCTGTGACAACGTTTACCAAAACAGGCGAGCCAAGGAACGAGAAGCGGCAGACGGGACTCCTTACACATTCGGAAGTCCAAACACCAAGGGTGCCAGCGAGACCGGGAAGCGGCTTTTTCAAATGTGAGGGAGACCACAAGCTACTAGAATGCAACAAGTTTAAAGAACTTTCAAATGAGGAAAGATGGGATCTAGTAAAAAGCAATAGTATCGGCGAAAACTGTTTGGCACACCGCAAGCGTTCCAAATGCCGAAGGCCGGAGTCAGGAGTACATCATCTACTGCGAACGAAAGCAGATAACATGAAGCAAACTCAACAGAAGCCATGTTATGCTCATCAGCAGAGCGATGGAGCGGACGTGGTGTTCAGGATTGTTCCGGTAGTACCTTGGCGAGTCTAGCTTTGCCGAGACAGACAGTGGATGCTGAAGTTGTGCAGAGACGATATCCACATCTAAGGTACGTACCATTAGAAACGTTTAAAAATGCAAAATGTGGGATATTGATTGGTCTGAACAATCAAAAACTGACGCTGGCTTTAAAGATCAAAGAGGGTAAATGTAAAGATCCCGTCGCTATTAGAACAAGGTTGGGTTGGTGTCTGAGTGGCGGTGGGTCGTGCGGCATGGAAAACAGCGGAGTATACCACATCTACGAGGTATGTGAATGAATGACCGGGAGTTGCACGAGATGGTACGTCGACAATACGTTTTGGAGGACCAATGGTGCGAGACCAGCTACTGCGAGGCTCCCGAAAAGGTACGAGCTAAAGCGATACTGGAGGACACGGTGTGTAGACAAGGAGAGGCATTCATCTGTGGTCTGCTATGGCGTTACGATAATATCATCCTACCAGACAGCTTTCCAATGGCGCTAAGGAGGCTGAAGTGTCTGGAGAAGAAGGTGGCTAAGGACGTTTCCCTCTTAGAAGTAGTCAAGGATCAGGTGAAGAATTTGGTTGAGAACGGCTACGCGAGGAAACTTAACCGGGAGGAGGTGGACCAACAACATCCAAGAGTCTGGTACTTACCCACTTTCATCATACGAAACCCCAACAAGCCATGAAAGGTGCGAATGGTATGGGATGCGGCAGCCTCAACGCAAGGGGTGTCATTAAACAGCATGCTCTTAAAAGGACCGGACGAGTTGAAGGCTCTAACTGAGGTGATCTGCGCATTTCGCACCAACAGAATAGCCATAACTGGGGATATTCAAGAAATGTTCCACCAGGTTCAAGTGTGTGAACAGCAGCAGCATTCACAGCGGTTCTTCTGGCGTGATGCGCAATCTAACCGTGATCCGGACGTCTGCGTAATGAAGGTGCTCACCTTCGGGGCCACATGTTCGCCGAGTATCGCGCAGCATGTTATGAAAGTGAACGCGAGGGTATACACCGATACATTCCCACGGGCCGCAGAGGCTATCATCAGTCACCATTACGTCGACGACCTGCTGAATAGTGTCGACACAGTCGAAGAGGCGATTCAGTTGGTGAAGGACGTAGGGTACGTCCACTCCAGAGCTGGCTTCAATATCCGCAATTGGCTGTCGAACTCAAAGGAGGTTTTGCGAGCACTCGGTGAACCTGAAGGCAAACAGAATAAGATCCTGGAAGTCCAGAGAGAGGGCTCAAGTACAGCGAAGGTACTGGGGCTATGGTGGAATACAGGTGAGGATGTTCTTGGATTCTCGTTACAATTCGTCAAGGGTCCTAATGTCCTGGGGCCACGCTTAGGCTACCAGACGGGTCAGCAAGGTGGCGGATAGCTGAACGGCCTTCAGATATGTAGGCTAGCTGCGAATAACCAATAAGCAGTCCCCGACCACGAGGGGCAGAATGGAGGGTGTGAGGGAAAAAATCACATGAGCCCTGTGAAGTATCTGTGACAGAGCGAGTAGGCGCCGCTCTTAAATAAGTGTCCTATCCCGAAGGCAAGGTGTTACGCGACCCGTGCTGAGGCCTGAATGGTGCTGGGGATGTAAAATCAATACAGTATCTCTAACGGAGCCCTCCAGATACCTGGTGACCTCTGGTTGAAATAAAGCCTTATCACGCTACAGGGGGCTATGGCGTGTTCGATATCAATTCCCCCTTACTCGTGGGATTCAAAACGAACGAACTTAAACAAACCAAAATAAACCAAATAAAAATAACAAAAGAAACGGAAAAAAACCAAAAAAATGGAGAGCCAAAAACCCCAACCATAGAAGACCCATTTCGAAGAGGAGCACTATTGGCTCGATCGCCAGTTGATACTCCGCTTGAAAAGGAACAGGTGGCGATAATATCGCCCCAAATCGTACGCGTGGATACTGCTACCATAGCTTTAGCTGAGGTTCAAAACAACCCACGCTCCAATGAAGAGATAGGCAAGTGTGATACGATGACTGTACTGGGCAAAAAAATAGCCGAACTTGCTGAATTCATCAAGGATAAGAACAACGTGCATCACGAGATTCGTAAACTGGTGAGTTCTATTCGTACCACGTATGAAAAGGCATTGGACCCTGAAAACGAACGACAAGAACATTTACACGTTGAAAGGCAGGATAAGACTACACAAACCGTACAGTCAAAACCGTTAAACTACCGAGCAGCAGTCCTGAAGACCACTGAGGCGTCAAAGCCTGCGGTAGATAGCTATGAGATACGACCACAAACGCCCAAACGCAGGCGGGAAAGCAAAATTACGAACCAGCAGCTCCCAGCCGCGAAGAAGAAAAAGACCGTGGTCCCGATAAGAAAAGAAAAACCGGTCCAGGTGGAAACCCATAACACGAAAGCCGAAAAGTGCGAAAAGCCAAGAGGAAGTACCAAAAAAAGGCTGAAAGCGCTCCCAGATGCTTTAGTGATTAAAGCTAAGGATGGTCTCTCTTATGCAGAAATGCTGCACAAGGTAAAGGACAACCCTGAATTGAGAGAGCTCGGCCAAAAGGTCAACCAAATCAGGAGGACGGCCAAAGGAGACCTACTCTTAAAACTAAGGAGCCTCCCAACAACGGAAACGACCAAGCTTCTTGCATCAACAGAAGCGGAAGTGAAAACCCTAACACACGAGGTACTCATAGAAGTCAAAGATCTGGACGGAATCACAACGAAGGAGCAGATCTGCGAAGCCCTAACCAAGCAATTAGAGGGATCCAAAAAGTACCATGTCGGAACAAGTGCCATAAAGTCTCTGCGAAAAGCTTACTTAGGGACACAGATAGCGACAGTGAGCCTGCCAGCGGAAGTGGCTGAGAGGCTGATGACTGCCAGTAAAGTGCGCATTGGCTGGGTGGTCTGCCGAATACGGGAAAAAATCACTCCAACAAAATGCTACAAATGTATGGACTTCGGACATACTGCCAGAGCATGCAAAAGTGCGGTGGATTATTCTGACCGGTGTATTAGATGTGGTACGAGTGGACACACCGCAAAATCTTGTGCCCTAGAGCCAAAATGCCTGCTGTGTTGTGACAAAAAGCACACAAATAGCAACCATGTCACAGGAAGCGGCAAATGCCCAGCCTTCCAAAAAGCCTTGAGAGACCTGAAACACCTTATATAAAGATAAAACAGCTCAACCTCAATCACTGCGAAGCTGCGAACGATCTCCTCATACAATCTGTGCGCGAACAAAAAGTAGACGTCGTAATCCTTAGTGAGCCCTACAAAGAATTCGATGCTAACGCGTGGATAGGCGAACCCCACAGGCGGATCAGTAGAAATGCGGTGAAGTGGGAGGGCTGTGATCCCTTGTTTTCGGATCATGGCCTCGCTGATGAAAGGAAGAAGAAGAAGCTAACGCGTGGATAACGGACACTACGGGAAAAGCGGCCATATGGACCTGTGGGAAAACCGCCTTCCAAGAGAGAATGCCAACATCAGGAGATGGTGTTATATGGGCAAAAATCGACGGAATATATATTTATAGCTGCTATGCACCACCAAGCCTCTCGATAGCAGAGTTCGAAGAGCTCCTGGACAAACTCGTAAACGATGCTTTAGATCGAAAACCGGCGATCATTGCTGGCGACTTTAATGCATGGGCCGCTGAATGGGGATACAAAGAAACGAACAGACGAGGAAGATCCCTACTGGAGGCTTTTACAGCCCTAGACGTGGTACTAGTAAACAGCGGAAATAAACCCACGTTTTGCAGAGGAAGCGGCGCTTCTATTATAGACATCACATACGTAAGTAGCTCCTTGATAGGAAGAACAAAGTGGGAAGTCAGTGACTCATAGCGACCACCATGCGATAATATGTGAAGTACTGCCGGAAACAAGAAGACAAACACCGCTAGCCAGGCTACCCCAGAAAAAAGGCTGGAAATCAGACTCTTTCGACGTGGAAGCATTCACATGTATCTTCAACAGAAACGCAGTACTGACGGGTCGTGCGGGCAGTAAAGCAATGCAGGCCATAAATGAGGTTACATGGGCATGTGACGCCGCAATGAGGAGAAGAAAGGCTATGGAACATCGTCCCCCAGTTTACTGGTGGAATGAAGAAATCGCGCATCTACGTACAAAGTGTCATCCAGCGAGAAGGGCGTATACGCGATCTAGAGCGAGGGCCGTCTCCAGTGAACTGCAAGAAGACTACAGGGTGGCTCGAAAGGAACTAAAAACAGCTATACTAAAGAGCAAACGGAAGTGTTTCGCCGAGCTGTGTGATGAAGCTGACGAAAATCGTTGGGGCAAAGCCTACCAAATCGTCATGAAAAAATTGAAAAGGTGCCAGCCACAGATTTCCACCTGCCCAGAGTTCTTACACAACATCGTGGTCGGACTATTTCCTCATCAACAAGAGAACGCATTCTCGGATGATCCAATAGTAGAGGCACCAACAATCCGAGAGGTAACCAAAGAAGAAATAATCGAGATTTGCGATAAAATTGGAGATAAAAAAGCACCTGGACCAGATGGTATCCCAAATATAGCACTCAAGACAGCTATAAAAGTAAGCCTAGAAATGTTTATTAACATTTACTCGTGCTTGAAGGAAGGAGTCTTCCCGGATCAGTGGAAACGGCAAAACCTAGTACTTCTTCCCAAAGGTAAGAAACCACCAAATGAACCATCATCATACCGCCCGCTCTGTATGTTAGATACGGCTGGCAAAATATTGGAGCGAATCATCTGTAACAGGGTAGAGGCAGCAATTCAAGAATCTGGAGGTCTTTCAGAACACCAATACGGTTTTCGAAAAGCGCGCTCAACAACAGATGCAATCAATGTGGTAGTTAAAACGGCACAAGAGGCTATACAGGGAAGAAGATGGAGAGGCGGTTCCAAAAAGTACTGCTTGGTTATAACTCTTGACATAAAAAACGCCTTCAATACGGCAAATTGGAGTCACATCTTACAAGCGCTCAGAAGGATGAGAGTTCCACAATACCTCATAGACGTTATTGTTGACTACTTCAGGTGCAGAATCTTGGTATACAATACAGACCGCGGCCCCAAGGAATATAAGATCACAGGCGGAGTACCACAGGGCTCAGTCCTTGGCCCTTTGCTCTGGAATATTATGTATGACGGTATACTGCGACTTCCTATACCCGAAGAAACAAAAATAGTGGGATTTGCTGATGATATCGACATTTTTTTTTTTTTTTTTATTATTATTAAAAGGAAACCCAAATCCCAGAGCACTCAGACTCTCCGGTCCATTGTACTACCAGGCAGGAACCTTTCTTTGGTGCAGTGGTTGGATAAACTTCGATGTAATTTGTTTTCCTCTTTATATTCGGGTGGCTTATGATTGCTGTTCCCCGCTGGGGCTTGAACCTGCACACATCGGTTAACGAGCAAACACACTACGCACTGTACCATTGCCACCCGGTATGATATCGCCATTATTGTCACTGCTAAACTGTTGGAGGAGGTGGAACAGATAAGCAATGCGACAATAAGGATAATACGAAAATGGCTCACCTCAGTTGGTCTAACACTGACGGAGCATAAAACTGAAGCAGTCCTGATAAGTAGTAGAAAGAAGGTAGAAACTCTCACCATTATAGTCGGCGGCCATGAAATCACATCTAAACCGCATATAAAACACTTTGGTATCATGATAGATACGAGACTTTCATTTAGAGATCACCTCAAGTATGTAGGCCGAAAAGGTGCAATAGCAAGTGCTGCACTCGCGCGTATCATGCCCAACATAGGAGGACCAAAACATAGCCGTAGGTTACTGCTGGCTAGAGTGGTTACGTCTATAATCCTATACGCCGCACCAATTTGGGCCGGGGCCATGGCAATTAAAACATACAGATCACATATCACATCTGTGTATCGAATATGTGCATTGAGAGCTAGCTGCGCATTTCGCACTACTTCTAGCGATGCAGCTTGCGTGGTAGCGAGAATGCTCCCAATAGATATCCTGGCAGTAGAACAGCAACGTCAGTACTGCGCAAGAAGAGAAAGAAACGAGGCCAGTGAAAACCGGCTCTATAGAGCAGAAAGCCTAAGAGAATGGCAAGAACGCTGGAATGCTTCTGAGAAAGGCAGGTGGACCCATAGGCTCATACACCAAATCCAGCCATGGTTCGACAGGTAACATGGAGAACTTGAGTTCTACTTAACGCAGTTCCTAACGGGCCATGGATGCTTTCGTTTGTACTTACTTACATAAGTATAAACACAATAGCCCTTACTGTCCGCATTGCACTGACTGCGTAGAAAACGCAGAACATATATTTTTTGAATGCCCAAGATTCCTCGACGAAAGGAATGCACTAAGGAGTGAACTCGGCCACCCACTGACGCCAGAAAACATCGTTGGCGAAATGCTCAAAAGCCAGGAGGCATGGGACGCAGTCGCTGGGAGCACAATGCGCATAATGAAGATTCTAAGAACCCTAGAAAGAGAAAGGAAAGAATCAGACCGGCGAAATACAATAAATGCTGAGCAGGAAAATGCAAACATGCACTAGTCGAATACATCAGACTAAAACCCCCTCCGCGATGAAATGCTTGACGGCAGGACCGCGGGGAATGGGGCGGTCGTGGGAGGGGGGTTTAGTGGGTAAGAGTCCCACACTGTTACTCAGGACGTTCTGAGTTTCGTCTTTTGAAGATTACCCCTCCCAATCAAAAAAAAAAAAAAGTTCCTAATGTCCATCCTTTGCTGCAAGAAGTCTGGCGGACAGGTATTGGCTGGGACGACGAACTACCAGGGGAGCTTCGGGAGAAATGAAACAGCTGGCGTAGTTTGCTAGCAAAGGTGGAAGAATTGGAGGTACCCCGATGCTGCTTTCCGGAAGGCTTTAGCAAGAGTGCTAAGATTCAACTTCACGTGTTTGTGGACACCAGTGAGGACGCTATGGCAACGGTGGCGTATCTTCGCTTCAGTGAAGGAAGTTCAGTGGAGTGCGCACTTGTTGGCGCAAGAAGCAAGGTGGCACCGCTGAACCCTACGTCGATTCCACGGTTGGAGCTGCAGACGGCTGTGTTGGGTTCCAGACTGGCGAGCTCTATATTAAAGCAGCATGAATTGTCTATTGAACGAAGGTATCTTTGAACAGATTCCAAGAACGTCATAAGTTGGCTGAGGTCTGACGCGAAAAGGTTTAAGCCGTTCGTTATGTTTCGTATTGCGGAAATACTACAAAGGACAGAACTGGACGAGTGGAGGTGGATCCCAACTAAGCTAGATGTGGCTGATGAAGCCACGAAGTGGACGAATCGGCCAGTGTTTGATAAGGATGCCCGATGGTCTCAAGTGCCAAGCTTTCTTCACGAGAAGGAAGAGACATGGCCGATAACACCAAAGGAGACTGATCGACTCCAAGACGAGATACGGGCAAAGTATCTCTTGGCGACACGCTCTATAAACTGCGAACCTTGGATGGATGTACGACGGTTTTCTTCATGGCTACGTGGCATGGATAATAAGGTATGTTGAGAAACTTAGAGGTAGAGTAGTTGGTTCCTTGGCGAATGCGAGTAAGTTGACCGGAGATGAGCTTCAGCGAGCAGAGTGGATCCTACTTCAGATGGCTCAGAGGGAAAAATACGGTGATGAGATAGCAATGTTATCAGCTGGAAAGGTATTATGAAAAACTAATCCTTTATACAAGTTATCACCCTATATAAATGAGCATGGAGTCCTGCGCATGAAGGGAAGGATTGACAGCGCGTGGTGCATCGATGAAGACACGAAGAGTCCCGTCATTCTACCGAGAGATCATCATATAACGTTCCTTATTGTAGAGATGTACCACTGCCGATTTCACCACAGATGTCAAGAAACTGTCATGAATGAGGTGAAACAGAAGTTCTGGATTTCCGGCTTGCGGCCCTTGGTAAAATCAGTGCGTCGTAAATGTCAACGGTGTCGATTCCTGAGAGCTGAACCAGTAGTTCCGGAGATGTCCCCGTTGCCAGAGGCTAGGTTGGCAGCGTATACTCGCCCATTTACCTATACCGGTGTAGACTACTTTGGCCCGATGCTTATAACCGTTGGCAGAAGTTTGAAGAAACGCTGGGGAGTATTGTTTACGTGTCTCACGGTGAGAGCTTACCATATCGAGGTGGCGCACAGTCTTTCGACGGACTCATGTATCATGAGCATAAGGAATTTTATGGCTAGGAGGGGTGTTCCGCGAGAGATCCACTCGGACAATGGGACCAATCTAAGGGGAGCAGAGAAAGAGCGAGGCATTTCACAATATTGACCAAAACAGGATCCCAGAGAAGTTTACCGGTAGGGAAATCAGGTGGTATTTCAACCCTCCAGCAGCACCCTCCAGCGGAAGTTGGGAAAGGCTGGTTGGGCCAGTGAAAGGAGTTCTGAGTGAGGTTATGCGAAACCAAAGGCTGACAGAGGAGTCCTTGCTGTCGATGCTGATCGAGGTTGAAAGAGTTTTGAATGCACGCCCGCTTACACATGTGCCGGTAGACTTTGATGACGAGGAGGCGATGACACCTAACCACTTTCTATTGGGTTCATCGAGTGGGAGTAAGCCGTTGGGACGATTCTGCGATGAAGACCTAATCCTTCGCAAGGAGTGGCGGAAATGTCAGCAGTTGATGAACAGGTTCTGGAAGAGATGGGTACGAGAGTACTTACCAACGCTTACCCGAAGGACAAGGTGGTTCGAGAAAGTCAAAGGCATCGAAGAGGGAGACCTTGTCATTATTGTTGACGAAAATCTTCCTAGAGGATCTTGGCCGAAAGGTTTGGTGGTCGGAGTCACAGCAGCCAGAGATGGACTAATACGAAGAGCAACAGTAAGGACGGTGACCGGTCTCTATGGTCGACCTGTGGCGAAGTTGGCAGTTATTGATGTCAGCAAGGATAACGAAGGTGAAGCAGCGTCAGTGACAGCTGAATCACCGGGGGAGAGAAATGTTGCTGACAGCGCTAACTACTAATGAATGCACCACCACCAGAAGTTCCTCGTTGAATGCTGTCGCGGCGGACGTTTTGACAGCGAGATATCAGAAAGAAAACAACGTTGGCAGCTGGAGGACAAGGGCGACTTTAATTTTTAGTTTTTCTATATATATTTTTCTTTTACGCCGTTTCATCCTTTAAAGTTTAATAAGTTAAAATAAAGAATAAAAAGTACTTAAAATAGTTGCGTTCTCAGTTGCCAACTTTCAGGTGCAGTCGCTAGGGAAGGTACAGAAAAATTAGAAAAAAACGCCAAAAATGGATAAAATATCAATCACAATATTTTGATGAATATTTAATTGTTGCCTGAGACCATAACCTGTTGAAAAAAGCAATTGGATTACATTATATTCCTTGGATAGAAATATACCAGAGAAATAAACAGGGCTATCGGCAATTCCGTGGGAAACAAAATTCCTTCCGAACATTTTAGTTCCCTGGAAAATATTCCTCCTATCGCGAATTTTCATCGGAATTTATTTCCCCCCGAATCAGCAAAATATTTTCGAAGTTTTGTTCGAATGTTTGACAGTTGTCAATCACCGCTGTTTTTATTTATTTTTTAATCACATATTTAAAATATTTTTACAAATATTTGTTTTGAGTGAGAAACTTGTGTTTATTTTGGTAAGTAGTAAGACGCGGATTTTATTTATCGTTAGTTTGGTATTGAAAGTGCTCGATTTCTTCTAGATTAAAACAAAATACGTGTATAAAATGCATAGCCTAGAATTCACATTGCTAGCGGGGAGTAAAACTGATGAGATAAAAATGAACAAAGATTCATAGCCAGGAGTTAAATAGACAAGTCCAATGCTTTGAAGCTATCACAGGCGCTGCAAGTACAACCAAGGAGCTGTGACGTTATTGCAACGTCTGTAGCTCCACCCCTGGGCGAGATTACACTTTTAGAATGGCTGGCATACACTCCTTATTATGTGGACTTTCAGTTGGGATGGATCTTTGGAAGGTTCAATATCGCTCCATTTCACTATCAGAAGACGTTTAGTGCCCCCTCAATTATCGGATCATCCATCGTGACCTATTTTATTTGGTAAACATTTCACTGATTCACTCATGCAACATATGTATCTCAAGTATGGTTTCTTCCAAATAGGAAATTCTGTATTCCCTGAAATAGCCTCCTCCAGTACCATTTTAATGTTTTCTATTTTCGTTTTAGGAATAGTTAAGTTAAACTTAATTCAAAGAAGTAAATATTTAATTTAGTATTTTTAAATAAAAGCAATCAAACTTTTTATAATACTTTTAAAATGGCCCGTCCTTTGCGGTTGTTACACATGAAATCCGTGACGTCTGTATTTTCATTTTCCGCTTAAAAAAACAACAAAATTGGCATAAAAAGGTAACGCTATCCATGAATTGCTGCTTTTGTTTTGGATTCCTCCAGCAAATTGATGAAGAAAGATTCCGGGGGAAATCGCGTTGAAATTCCGAGGGAAATTTTGTTCACGATACCAATTTTTTCCGGGGGAAACTTTTTCCCTCGTTCGAAATTCATTGCCAATACCTATTTTTCGAAAAAGGGAAACATCTCGGGGGAAATTTTATTCACGATAGCCCTGAAAGAACACGACTTGTAGGTTTGATGGTTGACAAGAGAGAGTTTTTATTCAGAATAAAAATATGACATTTGCAAAGACAATTGTTATAGCTCTAAATTATTTAAGTTAACACACCGTGTTTTAGGATGGAACACTAATAATCAAAATTATGTTACAACAAAAATTCGCGTGAAACGCTACTAATTGATCGGTAGAGGCAATAAACTCTTGAAGGGCCGGCATTGCAAACCTTTAGAATTGAACTGTAAATTAATAGCTGTCACAAGTATACGGAGAAGTGGTATACATATCTAATCAATGGGCCGTTAATGGTAACAGCTAAGTAACCGGTTAGATAAAAAAAAACGAGTGATCAAAGAAACGTACGCAATCGCGAAGGCACAGAGTAATATGGTATGTTTCAAAAAAAGAAAAAGAATAATATCTAGTTATATAAAATACCAAACTGATAATTATTTAACAGTGCTACTTGCTGGCACTGATAATGATGATGATGATGATGATGCCGTTCTGCGCCATGTTCTCCTCGGACCGTCAGGTCTTCTTCATCCTGGGTTAAAGGATTCCATTGCATAGCATGGTTCGCTATGGAACTGTCACCCTTTCGGAACGTGTCACCAATCCACTGCCACTCCCGTCGTTGGATGGTTGTGCCAATTGGTTCCTGAGCCGTTATCTCGTAAAGATGTTCGTTAGAGATACGATTGGGCCAGAAAATCCTTAAGATATTACGCAGGCACCTATTAACGAACGTTTGCAGCTTCCTGGTGATAGAAGTGCTCACTCTCCACGTGCTGCGTACGTATAACAGCACGGATTCAACGTTGAAGTGGAACAGTCTTAACTTGGTGTTCAGACTGCTTACATTGCTTCTCCATATTTTGGACAACATCCCGAACGCGGACTTTGCTTTGGCGATCCTATTGGCTATATCCAGTTCGGTTCCACCATCGATCGAGACAATACTCCCAAGATACTGGAAATCTTCTACTCTCTCTACCGGTTGTCCAGCAATGTATATTTGAGCCGATGAGTTTGTTGCAAGGCTGATCATTTTCGTTTTTGTCGTATTAGTTTTCAACCCAACGACGCCTGCCTCTCTCTCCACATCTGCCGTCATTTGGTGGAGGTCCATAATTCTGTGGCAGAGTAAGCGTAAATCGTTAGCGTAGTCAAGGTGTTTCAGTTGGGATGTAAGAGTCCATCGAATTCCTCCGTTTCCCGTCAACAAAGCTCCCCGAAGCACATCGCTTATTACCAATAGGAATAGTATTGGTGAAAGGATACAGCCTTGTCTTGCCCCACTTTGGATCTCAAATTCCTCAGACAACCTTCCTCTGTGCAGAACGTGACATTTGGAGCCTTCATTTGTAGCTTTGATAATAGCAATTAGTTTATCGGGAATACCTCTTCTGCGTAAGGCACGCCAAATAAACTTCCGGTTGACACTATCGAACGCCTTCTCAAAATGGATGAATAGCAGGTGGAGTGGGGATCGATATTCAACGCACTGTTCGATGGTAATCCGCAGGGTGTTGATGTGGTCGTTAGAGATTATGCTGACGTGCTCTAGATGACCTCCAACAACTACCATTTTATTATCATCCAGGCGGGGATTTAACGATAATAGCTTGCTTCTTTTAAGAATGTCATCTCCATTATTGAAGCATCTCATTTCCTCCGGAAACGACTCCAATTGCCTCTTCGTTTTCATCGAATTTTAGCTCGCCCGTCTGCCTGTCTTATCCATGATGTGTACAGTTGAACACAAATCGTTTACAGTAGGCTGTAGTTTTGATCAGATGTGTTTAAGAGAAAAATCTGTCCATTACGGTGTTTCTCTTTATCTCCGACGTAAGCATGAGTTTTGTTTCAACTGTTTGGGTTGTCGAAATTGTCTGCTCGATTTCGGATTGTACAGGCCAGTATACAATACTATTGTTTAGTCATTTTGGTCCATTCCACCAAAGGGAGTGATGGTTGAGTTGTGCTGGAATTAAACCTCTTGATGCGCAGTCCGCGGGATTTTCTGCAGATCTGATGTGTCGCCATGAATTTGGATCCGGTGCTTCTTGGATTTGAGATACTCTGTTGGCAATGAAAATTTTCTCGTTGATTAAATTCGCACGGAGAATTGTCATGCAGCTGGAAATACCATTAAAAAAATTGATTTTTGTTTTTTTGCGGAATTGGTTTCCGAAATCGTAATAGTTGAAAAAAATTAATAAACGAATCAGAATTTGTTTGAATCCACAAGCTATAAACGAAGCTATAAAAAATCACATATACGAAATTCCCACGTCCGAGAAAATTAAGTCTAAGTTCCCTAACAAAAAAGTATGTTCGGTATTTATATGTGTGCTATATGTGGTATTTGTATATATATTCTGCATCTTCTTCTTCTTCTTCTTCCTTTTATCAGCGAGGTTATGATCCGAAAACTAGGGATCACAACCCTCCCACTTCACCGCATTTCTACTGATCCGCCTGTGGGGTTCGCCTATTTGACCTCAGAAAATATCGGCAGGCCTGCCGATTTTGGATCACTCGGTTACTGAGGCCAATGAAATGCCGATGTCGTCGCATTTGTCTGATCCAGGCGTTTATAGGCCTGCCTTTCCTATATCGCGATGTCTTTGGAACGTGCATAGATATTGCCTTTTTTACAGGGTTCAAATGATCTCTTCTTTGAACGTGGCAATACCAGCTGAGCCGGTCGCGCTCTAATTTTCGTACGATGGTTTCCTTGATGTGAAAGCTTCCACGGATATTGTGCATATGTATGTGTATGTATAAGTCGGTACATAATGATAAATGACCGCCAGTCTGATCTACATAACATTGGCGACGAGAAAAAATAAATAAAAAAAAACACGTGTGAAACAGATGAGCGAGAGCGGAAGCAAAATAACAAACAATAACAATTTTACGACTAATTTCTTTATTCGGTATTGTAATCACGGTCGCGAAATGTCGGTAACTGACCTCGAATTCAGCTGCAGTATTTCTTTAAATACTTTTGGGGCTCGACACGCACCGTTGACTTAACAACTCGGCCATCCTTAAGCGATCGTGTCCTCACGATCCGAAATTCGGTGTCGCTCTTCGAGTTGGGTTATTTTTTGGGGCTCCAAATCTCGAAATCGCGGTGATGCTGATGAGTTCGGGCGACATTGATCCGCTTTGATTTTTATGACGTCGCCTCGGCCCGCTGCGGTTCCTGCAAGGGCCCCTTCTACTGCGACGGCGGCTCCCATTACCCGACTTAAACCTGAAGCGTCCTGGTCGACTGGATCTGCTCCTGCTTCGCCTGAAGCCACCGTTTGCTGCACCTAGACCTACTCCTATCACGACCTGAACAGCCCTTGGATTCTCTGTTACTCTTTCGGGGGACATAGTCCTGCAGTCAGTGATGGAGATGCATTTAAATGTCTTCAAAATCTCCACCTGTGGTTGGTTTAGCAACTTGCACCCAATCAGCATTACAAATGGTTGGCTATCGTCCGGCACTATCAAAACCTCGCACCATGAGGTAAGTTTATCGACCGTTACTTCGGCGTAGACTCGCCCAATGGTCTGGCAGGTTCCTCCCCCAAAATCACTCAGGTGCCTCCGGTTCTCGACGTACTTTATGTGCCCTTCATCAGCGACTGAACGACGCAAAGTGACACAATCATTCCTTTGGTCAATGAATGCGTTGACCAGATACCCGTTCACGGTGGCGTCCTTGGTGTACTCCGTCGACTCCTCCTTCACCAGCAGCTGAGTTAGTCTCTCATGGTTCTCTCCAACTCCCGCCGCTTGAGTACTTTGCAGTGGACAATCCCGCTTATAGTGCCCCACTCGTTGGCAGCCGAATCAGCTCACTCGTCCTCCGACCACTGATCCTTCCTCTCGGTGTTCCGACTCTCTCTGTCGAGATTTCTCCACCCCACGTCGACTCCTGGGTTTTAGTCCAACGACCCATCGGACTCTTTGTAAGAGGTCGTCGACCGAAGTTCGCCTCCCCGCACGGAACGCTTCCTGGCACTCCTCATCCGAAATTCACTGGATAATAAATTTTATCAGAGAAGCTTCTTGCACGCACCCTCGTGATGGAATCATTTTCATCTCGAAGATATACTCGTCGAGATCTTCACCATGCCTCTGCCTCCGCTCTCTCAGCCGATCGTGGACGTCCGCGTCATCATCGGTTGTTGGGAAGTTCCGGCACAGTTCCGTGCCAGCGTCCCGACCACGGAGAGAAAAAAAAAATTGAAATTCAACAGCTCAAAGTTGTCAAAAGCAAATCGGTAAAAAATATCTTTCAAAAATGTATGTATCAACAGCTAAAACTGCTGTAATCGCCAATTTCAAGTAAATTTAGCCGATGAATGGGTTGTAAAAGCAACGGAGATTTTGTTGATTTTATCGAATTACGTTTTCCACCAAAACAAAATTTCAACTAATTTTTTAGTTGCTTTTGCCGTCATTTCGGTTTCAATTGTATAAGACTATTCCTGTAATGTACCGATATTTCCTTGTGCCAGTAGTTGAATCAGCAAAATCTACAGATATTTCAGTTATTACCAAGGTACCTCTAAGATTCTTATCAGATCACCGTAAATTTACGATGTTAAGTTTCTTGCGCGCCTTTAAGCATGACTTTTTCGAAACGCTTAAAGAGTTCGGTCGTGTTTTGTACGCACATAAAGTAAAAAAAATAAAAATAAAGTGTTCAGTGAAATATTTTAAATCGAAAATGGATTCTAACGTCGCTGTAAGCAAGACCCATTGTAATGCAATGGATTAACACGTAAGTAGTTTTTATAAATGCTTTTCCAAATATTGTCGGTACGCTGCAAAATATTTCCTAGTCACAAAGTGTTTGTTTCGATTTGGCATTTAAAGTTTGTGGCTCTATAAGAGTATAAAATATTATCAAACATAAGTAGTAAGTGATTTGGTGATTTAGCTGTACCAGTAATTCCATTTTGTAGAACTCTTATGATAGCAATATTTTTAATAGAAACTTAAGGAACCAACGACACAGAAAACGATTCCGACAAACTTTGGCTATTACACAATCAAGAACCTTGATCAACCGTGGAAATCAAAAGGAAATTAACATATGACTAAAGAAAAAAAGAAATAAGTCTATCTTTGGGATCAAATGTTACTCATATTCTTAGAGAGTGGCCTTTACTAAAGCACGCTTATGGACCAAGATAGGCAATTTTAAACAATTTTTGAATAATCAGAATTAAATATTTCTTTTTCTCAGATTCAAATAGATTTCACTTGTGCGCATATTGATGCAGGCTGCAGCTTTTATTCTGAATAGAGGAATAAAGTAAAAAAATAATTGCCGCTGCTGTAAAAAGCAAAAAACAAAATATTTCAGAAAATAGCGATAATAAAGGTAAGAATGCAAGCCCATAAAGTGATATGAACATGCATTTTACAATTTTTATTTTTTTCTTCGTAGATATTAACAACTATAAGACATTTGAGGCGTTGTATTACCTGCTACCACCAGGTTCCTTGTGGCTACGACAGAAAGCGAAGTGAAAGAAAAATTGTATACTTATAATGAGCGTTTAATAATAATTGTTCTTGAAGGCAATATTGTAACTGCATGCTTTACCAATATTGACGACATTTTATATAAGCATCAATCTGCTCTCAGTGCGGTATATTCTTGTTTTATTGTGTATGAATTATTTGACCAATTCGTATATTGTTTGTTTTTTGCCATAAATTGTTTAATTTATTTCTTTTGTTTCCCGTTTTCTTACACAACTGTTTTTAATTGTCTATATTACTACGTTTAAGTTCGTTTTTTGTTAAAAAAAAAAAAAATAAAAAATGTACGAGTATATCATTTTGTTAAATTTCTCTCCATATTTATTAACTTACTCATGAATAAAGATCCCTGGCGAAACGTTGGGAAAACATAATGAATATGTTTCATTAAATAACATATGTGACCAAAGAAGCCGAAAACAAGGAATCTACCTCTTATACATTTGTATAATATTCTTGTTTTATTATATTTCATGTAATTAATCTTTCTTATGCATAATATTCTTATGTAAATCATAAAATAAAAAAGTTGTATTAAACGAATATTTGGAGTGTCTTTTTATAGCCTTTTCCAGATAAAGAATGTAACAGATTTTTGGTTAAATTTTCCCAAAAATTTTAGAGCTGCAAAGCGGTGAAAAACAACAAAAGTACTTGTTGAATCTACGGTTTTAGAACTTTTAAATCTGTAAATTCAACACACATAATAGTTCAATTTGCAATAGAATCTGATTTAACAACACACAAGTATGTTAAAATAACTGCTAAGTTTATTTGCTTGCTACGCAGTTTGCACTGAAAATTCAACAATCTGGTTGTGGATTATGAGTATTATGAATACTATATATATTACTAAAAGAGCTTTAATATCAACATATAATTATGTTGAGATTACTATTATTACTGTTATTTTCGAACGGACTTTACCCGATAAATTCAACAGATTGGTAGTTGATTTAACAATTAAGCAAAATCGTAAATTCAACATTTTATGCTATTAGCTGAAAATCAAGACCGGAAAATGTTGAATTGACTGTCGTTTTCGGATATTTCAACAACTTCTTTTCCTCCGTGACCGTTGTACCCCGACTCCATGATTTGGCGGCACCCACCAGTCTTGTCGTCGCGCCATCAGTAAGAACTTTTCGTCGAGGACATAGATGCGCTGGATGTCCGCTACCTTTCTTCTCCACGACTTTGACGATAGCCCTGCCTTGGGGTCAAACTCAGGCAGCATCTCAGCGATGTCTCTTACGGTATACAGATGATGGAAGCAGCACCTATCCCCGACCGATGGCAGCAACGAGCAGTTGCTGGCACTGCAACTTTTGGAGCAGGGCGAGGAGTACTCGTTTTCACTTTCTCACTAGCCTTTGTCATTACGAGCTCTGCAAGTTTCTCCGACAATAGCAGGAGTTCACGCCGAAGCTCCTGGAGCTTACTCGATTCCTTCGCAGAACCACTTCCCGAGGGTTTTCCATCGAGCGCCACCGAATCTGTAGCGTGCAGCCATGCCTCCCTGGTCCAAGCCACGCAGCCTCAGATCCTCACGCAGCTCGTCCCTCGTAAAAGCGCCGTACTTCTCCTCTCGCTCCGCTCTGCTACCCATGGCTACGCTCATTTCAATCGCCAGCCCACCGCAAGTGAAACAAAAAGCCCAATACTCGACAATAGAGCACTCTTTCAAAAGCCGACGGCGAACCCAATTTTTTGTCTGTGAAAAAAAAAATACTCTGGTTACCCGTCGATCCAACGGCCAAACCGCTCATTCAGTCGCCAGCGAAATTTGTCCTACCGTTCCAACGGTCAACACCAATCGGCAACGCACAGCGAAAGCCACGACGACCTTCGCACAAAAACAAATTGTCACAGCCGACGATCGCTGGGAAATGTCAATGACCGCAGTCTACGTGTCCACACAGCAGCTCTTCACAAAGGGCGTTTTTGCTCTCGCTGGTCTATCCTACACCAGCCGCATGCAATTTCCACCGTTTCGTACACTGCACGAGAACTATAGAAAGGAAAAAAACGTAGCCAAAATACTTGCGCTCATACGTAGGGTTTTATTATCCCACTTCTGATTTGGAAGAGATGAGCGAGAGCGGAAGCAAAATAACAAACAATAACAATTTTACGACTAATTTCTTTATTCGGTATTGTTATCACGGTCGTGAACTGTCGGTGATTGACCCCGAATTCAGCTGCAATATTTCTTTAAATACTTTTGGAGCTTGACATGCAACGCTGACTTAACACGTGTAATAATAAAAAAAAAAAAATTTAAATATGGCATATTCTGCACACTTAACCACGATGAAGATGATTGGTCTATGTACGAGTATAAGGTTCAGCTAGAGCAATTTTTTATTGCGAATGACCTTGACGATGCAGTTAAAAATGTGAAAAAAACAAAAAGCTAATCTTATCGGTGGTCTATGTCCAACGTCATACAAATTACTTGAAAGTTTAATTCAACCTGCTGTTATACGTGACGAAACTACGACATATACCGCATGTATAGCCGCACTTGACAACCATATTGAGCCGACTTTTTCGGTTTTCGCAGAACGAAATAAATTTTACCTGTCCGAAAAAGATGATCATGAGACAGTTATAATGTGGGCGGCAAGAGTACGAGAACTGGTAAAACACTGTAAATTTGGTCAACATTTGGAGATTTCTATGCGTGATAGTTTTTTTATGGGCCTGCCCAAACGCCCAGTTAAAGACAAGTTGTTTCTAGAGGACGTGGACTGACTTACATTTCAAAAGGCGATTACTATTGCATCTTCAGTGGACTGTATTAAACAACAGTACAACATCAATAATCATGCAGAGAGAACAATCATTAAATCAGAACCCTCAACTAGTGGCGGATTATATCACATTAACACGAGAAGAGAGCATAACAGAAAATTGCAGCATAAAAATGTGACAAGTGCAAATATAAAACCTGGTGGTGAAAGAGTGTGCTGTATGTGCGGCTATTCTAATCATGTAGAAAGGGATCGCAGATTTAAAAATTATACATGCAAGAAGTGTAACGCAAAAGGTCAGCTTAAAAAAATGTGTACCGTAAATGTTAAGAAAAAATCTGTTAATTATATTTGCAATAGTAGTAGTGATGAATTATCTATTTTTTATTTTAATAAAGCCGATTCTCATAACAAACATTACTGTAAAGGTGTTAGTGGTGGAAATTGATAGTGGATCCCCCGTATCAGCTATTTCGAGGTCAACGTACCAGAAATATTTCGCCAAGTGTGAAATGTTTCCAGCAACCGAGATCTTTAAAAATTATAGTGGAAATGCAATAGCATCTATCGGGTCAACTAAGTAACAATTACTTATAGAATTAAAAGTGTGCTACTGGAAATGTTTGTGGTCGACAATGGAGGTCCTCTAATATTAGGTAGGAATTTTATGCAGAATTTCGATATTAAATTCAAAGGCTTGTATTCAACTGAAGCTGCTGATAAAGATTTAGTGAGCATGATAGAATCATGTGATGATGTGATGATGCTGGAATGAAGATCAACGTGAACAAATCGGAAGTAATGGTCGTTTCCAAAAAACCCATTCAGTGCACTCTGCATGTTAGTGGAGTCCCACTGAAGCAGGTGGAGAAGTTTAAGTACCTCGAGGTTTTATTCACGAGTGATGGGAGGAGCAATGCCGAGTTATCCTGTAGAATTGGTCAGGCTGGATCAATTTTGAGAGAGCTTGGCCAATCTGTTATAAGGAAGGCCGAACTTAGTATTCAAGCTAAGCTATCGGTTTTTAACTCTGTGTATGTTCCAACTCTCACCTATGGTCATGAAATTTGGGTAGTGACCGAAAGAATAAGATCGCGGATACAAGCTGCCGAAATGAGGTTCCCTCGCGGTGTTGTTGGAATAACTCGTAGGGATCGAGTGCGCAACACCAGAGTACGCGAGGCGCTCAACGTTGAGTAGCTACTTCTCCGAACGGAACGATCTATGCTTCGATGGTTTGGTCAGGTAGTGCGTATGCCCCCAGACAGGCTTCCAAGACGCGCCATGGTTGCCGTGCCATCAGGTAGGCGACTTCGCGGAAGGCCTAGAAATAGATGGTTGGATCAAGTCCGACATCTCTCCTGGAGCCGCTTAGGGATTCCTCCTGATGAGTTGGAGTCAATGGCGGAGGATCGAGAAGGATGGAGAGTCCACCTGAGCATCCTACCCCCGCGACCCTCATGAAGGATTAGCGGGCCATTGAAAATGAATGAATGAATGAATGAATGATAGAATCATATCCGGAAGTGTTTGATGACAAGCTGGGAATGTTTAATAAGCACAAGGTTGCGCTTAAATTAAAAGAGGGGTCTGAGCCGAATTTTATTTCAAAAAATCATTGAAAGATTATTATCTGGTATTAAAGGCGTCATTGTATTTATGGATGATGTTTTAATCAGTGCAAGAAACAGAAATGAACATCTTAAAACGTTAGGTGCTGTCTTGCAAAGATTCAATGATGCTGGATTAATAGATTCAAAATCAAAATCCGAATTTTTTGTTAAGTCCATTAAATATTTCGCACTTATAACCGACAAAGATGGTCCTCATATGGACGACCAACGTATTGAAGCCATGTTAAAACTTCCTAAGCCAAATTCTTTAGTAGACCTTCAATCTTTTTTAGGAGTAATCAATTTCTATAGGAAGTTCATGCCTAATTTAGCTTCAAAATTGTATGACTTACTGTCGATAAAGAATGCATTTCAATGGGGTCCAGATGAAGATAAATGTTTCGAAAATGTTAAAAAATTGCTTACGTCCAAACAGGTGCTAGCGCACTATAATACCAACGTTCCCGTTAAGGTAATTGCTGATGCGGGTCCAAAGGGCTTGGCTGCAATTTTGGTACATAAGTATAGCAGTGGTGTGCAACGTTCGATAGCATTCGCTTCTCAACGACTATCAGATACCGAAACTAGATACTCTCACATAGAAAAGGAAGCGTTGGCTATAATGTTTGGTGTGAAAAAATTTCATCAATATCTGTATGGCAGAAAATTTACTTTGGTATCTGATAATAATCCACTGATATCAATATTTGGTTCGAAAAAGGGAATACCACCAATGTCGGCGAATCGCTTACAGCGCTATGCCTTGTTTTTGTCTGGATAATATGATTTCGATTTAGAATATGTCACTTTAAAAAATAATAGCGGACTATTTATCACGTTCACCTATTGATAGTACGGGTAATGAAAAACTTCATTCCAGTGACGTCTGCATAAATTACAAGAAAGAATACAGCGAATTTCCAATATCCATTGAAGAAGTTAGGGATGCAACTAGCAAAGACGACCTTCTTAAAATAGTGAGCCAATAAATAAAGGGTGGTTGGCCAGCATATGTAAAGGACGCTAGTATAAAATTTTATTTTATGCGGAAAGATGAACTTTCCATTTAATCAAATTGCATTTTTTGGGGTACAGATTAGTAGTGCCAAAGAGTTTAAGAAAACCGATTGTTGACGAAATTCATAGAACGCATATGGGTATTGTTAAATCAAAGAGTTTAGGTCGCAGCTCTTTTTGGTGCCCCTTGATGGACAAGGACATTGAAAGTGTCGTTAATTCATGTAGTAGTTGTTTGAATCATCGCAACGACCCAAAAAAGTCACCAATAATTTGTTGGGAATGGCCAGAAGGACTGTGGTTAAGATTACATCTTGACTTTATGGGGCCAATTTTTAACAGGAAGTTGTTGGTGGTATCCGATGCGTATAGCAAATTTTCTCGAATGTCTTGACATGGGTAATCATATTTCCAGTAGCAACGCAATTAAACAACTTCGGCCACTTTTCTCAAGATTTGGTATACCTAAAGGGTCATTCCACGAGAAAAAGGCGAGCCTATATGGGGACCTCTGAACGACCCCCCTCCGATTTGGCTCAAAATTGGTAAAATTACTTATATTATTGAAGTCGTACGAATCATAAGGCAAACAAGTTTTGCAGAATTCGATATAGATTGCGTGTAATGGAACTTCAAAAATTGAAAAAAAATCAAAATTCAAGGTTTATACTATATTTCAAAACCTCATAACTTTGGCTCAGCTCATCAGAATTTAGTGAAATATATACTGTTGGATTTAGAAAGACGTGGTCTTTCAAGATTTCAACGTAATTCTTATTTTCAAGAACGAAGGATATTCCACAATCACCCTTATTTTTTATTTTTTGAATAGCCCAAAAAATGGTAGGTATTTTCTATTTTTATTTTTTTTATTTTTTTACATATTATATAGAGATTCGTCCTCCGGCTGGTCAAACGGTAGTGCATGCGATCTTATGAAAACTCAAGCGTTTTCACTCAGCTGAGGCCTACCAACTCCTACTCTCAACCTCCACGCGGTGACAGCCGGGTGCCTAGTACCTTAATCCAAGAAGTGGGTAACCAACCTCGTTTGGCGGATTCTTGGTGGCAGCAGATGAGAGAGGGGAGGAAGAGTGCTTTCCCACTAGAGCACTTCTTTCTGTTCCAGGCGGCAGCGGACGAATTCCTTAGACGGGGTCAACGGTGGCGTCTATAGTTCCAGCTAGGTTGAACTTAGTGAATACCTTGCACGAGCTGCTTCGACGTATTCGGATCACAGGTCGGTAAGGAATTTCCAATGTTGGTCAGGACATTGGAATAGAGATGTTGGCGGAGAAGCCCTTAATGGGCCAACGGCAGCGCTCATACTCCCGTAGTGGACCACTGGCACCGGTGTACCCGGCCCCTCGTCCTAGGGGAATAATTAAGGAGCTGGTCCTCCAAGTTGGGGGTTGTGCCGTCGGGTTAACTTCCCTACCAAGTAAAAAACTCATGGTTCCGAAACAACCAAAAGCCTCGGATAAGGATGACTCAACTAATGACGACCTCAGCAAACGAAATAAGGACAACGACATTCGGATCTGTACGTGGAATGTTCTGTCCCTTTACAGACCACGTGCAGCCGAACAACTAGCAGAGGCCCTAGACTGCTATAAAGCAGATATTACCGCCATCCAGGAGGTGCGATGGGATGGGCCGGGCAAAAAGACGATGAAAAACTGTGACATCTACTACGGTGATTGCTACAGAGGCAACAGTCAACGCTTATTCGGATGCGGATTTGTCATACGCGGCAGACTTAGGCAAGAAGTCTTAAGCTTCCGACACGTTAGTGAGCGTATTATGACTATCCGGATCAAGGCTAAATTCGCTAACATAAGCCTAATATATGTTCATGCCCCCACGGAAGAAAAGGACCCTGCCACCAAAGAGCGTTTCTACGAGCTTCTCGACAAAAAATACGAGCAATGTCTTAAGTACGACGTTAAAATCGTATTGGGCGATTTTAACGCCAACATAGGAAAGGAGGACGTCTTTGGTAGGGCAGTTGGTAAGCATAGCCTACACGACACCACGTCTGATACCGGACTAAGGCTAATTGATTTCGCTGTGGAGCGAAATGTCACCATAGCAAGCACATGGTTTCCTCATCTCGATATTCATAAGCAGACATGGCGGTCTAATGATCATGTAACGATCAACCAAATTGATCATATTGCGATCGACGCAAGGCATGCCTCCAGTATTCTGGATGTCCGGACCTTCCGAGCGGCCAACATAGACTCGGATCATTACCTTGTTGTAGCCAAGGTACGAATGCGGATATCCCAATCTGAGCAACAAAGAAGAATTACTGTGAGAAAATTTAACGTCGAAAAGCTACAATCGCAAGAGACCGCCAGACTCTTCGCTGAACGCGTATTCCGAAATCTCTTAATCACCCCTTTGCCGCCAGCATCAAGTGCCGAAGACCAGTGGCAACGCTGCCAACATGCCATCAGAAACGCCGCGACTGATGTGCTGGGTCTCGCTCGCCCACCACCGCGAAACCCCTGGTTTGACGAAGAATGCCGGCGAGTGCATGCAGCAAAACAAGAAACATACAAAGCGGCGCTGCAAAGGAAGGCGAGAGCTGCTCGTGAGCTCTACGAGCAAAAGAGACAAGAAGAACATCGGCTTCTCCAAAAGAAGAAGAAAGAGCATGAGGAGCGCGCGTTTGAGAATATCGAGAGCTTATACTCCAGGAACAATGTACGGAAGTTTTACCAAAAGGTAAAAAGAACGTGTCAGAGAAACAATACCCGTACAGAAATCTGTAGAGATGAAAATGGAAACCTTGTAGTAGAATCACAGTCGGTGCTGAGAATATGGAAAAACTACTTCTGCAGACTGCATAACGGCGACGAAGACTAACATCCCACTGTCAGGCAGAATGAACCATTCAACATAGACGATGATAGTCAAAATTTCCATCCACCTGACCAAAACGAAGTGAGGATAGCAATATCCAAGCTAAAATCCAACAAGGCTGCTGGACCTGACGGCTTACCGGCCGAACTCTTCAAGGCAGCTGGCGATGAATTGGTAGAGTGCATACACCAACTCATTTCTAATATTTGGTCAGACGAGTGTATGCCTGATGAATGGAATCTCAGCATTGTTTGCCCGATCCACAAGAAAAGAGACAACCTCAACTGCGCCAATTAAAGAGCCATCAGTCTCCTCAACATCGCATACAAGATCTTTTCTGCGATATTGTGTAAACGCCTGAAACCTTTTATCAACAGCCATCATGTCATGTGACTTCTTCAATATTGTACTTGAACGGATTGTGCGGAACTCACAAGCCAACACCGGAGGCACAATCTATTACAAGTCTGTACAACGGCTTGCATACGCCGGCGATATCGATATTATCGGAAGAACTCAGCGGGCTGTCACCGGTGCGTTTGTAAGCATTGAGGCGGAAGCGGCCAAAATGGGTTTAGCGATAAACGAGGGCAAAACCAAGTATATGCTGTCAACAAGAAGGGAAAGCCAACATCGACGAATTGGACAAAACGTCACAGTGGGCAGCTATAACTTCGAGGTAGTAAGGGACTTTGTCTACCTTGGCTCTGCTATAAATTCTACTAACAAAATCAGCGCAGAAATCAAGCGAAGAATAACTCTTGCCAATCGCTGTTTTGTTGGGCTTATAAGGCAATTCAACAGTAAAGACCTATCTCGAACAACTAAGGAGACTCTATATAAGACCTTGATCATCCCAGTCCTGCTTTACGGCGCTGAAACATGGACTTTATTAAAAGAGGATGAAGATATCCTTGGTCGCTTCGAGAGAAAAATTCTTCGTAAGATTTTCGGTCCCGTTTGCGTTGACGGGTTTTGGAGGAGAAGATTCAATCACGAACTATACAAGCTGTACAGCGACATCGACCTAGTCAAAAAACTGCGTATTGGACGTCTGAGATGGCTAGGACATGTAGAGCGAATGGACACCAACGCTCCGGCCCACAGAGTCTTCGATTCTAACCCCGAGGGACGACACAGTAGAGGGAATCATCGCCGCAGGTGGCGCGCACAAGTTCAAGGGGACCTCGACCAACTTGGAGTGCGCAACTGGAGGCAATTAGCTAAAGACCGAGCTAAATGGAGAGGCTTGTTGGTTGAGGCCCAGGTTCACCCCGAACTGGAGCGCCACCTAAGTAAGTAAGTAGAGATTCGTCCTCTATTTTCATCTAAAATTCAGGTTGAACTTGTTTTTTATTTAGTCCAATAGATTAGCTCACGCTGAGCACGAATCTGTAATTTTTTTTTTGCGCTCTTTCACCGGAGAGGCGTAACCCGCCTCCAAATTTTCAAAATGGCCATATAAAATGGTACCAAAAATTCAGGAATGGAGGACCCAAATTCATAAATTATTCTTTTGCTGCAAAGATAAAGAATTAAGTTAATAAATAAAGAAAGTTTCATCAAAATCGGCCCATGGAAACGAAAGTTATAGTAATCGATCCTATTCCCACCATGCGAGAAAACTTCATCGAAAAATGAGCGCCAAATTGCAGATTCGTGCTCAGGGTGAGCTAATCTATTGGACTAAATGAAAAACGGTTGGGTGTCAAATCGCCCAAATCAGAAAAATGTCACATCACCCAAAAATTATGGGCGATATGACACTACGACACATCGCCCAAAAATTAAAAAATGACAAAACGCCCAAGAAAGGACATTCTGGAATATCCTTCGTCCTTGAAAATAAAACTTATGTTGAAATTTTAAAAGACCACGTTTTCCTGAATCCAACAATATATATTTTATGAAATTCTGATGAGCTGAGCCAAAGTTATGAGGTTTTGAAATATAGTAAAAACCTTGAATTTTGATTTTTTTCCAACTTTTGAAGTTCCGTTACACGCAATCTATATCGAATTCTGCAAAACTTTTTTGCCATATGATTCGTACCACTCCACTGAGTAATTTAACCAATTTTGAGCCAAATCGGAGGGGGGTCGTTTGGAACGTCGGGCGATCTTTCGTGGAATGATCCTAAAGTAATTGTAACCGATAATGGTACATCATTTGTGTCCGCCGAATTTAAGACGTTTTTGTCCAAAAATAATATTTCCCACATAACTAGTCCGATAAGTCATCCAGCGACAAATGGCCAAGCTGAAAACGGGGTAAAGCTATGTAAGGTTGCAACTCTGTTCACAGCGCTACTGGTATTTTACCGGCAATGATAATGTTTCATAGAAATCTCAGAAATAGACTAGATATTGTAAATCCACTTTAAAGTAAGAAAGTAAGAAATAGTGCATGTAACGTTAGCATTAAGTGAATACTATGCAAGAAAAGCAAAAAAAAATATTAAAAAGTATCGAATACTAAACAATATAAAATTGGGAGTTTTGTTTTAGCCAAAGATTATTCTATTGCCGGAAGACAAACTTGGTCTAAGGGTAAAATTAAAGAGATTATAGGAAAACAATATTATTTGGTCGAAATGTTGGAGAAGCAAAATGTTATTTAGAAAAGGCATGCTAATCAGTTTATATCTGGTTTTACAAATAATGACGAAAATTATTTGCCTAGTTTATACTTTGGAAAAATGGTATAGCTCTGATGAAAAAAATAAAGTTGTAACCGGTGAAAATAAAGAAATGCTGTATGAAATTGCGAATAATAATAATAATAATCAAATTGATAATGACAATACTGTTAGAGATGAGCTTAATCAAAATACTGCAGTTGATTCGAATAAAAAAATAGAAAGTGTAAAGAAAAGTAGGAAAAAAGATACGGAACAATTTCAAAAACAAGACAGATACCCTATAAGGAATTAAAAAAAAAAATTTAAAAATGTATATTTTAAATTTTTTATGTGGTATTTTATATATATTGTGCATATGTATGTGTAATGTGTATGTCTAAGTCGGTACATAATGACAAATGACCGTCAGTCTGATCTACCGCTCGTATCACGATGGTATCACTCCTCTACTACTATCTAAATCTATTCATAATAACATAGTTATAAATAAATGAATTAAATAGAATTAAATAAATAAAAGTGTTTTACTAATAAAAAACATGTGAAATTAGATGACAGGCGTGTTTTGGTGAGACATTGCTTCTCAGTGAAGTAAGATTTCGCACGGAGTACAACAACAAAAAAATACTGGCAATTACTTAAGATTTTTTTTTCAGTCAAAAGTCACTTGCGATGTATAGTTTGGAAAAATCAATTTCAGAGGGCACTGAAAAATTTTGTTTTATACAATTTGATCCAAGTTGAACGATTCAGTTGTATTTCACAAATTTAAGCACACCTTTTTTATACTTTTCACTTCAATTTCAATTCAATCACCAATCTTCCAATGATAACAAAAGGTTATAAACCAGATTGACTGTGAATCATTTTGTTGAGAAGCTTTCATTTTGCTTTGCATAATTCTCACTAAAACACGCCTGACGTGTCGAACAAATTATGCACTTTTAGTACGCCATTTGGATGTTACTGTTTCAAAAGATTATCTTTTGGGTTGAAAGTGCTAAGGCATTTCAGAAAATGAATGAAATCAATTTTGGTGAAAAAAATCCAAGAGGAATCTACTAAAAAATTACAAGAAACGATTAATGAGGTAGCCAATTGGACAAAGTTGTGGCGAATAAAGCTTAACAACACGAAGACAATCCATGTGGACTTTACAAATAAAATAATTCAATTCGACCCAGAAACCATATTTGGTTCGCAGATCCCACATTCAAGCTCTGCAAAGTATTTGGGCATGACCCTGGACGCAAAGCTACCTTGGAAAGAACATGTCAAAAAGGAAAGGAACGAACTAAACATCAAACATAATCAAATGAACTAATTAATAGGTAAATACTCATCACTATCTGCCCAAAATAAGCTTTTGCTTTACAATCAAGTAATTAAACCCGTATGGACTTATGGTAGTCAACTTTGGGGATGTGCTAGACCCAGTGTTATTGAATGTATTTAAAGATTCTAAAATAAAGTTTTAAGAAACATCGTAAATGCGCCACAGTACGTTAGAAACGTCGATCTTCACCTGGATCTGGGGATAGCAACTGTCCACGATCCATCGGCAACATTGCGAAGTCCCACAAAAGAAGACTTTCCCAACACGCAAGTGAGGAGGTATGAAGACTCAATCAAGCAGCCGTGTATCGGAGATTGAAGCAAAAAAAAATTGTGACTTGGAAGTACCCTAAAACATCAAAGTACCTATCTTTTGTTTTTTAATTAATTTTGACCGTAACTTCAGTACGAGCATCCCTAATCGGGATGAATGGGACACTTCCCCCCCTGTCGATGGTAGTTCGGTTCACTTCTTTACAGATGGCTCTAAGACCGAGGGTGGGGTGGGTTGTGGTGCTTTCTCCGAAAAGCTCAATGTGAGCATCTCTTTCTATCTGTCAGGGATATTAGCATTTTTACCGACAGCCAAGCGGCAATCAAGTCCCTGGAATCGTTCTCCTTCACTTCAAAGGCCGCCTTAAACTGTCGTCTATCTCTTATGGAGATGACAGAGCAGTTCAACATTCACTTATGCTGGGTGCCGGGCTACAGGGACATTGCTGGTAACTGCAGGGCTGACGAGCTCGCCACACAGGGTACCACTTGAAGAATTCTGGCTGACAGGCAAGCCCTGGGTATGCCCCTCGCTACATGTAAGTATCTACTAAAGCTGAAAGCTATTAGCACGACCAACCTCAGATGGGAAAACGGCTCAACGTGTCACATTTCGAGACAGATCTGGCCTAAGCTGGATCAAAAACGTAGTGCCGAGCTGGCCAAGCAAAAGCGAACACAAATCAGCTGCGTCCTCGGTGTTCTCACTGGACACTGTCTTATAGGCCAACACGCCAAAAGACTTGGCCTCTTCTCCAACGACTTCTGCAGAAGCTGTAGGTACGAGGAGGAGGAGGAAACCACCCTTCATCTCCTAAGCACTTGTCCAGCCCTGAAGCATAAAAGAATGCTCCACCTAGGGTCGCCCTTCCTTGACGACCTGGGCAATCTGGCGCCCTTAGACGTCATGAGCATCCATTGCTTTAGCAAAATCTCCGGTTCATTTCGTTAGTCCCTGAGTGGGCTAACGGTTTTCATCCATGGTATCACAAAGGACCTTCACTGGTCTAAGTGTGTACTCCCATTCAGTCAGTCAGACAGTCAACCTAATCTAACCTAATTAATTAAAATAAAATTAACTTTTTTAAATCCACTCAATATTTAATTACTTTTATCTTTGCTTACACTATATAATTAAATGAAAACTGCACGTTAGTTTGGTCATGAACTAGTTGTAGTATTAAGAAATGTAATACATTTTTATAACGTTTCAATAAAAAATGAAAATAAAAATAAGGGCTTATTATATATATAGATGATTTCTTAATAGCCGCAGAAAGTGAAGCAGAGTATGACGCAATTGTAGAAAGGGTGATGAAAAGGACTATGGAAAAAGGAGTAAAATTTAATAAGTTAAAACTTCAGTATAGACAAAAAAAGTCGGTTTACTGCGTCATATAATTTCTGCAGACGGGAAGAGCAAGAATAGAAGGCATTGAAAAAATGGGATTTCCGAAAAACAAAAATGAGTTGCAATGGTAATTAACAATGTTGGCTCCCAGCCAGCGCGGGAAATCCTGCGGAACCGCACTTCAAAATTTAGTGGCCAGAATTGAATGCGCGCTTGAAAGGAAAGAATACGCGATGGGTATCTTCATCGACATTGAGGGTGATTTTGACAATGCGACTTTTGACTGCATATGCGACTCGGCCAGACAACACGTGGTAGATGAAACATTAGTCTTTGGTAGTGGATGCGGATTGTGGGCGATATGTTATGACAGAGGTAGACAGGGGCGCAAGATGGCGTTCTGTCTCCAGTGTTATGGTGCATGGTGGTCGACTCTCTGTTGCACTCTAAATATGGTAGTTCTAACGTCTACGCTCAGGCATATGCGGATGATGTCGCCGAACTTTCTGTCGGGCCACTCCTGGCGACGGTCTGTGCTAACTCGCAGACGGCGCTGGACATAATCGATGAAAGGTGCACTAGGAGTAGGCTTTCGGTGAATCCTCTTAAAACTGAGGTTGTTCTTTTTACGAGAAGTAGGATTCTGACCGGTCTGACTCAGCCAGTGCTAAAAGGCATTTCTAATGAGGCCAAATATCTGGGATTGATTTTAGATAAGAAACTTCATTGGTCTAAACATGTCGAGTCGAAAACATCCAAGAAGCTCTCAGTCTTATGGCAGTGTAAGGGTACTTTTGGCAAGACTTGGGGCTTGTCACCGAATAAGGTTCTCTGGATCTACACGGCGTCGGTTGTTTGGTGGAAGGGGCTCTCGCATAAATATGTGGCTGCCTTTTGCGCCAAACTCCAAAGAATGGCTTGCCTCGGCTGCACGGGAGCTTTTCCGAGTACGCCTAGCTCTGCTCTACACGCTTTGCTGAACTTACCTCACCCCGCACTATCAAAACCATCCATCGTCTTAAGCGGGGTGGTTTTTGGTATACTTCACACTGGAACTTTGATGAACTTGCGCGACACTTATCTTACGACTCCTGTCTTATGGATATGCTCCTTGTGTTCAGGACTGGTTTCGGCCAGTGTCTGAGCCGGGAATGGAATGTAGTCTTATTTTCATGGATGGATCCAAAACCAGTCAAGGGTCTGGCGCTGATGTCTCGTGGAAGTCGACAACATTAGACTTCTTTTCTCGTTAGGCAAATATGCGTCTGTTTCCCAAGCGGAAAATTATGCAATCCTAATGGTCATGAACTATATTGTGAAGAACATGTGGAAAGGACGTAGCATTTGTGTCTGTAGTGACAGTCAGGCTGCGCTTAAGGCCGTGCTTAACCCTTTAACCACTCCCAAAAACTCTTTGAACTCGGTCGCAAGGCTGAATTCTCTCCCTCTTATCTGGGTCCCGGGTCACACTGGGATCTTGCGGAACGAGATCTCCGATGAGATTGGTAGACAAAGCTCAGAGGAGACTTTCTCAGGTCCCGAATGCGCGTTGCGTCTCCCTGCGTCCTCGGTTAGGGCTTCCATTGACGATTGGGTCTCTCACGAGCCCAATTGTGTGTGGCATGACTCTCCAGGATACAGGTTGACTAAACGCATGCTCCCGGACGTCTGTAAGAAATCAGCGGCATTCTTGGTGCCTCTCAGCAGAAAAGACTGTAGAGAACTTATTGGCGTCTTGACAGACCACTTTGCTTTTGCCAAGCACCTGAACGTGTTGGGCTTAAGTGACACTACAACCTGCGACGCTTATGGAAAGAGCGACGACACCGCGGAACATTATCTCTGTGAGTGTCCGCCCTTTGCCCGTATAAGGCGGCAGATCCTCGATGGTGATGTGATGAGTGCTGGTACTGTAAGCTCCTCATTACTGAAGTGCTTTCTTGGCTTTCTTAGAAAGACAAGGAAATTCCAATAAAATGGCTAAATCAGGGTTTGCTCTCTGGTAGTACAATGGATCAGTTGCGTCTGAGTGCTCCAGTCGAGCGTTTCCTATCCCGACAAAAAAAAAATTGTGGTCACCAAAAGGTGATGCATTTTTTTTCGTATTCAACAGTGATCACATGAATGCTGAAGTAATGAATGGTAAGCAAAAACCCACGAAGAGGAGTTCTTCGATTATTAATGACAATTTATGTTGCGTGGGATGAGCAAATAAATGTTAACCATTTTGTAATATGGAGTAAGTGGCTATGTCTTTTGCCTGCAATTAATAATAGGCGTTTTTTTTTTTAGGAATCTATACTCACTTTTCTTGTAATTTACACGCAAAGCAACAACAAAGCAAACGTGTGTATAAAGTGATTATACACCCCTATTATGGTTAGCGAATCGAACGTTCGACTCAAGTCCACCTGCGTGCCGAATTGCTTCTGTCGTAGTACTGCTGTTAGCGAACATTTTGATTCGAGTAGAGAATCAGTTCTGACAAAGGAAAGCAAAATTAAATGTCATATGTTAAGTGTCAAAAGCGACAGAAGTAATTCACTTGGCAGTTCGACTTGAGTCGAACGTTCGGTTCGCTAACCATAATAGGGGTGGCATAGCGCGTTGAAGAATCTCAATACCAGGCGGCGCCAAATCACGTTCAGAAAAATTATTTATTTCGTAAAGGTTGGTAGCCATCGATTATTTGACAGTGGTATTGGGGTGTGTTTGCAGATATTTGCCTTTTCCGCAACTCACTTATTGGTTAAAATACATTTATTTTTTATAATGCTTATATTTTCACATATGAGAATGAAACCTGAAGGAACTTCAGCTTTTAATAAAATAAATAAGACAAATATTGCATACAGAATTTAGGAATAAAAGATTATAAAGAAAGTAGGCGAAATCCATTTTGAATTGTGGATGCTGAATAGAATGAGTAAATATCCAAAAAAAAGCGTGGGTAATCTCAAAAGGATATGCAATAGGAAATGTATAGTTACTGGAGACACATATTTTCTATGCTTTTCTTTCTGAATTTACTTTTTAGCCCCTTTTTAGTCGGAAACAAAGCCAGTGTCATACAGCATTCGTGTGGCAACTAAATTAAATTAGTGCTTTTTCTCGATTGTTTACATTTCAACCAACAAATGATTATTGGATGGAAAAATCCAGTACATTTTTAGGTGCAATAACAATAGGTCCATAAAAGGGACTGTAGACAAAATGATGCTAAAGAAAAACTCGCAAAATTGTTCACAAAACCCCTTCTACCCACCTCAAAAAAAAAGGCAATTTTTATTTCTTAGAGCCGGGCTGAATTATCATGGGTCGTATCACACGAGACGGAAGTAAAAAGAAGGCAGTCATTTAAATAAAGGACAAATCTGAAATGACGGGAATGGAAATATGCACCACTTAGAGAATTATGCAATTTACTAATTACTTTTGGAAAAACCATATAAAACCTAATCGCAGACCGGAAAAGAAAAAGAGATACATAGGCATAAAAAAGGGTAAATATCGAAATTTTATCCGTGTCTACCTTCTATCTACTTAGTTATATGAGAAGCAATAAAGCATGTGGGTAGATTTCGGTTGTGCTTGGTTTTAAAAATGGCATCACACACACACAGAGACAGAATGTCAGTTCAACCTAGGTATACATGCATTTTTTTAAATCAACGCAGTTCTTTTATCTGAGTCGAGTCGAGTCGAACTGAATGGTGCATACATGCATATAAAACGGGTTTCAAATCAATATCAACTCTGCATATAAATGTACATTGTACACAGTTGCAGTGGGCTCTGTATAAAACAACATCTTTTGTCAGGGGTACATCTTTTGCGATAAGGTTTTTTAGCGAGGCAGTCAAGAGAGGCGGCCGATAAAGAGTACCTACTTTGTGCACGTAGCCTTGAAAGATTACTAATATTTTGACTTCTAATGCCATGAAAGTAGACGCAGGTACCAACTTTTGAAATAAAAAAACAAAGTGAATATAGAGCGTTTTATTGGGACTCAAAAGTGAGCAAGATATAATTCTCAAAAAAACACGCCTAATATTAAAATTCCTATTCAACAGTGCTCCACCTTGCTAACGCTGATAGTATCGAACTCCACATATTTTGCGATGCCAGCGAGGAAACTTTGACCTCAGCAGCATATATCCGAGTTTCGGTTGGGGAAGCTTTGGAGTGCCGTTTAATTGCTGCGAAAACCAAAGTAGCATCTAATGGATCAGATCACCCAGCCGCAAGTTCCAGCAATTCGTCTCGTTGAGAATTGGCGAAATTCTCGAGAAGTCTGACTCAGCTTCATGGAAATGGTTGCCTTCAAAGCTCAATGTGGCCGATGAAGCTACTAAGACCCGGATGAAGTTCGACTTCTCTTCGCAAAGTAATTAGTACAAAGGCCCTGACTTCCTGTGGTCCGAAGAGCGATTCTGACCTAGGTGTGAACTCGAGTCCGACTTTACAAACGACGAAGACGTTGAGCAATTTCATCATGCGACAGTTAATCAATCTTGTGTGATAGATTTCCGTAAGGTTTCAAAATGGAAAAAATTGCTCAATACGATGGCAAGAGTTTACTTGCTCACTCAGTTGTATATACAATGAAACTCAGATCTTCATTATCAACATTTCCTCGATAAGGCTGAGAATTTTTTGTGGAACCAGGTACAGAAAGAAGTATTTGGTGAAGAAGTACGCACTCTTAATGCAGTGAGTATTTTAGAGGAGGTCATCCTACCAAAGACAAATGTGCTTTATAAGACGTCACCTCATCTAGATCGGAATGGAGTGTTGAGGATTTCTGGAAGAATAGATGCATCAATGGACGTGGGGCTCGACACCAAAAGGCCTGTCGTACTACCAAAGGAGTACTATATTACGTATCTCATTCTCGATCATTACCATCGAAATCTCAAACACCAAAACAACGAAACCATCGTAAACGAAGTTCGTCAGCGATTTTACATTCCCGGATTGCGTGTGATGGTTAAGAAGATACAACGTAGCTGTCAAGAGTGTCGCAATAAGAACAAGAAGATAATAGCCGCAGAAAGTGAAGCAGAGTATGACGCAATTGTAGAAAGGGTGATGAAAAGGACTATGGAAAAAGGAGTAAAATTTAATAAGTTAAAACTTCAGTATAGACAAAAAAAGTCGGTTTACTGCGTCATATAATTTCTGCAGACGGGAAGAGCAAGAATAGAAGGCATTGAAAAAATGGGATTTCCGAAAAACAAAAATGAGTTGCAATGGTAATTAACAATGTTGGCTCCCAGCCAGCGCGGGAAATCCTGCGGAACCGCACTTCAAAATTTAGTGGCCAGAATTGAATGCGCGCTTGAAAGGAAAGAATACGCGATGGGTATCTTCATCGACATTGAGGGTGATTTTGACAATGCGACTTTTGACTGCATATGCGACTCGGCCAGACAACACGTGGTAGATGAAACATTAGTCTTTGGTAGTGGATGCGGATTGTGGGCGATATGTTATGACAGAGGTAGACAGGGGCGCAAGATGGCGTTCTGTCTCCAGTGTTATGGTGCATGGTGGTCGACTCTCTGTTGCACTCTAAATATGGTAGTTCTAACGTCTACGCTCAGGCATATGCGGATGATGTCGCCGAACTTTCTGTCGGGCCACTCCTGGCGACGGTCTGTGCTAACTCGCAGACGGCGCTGGACATAATCGATGAAAGGTGCACTAGGAGTAGGCTTTCGGTGAATCCTCTTAAAACTGAGGTTGTTCTTTTTACGAGAAGTAGGATTCTGACCGGTCTGACTCAGCCAGTGCTAAAAGGCATTTCTAATGAGGCCAAATATCTGGGATTGATTTTAGATAAGAAACTTCATTGGTCTAAACATGTCGAGTCGAAAACATCCAAGAAGCTCTCAGTCTTATGGCAGTGTAAGGGTACTTTTGGCAAGACTTGGGGCTTGTCACCGAATAAGGTTCTCTGGATCTACACGGCGTCGGTTGTTTGGTGGAAGGGGCTCTCGCATAAATATGTGGCTGCCTTTTGCGCCAAACTCCAAAGAATGGCTTGCCTCGGCTGCACGGGAGCTTTTCCGAGTACGCCTAGCTCTGCTCTACACGCTTTGCTGAACTTACCTCACCCCGCACTATCAAAACCATCCATCGTCTTAAGCGGGGTGGTTTTTGGTATACTTCACACTGGAACTTTGATGAACTTGCGCGACACTTATCTTACGACTCCTGTCTTATGGATATGCTCCTTGTGTTCAGGACTGGTTTCGGCCAGTGTCTGAGCCGGGAATGGAATGTAGTCTTATTTTCATGGATGGATCCAAAACCAGTCAAGGGTCTGGCGCTGATGTCTCGTGGAAGTCGACAACATTAGACTTCTTTTCTCGTTAGGCAAATATGCGTCTGTTTCCCAAGCGGAAAATTATGCAATCCTAATGGTCATGAACTATATTGTGAAGAACATGTGGAAAGGACGTAGCATTTGTGTCTGTAGTGACAGTCAGGCTGCGCTTAAGGCCGTGCTTAACCCTTTAACCACTCCCAAAAACTCTTTGAACTCGGTCGCAAGGCTGAATTCTCTCCCTCTTATCTGGGTCCCGGGTCACACTGGGATCTTGCGGAACGAGATCTCCGATGAGATTGGTAGACAAAGCTCAGAGGAGACTTTCTCAGGTCCCGAATGCGCGTTGCGTCTCCCTGCGTCCTCGGTTAGGGCTTCCATTGACGATTGGGTCTCTCACGAGCCCAATTGTGTGTGGCATGACTCTCCAGGATACAGGTTGACTAAACGCATGCTCCCGGACGTCTGTAAGAAATCAGCGGCATTCTTGGTGCCTCTCAGCAGAAAAGACTGTAGAGAACTTATTGGCGTCTTGACAGACCACTTTGCTTTTGCCAAGCACCTGAACGTGTTGGGCTTAAGTGACACTACAACCTGCGACGCTTATGGAAAGAGCGACGACACCGCGGAACATTATCTCTGTGAGTGTCCGCCCTTTGCCCGTATAAGGCGGCAGATCCTCGATGGTGATGTGATGAGTGCTGGTACTGTAAGCTCCTCATTACTGAAGTGCTTTCTTGGCTTTCTTAGAAAGACAAGGAAATTCCAATAAAATGGCTAAATCAGGGTTTGCTCTCTGGTAGTACAATGGATCAGTTGCGTCTGAGTGCTCCAGTCGAGCGTTTCCTATCCCGACAAAAAAAAAATTGTGGTCACCAAAAGGTGATGCATTTTTTTTCGTATTCAACAGTGATCACATGAATGCTGAAGTAATGAATGGTAAGCAAAAACCCACGAAGAGGAGTTCTTCGATTATTAATGACAATTTATGTTGCGTGGGATGAGCAAATAAATGTTAACCATTTTGTAATATGGAGTAAGTGGCTATGTCTTTTGCCTGCAATTAATAATAGGCGTTTTTTTTTTTAGGAATCTATACTCACTTTTCTTGTAATTTACACGCAAAGCAACAACAAAGCAAACGTGTGTATAAAGTGATTATACACCCCTATTATGGTTAGCGAATCGAACGTTCGACTCAAGTCCACCTGCGTGCCGAATTGCTTCTGTCGTAGTACTGCTGTTAGCGAACATTTTGATTCGAGTAGAGAATCAGTTCTGACAAAGGAAAGCAAAATTAAATGTCATATGTTAAGTGTCAAAAGCGACAGAAGTAATTCACTTGGCAGTTCGACTTGAGTCGAACGTTCGGTTCGCTAACCATAATAGGGGTGGCATAGCGCGTTGAAGAATCTCAATACCAGGCGGCGCCAAATCACGTTCAGAAAAATTATTTATTTCGTAAAGGTTGGTAGCCATCGATTATTTGACAGTGGTATTGGGGTGTGTTTGCAGATATTTGCCTTTTCCGCAACTCACTTATTGGTTAAAATACATTTATTTTTTATAATGCTTATATTTTCACATATGAGAATGAAACCTGAAGGAACTTCAGCTTTTAATAAAATAAATAAGACAAATATTGCATACAGAATTTAGGAATAAAAGATTATAAAGAAAGTAGGCGAAATCCATTTTGAATTGTGGATGCTGAATAGAATGAGTAAATATCCAAAAAAAAAGCGTGGGTAATCTCAAAAGGATATGCAATAGGAAATGTATAGTTACTGGAGACACATATTTTCTATGCTTTTCTTTCTGAATTTACTTTTTAGCCCCTTTTTAGTCGGAAACAAAGCCAGTGTCATACAGCATTCGTGTGGCAACTAAATTAAATTAGTGCTTTTTCTCGATTGTTTACATTTCAACCAACAAATGATTATTGGATGGAAAAATCCAGTACATTTTTAGGTGCAATAACAATAGGTCCATAAAAGGGACTGTAGACAAAATGATGCTAAAGAAAAACTCGCAAAATTGTTCACAAAACCCCTTCTACCCACCTCAAAAAAAAAGGCAAAGGAATTTCTTAGAGCCGGGCTGAATTATCATGGGTCGTATCACACGAGACGGAAGTAAAAAGAAGGCAGTCATTTAAATAAAGGACAAATCTGAAATGACGGGAATGGAAATATGCACCACTTAGAGAATTATGCAATTTACTAATTACTTTTGAAAAAACCATATAAAACCTAATCGCAGACCGGAAAAGAAAAAGAGATACATAGGCATAAAAAAGGGTAAATATCGAAATTTTATCCGTGTCTACCTTCTATCTACTTAGTTATATGAGAAGCAATAAAGCATGTGGGTAGATTTCGGTTGTGCTTGGTTTTAAAAATGGCATCACACACACACAGAGACAGAATGTCAGTTCAACCTAGGTATACATGCATTTTTTTAAATCAACGCAGTTCTTTTATCTGAGTCGAGTCGAGTCGAACTGAATGGTGCATACATGCATATAAAACGGGTTTCAAATCAATATCAACTCTGCATATAAATGTACATTGTACACAGTTGCAGTGGGCTCTGTATAAAACAACATCTTTTGTCAGGGGTACATCTTTTGCGATAAGGTTTTTTAGCGAGGCAGTCAAGAGAGGCGGCCGATAAAGAGTACCTACTTTGTGCACGTAGCCTTGAAAGATTACTAATATTTTGACTTCTAATGCCATGAAAGTAGACGCAGGTACCAACTTTTGAAATAAAAAAACAAAGTGAATATAGAGCGTTTTATTGGGACTCAAAAGTGAGCAAGATATAATTCTCAAAAAAACACGCCTAATATTAAAATTCCTATTCAACAGTGCTCCACCTTGCTAACGCTGATAGTATCGAACTCCACATATTTTGCGATGCCAGCGAGGAAACTTTGACCTCAGCAGCATATATCCGAGTTTCGGTTGGGGAAGCTTTGGAGTGCCGTTTAATTGCTGCGAAAACCAAAGTAGCATCTAATGGATCAGATCACCCAGCCGCAAGTTCCAGCAATTCGTCTCGTTGAGAATTGGCGAAATTCTCGAGAAGTCTGACTCAGCTTCATGGAAATGGTTGCCTTCAAAGCTCAATGTGGCCGATGAAGCTACTAAGACCCGGATGAAGTTCGACTTCTCTTCGCAAAGTAATTAGTACAAAGGCCCTGACTTCCTGTGGTCCGAAGAGCGATTCTGACCTAGGTGTGAACTCGAGTCCGACTTTACAAACGACGAAGACGTTGAGCAATTTCATCATGCGACAGTTAATCAATCTTGTGTGATAGATTTCCGTAAGGTTTCAAAATGGAAAAAATTGCTCAATACGATGGCAAGAGTTTACTTGCTCACTCAGTTGTATATACAATGAAACTCAGATCTTCATTATCAACATTTCCTCGATAAGGCTGAGAATTTTTTGTGGAACCAGGTACAGAAAGAAGTATTTGGTGAAGAAGTACGCACTCTTAATGCAGTGAGTATTTTAGAGGAGGTCATCCTACCAAAGACAAATGTGCTTTATAAGACGTCACCTCATCTAGATCGGAATGGAGTGTTGAGGATTTCTGGAAGAATAGATGCATCAATGGACGTGGGGCTCGACACCAAAAGGCCTGTCGTACTACCAAAGGAGTACTATATTACGTATCTCATTCTCGATCATTACCATCGAAATCTCAAACACCAAAACAACGAAACCATCGTAAACGAAGTTCGTCAGCGATTTTACATTCCCGGATTGCGTGTGATGGTTAAGAAGATACAACGTAGCTGTCAAGAGTGTCGCAATAAGAAAGCTGAACCATCGATACCAATAATGGGTGAGTTGCCGCCTGTAAGGCTGAAGACGTTTACGAAGCCTTTCTTATACGTCGCCATAGACTATTTTGGACCGATGTCTGTAACATTGGGTCGTCGCGTGGAAGAAAGACGGGGTGTGCTTTTCACCTGCTTGACGGTTAGAGCGATTCATGTGGAGGTCGCACATTCGTTATCTACCAGCTCCTCTATCCAGGCTTTGAAACGATTTGTCGCTAGAAGAGGATTGCCAATAAAAATCTATTCAGACGATGGTACAAATTTTCGAGGTGCTAGCAGAGAATTGCAGGTGCCGGTTGGGCAAATTGACGGTAAGAAACTGATTTAAGGCATAGGTTATGGAAGGGTCAAACGGTCATTCATTCCTCCATGATGCCCGAAGTTGAGATAATCATCAACTCTCGTCCATTGACATACTACCTGTTAAATATCTAAAATCCTGATGTAGATATTTTGCCGATTACCAAGACCTTGGCTTAACGTTTACGAAAAAAACTCAGACTTTAATTATTTTCCTGGAGTAAAAATAAAAAACACTCTGCGTCTGATGTCGGTGAGATGACCATTGCTAATGAATTTACTCCAACTTAAAAAGAAACAGTAACAAAAAGAATAGAAGATAATAGCGGTACAATATTTCGTTAGAGTATCAAACTACATTATATACATAAACGACAAGCGTTAACTGCAGTAAGTGACCATTGAGTGAGATTAAAATAGTGTACATTCTATTTGTGCTGCATTGAACGGAACTTAGAATAATTATTTTATGGTTCAGGCTAACCCTGTGTCCAGCGTAAGCACGGGCAATGCGGTGCGTGCGTTGCGGTGCGTTTAATGCGGGTGGATATCAAAATCAAACTGATGTTGGGATATGTAGATGTCCAACGTAAGCACGATATTGCGGCAATACGTGCGTTACGACGTCCCCGCATCGCACGCATTGTTTGAAAATCAAACTGGTTTGATTTTGTCCGCAGTATCGTCTGGAAATTAAAGAATAGAGGTGATGATAACAAGTATTATGTATGATTTTTAAAACATAGTCGAATGTTTTTATCCCCATTCTCGTATACTGATAGGTTGAATCGAATTGGTGGGGGCTCTGCACTATATATTCGTAATTGTATTCATCCCGTATACCATATGTCACGCAGTCGGATGAACATTCAGCCGTAGATTATTATTTTGTTGAACTGACAAATGGTGGTAGTAAATGCCTGGTTGGTGTGGTATACCGACCAAATAAATCTGTAAGTCTTTCACATTTATACCCAGTTTTAGAACAGCTTTCTCCAGTCTATAGTGATATTGTCTTATGTGGCGATCTAAATTGTAATTTACTGTGCGCAGAAACCTCATGATCATTTATTGAGAGCATCAATACACTTGGCCTATTTCCAATGAACACAGATTCTCCCACGCATTTTTCACATCAAGGTGATACTCAACTAGATATTTTCCTCACTAGCAATCCGGATAACACTCTGTTATTTTCGCAACTATCAGCACCAGCCTTTTCGAAACATGACTTAATCTTTGCGAATTTTAAAATAATGTAGTATCTTTCCACGAGTTTAGAGATTTTAAAAACATTAATTAATCAAGCAACAAATTTATTTCATGGATTTGTCGAATGACCAAACTAATTTTTTTACAGCATACTATTAGAACCCTTTTTAATAAACATGTTCCATTAAGACGTACTTCTCGTTTGGCTGAAAATAGTTCATGGTTTACCCCAGAAATACTTAAAGCAATAATTGTGCTTTTAGGCAATGGAAAAGATATAGGCTCCCGGAATATTATAGTATTTTTCGAAGTCTTAGAAATAAAGTGAAAATTAAAATAAGAGAAGCCAAGAGCCGTTTCTATTCCAACCGACTCGACCCAAATTTGCCTTCTAGAACTCTCTGGAAACGCATTCGAGAATTAGGTGTTGGTCGGGTAAAAGCGGAATGTCCCGCAGACGTAAGTGCGGACTTGCTTAATATTCAGTTTGCGAAAATTCAATGCCCACAAGATGTCTACATTTCAGATACATCTTCCTACGATTATACTGCTGAGAACTGCTTTTATTTCAAAAGAATAGAAGAACAAGAAGTTGTAAGTTGATGAAATACACCCACTTTTTGTAAAAATAATTCTGCCACATATACTCCCTGCTATAACACATGTATTTAATACAATTATTTTAACAAATTCTGTTCCACACATATGGAAGAAAGCCAAAGTTATACCAATCCTAAAGAGAGCTCCTACTCGACATGTGAAAGCCGAATATAGGCCAATTTCTATACTTCCATATCTCTCAAAGGTTTTGGAAAAAATTTGACATAAACAAATATCGGCTTTTGTTAACGATAACAAACTCTTAGGTAGATTTCAAACCGGTTTTAGGGTAAAACATAGTTGCGTTTCAGCTATACTTAAAGTCTCTGATGACCTTAGGTGTTCTATATACAAAGATCTGGTTTCTTTTCTTGGACTGCTGGATTTTTCTAAAGCGTTTGATACTGTAAACCATCAAACACTCGTCTCCAAATTGAGGAAAATTTTTCCGGTTTTCCAACTCGGCCGCCAAACTCATGTTTTCATATCTAACAAATAGGACACAATCAGTTGTAGTAGGTGGAAATGCATCAAATTTTTTAGAACTCTCCTCTGGTGTGCCTCAGGGTTCCATATTAGGCCCATTGTAGTTCACGATGTTCATCAATGATCTAGCGCTTACGGTTAAAAATTGTTCCCTGGACATGTACGCTGATGATGTGCAAATTTACTTAATTGAACAGTGATGTTAATAGTATAATGGAATGGTCAGATAAGAACAGCTTGCAACTAAATCTAAAAAAGTCCAAGTGTTTAATAATTTACAAAAATAAACTTGACTTAAGCTATTTTCCGAAAATAAACTTAGGTACAAAAGTGATTCAATATACTGAGAAAGCAAAAAATTTGGGCATTTGGTTTGACTCCACGCTTAGCCGAGACTATCACATACGGTTGTTAATAGGTAAGATCTATGGCTGTCTGCGGAACTTATCTTTATCCAAGTATTTCACATCTGAACACATAAAAATACGAATCGGTAGATCAATAATTATGCCGCTTATAACTTACGGGTGTGAAATTTTCTGTTGTCTAAATTCCGAAACAAAAAGAAGTTTAAATGTAGCATTCAATAATGTAGTTCGATACATACATATATAATCTAAAACGCTTTGATCATGTATCAGGGTACACAAAAAATATATTTGGATGTAACTTATTCACGTATTTTAAATATTGCGCTCTTAAGACTTTTTAAAATGTAAAAATAATTGATTTATTGTGTGATGGCAAAAGATTACAATTTTGTTGGCTTTTCTTTGGCTGAAGGCCTTCTTGCCTCTCGGCTGTTTTTGTTCAAGTGAACAGAGTTGGATCGACCCGAAGTTGGGTGCTAAACAATACAATGACACCTAGATGTCGCTCACACGAATGAACGCGTTCAACTAGAACAGATAATAATGGATAATAAAAGTGCTTACAACTCGGCCGATCTGACAATTGGTCGACCACGAACAATCAAATTTTAGCAACGGTACAAAATTTTAAGTTTAAATTACATACTACTTAAGGTCTACATCGGGAGTGTTGCCCCGGTTATTGATATTTTCAGCCTTGTTGTCGGGTTTCGAAAAGCACTTCCGCATTCTATTGGCTTCAACGACCCCATCGTAAGGTAGCTGAGTCAACTGGCAATTTCCCAAAACTTATGTACAACATAAGGTCCACGGAACTTCGGCAAAAACTTTTTTTTTGTTCCCGTCGTAGTATTGACATTTAGCATGACAACAAAATCGCCAACCTGATAATTTTTTACCTCCTTGCTGTGCCTAAGAAAATAACTCAAATTATATTCCTGAGAACTATCAATTCCCTCTGAGGCATCTGCCCTAATTTGTAGGAAATCACGCGGAGTATCCGAACCCAATTTATCGTCTAGATGTTCCGTAATTTCTATTAACTCCCCTCGTTGTTCAACGCCAAACAGCAACATACTAGGGGAGTTCCTCGTCGCCTTGTGAATAGAATTATTAACGGCAAATTCTACCTGTAGAAGCTTACAAGACCAATCGGCATGATTGACGGGTTCACATAATTTACCCAACATGGCTTTAATCACCCGATTGATTCGCTCTACTTGCCCATTCGCCTGGGGTGAAGCCACTGCTACCTTCACGTGCCCTATATTTCGCTTCAGCAAGAATTCCTCAAACTCAAGTGACGTAAAGCACGTACCTCTATCAGTCACAACTCGCCTAGGGCGACTGTAATACTGGAAGTATTTTTCCAGTGCGACTTGCACTTCTCTCGTGCTAGTGGACCTTGTCGGGTACAATTTAACGAATTTCGTAAAGGCGTCTACGATAACCAGGATATGTTGCCTTTTCGAATTTACGGACGGCAGCGGACCAAAATGGTCCAAGTGGATGGTATCAAACGGCAGCGGCTTTTTAGGTATATTATACAAATTCCTTTCGCTAGAGCGAACAGGGGCGGCATACATAATACACTTGAGGCAGTTTCGGATAAACCTGTCTATTTTCTGGCGTATATTCGGAAACCAATAACAAGTGACAATCTTATCAAAACGCTTATCAACCGCCTGATGCCCGAACTTTTCATGGATCAACCGAATGACATTACTCTCCATTTCACTCGGGACATATAACGCTTTACGACCATTTTTCCTAACTTTAAATACAAGTCCGTCTGTCAACTCAAAGTCTTTAACTTCCTCAATCTCCATACGATCCCGCAGACTTGTAACTGCCTCGTCTCGGCCTTGGGCTATCTGAATTTGAAAATCTACGTCGTCAACATCCCGAATGGCGGCAATCTGGCATAAGCTCAGGGCATCGACGTGCCCCATGGAAACACCACTACGGTGCTGAATCTTATAGTTATAATTCTCAAGCTCTAAGGCCCAGCGGGCAATCCGTGGATTAACTTGTTTTTTATCTAACGTCATTGCTAATGAGCTACAGTCCGTCACAATTTTAAAGGGTAATCCTTCTAAATAAACCCGGAATCGTTTCAGTGCATAAATTATTGCAAGCGTCTCGAGGTCAAAGCTGTGGTATCTAGATTCGGCAGCAGAGGCAGTTTTCGAAAAGTATGATAACGGATGGAGTTTCCCATCGATCTCTCTTTGCAGCAGAACGGCTCCAAATCCAATTGAGCTGGCATCACAATGTAGTTCCGTCTCTTTTGTAGGGTCATAGATGGCAAGGATGGGCGCCTCGACCAGTCTAGACTTTAGTTCCATAAACGCAATACTGCATTGTTCATCAAAGTCGAAATCAGCATTTCTCTTTAATAGATTTTGCAATGGCTTTGCAATTCGGGAAAATGAAGGCACAAATCGTCTAAAATAAGAAAACAACCCTAGGCAGGAATGCAATTGCTTCTGGTTTGTCGGAACTGGCTATCTCTTTATAGCGGCAATATGAGAGTCACTCGGCACAATACCATGAGGTGTAACGGCATACCCTAGGTACTCTATCTCTGTATAGCAAAACTTACACTTCGCAAGGTTTAATTTAAGGTTTCGTTGCGTAATTCGTCTCAGCACAGTTCGTAATAAAATCAAATGTTCGTCAAAATCGGCAGTAGCAATCAATATATCGTCCATATAGGCAACTATTTTACCTGAATCAATCAGGTCGCGAAAAATAACATTGATGAACCGCTGAAATACAGCCGGCGCATTCTTCAGCCCAAACGGCATTCTAAGGTATTCCCACATTCCACTGGGAGTTACAAACGCAGTGAGAGGTATAGATTCCTCAGAAACTTTAACTTGGTGAAAGCCGCTCTTCAGATCTAAGAGTGAGAAGTATTTCTTTCCCCCTAGGTATTCTATACAATCCTCAATAAGTGGCAGGGGTTGACTGTCTCGAATAGTCTTCTTATTAAGACCTCGATAGTCGACACACATTCAAGTCTCTCCGTTCTTCTTTTTAACTAATACGATAGCGGAAGCATAAGGTGACCTACTTGGTCTAATTATTTCATCTTTCTCTAACTGACTAACTATTGACTGTACCTTCGTACGCTCAAAGTGAGAGAGTCGTCGGGGGGCACAATGGAACGGAATATCGTCGCTTAAATGTATTTTCATTTCATAATCTAAGGGCTCTATTTTAACGTCTTTCGGCGATGTATAAGAATCTATAATTAAGTCATTTAATTCGGCACGGCAAGGTTTATCTAACTTAAAATCAATATTCAACTCAACTTCACTAGCGGCAATTTAAATATTAAATATATTCGCCACTGAACAAGGTTCCTCGTTAATCCAAGTTGACCCAACTCCCAAAACCGGTCTTGTCGTTTCACATTCATTAATAGCGGCAGATACGTTATCAATTTTCAAAAGACTGTATTTATCACGAACCGTATAAGATTCATCTGGCAGGGCACAGAATTCATTATTCTGATTTAAAGCAAGCAGTTTTTCTTTACAATATTTAAGTTTTACTTTAGTCAAGTGAATGTTAAAAGCATGTAAAAAGTTTCGTCCCAAAATTAACGGCATGAACATGGCTTCGTCAGGCAAAACAACAATTTGAATCAACTTTTCTTATTACCAAACTTTACTGGGCATACAATTTTGCCTAGAACTTTTAACTTATTTCCACCTATCCCGTAATAGGGTAATCTGGCTGTAATCAAGGTTTTCAGCAAACTATTCGGCACGCACGACAACTTTATGAGACTAATTGGAAGTCCAGTATCGAAAAGAGAGAGAAATTCGATGAATTCTGCGCCCTTTAACAAATCAATCCTAAAAGCAACACTTACCCAATTTACAGCACCAATTACGGCTTTATCGTCTTCATCGGAATCGTCTGGAGCGTCTACGGAGATGGCAGCTACTTGTTTCTCGGCACTTACGGCAGCAACTCGATGCGGCAACTTCTTATGATTTGGGCACGACCGATGGTCATGTCCCATTTTCTAACATCGGAAACAGGATTCATTCGGGCGCAGCGGATGTGCGCAGTACGGCTTAATATGTCGCATTTGTGAACAATTAAAGCATAACGGCACTTTCTTCTCGGCATTAGTCTTCACTGTAGCGGCATGTTTCATCGTAGTGGTAAATTTCCTTGAGGCGGCATCTGGATCACGTCCTACGGTTTTTTGGCAGAGGTACCGTCGTTGGTACCGGTTGTTCAACCGCTTCAGCTCCTCAATGGTGCGAGCTCCCAGCAGTAGATTTACGTTCGGCACATCTCCCATTCCGTCGACTATAAAATCGGTTATCTCCAACTCACTAATATCGGAGCGTTTAGCAACCGCCTGCAGAGTGAGAATATAGCAGTGTAACGACTCTTCGTTCTTTTCCATCGTCTGCGGCTCAGCATTTTGTAAACGTACTGGCAGGAAACGGCAATATCAAATTCTTTAACAAGTGCTGTCTTCAATTCGCTGTAGTTTAAAGCGGCAGTCGACGCTAAAAAGACGCGAGCAGTTCCAACCAGAGATCGACGTAGGCTCAGCAACTTCAAATGGTCGTCTGCTTTGATTGTAGCCATAATTTCCTCAAAATCGCAGAGGAAATGTTGTACGGAGTGGCCCAAGTCGTCTCCAGTATACTTCGGCAGTACGTACTCGACGTCCCCGAAATACGTCTTGCATTGGCTGGATGAAACTGCATCCCCTTCTAGTTCACGTATCTCCTTTCGAAGCTTTAGGATTTCCATCTACTTACGTAGATTATTCAGCTCTTCATCCAGAGCAGCACCCTGCATGTCTTCCGCACCTACGACATTATCGATGTTGTCGTCATTTAGGGCATTTACGGCGAGTTCGTTTGGAGCGGCATCAGCGGCAGCGTCTATTTCGTTGTTTGCGGCCGACACGTTATCGTCAGCTTTCCTGGTGGTTCGTCTCGTCACACGTTATGTCATCAGAATAGATTAAAAGAAACAGTTTTTCCGAAAAATTCTTTTAGTACAATTTGGGCCAGCTTGTCCTGACCACACATCTGAGTTTTAAAATGTAAAAATAATTGATTTATTGGGTGATGGCAAAAGATTACATTTTTTTTTGGCTTTTCTTTGGCTGAAGGCCTTCTTGCCTCTCGGCTGTTTTTGTTCAAGTGAACAGAGTTGGATCGACCCGAAGTTGGGTGCTAAACAATACAATGACACCTAGATGGCGCTCACACGAATGCACGCGTTTAACTAGAACAGATAATAATGGATAATAAAAGTGCTTACAACTTTAAATAATATCTTTATTAATAAAGAACCTTCGTACCTTCATGAACAAATTAGATTTGCTACCTCATCAAGATCGTTTATATTTGTATAGCCAAGATTCACCTGCACTAATTCCGAACGCCAATTTTTAATTTTTGTTGTCAGACAGTGGAATGCCTTACCCCAAAACATAAGAAGACATCGCGGTACCAAACACTTTGAAAGAGTTTTATTCAGATATCTAGTCAACAATTCTTAACTTTTATAATATTTTTTATCTATTTATTTTTATTTATTTTTTCTCTTAATGTACATATATATAAATCTTTATTTCCTTTGTTTTTTGCTCGACCTATCATTATTTTTCTCAGTTTTGTTTTATGTTTAACTTCGTTAACTTAACTTAAATCAACTTAACTTTTACTTTAAATGGGCCCCAGGTCTAACGTGAAAGATGTTATAAATTATATAAATAAATAAATAAATAAATATACTGGCGAAATGCACTTTCATCCGCTTGCAATTCCGGGTGTACAGGTGATGAAATTCGCCATAAATTAATCTGTTTTTATACATATTATGACTTTTTAATCTATCACGTTTCTTTTTAAGACTTCTTAATATTTTTATTTTTAACGAACTTGTTCGCGCCAAACAACTTTAGCCCGTACCATAATAAATATTATACCACTGTATGTAAATGCCAAAACAGTACCCACTTCCCCTTTATTGAATTCACCACACCCCATTCCCATATAAAATACATCCCACCCACTGAACCTTGGTTTTTTCGAAATACAACCTTTAACTCGTTCGCACGAACCCTAAAATAAAGATATAATTTATAACGTTTAAGTTGGTGTTTCATTTAGTGGTCTTTTATGTAAATTTCTTCATGGCGACCGTGACAGGACTTTAAATCATTAGTTAAGTGAAAGATTATTTCTAAAGTTCAAACCAGTAAGGTTAATAAAAAAAAAAAAAAAAAAACAGTGACTATATCGGGATAGTGTTTGAACAACGGACAACGTTCAAAATTAACAGAATGTGTTCGGTTCCGGTTCAGCGATCGCGTACGGGACTCCAAACGGCACTACCCAGTTATTGGAACAGCTACATCCAGTTAGAGGAACAGCTACAGACAGCACGAAGCCATCCATAGATGCATCTTTTGGTGAGTCTGTATCGTTCTTTTTTAACCAAATAAATTGTTAAATTTAAATCGCAACGATCGTTTTATCGCTACAATCGAACTCTTTGGTTTGAACGAAAATTCACCTCGTTTACCTATTTCGCTTTGGGCAATAAAATCGCTTCATACAAGTTCCTCTTCGATTTATTTCCCAGTTATTCGATGGAGATTATCGCTTTAATGCAATTATCGTATTCGAGTATACATACATATACTTATATACAAAAAGGTGCCACTAAATCGCATTGATAAAATTTGAATTAAACACACTAAGCGTATTCGTTTTATTATCGGAATTATGAATTTTCTGCTCAATTCGTTTCATTTGCAACTCGCTGCAATTCGCCGAACTTTCCAAAATGCAAGCTTTAGTTGTTTCGTCGTTAGCTTTTGGACAACCGTCTGATCTCGATCGTCTACTCAGCGGGTAAAAGTTCACTGAACTTAGCATCAAATTTGCAAACTCGCCCTTTCTAACGTTTGTTAGTCAGCAATAGCACACCACACCCATCGCCAACGCATCAACGGCAATGAAATTAACTTTCGCCTTGGTTTTCATCGTTTGTTTTGGGTTTTATATTCGCTTAGTGCGACATACGCACATATTTACATCGTTGTAAGCGGTTTTTCGCTCTTACTTAATATTTTCGTAAATTCGTCGCTGAGGTAGTAGGAGCTTTAAAGAAATTCGCCGCTCGAAATTGTTGCATCGTTTGCTGCTTTGGGAATTCGCTACAAATTAGCTTGTGTGCCTTTGTTGGCCTGCTTGCAAAATTCAATAGAATCAGCTGATCAGTGCATCGCACACAGAGAGTACATTGACCAGTAATTATTTACATTCGTCGTAGATAAGCATATGAGTGTCGAAGAATCTGCTGCTATGCCTGCCTCCAACGAAAAATCATTGGAAGTGTTGAAAGCCAATAGGGCTTCCACAAAGGGAAGTATTTCTCGAATTAAAACTTTGGTAGAGTCGAAGGACAAAAAATTCGATTATGCGGAGTTAGAATGTCGTCTAGGTATTGTAGAGTCCTATTTTAAGCAGCTTCTTAACTACCAGACGAGAATAGAAGATTTGTGTCCATCTGACACTTGTCGGGGTGAGTTAGAAGAATTATATTGGGTCACAAAATCGAAGATATTATTGCTGATGGGACCAACTAGAAGAACCAGTGGAGTAGATACGTCGTTTGCTATTCCTCAGGCAAGTTCTCGATTACCACAGCTCAATTTTTATCCAAGTATTCTGAATATAAGAATTTTATGAGTACTTTTAAAACATTGGTGGATAGTGATGCAACGCTTACTGGAATTGAAAAATTCTATCATCTAGTGCATTGTTTGAGTGATCAAGCACTTGGAACAGTGAAGGCCTTCCAAATATCGGAAGAAAATTATCCAAAGGCGCTCAAAAGGCTGGAAGAACGATATGACACGTGTCTGATATTTTTAGAATATATTTCGATGCTCTTTGACCTCCCAAAAATGAAAACGGACTCACCCACTCAGCTCAGAGCCCTGATGGACAACGTCTCAGCGCTCGTTGATTCACTTACGTCGTTAGGTAATCACGAAGACATTTCTAATGCGATTATCATTTATTTGGTTATGTCCAAGGTTGACTCCGAGACTCAAATTAAATGGGATGAATGATTATTCGAATCATTATTCGAAATTGCCCAAGTGGTCCGATTGCACCACTGTATTACATAAACGTTGCCAGTTCTTGGAAAGCAGAGAATCAAAGAGCTCATTCGCCGTAACCGGCAGATTAGATATGAAGTCGAGACAACATAACCGAAAACCAGTTCATACTTCCTTACCAGTAACCAATACTTTATGCAGTTTTTGTACGTCACCGAATCATACAATAGTGGATTGCAACAAATTTAGAAATTTGAATGTATATGATCGGTTTAAAAATGCAAAACGATTGTCACTGTGCATAAACATTCTGAAACAAAGTCATGAGGTAAGCACCTGCTGTACAAAAAGATGTGATATCTGTTCAGACCCTCATCATCTATTGCTCCACAGATACAATACCTCTAGGACACATGGTGAACCTTCGACTTCCGCTCAGATCGTTGGAAATGCAAGAACTACCTTGCATAATGCGATAGGTGTCGACGCGGAACCTCAGGTCATTTTAGCGACGGTGGTAATAAAGGTAAAAAAAACAGGCAGGGTGCTTCGTGTCAGCTAGAGCTCTACTTGATTCAGGTTCGCAGATTAATTTGATGACAGAGGCTTTAGCAAACAATCTGTGTATAAAAACAGTGAACAGCCCCATTGAAATTAGCGGCGTGGGAGATATTGCGGCGAAAATTCATTCAAAAACCAGGACAACAGTGCAATCAGGGTTTGAAAACTTTGAGAAAAACATTGAGTTTTGGATCGCTCGCTCAATAACAGAGTTCCAACCTCAACATCGACTGCAAATAAAAGATTGGAAAATTCCCAGAGAAGTTAGCTTGGCAGATCCATTGTTTTACAAGCCCCGAAAAATTGATATGCTGTTGGGTGCCGATGTGTTCTTCGACTTAATGATAAAAGGACAGATAAAATTGGGTCCACAACGGCCATTGCTGCAGAACACTCTTTTTGGATGGATAGTTTCAGGTGCTTATTGTGCACATGAGGCACGTAAACCGTCGTGTAATCTCCTGGAAAAATCGTCAAACCACCTACTTAGTAATTTAGAGAAGCTTGTTGAAAGGTTTTGGAGGATGGAGGAAGTTTCTAACAGAATGACTCGGACACCTGAATACATTATTTGTGAGCAGCATTTCATCGAAAATGTGAAAGTGCTCGAAAGTGGAAGATTTAGTGTCAAGCTTCCATTTAAGGATAATCCGCATCAATTTGGTTGTTCTTTCGAAATAGCCAGAAATCGATTCTTGTCGCTTGAAAGAAGACTAGATAGGAATCCAGATTTGAAGATCGAATATGCAAAATTCATTAAAGAATATTTGGACTTGGGGCACATGTCACTGATCGGTAAAATTGACTTTACTCAGCCTCATTATTTTATGCCGCACCAGTGCATTCTCCGACCTGACAGTTTGTCCACAAAACTTAGGGTAGTCTTTGACGCGTCATGTCAAACCACTTCAAATACGTCTCCTAACAACATTTTGATGGTAGGACCAACAATTCAGGAACAACTGTTCGTGAGTGTGCTTCGATTTAGATGTCACATGTATGTCTTAACAGCTGACATCAAAAAGATGTATCGCCAAATCGAAATAAAGGCTGAGGACAGGAATTACCAGCTGATCCTATGGAGAAATAAGCCAAAGGAGGATTTTAAAACGTTTCAGCTCAATACTGTCACATACGGCACTTCGTCGACCCCATTTCTAGCAACTCGGTGTCTGAAGGAACTAGGTATCAGGTATTGTAAGGAGTTCCCATTAGGAGCAAAGACCGTTCGGACGGATTTTTATGTTGATGACCTTCTCACAGGAGCTGATTCCATCGACGAGTTGCGTTAAATCAAACAAAGAAGACATTAGGGATTTCTTGGAATCCACGACAGGATGCATTTCAGTACTCCTACAAAGATTCCTTTGCGCCGAACAAGCTAACCAAACGTACTGTACTGTCGTCTGCAAGTAGATTATTTAATCCTCTTGGTTTGCTTTGTCCAATTGTAGAAAAGGCAAAACTGTTTTTAAAATCGTTGTGTGTGGAAAAATTGGACTGGGATGATGTTCTGCCTAGTACCTATGAGGCTTGTTGGAAAGAGTACACAGTTTTTTTTTCCGAGGGTAGGTGATCTCCCATAGACACTATGAGAATAGCAAGCGCGTGCTCATAGTAGTGTCAGATTCTTACTGACTAAAAAAACACCACCCTTCGATATAAATTTGTTAGATATCGCAACTAAGTATTAACTTATCAAGCCATTTTTCTATCATGAAATAAAAACGTTTTGCAGGTTTCTTTCCACTGAAAGATCCTGCATATTCCACAATCTAGACGCGGTTAATCATTTTCTCGCCAAGTCGAAAGGTTTCGTCCTTTGTAGTCGGCGCAATAAATTGCTTTCATCCAAAATTTGTAGGACTGTATTGTTGACATGTCCGATTAGTCGGTTTCTATGCTTTCTCGCGAAGCTTCTAGTTTCAGCTTCGATTGTCGGAATTCCGAGATCCCTGTGGATATCGTCATGTCTACTATACCACGGTGCTTGGACAATTTCTCTTAGCACTTTATTTTTAAAAGCTTGTAAAATATTTTCATTTGTTTTCTTGGTACAACCCCAAAGTTGTATACCGTAGGTCCACACCAGCTTTAGCACTTGCTTGTATAAAAGCAGTTTGTTCTCAGTACTGAGCTGGGAATGTTTTCCTAGTAACCAGTACATTACCCCTTCGGGTAGGGGTTAGAATATACCCGAGGTAGGCATGCCTGTCGTAAGAGGCGACTAAAATCCACCCTCCGTATACCGAGTATGGCGTATACAAAAAACATGCAATGAACAAAACAAAAGATCTGAATACCTCAGGTGGCAGTCCAGGTAAACTGGAAAATCCACCCTCTTCGGAGGTCGGCTCTACGGATTCTGGGGAGAGCCATTTATTGCACCTAATAAATCCCTTCTCAAAAAGTACAAGGGTATCTCGATCTCCACCAACAAGATCGAACGTCTCCGGAAAAAGAAGTCCGCCGGAAGCGCAAACGCGTGAAAAACGGGACTCAGCGAAATCTAAAAGCATTGAGGAGGAAAACGACGTACTCCGTACCAAGCTTAGCGAAATGGAGCTACTTTATCGTGAGCTTAAGAAAGAGGTAGATTTACTCAGGCAGGAAAATAAAGCCCTAAAACACACGTACCTACAAAAAGAAAATACAGCCCACATCGCTCACCTAGTCGCGAATACCAGACGGATGAAGAAGAGCTAACACGTGAAACGAATTGCGTCGAAAAGAAACGACCCAGCAAAAAACGCAAAGCTGGTTCCTCACCGGAAGTCGAGCCACAAAAAGATGAAAAGAGCAAAAAGATGCAAGAAAAGCTACAACAACCAAAATTACGTCCTCCGCCACCGATAAACGTCGTTGGAATTACGGACTATAATAAGTTGCATTGCCTCCTTAAAGGAACTCTGGCATCGAAGTTTAAGGTGACATCTCTGCGAAACAATACGTGGAAAATCAATGTCGATGATGCCGACGGTTACCGATCAGTATCTAAAAAATTGAATGCCGAAAAGATTCAGTGGTATACTTATGAAAATAAGTTAGAAAGACCACTGCGTGTTGTAGCTAGGGGACTCCACCCCTCGTGCACTAAAGAAGATGTAATGCACGAGCTTCAAGACAAAGGCTTTAAAATTTTTGATGCCGTCAATATTATCAAGAAGGAGAAGCAACAGTCGGAGGGAGATCATGAAAAATTGGTAAAGCGCGGACTTCCACTATTCATGCTTAGTTTTGATAAAGACGAAAATAAAGATATTATATATGGTATCAAGACTATTCTAAACATCGTGGTGAAAATCGAACCCATGCGTAAGACCTCCAGATCGATCCCGCAGTGTAAAAACAGTATATACATAGTCGTTTATAGTTGGGCTTAAGGCCGTCTACCAGATTGACAATATGGTTGCTATTTCTGCTTAAAAATCGCCTTCCAAAATACGGGCTCTGTAGCGGATTGCAGCTGTAGCATAGTTGTACAAAACATCCCAACCATGACTTCCGTTCAGTACGTTGATCACCTCATCCAAGTCTAACGAAATTACTCCGAAGTATCTCGCCCGAAATTCTCCTAAAATGGGACATCTTCCGATGAAATGGTAAACATCCTCCCTCTCTTTAAGGTTGCACAGGTCACATAAAATTGGCAGATCGGGTCGATGTGGAATAAAATAAAGACTTGTTAGTTCACCTCTAAGTTTGAATATTGTGCTTATCATATGCAGAGAGTAACGATTGAGGAAGTACGTTGAGTCGCTTTCAATGTGGTTAAAATTCAGCCTACTGTGGATCAGCCTATGTTGCGATGAATGTGCTTCAGCTACAAATCTCTTATACATGGAATTACCTGCATTTTTCAAAACATTTATAAGCATAGGTTTTATCATTGAAAGTTGCATATCAGATGCAATATTTAAGCTCGCGCCATAATTTGCTGCCAACTCCTCCCACTTTTGAACCAAATGCCCTCTTCTCGAAAGTATATACTTCAGAACAATCCTGGGCAGTTTTCCATCATCCATCATCCATCATCCTACTTTTACAATATAATCTATATGCAGCTTTAGGGTATCTAAGAAAAGAGGAGGGTCTCCAGTTTCTATATGCAGCATATAGTTCGGTGTACATATTGGAAGTCGAAAGATTCGTTTCAAAAAGTACCTTAGAAATTTTTCAACTTCTTCAAAAAAGCAATAACCCCAAATTTGGGCTCCGTACAGCAGTATAGAGGCAGCAGTTGTACGAAATAGTTTATTCTTCGCTGTGTGATCGATAAACTTATTGTCGACGCAACGTCCCCAAACTGATGAAATAGCTCTTTTAGCTGCTGCTAGCTGACATTCAAAGTGTTTTTTTCATATTGAGGTTGGATGTAATTAGCACACCTAAATATTTATACTCTTTCACTATTTCAACGTTATCACCTCGATAGAACCACTTTTCGTTGCGAGAGTATCTTCCACCGCCATTTCTAAAAATCATCATCTTTGATTTTGATAAATTCACCGTCAAATTCCATTGCTTATCATTGCCGATAAAAACACTATATCGTCCGCAAACTTAACGCCGGTATCCGCACACCACCAAGCTCGATCCTTCCTCCTACTTCTCCTACTATGTCGTTGATAAATATGATAAAGAGTAGCGTGCTTAAGATGCATCCTTGCTTAACTCCCATTTGTGTTCCAAATTCTTCCGATACATTCTCTCCATTCCATACGTACGCCACGTTGCTCTCATACATCGCTTTTAGCACATTTATCACTTTACTTGATAAACCAATTTTGTACAGCTTATAGAAAAGAGTTTCACGCGCTATGGAGTCAAAAGCTGCACGAAAGTCAACGAAGACGACATATAGCTTTTTGCTACTTTGTTTAAAAAACTCTGCAATGTTGGTGAGAGTAAAAATGTGATCCAGTGTTGAATAATGTTTTCTGAACCCCGCCTGGTATTCATTTAAAATTCGATTGTTTGTCATCCATTGTGTAAGCCTATTAAATATCAAAGCACCAAATAGTTTTGCCGAAGTATTCAAAAAAGAAATGCCTCTGTAGTTAGCTGGATTATCTAGTTCACATTTTTTGTGCAATGGGAAAATTATCGCTCTTCTAAAACTTTCTGGGACATTGGCTGTTTCAAAAATTTTATTAAATTCATTTGTGAGTGCAGTGAGAAACTCTGTGGAACTGTTCTTGTAGAATTCGAAAGGGATCCGATCGTCACCTGGGGCTTTCCTCGTTTTAGAGCAATCAACTGCGCGTTTCACTTCCAAAAGAGTAAATGGTGAGTCTAAGAGCTCGTCTGTGAAGAAAGGGGCTGCATATTGCGGTAACGGAGAAAACTGTGGAGTGTTGAGTAAATTTTTGAAATACTCCCTCAGCTCAGAAGCTTGTAAAGTCGACGAAATCAAGTTAGTTCTTCCAGTTACAATTTTAACCGCCTTCCAAAAGTCTGCTGAACACCTTGAAGTATTAAGAACTGCAATGACTTCCTGGCTAAATTTTTTCCTTTTTTCTATACAAAGACGCTTGAAATATTTAATTGCTTCTGCATAGAGTTCTTTGATATGGTCATTATTTTGCTTCCTTAGGCGCCTTAGCAATGCAAATGATCATTTCCTCGCCTTTAGACACTCGATATCGAACCACTTCTGTTTACTGGCTACAATACGTCTTGCATTGACGTTAGACGGTACAGATCTTTTTATAATTTGCGTTAGGACGTCAATGTGTGGAGCTGAATTATGTTCCATCAGACTCAAAAGTTCCGTATTCAAATTACTTTGATAAGAGGCACGAAAACTGTTATTCCAAACCAACTTCGGAAGAAGAGCCAGCTGCTTTGAGTTAGACGTATACCCTGCCATCCAAATAGTGCACGAAATTTCCAACGGCATAAGGTCGGAAAATGTTTGAACAGCTATTGAAAAATCGTTGACAATTGAGTTCCAATTACCGGACATAAAACAATAATCTATTACGGAGCACGATGCTCCACGGATGAAGGTAAATTCACCACCTGAGTCACCCCTGCAGCTGCCATTTAAGATCTTACAATCGTACGCATCAGCAATTTCCATAATTTTGGAGCCTTTTCCATCCCAAAAATCATCTTTGGAACTCCGAGTTGCGTTTATAATTGTTGACGCAGGTCCACTTGCAAAATTATTTCGCGATAATCCTATTCTCGCGTTGAAATCACCAGCAAGAAGAAGGTCCGTCGAACCTAAGATCTGCAGCATATCGGAGAGTTTATCGTAATCTCGCATCCAGTGAGTGCAGATCAAATAAACAGGTACTATGCAAAAAGTTCCGCCATTGATCCTTACATCGACAACACAGGTTCCTTCCACCATCTTAAAATGTATGTCCACCTCTTTAAGAGATTTACGATAACCCATAAGTTCACCACCGCTTCCTCTTCCAAAGACATTAGTTTTAACTGCTGGAATCCATTTCGTTTCGAAGTCCAGAAAAATACTCTTAAACCTAATTTCTTCACTGTCTAAAACATGTGTTTCATAAAGCATAAATATATCAAATTTTTTTAATATAATTAAAAAAATCCGAAAAAAATAATTTGTTTTTCAGGCCTGCAACATTATAACTTAATATTTTAAATGACAATACTTCATGGTTTTTAATTTCTTTTATACTATAATTTTCATTTTCATTGCTTAATGTTTTTCTATTTTCTATTATATTAGAAGAACTAAGAACTGCTACTTGTGTTTCCACCCAATGCATTTCCACATTCGGCAAATTCGCTTCTGACAGTTGCAGCTGCCACTGTAGAACTGACATCAACCAGCTGTTGGAGAAGTGTCATCCCACATTCACTGACATAACCCTCACATCGGAGGATGTTATTATTGTCGAAATAAAATGTTTTGTTTCCAATTTTCAGCTTTTGTCCATTCACTACGACTTTCGTGTTCTTGTTTTTGTTTTCGATGTCTATTTTTAGCTTTAGCATGCGTTTTCTTCGATTGTGTGAAGCTTCAGTGTAGTCTCTGTGAATAGTGACCTTAGTGCCTCTAAGTGTTGTTTAGTACGCGTACAACGTCATCCTTCTTTTGCAATTTTACAACGATATTTGCAATGTTGTTGTTTGGCCTCATGGCGCGAACGTCGGATATTAGTGATGAGTCGTCGCTTCCCAGCAGTTGCAGACACTGACTTTTCGCTCTCTCCTCCGAGTTGACTCCGGTCTCCTCAGGCATATGCACTACAAGATTGCTTTCTAACGCTTTGCTTTCTCTCCAACATCTCCACTTTGCGTTCCAATGAAGAATAAAAAGCTTCCATCACCTGCAGTTTGTGACGTAGTGTCGTGTTGTCTTTTTGTAGTGCTTGGATTTGGACGAATACTCCTTATACATCAGCTTTAGTTGCAACGTTGCTGAGTTTGTCGGCGAGTAAAGCTGTCATAGAACCCTCAATAATGGACTTTAGATCCCAAATTGACATATTTCCCACTGCATTTTGTTTTGAAGTGGCAGGTGCAGCATTAGGCGTTTTTCTTTTTTAGTTCAGAGCAGAGCCTGAACTGTCAAAAAAAATTCGTGTTTCTTTTTTAGCTCAGACACATCAGAGCTCTGAATTTGTTTTTCTTTTTTCGTTCAGAGCATGCTCTGAGCGCACTCTATGAGTTCTGGATTAATTGACCGAGCGGTCAGAGCAAAATCCTGAGCACAGTCGTTTTTCGTGTTTGACAGGAGAGGACGAAAAAAAAAAAGGAAAACAATTGAAATGGCGGACGAAATTTGTTGTTCTGGTGCAGAAAGTAAATATAACATAAAAAATAACTATCAATAGATATTCTATTCATATTTTGACAGCTCAAGCTCTAATTACTAATCAAATGACTCAGAGTGCTTAATTGTGTTTCATAAACAAATCTGAACGCTCTGAGCACGCTCGGTTCAGAGCACGCTCAGAGCGCGCTCGATGTGCTCGAGCTCTGTTCAGAGCTCTGCTCTGAACGAAAAAAGAAAAACGCCTATTGTTCGCCTCTGGTGACGTTTCGACGATACGCCGCTTGCTGCCGTTCGCTTGCGAATTGTTGTTGGTATTCTTCGGCGGTGTTCTCCGTATTCCACCAACCATTGTTCTCCAAGTTGGTTGCAGGACTTAAAGAAGTGTAAGCGCTGTCAAGGCTTCAATAATACGCAGACTTACTGCCAGAAAGAGCCGCGATGCGTCAAATCCGCAGGTAAGCATCTCTCGGAAGAGTGGCACCTAAACAAGCAAACCCCAGCCACTTGTATAAATTGCAAAGGAAAACATCCTGCAAACTATCGAGGTTGTGAAGTGGCGAAAGAGCTTCAAAAACGCCGCGATACGCTAAAAAATTCGATCCGTCCGAATATGAAACCAATCAAGAACAGACCCAAAATAGCTACGAAAAAAGCAGCGAAAGATAGAAAGTCCGTCAATATTAACTTAAGATCGGTTAATGATAAAAAATCCGAAAGTAATAGAGATAAGGTGACAGAAGCAAAATCTCCGAATATTGGCGTGCAGTCTTATGCTCAAGCGGCGAAGACAGTTAAGGGTACGTACACGACCGACAACTCACGGGAGATCAAAGCAAGAAACCGTCCAAACTTTAATGTAAAGACTCCTTCTCAAGTTGCGACATTGAAAAATGGTGATAGAGGTAGTTCAGAAGATCATGTATCCAATGTTTTTTCCCTAATCCTTGCGAAACATGAAGAGCAATGCAAAACAAATAAACTAATTTTCGAGAGACTAGTTGCACTAGAAAACAACATTCATAACACGCGCACTTCAACCAGAATATGAAAGAAACGCTTAAAACTCTTACTTGGAACGCTAACGTTTCGTTTATGTCCTCTAACCCCTCGGGGGGCATAGGGCGTCAACCACGCCTGCGCGCCATCGTGTTCGGAGTTCTGCAACGCGTTTGAGCTGCCTCCAACTCATTCCTAAAGAGCTCGATTCCTCCTCAACTGTTCTGCGCCACGTTTGCCTAGGGCGTCCCGCTATTCTGCCTGCCTGGGTGAGCGGATTCCACTGCATAGCGTATTTCGCAATGGAGTTGTCTTCGCGCCGTAGGGTGTGTCCAATCCAATGGAACGCTAACGGGCTCATACAAAGACTTGACGAGTTAGAAATATTTATACGAGAAAAAGATATTGATATATGCTTAGTCTGTGAAACTCATCTGACAAAGCAATCGAATATTAAGATAAGGGGATATAGCGGGTATCACGCCTTTCACCCATCGGAAAGAGCCAGAGGCGGATCATCTTTGTTTATAAAAGAATCTATCGAACACTCAGCGGAAGTAAAGATTGAATTAGAAGCAATGCAAGTAAGCACGGTACGCGTTAGAAATAGACATTTTTCTTTCAACATTTCGTCTATATATTGTCCACTGCGATGTAAACTTGAAGAAAGTGATTTCACAAACATCTTCAACTTCCTTAAACCAAAATTTATTATTGGTGGTGACTTCAACGCGAAACACCCCTTCTGGGGCTCAAGGTACGCCTCTCAGAAAGGTAGAAATCTCTATAATGCGGGTATGCAATTCAGATGTGATTTTTACTCGACGGGTAAACCAACATATTGGCCAACTGATAGAAATAAGATACCAGATCTGATTGATTTCTTTGTTGTTAAAGGAATATCTGGCAACTGTATAAAAGTTGAAGAAAGCTTTGATCTCTCCGCTGATCATTCTCCAATCATTATGACGATAAGCGAAGCTCTGATTAAAAAAGTACGACCGGCCAGATTAACCGGCACGAAAACTAATTGGGATGGCTTTAAAAAAGATATTGAAGCAAATATTGAGCTGAGCGTATCACTTAAAACGCCCTATGAACTTGAAGTTGAAGTAGATCGCTTCGTCGAAATCTTACAGGATGCCGCGTGGAAGAATACTCCCAAACCAAAGAGAACCCCAGGGCAGTTACATTCAAACTTATTCGCAGGAAATAAAAGAGATGATTAAGGAGAAGATAAAAGCGCGTAAAAGATGGCAACAAACTCGGGCTCCGCAACATAAAGCACATCTTAACCGTTTGTGCAACTCACTAAAAAGATCTATTTAAGACCTTAAGAATAATGAAATACAAACTTACTTAGAAAGCTTAACGGCAGAAAAAGATTCTAACTATTCGCTTTGAAAGGCTATAAAAGGTATTAAAAAACCTCAAATTCAAGCCGCGCCAATTAGGAAAAATCAAGACGAATGGGCCAGGCATGATAAAGAGAAAGCGCAAGTTTTTGCCGCCCACCTGGAAGAAACTTTCAAACCGTTTGATGGACAAGCTCTTATTGAAAATATAAATGCGTCGTATATAGACAATAGCGTAATTAGAAATGCAACACTTACCGAACTTAAGGAAGAAATAAAGAAACTTAAACCAAAGAAAGCTCCTGGATACAACCTAATTACGGGAGAGGTTCTTAAAGCACTTCCAAGAAAAGCTCTAATTTAGCTTCTGTTCATTATAAACGCCGCGATTAGACTAGAATATGTTCCCAGTCAATGGAAAGTCGCCGAAGTTATAATGGTCCTTAAGCCTAGAAAACCGCCGAATGAAAAAACGTCTTATAGACCGATTTTGCTTCTTCCAATTATATCCAAAGTGTTCGAGAGAATATTGGTTAGGCGAATACAGCCCGTAATAGAAGAAGGGCATCTCATCCCTGATCATCAATTTGGATTCAGAAGTAACCATTCTACAGTTGAACAAGTACATCGAATAACACATGTAATCGAAAAATCACTTGAAGAAAAAAAGATTTGTTCAAGCGTATTCCTTGACGTTTCTCAAGCCTTTGACAAGGTCTGGCATGAAGGCCTAAAGTTTAAATTACGACAAGTTCTGCCAGAGCACCTATATAATATTTTGAAGAACTACCTTACGAATAGGCTATTCCGCGTCAAATGTGGAAACGAGAATTCTGATTTTAAGGAAATAATGGCTGTGGTGCCGCAAGGAAGCGTTCTTGGTCCAGTCTTATATCTATTATACACTCGTGATATACCGCAAGTAGAAGGCACTGAGCTAGCTACATTTGCCGACGACACTTCTATTTTGACAGTAGGTAAAACGGTCGAAGATACTACAGAAAAACTGCAGGAAGCTTTGGATAGAGTAAATGAATGGACAATGGTTTGGCGAATCGCACCCAACGAGACCAAATCTGTTCATGTAAATTTTACTTATAAGAAAATAAATAATTTGCCGATCTTTTAAAACTCGGTTCAAATCCCGCTTGCAAACGAGGCTAAGTATCTCGGAATGACACTTGATACAAACTGAAATGGAAAACGCACGTAAAGAAAAAACGCAAAGAATTAGATAATAAATATAGAGAAATGTATTGGTTACTTGGAAAATATTCCAAGCTTAATATATATACCAAACTGCTTTTATATAAGCAGGTGCTAAAGCCTGTATGGACATATGGTATACAACTCTGGGGTTGTACCAAAATAAGTAACATTAAAATTTTACAAACTTTTGAGAACAAAGTGCTAAGGGGTATTGTTAATGCGCAATGGTATATCCGAAATAGCGATATCCACAGAGATCTTGGCATTAAAACAATCGAAGACGAAATCAAAAACTACGCGAGAAAGCATAAAAGTCGACTAGAAAGTCACGCTAATATAACAGTCCTCCAAGTTTTGGATGAAAGAAATTTACTTCGCCGTCTACAAAGAATCAAACCTTTAGATTTAGCGCGTTAAGTAACCGCGTCTAAACTGCGGAGCTAGCAGGAACTTCCAATGGGAAGGTACCTGCAAAACGTCATTATTTCGCGAAACGAAAATTACTTGATAAGTCGAATACTTAGTTGTAGTAAAAATAAAAACAAGTCTGTTTTGAAGGGAGGTTTTTTAGTGGGTAAGAATCCCACACTACTATGAGCACGCGCTGTCGATCCTCATAGTGTCTTGTTGAAGATTTTCACCTACCCTCGGAAAAAAAAAAATTAAAATTCTCTATATTTCATTTCGAGTTCTTTTCGTTTCATTTTCACGTGCGAATTCCATTTCAGTCTTGCATCGAGTGTCATTCCCAGGTTTTTGGCCTCGTTTGCAAAATGTATTCGGGCCGAGTTTAGGAAAATTGGCAAGGTATTAGTTTTCTTGTAAGTGAAATTCACGTGAACAGATTTAGATTCGATGAGGGCGATCCGCCAGTCCCTCGTCCATTCATTTACATTATTCAGTGCGTTTTGCAGTTTTGCTGTCGTTTCTTCGATTGTTTTACCTACTGCTAGGATAGCGGTGTCATCGGCAAATGTAGCAAGGATAGTGCCATCTTCGTTCGGTATATCACGTGTACATAGTAAATAGAGAAGCGGCCCAAGAACGCTTCCTTGCGGTACGCCGGCCGAAATTTCTTTGAGCTCGGAGTATTCGACTCCATGTCTAACACGAAAGATTCTATTCCCGAGATATGATTCTAGAATATCGAATAAGCATACAGGGAGAACTTGTCGTAGTTTGAATTTCAAGCCATCATGTCACACCTTATCAAAGGCTTGCGAGACGTCAAGAAATACGCTTTATCAAATCTTTTTTCCTTCAAATGCTTTCTCGATTACGTCAGTAATTCTATGCACCTGGTCAATCATCGAATGCTTGCTCTGAACCCAAACTTGTGGTCAGGGATAAGATTATTTTTTTCCATAACCGGTTGGAGACGCCTTAATAATATCCTCTCGAAAATTTTCGATATGATTGGAAGAAGCGAAATTGGTCTATACGATTTTACCTCATTTGGTGGTTTTCCTGGTTTTAAAACCATTATAACTTCCGAAACTTTCCATTGGCTCGGCACGTGTTTTAATCTTAGTGCAGCATTTACAATATGGAGAAGCTTAATCAATGCTTTTCTAGGTAAAACTTTGAAAATTTCTCCGGTAATCAAATCATAACCAGGAGATTTCTTAGGTTTTAGATTCTCGATCTCATGTGTGAGTTCCCTTAGCGTTGCACTTGTGAGCGTCAAATCGTCAGATGGTAAATCCAGCCTATTGCGGTTATCGTTAACCACTTGACCATCGTACGGTTTAAAGGTTTCTTCCAGGTGGGCCGCAAAGACGTCCGCTTTTTCTTTATCTTCCCTCGCCCATTCATTTTGATTTAATTTGATTGGCGCCGCGGGGACTTTGGGACGTTTGGTGCCTTTTACAGCTTTCCAAAGTGAATAATTGGAATCTTTTTTCGCTGTTAAACTTTCAAGGTAAGAGCCTGTTGTACGATTCTTAAAATCCTTAATAGTCTTCTTCAACAAATTGCACAGACGATGCAAGTGTGCTTTATGTTGCGGAGCACGACTCTGTTGCCATTTTTTACGCGCTTTTCTTTTTTCCTTGACCAATTCCTTTATTTCCGGAGAATATCGCAAACCGTATCTGTCCGGCGTTTTCCTTGGATTGGGCGTATTATTCCAAGAGGCGAGCTGTACGATCTCAACGAAGCGATCAACTTCAACCTCAAGTTTATAGGCTGTCGTAAGTGGAACGCTCAGTTTAACATTATCTACAATTTCGTTCCTAAAGCCTTCCCAGTAAGTTGTTCGACCAGTTAATCTCGCTGGCTCTAGGTTATAGATTAGTTTTTCGCTGATTGTTAAAATAACCGGGGAATGATCAGACGACAGATCAAAGCTGTCTTCGACTTTTATGTGGTTGGTAGATATTCCTTTCACAACGAAAAAATCTATCACGTCAGGTATTTTCGAAGTATCAGTTAGCCCGTAAGTTGGTTTACCCGTCGAATGGAAATCACAACTGTACTCCATACCTGCCCCAAAAGCATTCTACCTTTTTTCGAGCTGTATCTTGAGCCCCAGAACGTATGTTTCGCGTTAAAGTCGCCGCCGATGATAAAATTAGGTTTCAGCGATTCAAACAAGTTAGTAAAATCAGATTTTTGAAGCGCGGAACACGGTGGACAGTAGATAGATGAGATTTTAAGAGTACGCTCCCTCACTTTTTTGCGCTTTGAACCCGGTAGTTTTAAGGGCGCCGTGGCGTAAGTGGTTAGTGTGTCGGATCACTACGCGTGAGGTTCCAAGTTCGAATCCTACAAAACACCAAAAAGTTTTTTCACGGTCCCACCTCTCGCGAGCGTCTGACAAACATCCGAGAGTATTGTTGTCTCGAAAAAGCTTCTCAAATCGCCGTTCGGATACGGCACTAAACTGTAGGTCCCTTCCATTCGTACGAAAAATATAACGCACACAACATGAGTGGTTGCGAGAAGCTAGGCCCTGGCACTTAATGAGCTGTTGCGCCAAATATTTATTTATTTTATTTACCCGGTAGTTTTAGTTTAGCTAGTTTCTCCTGTGCATTCTTACGCTTTGGCTTAGTTTGCAGCTCAGATTTTGCATTTAGGGGCTTAAGGAGCACATCTCTCCGTTTTTGCAACTCCTTAGCTACTTCACAGCCTCTATAATTTGCCGGGTGCTTTCCCTTACAGTTAGCACATGTTGCAGAGGTTTGTTTATTTACTCCACAGACTTGGGAGAGGTGATTTCCGGCGCATTTCACACATCGCGGTTCTTTTTTGCAGTACATTTGCGTATGGTTAAATCCTTGGCAACGTTTGCACTGCGGAATCATCCTTAAATTTCTACGCATGGGCTCGATTTTGACCACGATATTTAGTATGGCTCTAATTCGGTAGATATCGTCGATATTATCCCATTTATCGAAGATAAGCATAAAAAGCGGAAGTCCACGCCTTACCAAGACGTCTTTATCTAGTTCCGTTTGTTGCTTCTCCTTCTTTATGATGTTAACGGCATCAAGAATTTTAAAGCCTTTGGCTTGAAGGTCATTCATAACCTCTTCTTTGGTGCATGAGGGGTGGAGTCCCCTTGCAACGACACGATGTGGCCTTTCTGACTTAATTTCGAAAGTATACCACTGAATTTTTTCGGTATTTAGCTTTTGGGACACAGCTCGGTAGTCATTGTAGTCATCGACGTTGACTTTCCACGCATTATCCCTCAAAGACGTAACCTTATACTTTGATGTTATTGTATTCCGTTATCCCGACGATGTTTATTGGTGGGGGTGGACGAAATTGCGCTCGAAGTTGCTTTTCTTGCGGTTCTTTGTGATTTTCTTCTTTCACGGGCTCGACTTCGGGCGATGAACCGGCTCTCCGTTTCTTACTAGGTCTTTTCTTTGGGACCCGATATGTTTCGCGTGCTAGCTCTTCTTCGTCTGTGTGATATTCCAGACTAGCTAAGCGTGCTGGAGTACATTCGCGTTCTCTCGCGAAATGCGTGTTCTTTAGGACCTTATTTTCTTCTTTTAATAAGTCTATCTCTTTCTTAAGATCTTAATAGAGTAGATCCATTTCGTTAAGCTTGATTCGGAGTATTTTATTTTCTTCCTCAAGACTTTTATATTTCGCTGAGTCCTGAATTTCACGCGCTGGCGCTTCCGGTGGACTTCTTTTCCCGGAGTTATTCGATCTTGGTGGAGGAGATCGACATACCCTTGCACTTTTTAAGAAGGGATTTATTAGTTGCAATAACTGGCTCTCCCCAGAATCCGTAGAGCCGACCTCCGAAGAGGGTGGATTTTCCAGTGAACCTGGGCTGCCACCTGGGGTAATTAATCGTTTGGTTTTGTTCATTGCATTTTGTGTATACACTACGCTCGGTATACGGAGGGTGGATTTTAGTCGCCTCTTACGACAGGCATGCCTACCTCGGGTATATTCTAACCCCTACTCGAAGAGTACACAGTAGACTTGCAAAATTTAAATAGTATTAGCATTCCTCGATTCATTTTTCAACCAAACTTTAGAAATATTCAAATTCATGGGTTCTCGGACACGTCGACAAAGGCCTACGGATGTTGTTTGTATGCAAGAAGTGAAGACGAATTAGGCAACATCTCAGTCAATTTGATTGCTGTCAAATCCAAGGTCGCACCACAAAAAACTCTGCCACTGCCTAGGCTAGAATTGTGCGGAGCTCAAATGTTGGCTAAACTTTGGAACAAAGTTAAAGCAGCGTTCGAGTTTTTCTTTGATAACATTTATTTTTGGGTGGATTCCAAGATTGTGCTGTGTTGGCTAGACTCATCTCCTAGTGCTTGGGAAACTTTCGTCGCAAACCGAGTAAGCGATATACAATCGTTGTGTTCGGGTATCCACTGGAGGCACGTACGATCAGAGAATAATCCAGCAACGTCAAGGATTTGCAACATTCAGCTTGGTTTGCGGGGCCTGATTTCCTGAGACGAGGATACAATGATTGGCTAGACAACAAGGGTTTCGCTGAACTCGATGTGTAGTGACTCACTACATGCGTCCCAAAATATTATAGTAACAATATTCCTATATCGATTCCATCCCTAACTTTCGCATAGCAACTCTTAAGCGTAATCGCTTAAGTTGCTTGTTCATTACACATTAAATGCGACTAATCCGGGTTATTGCTTAAAGCAATAAACATAGGAACGGATCACCGACGGTACCTGATCACAGGAAATGGTTTATATGTTTTATGATCAGGTACGCAAAGATTAAAGGTGGTACCGAATGTACATAATGTCTTATGTGGATGATATGGATGGAATCGATACTATATAAGGCGGAGAATGGGTAGGAATAAGCTAGTATAGATTTAGAATTTAACAGGATAAGTTCTTGATTATAACTCGAACGGCCGCAGCCAAGCATTAAGACAGCGGGCCCTAGAGTAAATAAACATTGTCAAGTAAACTAATTGTTTTATTTTAAAACTATACTCCGATTCGTACTCTTCTCCCGAATACGGTACGTGATCGCAACATTTGGTGGCAGCGGTGGGATAACCAAAAATCCCCTACCAACCAACACAAAAAATGAGATAGTGAGATAGATCTCAACTACCTTTTTTTTTTAATTTTAAAGCGTACCTGGGGCTAGAACACCAGAGGTAATAGTGGAAAAAAAAAGATATATAAATAATACATATATGCAAAATAATAATTTTTACTGAATAAATAAATAAATACCCAAATAAATAAAGCGGAAAAAAGTGAAAGGAAAAAAAAACAAATAATAATACATAAACAAAACAAAAGTTAAGAACGATAAAAAAAGTGAAGAAGTCTCAAGAAAATAAGACCTGGCGAATTCCGTAGAGGACGCCGCAGGCAAAGTTTGAACAGTGTCAAAAGACCAGGGCGTAAAATAAATCTATAGGGCGCAAAGCCTGCCTGGCAAGTTAATAACAGAGACAAAAAACAACAACAGGAGCAGTAATCAAGGGATAAAAGAGGAGGAAAGGACGCAGCGGCAACAACAGTACCAGCAACAACAACATCGGTAACAACAAAAAAAAAAACACAAGGTATTTTCATTATTTAAGGTATTTTTATGCATTATATTTTTAAGTAATAAGTATAATAATATAATCAAGCAAGAAAGGATCAGGAATCAATTATTTTTTATATACTACTTATTTTTTATATACACACTATTCCCAAATCCCCACCACCATTCTCACGAGAAATAGAAAATTAACTGTAAGTCTCTTCAAGCACTTACCCTTCCATATACCTGAGCACAACGAAATGGAGCAAAAATTAAGCATAGTGGATATTTTCACTATCGTGCCCATTTTTAAGGGTAACCCAGAAGAGTTAGCACATTTTGTGTCCTGTGGAAATATGATCTTCTCTCACTCGAAAAAAGAAGATCAAACCACATTTTTAGAAATAGTTAAAACAAGGCTACAAGGTCCCGCCTTCGAACTAATACAGTTCATAAAATCACGCAATGGTCAGATTTAGTCAAAGCTCTACAAATCGAGTATAGAGATAAAAAAAACCCGTTCTGCTGCACAAGTCGAACTACTGGCAGCAAGACAAAGCACAATAGAGTCTGTTAAAGACTATGGGGAGCAAATAGTTCGTCTACTAAATACGCTAAACTTAGCGACACATGCCAGCACTGACGAAGAGGCCGTCAGAGAGTTTCTCATCACCGAGAACGAGACTCTAGCCATTCGGACCTTTGAAGATGGTCTGACCAACCATAATCTGAAAATGATGGTCCAAACACGTGGCGAGACGAACCTCAAAAGGGCTATATCAGTCGCGGAAACTCATACCACACGACTACAGAGGCAAGCCCCATTCTTCCAAACAAATTTTAGACCACCCTCCGGTCCAAGACTCACCTGTCAAACATGTGGCAAAGTTGGACATACCAGTCCGACGTGTTACCAAAACCTCCCAAGTTTCTCACAACAGCATTTAAAGAGGGAAGTTCAGTACATTACCTGTACGTACTGCAACAGAAAAAATCACACATACCAAAATTGCCATGCCCGACTAAATCCATTTGCAGGCCCTTCACATAGGTACGGACAAACAGTGAACAGTGAATAATATAAGCGCAATCGAACCTCCACGTACGTCCTCACACCACAACCAAAATAATTACGGACATAGAAATAACGTACAACGACCAGTGAATTTTCACCACACCATGCCTCAAAACCAATCATCAGCTACGACGGGAAACGTGAACCGTCGAGAATCGGCAACCGGCACCCCTTTTCGACTCACATTCCAAGCCGACAATCATCGAAGAATGAATTAAAATCCACACTATCCATTTTAATTACCCTTATCCCCAATAATGGTCTAAGCATGATAAGGATTCCATTTGAAAATGGAATATATAAAAATTTATTAGTTGATACGGGGGCAGAAATAAGTATCATTAAAAAACCCAGCTACCAAACTTTAAAATCCAATAAAAAAAAGAATAACACAAGTATGATGATTTCCACTATGTGTGGCGAAAAAATTATAGATACTAGTTTGACAATAGAAACCCTGCTGTTCCAAGTAGGGGAGGACTCAATTAAAATACCCCATCCCTTCCACGTTTTTGAGGGTAGTTTTGATTTTAGCTTCGATGGAATCATTGGAAATGATTTCCTGACGAAGTACTCGGGTATAATTAACTACGAGCAGGACAATCTGAAGATTTACCCCTTTTTCGATAATTCTTCTACCGTGATACGCAGCTCAGGGGAAGTGCTTCGCACACTTCCAAATCTTGAGAATAATGCTGGAAAATCAAAATTAGTAGTTGCACAAAAAGATCGCATTCCCAAATCCGATACTTAGTATCTCAAAACTCTTAATTCGGGGGAAACAGATTTAGCAACTATGCAATTCGTCTCTCCAGCATGCATACACAATGGTTTAGTGAAGGAATTAGTAAAAGAAACTACTGTTTCCGAACAGAATAGTCAAGGTAAATCAATGTATAACTCTGGGGAAGAAGTGCTTCCATATCCAGACAACATTGAGAAGGAGTCTGCCGTAACATTTAAAAATATAAAATACAAAGAAGAGAAAGAGATGGTGCAAAAGTGCAACAAAGAAAATGCGCCAACCGGTTCGAAAACAATGAAGAAAATAAAAAATACATTAAGGGATAATAATAATACAAGTCAAAAAAGAGACTCAGCAACAAGTGGGACTGAGCAAAATGAAAAAAATAAATATACCTTAAAACCCCGAAGTCAGCAGATACTAGAAATACCATTTAAAAACGAACACAATGAAACCGAGTTGGACGACATAATTATAAAAAAGAAGCAAATAATTACAGGAGTTTATCTAGGTGAAACATTAACAAGACCTAGTGAATCAAAAATCAAAATACTCCTAATGAATACCTTAGACAGAGAGCAAGAAATGAAAATCGACGATTTAAATATAAAATGGGACAAGCTAAACGAATATAATATAATCTTATCGAAGAATCACAACAACCGTTTATACAAAAGATTAGAGAAATTAGAGTCTGAAATTAATTTAAGTCATTGTAACAAAGAAGAACAAACAACAATATTGAACATTTGTAGAGAATACAATGATCTATTTTTTTTAAAGGGTGACCATCTTACCTATATAGATGCAATAGAACACAGTATATTAACCGATGCTTCTAAACCACCCTCGTTCCTTAAACCCTACAGATTGCCAGAAAGCCAAAGGCAAGAAATTCATAAACAGGTGAACGAAATGTTGCAAGACAACATAATTAAACCCAGTTTCAGCCCTTGGAAATCACCTCTCCTTTTAGTTCCAAAGAAATCAGGCAAAGAAGGCGAGAGAAATTGGAGGGTTGTAGTAGAATTTAGGAAGCTTAACGAATTAACTATCGGTGATGCATACCCGATACCAAATATTACTGACATATTTGACCAACTTGGCAAAGCAAAATACTTCAGTACGCTGGACTTAGCTAAGGGATTTCATCAAATATTAGTAGCTGAGAAGGATAAAGAGAAAACCGCTTTCAGCACACCGTTTGGCCATTACGAATACAATCGTATGCCATTTGGATTGAGAAATGCGCCCGCTACATTCCAGCGACTCATGAACAATGTTCTCATGGGTTTACAAGGAATAGAATGCTTTATTTATGTTGACGACATCGTGATATATGGATACGACCTGCAAGATCACAACAATAAGTTATTACGAATTCTCAATCGCTTACGACAAAATAACCTCAAACTCCAAACTGAAAAATGCAACTTTCTGAGAAAAGAACTAATTTATCTAGGCCACATAATATCAGAAGAAGGTATAAAACCAGACGCGGAAAAAGTAAAAGCAGTTAGAACATTTCCCCAGCCCAAAAAGGCAAAAGATATAAAGTCGTTCTTAGGTTTTGTTGGATATTATAGGAAATTTATTCCCAATTTCGCTAGTTTAGCAAAACCACTGACGAAACTCTTAAGGAAAAACACAGAGTTTAAATGGGACGAATCTTTTAGAGCATTAAAAAACAAAATCATCAATCCACCGATTCTATCCTATGCCGATTTTAGCCAAGAATTTGTGGTTACGACTGATGCTAGCGACATAGCATTGGGAGCAGTACTATCACAAGGGCCTATAGGAGAAGACAAACTAATTTCCTTCGTCAGTCGAACTCTGAATGACGCAGAGACAAGATACTCCACTTCCGAAAAGGAACTATTAGCCATTGTATATGCTCTGAAACAATTCCGACCATACATCTACGGAAGGAAATTTACAATCTACACAGATCACAATAATCTTTTATGGCTAATAGGACAAAATAATCCTACATCTAGACTGTTACGCTGGCGTATTCTTATGGAGGAATACGAATTTAAAATCGTTCATAAAGCAGGTAAATGCAACGTAATTGCCGACGCACTCAGTCGTGTTAAAATAGATAGCGAAAATAAAGTTTTAATAACAACTAGAAATCAAAAACGAATAACAGATGAAAATACAAAGAAAAGTGAAAAAACAACCATTAATACAAATATACCAAACACTAAGCATACTCCAATCTACGAAGTAATCGAAAGAACAGAGTCAATATTCTCAAACAACAAGACATCTTTCAAAATCATACTCCTCCCTATCATAGAATCATCACAAGAAAAATCATTACAAAAACGCATAAGTAGTTTCAAAAAACCTGATATTGGCCAAGCATCAACATTTGTTCAGAAACAGCCAAATAACCTTTTTTATACAGTTACTCTTCCAATCCAATTAAGAAGTAGGGCCGACCATGAAGCCACTGAAAAATGCTTCGAAAATATACTCCAAAGGTGCAAAGAAGAAAAGGTTCAGTCGATCGCTATATCTCTTCCAATTAGCGGAAAAGACACAAACAAGATTAGATCATTCATAAGTAAATATTTCCAAAAAGAACAAATTACTATCTACCTTCATGCAGATACCAGAACATTTCTAGAAAAACCCGAAGATATTGCTAAAGTACTACTTGAAAATCATGAATCACCTTTTGGTGGACATCAAGGAGTCTCTCGAACGATCAAACGAATAAAGAATACTTACTACTGGCCCACTATGATCCAAGATACAATCAATTACATCCGCAAATGCGAATCATGCCAAAAAAATAAAATAAATAATAAACCAAAGATTCCAATGAAGAACACCACTACAAGTTCAACACCATTTGTGCGTATAGCCCTAGATATTGTAGGTCCACTACCTCTCAGTTACGACAGTAACAAATATATTTTATCATTTCAAGATGACCTAACTAAATTTACTGATGCGATACCTATACCCAATGCAGAGGCTCCAACAATAGCCCGTATTTTAGTAGAACGCCTAATATGTCGATTCGGCATCAAATCATCATCCCGAATCAATCCTTACGGACCAAGGTTCAAGTTTTCTAAGTAACGTTTTTAAAGAAATATGCAAACTTCTCAAGATAAGAAAAATGCAAACAACACCATACCATCCTCAAACAAATGGCGCGTTAGAACGCAGCCATCGAACATTAGCCGAATATCTTAGACATTATGTCAATCAAGATCTACACACTTGGGATACATGGTTACCTTATTCCATGTTCGTGTATAACACCACACCACACAGCAGTACGTCGTACACCCCATACGAATTTTTGTACGGATATCCTGCACGGATTCCTAATTCCTTTTACAGAACTCCGCAAATATCATATAACTACGAAAACTACGTAAACGAGCTAAAAGCACGACTGCAACATGGATATCAGATAGCCAAGAAGCTAATGTATAAGAAGAAAAAAAAGCAAAATTAAATTATGATAAAAACACAAAAGCTAAACAATTCAACGTAGGAGACCAAGTCCTGATAAAAAACCAAACCAGGCAAAACAAGTTTTCCACCCTATGGGATGGACCATACGAGATAATCAAAATCATTTCTGACGAAAATACCTTAATTAAAATTAAAAATAAAAGAAAAGTAATTCACAACAACAACCTACAGCTCTTCCACCAATAAAAATAATCCCAACTTCTAATACTATCTAACAACAAAACTCCTTCCCACACAAATACCCAAGATTCCATCCCAGAAATACAACCTAACACTAGTGTAGAACATAAACTTACATTTGCATTAAAGTAAATAATAAGAATAGGACTACAAATCCGAAAAAATCCTCAGTAAAAAGAATATATATATATAAAAACTTAATATGTATTAAAAATTACTTCACAAAAAATATAGTTTACTAGAATTATAGAATATTAGTTTGTAAAGCAAAATATTAAAAATTATTTTACAAACAAAAATACATTTACATTATATAAAAAAAAATATATCTACACTAAGAAAAAACACAACATTAGTCCATAAGGAAATCATTTTGACAACTTTTGAAATAAAAAAAAAACACTTCTTTCATTATATTACAAAATTTTCTTTACAAAAAAAAGAAAAAAAGGATTAAAACTATTTGAATTATATTAGAAAAAAAAAATTTTAGTATAACTATAGAACCCTAGAAATTATAAGAAAAATATCTATATTATTTACAAAAAATACATTTTACTAGAACTGTACAACATTAGTTTGTAAAAGAAAATATTATATTACATACAAAAAAAAAACATTTACATTACATTATATCACAAAAAAAAACAGAAACTAATATAACATTACTAAAAAAAATATATATATATATTAACACTAAGAATAGATTCAACATTAGTCTATAAGAAAATTAATGTGACAAAATTAAGTAAAATTAACTTTATCCTGCCTATTCTGCCTTCACGTTCAGAAAATTAACGTAGTAATTTTCTTCTTTTAAGGGGAGCGGGATGTAGTGACTCACTACATGCGTCCCAAAATATTATAGTAACAATATTCCTATATCGATTCCATCCCTAACTATCGCATAGCAACTCTTAAGCGTAATCGCTTAAGTTGCTTGTTCATTACACATTAAATGCGACTAATCCGGGTTATTGCTTAAAGCAATAAACATAGGAACGGATCACCGACGGTACCTGATCACAGGAAATGGTTTATACGTTTTATGATCAGGTACGCAAAGATTAAAGGTGGTACCGAATGTATATAATGTCTTATGTGGATGATATGGATGGAATCGATACTATATAAGGCGGAGAATGGGTAGGAATAAGCTAGTATAGATTTAGAATTTAACAGGATAAGTTCTTGATTATAACTCGAACGGCCGCAGCCAAGCATTAAGACAGCGGGCCCTAGAGTAAATAAACATTGTCAAGTAAACTAATTGTTTTATTTTAAAACTATACTCTGATTCGTACTCTTCTCCCGAATACGGGAAAGCACGGTACGTGATCGCAACAGATGTAAGGGAGCCATTGTTCGAACGGAAAAAACCGAAAAGCATTTTTGTATGCGAAGTTGCAGGGAAAGTGTTTTCAGACATATTTTATAAACACAGTTCCTACGTTAAAACGCTTCGGATCGTAGCGTATATGCTAAAATTCATCGCGGCTGCTAGAGGAAATAGGTCCGCCGGAGTAAAACTCTCGGGAGAAGACCTTAACAATGCACTCTTGACAATTGTGTGGTGTATCCAACAGAAAAGCTTCGCCAAGGAGATAGCAGAAATCAGGGCTGGAGGATCTACATCGAATCCCAAATATTTAAAACTAGGATTAATCTTGGATGAGACTGGAAAAAGGAGTATCGTCAGAGTAGGTGGTCGCGTAGGTAGTGCTGATATAGCACATGATAAAAAATTTCCAATGCTCTTACCAAACGCCAATCAATTTGTGAACAGTTACGTGAGGTACCTGCATCGAAGTAACTTTCACGTTGGTCCGCAGGCTTTACTCAACTTCGTTAGAGACCGATTCTGGGTCATAAACGGAAGAGTGGGGGTTAGGCAGATCATTCGGAACTGTGTCCATTGCAGAAGGTACAAGCCACAACTGTTGCAGCAAATCATGGGAAACTTGCCCAAGGACAGATTAATTCCCAACCGACCATTCTCTGTTTGCGGGGTGGACTTCTGTGGTCCAATACTAACGTCATGGAAGATTCGCGGAAAACAGCCATATAAAACCTACATACCAGTATTTGTCCGTTTCTCCACAAAAGCTGTGCATTTGGAGGTGGTTTCTGATTTGACATCGGATGCGTTTATAGCAGCGCTTAAGCGGTTGATAGGGCGAAGAGGTTGTCCAAAAAAAATTTATTGCGATAATGCGACCAATTTTGTAGGGGCTAGGACTAAATTAGTGGAATTTCGTAACAAATTCTTTGCATCAGCTAGAAAAAAAAAAAAAATTTTAAGTTTCGCTTCAGAGAAGATGATGGAGTTCAAGTTCATACCACCTCGAGCGCCTCACTTCGGAGGGCTCTGGGAAGCAGCTGTGAAGCCGCCAAAAGGGCTTCTCTACAAGACCTTGGGCAGTGCGCTATTGACCTTTGAGGAACTAGCGACAGCACTAGCTGAAATCGAAGGCGTGTTAAATTTGAGACCAATCACTCTTACTTACTTACTTAGATGGCGCTACAGTCCGGGGTGGACCTGGGCCTCAACTAACAAACCTCTCCAGCCAGCACGGTTACGAGCCAGCTGCCTCCAGTTGCGCACGCCAAGTTGGTTGAGGTCCTCCTCCACTTGTTTTCGCCACCTACCGCGAGGTCGTCCTCTACTGCGCCTTCCGTCCGGGGTGGATTCAAAAACTTTCTTAGCGGGAAGGTTGGGCTCCATCCGCTCTAAATGACCCAGCCATCTTAGTCGCTGTATGTGCACTCTTCTGGCTAAGTCGATGTCCTTGTACAGGCCGTATAGTTCGGCATTGTACCTTCTTCTCCACTCACCGTCTATGCAGACGGGACCAAAGATCACTCGAAGAACTTTTCTCTCGAAATAACCAAGGGCATCCTCATTTGGTTTGTCAAAGCCCATGCCTCTGCGCCATACAGCAGGACGACTGGGATGATTAGAGTCTTATAAACAGTTACCTTAGTGGTTCGAGATGGGGTTTTGCTACTCAATTGCCGTTTTAGCCCATAGAAACAACAATTGGCAAGAGTAATTATCCGTGTGATCTCTCCACTGATGTCATTTGCGGAGACCAATCACTCCAGTGTCTTCAAATCCTGATGACATCAGTGAACTGACCCCAGGTCACTTTCTAATTGGATCGGCAATTAATTCCTTTCGAGAACCAAACTTCAATAACGAAAACTTTTCCTATCTTCATAGATGGCAACGTGTATCGGCGATCAAACAACACTTTTGGAGGAGATGGGTGAGCGGGTATATCAAACATATCCAGGTGCGCTCTAAGTGGTTTACCGCTCAGCCCAATATCCAAGAAGGAAGTCTGGTCATAGTCCATGAAGACAGCTTACCCCCGTACAAATGGGTACTGGCTCGGGTAAGAAAAACCATCAAGGGAGACGGCGGGAAAGTACGAGTAGTTGAGCTCAAGACTAGTTCCGGAAGCTATCGGCGTCCTATAGCAAAGATCGCCCCTATACTAGCAGAAGATGATTGACGGACTACAACCCATCAAGGTGGCCGGAATTTTCGCGCCAAACAACTTTAGCCCGTACCATAATAAATATTATACCACTGTATGTAAATGCCAAAACAGTACCCACTTCCCCTTTATTGAATTCACCACACCCCATTCCCATATAAAATACATCCCACCCACTGAACCTTGGTTTTTTCGAAATACAACCTTTAACTCGTTCGCACGAACCCTAAAATAAAGATATAATTTATAACGTTTAAGTTGGTGTTTCATTTAGTGGTCTTTTATGTAAATTTCTTCGTGGCGAACTATTTGCCAGTAATAGAATCTTACGTGCCGAAATTTAAGCCATCTCACACTGAACTAAAAAAAGTTATTAGCGCAACCCGCGTGAACGCATTTATCGTGATGTAATTAGACACTTCCGCATTCCCGCAAATAAATGCGATGAGTGCGGGGACCGCGTTAATAACTTTTTTAGTTCAGTGTGAGATGGCTTCAGTTTCGGCACGTAAGATTCTATTAGAGGAAAATAGTTCCTTAAAAATAAAAATATTAAGAAGTCTTAAAAAGAAACGTGATAAATTAAAAACTCATAATATATATAAAAACAGATTAATTTATGGCGAGTTTCATCACTTGTACCTGGAATTGCGACCGGATGAAAGTGCATTTCGCCTGTATACGAAAATGCGGATAAAAACATTCGACTATGTTTTAAAAATCATACATGATACTTGTTATCATCACCTCCATGCTTTAATTTCCGCACGATATTGCGGGCAAAATCAAACCAGTTTGATTTTCAAACAATGCGTGCGATGCAAGGACGTCGTAACGCACGCGTTGCCCGCAATATCGTGTTTACGTTGGACATCTACAACACATATCACAACATCAGTTTAATTTTGAAATCTGCCCGCATTGAACGCACCGCATTGCCCGTGGTTACGCTGTGTCCAGCGTAAATGCGAGCACGGGCTATGCGTGCGATGCGGTGTCCGCACGCACCGCATTCGTTTGCGGGGAATGCGGAGGTGTCCAAATACAACACGATACGTGCGTTCTGCGGCTTGCGTTGACAGCTGCTGTTCAAATTAGTGTGAAATGGATTTGGTTCCGCACACTTCTTTTTTGGACTTCCGATATAAGTTCCTCAATTTCTATTGCCTTTCCGCACGATACTGCGGGCAAAATCAAACCAGTTTGATTTTCAAACAACGCGTGCGATGCGGGGAGGTCGCAACGCACGCGTTGCCCGCAATATCGTGTTTACGTTGGACATCTACATATCCCAACATAAGTTTGATTTTGAAATCTGCCCGCATTAATCGCACCGCAACGCACGCACCGCATTGCCCGTGCTTACGCTGGACAAAGCGTTACACTGGACACAGCGTAAAACCGAACATGCCGGCCACCTTGAAGATATCCAGTATTTTCAACTATGACTGCATTGGAAGTTTGTTGGCTGTGCGTTTATATGTACCAAGTTTGTTTTGACCTCAGCTACACGTACGATCCTATCAATGCCTGGGAAGGTCTTGACTCTTCGACCTATTAGCCATTTGTATGGGGGTAGGTTGTCGTCTTGTATGAGAACTATTGTGATATCTGCGAGAGATGATGATTTCGTGGACCATTTGTTGCATTCCTGTAGACTAAGGAGGTAGTCCTGTGACCAGCAGCGTTTCCAAAATTGTTGCTAAATTTGATTAAGCCTTCTAAATCTGGTGAGCCGTGATGTGTTTATCTCAGTGAAGCAGGGTTTTGCGATGGATGTGAGTGGGCGTCCTATAAGGAAGTGGCCTGGAGTGAGGAATTCCAGGTCATCGGGTGATGCTGAGATCGGTGTGATTGGTCGCGAGTTCATTATTGCTTCGATTTGAGCGGTGAGGGTGCAAAGCTCTTCATAGGTAAGCGTTGCATGTGCTGCTACTCGGATCAGGAGGATTTTAGCAGATTTGACGGCTGCCTCCCAGAGGCCGCCGAAATGAGGTGAAGTTGGAGGAATCAAACGCCACTCAATTCTGTGGATGCGGCAAAGTCCTTGGATATGTGATAGATTTTGTGCATCGAATAGTCTGGTCAGTTCATGGAGTTGGTTTCGGGCGCCTATGAAATTGGTCGCATTGTCGCAGAATATTGTGCGACACATGCCGCGTCGGGCGATGAACGAAGCGGTGGAAAGGTCACCGATCACTTCCAAATGGACTGCCTTGGTGGCAAAGCAGACAAAGACGGCGATGTAACCCTTTATAGACGTTCGCACCCTGGGCTGGTGGCGCAACTTAAATGGACCACATAAGTCGACACCAGTTGTAATAAAAGGACCTTCTGGTGTAACTCGTTCCTCGGGGAGGTTGCCCATATATTGCTCGATCGTTGATGGTTTAGTGCGAAAGCACTGAATACATTTGTTGAATGTCCGACGAGCAGAATTTCGACCATCAAGAGCCCAGTATCTTTGACGAACTGTAGCCAGAAGCGCCTGTGGAGCTGGATGGAGCGACTTTAAATGATAAAAAGAGAAAATAAGCTTAGTTAGCAGATTACTTTTAGGTAAAATAATTTCATGTTTGGAATCATAACTAATTGGTGCGTTCTCTAAGCGACCACTCACTCGGAGTAGGTCAGTTGCACCGATAAATGGGCACAGATTTCGAATACGGCTGGTTTTGTCAACTCCTCCTTATTCTGGCTGTATTCGTCTCTTAATTCTAGAAGCTGTACGTTTCGGATAATTCCGTTAAGAGCGAGGTTACTTTCTTCAACTGATGGAAGTGTTGTTAGCGATGCGGAGGTTCTAATTTTATGGGATTTGTTTAAAAAACGATAAACGTAAGCGAAGATCCGTTCAAGCTTGGGAAGAGAGTTCTTGTAGTTTACATTCGATATAATGGAAGTTACTTGCGGGTTTGCTTCCACGAGCGCCTTTCTGGATGACCTCTCTTCCGGGATGGTTTCGCAATAAGTGGGCGTTTCATCTTCTTTCCAGCCTTTATCTATAGAGCTTAAAAATAGTGGCACTTGAAACCAAGAGTGGAAACTCGTAAGGCATCCGCCGTGCATCCTCTGGAAATAAGGTCCGCTGGATTCTGTTTTCCTGAAACATGTCGCCATTGTTCTGCTTTTGAGAGTTCTTGGATCCTTGCTACTCTATTAGCCACAAATGTGACCCATGTATAGGATGGTTGAGAAATCTAGGCTAAAACTGTTTGTGAGTCCGTATGATAGTATATATCGTTGATCTTAAGTTGAAGAATTTTTGTGACAAGTCTATCAACTAATTCCACCATCATTACTGCTGCTTGAAGTTCCAGCCTAGGTAAAGTTGTTGCATTAATTGGACTGACTCGGGACTTAGAGCAGATGAGTTGACAGTTTATCTCGCCTGACCGACTAAGTGAACGTAGATAGCAACACGTTCCAAATGCTACTTCGCTTTTGTCGGAGAATGCATGAAGTTGGATATCTATAATACATATTCCGCCTGGCGAAGAAGATGCCGATGGCAAAAAAGATATTTTACTTCGTCTAGTTGCCGAATATAGCGATTCCATTCAAGTCCTAATTCTGGCGGTAGCGGCGAGTCCCATCCCAGTTGTGATTCCCAGAGTTGCTGCATGAACAACTTACCTTTAACAATAACTGGGCCGATAAGGCCAAGAGGATCGAAGCTCTTTCCTAGGTCGGAGAGAACTGTCCGTTTGGTGGTTTGAGTGTGACTTTCAGGAACATAGTTAAACTTAAACACATCCTCGCGTGGTTGCCAAATTAATCCTAATGTTTTAACTGTCTCGGAATCGGTGATAATGATGAAAGGTTCTCTATGTTCCATTGGAGTGTCTTCTAATAAACATTCATGGTTAGAGCAAAACTTTCTCAACTCAAACTGTCCCTTCGCCAATAGTGATATGATGTCAGTCTTTAATTTTTTCGCTTCCAAAAGATCATTTGCTCCTGTCATGAAGTTGTCTACATAGACACCGTTTGTAGTCGCCTGGGCTGCCTTGGAGAACTGAGTCTCTTCTTCTTCGGCTAGTTGAGCGATACACCTGGTCGCTAAGAATGGAGCAGATGATGTGCCGTACGTCACAGTATTTAAAGAATAGTATTTAAGTGGTTCATTGGGTTTTTTTGCCAGACTATCATCTGGTACTTGCGGAGGCCCTAGAGTGTTTCAAAGCAGGCATTACCGCGATCCAAGAAGTGCGATGGGATGGAGGAAGATGAAAAACTGCGACATATACTACGGTGACTGCTACAGACAACAAGGACAGCATCTATTCGGGTGCGGATTTGTCATTGGAGGCAGACTTAGGCAAGAAGTCTTGAGTTTCCGGCATGTGAACGAACGCCTCATGACTATCCGTATTAAGGCTAAATTTGCCAACATTAGCCTAATATGCGTTCACGCCCCTCATGAGGAGAAGGACGACGCGTCAAAGGATGACTTCTACCAGCTCTTGGACAAGACGTATGAGCAATGCCCTAGCCACGACGTTAAAATTATCCTAGGCGACTTTAACGCAAAGCTAGGAAGAGAGGAAGTCTTTAGAAGCGTGGTCGGAAACCACAGCCTGCACGACATCACATCCGGCAATGGACTCAGGCTAATCGACTTTGCGGCGGGGCGAAACTTTGTCCTAGCTAGTACGCGGTTCCCACGTCTCGATATTCACAAAGGAACATGGCTCTCCTTTGATCGAAAAATCGTCAACCAAATCGATCACATTGCGATCGACGCAAGGCACTCTTCCAGTATTCTGGGTGTCCGGACTTTCCGAGGAGCCAACGTGGACTCGGATCACTACCTAGTTGTAGCCAAGGTATGGATGCGGATATCCAGAACGGAGCGAAATCAACGAAATACTGTGAGGAAATTTGACGTCGAAAAGCTACAATCGCAAGAGACCGCCAGAACCTTTGCCGATCGAGTTTCTTCTAATCTTAATCTAAGCTCTATGCCGCCAGCAGCAAATGCGGAAGACCAGTGGCAGCGTTGCCAACAAGCCATCAGAGATGCCGCCTCTGATGTACTGGGTTTTTCTCGGCCGCCACAACGAAACTCCTGGTTTGATGAGGAATGACGGCAAGCACATGCAGCTAAACAAGAGGCGTACAAAGCGGCGCTGCATAGAAGGACTAGAGCTGCTTACAAGCTCTAAGTGCGCAGAAGAAAAGAGGAACATCGACTTCTCAGAAAGAAGAAAAAGAAGCAAGAGAAGCGCTCGATCGAGGAGATTGAGAGACTTTATTGCAGGAATGATGTTCGAAAATTTTACCAAAAGGTAAAAAGAACATGCCAGGGCTTTAAAGCCAGGACAGTAGCCTGCAGGGGCGAAAATGGCAATATAGTAGTAGAATCGCAGTCGGTGCTGTGGATGATGATCAATTTTCCGCTGTCAGGCAGAATGAGCCATTCAACAGTGACGATGACAGTCAAGATTCCCGTCAACCCGATCAGAATGAAGTGAGAATAGCGATATCTAAACTCAAATCCAACAAAGCTGCTGGAGCCGACACGGCCTTGCCGCTGAACTTTTCAAGGCAGGAGGAGATGAGTTGGTAGGGAGCATGCACCAGCTCATCTGTAAAATCTGGTCGGACGAAAGTATGCCCGACGAATGGAACCTCAGCATCGTTTGCCCGATCCTGAAGAAAGGAGACCCTCTGAACTGCGCCAACTACAGAGGTATAAGTCTCCTAAATATCGCATATAAGATCCTGTCTGCCGTACTATGTGAACGCCTAAAACCGATCGTCAACAATCTGATAGGTCCTTATCAGTGCGGTTTCAGGCCTGGAAAGTCCACCATTGACCAAATATTCACACTACGGCAGATCTTGGAAAAACCCATGAATATAAAATCGATACGCACCACCTCTTCAACAACAGGAGCATGCACGTGTCAAACAACAAACACCATCGCAATATGGTGCAAAAATTGTATTGCAAAACTGTATCATTATGATAATACTTGCAAAAAGGAAAGGTACTACCCCGCCAGGCACTACCACTGCTGTGCATGGTACTGATCCTGGACCGAGCAGAAATGTTCGGGTCAGAGCTATACGGATTCCGGGGGCTAGCAACATAATGAAACAGTTTGGACGCAATTTACGGGTCGCGAGTTGGAACGTTGGAAGCATGACCGGTCGAAGTTACGAGCTGGAAGAGATGATGAATAGAAGGCGGGTGGACATCTGTGTGTCCAAGAGACGAAATGGAAAAACACCGGGAATCGGGCGCGTTTCTTGGACGTTAGGACAAAAGATTACAAGATGTTCTACTACGGAACGGAAAAGGCTAGGAACGGAATCGGTATCATCCTTGCGGCAGAGCTACTTGGAAACGTCTTGAGCATTTCGAAGTCCAGCGACCGTTTGATGTCTCTCAAACTAGTAATACAAGGAGAGGTGTGGAATATTGTCAGTGCATATGCTCCCCACGATGGGTACAATCAGAGAGATAAAGATGCATTTTGGCTAGATTTCCACAATCTCCTTAAGGACATCCCAAAGGAAGAATTTCTGTTTGTTGGAGGAGATTTGAATGGACATGTCGGGAAATCAAACGAAGACTATGAAGACTGCCATGGAGGACTAGGATATGGCACCAGGAACCTTCCTGGTGAAGACATCCTAAGCATGTGCAAATCACACGGTCTTATCGTGTTAAATACCATGTTCATCAAACAAAGCCGACACCTGATCACTTACAGCAGTGGTGGAGATGAAACTCAGATTGACTACCATTTGGTAGGCAGTTTCATGAAGCCTCGGATAAAAGATTGCAAAGTGATCCTGGGAGAGGCAATCGCTCGACAAGACCGTCTCCTGCTAACAGAAATTTTTATGAAAACACCAAAGAAAAGCAAACAAACAAGGGTCTCTGAGAAAATCAAGTGGTACAATCTGGACAAAGAAAAAGGCGAGGCTTTTGTTTTCGTAATGAAGAATTACCTCTCTCACACCATCAACGGAGCTGAGAATGAAGAGTGCAGAGCACAAAATATGTGGGATTCCCTACAGCGAACTTGCTTAAAGAAGGCCAAATCACTGCTAGGAGCTTCAAAAGGCCACCATCAACACGCCAAAGAAACATGGTGGTGGAGTGATGAAGCTAAGAAAGTGATAAATGAGAAGAAAGCGGCTTTCAAAGCTTGGTCAAAGTGCCCCTCTAATAATAGTGACGAAAAAGCTCGCCTCGAAATGGAATACAGATGCTGCAAGAAAAAAGCGAAGAAGAAGTGCGCTCAGCTTCAAGCAGAGAGTACGGAGGGCCTGTATCGGGAGCTGGAGAAAATATTTTCCACGGTTGCTGATGCAAACCAGGCTATCCAGGAGCTGCGAAGACACAATATGAACAAGAGTGCAACTATCTTCAAAATAGCCGCCCAAAGAAGGAAGAATGCTCAGGAGATTCGTTCGCCAAAGTTCATTAGCAACGCTCATGGCCAGCTTCTTGTGGATGACGACAAAATTCTGCAGAGGTGGCGGCAGAGGTGTGAAGAGCTTTTGAATGAACAGTTTCCCCGGCTATACTTTCCAAGAGCCACCCCTAACTGTGAAGAAATACCCGACATTACAGTCGAAGAAGTTAGTGAGGCGGTCAAATACTCCAAAAAACGAAAAGCGATTGGGCCAGACGAAATACCCTCTGAGTTCTGGAAAAAGATGGGATATATCGGGTTCAGATGGCTCAGAATTCTCATCTCCAAATTCGTGAGAGATGATCCAATGCCGAATGAATGGAGGGAAAGTTACCTTCTCCCTGTATATAAAGGGAAGGGTGATACGCGAAACTGTGATAACTACCGTTCGATCAAGCTGATGTCACACACCATGAAGATCGTTGAGCGGGTATTAGGTGGCCGACTGCGAAAAATAATACGGCTATCTGATGATCAGTGCGGGTTTGTTTCGGGTAAATCAACCACAGATGCAATCCAAAGTATAAGGATCATAATGGAAAAACATCGTGATTCCTTAAGGGATTTGCATATTGTATTGGTTGACTTTGAAAAGGCATTCGACAGACAACCACGAGATCTGATATGGGTGGCGCTAAGACATCGAGGGGTTCCAGAAACCTATGTACAGATGATTATGGACATGTACGAAGGAGCAAAGACAAAAGTAAGATGCCCCACTGGAGTAACCGAAGAGTTCCCAATCAAAGTCGGGGTACACCAGGGAAGCGTTTTAAGTCCTTTGCTCTTTATTACAGTCCTTGATTATCTGCTTGAAGGTAAAGTGATGGACCCCAAGGTACATCAGTTATTCTTTGCTAACGATGGAGCCATCATAAGTGAGGATCCTACATCCCTGCAACGAGCACTTGATGTGTGGGTGGACGTTTTGGAGGGAAATGGGTATCGCATTAGTTCAAAAAAGACAGAGTACTTGTGCTGCCCGTTCTCTGATCCACTCAGGCCTATTCCGGACATTTATTTGAATGGAACAGTGCTTCACAAGTGCGAAAAGTTCAAATATCTGGGATCTATGATCAATAGCAAAGCAACTTGTGTTGACGACATCAATCATCGTGTAAGCGTAGGGTGGATGAAGTGGCGAGAAAATTCCGCTATCTTCTGTGACAGAAAAATGCCCCCTAAGTTGAAAGGAAGGCTCTACACCGCAGTTGTACGTCCAGCGCTCACATACGGTTCACAATGTTGGACGATGTACAAAAAGTATGAGAGTAAATTAACGGCAGCTGAGATGAAGATGCTTCGCATGACAGCAGGAGTGACAAAGCTTGATCGAATAAGAAGTTCGAAGATCCGTGGAAGCTTTCACATCAAGGAAACCATCGTACAAAAAATAGAGCGTGACCGGCTCAGTTGGTATTGCCACGTTCAAAGAAGAGATCATTTGAACCCTGTTAAAAAGGCAATATCAATGCACGTTCCAAAGACATCGCGATGTAGGAAAGGCAGGCCTATAAACGCCTGGATCAGACAAATGCGACGACATCGGCATTTCATTGGCCTCATTAACCGAGTGATCCAAAATCGGCAGGCCTGCCGATATTTTCTGAGGTCAAATAGGCGAACCCCACATGCGGATCAGCAGAAATGCGGTGAAGTGGGAGGGTTGTGATCCCTTGTTTTCGGATCATAGCCTCGCTGATAAAAGGAAGAAGAAAGACGCACCACCTCTTCATCGATTTCAAAGTCTCGCTACTCCATCAAAGTCGGTAAGAACATCACCGAACCGTTCGATGTCAGGAAAGGTCTTAGACAAGGCGACGCTCTATCATGCGATGTCTTTAACATAGTACTTGAGAGAATTGTACGAAACTCACAAGCCAACCCCGGAGGTACAATCTTCTTCAAGTCTGTACAACTACTCCCTTATGCCGATGACATTGACATAATCAGAAGAACTCAGCGGGCAGTCAATGGGGCATTTACGAGTATTGAGATCGAGGCAGCAAAGATGGGTCTAGCGGTCAATGAAAGCAAAACAAAATATATGCTGTCTACAAAAAAGGACACCCGACATCGGCGTCTTGGACAGAACGCCACAATAGACAGATATAATTTTGAGGTAGTAAAGGATTTTGTCTACCTAGGCTCTATGGTGAACTACACAAATGATATCAGTAGGGAGATCACACGGAGAATTACTCTTGCCAATCGTTGTTTCTATGGGCTAAAACGGCAATTGAGTAGCAAAGCCCTATCTCGAACTACTAAGGTAACTCTTTATAAGACATTAATCATCCCAGTCCTGCTGTATGGCGCAGAGGCATGGGCTACGACAAAACCGGATGGGGATGCCCTTGGTTATTTCGAGAGAAAAGTTCTTCGAGTGATCTTTGGTCCCGTCTGCATAGACGGTGAGTGGTGGAGAAGGTACAATGCCGAACTATACGGCCTGTACAAGGACATCGACTTAGCCAGAAGAGTTCACATACAGCGACTAAGACGGCTGGGTCATTTAGAGCGGATGGAGCCCAACCTTCCCGCTAAGAAAGTCTTGGAATCCACCCCGGACGGAAGGCGCAGTAGAGGACGACTTCACGGTAGGTGGCGCAAACAAGTGGAGGGGGACCTCAACCAACTTGGCGTGCGCAACTGGAGGCAGCTGGCTTGTAACCGTGCTGGCTGGAGAGGTTTGTTGGTTGAGGCCCAGGTCCACCCCGGACTGTAGCGCCATCTAAACAAGCAAAGCATCATCTGGTATTTGCGATCGTCCTTGTGAATCAGATTTTGCCGAAACATCTGGCGTATGTCACCCATAAATACGTAAGCGTATGTGCGAAAATGTATTAGGACGGTAAATAGATCGGGTTGTTTGGTGTGTCTACACTCCCGTGTGGACAGCCAACATAACCTAACCTGACCTAACCTTGGTGGGTCCAACCATTAGCAGATCATTCAGTGACAGGCTTGTTGAAGTTTTTGTCGACCCGTCAAAGACTACTCGAAGCTAAGTAGATGAGCTATCTGGCTTGATTACACAGTGGTGCGGTAAAAAGTAGTTCGAAGATGATATATTTTGTGTCTCCTCCATGTAGTTGAGATTTGCATACTCATCGATAAACGTTGTATAAGGATGCCTAAGTTCTGGCTTTGAGATTAGTTTGCGTTCCAAGGTTTTAAATCCCTTAGTTGCTGTATTAAGTGAGGTTGCACGAAATGACGGATCTCGTCGAAATGGAAGCCGAACTATAAAGCGACCTCTACTGGTTCGTAAGAAAGAATGTCGAAAGTGTTGCTCGCATTCTTCCTCTTCTTCGGTGTGAGTCTTAGATGGAGTCTTGTAGTCTTCGAGCTCCCAAAATTTGTGAAGCGTCTTTTCTAGACTTGAGAGTCTTGGGAGTGCCGTAGTTACGGTGTTGCAATGAGGATGCGATTGCGGTGCTGATTGCAGCTTACCGGAGACTACCCATCCCAATTGTGTATTCTGCAAAATGGGAAGGCCAGCAGATAGGCGATACTGTTCTTGTTTTAACAAAATGAAAAGGAGCTCTGCTCCTATGAGAATGTCAATTTTATTTGGCTGATAAAAGCGAGGGTCAGCAAGGTTAAGCTCTTTTAAAATATTCCACTCATTGACATCGATGAAGGTATCAGGGTGGCTGCCAGTAATTTGAGGTAAGACGTGGAAGTCGGTGGTTGCAGAGAACGTACTGAAGAGTGAATATAAGGTTGTCGTGACTATATGACGTATGGTGGAAGTACAGTTTCCGATGCCGCTTATGGGAAGATCAGTTCGTAAACGCTTAAGACCAAGCTGTGTGGCGCAGTATCCAGTCATAAAATGTAGTTGAGGCCCTGAGTCCAAGAGTGCTTTGCACAAGAGAGGCTGCCCGAATTTTTCAAGGGCGTGTACAAGCGCGGTGGCTGAAATAATTTGAGAGTGTTTTTTATCAATAGCTTGTGTGTTTCCGGATCCTGATAGGTGCGATCCGATATTGGAGTTAGTTCTTAGTGGATCGTTGATTATAGGGGTGGTCATAACAGGGTTAGGCTTAAATAAAGAATTTGTATTAAGCTGAGAATGGAGTCATAAAATCTCTTAACGGAGGTTCTGTGGATATGGCGTTATAATGATGATGCAGTAGAGTATGATGCAGCTGATTGCACGTCCGACACCTATCCGTGCTGCAAGAAGCCGTGGAATGTCCAAATTTAAGGCAGTTCAGACAAAGATTCAACCCGTTTGCTGAATTATAGCGATGATTTGGTGTAAGCTGAAGAAATTATTTGCGAACATTCATTTTCATCAAGTTCTTCAATTTCCAATTGAATTGTTTCGAAGCTGATTTTGGCGACTTCAAGAGCCTCCAAGCGAGTTTGCTGTTGAAGCGCGTTTCGATTCAAACTCTTTAATTCTACCTAATTGTCCTACGATCACTTGGCTCTTCGATTTAAGCTTCTCAATCTTTATCTTAGTCTTAGCCATTTCATTGAGACTTCCGCAGAATAAATTTAAGCGGAATAAATCTCGAACTCAATATCCAAAATTTCTGTATTTAACACTTCACTGGCAAGCCTTAATCTAACTTATGAACACTCACGAGGTTAAATACTGTTACCAGAATACAGCTATGAATTGTCCGCAATATCGGATGATGCGTTTCTCCGTTCGAAGTCTGCTGTTCCAAGCGAGTTGTCCCTCTATTCCGTTATGCGTGGGGTCATTGTTGGTATGCCGCTATTATTTTAAATACAGCCTTACGAATGTGCAGTCTCCATGCGAATTGCGTAGATGTTTCAATTATAAATTGATTGCAGTTAATGCGAAAATTATTATAACTAGCCCACCTGTTAAGACCACCTCGATGCGAATATTAATTATGTTGATTAAATGCGCAGCTTTTTGTGCGAAGAGTAAAGTCATCTGCTATGGAGCTGTTGAGTCTTCAAGATGATGACGTGCAGAATCCAAGCGAAATAATTTGTAATCCCGTAGAATGTTCACGTGATCACGTCGGGGTCACCATGTTAAATATCTAAAATCCTGATGTAGATATTTTGCCGATTACCAAGACCTTGGCGCAACGTTTAGGAAAATAATTCAAACTTTAATTATTTTCCTGGAGTAAAAATAAAAAACACTCTGCCTCTGATGTCGGTAATGAATTTATTCCAACTTAAAAAGTAGCAGCAACAAAACTTACTGCGTTAACTACAGTAAGTGACCATTGAGTGAGATTAAAATAGTGTACATTCGATTTGTGCTGCGTTGAACGGAAGTTAGAATAATTATTTTATGGTTCAGGCTAAGAAATATAGTTCATTATTGCTTCGATTTGAGCGGTGAGGGTGCAAAGCTCTTCATAGGTAAGCGTTGCATGTGCTGCTACTCGGATCAGGAGGATTTTAGCAGATTTGACGGCTGCCTCCCAGAGGCCGCCGAAATGAGGTGAAGTTGGAGGAATCAAACGCCACTCAATTCTGTGGATGCGGCAAAGTCCTTGGATATGTGATAGATTTTGTGCATCGAATAGTCTGGTCAGTTCATGGAGTTGGTTTCGGGCGCCTATGAAATTGGTCGCATTGTCGCAGAATATTGTGCGACACATGCCGCGTCGGGCGATGAACGAAGCGGTGGAAAGGTCACCGATCACTTCCAAATGGACTGCCTTGGTGGCAAAGCAGACAAAGACGGCGATGTAACCCTTTATAGACGTTCGCACCCTGGGCTGGTGGCGCAACTTAAATGGACCACATAAGTCGACACCAGTTGTAATAAAAGGACCTTCTGGTGTAACTCGTTCCTCGGGGAGGTTGCCCATATATTGCTCGATCGTTGATGGTTTAGTGCGAAAGCACTGAATGCATTTGTTGAATGTCCGACGAGCAGAATTTCGACCATCAAGAGCCCAGTATCTTTGACGAACTGTAGCCAGAAGCGCCTGTGGAGCTGGATGGAGCGACTTTAAATGATAAAAAGAGAAAATAAGCTTAGTTAGCAGATTACTTTTAGGTAAAATAATTTCATGTTTGGAATCATAACTAATTGGTGCGTTCTCTAAGCGACCACTCACTCGGAGTAGGTCAGTTGCACCGATAAATGGGCACAGATTTCGAATACGGCTGGTTTTGTCAACTCCTCCTTATTCTGGCTGTATTCGTCTCTTAATTCTAGAAGCTGTACGTTTCGGATAATTCCGTTAAGAGCGAGGTTACTTTCTTCAACTGATGGAAGTGTTGTTAGCGATGCGGAGGTTCTAATTTTATGGGATTTGTTTAAAAAACGATAAACGTAAGCGAAGATCCGTTCAAGCTTGGGAAGAGAGTTCTTGTAGTTTACATTCGATATAATGGAAGTTACTTGCGGGTATGCTTCCACGAGCGCCTTTCTGGATGACCTCTCTTCCGGGATGGTTTCGCAATAAGTGGGCGTTTCATCTTCTTTCCAGCCTTTATCTATAGAGCTTAAAAATAGTGGCCCTTGAAACCAAGAGTGGAAACGCGTAAGGCATCCGCAGTGCATCCTCTGGAAATAAGGTCCGCTGGATTCTGTTTTCCTGAAACATGTCGCCATTGTTCTGCTTTTGAGAGTTCTTGGATCCTTGCTACTCTATTAGCCACAAATGTGACCCATGTATAGGATGGTTGAGAAATCTAGGCTAAAACTGTTTGTGAGTCCGTATGATAGTATATATCGTTGATCTTAAGTTGAAGAATTTTTGACAAGTCTATCAACTAATTCCACCATCATTACTGCTGCTTGAAGTTCCAGCCTAGGTAAAGTTGTTGCATTAATTGGACTGACTCGGGACTTAGAGCAGATGAGTTGACAGTTTATCTCGCCTGACCGACTAAGTGAACGTAGATAGCAACACGTTCCAAATGCTACTTCGCTTTTGTCGGAGAATGCATGAAGTTGGATATCTATAATACATATTCCGCCTGGCGAAGAAGATGCCGATAGCAAAACAGATATTTTACTTCGTCTAGTTGCCGAATATAGCGATTCCATTCAAGTCCTAATTCTGGCGGTAGCGGCGAGTCCCATCCCAGTTGTGATTCCCAGAGTTGCTGCATGAACAACTTACCCTTAACAATAACTGGGCCGATAAGGCCAAGAGGATCGAAGCTCTTTCCTAGGTCGGAGAGAACTGTCCGTTTGGTGGTTTGAGTGTGACTTTCAGGAACATAGTTAAACTTAAACACATCCTCGCGTGGTTGCCAAATTAATCCTAATGTTTTAACTGTCTCGGAATCGGTGATAATGATGAAAGGTTCTCTATGTTCCATTGGAGTGTCTTCTAATAAACATTCATGGTTAGAGCAAAACTTTCTCAACTCAAACTGTCCCTTCGCCAATAGTGATATGATGTCAGTCTTTAATTTTTTCGCTTCCAAAAGATCATTTGCTCCTGTCATGAAGTTGTCTACATAGACACCGTTTGTAGCCGCCTGGGCTGCCTTGGAGAACTGAGTCTCTTCTTCTTCGGCTAGTTGAGCGATACACCTGGTCGCTAAGAATGGAGCAGATGATGTGCCGTACGTCACAGTATTTAAAGAATAGTATTTAAGTGGTTCATTGGGTTTTTTTGCCAGACTATCATCTGGTACTTGCGGAGGCCCTAGAGTGTTTCAAAGCAGGCATTACCGCGATCCAAGAAGTGCGATGGGATGGAGGAAGATGAAAAACTGCGACATATACTACGGTGACTGCTACAGACAACAAGGACAGCATCTATTCGGGTGCGGATTTGTCATTGGAGGCAGACTTAGGCAAGAAGTCTTGAGTTTCCGGCATGTGAACGAACGCCTCATGACTATCCGTATTAAGGCTAAATTTGCCAACATTAGCCTAATATGCGTTCACACCCCTCATGAGGAGAAGGACGACGCGTCAAAGGATGACTTCTACCAGCTCTTGGACAAGACGTATGAGCAATGCCCTAGCCACGAAGTTAAAATTATCCTAGGCGACTTTAACGCAAAGCTAGGAAGAGAGGAAGTCTTTAGAAGCGTGGTCGGAAACCACAGCCTGCACGACATCACATCCGGCAACGGACTCAGGCTAATCGACTTTGCGGCGGGGCGAAACTTTGTCCTAGCTAGTACGCGGTTCCCACGTCTCGATATTCACAAAGGAACATGGCTCTCCTTTGATCGAAAAATCGTCAACCAAATCGATCACATTGCGATCGACGCAAGGCACTCTTCCAGTATTCTGGGTGTCCGGACTTTCCGAGGAGCCAACGTCGACTCGGATCACTACCTAGTTGTAGCCAAGGTATGGATGCGGATATCCAGAACGGAGCGAAATCAACGAAATACTGTTAGGAAATTTGACGTCGAAAAGCTACAATCGCAAGAGACCGCCAGAACCTTTGCCGATCGAGTTTCTTCTAATCTTAATCTAAGCTCTATGCCGCCAGCAGCAAATGCGGAAGACCAGTGGCAGCGTTGCCAACAAGCCATCAGAGATGCCGCCTCTGATGTACTGGGTCTCGGCCGCCACAACGAAACCCCTGGTTTGATGAGGAATGACGGCAAGCACATGCAGCTAAACAAGAGGCGTACAAAGCGGCGCTGCATAGATGGACTAGAGCTCCTTACAAGCTCTAAGTGCGCAGAAGAAAAGAGGAACATCGACTTCTCAGAAAGAAGAAAAAGAAGCAAGAGAAGCGCTCGATCGAGGAGATTGAGAGACTTTATTGCAGGAATGATGTTCGAAAATTTTACCAAAAGGTAAAAAGAACATGCCAGGGCTTTAAAGCCAGGACAGTAGCCTGCAGGGGCGAAAATGGCAATATAGTAGTAGAATCGCAGTCGGTGCTGTGGATGATGATCAATTTTCCGCTGTCAGGCAGAATGAGCCATTCAACAGTGACGATGACAGTCAAGATTCCCGTCAACCCGATCAGAATGAAGTGAGAATAGCGATATCTAAACTCAAATCCAACAAAGCTGCTGGAGCCGACACGGCCTTGCCGCTGAACTTTTCAAGGCAGGAGGAGATGAGTTGGTAAGGAGCATGCACCAGCTCATCTGTAAAATCTGGTCGGACGAAAGTATGCCCGATGAATGGAACCTCAGCATCGTTTGCCCGATCCTGAAGAAAGGAGACCCTCTGAACTGCGCCAACTACAGAGGTATAAGTCTCCTAAATATCGCATATAAGATCCTGTCTGCCGTACTATGTGAACGCCTAAAACCGATCGTCAACAATCTGATAGGTCCTTATCAGTGCGGTTTCAGGCCTGGAAAGTCCACCATTGACCAAATATTCACACTACGGCAGATCTTGGAAAAACCCATGAATATAAAATCGATACGCACCACCTCTTCATCGATTTCAAAGTCTCGCTACTCCATCAAAGTCGGTAAGAACATCACCGAACCGTTCGATGTCAGGAAAGGTCTTAGACAAGGCGACGCTCTATCATGCGATGTCTTTAACATAGTACTTGAGAGAATTGTACGAAACTTACAAGCCAACCCCGGAGGTACAATCTTCTTCAAGTCTGTACAACTACTCCCTTATGCCGATGACATTGACATAATCAGAAGAACTCAGCGAGCAGTCAATGGGGCATTTACGAGTATCGAGATCGAGGCAGCAAAGATGGGTCTAGCGGTCAATGAAAGCAAAACAAAATATATGCTGTCTACAAAAAAGGACACCCAACATCGGCGTCTTGGACAGAACGCCACAATAGACAGATACAATTTTGAGGTAGTAAAGGATTTTGTCTACCTAGGCTCTATGGTGAACTCCGCAAATGATATCAGTAGGGAGATCACACGGAGAATTACTCTTGCCAATCGTGGTTTCTATGGGCTAAAACGGCAATTGAGTAGCAAAGCCCTATCTCGAACTACTAAGGTAACTCTATATAAGACATTAATCATCCCAGTCCTGCTGTATGGCGCAGAGGCATGGGCTACGACAAAACCGGATAAGGATGCCCTTGGTTATTTCGAGAGAAAAGTTCTTCGAGTGATCTTTGGTCCCGTCTGCATAGACGGTGAGTGGTGGAGAAGGTACAATGCCGAACTATACGGCCTGTACAAGGACATCGACTTAGCCAGAAGAGTTCACATACAGCGACTAAGACGGCTGGGTCATTTAGAGCGGATGGAGCCCAACCTTCCCGCTAAGAAAGTCTTGGAATCCACCCCGGACGGAAGGCGCAGTAGAGGACGACTTCACGGCAGGTGGCGCAAACAAGTGGAGGGGGACCTCAACCAACTTGGCGTGCGCAACTGGAGGCAGCTGGCTTGTAACCGTGCTGGCTGGAGAGGTTTGTTGGTTGAGGCCCAGGTCCACCCCGGACTGTAGCGCCATCTAAACAAGCAAAGCATCATCTGGTATTTGCGATCGTCCTTGTGAATCAGATTTTGTCGAAACATCTGGCGTATGTCACCCATAAATACGTAAGCGTATATGCGAAAATGTATTAGGACGGTAAATAGATCGGGTTGTTTGGTGGGTCCAACCATTAGCAGATCATTCAGTGACAGGCTTGTTGAAGTTTTTGTCGACCCGTCAAAGACTACTCGAAGCTAAGTGGATGAGCTATCTGGCTTGATTACACAGTGGTGCGGTAAAAAGTAGTTCGAAGGTGGTATATTTTGTGTCTCCTCCATGTAGTTGAGATTTGCATACTCATCGATAAACGTTGTATAAGGATGCCTAAGTTCTGGCTTTGAGATTAGTTTGCGTTCCAAGGTTTTAAATCCCTTAGTTGCTGTATTAAGTGAGGTTGCACGAAATGACGGATCTCGTCGAAATGGAAGCCGAACTATAAAGCGACCTCTACTGGTTCGTAAGAAAGAATGTCGAAAGTGTTGCTCGCATTCTTCCTCTTCTTCGGTGTGAGTCTTAGATGGAGTCTTGTAGTCTTCGAGCTCCCAAAATTTGTGAAGCGTCTTTTCTAGACTTGAGAGTCTTGGGAGTGCCGTAGTTACGGTGTTGCAATGAGGATGCGATTGCGGTGCTGATTGCAGCTTACCGGAGACTACCCATCCCAATTGTGTATTCTGCAAAATGGGAAGGCCAGCAGATAGGCGATACTGTTCTTGTTTTAACAAAATGAAAAGGAGCTCTGCTCCTATGAGAATGTCAATTTTATTTGGCTGATAAAAGCGAGGGTCAGCAAGGTTAAGCTCTTTTAAAATATTCCACTCATTGACATCGATGAAGGTATCAGGGTGGCTGCCAGTAATTTGAGGTAAGACGTGGAAGTCGGTGGTTGCAGAGAACGTACTGAAGAGTGAATATAAGGTTGTCGTGACTATATGACGTATGGTGGAAGTACAGTTTCCGATGCCGCTTATGGGAAGATCAGTTCGTAAACGCTTAAGACCAAGCTGTGTGGCGCAGTATCCAGTCATAAAATGTAGTTGAGGCCCTGAGTCCAAGAGTGCTTTGCACAAGAGAGGCTGCCCGAATTTTTCAAGGGCGTGTACAAGCGCGGTGGCTGAAATAATTTGAGAGTGTTTTTTATCAATAGCTTGTGTGTTTCCGGATCCTGATAGGTGCGATCCGATATTGGAGTTAGTTCTTAGTGGATCGTTGATTATAGGGGTGGTCATAACAGGGTTAGGCTTAAATAAAGAATTTGTATTAAGCTGAGAATGGAGTCATAAAATCTCTTAACGGAGGTTCTGTGGATATGGCGTTATAATGATGATGCAGTAGAGTATGATGCAGCTGATTGCACGTCCGACACCTATCCGTGCTGCAAGAAGCCGTGGAATGTCCAAATTTAAGGCAGTTCAGACAAAGATTCAACCCGTTTGCTGAATTATAGCGATGATTTGGTGTAAGCTGAAGAAATTGTTTGCGAACATTCATTTTCATCAAGTTCTTCAATTTCCAATTGAATTGTTTCGAAGCTGATTTTGGCGACTTCAAGAGCCTCCAAGCGAGTTTGCTGTTGAAGCGCGTTTCGATTCAAACTCTTTAATTCTACCTAATTGTCCTACGATCACTTGGCTCTTCGATTTAAGCTTCTCAATCTTTACCTTAGTCTTAGCCATTTCATTGAGACTTCCGCAGAATAAATTTAAGCGGAATAAATCTCGAACTCAATATCCAAAATTTCTGTATTTAACACTTCACTGGCAAGCCTTAATCTAACTTATGAACACTCACGAGGTTAAATACTGTTACCAGAATACAGCTATGAATTGTCCGCAATATCGGATGATGCGTTTCTCCGTTCGAAGTCTGCTGTTCCAAGCGAGTTGTCCCTCTATTCCGTTATGCGTGGGGTCATTGTTGGTATGCCGCTATTATTTTAAATACAGCCTTACGAATGTGCAGTCTCCATGCGAATTGCGTAGATGTTTCAATTATAAATTGATTGCAGTTAATGCGAAAATTATTATAACTAGCCCACCTGTTAAGACCACCTCGATGCGAATATTAATTATGTTGATTAAATGCGCAGCTTTTTGTGCGAAGAGTAAAGTCATCTGCTATGGAGCTGTTGAGTCTTCAAGATGATGACGTGCAGAATCCAAGCGAAATAATTTGTAATCCCGTAGAATGTTCACGTGATCACGTCGGGGTCACCATGTTAAATATCTAAAATCCTGATGTAGATATTTTGCCGATTACCAAGACCTTGGCGCAACGTTTAGGAAAATAATTCAAACTTTAATTATTTTCCTGGAGTAAAAATAAAAAACACTCTGCCTCTGATGTCGGTAATGAATTTATTCCAACTTAAAAAGTAGCAGCAACAAAACTTACTGCGTTAACTACAGTAAGTGACCATTGAGTGAGATTAAAATAGTGTACATTCGATTTGTGCTGCGTTGAACGGAAGTTAGAATAATTATTTTATGGTTCAGGCTAAGAAATATAGTTCATTATTGCTTCGATTTGAGCGGTGAGGGTGCAAAGCTCTTCATAGGTAAGCGTTGCATGTGCTGCTACTCGGATCAGGAGGATTTTAGCAGATTTGACGGCTGCCTCCCAGAGGCCGCCGAAATGAGGTGAAGTTGGAGGAATCAAACGCCACTCAATTCTGTGGATGCGGCAAAGTCCTTGGATATGTGATAGATTTTGTGCATCGAATAGTCTGGTCAGTTCATGGAGTTGGTTTCGGGCGCCTATGAAATTGGTCGCATTGTCGCAGAATATTGTGCGACACATGCCGCGTCGGGCGATGAACGAAGCGGTGGAAAGGTCACCGATCACTTCCAAATGGACTGCCTTGGTGGCAAAGCAGACAAAGACGGCGATGTAACCCTTTATAGACGTTCGCACCCTGGGCTGGTGGCGCAACTTAAATGGACCACATAAGTCGACACCAGTTGTAATAAAAGGACCTTCTGGTGTAACTCGTTCCTCGGGGAGGTTGCCCATATATTGCTCGATCGTTGATGGTTTAGTGCGAAAGCACTGAATGCATTTGTTGAATGTCCGACGAGCAGAATTTCGACCATCAAGAGCCCAGTATCTTTGACGAACTGTAGCCAGAAGCGCCTGTGGAGCTGGATGGAGCGACTTTAAATGATAAAAAGAGAAAATAAGCTTAGTTAGCAGATTACTTTTAGGTAAAATAATTTCATGTTTGGAATCATAACTAATTGGTGCGTTCTCTAAGCGACCACTCACTCGGAGTAGGTCAGTTGCACCGATAAATGGGCACAGATTTCGAATACGGCTGGTTTTGTCAACTCCTCCTTATTCTGGCTGTATTCGTCTCTTAATTCTAGAAGCTGTACGTTTCGGATAATTCCGTTAAGAGCGAGGTTACTTTCTTCAACTGATGGAAGTGTTGTTAGCGATGCGGAGGTTCTAATTTTATGGGATTTGTTTAAAAAACGATAAACGTAAGCGAAGATCCGTTCAAGCTTGGGAAGAGAGTTCTTGTAGTTTACATTCGATATAATGGAAGTTACTTGCGGGTATGCTTCCACGAGCGCCTTTCTGGATGACCTCTCTTCCGGGATGGTTTCGCAATAAGTGGGCGTTTCATCTTCTTTCCAGCCTTTATCTATAGAGCTTAAAAATAGTGGCCCTTGAAACCAAGAGTGGAAACGCGTAAGGCATCCGCAGTGCATCCTCTGGAAATAAGGTCCGCTGGATTCTGTTTTCCTGAAACATGTCGCCATTGTTCTGCTTTTGAGAGTTCTTGGATCCTTGCTACTCTATTAGCCACAAATGTGACCCATGTATAGGATGGTTGAGAAATCTAGGCTAAAACTGTTTGTGAGTCCGTATGATAGTATATATCGTTGATCTTAAGTTGAAGAATTTTTGACAAGTCTATCAACTAATTCCACCATCATTACTGCTGCTTGAAGTTCCAGCCTAGGTAAAGTTGTTGCATTAATTGGACTGACTCGGGACTTAGAGCAGATGAGTTGACAGTTTATCTCGCCTGACCGACTAAGTGAACGTAGATAGCAACACGTTCCAAATGCTACTTCGCTTTTGTCGGAGAATGCATGAAGTTGGATATCTATAATACATATTCCGCCTGGCGAAGAAGATGCCGATAGCAAAACAGATATTTTACTTCGTCTAGTTGCCGAATATAGCGATTCCATTCAAGTCCTAATTCTGGCGGTAGCGGCGAGTCCCATCCCAGTTGTGATTCCCAGAGTTGCTGCATGAACAACTTACCCTTAACAATAACTGGGCCGATAAGGCCAAGAGGATCGAAGCTCTTTCCTAGGTCGGAGAGAACTGTCCGTTTGGTGGTTTGAGTGTGACTTTCAGGAACATAGTTAAACTTAAACACATCCTCGCGTGGTTGCCAAATTAATCCTAATGTTTTAACTGTCTCGGAATCGGTGATAATGATGAAAGGTTCTCTATGTTCCATTGGAGTGTCTTCTAATAAACATTCATGGTTAGAGCAAAACTTTCTCAACTCAAACTGTCCCTTCGCCAATAGTGATATGATGTCAGTCTTTAATTTTTTCGCTTCCAAAAGATCATTTGCTCCTGTCATGAAGTTGTCTACATAGACACCGTTTGTAGCCGCCTGGGCTGCCTTGGAGAACTGAGTCTCTTCTTCTTCGGCTAGTTGAGCGATACACCTGGTCGCTAAGAATGGAGCAGATGATGTGCCGTACGTCACAGTATTTAAAGAATAGTATTTAAGTGGTTCATTGGGTTTTTTTGCCAGACTATCATCTGGTACTTGCGGAGGCCCTAGAGTGTTTCAAAGCAGGCATTACCGCGATCCAAGAAGTGCGATGGGATGGAGGAAGATGAAAAACTGCGACATATACTACGGTGACTGCTACAGACAACAAGGACAGCATCTATTCGGGTGCGGATTTGTCATTGGAGGCAGACTTAGGCAAGAAGTCTTGAGTTTCCGGCATGTGAACGAACGCCTCATGACTATCCGTATTAAGGCTAAATTTGCCAACATTAGCCTAATATGCGTTCACACCCCTCATGAGGAGAAGGACGACGCGTCAAAGGATGACTTCTACCAGCTCTTGGACAAGACGTATGAGCAATGCCCTAGCCACGAAGTTAAAATTATCCTAGGCGACTTTAACGCAAAGCTAGGAAGAGAGGAAGTCTTTAGAAGCGTGGTCGGAAACCACAGCCTGCACGACATCACATCCGGCAACGGACTCAGGCTAATCGACTTTGCGGCGGGGCGAAACTTTGTCCTAGCTAGTACGCGGTTCCCACGTCTCGATATTCACAAAGGAACATGGCTCTCCTTTGATCGAAAAATCGTCAACCAAATCGATCACATTGCGATCGACGCAAGGCACTCTTCCAGTATTCTGGGTGTCCGGACTTTCCGAGGAGCCAACGTCGACTCGGATCACTACCTAGTTGTAGCCAAGGTATGGATGCGGATATCCAGAACGGAGCGAAATCAACGAAATACTGTTAGGAAATTTGACGTCGAAAAGCTACAATCGCAAGAGACCGCCAGAACCTTTGCCGATCGAGTTTCTTCTAATCTTAATCTAAGCTCTATGCCGCCAGCAGCAAATGCGGAAGACCAGTGGCAGCGTTGCCAACAAGCCATCAGAGATGCCGCCTCTGATGTACTGGGTCTCGGCCGCCACAACGAAACCCCTGGTTTGATGAGGAATGACGGCAAGCACATGCAGCTAAACAAGAGGCGTACAAAGCGGCGCTGCATAGATGGACTAGAGCTCCTTACAAGCTCTAAGTGCGCAGAAGAAAAGAGGAACATCGACTTCTCAGAAAGAAGAAAAAGAAGCAAGAGAAGCGCTCGATCGAGGAGATTGAGAGACTTTATTGCAGGAATGATGTTCGAAAATTTTACCAAAAGGTAAAAAGAACATGCCAGGGCTTTAAAGCCAGGACAGTAGCCTGCAGGGGCGAAAATGGCAATATAGTAGTAGAATCGCAGTCGGTGCTGTGGATGATGATCAATTTTCCGCTGTCAGGCAGAATGAGCCATTCAACAGTGACGATGACAGTCAAGATTCCCGTCAACCCGATCAGAATGAAGTGAGAATAGCGATATCTAAACTCAAATCCAACAAAGCTGCTGGAGCCGACACGGCCTTGCCGCTGAACTTTTCAAGGCAGGAGGAGATGAGTTGGTAAGGAGCATGCACCAGCTCATCTGTAAAATCTGGTCGGACGAAAGTATGCCCGATGAATGGAACCTCAGCATCGTTTGCCCGATCCTGAAGAAAGGAGACCCTCTGAACTGCGCCAACTACAGAGGTATAAGTCTCCTAAATATCGCATATAAGATCCTGTCTGCCGTACTATGTGAACGCCTAAAACCGATCGTCAACAATCTGATAGGTCCTTATCAGTGCGGTTTCAGGCCTGGAAAGTCCACCATTGACCAAATATTCACACTACGGCAGATCTTGGAAAAACCCATGAATATAAAATCGATACGCACCACCTCTTCATCGATTTCAAAGTCTCGCTACTCCATCAAAGTCGGTAAGAACATCACCGAACCGTTCGATGTCAGGAAAGGTCTTAGACAAGGCGACGCTCTATCATGCGATGTCTTTAACATAGTACTTGAGAGAATTGTACGAAACTTACAAGCCAACCCCGGAGGTACAATCTTCTTCAAGTCTGTACAACTACTCCCTTATGCCGATGACATTGACATAATCAGAAGAACTCAGCGAGCAGTCAATGGGGCATTTACGAGTATCGAGATCGAGGCAGCAAAGATGGGTCTAGCGGTCAATGAAAGCAAAACAAAATATATGCTGTCTACAAAAAAGGACACCCAACATCGGCGTCTTGGACAGAACGCCACAATAGACAGATACAATTTTGAGGTAGTAAAGGATTTTGTCTACCTAGGCTCTATGGTGAACTCCGCAAATGATATCAGTAGGGAGATCACACGGAGAATTACTCTTGCCAATCGTGGTTTCTATGGGCTAAAACGGCAATTGAGTAGCAAAGCCCTATCTCGAACTACTAAGGTAACTCTATATAAGACATTAATCATCCCAGTCCTGCTGTATGGCGCAGAGGCATGGGCTACGACAAAACCGGATAAGGATGCCCTTGGTTATTTCGAGAGAAAAGTTCTTCGAGTGATCTTTGGTCCCGTCTGCATAGACGGTGAGTGGTGGAGAAGGTACAATGCCGAACTATACGGCCTGTACAAGGACATCGACTTAGCCAGAAGAGTTCACATACAGCGACTAAGACGGCTGGGTCATTTAGAGCGGATGGAGCCCAACCTTCCCGCTAAGAAAGTCTTGGAATCCACCCCGGACGGAAGGCGCAGTAGAGGACGACTTCACGGCAGGTGGCGCAAACAAGTGGAGGGGGACCTCAACCAACTTGGCGTGCGCAACTGGAGGCAGCTGGCTTGTAACCGTGCTGGCTGGAGAGGTTTGTTGGTTGAGGCCCAGGTCCACCCCGGACTGTAGCGCCATCTAAACAAGCAAAGCATCATCTGGTATTTGCGATCGTCCTTGTGAATCAGATTTTGTCGAAACATCTGGCGTATGTCACCCATAAATACGTAAGCGTATATGCGAAAATGTATTAGGACGGTAAATAGATCGGGTTGTTTGGTGGGTCCAACCATTAGCAGATCATTCAGTGACAGGCTTGTTGAAGTTTTTGTCGACCCGTCAAAGACTACTCGAAGCTAAGTGGATGAGCTATCTGGCTTGATTACACAGTGGTGCGGTAAAAAGTAGTTCGAAGGTGGTATATTTTGTGTCTCCTCCATGTAGTTGAGATTTGCATACTCATCGATAAACGTTGTATAAGGATGCCTAAGTTCTGGCTTTGAGATTAGTTTGCGTTCCAAGGTTTTAAATCCCTTAGTTGCTGTATTAAGTGAGGTTGCACGAAATGACGGATCTCGTCGAAATGGAAGCCGAACTATAAAGCGACCTCTACTGGTTCGTAAGAAAGAATGTCGAAAGTGTTGCTCGCATTCTTCCTCTTCTTCGGTGTGAGTCTTAGATGGAGTCTTGTAGTCTTCGAGCTCCCAAAATTTGTGAAGCGTCTTTTCTAGACTTGAGAGTCTTGGGAGTGCCGTAGTTACGGTGTTGCAATGAGGATGCGATTGCGGTGCTGATTGCAGCTTACCGGAGACTACCCATCCCAATTGTGTATTCTGCAAAATGGGAAGGCCAGCAGATAGGCGATACTGTTCTTGTTTTAACAAAATGAAAAGGAGCTCTGCTCCTATGAGAATGTCAATTTTATTTGGCTGATAAAAGCGAGGGTCAGCAAGGTTAAGCTCTTTTAAAATATTCCACTCATTGACATCGATGAAGGTATCAGGGTGGCTGCCAGTAATTTGAGGTAAGACGTGGAAGTCGGTGGTTGCAGAGAACGTACTGAAGAGTGAATATAAGGTTGTCGTGACTATATGACGTATGGTGGAAGTACAGTTTCCGATGCCGCTTATGGGAAGATCAGTTCGTAAACGCTTAAGACCAAGCTGTGTGGCGCAGTATCCAGTCATAAAATGTAGTTGAGGCCCTGAGTCCAAGAGTGCTTTGCACAAGAGAGGCTGCCCGAATTTTTCAAGGGCGTGTACAAGCGCGGTGGCTGAAATAATTTGAGAGTGTTTTTTATCAATAGCTTGTGTGTTTCCGGATCCTGATAGGTGCGATCCGATATTGGAGTTAGTTCTTAGTGGATCGTTGATTATAGGGGTGGTCATAACAGGGTTAGGCTTAAATAAAGAATTTGTATTAAGCTGAGAATGGAGTCATAAAATCTCTTAACGGAGGTTCTGTGGATATGGCGTTATAATGATGATGCAGTAGAGTATGATGCAGCTGATTGCACGTCCGACACCTATCCGTGCTGCAAGAAGCCGTGGAATGTCCAAATTTAAGGCAGTTCAGACAAAGATTCAACCCGTTTGCTGAATTATAGCGATGATTTGGTGTAAGCTGAAGAAATTATTTGCGAACATTCATTTTCATCAAGTTCTTCAATTTCCAATTGAATTGTTTCGAAGCTGATTTTGGCGACTTCAAGAGCCTCCAAGCGAGTTTGCTGTTGAAGCGCGTTTCGATTCAAACTCTTTAATTCTACCTAATTGTCCTACGATCACTTGGCTCTTCGATTTAAGCTTCTCAATCTTTATCTTAGTCTTAGCCATTTCATTGAGACTTCCGCAGAATAAATTTAAGCGGAATAAATCTCGAACTCAATATCCAAAATTTCTGTATTTAACACTTCACTGGCAAGCCTTAATCTAACTTATGAACACTCACGAGGTTAAATACTGTTACCAGAATACAGCTATGAATTGTCCGCAATATCGGATGATGCGTTTCTCCGTTCGAGGTCTGCTGTTCCAAGCGAGTTGTCCCTCTATTCCGTTATGCGTGGGGTCATTGTTGGTATGCCGCTATTATTTTAAATACAGCCTTACGAATGTGCAGTCTCCATGCGAATTGCGTAGATGTTTCAATTATAAATTGATTGCAGTTAATGCAAAAATTATTATAACTAGCCCACCTGTTAAGACCACCTCGATGCGAATATTAATTATGTTGATTAAATGTGCAGCTTTTTGTGCGAAGAGTAAAGTCATCTGCTATGGAGCTGTTGAGTCTTCAAGATGATGACGTGCAGAATCCAAGCGAAATAATTTATAATCCCGTAGAATGTTCACGTGATCACGTCGGGGTCACCATGTTAAATATCTAAAATCCTGATGTAGATATTTTGCCGATTACCAAGACCTTGGCGCAACGTTTAGGAAAATAATTCAAACTTTAATTATTTTCCTGGAGTAAAAATAAAAAACACTCTGCCTCTGATGTCGGTAAGATGACCATTGCTAATGAATTTATTCCAACTTAAAAAGTAGCAGCAACAAAACTTACTGCGTTAACTACAGTAAGTGACCATTGAGTGAGATTAAAATAGTGTACATTCGATTTGTGCTGCGTTGAACGGAAGTTAGAATAATTATTTTATGGTTCAGGCTAAGACTGAACACTACCTATGATGGCGAAGCTCTAACCCCCAATCATTATTTGTTGGGGTCCTCAAACGGGTCAAAGCCATTGGGAGAATTTAATGATGAGGGTGTTATACTTAAACGAGACTGGATGATGGCTGAGCAGTTCAGCAATTCTTTCTTGTAAAAATGGATTCGCGAATATTTACCCAACCTCACCAGAAGGACTAAATGGTTCCAGCCTGCAAAGCCAATTTCTGTGTCGTAATTGTGGATGAAAAGAATGCCAAAAACGTTTGGCCCAAGGGTCGCGTACTAGATGTCAACGCAGGTCGAGATGGCAAAATAAGAAGTGCCCTTGTTCGAACACAATCCGGAGTCTACGTTCGACCCGTTTCAAAATTAGCGGTATTGGATGTAGCTGGTTCTGAAGTTTTGGGTAAGCAGAACTAACACTCCAACTTACTGGGGGAGAGTGTCGACGAACCTGGCAACATGGTACCCTTGAATTATTGTGAATATTAAGTGCTGTCGCCTTTATTGAATTATTGTGAATTATTCGTTTTGTGCTTGCCATTTTGGTTAGCAAAATCTACCCTTTCTTTTTAAAATAAAACGCTGAAGCGTGTAGTTGTTAATCCTTAAGTTTAATACTAAACGTAAGGAAACCCGATATATGTACATATAACCATAAAATTAAATATTGTGTTACCTTTCTTAGGAAATTTTAACAAATCCTACAACCGTTTAAAACGGTAAATAAAGTTTGTTCAAAATTCGGAAAGTGGAATTTTACTTGGTTTAACATGTAATCTTTTCTGATGACACTCTGTACAGTCATATCAAGCAGGTGATCCATACGTATATAATAAAATGGGTTTAATTTTTCATTTTCATTTCTTTATTCACCAATCAGAGTACAAATATGTATCTATTTTAGACTATAAGCTGTAATATAAATATAATAAAAATGATAATAAACTAAATATGTATTGTACATTAACTGGTTTAATTAATATTAAATAAAAGGTTATTATCAGTAAAGAATGAACAAAAAAACCAAAATATATATATAAAGTTAATGATATATAATTTGACACACATAAATATGTATATAGTTTATACTGTTTGATTGGCAAGCAAAAAAAGAATTTTAGATTTGAAAGTGCCACGCGTACAACTACTGAAAACGTCTACTTTAGTACAAATTCAGTACTTCTCTGTTGCAACGCGATGATGGCTCGTTAAGATTATAGTTAGTGCGATGAAGTTGCTCGTAGAATAATAACTGTTCGCGCAACATTCTAGATGGAGAATGCAAATCAATTAGTTGGAGTAACGGAGGGCATTTAATATGATAAGTTAAAAGATCACGGATAAACATAATGGAAAAGTACTTACGTCTTTTCTCAAGACACTAGTCTAATTAATAAACATCTAGCGTTATAGGCAGGCATCTCTATAGACCAGTTAAATTTATAAATAGCATATCTGGTGAACTATCTTTGAATCCTTTCAATCGTTTTTGATGCAACAATATTATATGGACACCACACAAAACTACAGTACTTTAGAACCGATGTAACCAGAAATATGAACAGCGATTTCAATGAGTACGGATCAGAAAACTCACTTGCATTTCTTTTGGTAAAGTCGAGCATACAATTTGCTTTGCTTATTACATAATCGATGTGGAGTGAGAACGTAAGCTTTGTATCTAAAATTACACCAAGATCTTTTTTACGATCTATAATACTCTGTCGAGGCATATATTGTGAATGCTATAGTTAAATTTAATAGAATTTAAATGTCTATAACAAGAAAAAGATTGGCATTTTGCGATGTTCAAATGCAGAAAATTAATATTGCACCATTCAATTAGTCTCACTGAGTCATCATTAAAAAGTACATAATCGCGTACGAAAGTTACCATACGATAGAGCTTTAAGTCATCAGCAAACAGTAGGCAGAGTGAATTTAAAAAAAAAATGGAGGGATATCATTAATAAAAGGAGGAAAAGAAAAATACCTAATTGACTCTGAACGCCAGATGTAACAGTAATAGGAGCCGACAGGCACTGACCGATTTTCGCATATTGTATTATGTTAGTCAAGTAAGACATAATCCATTTCAAAATATTAGAATGAATACCCAAGCAAAATGACTTATGCAATAAGACCGTATAGTTCACCCTATCAAAGGCAACCTTTTTTTAAAACCTGTGACTATGAAGTTTGTCAGAATAGACAAGTTGTTAGTCGTGGATTTACCGGAGACGAGCTCATGTTGATATACGGAAATATGGTGTATTCTTTAACGAGGAAATAAAGTTTATTATAAATAATTTTGAATAGTTGAAATTTTAGAGATAGGTCTATAATTTGTAATATCTTGATTGGAGCCAGATTTGAAAATTAAAGGATACCTTCCACTCGTCTAAAAAGTCGCCATTAGTAAGAGACATATTAAAAATATGAGTCTTGTTTCATTTTTCTTCACTGATGACTACTCGCAGATTTTGATTTTTTGACCGTGTATTGTTTCTCTGCTCTAGCGGAATGGGTAGTTTGGTCGGTAATGGATAGGTGGGTTGTGTTTTGTGTATAAAGCGGTGGTTACAGTCGTAGTTGTAACAGTGCTGGTAACTAATACTGTTTAGGTAAGCTTTGCTGCTGCGACGTTGTAGTTGTTGCAACGAATAAGTAATGAGTTGTTGAGACGCTTTTAGGTGTCGCTGCGATGTCGTACCACTTTGGGGAAATTGTCACCTTTTTTTGCAAAGGAATGAGATATTCACGCGAATAGTGTACCGGGTTTTAGGGGAATGTTAGTTTTGTGAACATTTTTGCTATTAAACTATATTTGATGTCATATCTATACTATGAAAGAGTAGATCAGGAACAATGCCCCACAAATCTGTTTGAATTTAACTTCAACTGAGCTTATACTCCCGGTTAAAGGTAGTTCCGATGCGAAATGTGAGAAATATTCGATGAGACAAACAATTTTATGACAAGAACATCAAATATGTAAAAATATGTATATTTATTTCTTACCTCATCCGTATTCAAAACTTTTCGTGCAGTTATTGGATTGGAGTCCGCGTTTAAAGTTGGTATGTCATTTAAAATTGCAGCATCATTTGGATTTTCTGAAGATAAAATATATCCCAAGTCTATATCCTGTTGATATAATATTTCTGCCAACTTGCTGTCCTAAAATGAATTAAATGTCTGCTTAAAAAAATGTTCGATTCAAAAAAGAATTGTTTTTTTCTTTTTTTTTTTGTTAAACATTGGATGTACTTTTGCACTGCTTTTATTTTATTTTTTTTTCAAGACAGTAGCCACGCCCAACTGAGCAATGTTTTCCCTTTATACGTCCATACATACAAGATTGAAGGACGATAATGGCACGAATAAGACGTATGTACTTACACATATTGTTTTCTTTTGCAACTGTTTCAGATTCAAAAAAGAAGATTACATAATTCTTCAAGGAGCAATCAAACCGCAAAATGAGAGAAATCCAATAAATGCAATTGGGAAAATGTGGTACACCGCCCGAGACAAAAAGGCAAACAAATTATGTTAAACGTACAATTGTTATTTATTTATTTTTTTACTTTTATTTAACTTATGTTAATCAAAATAAATGACACTACTAACGAGAAATTCTCTATTTAACTTCGCTAACGTCAGCGACAACCAGTACAAGCACTGCCAAGTATCACAGGAAAAATTCATACATTCGATGCTGCGCACTGCGTATTTATATAAGGCCAAGTCCTTCCCAATTGGTTTTCAACTTTATTTTTACTACCGCACTGAAAATTCTGGAGTTTAATTTGCTGCAACTTTCTAGGCTATCTGCTACTGCAAGACATGGGTCTTCCAGTCTCCTCCAGGTCTCTTCCCCAACACTATTCTTAAATACATCGATATCGACGGCTATTCTCTCTAAGGGTCATCCGGGACTACTTGGCTGTAACCCACCTTGAGTTCGGTGGCTAGGACCTCTCCAAGCGGCATTTGATTGACAAATGAAAAAGCATATCATTACGTCCACTGTGACGTAAGAAGTAGCGAGTTTTGATTTTAGACAGTATTTACTTTTGATCAAACAGCCACTGCTAGGACCATCGTGTAGAGAGATCTGTATCTCTGATACACATGTCTTTGGAACTGCGAGTAAGGCTTTGATGAGATCCGGTTTCTCCTCCCAAATCTGTACAGAAAATTCTATTTTCCATCCTAAGTTGATCGTACAGAGCTCAATATGCTTTTAGGTCTTCACACTCGCCGATGATCTCTGATGTGATGTAATCATATGTGGTTACAGTGTGTCAACACATCGCTCGGAATACTTAATCCAACAGGCATTCAAAAGTGTCGGGGGCATAGTAGAGCCCAAAGGGCATAATTTTGTACTGCCATAAGCTTCTGCCGGTTAAAAAAGTTATTCTCTTCTTATTCCCCGTGTTACGTTAATGTTACGTCATTACAATGTTTTAAAATATTATTGTATTTGGCTGCATTGTCATTTATCATTACCACTGAACTGTAATGGCGTTTGTACATACACCATCTTTTTTTTCCTTTGTTTCCTCCCAACTTTTCCGCCATTCGTTTTCCTACAACCCCGAGTTCCAGCCACACCAGTTAGATTTAAGACATACCATATTAAATAAAGTAATTTGCGTAAGAAACAGCACACTGCTCTTTTATTTCACGTGCAAACACAACAACTGGCGACGAGAATGGGATGCAGTATCTCCTACATTTAATGGGCAATGACGAAAAAGAGTGCAGATTCAGCAGAACGACCGACTATGTCACCAAATACCCGCAGTTCCAGTGCCGACGCCATGGTTTCAACTACTGTACTTCAAGCCACCTTTACAATCGAAACATTTGATCTAATAAATTCCAACTGGACTCGATGGGTACAACGTTTGGCAGGCGCTTTCAAAACATTCCAAGTGGAAGATGAGCTAAAGATGCATTACTTACTGCCTTCTACGATATACTGTGCGATAAGCTCGCCCCAACTTCACCTACTGAGAAGTCATATGCCGATCTTTGCAAAATAATGCAGGTGTTTTACGTTCCGGAGCTAATGGAAATAGCATAGAATTTTCGTTTTCACGAGCGCAAGCAACGCGATGGAGAGAGCATACAGGAGTACATGACCTCACTTCAAAAGCTGAGCACCACGTGCAAATTTGGTGAATATCTTCAAACAGCCCTTCGCAATCAGTTCGTGTTTGGACTCTCAAGTAAGCGGATACAGTCTCGACTTTTGGAGACGAAAGAAAAAGCTGTCGAAGTAGCAACCAGCATCGAGCTCTCAGAATAGGATGCAAACCAGTTGCATGGAGATCTACGCTCATCTTCAAGCACCATAAATACAGTTACAACAATGAAACATTCGAATCATCAATAAAATACTTCTTCGAAAAATACCAAAGCTAATAAAACTTTTAATTTCCATAGCTCAAATAAAACTAACCGCAAAATTTGTTTCAGATGTGGTGATACAAACCATTTAGCCAATTCTTGTACCCGGCAAGGCAAATATTGTAATCGGCCGGGGCCTCTGCAACCCATCTGTCAAAAGAAAAAAAGAAGTATAGCATCCGCTAATGCAATACAGGTAACAGAAGTTGATGAAATTCTGGCGGTGGACTCCAGCTGTAAAAATCGGAACATTTGAATCCAAATACAAAACCAGTCCTTTCAAGACGGCACCGTTTGCTATTTTACCTAGATTAGAGAAAGAGGTAGACGATTTGGAAAAGCGGGGAATTTTCGAAAAAATCGATCGCTCGGAATGCACCACTCCTATTGTTCCCGTTATCAAAGCTTCTGGTAAAATCAGAATTTGTGGAAGTTTTAACTTTGTTGCGGTAAATTTTACCACAACAAGGACCACTCTACGCATCTTCCTTCGTTCCCTCTTTTCTTCCCTTGTTTCTGCAAAATTCTGGGAAAGTGGAGGGCAGCCATGGTTCCATCAGCCATAGGCCCACTTCCCCAGCATCTTGCAGAGACAACTAATATAGGATTCCCTTGGATGACCCTTTTTACCCTGAAGGAGAGGAGAAACGGGCGGTTTCTCCAACAATCTTGGGAACGAGACGAGCGGCGAGGGTGAGACCGGCGATGGCAAGGACGGTGTGTCCGCCCCTACAAGCTGCCAACCTTACAACGGGCACACCAAACCCAAACAACACAATCTAAAACGCAGTACAAACAATCAGCGAGGGAACAGATGGGACAGAGAGTCTGTTCCAGAGCGACAACGCAATAAAACAAAAACGCAACATCAACGTCACCAGACAAGTCAACGAGCGAGGACGAGGTGTCCCAGAGTCTACCAAATTCGACGCAAGGGGACGAGGTGTCCCGATACCTACAAACAGCAACAAACATATCAAACATAAGTACGTCACGAGGGGGACAAGGCGTCCCAGAAACAGCGGAACTACACACGCAAACGTATTCAACATCACGAACACAACCCAACACACGGAGACATCGACACCAAACACCAGCAAACACAAACAAGACAAGCGGCAGCCCACGAACAACGGATGGTTCGGATGGAACCCATCAATGGCCGAGAGCCCACCCTAACCGTCGACTTCTTGTATGGAGTGGCACGTTAAAGGCTCGCTCCCCACCCCCAAATCTGCGCGGAACTCCACCGAATAGATTAGTTTGCATCGCGTTAGTTTTCTTATTCGTTCCTTGTTTTGTTCTCCTTTCTTACTAGCACTGTTTAACGCAGAATGAGCGTTGTAGGGCTCGTCCTGCAACTAAACCTCATAAGTCACACTTTTCTTTTTTATTTTATACATGGTGGGACTGCCCACAGTAATTGATTTTCTTTTAGAAAGCAATTCTCACTTTTGGTTCCTCAGTTGTTAAACTGAACAGATCGGATAGGGGGAAAAGTCGAACTCGGGCGAATTCATAAACAATGGATTGACTGGGAGTTTAATGAGAGAAAATAACGTTGGTTCAAGAGTGGTTGCATACTTACGCAAATTAGCGGAGTAAGGCACATACAAGCCACTCTTGACATAGCTGAATGAGCGGAAACGCATGAGGGTATGCGTGAGAATGGATCGATCCGAGTAGACTAATACCCAGCGGTCGACACTTTTTGGTTGACCAGCGAGTTGACAACAAGTTTGTTAGAAATCGAGAGTGAGAAGTGGTTCTTTTTTTTTTGGTGGAGATAGTTTGGTGATATGTCCTCTCCTCTGACAAGAGAAAAGAAAGGTGTGACAGGACAGGAGTTACAGGACGAGAGGACTCAAAAACATAAAGGAAGGAAACCCTAGTCAGAACGGGACGAAGGGAATAGGAGGAGGACAAAACAAGGACATCAAAAAGATAAGTTGTATAGTTTCTTTTTTTTTTCATTTGTCTTAAAAAAATTCGCTTTGGTGTAGGAAAGTTTTTTTATTGTGATTCGGTAGATTTCCGCTCCGTTATTTTCATTTCCCGGTGAAAGCGGGACTCGCGACCGGTAATAGATCCGCTGTTACAAGTTCGGGACCGAGCGTAACGGGCCACTCCCTTAACGGCGATAACATCCCTTTTACTTTTTTTGCGGATCTTTTTTTTTTCTCCCCTAGTGGTTTTTTTTTTATCGATCCTTTAATTTAACTTGGTTTTTTTGGTTTGTGTAACTCTTCGTAAATTCTTTTTTAAATAAATCGCCGCGCCCTTGAGGGGCGTTTATAAAGTGGTAAACGATTGTTTATTCTTTTTGTGTTGTGTACCTTCCTTTTTTTTCTTTTGCGATACTTTTCAGCGTCGCTGTACCCCCCCCCCCCCCCCCCCCCATTCTCCCTCCAAAGGTTTCGTCATCTTCCTTCTTAAAGACGTCGTGGCGCCCAATTTAATACGAGTCTTTTCCACCAACTTCCTACAATTAAATTTATTTATCGACACCTTTTTTTGTAATTATTTACCCGATCCTGATCGAATTTCCCTAAACGAACCCACGCTAACTGAGCAGCCTGTAGCGAACAGCACTAAACGTGCTGTGCGGTTGCACTTCTTTTCGCCGGGTATTTTTTTGACATTTGTCATTTCCTTTTCCGATCGCAAAAGCGATCGGTCGGGTTTTTTTTTTTTCTTTCTTTCGTTTTTTTTTTTCATGTTTTGCATTATTTAGTAATCAGTAGCAAGTTGGCTACGTTTTGCTTATTAATTAATTGTTAATTAACCCGCGAAAAAGTGCAACAATTGGCGCCCAACGTGGGGCTTTTGTGGAAAAGAATCTCTTTTGGTGGTACGAGTGCACGTGTGTGGCTTTGTGCAGTGTTGGCTTTGTTCAGTGTTAGGGAAGTTTTGTGTCCTTTTGTTGTTCTTTTTACTTTGGTTTGTTTTCTCTCCCAAATTTAGCAGTGCATTAGCAGTGGAGTTTTTTTTTAACGAAAAGGTGTTCATCGTGGGACGATCTCATTTCTCACCCCGGCCGTGTGGATTTTCTTTATTGAAGCGGTAAATAAAAGTGCGACATCGGATTCACAAGTAGGTGATTTACTTTTACCTTTTTTTTACTACGTATCGATATACATATATATATATATATATACAATATCTAAATATATTTCGTGATTTGAAATTTATATACATAATACATATATTTCGGGAATTCCTCTTACGTTTCTTATATATATGATACATACATACATACATATAAATATTACTACTGTGGAACGGTGCGCCGATAGCGGCTCTTTATTTTTTTTTGTTGCTGTGTTTGCTTTGTTCAGTGGGGAACTACAGTGGATTAAAAAAAAATTTCGTACTCCGGTGATTTATTTATTTAGTTATTTTTTTTGCTTTTACCTTTTTCTACTGTGTACTAATTTCGGCCTGGTTATTTCGAATCGGTTTTTTTTATTTTTCGGTTGAGCTTTCTTCCTTGTGTTTGGCAAACAAAACATTGATAAACATTCGCGTATTCTGTTTACTTTTCTGGTGTTCCTTGTGGCTTTTTCTTTGCGATTGAAGTTTTATTTTCTACATTCACTCGTTTATATTTTCGTCTCTGGGTTTCTACACGGGAAGTGCAGTCGATTGGTTTCATCCTTAGATTTTTTTTTTAAGGTTAATGTTTTGGAATAGTCGGTAATATGGAGGTAAATAGACTTTCGCATGAGGAACTATCCTACGAGATGGCAGTTCGGGGTCTCCCCACGACCAATGTCGATGGGATGAGAAAATCACTGAGGTCTTGGCGTGAACTTGAGGGGAAGGGATCAGTAAAGACAATAGTAGACTATCCGTTTTCTTTTGAGGAAGATAGTAAAGCGGTCAAATCTAAAATCGCGGAGACTGAAGAGCTGTTGAAAGCCAAACCGAAGGATCCTAAATCATCCAGTTATTTAAAAGTCGTCACTAAAATAGATTGGGCAGTAGGTAGAATAGGTAGAGCTAAACCTGAGACGGAGAGTGAATCATCAGAAAGGATGACGATGAAAAACCAACTGCTTTTGTTACTAGCAGATCTTATGGAAAGTGCAAGCGAGGAATGCGATGTTCCTGAAAAATCAAATGCGAGTGCTTCGACAGCGGTGTCTCCTCCAGCGCTCTCTATGCCCAATTTGAAGGGAAGGGTAGCGCCGGCGGAGCCCAGCTTAGAAGGGCGCTCAGATATACAGTTTCTTGAACGGTGTGTCGAACGGATCGACAAGTGGGAGGTAAAGTTTACTGGTGAGCGCTGTGGTTCATCAGTAAATTCTTTTCTTGAGCGAGTCGAGGAACTTCGGGAAGCACGGGGTGTTTCCGAGTTCCGCCTTTTCAAATCAGCGGTGGATCTTTTCTCGGGGAAGGCACTCATCTGGTTCAGGGCGATTAGGGATAGCATTGGTAGTTGGGCTGAATTGGTCAAGGAGTTGAAACTCGAATTTCTACCCCCAAATTACGACGATCTCTTAATGGACGAGATCCGGCGGCGTACACAGGGCAAGGAAGAGTCCATAGGTGTGTACGTCGCTACGATGCGCAATCTATTCAAGAGATTGTCGGACCCTCTGACGGAGCAGCGAAAGCTGTCTATCCTCCAGAGAAACCTCGCTCCTTTTTACCAAACGCAACTTGGTCTAGCCGAGCCCAAATCGGTCGATGATCTGGTGGCGTTGGGTAGGAAGTTGGAGGCAGTTCGATCGAATGTGGAATCATTCACCCCCCCTCCTAGTAGTCGTACTAGGAATTTTCTAGAACCTGACCTGGCGTATGTTGCGGTTCAGGAGCATACGGCAGCAGTCCAGGAGCAAACGGTTGCGGTCGTAAGAAGGAACGAGCAACCAGTTAGGTCTATTCGCTGTTTCAACTGTGGGGAAGGCGGTCATTTTGCTAATTCGTGTTCTTCTCGTAGGCGTTGTTTTGGTTGCGGGGCTGTAGGTGTGACTCGGAGAGATTGCCGACGATGCTCGGGAAATGCTCCACGCACTCTTGGGTCGGCAGGACAGGAGCGTCGTCAAAATTAGTTAGGTCGCCTGCTGGCGACCAGTTGGCTTCAGAAAAGGTTCGGTTAGGTTTCACTCTAGAGGCAAACGGTGATGATAGGCGTCCATACATAGGGATTAGTATTTATGGGATTAGGTTTTTAGCTTTATTAGATTCGGGGGCATCGCGCACCATCGTAGGCAGGGATGGATGGAATATCCTGAAAGATTTAGGTGTAGGTTTAGCTAAGAGTAGGGTAGAATCAGTAGCATTAGCTGATGGTGCGGGTATAGAAGTTTTAGGGGTAGTGTCTCTACCAATTGTCGTCGAGGAGAAGTCCGTGTTTCTGGAATGCCTTGTCATTCCAGCTCTTCCACATACGATGATCTTGGGTGCAGATTTTTGGGTACTCGCGGGAATCGTCCCGGATTTAAGGTCAAGTATGTGGAACTTTTCGAGCCAGGAGTTGGTGGCTTCGATTACCGCGCTTACAGAGAAGTCAGAGTTGGACGGAACTGAAGCCCGGGAGCTGGAACCTCTAGTTGGGAGGGTTTTTGACAAGATGCCAGAGGGCTTAGGGTGCACGATATTGGTAGAGCATAAGATTAGGACGTCTGCAGAACCTATTAAGCAGAGATACTATCCGGTTTCTCCTGCTATGCAGGAACATATTGATAAGGAGCTAAAGGAGATGCTTGATGCGGGGGTGATAGAAAAGTCGAGTAGCCCTTGGGCTTCTCCAATAGTACTTATTAAGAAGAAGGATGGTTCGTATAGGTTCTGTGTAGACTATAGGAAACTGAATAGGGTTACAGATAGGGATGCTTACCCACTGGCGTATATCTCGTCTACATTGGACAAACTTCGCGACGCGAAATACTTGTCTTCGTTAGACATTAAGTCGGCTTATTGGCAGATCCCAGTGGAAGAGGGATCACGCCCGCTCACAGCCTTCACGGTCCCGAATAGGGGTCTCTTCCAATTCAAACGAATGCCTCTCGGGTTGCACAATGCGCCGGCAACGTGGCAGAGATTTATCGACAGCGTATTAGGTGCCGATCTCGAACCACATGTCTTTGTGTATCTTGACGATATTATTATCGTCACGAATTCGTTCTCCAAACACCTTGAGATATTGGAAGAAGTTTTCAGGCGGTTGTGTGTTGCAGGGTTGAAGGTCAGTCGAGAAAAGTGCCACTTTTGCAGACCTTCACTGAAGTTCCTGGGATACGTCGTTGATAGGAACGGCTTACATGTAGATCCGGAAAAAGTGGAAAGCATGGTTAGGATACCAGCACCGAAAAATGTTAAAGAAGTTAGGAGTTTTATAGGGACAGTTTCGTGGTACAGGAGATTTGTACAGAATTTTGCAGTTTTGGTTAGGCCTTTAACAGACCTGTTAAAGAAGAGTAGGAAATTTGTATGGACGGACGAATGTGAGGAAAGCTTTAGGAAGGCGAAAGAGTGTTTAGTTACGGCACCAATATTAACATGCCCGGATTTCCATCGGCCTTTTGTGGTACAAACCGATGCATCAGACTTTGGAATAGGGGCCGTACTTTCGCAGGAGTTTGGAGATGGGGAAAAGGTAGTGTGTTACCTGAGTAGGTCGTTAAATAGGTGCGAACGAAATTATTCCACAACGGAGAAGGAGTGCTTAGCCGTTTTATGTGCGATAGAGAAGTTACGACCATACATCGAAGGTGCTCGATTTACGGTCGTAACGGATCATTATTCCTTGATTTGGTTAAGCAACCTCAAAGACCCTCAAGGCAGACTTGCGCGTTGGGCTATAAGGCTACAACAATTTGACTTTGAGATTGTCCATAGAAAGGGTAAAGAGCATGTAGTACCCGATATGCTTTCGCGAGGAGTTCCGGTAGTGGCCGAGATCTCAGATGCGGATAAAGACCCATGGATTTCTAAGATGATATCAAAGGTAGAGTCAAACGCATTGGCTTACCCTAGCTGGAGGGTAGAGAAGGGGAGACTATTTAAGTTCGTTAAGTCAAATCGTGTGGAGGTCTTTGAGGATAACCAGGAATGGAAGTTAGTGATAGGGAAACGAAATAGGTTAGATATTTTGAAGGAGTGTCACGACAATCCGTTGGCGGGACACATGGGTGTTAGAAAAACGTTCGCTAGGGTAGGGGGGAAATATTATTGGCCCAAAATGAGGACCGATATAGCTAGATATGTTAGGAATTGTAGAGTTTGCCAACAGGTGAAACCAGTGAACGAGAAGCCAGCAGGTCTTATGATGGAGAGGGTCGGTATTTCCAAACCTTGGGAAATGGTCTGTGTGGACCTGGTCGGTCCACTTCCTAAATCGAGTAGCGGTTACATATATATTCTGACTGTTGTTGATTATTTTTCTAAATTTCCTTTTTTGTTTCCCCTGAGGTCCGCGACTGCAAGTTCGGTATGTAGGGAACTTGAGGACCATGTCTTTCTTTTGTTTGGTGTTCCGAAGTTCGTTGTGTGCGACAACGGGCCTCAGTTTCGAAGTAGGGAGTTGACTGCGCTGTGCGATGCGTACGGGTCAACAATTAGGTATACTGCTCATTATCACCCCCAGGCTAATCCGGCAGAGCGGATTAACCAAATTATAAAGACGACTTTGAGGGCTTATGTTTCTGAGAATCACCGCAGTTGGGATTCTCAGTTAGCGAAGGTTGCGTGTGCTATACGTATCTCGCAGCATGAGGTGTTAGGAGTTTCGCCATACTACGCAAACTTTGGTAGGGACATGGTTACTTACGGCCGTGAGGTACAGCCAGTGAGTGACCATGGTAGGACTAGTGACCAAGACTTAGGAGACTTAGACAGGATAGGAGAACGATTTAGGAAGCTTAGGGAAGACATAGGCAGAAAGTTAGAAGCGGCAACCAAGAAGTCTGCGAAAGCCTACAATCTTCGGCGACGAGATGTTCATTATCTCCCGAAGGAGCTTGTATGGCGGAGAAATTTTGTTTTGTCGGACGCCGCCAACTATTATGCAGCCAAGTTGGCTCCTAAATTTGTTGGTCCTTTCCTTATTCGTAAGCGAGTGTCGCCTTGGACGTATATACTCGAAGATGAAAGCGGCAAAGAGCGTGGGACGTGGCACGCCAAGGACCTTAAACCGTTTTGTGAAGCACCCGAAGACTAAGCCTAAAAGTCCCAATTTAGCGTAGAGTAACTTTTTTTGCATTTTATTTTTTTTGTTTTTTTTGAGAACAGGCTGGCAGGTTGGCCATGATGGAATTCTTTCCTCTGTTTGTTTGGTGAACCCGGCAACCTTTGGAAATGGTTTACGTTTCTTTGAACCGTAAGCACATTTCCTTGGAGGTAAGGGTGGGATTTGTTGCGGTAAATTTTACCACAACAAGGACCACTCTACGCATCTTCCTTCGTTCCCTCTTTTCTTCCCTTGTTTCTGCAAAATTCTGGGAAAGTGGAGGGCAGCCATGGTTCCATCAGCCATAGGCCCACTTCCCCAGCATCTTGCAGAGACAACTAATATAGGATTCCCTTGGATGACCCTTTTTACCCTGAAGGAGAGGAGAAACGGGCGGTTTCTCCAACAATCTTGGGAACGAGACGAGCGGCGAGGGTGAGACCGGCGATGGCAAGGACGGTGTGTCCGCCCCTACAAGCTGCCAACCTTACAACGGGCACACCAAACCCAAACAACACAATCTAAAACGCAGTACAAACAATCAGCGAGGGAACAGATGGGACAGAGAGTCTGTTCCAGAGCGACAACGCAATAAAACAAAAACGCAACATCAACGTCACCAGACAAGTCAACGAGCGAGGACGAGGTGTCCCAGAGTCTACCAAATTCGACGCAAGGGGACGAGGTGTCCCGATACCTACAAACAGCAACAAACATATCAAACATAAGTACGTCACGAGGGGGACAAGGCGTCCCAGAAACAGCGGAACTACACACGCAAACGTATTCAACATCACGAACACAACCCAACACACGGAGACATCGACACCAAACACCAGCAAACACAAACAAGACAAGCGGCAGCCCACGAACAACGGATGGTTCGGATGGAACCCATCAATGGCCGAGAGCCCACCCTAACCGTCGACTTCTTGTATGGAGTGGCACGTTAAAGGCTCGCTCCCCACCCCCAAATCTGCGCGGAACTCCACCGAATAGATTAGTTTGCATCGCGTTAGTTTTCTTATTCGTTCCTTGTTTTGTTCTCCTTTCTTACTAGCACTGTTTAACGCAGAATGAGCGTTGTAGGGCTCGTCCTGCAACTAAACCTCATAAGTCACACTTTTCTTTTTTATTTTATACATGGTGGGACTGCCCACAGTAATTGATTTTCTTTTAGAAAGCAATTCTCACTTTTGGTTCCTAAGTTGTTAAACTGAACAGATCGGATAGGGGGAAAAGTCGAACTCGGGCGAATTCATAAACAATGGATTGACTGGGAGTTTAAAGAGAGAAAATAACGTTGGTTCAAGAGTGGTTGCATACTTACGCAAATTAGCGGAGTAAGGCACATACAAGCCACTCTTGACATAGCTGAATGAGCGGAAACGCATGAGGGTATGCGTGAGAATGGATCGATCCGAGTAGACTAATACCCAGCGGTCGACACTTTTTGGTTGACCAGCGAGTTGACAACAAGTTTGTTAGAAATCGAGAGTGAGAAGTGGTTCTTTTTTTTTGGTGGAGATAGTTTGGTGATAGAGGACAGGACAAGAGAAAAGAAAGGTGTGACAGGACAGGAGTTACAGGACGAGGACTCAAAAACATAAAGGAAGGAAACCCTAGTCAGAACGGGACGAAGGGAATAGGAGGAGGACAAAACAAGGACATCAAAAAGATAAGTTGTATAGTTTCTTTTTTTTTCATTTGTCTTAAAAAAATTCGCTTTGGTGTAGGAAAGTTTTTTTATTGTGATTCGGTAGATTTCCGCTCCGTTATTTTCATTTCCCGGTGAAAGCGGGACTCGCGACCGGTAATAGATCCGCTGTTACAAGTTCGGGACCGAGCGTAACGGGCCACTCCCTTAACGGCGATAACATCCCTTTTACTTTTTTTGCGGATCTTTTTTTTTTCTCCCCTAGTGGTTTTTTTTTTTATCGATCCTTTAATTTAACTTGGTTTTTTTGGTTTGTGTAACTCTTCGTAAATTCTTTTTTAAATAAATCGCCGCGCCCTTGAGGGGCGTTTATAAAGTGGTAAACAATTGTTTATTCTTTTTGTGTTGTGTACCTTCCTTTTTTTTCTTTTGCGATACTTTTCAGCGTCGCTGTACCCCCCCCCCCCCCCCCCCCATTCTCCCTCCAAAGGTTTCGTCGTCTTCCTTCTTAAAGACGTCGTGGCGCCCATTTTAATACGAGTCTTTTCCACCAACTTCCTACAATTAAATTTATTTATCGACACCTTTTTTTGTAATTATTTACCCTATCCTGATCGAATTTCCCTAAACGAACCCACCCTAACTGAGCAGCCGGTAGCGAACAGCACTAAACGTGCTGTGCGGTTGCACTTCTTTTCGCCGGGTATTTTTTTGACATTTGTCATTTCGTTTTCCGATCGCAAAAGCGATCGGTCGGGTTTTTTTTTTTCTTTCTTTCGTTTTTTTTTTTCGTGTTTTGCATTATTTAGTAATCAGTAGCAAGTTGGCTACGTTTTGCTTATTAATTAATTGTTAATTAACCCGCGAAAAAGTGCAACAACTTAACTGTTAATCCAAATTTAGTCATTGATGAATATCCTTTACCAACTATAGAGGAATTGACATCAACAATGGCAGGGGGTGACAAATTTTCCAAAATTGATTTAAATCAGGCATATTTGCATTTAGAGGTCCGACCGGAGGATAGAGAGTACCTAACGCTAAATACACATAAGAGTTAGTATAAATGCAACAGATTAATGTTTGGGCTCGCGTCTGGACCTGAAAAATGGCAGCGAGAGCCCTAGTACCGGACGAACAGACCTTACTGACCCGCAGAATGTTGGCAGGATAACCTAGCTGAAAATCCACACACCTCAGCATATGTTATATATACATTCATCGAATAAAAACACACTCAACCAATCCAGTTTTCGAAACCTAGTTTATTGAATTTTCTTTTATTTTTTTTTACATTTACATTATCGTAGATTCTTAATTAAGTTTTTACGGATTTGAATTTGAATTAATAGTTATTAGAAACTTATTTAGTAGTTTATAACTTTTTTTTATAAAAACAAATAAGTAACATAAGAATAAAACACAAATACAAAAGTTAGTAAAACATGTAAGAAGGAAAAGGGGGAAAAGGGGCGGTACCAAAGGGCACCTCGTCCCAAACAGATTCCCATGCTAAGAAAGATCCTAGAGGTGAAAAAGGTGAGGTCCCGATGAGGGCGACAGCTCAAGAAGAAGCTCAGGGTGGTAATGTCGTGACTGTTATGGTGACCCGGCAGAAAGCGCAGAGGTTGTTGGAGCAAACCAACAGACGCCCTACTGCATGGACTGGAAACACACCAGATTTAAACGTCACGGGTTACGAACTACCGTACTGGAATCCGAGCTATCTGACAGGACCTACGTACACCAGGGATGTAGACTACGAGGTACAAAGAGCATTGCCAAAAAAAATCATCCAGAAAAAGGTCAGCCATGCTCCATCTGAAGTAGTTCCAAAGGCATCAGAGCAACAACCTTTACGACAGGAAATCAACGACAAGACTAACGAGACCCAACAAAACGTCGATGCCAACCCAAACAAGCCAAGGTGATCAGTCCAGAAATGTGGCTGGGGCAACAACCGGAAAAAATATTCCGACTTTCAGCGACGACGATGAGTCGTTAGACCCCTACCAAAGGACAATCGAACACAACACACAAATAACTCAACAAATACAGCAAGTGGTTTCCCAGGCAGTGAATCAGAATAAGGTGGAGATAATATCTGCCTTCGCATTAAGTATGAAGCAGATGATGGAGACATTCCAGGACAACCCTAAAGTCATTAATGACAAAATTTTGCAGCCTGGAGTTCTCACCTGCACAGCGAGAGTCACAGAACAACCTTGGGAGACGACAAGATGTGGTACACCAAGGATACCCAGAACCGCTAGATTTCTCCGAACTACTGCAACAGCCAACACCGACACTACATAGACCAAGCACCAATCGAAACATTGGTGAACAGCGTGAACAAACTGCGGCACAGTCCGCGAATAAGAGAGTTGATGTCCACAAATGGGGGATCAAATTTGATGGAACAGCGAAGACAATGACGGTAGAAAGCTTCTTGTTTAGAGTCGAAACGCTCCAGAAGAAAAGCGGCCTCAGTAGTGAACAACTATTCGCCAACTTCCACCATCTAGTGCCAGGGCCAGCAGAAAAATGGTACTGGCAATATCTCCAGGAAAACGCCCGGGATGATTTGCTAAACTATTTCGACTTACGAAAAGAACTGCTGAACCAATTTAAGGACAACAAAAGGGACCATGAAATTCTACGAGAAATAATGGGCAGACGACAGCTGCCACATGACACTTTTGACGAGCTTTACAGTGACATAAGATCCCTAACGCTGCAAATGCAACATCGACCAAATGAAAGGGATATCTTAGCGATACTAAGGCAGATCCTGAAAGATAGAGTAGCTACACTTATATTCGGGTGCAACATAAACAGCTGAAAACCATTTAGCATCTAGAGACAATAGGGTCCGACGTAACGTACATGAAATGACAGTAGAGGACAAAGAAGAGCAAAGATTAGGTTTTCAAATAAAGCAAGAACACGAAGAAGAAGACTTGGAAATAGAGGCGTTCCAACATAAACGAACAAACCGACCACATGATTATGGTAGGATGGACAGAACAAGTAACGAAAAGGATACGACATGCACTAACAGAACTGACCTAATTAGGAGTAATACGGGAACATCTTCAGCCGTATTCCCGCCTAGCTTCCATGTTGACCTGTTACAGCTGCAGGAAGGGCAACATCTCTTTGAGCTGCGCAGACTGCCAGGGAAACTTGAGGGTCGGCAATGTGGCCCGGAACAATCTGCCGATGGCGAAAACTCTCCCGGAATCAAAGGGCAACCTGGAAAAATAATAATTTTACAACGCGACAACAAATGTGGTGACTCACCCGGGTAAAGAATCACCTCTACGAAAGAGCCTCCACCAACGGCTAATAGAGTATGAGGAGGCTAGAAGACGCATATTCGGTGCAGAATTGACTAATCAAGTAATAAGACCACGAAATTTCAAAAAGATATATAGACTAAGGGAGAAGTGCAATACATATAGACAACGAAAGAATAGAATTGAAGCGACAGTGATAGCGATTAGTGACGACAACAGACCATATACTAAAGTACAAATAGAAGGAGAGGATATATTGGGCCTGTTGGATAGTGGAGCTTTAATTAGTCGTTTAGGGAAAAGTGCAATGGAATTTATAGCGAGTAAGGGAATAGAATTAACAAAAATGAACACAGACATTATAACTGCTGACGGAAATCATCAACAAATTAGAGGACGTTTTAAGACAATGGTCTCATGGGGTAGCAAGTGCCAGGAAATGGAGCTTTATGTTGTTCCATCATTGCAACAGAAGCTCTATTTGGGGGTAGACTTTTGGAGCTCGTTCAAGGTCGCTCCTAACATTATAAGCGAACTTGACGTTCCATCACCGACAGTAGCGAGTACTCCGCTCCAAGTTCTTTCTCCAACCGAATTTTCACGGCTGGAGAAAATCAAGCAGCTGTTTCCCTCATTTGCAGTGATGGGATTGGGTAAGACCAACCTCGAAGAACATGTAATTGAGGTGGAAGACGAAAAGATACCCATTAAACAGAGGCACTACCCAATCTCACCAGCTGTGCAAAAGCTAATGTATGAGGAATTAGATAGAATGATCCCTTTAGGAGTCATAGAAGAGAGTAACAGCGCTTGGAGTTCACCAGTCGTGTTAGTTCGAAAACCCGGGAAGAACAGATTGTGCTTGGATTCCAGAAAAGTTACGAAAAAGGATGCGGTGACGAAAAAGGATGCATATCCGCTTCCCCACATTGATGGTCTATTGAGTCGTCTTCAGGATACTCGGTTCATTTCTGGAATTGATCTGAAGGACGCCTTTTGACAGATTCCTCTGGAGGGCAAATCAAGAGAGAAGATGGCCTTCACAGTCCCTGGACGGCCGTTGTATCAGTTCAGGGTGTTGCCATTTGGGCTGTGCAACGCTGCCCAGAAAATGTGTCGGCTTATGGACAAAGTCATACCCTCTCGGTTAAAAGAGAATGTCTTTGTCTACCTCGATGACCTTTTGGTTTGTTCTCCAGATTTTGAATCCTACGCTAAGTTGTTGGAAGAGGTGGCCAAATGTCTACAAGAAGCAGGACTCACGATCAATGTGAAGAAGAGTAAGTCTTGGTATAAAGAAATAAAGTACCTAGGTTACTTCGTCGATAATGGATGTCTACGAACAGACCCGGACGAGGTATCGGCGGTCGCAAACTTTCCCGTTCCAAAGACTCCTAACCAACTCCGTCGGTTTCTAGGGATGACAGGCTGGTATAGACACTTTATGCCAAATTTTGCGTCTATGGCAGCACCTCTGACTGACTGCTTGAAGAAGGGCAAGACATTTAAAATGACTACTGACGCACTAACTGCTTTCGACAAACTTAAGACATCTTTAGTATCTTCACCCATTCTCACAAACCCCGACTTTACGAAACACTTTTACATACAATGTGACGCTTCAACCTCTGGTGTAGGGAGTGTACTTTTCCAACTGGACGCCGAGAATAACGAGCGACCGATAGCATTCATGTCCCAGAAGCTTAACTCTGCTCAACGGAATTATAGCGTAACGGAACTTGCATGTTATGCAGCCGTTTTGTCAGTAAAGAAGTTCAGGGCCTACGTGGAAGGACTACCCTTTACCATTATAACGGACCACGCGAGCCTTAAGTGCCTAATGAAGATCAAACCTATAGATAGTATGCCCGAGGTTGACTTTAATTCACCGTACTTTTCTTTGGAGGAGTACGATGAGTTAAAGAAGACTGTACAGAAAAACCAAGACCGACTACCCGACGTTTGTGTTTCGGATGGGTTTGTATACAAACGAACAGAAATACGAACCGGGGACGTGGTACAAGAAGACCGAGCGTGGAAACTCTGGATCCCGAAGGAGTTGCGTGGAGTCTGATTGATGCGGCACATAGTTCTCCTGCAGCAGGACATGGGGGAATTCATAAGACCTTAGCCAAACTACAACAAAAATATTTCTGGCCAAATATGACTTCGAACGTGCAGGAATATGTTAAAGCATGTGCAATTTGCAAATGCAATAAGTCGACCAACATGATTTCGCGGCCCCCGATGGGTCAGCAAACAATAACGGAGCGACATTTCCAACGGCTCTATATCGACTTTTAAATTGGAAGACCATCCAAACGGACCACAATAACCTTCGTGGAGGAATTTAGGCACAGAGAATTGCTAATCTTTTACTGACCGAACCAGCACCCAGCGAGATAAAGCGGCAGTCAGAGCCACCATACCAACCAGGGGAGAATAATCTCGAGCGTGCGTCCCAAAACGGAGGATTAAGAACCCCGGAAGCAGTGATTGGGTTTCTTGGGTGACACCCCAAAAATACCAAAAAGGGTGACCCAGACTGCTGAACACCCAAAATAACTGCACCAGAGGATGCAGCTAAACAAGAAAGCCGGTACAGTTGGCTAGCACTACTCCGGAGTGCTCAACAGGAGCAACGGACAAGAGGAACCTCACTGTTAATGAGCACCCGACCGTTCGCTCGAACAAACTCGCAACCCAGCACTGGACGGGGTGCTCCCCTGGACACCAACCCCAATGACCTCCGAAAACAAAAAAAAAATTAGAAGACAGTGAAAAAAAATAGTGAATTTTTTTATTAGAATTTTTGAAGTTTCCTTGTTTGTTTTTTTAATTAAATTTTTGAATTAAATTTAGTTCCCATTTAATCATCTAATGAATTATGAATTAAGAGAAAAAAAAGGAAGAAATCATAATAGTATAGTGTGTGTTTTGCCTTTAAATAGTGAGATTAAGTGCGTATAAATGGCGTTGAATCGGCCTTCGGGATTTCTCTCCACAGGATCGTCTTCGTACGTGCTGCCGGCAGGACACCGAGGGACGATTAAAAGAGTTCCCACCTTTTGATTTTTTTCTTGAACACGAATGGGTGCCGTATTATCACACACTTACCGAGATGGAACGGAACGCCCCAAACAATTTGCTTCACAGTCTTTATTGCCTACTCAGCAAAAATACTCCCAAATTGATAAGGAAGCTTATGGTATAATTTTCGGTATTCGCCATTTTCACCAGTATCTCTGGATTTACCCTGTTTGTTGACCATAAGCCACTTTTACAAATTTTTTTCTCCCTCCAAAGCATTACCTACACTTTGCACAACAAGGACGGAGCACTATGCCGTGTTTTTCACACTCAAATGCCGATTTTCTTTCTCGACTTCCATTGGAGTCTGAGTCTCTCTACTCTTATGATGAAGCGGAGGCGGTAGATTTGAAGCTGATTGAAGGCCTCCTTATTACAGCAGATTAGATTCAACGAGAAACGGAAATAGATCAAGAATTGGGACAGCTCATGAAATGTTTGCGTATGCTTTAATCTAGATCAAAGTGAATTCGGTATACAGCGGGGATGCCTAATGAGAGGTCAAAGGGTAGTCGTTCCGCGTTCACTACGTCGCGAACTGTTAGCGGAATTACATTCAACACATTTTGGAGTAGTTAAAATTAAACAATTAGCTAGGAGTTTTTGTTGGTGGCCTAATATAGAGCACGACATTGAAACATTAGCGAAAGAGTGCATTATGTGTAATACACATAAGAGTAACCCAGTTAAAGAGCCTGTTCATAATTGGGAAATACCCAAGGGACCTTTTTCGAGGGTACATGCAGATTTCTGTCGGCCGTTACATGGCGGGTACAATTTAATTTTGGTTGATGCATACACACGTTGGCCTGAAGTTCATTTCCTTCAAAATATAACTGCTGCTACTACCATTCGAATTCGTTGGTCAATTTTTGCCTCATTTGGAATCTCAGAAATACTTGTCACAGATAATGGCACACAATTCACTGCATACAAATTTCGAGAGGTTTTAAAGTTCAATATGATTACGCACAAACGAACGGCTCTATATCATCCATCTACAAATGGGTTAGCTGAAAGGTATGTTCAAATCTTGAAAAAGGCGCTTCGTAGCTTGCAGTGTGATAGGAGTAATAGAAAAATAAGTCTGACATTTGTCACATAAGATGACATTTAAGTTGTATTCTTCCGAGACCTGCAGATTCTTCGGAGAGAACTGGACAAATGGAGTCAGCAAAGAACACTTCGTCAACTTCATCAGGCTTAACAACTCCACCTACAATGGACAGAGATATTGTAGATGCTCCAGTCGAAAAGGGTCCGGTTCAAAACGATCGTACAAATTTAAGTAGGTCAAATAGAATGAGGAAACCTTTTGAAAGATTAGGTTATAAATGAATTGTTAAAAGAATCCACTGAGGAAGGAAGGAAATGGTACGTTAATGTTACGTCATTACAATGTTTTAAAATATTATTGTATTTGGCTGCATTGTCATTTATCATCACCACTGAACTGTAATGACGTTTGTACATACACCATCTTTTTTTTTCCTTTGTTTCCTCCCAACTTTTCCGCCATTCGTTTTCCTACAACCCCGAGTTCCAGCCACACCAATTAGATTTAAGACATACCATATTAAATAAAGTAATTTGCGTAAGAAACAGCACACTACTCTTTCATTTCACATGCAAATACAACATTTTCGCCTGCAAATATTCGCTTTGGAAATCTATCGTAGAAAACCAATTCATCCCTGGGACGACGGGTCCTGACAATTTTGACTAAATGATGTATTTAGCCAAATTGGTCCGTCTGTAATCAATGTCCCCCTTTGAGGATTTGCCCTGGTAACGAACAAGGAGGTCCCTTAACCGATATGGCTCCTCTTCAGCCAGATCTTCCGGAATTCCTTTAAATAGTTCTTGAGGGTGTTCTGCGGCAGGTTCCGTCATTCGTGGAGACTCGCATATCTTGATCGTGCAGACGCGCCCAACAACTATACATAGATCCTTCGACAAAGTTACGGCATTGGTAAACACGTTTGCCTGTGCAATGAACTCCAAACAAAGTACTGGTACCTAAACAAGCAACAGCATATTTACAAACACGACTACTAGGAAAAAAAGACTATCAGAAATCTCTCCGAATTTCCCACCCCAAAAGCGTTTCGGATAATGGGAATATGTTGGTAATATTTTCTTCACCGTCCAAAGTCAATTGCAAAAAATGGAATCGAGGTGTATGTCTCTTAAGCGCCAGGTGGAATGGTTGTAATGGAAAGCGAACGAGAAGAATGTTATCATGCACCGCCCAGCAGAAATCGGTGTTGTTGCTTCACATAAGACAAAAACATAGTTAGAAGTGCATTGGCAAAACAAATGTAAGCGCATTCTGTCTTATTCACTTTCTTACTCTGCTTAACAGAGAGAGAATCGGTTGCATTTGCTAATATAACAGCTTTTGACGATGTTGTCGTCGACCGAATTTTATTGCTAGTTTTTTTTTATTATTTAAAGTGATTGAGAAGTCTTTATTTTTACACGAGGATATTATACGAAGTAAGGGTGAGGGGGAAGCATGTTTTTCTCTTAGAAGTTTACTGGGGTCATTGTTTATAGTTTTTGCTTGAGACCAACTAACTCTTTGGGAAAAGTTCGGAACAGATGAGACGAAAGTGAAACACTTCTCACATTCACCTTCGTTACATACTTTTATCAACTCTTTAACTTTTACCAAACAAGGTAGAAGTTTGGTTTGAGTAGACGGGGCTAGTAAGCCTACAAAATTAAATTCCCTCGTAAAATTTAGGGACTAAAATGGAAATCCGAGGTGAAACACTGAAAATAAATGAATATACATTTCAGTTCGATGGGAATAATAATCTAGCGTTTGAAGGAGCTGTAATGACGTTTTTGCAGCAGCACATTGGTGAAGTGTCAACTTACTCGTACAACATCAGAGGCGTTTAAATGGTGCATTGACATTGTTCCGTCGCAAGACCAGAACGGGAAAAATATAAAGGAACACGAATTCGATACACGACACAATTCAACTAGACAAAGTAAAGCACGACTTTTTGGATTTGAATTATGGTTTTATTATGAGAAAGAGTGGAAGTTAGTTATTGGGCTATTGCACTGTCTTATTCGACTTACCGTAGGGACTCGACTCTGCTGTCCATCGTTCACTAGCTCACCTCCATGCTTCTCGATCGACCTCGTTTAGTTACCGATTTCGTGACCCACATGTGTTTTATGTAAACCGTGTGGCGTCACTTTGGTGACCCTCGATAGCATGCGGAACTAATTCGCAGAACCAATTCTGTGACCCACATGTGTTGTACTTGGTGTCATGTGGCGTCGCTCTAGTGGACCTACATGTCGTCGCTACAATGCAGAACTAGTCTAAGTCACAATTTTAAAAATGTTCAGGAGGGCGATTTTGAAACTTGAAAATGTGTTTACTCCTAAATTATTTTATGAAACACCTTGACGTAAAAAACATAATATCTATATATTTTAAATTTTCGCAAATAAAAAACTAAGATTATACCTCAGAAATGGGATTATCAAAATAATAATAATAAAATGTCGAAGAAGGCGAATAGGGCTGATCTCGCGCGTGCTTTAGATGAAGCAGGATTATCCTATCCGCTCACCGCAACCATTATGCAAATGCGAGCTCTACTCGAAGCAGAAAATCCAGGCCGACCGGCGCCTTCTGGCGTAAACGTCGAAATCCAGGAAGCTGTAGCTCGTGCTGCGGAGGAAGAGACTGCTTAGGACGAGTCTGCTGCGGAGGAGATTCCCGCCACCGCGAAGGATGTTTCTTCTGATGTTGTTGCTGCTTTCGTGGACGAAGATGGCGCTCTTGGCGCAGACCTCGACGCCCTAATTACAAAATTGCAAAACAGAAAAAAATATTGTTTCTACGACAGGAACTTAGGGAGCTAGAAGATTCCACTGTTGTGGGACTGCAACGCCTTTCCATCAGCGATGTTGAGTTAATCATTCCAAAGTTTTCCGCAGATGATGCCCACTCCATCGAAAAATGGCTCACGGACTTCCAAAATGCCGTTAACTTAAGCCAGTGTTCAGATCACATTAAATATATGGCCATGCGCCGTCTACTAACTGGAACGGCGGCCATCTTCCTGCGAATTTCAACAGCAACAAACTACGAGGAGCTAAAATGTGCATTGCTCAAGCAATTCAAGCGTCACGTTACAATTAACGACGTGTATAAGCAGCTGCAAAAAAGGCATCGTCTCGGAGGAGAAAACATAATCAGCTACATGCTCTCTATGCAAGAAATTGCAAGTCAGGCAAACATGGATGGAAGTGACGTCATATATGCAATAATAGAGGACTGAGAGATCGCACCACCTACGCATCAATATTGTACACCGCGAAGAGCTTAGACGAACTCCAGGACCTCCTGTTGATCTACGAGAAAAAAAAAGAACGAATGACAACAACCCATTGACGTCCACACACAAGCTAAAACAATCTAGAGCACCAACAACCGCTCCCTTAATGCGCTGTTTTAACTGCTCTCAATACGGACACATTTCAGTACAATGTCCGAAACCGCAATGACATGCAGCTTGTTGATCCAAATGAAAATTGGCAGTCCGGTCAGCTTCATTACTAAAGATTTTGTTTCATCTAACGCGTCCTACTGTTCATATGTCCAGTTAAATTATTATAACTTAAATGGTGGAAAAATCAAAACCCTCGGCAAGTTGGAAATCAACTTTTGCCCAAGCCACTTCTTCTTGGTCAAGACTTCCTCAAGATATTTAGTATATACTTTTACATGATTGACTTTTGTACTGATGAAAGTAATGAATTAAAAGAACAAAGCAACAGTATTCGTTTGTTTTTATCTAGTGACCTCTCTACCTCGAATAAACCTTAAGATAACGATTGCTTAAGAAAATATGATAATTCAGATTAGCAGTGATTGTTTTTGTCAGGGTGTAACAATTAACAAATATACTTGCATTCATGATACTCGCTGCGGTTATGCGAACGATATTGATGAAAGTCGGCTACTTTCTTCCGTGTGTTTAGCGAAGGATTGTTCTAATGTTTGTCAGGTGGGGGAATTGCTTAGTGATGCATTGTCTGATCGATTGTTTTCCAAGTGTATGGTAGAGGATGAGACTTCCGATTGTATGGAGATCTATCCCATCGATATTGTAGACCATAAAAGGGAAGATGAGGATTCGGATATAAACCTTTCGTTACTAAGAAGTGAACTAACTGAGGATCGAAAGATAATTTCTGATTGTTACATAAACTGTCCTAAAGAAAAAAATAATAATTCGTTCGAAATGAACATTAAACTCACATCTGATCAACATGTATGCTCTCTTCCGCGTATAATGTTTGAACGGGACAAAGCAGAAACATTTAAAATTACTGAAGACTTATTAGAACGTGGAATCATCCGCCCTAGTTGTTCGCCATACGCATCGCCTGTAGTACTAGCTAAAAAGAAAAATGGCCAGACTCAAATGTGTATTGATTACAGGAATTTGAAGAAGATTACAGTTAGAGACAACTACCCTTTGCCCTTGATTGAAGACTGCTTGGAGTATTTGGGTGGGAAGAGGTATTTTACCTTACTGGACCTAAAAAGTGGTTTCCAACAAGTGAAAATGTCCGAAGACTTAATCAAACTAACCTCTTTTGTTACCCCAAGAGGTCAGTTTGAATATGTTCGAATGCCTTTTGGGTTGAAAAATGCTCCAGCAATTTTCCAAAGGTTCATTACGTTCGTTTTAAAGGATTTTGTCGATAAAGGCTTATTAATTGTTTATGTGGATGACATATTACTTACATCGAAAAATCTTCCGGAACATCTCAACCTTTTAGAACAAGTTTTGCAAATACTTGCAAAGCATGAACTTGAAATTAACTTTTCAAAGCGTAAATTTTGTTACACTGAAATTTAATATCTGGGTTATGACGTGAGCAACAAAGGTATCGCTTCGAATGCACGCCATAAAGAAACCATAGCAAGATACCCAATTCCAAAAATCAGAAATAGTTGCAATCTTTTATAGGCTTGTGCGCTTACTTCCGTAAATTTGTTCCCCAGTTTTCGCGAATTGCAAAACTACTCTATGATCTTTTGAAAAAAGATAGCAAATTTGAACTTAATAAAGAATGTCTAAGCGTTATCAAGGAGCTTAAAAGGAAACTGGTTGAGTCGCCTGTCCTGGCCATATACGACCCAGTAAAGGAGACGGAGCTGCATTGCGATGCAAGCACTTCGGGGTACGGCGCCGTTTCAATGCAACGGCAGCCCGATGGTAAGTTCCATCCGGTATTTTATTTCTCCCAACGTACCGCCGGCGCAGAAAGTAAATATCACAGTTTTGAACTAGAAACTCTCGCTATAATTTATGCACTTCGGGGCTTTAGAGTTTAGGTGGAAGGTATTCTTTTCAAAATAATTACTGATTGCAACTCGTTAACCCTTACCCTTAACAAAAGATCACTCAACCCCCGCATAGGCCGATGGGCCTTAGAATTACAAAATTATGACTATGTTGTCCAACATAGAAGCGGGAGCAGCATGGGTCATGTGGATGCCCTAAGTCGTTGTGAGGTAGTGTGCACCATAGGTGAGGACGATGTTGACTCCGTAATCAGCTTGCGATCGAATCACTGGAACACTACGATATGAAAGACGGGATAGTTTATCGAAAAGATATTAGAGGTCGTCTATATTTCTATGTCCCGAGAGAGATGGAAAACAATGTGATTAGACTCATTCACGAAAAGATAGGCCATATGGGGGTAGGTAAAATTTTTGATCAACTAAAAGGGCACTACTGGTTTCCTAGTATGAAATCTAAGGTAGATAGGGTTATAAAAAATAGTTTGAAGTGCATAATATGTTCGGCACCAGCACGCACAAACCAAAGAAATTTGCACAGTATCCCCAAAATACCAGTACGTTTACCGTGTTCTTACACCAATGCTTAGCAAACTTAGTGAGCCGATTGATCATTCAGATTGGATACTGAAGCTATCAAGTGCAGAATTCGCAATAAATAACTTGGTTCATTCTTCTACTTGCAAAACACCCGCATGCCTACTCTTTGGCGTAAGTCAGCGGGGGGCCGAGTGTTGATCTACTTACTGAATTTTTGGAAGATCAAAGAGAATCCTCAGAAAGAGATCTAGATACTTGGAGGCAAGAGGCAGACTCAGCTTTAAATGAATCCCAGCGCCGCAACGAGCAGTATTTCAAAAACAACAACACGTTTGCCAAACAGTCTAAAGTTGGCGATTATGTCGTAATAAAAAACGTTGATTGTTCCACAGGTGTAAATAAAAAGTTAATTCCGAAGTTCAGGGGCCCATATATCGTCCATAAACTGCTACCTAATGATAGATACATAATTAGAGACATTGAGAATTGCCAAATAACACAACTTCCGTACGACGGCGTCATTGAGTCAAGACATATGAAACTTTGGAAAGAGAAAGATGACTATACACTGTTCAATTTATATTTTCAGTACAGGGAAGATAGGATATTTACCTTTCACCCTTACTATTATGGATTTCAATAAGCTATCTGCATTTCAAAGCTCTCGCATGGTTGCCGTAGTGAGCATTCTAAATTGGCATAATTCTCTCACAAATCTCGTTAGGTTTACCAACTCTTTATTAAGATTTCATGAACAGAAACATGCAGACCGTAAACTAAATCTAAAAAAAATTAGCGAAATCTAAATTAATTTAAATCTATCTTTTTCTACACCACCAAGAGGTAAGATATAAGCGGTTTTTTTAAGGGTCCCCCAGAAGGCCTAATCTCTTTTAACGTAAAAATAAATAACAAAAAAAAAAACCTAAATGTATGTAGTATGTAAATGTTTATTGCACTGCACTATTTTAAATATTATGCACGAAACCCTCTTCTTTTTTTAATTTTCATGAACAAAAAAACTGTTTGGCACTTCAAAATCAAAATTGCAATTAATAAATGAACCGAACTCCATCAAAAACTTGCTCAAATAGTAATTCTTCCTTAAAACAAATAGCCAACAAATATTGTATAGTTGCATTTTAACCGTTTTTTTTTTTCAAGAAAAAAAACGAAAAGATGTAATAGAAAAAAAAATATATGCTCCCAAAAGCTCCAAGAAAGCTTCAATTCTGAAATCTCCATAGCAAAAACCAAAGAAAAAGGTATTATAATTTCCATCAACGCACGAATGGTAACTCTGAATCAATGTTTTTTTTTTAATAAACACAATAAGCAAGAGGCAAATTGGCGATCAGTCTCCTCACAGCCGGGAAGCAGACAGATTATGGTGGAATGTACGTGGGTTTATGGAATATTACAAAAACAATTTCAATGTAACTCAGGGTTCTGTTTTTAATTTCAGCGGCAATTTCTTAAGTAGAGTGCCATGCAAACACCAGCAGGCACCAGTGTGTTTGAAAAAGCTCTTCCATAAGCCCTGTACTGAAAATATAAATTAAACAGAGTATAGAGACAATTTTCTTAAGCTATCGTTTTGTAAAAGCAATACAAATAGTTTTAGCCTTACTGATAAGAATAATCTTACGAATCCTACCACCTAAGAATGTAATTATTTATTTCTTCTGTGATCGTGGTCGATCAAATGTCAGAATGGCCGAGTTGTAATGTCCTTTGGGAACACATACCATGTGGTATTTCTGTAATGTCCCTTGGGAACACAATCCATTGCCATTTTGGTAGCACCGATTCCGTCGAATTCCGCCATCATAAAAGATAGAGTTTCCGGCATTTTCGATGGCCATTCTGATTTTTGAGGGATCGCGAGGTGTAAGCTGCGTTTGTAGAAATAATCGCAAAAGAATTTAATTTTCGCAAATAAAAAACTAAGATTATACATTGTAATTTCCTTTTCTAGTCAATTAGTGAGTTTCTGTGTATGTATGTTCTTTTCTACCTATTCTTATTTTTGAGTTCTGTAGGGACATCATTTCTACTATATCATATGGTCCTTCGTAAATTGGAGTTAGCTTCTTGTTTGACCTGTTTTTTTTTTTTATTTCGAGTAGTATCTTGTCACCTGCATTGTAGCTAGTTTGCTTATAATTGCGATCGTAGTACAATTTTGATCTTTCCTTCGCGGTTCTCTAATTATTACGTATGATTTGGTATCGTAATTTAGTTTTAACTTCGGCTACATAGTCGTCATAATTATAAACTAATTGTAACGTTCTCGTGGTGTTATATTTGATGTTTAAATCAATAAATGGGGATATATAATCTGTTTCTCTGAGATAGGAGTTTTGTAGAATTTTCATGTGGCCGATTCGTGAACTTGACCACTGGAGAGATTCTCTAAGTCTTAGGGCTGCTTTAGATGCTACCAATTTCCCAAAGATAACAGTGGGAAAGATATTTAGTAGGGTTTCTACGGCGGCGGTGGGAGTGGACCTGAGAGCCCCTTTGATGCACCTACTACATGCTAATCGCTGTACTCTTTCTATAGAGTTTGTTTTGCACCTTGTTTCGAGTGCAGGCCACCAGACGATAACACCATAAAGCAGAATTGGTCTGACCACCGCCAGGTACAACCAGTGGACTATATTAGGTTGAAGACCCCATTTAGGACCTATAGCCTTTTTACAGGTGTAAATGGCGATTTCTGCTTTCTTTGTACGGTCTAGAATGTTCTGTTTCCAGTTAAGTTTACTAACAAAAGCAGAGCTCCGTGTTTCTAAGCTTAGGGGGAACTATGATCGGGATTTTGTATTTCCTAGTAAAAAGTACTAGTTCAGTTTTGGACGGATTTACGTTAAGCCCAACATTGTCCGTCCATTTCGCTACTAAATTTAGCGCCGAATTCATTAGATCTCTTAGGGTTTGGGGGAATTTACCTGAAATGGCTATGGCGATATCGTCAGCATATGCTACGCCCTTGTAGCCTTTATTTTCTAGTGAAGTGAGTAGCTTATTCACTACTAGCATCCAAAGTAGCGGAGAGAGAACACCACCCTGGGGAGTGCCTCTGTGCGCTAACCTTTTGGTTGAGCATTACCCAAGCTCGGATAGAATTTGTCTGCTGTTCAGCATTCGCTCTATCCAGATGCGCAAGCAGCAATCAACCTCCAGGTTAGCGAGCGCTCCTATGATGGATTCTGTATTGACGTTATTAAAGGCGCCTTCTATGTCAAGGAAAGATACCATGGTATATTCTTTAACGGCAAGAGATTTTTCAATGGTGCCTACTAACGAGTGTAGAGCTGTTTCCACTGGAAAACCTTTCCGGTAAGCATGCTGGGAGTTAGATAAGGTTTGCACCTTCGAACTTAATACGCCAGCGCATTATTTTTGAAGAAGGATCTTTCAGGTTGAACATCCATGCCAATGGCTTGTGGTCAGCAATAACTTCAAAGTGTTGACCGTATACATATGGTCGGAAGTGGGTCAGTGCCGAAACTACTGCAAGAGCTCCTTTTTCGATAGTAGAATAGTTTCTTTCTGCTGACTTGAGTATTCTACTAGCGACTGTATTATTGGTAAATCATTTTCTTCTCGGTCCTTTTGTGAGATTACTGCGCCTATGGCCTTGTTACTGGCGTCAGTAGTAAGGTAGAAAGTTTTGTTGAAATTTGGGTACTGCAGAATGGGAGATTTAGTTATGGCTTGTTTTAGCTGTTTGAACGATTCGTCGCAAAATGCATCCCATTTAAACGGAACGTCTTTGCGCAGGAGTTTGTTAATGGATTTGCTAATTTTGAATAATTTTTTATGAATTTTCTGTAATACCCTTTTAGACCTAGAAAAGATTTGATATGTTTTTGAGTGTTAGGTATTTCTATATTTTGAATGGCTGATACCTTCTGGGGTCTGGTTTAACTCTTAATTCTGAGATAATGTGTCCTAGGTACATGACTTCTTTTCCAGAAATTTGCCCTTGTCTAACTGCATCTTTAGCTTGAAAGCGTCTAAAGCTTGGAACACTTCGATTAACTTTTTGTTGTGATCAGCTGGATTTTTGCTATAATCATAACCTCATCTAGATATACCAGACATTTTATACCTTGTAACCCAGTGAGAACTTTGTTCATTAGTCTCTGAAAAGTGGGAGGAGCATTTCGCAAACCAAATGGCATTCTGTTGAACTCGAAATGTCCGTTGGGTGTACTTAAAGCTGTCTTTTCCTTGCTGTATCGTATGCTACGCACACGAGGAAAGATTATTGTATATAAAGTAGAGTGTATTAGTGCATGTTCGATCCATACCGCCGTAGTGCTACTGCGCGCACTACTGTGTACGGGAATCAGTCGTCAGCCAGCCAGCGGAGAGTAAGGTGGTACAGCGACGGCGGCAGCAAGCCAGCATTAGTGCCAGCCTCAGTGATAGCAATAAATTGGGTTTTTTTATTGAGCATAGCTCTTTTTCCCAAATAACTCATCAGTGTTTTATTTCCGCCTACACTTAGAAACATTCAGTTTCGTACGGAGCGTGTTTTTACTAAAAAGACACGTAAATCAGGGCAAACGAATTTCAAATGCGTTCATAGCTGTTCTTAAAATCATGTTACTTCTTGTATTCTTTATAGTAATGAAGACAAAAAATTAAAAAAGAAATCTAACTGTAAATTTTGTCTGTGTTATGTGAGATTCTTCGAATGCAGAGCAAACATTCAGTTTCGTACGAAGCAATTAAGCTCCTGTTCAGTTCGGAGTGTTAACATTTTAGAACTGAAAGAGTTTGTTTTATTTAAAATATACTATTTTGCTAAGAATTTGAGGTACTTTTCTGTTCAGTGTTTTTTTTTTTTTGTGAAATTATTTAATTTTTTTGAGTGGGTGAAAACATAACGGAAGATCTATACTATCTTTGGTAATTTTTCATCGAAAGAAAGGAATATCTTTGGGCGTAATAGCTAAAATGCTACAGCTACAGAAGTCTACGGTACAATATATTTATAAGCGTTACCTTGAGGAAGGAAGAATTGAGAATGTGTGTAGTAACAAAGGTCTCAGAAGAATGACTATGTCTTCTGAAAAATTTATTTTGCGCAAAATAAAGAAAAATCTAAAGTTGTCTTCAGTCGAATCATGTAAAATGCTTGCTGATTTTAACGGAACTGATGTACAGCCAATCAGCATTGGACTTACGCTTAAAAAGAATGGTTACTTTTCACGAGTATGGCGCAGAAAACCTTTGGTCAGCGAAGTTAAAACAATCTACAACCTTCATCTAAGAAATTAGGCATTAAGAACTCATTTCACTTGTACCAAGCAAAGACCCAAAGGACATGGCTTTGGACGTTCGTCTTTGGCTCCTTTATAACTGCCCAAAATGCATTGAAATACCCCCAAGAGCCCAGATATCAATCCAATAGAGCGTGCGAGCACTTGGAAAGACAAATTAGGAAAACAAATGCCGTTAGAACAAAAAGGAACTTAAAGCGCTAATTTCGAAAGAGTGGAATGAAATTCCATCCGATGTTACAAAAAAGCTGTTTACATCAATTCCAAATAGACATGCAACTATTTTAAAGCACGATGGAAATCCAACTTCCTATTATATTTAATAATTTTTGTTTTTTGACGTAAAAATCTTAACTTTTAGAATTCGTACGAAACTGAATGTACCCTAAAATCTCTACTTTATGTGAACTAATTCCTAATTTTTCTCTATTTTATTGAATTACCATTTTATTTTTGATAATTCCTGGTATTTATATTACACTTCAATAAAAAATAACATTAAAGCTAGAAAAAAGTTTATATTTTTTTGAAAATACCGAACAATTTGCAAAAATTCTCTTCGTACGAAACTGAATGTTCTTAAGTGTATCTATTTATCTCGGTCAGTGAGTGCATCCTGAACATTTGATCCACGTCGAGCCGAATGTGATTCGCGACCCTCGTTAGTTTAGGTTTTTTTTTTTTTGGATTGTAATCTTTATAGATACTAATAGCCCGAGTGCTACTAGCATGCACGATTCGCAAACCTGAGTAATCGATGCCAGGAATACGCCTACGTACTAAACACACACCCTACACACTTCAACCACTCTCCCCGCGGGACTGCCGTTAGGTATTACTTCGCGGGGCTGGTTAGCAATTTATGCTATGCTTCTTGTGTCAGCTTCTTCCGCTGCTTCAGCTGCTCTTCTTAGCTTTTCTATTCTCCGCAGCTCTTTTTATAGAGTTGTTACGAAGGAACATATTGCCATCCAATTCTCTTCCGACTGTAACATATGGTCGAGGAGTAGTGACGGACTTGGCAGAGTAATTCTCCATGCCGTGAAACGTGTGCAGCAAAACACTGCGTGCTCCGTATCTTCATCTTCACCTGGGCATTCCGGGCAGGATGGTGAGTTGTCATGTCCAAATCGGTGGAGATATTTGCGGTAGCCACCGTGGCCAGACAGGAACTGCGTTAGATGGTAGTTGCAGTCTCCATGCTTTCGACTTAACCAGTCTTGGATTGTCGGTATAAGTTTATATGTCCGTCTGCATTTTGTTGTATTAGCGCAACGAGCTTGCCACATAGCTGCTGACGCTGCCCTTTCTTCAATTTTTATCACCTTGATACCAGTGGCGTCGTGATGACTTAATGCTCTTCTGTTATATATCCTCAGCATTTCATCTGCGAGAATATTGATGGGGACCATTCCAGCTATGACAAATGCAGCTTCGTCAGAGATGGTTCGAAAGCCGCTGATTGTCCGTAGCGCACAGAGTATGATGATGATAGTCTCCTTTTGGTCTCCTTCGTCCTCAGTGCCTCCGCCCAGACTGGGGTGGCATATAACAGAACTGAGGTGATAACTCTAGAGAGTAGAATCCTTCTAGCGTATCGAGGTCCACCGATGTTAGGCATGATACGCGAGAGAGCGCTCCCTGCATATGCGATGCTTTTTTGGCAACAAAATCAACATGCGTTTTAAACCGTAGCTTGTTGTCCAGCATTACTCCAAGGTGTTTAACCGCCTCTTTCGACCTGATGGTTTGGTTACCAACCTGAAAGTTGGCAAATTCGACGGTTTTCCGGCTGGTTATAAGGACAGCTTCTGTTTTATGGTCAGCTAGTTCTAGTCCGGCAGATTTAGCCAATCTTTTATCCGGGCAATTGCTTCATTTGTAGCTGATTCTACTGCATGGATCTGTTTAGCTACTGTCACGACTGCAATGTCGTCGGCGAATCCAATTATCGTTACTCCGCCAGGTAGAGTTAATCGTAGGACTCCGTCGTACATGATGTTCCTCAATAGTGGCCCTAAAACCGATCCCTGTGGAACTCCCGCAGTTACGTCGTAGTATTTTACCCCTTCATCGGTGTTGTACCTCAGCTTCCTGTTGTTGAAGTAGTTCGTCACTATCCGTAGCAGGTAATATGGCGTATCCATCCTGGCAAGTGACCTTCTAATAAACGACCAGTCCGCAGAGTTAAATGCGTTTTTAACGTCCAGCGTTACTACTGCACAATACTCCTTTGTGCCATAGAGCCATCTTTCGCCTTCGATGGCACCTTTGGCGATATCAACTACCGCTCTTATGGCATCAACAGTAGATCGTGCTCTTCTGAAGCCAAATTGGTGATCTGAGAGGGCTCCTTTCTCTTCTGCTACTGCTATTATAGATTATCTTCTCGAGGATCTTTCCCATGGTGTCCAATAGGCATATTGGACGATAGGATGATGGTTCCCCTGGAGGCTTCTTTCCTTTTGGCAGTAGAACCAAATGCTGCGTCTTCCATTTTTCGGGAAAGGTTCCTTCTTCAAGGCATTTCTGCATTGTTGATATAAAGAGGTCTGGTCTTTTTTTACAGCTGCCTTTACTGCCTTATTCGGGATGCCGTCAGGTCCTGGCGCCTTGTTGTCACCTATCTTGCTGAATCCCTTTGCAGCTCCTCGTGAGTAATTAAAGGAATATCTTCTGGATTGACTTCTCGTATAATGTTGCACATAGTAGCAGGCCTTTGAGGGAAGAGGTGCTCTACTATGGATCTCAGCATTATCGGACATGTTATTTGAGGAGTCCTATAGCCCTTCAATTTCGTCATCGCCATTCTGTATGCCGAGCCCCATGGGTTAATGTCGGCTTCTTGACAGAGACGTTTAAAACACGCAGTTTTGCTTTCCTTGATGGCTCTATTTAAGTTACGACTCGCCAGTCTAAGGGTGTCCAGGCATTGTTGGAAATCCGTCATCCTTCTTGATAGTTGAACTTTGCGCCGGGCTTGTAGACATTTTGCCCGAAGTTCGCCTATTTCCTCGTTCCACCAGTAACACGGTGATGCCTTCCTGGTGTTTGTTCTCCTAGGCATTGATGCGTCGCACGCTGTGGTGATGGTGCCCGTGAGGTGGTGCGCGAGGGTCTCCGCTGCTCCGCTTGGAGTTTGATCACCGTTCAACATCTCTTCGAATGCATCCTTATCGAAAGATCGGTCATTCCATTTTGGGCCAGTAAGTTTTGGGAGCTGGACTGGTTTTTTCCCTTTTATTTCCAGTATGTTCAGCTGATGGTCGCTGTGTGAATATTCCTCACTGACCCTCCACTTTATGTTTTTCAGGATGGAGTTGCTCGCAAAGGTGATTTCAATGATGGAGCCTACTCCAGCCTTCCGGTAAGTATTTGCCCGGCCCTTATTAGCAATGCCTTTTGCTAGGGGAGCGAATGTTTCCAATAAGGCCTGTCCTCTGGCGTTGGTGAGCCTGCTGCCCCATTCTGTGGCCCACGCGTTGAAGCCTCCTCCTATAACCACTGGGGCTCTCTGGAGCGCAACCGCGGTTAGATGGTCCAGCATTAGTTGGTATTCGCTGGCCGTCAAGCTGGGTCTTGCATAGCAGCTATAGAAATGGATTCCATTTATTTCGCACGCACGAAGCCTTCTGTTTGGTCGTTTGTTTCTTGGAAGGCATGGGGTCCACATATCCATATTGCCACCTGTTTTGCTTTATCACAGATACAGTTATTGTTCTGTTCGGGACATTTATAGGGTTCGCTGATCATAACAACGTCGGTTCTTTCGTCCTTGGCCGTTTGTGCCAGGATGTCCTGGGCTATTCTACAGTGATTAAGATTTATTTGTAGTATCTTCATGGTATTTTGCTTGTAATAGCTCTCCTGATGACCGGGCATCTGCTGCTACCAGCTATATGATACGGGTCGTCTGGGTGGTTTTTTTTGCAAAACATGCAGGATGGTTGCTTATCGCAATTTTTTGCTATGTGGCCTTCTTCACCACACCTCCTACATAGCTTCGAGCGATCTTCTTCGCTTCTGCATTGTGTGGCTAGATGACCATACTCCAGGCACTTGAAGCACGTTTTCAGCAGTGTCATTTCACGGATTCGGCAGACTACTCACCCAATCTTAATTTTCCCGGCTTCTAACAGTTTTCTTACGTCTTCTACTGGAAGACTGATGGTTGCTGTCTGAGTCCCTCCAAATGCCTTTCGCAGGGATAAGATGTCTGCCGGTAAGACGTTTACTCCAAACTGGGTTCTAATTGCATCGATTATGTCAACCATTGTAGTGACCTCATCGATGTATTTGACCTCGAGAGTAGTGCGGTGCGTAAGTGTTCTTACACTCGCTTGCTCCGCTAAGGCTTCGCTGATCACGCCTTTAAACTCGGTGGTCTTTATTCCCGTCTCCTTGAGTTGTATTAGGAGGTCTCCCTTCTGTGTCCTCCTAATTTTAGAAACCGCTTTTCCAACTGCTTCCAGTTTGGGATCTGCCTTTACTTTGCGTAGTATATCCGCGTAAGAAAGGGCTCCCGTAGCTTTGATGACAATAGCGTCAGGTTTCGTTCTTATGGCCCCTTGCTGCTTCGTTTTGGCGTCCTTCTTCCTGCTGGCATTTAACCATTCGCCTTCTCCTGTCGCTTGCTTTTTGTTTGTGGTTGCACTTGTTCGCTGGGCTCTTGCTGGGGTCTCAGCGCCAATTGCCACATCTTTCTCCTTGGTGTTTGCCAGAGGTGGATGTTTCATCTTCCGCTTTTTTTCCGGGCGTTTACTCGCTGTAGCATCATTTGATGGATGTTTCTCCTTCTGCTTTATCTCCGGAGGTTGACTCTCAGCAGCACCATTTGATGGATGATTCTGCTTCCGCTTTGGCTCCGGGGGTTCGGTGTCTGCAACGTGCCTTCTCTTGGGTTCCATTGTTGGCTTTAGCCAGGGTGAAGTTTGCGAGGAGTTGTTCCGACGAATAACCTCCTTCGCTTTCTCATCGTGCAGTTGAATCGCCGAAAGCTCATAGAGAGCCCTGATGCCGTCAATGGCATCTCGCATCGATTGGTGAATCGACGCCTTTTGCCGTCTTCCAGCATTTCTACCAGCCCTCTAATCTGTTCCCCTAGCTTGAGAAAATCAGATTTCTGGTCGGTTGGTTCGACCGTCACCCTTCCTACTGCAGGTGGTTCACGTCGTTCCGTGCATATTTGTTGTGCTGCTACTTGGCCAACTGGTGACCTCAGCATCCTTGAGCGCCCCTTAAAGGGGTTCTCCTCGTTCTCCTCAATTTCTCCTCCTGTGTTTTTATTTGTTTTGTTTGTAATCATTTCGGTTGGGTCCCCACTCAAAGCCGCTATCAATGCTCGAATGTGTAGTCACCCAAGGATCCCATGGTTATCTATGCAAGCAGTGAGGCCATGCGAGGGTTGGCATAAGCCCTTATGGGGTCTTATGTCAGAGCCAGATCGGTGCTTAACAGGAATATTACATCTGTACCTACACCACCAACTTAATGGTGACGAAACATTGAACGTACTTTGAGTCCTGCCAAGGTTTTAACGGGACGGGGGCGCCTGTAGCATTAGCCTGAAAGCCATTTCGACCAGATTTCACTCCAGCTTACTCAGGTAAGCGTTAGTTTAGGTAGCGCGGAACAATCGTACAGCGGAATAATGGATGATCTCATCATCAGTTTGGCAATACGTAATGCCACAAAGTACACAACATCACAGCCGACAGCAGATGGACGAGTACATGAAGGGTGAACAAATTTGTGAAGGAGCAAGCGGATATATATAAAGAGAATTAAAACAAGAAAAAACAAGACTATAAAGGATAGTAAGTAAGTAAAAGCATATTTGAATTAAAGTGATGTGTGTGTTCAAGTAGCAAGCAGGGAAAGTGTGTGCAAGGGAACCCACCCTGAATTTGGCCTACATGACAGTCAGCACATAGTGGCAGCGGCCTCTGACTGTGTGCGTATTTGCGTGTCTGATCTTGTTCCCTTGCGTAGTCAGTTTTGTTGCCGTCGATGCGTACAGGGGTGTCGCCATGGTATGGATTTACAGTGGCGCACAATAACAAGCTGACGGGGAATATGTTTGTATAGGTTGGTTTTTTTTTTCTGTTTCTTTTGGGGTGTAGGCATGCGCATTGTAGGGTGGACAGTGATCACAGCCGAAAGTATACCAGATATTTGTAAGTAAATCCGATGATAGCGATGATGGTAGCAAGAGCTATACTACGCCGTCAAGACAGCCTTCCGACGTCGTTTGGAAGAATTGGGCCAGCCGATTACAACAGGACCAAGCGGAACAGTAGAGCAAGCGCAAGCCAGCCAGCAGATTTGATTTGTCGCGAGCTCTTGCGACAGTTTATCCGTTTGCCAGCACTCCAGGACAGCCCAGGCTCCGACGAGATACAGCAAATGTCGGACGTGACACATTTTTTTTTTATTTAATTTTTATTACAACTAAGTATTAACATCTTAACTAGTAACTTATAATTTATATTTATAAAGAAAATTTTACGACGTGACACATGAAACGTTGCCAGCTTAGAGCCCAAGGCATACATGTAGAGCACTGGGACATGTTTACCGTTGCTGCAGTCAGAGATCCCGACAGTCATCTGTTTTTGGATAAGCAAGCAGCTGCAATCAACGTGCCAGCCGACAGTCATCATGAACGTACAGCGGAATAGGCGCACAGCTCTCGAGCCAGCCGCTCCACGCGATTTAATCGATTCGGGGACAGAAGAAATAGCCAGCCAGCGACAAGGGCCAATCAGACAGCGGATAGGGGTAGCCAGCAGCTAAGAGCGACGGCCAATCGACCAAGTTCAGCTACCAGGACAGTTTTGGGTGCCAGCGGAACAGCAATTCCGCGTCGTCATCTATGCGAAGTGCAACGAGGAACACCAGTTGTATAGCTGCCAGCAGTTCATGGAACTAAGTCTGCAAGCAAGGAAAGAGTTTGTTCGGGCAAGGGACTTGTGCGAGAATTGCCTAAAGAAGAGGCATCATGTCAGGGATTGCTATCAAGGTGCATGCCCGCGTTGCCCCGATAGGAAGATGCACAATAGCCTGTTGTGCCCAGCCCGACAAACGAGCCAGCAGCAGCAATGCGAATATAATTCGAAACCGAAAGGGGAAGGCATAGGTCTCACCCAGTTTGACTAGCAGAGCTAACAGCAAAGAGAAGGAAAGCGGACAGTGATGCAAGCGCTATCGAGTTTTGAGAGAAGCTCAAACCCATTAATCGCAAGCAAACCATTTTGGACAGACAGACAGCCTTAACTAACGAACAGCTAGACCTGTTCAGGTTAGGACAATGCGACAGGGTTGGAAGGAATAGTAAGCAAGATCAAATAAAGATGGAAAAAGCATTATTACTATTTAAGTATACAAACTCTTTCATTTCTCTTTCTAACTCCACAGCAGAAACGACAGCTACTTTAATGCCGACAGTGAGGATAAGGGTAATATCGGAAGATAAGTTCCTAGGGGCAGTACATGCTCTTAAAGGTTCAGGGGCACAATTGAATCTTATGTTTCACGACGTTATGCGTTCGTTACAGCTTACAGCAATACCGACAGCTCGGAAGGCGATAGGCATCTACCGAAATCAAATCAGATTGCGAAATCGAGTGCGAGTGCAGATAGTGCCCTGGTTTGGTTCAGACATCTCTGTACAAGATGAATTCTAGATCCTACCAAGGGAGTCAGCTTGAACAGTTTTAACACCAAGTGTCAGCTTATTACCGATAGCCAGCCGGACAGTTAGCGCCTATTTGCAGATCCCGAGTACTGGAAGAGAGCACCAGTGAGTATGTTGTTGGGCGCGAAGTTCTTTGCGAGAATAGCGACCAACTCAATTCCAAGTACCATTGGGAGCGTTGCATTGCTAGGGACAGCATTTGGGACAGTAATATTTGGGACAGTAGTATTTGGAGGACAGCCCTGGCATACAGCGCATGGGGTTGATAATCTCATGGCGACAGCAGGACAGATTGGAACGGATAGTTTGGACAGTATGGTAAAGCGACTTTGGGAAATGGATCAGATTGTGGTACAACGGATTAGAACAAAGGAAGAGCAGGAAGTGGAGGATAATTTCTTTCGGACAGCTAGGCGTGACAGACAAAGACGATTCGTCGTCACGGTCCCATTAAAGCCTGATGTCATAAACATTGGAAGCTCTAGAGAGACAGCGTTGAGAAGATTATTTTATCTGGAAAGTAAATTGGAAAAGAACCAGCCTTAAAAGTGAGATACGTCGACTTCATGAGGGAGTACAAGCGTTTAGGGCATATGACCGAGGTACAGGGACAGCCGAAAGCTGGACAAGTGATGTATTATATTCCACACCATTGCCTGACGAAGAAATTCCGAATAGTGACGCCAGCTGCCGGACAGATAAGGGTGTTTCCCTTAATGGGGTACAGCAATTAGGGGAAAAGTTACCGTGTGATTTGTAGGGGATAGTGATGCGTTTTCGAAGGCATCGGATAGCGTACAGTGCTGACATTAAAATGATGTTTCGGCAAGTGAGGATAGCGCGACAGCGATGGGATCGCGATTGGATGAGTTGCGAGAGTATTGGCTAGCAGTAATTACATACAGCATGACATCCTCGGCGCACAATGCAGTGCGTGCTGTCATACAGTTTGGTCGGGATGCCAAGGGATCGTTCCCTGATGTAGCACAGGTAGTCGAGAATGATTTCTATATGGACGACTGTGTATCAGGGGGGAATAGCGTTGGAGAAGTGGTCCAATTAACAAGGAGAGTGGATAGGGTAGAGTTTGAATTACGAAAGTGGAAATCGAACAGCGAGCAAGTGGTATAGCAGTTTACGAAGGACAGTGAAAGGTCAATGATCTTTGACAGTAAAGAGCAAGCGTCAGTTTTAGGCTTACAGTGGGTGATCGATACTGATGAGCTAACATGCACTGCTCGTGCAGGCGATAGAATCGAACAGCAAGATCACAAAGCGAGAGATATTAAGTTGTGTCGCACAGCTACTCGTATATGATTTTAATGGGTATATTGCGCCAGTGATGATAGTGGGAAAGATTTTAATTCAGGACATATGGCATATGAACCTCGAATGGGAGCGGGAAGTGCCGGCCGAGCTAGCGAAAAAGTTACGAAAGCTCGAACAGCTTAGGATAGACAGATGGCTTGGTACAGGACCGGGAACAGAGATTCAGGTTTATGGGTTTTCTGACTCCTCGATGGCCGCATACGGCGCGGTTGTATATGTCCGTGTACAGCAAGCGCGGAAATGTGACTAGCAATCTAGTAGTCGAAAGCAAGGGTAGCGCCGCTTAAGACGGTGACTATACCACAATTAGAATTAGCTGCAGCCGATTAGTGGAAAGGGTATGAACAGCTATGGAATGGACAGCAGCAAAATATGTGCTATGGACAGATACAAGATACAGATGCAATACAGTCGAATACAAGTGCAAGCATGTGGCGACACGTTGGGACAAGGGATAACCCAGTCGACCTGTTAAGCCGCGGAATAGCGCCAGCAGAGCTAGTACACAATAGTCTTTGGCCAATGAGCAATATGGCGCCAGAAGCCGCAAGAGCAGAAATGCACATATGTACAGTAACGAAAGCAAAGGAAAGTCTCGGCATTTGGATGCCAACAGAGCAAGCGATGGTACCGATAGAAGAATATGCCAGCTTCCGTTGGCGGGCATTCAACGGACCAAGCCCCGAAGCAAAAGATTACGACGGGCTAAGCCAGCGTCTACAGCGCTAACAGCAAACGAAAGTGTGCCTGCTATGAGATACTTGCTTCGCAAGGCGCAGGAGGACAGCTGTGGGAAAGAAATCGCTGCACTTCGCGGCAATGGACAGTTACCCGAGCACAGCAGAATCGAGTCGCTTAGACCGATCTTCGACAGCGAAGGCATCCTGCGTGTAGGCGGACGTCTTCACCGAGCTAGCGGAAAGTATGAAATGCGACATCCAGTTATAGTACCGGATGGTTTGCGGCTAGCATGGTAAGTTATGGACAGTGCGCATAGAGCGACAAAGCATGGAACTGTGCAAATTATGATGCAATATATGTTATACGACAGCAATATTGGATTCTGCGGAATCTCATACACAAGTGCGTAGTAAACTTTCTCGATATAATTATCGGTTGGAAGAGCAATTAATGTCAGAGTTGCCAGCGGTTGGAGTGCGAGTGGGAAAGTGGGTTGATATTGCAGGGCCGTTTATACTGAAAGTTGGGGATAGGGAGGGCAGACAGATCAGCCGAAGGAATGCATGGGTTGCGATCTTTGTATGCCTAAGGCGAGAGCGATTCATATCGACATACTCGTAATGGGCGATCTATCGTCAATAGCGTTTCTTGCCTGTTATGATAGATTCATAAGCAGACGAGGCAGGTGTCAACGTATGTACAGTCAAATCAATGAGATAACATTTGAGAAGGATAGTCGGACAGCAGGTGCTAGAGTATGAGTCATTTCGGACTCTATTGGCCAGCATTGGAGGTATTTTGAATTCACGTCCACTTCATCCACCAATTGACGATGTAAACGATCTGCAAGCATTAACGCCAGCACATTTCTTGATTGGAGAGCCGATAGTCCGCCACTGTTATCGATGGCAGACCAGTCCGATGCGAGAGGGGTAAAGCTTTGGAAACAGCGACAGCTTATGCTTAACCACTTCTGGAAGAGGTGAAACGAAGAGTACTTGGTAACTTTACAAAAACGAAAGGAATGGAGAAGGGAAAAGCAAAGCTTAAAGGTAGGTCAATTGGTATTGATTAAATGCGAAAATGTCTCTCCCACAGTGGTCGATGGGCAAAGTGCGCCAGCTGTTCAAGAGCAAGGGTGGAATAGTCAGGTCAGTGGTTTTACGAACCGAGACCGGACAGCTAGTTAGACCAGTACAGACCATTTGTGTCCTGCCAGTAGAGTCAGCCAGCCCGGAGAGCCGATAGTGACCGATGGCATCTACAAGCCAGCCTGGAGAGCCGACGGTGTTCGACAGCACCCGCCAGCGAGCCAGTGGAGAGGGGATTAGTGGAAAACAGAGTGTTTTCGTCGTGACTGTACCGTATGCTACGCACACGAGGAAAGATTATTGTATATAAAGTAAAGCGTATTAGTGCATGTTCGATCCATACCTCCGTAGTGATACTGCGCGCACTACTGTGGTACGGGAATCAGTTGTCAGCCAGCCAGCGGAAAGTAAGGTTGTACAGCGACGGCGGCAGCAAGCCAGCTTTAGTGCCAGCCTCAGTGATAGCAATAAATTGGGTTTTTTATTGAGCACGGCTCCTTTCCCAAATAACTCATCAGTGTTTTATTTCCGCCTATCTATTTATCTCGGTCAGTGAGTGCATCCTGAACACTTGTCTTTTTCGGATACTCCGATCTGGTGGAATCCACTTGCTAAATCTAATGTTGTAAAATATTTCGAATCGCCTAGTTGTCCAAGTTTATCTTCGATATTTGGTATACGGTAAGCGTCCGCGATTGTGACTTTGTTTAGCTTCCTGTAACCTACGACTACCCTCCATTTCTGTATCCCTTTCTTTGGAACGACGGGTAGGGGAGCATTCCATGGACTTTGGCCAGTCATTATAATGGTTATAGTTATTTTATTATAACGTTATATACTCGGCCAGTTAATTTCGACTTTACAATGTCGACGAGTTCGGCTTTATCGGACTCCGGATTTCGGATTCCCGGAATGTGGCTGATTCCTTTAGGGGTTTTTCACGAGGTGGAGAACGACTGACAGACATACATAGGTGTTTGAGTGGGTTTAGACGAAGAATCTGAATCTTCACTTTCAGATGGCCTGCGAACCTTTCTACTTCTGATTTAAATATTCACGTTCATATTAGACATCTGCTCCACCAATCAGAAAGGGTTATGGGAAAGTGGGTGTTAGGTGAATCGATAAATATAATAAACAATTTGTGTTTAAACAGTAAGAAAAATTAAAAGATTTTCATAACTTAGTTTCCAAACATGTTGCCGCGTGGTCTGTGCGCAAAAGGAACTTTTGGCCGTAGAGGTATTTATGGAAGTGTTTTTTTTTTTTGTCGCCAGAAGCAGCACCAGATGTTCTCGCCTGGTCACGCAGTAGTTCCTTTCGGGCTTAGAGAGCACTTTGCTGAAGTATGCTACTACCTTCTCTTGGCCATTGTGTACCTGCGAAAAACCGCTCCGACACCGACGTTACTTGCATCTGCATCCACGATGAACATTTCTCCGGGAATGGGATATGCTAGTGTTGGTGCTTCGCATAGTTGTTGCTTAAGGTTCTTGAAGCTTTTGTCGCACTCACCTGACCACTTGAATTGCCTTCCTTTTTCCGTCAGCTGGTGCAAGCACTTCGCGATTCTGGCAAAGTCCTTTACGAACCGTCGGTAGTACGTGGCGAGGCCCAAAAAGCTCCTGAGTTGGTGTTGTCTTTTGGAACTGGCCAGTTTTTCACAGCTTCCGCCTTGTCTGAATCGGTTCGCACTCCTTCTGACAAGATAACGTGGCCCAGGTGCTTGACTTCGGATCTGAAGAGGTCACATTTCTTTGGGTTCAGCTTCAGGTGAGCGCTTCGAAGCGCTTCTAGCACATTCTTCAGGTTGTCGCGATGTTCCTCGAATGTTTTTCCTATCACGATCACATCGTCCAGATACACCAAGCAAGTTTTCCAGGTCAATCCACGCAGGACGTGTTCAATTAGGCGCTCAAAAGTTGCCGGAGCATTGCACAATCCAAATGGCATTACTGTAAATTGCCACAGCCCATTTCCTGCAGTGAACGCAGTTTTCTCATGGTCCTTTGGATCGATCTGTACCTGACAGTACCCGCTCTTTAAATCAAGCGTGGAAAACCATCGAGCTCTTGAGAGTGTGTCCAATGTGTCATCGATCCGTGGCAGAGGGCAGCTATCCTTTCTGGTGACGTCATTGAGTCTCCGATAGTCCACGCAGAATCGAGTGCTACCGTCTTTCTTCTTAACCAGTACAATAGGTGAGGCCCACGGACTCTTAGAACTTTCAATGTGCCCTTCCTTCTCCATCGTTGACACCATATCCGCAACCTCCGTCTGCTTTGCCAATGGTAGTCGTCTGGCAGGCTGACGAATTGGTCTGGCATCCCCAGTGTCTATGCGATGTTGCACCAGATGTGTTCGGCCATACTCCCCATCCTGTGAGGCAAATATATCATGTTCATGAGCCTTACTGGAACCAGGCTATTCTTTGGCTCCACTAAAACTTTTCCCACGATGTAGTTTGGGGAATTCCTTCTTGAATCCGGCTCCAGTAGGTAGAATCGGTGGCTCCCAGGATCACCCTCTAGTTTTGTCCAAATGATAGTCTCGGAAGATGGTGGTAAGACTTCGTCCTTGCTGAGTATTGTCCTTATATGTGCTGCATTCTCGTTCCCGTACACCATTGGAATCTCTACGTTCCCGTACCGCAGAACTTGCATTCCGATGTCGATGATTACGTCATGTTCTTTCATAAAATCCACTGCGATGATGCATTCATCACATACGTCGGCCACCCGGAACGCATGGGAAAAGGCCAACCCCGCTAGTTGTAACGTGAGGCGAACTTCTCCGTATACTTTCGCCGATTCCCCTGTCGCAGTTCTAAAACAGTAGCAGCTGGTGTTGTGCAGCCAAGACTTCCAGACGAGATCTCTTCTTGCACTGGAAGCCGTGGCGCCGGTATCGATAGTAGCCACGCACTTGATTTTGCCGATGAATGCTTCCACTGTTAGACTCTTGTTGCATCGTTTGGTTTAGGAGACCTGGATGGTGGTCTTGAGGGCGTCGATTCCATTAGCCAACTTTTGCCCCGCGAAGCTGGCTCTTAGGCATTTCCCGACTCCTGGTTTCGAGGAGCAGGACCAACAGGATCGATGTTGTCCCTGTAGGATGGTTCTTCCTTGCGTCGCCTACTCGCACAATGCGGACAGCTTCCACGTCTGGGTGGATTTCCGCATTGCCGTTGTAGGTGTCCTATTTTGTTGCAGCTCCAGCAACGAATTTGTGCTCCGCGAGCGTTGTTTCGGTCTTCGACGTCCATCCTCTGGCATGAGCAATTGATGGCGGCTACTTCCCCCACACGGTGGATTCCCTGACATGCCTGGTCTGCCGCCTCCATTGTCAGAGCAAACACCAAAGTTTCGGCGAGCGTTTTCTTTCCAGCCATTCTTACCGCTATTTGTAGTTTCGCATCAGCTATGGCATGGGTGAACGCTTCGGTTGCCATCTCGTTAATGATCTCCTCGCCGGCGTTTGGATAGGACAAATGTGACAGCGGCTCGCTGTCTGCTTGTAACTGCTGGAGCGTCTCACCCTTCATCTGGGACCTTCTGCGCAAATGGACCCTATATACTTGCTGCATGTGGTCGTCCCCAAATCGCATATCAATGGCTTTCACCAGACTGTCGTAGTTGCGTTATTTGTCCTCGGGAATAGTTTGTAGTAGCTCTGCAGCTGATCCTCTGAGCGCAAGCGAGAGGGCAATGAACCTCTCTTCATCGTCCCAGTTGCTCGTCATTGCCGCAGCTTCGAAGTGCCTCTTATATATCGGCCATGATGTTTGACCACCGAAGACAGGAGGCTGCATCTCTTTTTTCCTCGGGCAGTCGGTTGATTACTCCCGAACTTTCTGTTTCTTCACGTATTCGAGTTCCTTTGCCGAATTCTCGAATCTTCCTTCAACAGCCTCGATTTTTGTTTGAACATTCTCGAATTTTGTTTCAACAATCTCGATCTTAGCCTGTACGTTTTCGAATTGTCCTTCCTAATCTTGTTTCCAAACTTTTATTTTGTTCATCGAATTTGCTTTCGAGAAAACTCCTTTGATCGAAAAGCTGTTGTTCTAGAGAGTTCTTTTGTTCGTCGATCTTAGCTTCTAGAGAATCCTTTTGCTCATCGAGCTTGGCATCTAGAGAGTTTTTTTGCTCATCGAGCTTAGAATCTAGAGAATTCTCAAATTGTTTGTTCTGTTCATCGAGCTTGGCGTCTAGAAAATTCTTTTGATCACCCAAGGAATTTTCTAGCATTTCGATCTTTTTCTTTTGCTGGTCTAAAGAATTGTCTAGCTTTTCGAATTTTATATTATGATCGTCGAATTTTTCAGATAGCAATTTCATTAAAGCCAGTCCTACCAGTCGTAGGTTGCTCCCGCTGGCTCAGTACTTCCTTTAGTTGCGGCAATGACAAATCTTCTAGCAATTTCCGAACCATATTTTCAATTTTTTTTTTCACTTGCACAATAAGCAAAACACAAAATTTGTTTTATTCCACTTTTCTGACACCAATGTAATATTCTTGCTGGGGTTCGTTTAAATAAAACCGTCTTTCGTGTATTTTAATCGTTAATTTATTATCAAACACCAGCTTTACTTCAACACAATATTCAATCACTTTATTCTTTATTTATTTCAAATTAAACTGTCGCTACAATGTCGCTTATTTTCACCACTGGTCTAATCTCCCGCTTGTAATCGCTGTATGCACTTATAAACAACTGTGTCGACGATGGTTGTGGTAGGGGTATTTATATAAAATTGCAAGGGGTTCTAGAACATGCTAGGTGTTTCTCCGGGTGAATTGATGATCCTGGAATATTGGGATATTGTGTGGAACAATTGTGGAACGTAAGCTCATCAGGTGGGAATATTTACTGCTAGCAGGCAATATATGTCGTTGTACGCAGTACCTGACGATGTACTTGATACTACAATATTATAATTGAACAACTAACCTACGTATACTTTAGCATTCTACATCTCACATTTACCTTCACCGTTGAAAATTACTAACTAGCCATTCTTATTTATGATAAAAATAAACGCACAGCTGTGAATCAGCCCAGAACTCTTCTCAAATTTTTATTACTCCCAGCTAGCTACATTCGCTCTCATATTCGTGCAACCCTTCTCACTTTCGGAAATTACCAATGCTCCAACTAAACCTCAATCCCACAACACCCCGTCATAAGCCATAAACTCGTCGTTGGTTATTCAAACCCCGAAAATTTGAATTTTACATCATTTTTGCCTACGTCATCCTCTTCACTCATATACATATACATATATCATAGCCCAATGCATACGCCATTATACTCTCAAACTCAACATCGCGAGTTCAATTCTAGCCACAGCCGTCGCACATTTTATTTTTTATTTTTTATGCACCTGCACCTACTGTCCTGAAAGCCCTGCTCACATTTTTGCCTACATCATCCTCTTCACGCATTACTATCATTTAAACCTTCATCTCGAAGCCATATTGCTGATCTGACATGTTTGAATATATTACTCTTTGTTTATTCTATGACCTCTCCAAATTCGTAAACATCCGGAGCACATTTTCCACAGCCATACAACTCTTAAACTCAAACCCTTCCCCCTCTAGGCTTCAAGGATTCAGCCCAAGCCATAATCTAGCCTGACAATATGCTCCCTCACCCCCTTACCCCATTTACGCCTCAAGCAATCATACATCCTCTACCAAGAAATCATCGTGAGCGCTAAACATGATTGAAACTGTTCATAACCCCTCTATAGAATTCGAAACCCACCTCCTGAAATCAGCTAAGCCGCATCTCCCCCCTCTAGGCAAACATGCCCTCCCTAAACGAAAAAAAATCTCCACCCCCGATGACGTCACACACACAGATCAACAGAAATAAAAAAACTCCCCTCTAAGCAATCATAGCCCATCTATGGAATCCAAACCCATATCCTGGAATAGGCCGATTCCCCAATCAAACCAATCAGAAATATGATACCCAATTCCTGGAAGAAATAAAAAACACCCTCTAAACAAACATAATCCAATACCCAAATCTTTCATTTCACTCTAATCAATGGACATATCTTCCCACTCGCTCTGGCTCAGAATTTCGACTCCTACTGATGGGATCCCAAAACGAGTTTGAATTGAAATCTTAATACTACCATTTTTAAGTATGATGGGATCTGTGATAGAACAAACTTTTCGACTAACAATACTGTTAACGACTTGCCACTCTTTCTTAAGATTCCCACTTGCCGCTTGTATTTTGAAATGATAATAGCTTTCCCGAGCGTTTTTAACTTCCTTATTTAATTTTTTGCACAGCTTTAATTTTTTGCACTTTTTAAGTTATTATTCAGTGGATGTTTAAAATTTTTTTCTTAATTTGTGCTTTAGATTTATTTGTTTAATAAGGGTACGAGTTATCCAAAGTTTAAGGCGATACTCCGATTTTGTTTGTGTTAAAGTGAAAGTGGATAAACTTAAATAATGTTTTAAAATGCTAAGAAAAATATCATATGCTAAGGAGGCATTCTGTTCAACATAAACACTGTCCCAATATTCATAGCGTAGCCTATCGTTCAATTCGTAAAAGTTAATTATATCAAAAAAGGCCTGTGATGATACGAAAGGGTTCCTACATTTAATGTTTTAATGTTTTCAAAAAAGATTCCAGTCATAGAATGATCGGTTATACGAAGGGCCAAGTTAATACCAGCAGGGAGATCCACGAGCAAAAACATGGTCAAGGCAGGTGCCTGAAACTTGTCTGGTAGGTTCAACAACAAAGGATAAAAACCCATGTGTTGCTCTTATGGGGAGGACACAATTAAAAGACACTTTGACTTTAAACTTAAAATTTTATTTGACTGGCTACAGCTGCGTGGTTGGCAGCCAGAGGTAATCCATTTTACAAGAGGGAGAACTATTTCACAATGGCGGCCTTTTATAATAAGCCAACACTTCCAATTTTGGTGCTGCCAAAATGGGAAGTGTTTGTAAAACGTAAACTTAAAGAAGTACAAATAAGGGTGTGTGACAAGATGGATTGAGTTATAATATGAACGCCACACCATGTTCAGCCATGAACGCTTGGTAAGAATCCGAAACGGAATTAGAATCTAAAATATGTATCTAGATTAAAGTCACCTTAGATGACAAGATTTGCAGATGGTTCATTAGCCAGAAAGTTTGAAAATTCGTCTAAAAACAAATTAGGTGAAAATTAGGCGAAGAGTGAAGTCTATATACACAGATAAAAATAAATAATTCTTTATGAATATTGCAACAAACTTTGATGATATCCGCGCTTCTTAGATTAAAAACTTTCACAACACACTCATACAAGTTCGATACAAAAATTCCCACTCCACCGGTAGAGTACGTATCATTACTGTTTGCAAAAAAACTAAAATTAGGAATATGGTAATCTTCAATTTCGCAAGAATAAATCCACATTTCAGATACAAATATTATTTGTGGCAGGTTCACAAGAGCTTCAAGATTCCCAATCAGTAAATCGAAGTTTTGACCTAAACTACGTATATTTTGATGTAAAACGAAAAATGATTTGACATCTGAATCACATCTAAAAATTCTATCAAAACTACTTATAATGGTTCTAATAGTGGGGCTGTCGCGCATAAGATCAAGGCTGTCGTTCATATTACTGCCTTTGAAAAGCAGCTAGATCACCAAATGATCTTATGACAACAGCCTCACTATTTTCAAATTTCCTAATTAGAATATGAGAATAAGAGAAATGCACGCAAAGAATATCACCGTGAGTATTAAAAAACAAGTATATATTTGACGCAACAGCTCTTTAAGTGCCAGGGCCTAGCTTCTCGCAACCACTCATGTTGTGTGGGTTATATTTTTCACACGAATGGAAGGGACCTACAGTTTAATGCCGACTCCGAACGGCGATTTGAGAAGCTTTTTCGTGACAATAATACTCTCGGATGTTTGTCAGACGCTCGCGAGAGGTGGGACAGTGAAAAAACTTGTTGGTTTTTTCTGGGATTCGAACTCGGAACCTCACGCACAGTGATCCGACACACTAACCACTAACGCCACGGCGCCCACGAAAAGGAGCATTAAGTCTTTCCCAAAAATGGAACGGTACTTTTCTAGGATCGGATCGCACTCTTTGACATTCTAGACAATTTTGGATCGTATATTCGATATTTTGATCGATTTTCTCCCACCAACAGTAACTCCTAGCTAAGAGCTTGGTGCGTGTAGCTCCAAAGTGGGTTGAATGCAACTCTTTTAAAACTCGCCTTCTCAGTGATAGAGGGATGTACACCTGAATACCTCTCATGAGGCAGTCGTCGTGTAAACTAAACTCTTCCTGATCGATGCCAAATCTGAACTTTGCACTTGCTATAGCACGTCCTTGCATTAATATTTGAACGCTATCATCTTTAATGGTTTCTTCTCTCAATTCCTTTACAGTCAATGGCAAAGTATTTTTTTGGTCGATTTGTAAAATATCTACTTCGTCTATACATATTCGGTTGTTTTTTGAGAAGGTAGTCCGGACATTGCATCAGAAGATAGATAGATATATTTTTTTTCGCAAAAGTTTACAGTGGGGTTGTTGCCGCACAATTTACACAGGTATATAGATTTGATATTGTAATATTCTTGCTGGGGTTCGTTTAAATAAAACTGTCTTTTGTGTATTTCAACTGTTTATTTATTGTCAACTACTAACTTTACTTCAACACAATATTCAAATCACTTTATTCTTTATTTATTTCAAATTAAACTGTCGCTACAGATTCACATTCACGATATCGATTATTTTAATCACTTGGTCGAGTCTCTCTTGTAATCGCTGTATTCACTTATAAACAACTGTGTCGACGATGGTTGTTGTATGGGTATTTATATGAAATTGCAAGGGGTTCTAGAACATGCTAAATGTTTCTCCTGGAATATTGGGATATTGCGTGGAACAATTGTGGCACGTAAGCACATCAGGTGGGAATATTTACTGCTAGCAGATTCTGGCAATAGATGTCGTGGCACGCAGTACCTGACGATATACGTGATACTACACTGCCCCCCTCTTAAACTTGTTCGTCCCTAACAAGATCATCTGGATTACTACCAAGATAACGATGAAGACGATCCAGGTGGACAATTTTCATCTTACCTCTTACTCCACGCTGGAAGACGACGTCATTGATGCGTGTGAAACTTCACCTCACTAGGTAGCCAAACTGCTCGACCAAACAAGACTTCGGGTGGAGTATGTCCAGTAGTACTGTGCACTGCATTTCAGTAGGCCATCAAGAAGAGAGGAATTTGTCGATACCAATCGCGCTGGTGGTCTTCTACCAGCTTGGAGAGATGTTCGTTTAAAGTTCTGTTGAAGCGCTCTACCATCCTGCCGGATTGTGGATTAAGCGGGGTGGTCCTCGTCTTTTTGATTCCTAGTTTTTGACATACCTCTTGGAATATCTTCGATTCAAAGTTTCGTCCCTGGTCAGAATGCAGTTCCATGAGCACGCCAAATCTGCTCACTCAGTTGCTAACGATCTGTTCCACGATGGTCTTCGCTTCATGGTTAGGGATAGCGAACGCTTCCGGCCATTTGCTGAAGTAGTTCATGACGACTAGGATGTAACGGTTACCATTGTCGGTTTCTGGAAATGGACCAGCGATGTCAGCGGCAATCCGTTCAAAGGGTGCGCCCACGTTGTACTGTTGCATCTTGCCTCGCGTTTTCGTTCTGGGTTCCTTGCTGGTGACACACATGATGCATTTTCAGCACAATTTCTCTTCGTCGTCCCTTGCGCTGAGCCAATAGAAACGTTCTCGCACCTTCTCCAGTGTCTTGTTTGCACCCAAAATGACCTCCGGATGCACCATCATGCATCTCCCGTAGCACCTCGTGTACTTTTGATCGCGGCAAGACAAGCTGCCTTATGAAAGCTTTCCCGTCCGGCATTTCCCATTTCCTTTTCAGCACTCCATCTTGCACATGAAGGGTGTCGCACTGAGCCCAGTATGCCTTGAGAGTGGGGCTCCTGTCTGAGATATCTCATCCATTTGGCTTTTCCATAAACTCGTTCCACGCTAATATCGGCTCGATGTCCGGGTCTTCTTTTTGAGCGTTGCGGATTTTTTCTGCACTCCAACCGGCGATAGGCCCAGCTCTTACCCTTTGGATGGAAAGAAGGTTCTTCTCTTCCTGTCGAACACAATGCTTGCAGTCGCTCTTACATGGTCGCCGGGATAAGGCATCCGCATTAGAATGAAGTTTCCCTTTACGATGCTGTATTTCATAATCGTACATCTGCAGCCGTTCAATCCATCTTGCGACCTGGCCCTCTAGATTCTTGAACTGCAGCAACCATTTTAGAGCCGCGTGGTCTGTGCGCAAAAGGAACTTTTGGCCGTAGAGGTATTTATGGAAGTGTTTTTTTTTTTTTTGTCGCCAGAAGCAGCGCCAGAAGTACTCGCCTGGTCACGCAGTAGTTCCTTTCGGGCTTGGAGAGCACTTTGCTGAAGTATGCTACTACCTTCTCTTCGCCATTGTGTACCTGCGAAAGAACCGCTCCGACACCGACGTTACTTGCATCGGCATCCACGATGCCGGGGTATGCTAGTGTTGGTGATTCGTATAGTTGTTGCTTAAGGTTCTTGAAGCTTTTGTCGCACTCACTTGACCACTTGAATTGCCTTCCCTTTCCGTCAGTTGGTGCAAGCTCTTCGCGATTCCGGCAAAGTCCTTTACGAATCGTCGGTAGTACGTGGCGAGGCCCAAAAAGCTCCTGAGTTGGTGTTTGTCTGCCACAGCCCATTTCCTGCAGTGAACGCAGTTTTCTCTCGGTCCTTTGGATCGATCTGTACCTGACAGTAACCGCTCTTAAAATCAAGGGTGGAAAACCATCGAGCTCCTGAGAGTGTGTATGATGTGTCATCGATCCGTGTCAGGGGGTAGCTATCCTTTTTGGTGACGTCATTGAGTCTCCGATAGTCCACGCAGAATCGAGTGCTACCGTCTTTCTTCTTGACCAGCACAACAGTTGAGGCCCACGGACTCTTAGAACTTTCGATGAGCCCTTCCTTCTCCATCGTTGACACCATATCCGCAACCTCCGTCTGCTTTGCCAATGGTAGTCGTCTGGCAGGCTGGCGAATTGGTCTGGCATCTCCAGTGTCTATGCGATGTTGCACCAGATGTGTTCGGCCATACTCTCCATCCTGTGAGGCAAATATATCAGCGACTCACCGATTAGATTTTCTGCCATGGCTCGCTGATCCTGATCCAGTTCGCAGTGCTTGAGGATCATGTCCGTTACTTCCGCCAACCTGGCTGATGAAACGGCCCTCGCAGATTCCTTTTCGGTTATTGTTGAAATTGAACATATCGGCGCACATTTACCAATAACCTCCCCTTGTTTTAGTTTGACGCTGTGGCTCTTGAAGCTCATGAGCCTTACTGGGACCAGGCTGTTCTTTGGCTCCACTAAAACTTTTCCCACGATGTAGTTTGGGGGATTCCTTCCTAAATCTGGCTCCAATAGGTAGAATCGGTTGCTCCCAGGATCAGCCTCTAGTTTTGACCAAATGATAGTCTCGGAAGATGGTGGTAAGACTTCGTCCTTGCTGAGTATTGTCCAAATATGTGCTGCATTCTAATTCCCGTATACCATTGGAATCTCTACGTTCCCGTACCGCAGAACTTGCATCCCGATGTCGATGATTACGTCATGTTCTTTCTTTCATGCACTCCGATGATGCATTCATCACATACGTCGGCCACCAGGAACGCATGGGAAAAGGCCAATCCTGCTAGTTGTAAAGTGAGGCGAACTTCTCCATATACTTTCGCCGATTCCCCTGTCGCAGTCCTAAGACAGTAGCAGCTGGTGTTGTGCAGCCAAGACTTCCGGACGAGATCTCTTCTAACAATGGAAGCTCTGGCGCCGGTATCGATAGTAGCCACGCACTTGATTTTGCCGATGAATGCTTCCACTGTTAGACTCTTATTGCGTCGTTTGGTTTGGGAGACCTGGATGGTGGTCTTGGGGGCGTCGATTCCAATAGCCAACTTTTGCCCCGCGAAGCTGGCTCTTAGGCGTTTCCCGACTCCTAGTTTCGAGGAGCATGACCAACAGAATGCATGTTGTCTCTGTTGGATGGTTCTTCGTTGCGTCGCATATTTCCACAATGTGAACAGTTTCCACGTCTGGGTGGAGTTCTGCATTGCCGTTGCAGGTGTCCTAGTTTGTTGCAATTCCAACGAATTTGTACTCCACGAGCGTTGTTTCGGTCTTCGACGTCCATCCTCTGGCAAGAGCATTCGACGGCGGCTACATCCCTCACACGGTGGATTCCCTGACATGCCTGGTCTGCCGCCTCCATTGTCAGAGCAAACGCCAAAGTTTCGGCGAGCGTTTTCTTTCCAGCCATTCTTACCGCCATTTGTAGTTTCGCATCAGCTATGGCATGAGCAAATGCTTCGGTCGCCATCTCGTTAATGATCTCCTCACCAGCGTTTGGATAGGACAAATGTGCCAACCGCTCGATGTCCGCCTGTAACTGCTGGAGCGTCTCACCCTTCATCTGGGACCTTCTGCGCAACTGGACCCTATATACTTGCTGCATGTGGTCGTCCCCAAATTGCATCTCGATGGCTTTCACCAGACTGTCGTAGTTGCGTTATTTGTCCTCGGGAATAGTTTGTAGTAGCCCTGCAGCTGATCCTCTAAGCGCAAGCATGAGGGCAATGGTCATTGCCGCAGCTTCGAACTGCCTCTTATATATTGGCCATGATGTCTATCCATCGAAGACGGGAGGCTGCATCCCTTTCCTTCTCGGGAAGTCGGTTGAATACTCCCGAACTTTCTGTTTCTTCACGTGTTCGAGTTGCTTTGCCAAATTCACGAATCTTCCTTTAACAGCCTCGATTTTTGTTGGACGTTCTCGAATTTTGTTTCAACATTCTCCAATCTTCCTTTAACGGCTGTTTCAAAAGTCTTAATTTTAGCCTGTACGTTTTCGAATTGTCCTTCAATTGTTCCGAATTTAGCGTCTAAAGAATTCTTCTGCTCAGCCAAAGAATTTTCGAGAATCTCGAACTTCTTGTTTTGCATATCCAGCTTGGCATCTAGAGAATTCTCAAATTGTTTGTTCTATTCATCGAACTTGGCGTCTAGAGAACTCTTTTGTTCGTCGAATTTCTCAGATAGCAATTTCATTAAAGCCGACACGTCACTCGTCGTACTTATTTGTTCTTCTTCGACGTCAAACAAAGCTGTTTTAGGATCTGCACCCTCGTCCGTCATTATTTTCCGCAACTTAATAATCAATTCTCTTTTCGTACCAGTCGTAGGTTACTCCCGCTGGCTCAGTACTTCCTTTAGTTGCAGCAATGACAAAACTTCTAGCAATTTCCGAACAATATTCTTAATTTTTAATTTTTTTTTCACTTGCACAATAAGCAATACACAAAATTTGTTTTATTCCACTTTTCTGACACCAATGTAATATTCTTGTTGGGGTTCGTTTAAAAAAAACTGTCTTTTGTGTATTTCAACTGTTTATTTATTGTCAACTACTAGCTTTACTTCAACACAATATTCAAATCACTTTATTCTTTATTTATTTCAAATTAAACTGTCGCTACAGATTCACATGCACGATATCGATTATTTTAACCACTTGGTCGAGTGTCTCTCTTCTAATCGCTGTATTCACTTATAAACAACTGTGTCGACGATGGTTGTGGTATGGGTATTTATATGAAATTACAAGGGGTTCTAGAACATGCTAGATGTTTCTCCGGGTGAATTGATGATCCTCGAATATTGGGATATTGTGTGGAACAATTGTGGAACGTAAGCACATCAGGTGGGAATATTTACTGCTAGCAAGTTTTGGCAATAGATGTCGTTGCACGCAGTACCTGACGATGTACTTGATACTACAATATTTAATAGTTATATCTTTCTACTGAAATATTCATTGCAAAATCTGAAGCAAGTCGCGAGTAAGAGAAATAAAAGAAATATTTGGAGGAAAAATGGAAAAAGAAAAACCTCCAATATACCCAAAAAAAGAAGATAGTTATAGATAAATGTATAAATAGATTAGTTTATATGTAAATATATAAATAAATGAATAATGAAATAAGTAAGTAAATAAATAAACAAATTAACAAACATATAAATATCTAAATTTAGCAATAAATTATTAAATCAATAAATAAATAAATAAATAGATCAATAAATAAATAAATAAGTAAGTAAATAAATAAATAAATAGATCAATAAATAAATAAATAAATAAAAAAATGGATAAATAAATAATTGAATAAATAATAAATACATTAATAAGTAGATAAATAAATATTATAAAATGATGACAACACATTAATACATAAAAAAAAAAAAAATAAAAAATTAATAACAAGCAAGTGAATAAGAATAAATAAATAAATACAAAAAAGAAAAATAAATAATATAGACAAGTCAATACAATTATGTGTAAATCTGAAACATACTTAAACATTTAATTGGTTTATAAGTGCATTATCTAAATTATCGCAGTTCCGTAAATATGTATCCTGAGCTTAAGAATTCTATCGGAGATCAATTCAACATTCGCTTTGTGGTGAAGATTTATAGTAGAATGATATCTAGATAAGTTAAGAATCATTTTTAGCAATTTATTTTGTGACACTTGAAGTTTATTTAAGTGGCATTTTGCAATGCTTCCCCATACTTGACACCCGTAAAGCAGTATTGATTGGAAAACTACTATGTGAATTATTATTTTGTTCACATTACTTAACTTGGATTTTCTATTTATGAAGGCGTAAAGCATCTTAATGGCAACATTAATCTTTTTAATTATTTTAAGGATATGTTCTTTGAAAGTTAATCGTTGATCAAGATAAATACCTAGGTACCTTGCACTTGGTTCCCATTTGACTCTTGCACCGCAGACGTTAAGTTGATTGCTGGGAAGAAAACAATGTTTCCTTTTTCGACTAAAAAAGATTGATTGTACCTTTCCAGCATTTAGTTTAATTTCCCATTTATTATAATATTCGGTTACTATTTTAATCGCATTTTGTAGATTAATCTCAACGTTGAGGCCAAGCTCATGCGATGAGAATATAGCAGTGTCATCCGCATAAATAGCGGTTTCACATGCTGGTAACTTTGGAAAATCAGACGTGTAAATATTATAAAGTATTGGGCCAAGAACTGAACCCTGTGGAACACCTGCGTCGACTTGTTGTAGGACGGATGCACAGCCATTAACATATACTTAAAAAAAAACGATTCGACAGGAAACTTTGGACAATTTTTACTAAGTACGGAGGAAAACCAAATCTACACATTTTGTACACAACGCCATTGTGCCACACAGAGTCAAATGCTTTCTCAATATCTAGTAGTACCAGACCGGTTAACTTACCCAACGAACGGTTTCTTTTTACATCTTTACATATTCGGAGGACCTGGTGAGACGTACTGTGATGGCTTCTAAACCCAAATTGCTCATCATGAAATACATGTGCGTCATCAACATATTTCAAAAGATTATTTTTTATAACTTTTTCACAGATTTTACTTAGACAACTAAGTAAACTTATGGGACGATAACTATTAGGGTTTTCAAAAGGCTGTCCTGCCTTTTGTCATCAATAGATGACAAATGTAGTCATCAGTAGATGGTACACAACTTTGCTGAGAAATGCTATTAGCAGCGTCATTCACTAGTGTATTTGTGACAGCATCACCGAGGTGCTGGGGTACCATATGATTCCTAGGTTAGGTTAGGTTAGGTTATGTTGGCTGTCCACACGAGAGTGTAGACACACTTAGACCAGCGAAGGTCCTTTGTGATACCATCATCCTCTGGCAAGAGCATTCGACGGCGGCTACATCCCTCACACGGTGGATTCCCTGACATGCCTGGTCTGCCGCCTCCATTGTCAGAGCAAACGCCAAAGTTTCGGCGAGCGTTTTCTTTCCAGCCATTCTTACCGCCATTTGTAGTTTCGCATCAGCTATGGCATGAGCAAATGCTTCGGTCGCCATCTCGTTAATGATCTCCTCACCAGCGTTTGGATAGGACAAATGTGCCAACCGCTCGATGTCCGCCTGTAACTGCTGGAGCGTCTCACCCTTCATCTGGGACCTTCTGCGCAACTGGACCCTATATACTTGCTGCATGTGGTCGTCCCCAAATTGCATCTCGATGGCTTTCACCAGACTGTCGTAGTTGCGTTATTTGTCCTCGGGAATAGTTTGTAGTAGCCCTGCAGCTGATCCTCTAAGCGCAAGCATGAGGGCAATGGTCATTGCCGCAGCTTCGAACTGCCTCTTATATATTGGCCATGATGTCTATCCATCGAAGACGGGAGGCTGCATCCCTTTCCTTCTCGGGAAGTCGGTTGAATACTCCCGAACTTTCTGTTTCTTCACGTGTTCGAGTTGCTTTGCCAAATTCACGAATCTTCCTTTAACAGCCTCGATTTTTGTTGGACGTTCTCGAATTTTGTTTCAACATTCTCCAATCTTCCTTTAACGGCTGTTTCAAAAGTCTTAATTTTAGCCTGTACGTTTTCGAATTGTCCTTCAATTGTTCCGAATTTAGCGTCTAGAGAATTCTTCTGCTCAGCCAAAGAATTTTCGAGAATCTCGAACTTCTTGTTTTGCATATCCAGCTTGGCATCTAGAGAATTCTCAAATTGTTTGTTCTATTCATCGAACTTGGCGTCTAGAGAACTCTTTTGTTCGTCGAATTTCTCAGATAGCAATTTCATTAAAGCCGACACGTCACTCGTCGTACTTATTTGTTCTTCTTCGACGTCAAACAAAGCTGTTTTAGGATCTGCACCCTCGTCCGTCATTATTTTCCGCAACTTAATAATCAATTCTCTTTTCGTACCAGTCGTAGGTTACTCCCGCTGGCTCAGTACTTCCTTTAGTTGCAGCAATGACAAAACTTCTAGCAATTTCCGAACAATATTCTTAATTTTTAATTTTTTTTTCACTTGCACAATAAGCAATACACAAAATTTGTTTTATTCCACTTTTCTGACACCAATGTAATATTCTTGTTGGGGTTCGTTTAAAAAAAACTGTCTTTTGTGTATTTCAACTGTTTATTTATTGTCAACTACTAGCTTTACTTCAACACAATATTCAAATCACTTTATTCTTTATTTATTTCAAATTAAACTGTCGCTACAGATTCACATGCACGATATCGATTATTTTAACCACTTGGTCGAGTGTCTCTCTTCTAATCGCTGTATTCACTTATAAACAACTGTGTCGACGATGGTTGTGGTATGGGTATTTATATGAAATTACAAGGGGTTCTAGAACATGCTAGATGTTTCTCCGGGTGAATTGATGATCCTCGAATATTGGGATATTGTGTGGAACAATTGTGGAACGTAAGCACATCAGGTGGGAATATTTACTGCTAGCAAGTTTTGGCAATAGATGTCGTTGCACGCAGTACCTGACGATGTACTTGATACTACAATATTTAATAGTTATATCTTTCTACTGAAATATTCATTGCAAAATCTGAAGCAAGTCGCGAGTAAGAGAAATAAAAGAAATATTTGGAGGAAAAATGGAAAAAGAAAAACCTCCAATATACCCAAAAAAAGAAGATAGTTATAGATAAATGTATAAATAGATTAGTTTATATGTAAATATATAAATAAATGAATAATGAAATAAGTAAGTAAATAAATAAACAAATTAACAAACATATAAATATCTAAATTTAGCAATAAATTATTAAATCAATAAATAAATAAATAAATAGATCAATAAATAAATAAATAAGTAAGTAAATAAATAAATAAATAGATCAATAAATAAATAAATAAATAAAAAAATGGATAAATAAATAATTGAATAAATAATAAATACATTAATAAGTAGATAAATAAATATTATAAAATGATGACAACACATTAATACATAAAAAAAAAAAAAATAAAAAATTAATAACAAGCAAGTGAATAAGAATAAATAAATAAATACAAAAAAGAAAAATAAATAATATAGACAAGTCAATACAATTATGTGTAAATCTGAAACATACTTAAACATTTAATTGGTTTATAAGTGCATTATCTAAATTATCGCAGTTCCGTAAATATGTATCCTGAGCTTAAGAATTCTATCGGAGATCAATTCAACATTCGCTTTGTGGTGAAGATTTATAGTAGAATGATATCTAGATAAGTTAAGAATCATTTTTAGCAATTTATTTTGTGACACTTGAAGTTTATTTAAGTGGCATTTTGCAATGCTTCCCCATACTTGACACCCGTAAAGCAGTATTGATTGGAAAACTACTATGTGAATTATTATTTTGTTCACATTACTTAACTTGGATTTTCTATTTATGAAGGCGTAAAGCATCTTAATGGCAACATTAATCTTTTTAATTATTTTAAGGATATGTTCTTTGAAAGTTAATCGTTGATCAAGATAAATACCTAGGTACCTTGCACTTGGTTCCCATTTGACTCTTGCACCGCAGACGTTAAGTTGATTGCTGGGAAGAAAACAATGTTTCCTTTTTCGACTAAAAAAGATTGATTGTACCTTTCCAGCATTTAGTTTAATTTCCCATTTATTATAATATTCGGTTACTATTTTAATCGCATTTTGTAGATTAATCTCAACGTTGAGGCCAAGCTCATGCGATGAGAATATAGCAGTGTCATCCGCATAAATAGCGGTTTCACATGCTGGTAACTTTGGAAAATCAGACGTGTAAATATTATAAAGTATTGGGCCAAGAACTGAACCCTGTGGAACACCTGCGTCGACTTGTTGTAGGACGGATGCACAGCCATTAACATATACTTAAAAAAAAACGATTCGACAGGAAACTTTGGACAATTTTTACTAAGTACGGAGGAAAACCAAATCTACACATTTTGTACACAACGCCATTGTGCCACACAGAGTCAAATGCTTTCTCAATATCTAGTAGTACCAGACCGGTTAACTTACCCAACGAACGGTTTCTTTTTACATCTTTACATATTCGGAGGACCTGGTGAGACGTACTGTGATGGCTTCTAAACCCAAATTGCTCATCATGAAATACATGTGCGTCATCAACATATTTCAAAAGATTATTTTTTATAACTTTTTCACAGATTTTACTTAGACAACTAAGTAAACTTATGGGACGATAACTATTAGGGTTTTCAAAAGGCTGTCCTGCCTTTTGTCATCAATAGATGACAAATGTAGTCATCAGTAGATGGTACACAACTTTGCTGAGAAATGCTATTAGCAGCGTCATTCACTAGTGTATTTGTGACAGCATCACCGAGGTGCTGGGGTACCATATGATTCCTAGGTTAGGTTAGGTTAGGTTATGTTGGCTGTCCACACGAGAGTGTAGACACACTTAGACCAGCGAAGGTCCTTTGTGATACCAGGATCAAACCATTAGGCCACTCAGGGACTAACAAAACCAACCGGAGCTTTTGACAAAGCGATGGATGCTCATGACGTCCAAGGACGCCAGATCGCAGAGGTCGTCAAGGAAGGGGGACCCTAGATGGAGCATTCTTTTATGCGACAGGGCTGGACATGTGCATAGGAGGTGAAGGATGGTTTCCTCCTCCTCCTCGTCCCTACAGCTTCTGCAGAAATCGTTGGAGAAGAGGCCAAGTCTTTTGGCGTGCTGGCCTATAAGACAGTGTCCAGTGAGAACACCGACAACGCAGCTGATTTGTGTACGCTTTAACTTGATCAGATCGGCACTACGTTTTTGATCCAGCTTAGGCCAGATCTGTCTCGAAATGTGACACGTTGAGCCGTTTCCCCATATAAGGTTGGTCGCGCTAATAGCGTTCAGCTTTAGTAGATACTTACATGTAGCGAGGGGCATACCCAGGGCTTGCCTTTCAGGCAAAATCCTTAGAGTGGTACCCTGTCTGGCGAGGTCGTCAGCCCTGCAGTTACCTGGAATGTCTCTATGGCCCGGCACCCAGCATAGGTGAATGTTGAACTGCTCTGTCATCTCCATAAGAGATAGACGACAGTTTAAGGTAGCCTTTGAAGTGATCCAAATGATATGATTCCTAATAAAGGCGGAACTAAAAAGGTTGGCTTTGTCAATATCCATGTAAATGACGTTGCCAGAATTTTGGAGTCCGGGAATTTGCCTATTTTTATTTTTAATTATTTTAACAACATTCCAGAAGGGTCTCGCATTTTTATCTAAAGAGTTCAGCTTCTTATTCCATTCTTTGTTTCTATATTTATGGATTTCAGTAGAAATAAGTTTGTTGAAGTACTGCATCTGATCGCGGAGATATCTGCCGATATCTCTGGCATTGTCTTTTTAAAGAATTTCTGATGTATATATTCGAAAACATAATGCGGAATTTGAACATAAAAGCTCTTCTTAACTACTTTAGGGACACTTGAGTCTACGGAACTGAGAATGTGTTCGGTAAAAGTTTTAACCAGACTGTCAATATTTGCATTTCTAGAGATACTTTCTAAGTCGGTTGAAGTATTTCTCAGTTTCACTCTCATTTCTGATCTATAATTGGCCCAATTAGCATTTCTAAAATCGAGGTAATATTGCTCCCTTTTTCTACCTGATTTAAGAATTCGGCAAAAAACTGGATTATGATCGGTATTAGAATGTTCATTGGTTTTACGAAAAACTATGTCGAAATCAAATGCTTGCAAGTAACCGCCATAACGTTGCATTCGTGTTACAGAAAGCACTGGTATCCCCTTTTGAGGGGAAAATATTTTTGATATCAGCTGGTTATCGGTGATCAAACAAAATTTCCGACCATACAGATACTGATAAAATTTTTGTGTGCCAAATATAATTGGGTAAGTTTCTCGATCTATTTGGCTGTAAAGTTATGGTGTTTTATTCAATGTTTAAGATGCGTACATAATGGGTTTTTCAGTCCCATCTGAAAATGCATGGCTCAAAACTGCACCATGCATCTGTTGCCAAAATCAATTTTAATTGTAGATCAAAATGAGTTAAACAAAAAAAATACAAATATTTGGCGCAACAGCTCTTTAAAGTGCCAGGGCCTAGCTTCTCGCAACCACTCATGTTGTGTGCGTTATATTTTTAACACAAATGGAAGGGACCTACAGTTTAATGCCGAATCCGAACGGCGATTTGAGAAGCAATACTCGTGACAACAATACTCTCGGATGTTTGTCAGACGCTCGCGAGAGGTGGGACCGTGAAAAAACTTTTTGGTGTTTTCTGGGATTTGAACTTGGAACCTCATGCGTAGTGATCCGACACACTAACCACTTACGCCACGGCGCCCACAAAATGAGTAAAACGGTGCCGTGAAATAAGGCCAAGTAAAATAAGACCAACTTTTAAAAATTGGCCTTATTTCACGTTTGAAAAGTGTAATAAAGCCAAATTTCAACAGTTGGTCTTATTTCACTTTGATAAAGTGAGATAACACCAATTTGGTATTATTGCACTTTCAATTCATAAAATTGGCTTAATTTCGCTTCAAGTCAGTGAAATAAGGGCAAATGCTGAAATTTGTTCTAAGTGTGTTCTTGTTTATATAGGTAGGTAAGTAGATGTACTGAAAGATAATTAGCGCAAAAGCCCTGTTTTAGTACCACAACTCAAGTGACCTGCCAGATGTAAAAACGGGCGTTAACTAATATGGATAGGGACAAGGAGTGAGCATTATTGCAATCCATCACGTTAGGTTGAGGAAACTGATAATGTCCCAAATGCTTATATCCGCTTACTCTGTTAGGTTATCAAAAAAGGGCTTACCTAGTGTGCGCTGTCTGGCCCTGCCTAGAGTCAGGCACTTGCAAAGGAAGTGAAGAATTGTTTATTTATCCTCAGTATTCTTGCAGTTGCCACTTGTTTAGGTTTTACTTACATCTTATATGTTATGTTTGTGTGTCAGAAGAGAGTTGAAAAAACTTCATTATATATTTTTTAGATAAATAATAGTTCTTAATTCAACAGCCGAAATCTTTTACTAAAAAAAAATAGTGGTTAAAATTTCGCGTATAAAATAGTAGTTGAAAATTCGGGCGAATTTTTAACCACTATTTTCGAAAATTCTAAAAGGAACAGCCGAAGCCTTTACTTTGAAGAATTTTATAAAAAAATAGTTCAAAATTCATGAGAATTTTAGGTGCTTAGTTTCTGGAATGTACTAAAGACTACTTCCTTTCCTAAAACCCTTTCAAAATTCAAACGGAATTACTAAATCACTATTACTTTCCATATTTTATTAACGTACGTTGTCATCTCACCTTAATTTATTTTGAATTTTTTTTTTTTTTTATAACTTGCGCGCACTCAAAGGGTTATGAATACCTTTAACATGTTTACACACAGTACGGGCGTTGGAAAGGATAGATAGAGAGAGAGAGAGAGAAAGATTTTCGAGTAGTGGTTCTTGGAGCTCAGTTGTTTATGCTTCAGAGATTCTCCGGGAGTGGCGAACTAACTTCAAGACAATCTTAAAAACGATTGCGTTGTCAATTCAACGAACGGTAAATTCTTCTGTTATGTTGACCAGTACATTGTTATGTTGCAATCTTCTCGTAAGAAATTTGTTATTTACAGTTTGCAGTTGGTCTTAATGCTCTTTTGCAAAATGGAATAAGTCCAACTTCAATCTTATATATCCTACTTGCACGAGTAGCTTGATAAGCCGGATAGTTATAAATTATTAAAGTTGGCCTTATTTCACTTTGGAAAAGAGAAATAAGGTCAAATTGGTGTTATTTCCCAACATAATTTGGCGTTATTTCACTTTATCAAAATGAACGTTGGTCTTATTTCACTTGGCCTTATTTCACGGCACCGAGTTAAACATTTATCTGATTGCATTTCTCCTTTAATTTTATTGAAGGTTGATAGACATTTTTTCATCCCAGCGCACTTAATTTTTTTTTTAAATCCACCGTAATGGTAGATTAAACCCACATAAGCTCGAAGTTGAAGGGGGACTCATATTCTGGATGGCGTTAATTTTATCCTTAGCCTTGTGAATACCATTTCTATCTATGGAGAAACTACAATATTCTATGCGATCCTGAAAGAAATCGCATTTATCAACATTCAAACGCATGTTATTTTGATTTAACCTCCTTATAACTTCATGTAATCTCATCAAATGGAAATTATTACCTGGTCTCGTTATTTTAATATCATCGATGAAAACCGATACACCAGGGATATCCCGCAATAACTATTCCATAAATCTCTGGAAGATAGCGGGTGCGGAAGAGAACCCATACATTAACCGTGTAGGTCTGTAAAAACCTTTATGAGAGCTAAGTGTTAAACATTCTGCAGATACAGGATCTACTTCTAACTGGAGATATGCTTTGGTTGAATCAATTTTGGTAAATTTCAAACTACCATTCATGGAAGCAAATAGTTCCTTCATGGTGGGTAAGGGATGCTCATCCACAATCAAGAATTTATTTAGCGACACCTTGTAGTCCTCACACAAACGAATTCTATTATTTTTCTTTCGAATTGGAACTATAGGTGTTGCTCACTTTTTGTAAAATTCCCTCATCAACTATTTTATCGATTTCCTTACCCACTTCATCGCAAATAGCAAAGGATACTAATCGATGCTTAATAAAAACCGGCTTAGCCGAATCTTTGAGTTTTAAACTGGCTTGAAAGCTAGGAATTTTACCCAAATCACTCGAAACAACTTTAGGATATTTCCCTTCTAAATCATTGATAAGTTTTGAATCTAAAACATTTGTTTCATATATCGCGTTTAAATTTATCCCGGCTAGTTCATTTAAATTTATATTCAATTGGTTAATCTAATGCCTAGCAAGTAAAGGTAACCTACCCATATCTGTGATATATATTTTTAACATTTTTACATACTACTTTTATATCTGACTGTGATATTTGCAAATCCTACTAGTGGGACTTTTTTTCCATAATAACTTTGCAAATGTATTGTAATAGAATAATTTTTTTTTCTTTGGAAAATATTAAAGAAAGTCGTTTTTACTTAGAAGGGATAATTTGCTTCCCGAATCTACTGCAAAGTTTATTGGCTTTTTTCCTATGAAAATCATTGCGGTATATTCATCGGGGTCTTTTCTAACTAGATATACTTTATATATCTTTCCGCAATCTAAAATTTCTTCTACATTTGAATTTTGTTTTATTTAACCGTATCTCTGTGCTTACATTGGTAGGCCTTATGTGCGCCTCCACATCTGCCGCATTCCATGTTGTTCCGCTTGCTGGTCTTAGCTCTGTTGTGCCGTTCCACGTTTGATGCTGTTATTTGAGTCTTTCCGCCTGATAGTCCCGTTGCTGCCGTCTGTTCCGTTGATCGCGTGATTTTATATACGTTGGTTGAACCCCTCGCCGACTCTCTGCCGCCTTCGCCAATTACCGCTCCTCCTTCCTCTGGTAATACAATCCCGTTGACCATGTCCAACGCCGCTTCTAATGTGAGTGTTTTTTTTAGGCACCGATTCTGTGCATGATTGTTGCGAATCCCAAATACGAATTGATTTCGCAACGCCGTTTCTAAATAACTACCAAACTTGCAGGTATCTACCAATCGTCGCAAAACTGACCACGAAGTCCGAGGCACTTTCTCGCTAAATCTGCCGCCGATAGTAGAACTTAAAGTTCCCCACGATTTCCAAAGGCTCTGAACTGTAGTGGCTGTGGAGGATTTGTACCGTTTCTACGTACGTTTTTGGAAATTCGAACTCACACTTTGCATGCTTTTTTGTTTTTTTTTACTCAGCGTCAAAACTGTTGTGACCGAAGTCGATTGAAACTACTTCGTTGACGTTTAATACAACACTGTTTTATTGTTCTGCCATGAAATATACAGAAGAGTGTATAGCAATACGATAGTTGTTGTTTGTATAATAATTGTGAATAAAGTGGCATTCAGCTCATAAGTTTGTTTAGTTTATTATATAATAAAGTTAAGCACTTCATAACAGTCTACATCGATGACTTGGTTATATTAAGCGAAGACGAAGAAACACACTTTCAAAACATCGAAAAGGTATCCCACACCCTTGAAAAAGCAAATATGAAGGTACAACTGGGCAAATGTGAGTTTTCAAAGAACGAGTAGAGTTCCTTATTTGCATCATATCGACAGACGGTATAAAAACAAACCCCGCTAAAGTTCAGGCCATACGTGACTTTCCAAACCCAAAAACTCTTAAAGACCTTCGGTCATTCCTTCGTATGTCAGGGTACTATAGGAGATTCATTAAAGATTACGCAAAATATTTATATTTCACCCAATAATTTGAGACTTACTCGTACTTAGCCAAGCGGAGCAAGAGGAAGAATTCTTAAAAGAACACAATAAAGCTCATGGTAATACCCCTGAGAATAAAATCAACATTTTTGAAAATTTTTATTTCCCGCATATGAAAGCAAAAATAGAGAAAATAACAAAATTATGTTAAATCTGCAAAGACCAAAAACATGACAGATACCCGAATAAACCCGAATTGCAACCGACCCCTATTCTCGAACATCCCGGTAAAATTATCCATGTTGACATCTATTTTACAGACAAAAAAGTTATATTAACCGCAGTAGAAATTTTTTTTTTAAATACGCCTAAGCTAAGATAATAAAATCAAGAGCGTCGGCGGATATTAAACAGCATTTGAAATAAAATAAATAAATAAATATTTGGCGAAACAGCTCTTTAAGTGCCTGCACATAGCTTCTCGCAACCTCTCATATTGTGCGCGTTATATTTTTCACACGAATGGAAGGGACCTACAGTTTAATGCCATATCCGAAGGGTAATTTCTTTTGAGAAGCTTTTTCGAGACAACAATACTCTCGGCTGTTTGTCAGACGTTCGCGAAAGGTGAGACCGTGAAAAAACTTCTTGGTGTTTTCTGTGATTCGAACTTGGAACCTCACGCGTAGTGATCCGACATACTAACCAAGACGCCACGGCGCCCACCAACAGCCTTTTAGAGGATTGATATTAGCCTTTGTTATGGACAACGAAAAACCTTTGGGATCCAGTTCCATAACTTTCATGTTAGAAGTATTTTCAATATAAAAGAATTGAATAAAGAATTGTAATGAAAATAAAAGTCATTTATAAACGTATTCTGTAGGAGAAACCATATAATGCATATGTCAAAACCAATAAATGAATAGGAAATAAACCTAACCCCAGATACAAAAAAGAAATAGTAGCTGAAGATAAAAACTCCACAGTTATAACTCAATCAGGTAGAACCGTGCACAAGTCTCTCATCAAGAAATCAACCGTCATCTTTTTTAGACTCACAATAACGGCCGGCGCGGCTGACGTACAAATATGGTATGGCCAAACTACAAACAGGAACCTTCAAAATAATCCACATTATTGACCTTGACTTATACCAGGACGTAGTACACAAAATAAAAAAGTCACTCCTAAAAAACATCAGCTTCGGAAATCCCATCATGCCCTTCCTAAACAACGAGATCGGACAAATTAAAATACACCTTAACCGACTTTCACCAAAATTCCATAACAAAAGGTCATTTGATTTCATTGGCACCACGAGGAAATGGATCACGGGAAACCCCGACCGGCATGATTTTTATATTGTATAATAAGCGAAAATATAAATAATGCTTTAAGCAATAATGCTAATCAAGTAATAATAAAAAAAATTATTTTAGAAAAAATAAACGAAGGTATAAATATAATGAACAAGATGATAGAACATGTAAACTTAAATGACAAACTTCAAGAAGAAATGTTATTAAAATCCAAATTTGTTCCAGAGTACGCAAGGCGCTCAATGTTGAGCAGCTACTTCTCTGAACGGAACGATCTATGCTCCGATGACTAATGACTTGGTCATGTAGTGCGTATGCCCCCAGACCGTCGCTCCAAGACGTGCCATGGTGGCCTACCGTCAGGTAGGCGACCCCGCGGTAGGCCTAGCAGTAGATGGTTGGACCAAGTCCGACATCTCTCCTGGAGCCGTCTAGGGATTCCTCCTGATGAGTTGGAGTCAATGGCAGAGGATCGAGAAAGATGGACAGTCCACCTGAGCATCCTACCCCCGCGACCCTCATGAAGGATTAGCGGGCCATTTGAAAATGTATGTATGTACATATGTAAATGTACAACAGCATCAAATAATTCACTAAACCCATTACAGTAATACCTCGATTTACAACGTATCCATTTACGCCATTTCAACTTACGTCGTTAAAAAAAGTAAAGGAAGTGCCTCTATGTACAAACACATTTAGAAATGTACTTGGGAAGGTGCATTGTGTACTCGTGAATTTGAATGCAATTTTTCTTTTAATTGTAACATTTAATTTTATTTCTTGTTAATAACTTTTAATTAATTCTTAATTATAAAAAACAAAAGAAAAATGCAGATGCACTCTTCATTACCTTACTGTTTTGACTTACGTCATTTTCGATTTACGTCAGGACTTATGGAACGAATTAGTGACGTAACTCGTGGTATTCCTGTATATTGTATATACGAGTATGTACATCGAATAGTACTCTCATCAGGCGAAATTTTTTCTTGCTTTGACTATTCGCTAGGTGGCGTGTGCTTGGAAAGTGTATATCGAAACTAAAAGGACAAAGCACAAAGAAGACGAAAAAATTAACAAAAAATTCTCTTCAGGGTAGTGTACATATGTATGTACGTATTGGTGCGGGTATTGTTGGTTTGTGAGATAGTATGTCTGGTTATACCTTTCGTATTTTTTTTGTTATGTTCTTTGTTAGTTAGCAAGTTATTTTGCAATATGCACACACTAAGATGCTGTCATTATTTCTGTGCGTTAATATAATAAACAACGTTGCTATATTTCGGAAAATATACAATATTTAATACATTTCTTGCGAAATCGGCAAGAATGTTGCTGACTGGGTTCCTTGTAGTGGTGTTTGCGGCAAGTCATTCCACCGAGCCTGTATCGGACTCCCCCGAAGATCTTCTTTTCTTAAAGACAGTAACTTCTTTTATTATTGCGACGAATGCAAACAAATCTCCCTCTCGCACTTGATGCTTGCAGTAAAGTGTCTCAGTGATAAAATTGACGCGATAGTCAGTGACAATAATCAGCTCGCCAAAAAAACTAATGAAATTGTGTCTAAATTAGATGGTTTTGCTACATGCATCGACGATTTGAACAACACTGTTGAGCACTCTAGTGATTTGTTTAAGGCTAGGTCAGAAATCATTGAGAACCAGCTCTTGAATTTTACCGAAATCGCCAGCTACGAATCCAGTGATAATATTAACTCTGATGCACTCAGAATTGAATTCAAGTCAACAGCCCATAATTTAGTGATTAAACCAATAACGGAAGTTAATGATTCCATCAAATCCCTGCGATCAGATCTCGAAATTCGTCTTCAAAATGGCTCTAAGAAATATTAATTAATACAAAGAAAAAAATATTAAATGTATTGTAATAAAAAAATGTTCATTAGTGCAGTACAATTTTTGTTGGCTAGTGTAAATTCTTTTCGATTGATGCATTGATCTATTTTGTATTTTGTATTGCACCAGAAGGTTTTACATACACAGTTATATTTCTTTGTACCTGAAGGGTGTTTAAAATTGAAATTGAAAAAAAAAAACAATAATGTTCATGCAATATTCTTATCTGCTTCTCCGTTGTTGCTGTTGCTTACTGTTGTTGTTGGTATGTTACTCATTTAAAGTTGTGTCTGGATAATTGCCTGGTTGGCGACTTTGTGTCGCGTTGAGTATATGAGGGATGGAAAGCTTTTTCTTTTTTTCTTTTCTTCTTCTTTGTTTTAACTAAAAATACAAATATTTGGCGCAACAGCTCTTTAAAGCGCCAGGGCCTAGCTTCTCGCAACCACTCATGTTGTGTGCGTTATATTTTTCACACGAATGGAAGGGACCTACAGTTTAATGCCGAATCCGAACGGCGATTTGAGAAGCTTTTTTCGTGACAGCAGTACTCTCGGATGTTTGTCAGACGCTCGCGAGAGGTGGGACCGTGAAAAAACTTTTTGGTATTTTCTGGGATTCGAACTTGGAACCTCATGCGTAGTGATCCGACACACTAACCACTTACGCCACGGCACCCACCTTTGTTTTAACTGTTTCCCCCTTTTTTTCTTTGAGTGGCGCACGTCTACCACTGATGATGTGTTTATGTATGTACATATGTATACTTTCGTATAGCTTGTTGATTTTTAATCGGGGATTCACAGAAAATTCGATTCTACCGCACAAAACTTAATTTTTGTAATTTTCCTATACGAAAAATGATATGTAAGTTCACACGAACGAGAGTTGGTCGTATTTTTGTTGCAGTAAATTAATTTTCAACGCCTCTCTTTTTTTTATATTGAGGATCGCCCGGATCGTTAGAAAAAAAAAACTAAAACCAGTTTCGTCGACTTTTTATGCTTGGCGTCTGCTTAGCGTCCTAAATAAATAATTTAGGTTTATTTATTTTATTTCTGTATATACACGTTATTCCTTTAAGCGCTGATATTTGGCTGACTCTTACTCCTGTTTCTAAAACAAACATGTGAATGTTTGAATTATGTTCGAAAGCTCAGGGACGTACTGAAGATTCCGCTACATATTTATGATCGAAAGCTCAGGGACGTACTGAGGATTCCGCTACACTTTCCCTTGCAATTAGCGCAGATTGCAGAGGTTTGTTTGTTTACTCCACAAACTATGGAGAAGTGATTTTCGGCGCATTTCACACATCGCGGTTCTTTTTTTGCAGTACATTCGCGTATGATTAAATCCTTGGCAACGTTTGCACTGCGGAATTATTGCTCGATTTTGACCACGATATTTAGTATAACTCTTATTCGGTAGATATCGTCGATATTATCAGACTTATCGAAGGTAAGCATAAAAAGCGGAAGTCCACGCCTTACCAAGATGTCTTTATCTATTTCCCGTATTCTTCTCCTTCTTAATGATATTAACGGCATCAAGAATTTTAAAGCCTTTGGCTTGAAGATCGGTCATAACCTCTTCTTTGGTGCATGAGGGGTGGAGTCCCCTTGCAACAACACGATGTGGCCTTTCTGACTTGATTTCGAAAGTATACCACTGAATCTTTTCGGTATTTAGCTTTTGGGACACTGCTCGGTAGTCGTTGTAGTCATCGACATTAATTTTCCACGCATTATCCCTCAAAGATGTAACCTTAGATTTCGATGTTAACGTCCCTTTAAGGAGGCTTTGCAACTTATTATATTCCGTTATCCCAACGATGTTTATTGGTGAAGGTGGACGAAACTGCATTCTAAGTTGCTTTTTTGCGGTTCTTTGCGATTTTCTTCTTTTAGGGGCTCGACTTCGGGCGATGAACCGGCTCTCCGTTTCTTACATGGTATTTTCTTAGGGATCCGATACGTTTCGCGTGCTAGCTCTTCTTCGTCGGTGTGATATTCCCGACTAGCTAAGCGTGCTGGAGTGCATTCGCGTTCTTTCTGGATATGTGTGTTCTTTAGGACCTTATTTTCTTCTTTTAATGAATCTATCTCTTTCTCAAGATCTTGATAGAGTAGATCCATTTTGTTAAGCTTGATTCGGAGTGTTTTATTTTCTTCCTCAAGACTTTTATATTTCGCTGAGTCCTGAATTTCACGTGCTGGCGCTCCCGGTGGACTTTTTCTTTTTTTCTTTCTTTCTTTCTTTATTTCATCTAACAGAGTATAATAATCTCTTACAGACGAAATAACAAAATTAAGAAGTATTTTGGATACAAAACAAACATTCATAAAATAAATTCATACATTTTTTTTATTTTAAATAAATAAGAAAGGAAACTTAACAATCAAACATTATCAGATAAGATTAATAGTAGATTATTTTTAAATTTAAGTCTGGAACAATTTAGAAAAATATCTGTTGATGCTAATATAGAGTTAACTTCAGTGATGCAACGAGCAATTGGCTCATTTTGACCGTAATTAGTCCGGTGTATAGTTTCACGGAAGTGGAACTGTGCGCGTAGCATTCGAGAAGGAGAATAAAAATCAAGCATAGATAGCAAGGTAGGACACTGAATTTGATAATGAATTAAATCTCTGACCAGCATAACGCAAAAATATTTACGACGACATTCTAAAGTATTTAAGTTAAATAACAATAATCTGGTTTTATAGAAAGGCGTTTCGATTCGCCAATTTAGTTTGAAAAATAAAAATCTGGTAAAACTTCTCTGTACTCTTTCAATTCGATAGGAGTGCAAATTGTAAGAAGGATTCCAAATAATACTGCAATACTCCAAGTGGGGTCTAAGTAAAGAAATGAAAAGAGTTTTCAGTGTGTAGGGATCAGTAAAATCTCTTGAGTTACGTTTAAGGAAACCTAGCAGAGAATTAGCCTTACAGACAATATAGTCAATGTGTTCATTGAAAGTTAGGCGAGGATCAAGCAAAATACCCAGGTGCTTTTTTGAGGTCACTCTATCAAGTGGACTGTTTTTAATGTAATAACAATGCAAAATGGAAGTAAAAGACCTAGAAAGTGTGAAGCATTGACAATTCGAAGTATTCAGGGGCAAATTGTTAACAATACACCATTCGTCCACTGCATTAATGTCTTCCTGCAAAAGATTACAATCGTTTTTAGTTTTAATTGCACGAAATATCTTTAGATCATCAGCAAACAAAAGACATTCAGAATGCTTGATGACGTCCGAAAGATCATTAATAAAAAGTAGGAATAACAACGGACTAAGGTGGCTACCTCGTGGGACGCCCGAAGTTACATTAATAGGTTTAGACAGAGTGTCATTAATTTTCACAAATTGGATCCGATTACTCAAATCCCGGAGTTTTTTTTATCTTGGTGGAGGAGATCGGGATACCCTTGAAGGGTTATTGGATTGCAATAAGCGGCTCTCCCCAGAATCCATAGAGCCGAACTCCGAAGAGGGCGGATTTTCCAGTAAAGCTGGATTGGCACCTGGGGTAATTAATCTTGCATATTTTGTATACACTATACACTCGGTATACGGAGAAGGGATTTTAGTCGCCACTTATGACAGGCATGCCTACCTCGGGTATATTCTATCCCCTATCCCAAGGGGGTAAAAATTGAGTGATCAATGCTGTCAAATGCTTTGGTAAAGTTTAAAAGGACCATAAGCCCAAGCTTGCCAGCATCAAGTGCAAGACGTAGATCAGAAGTTTCCTTCAACACGGCTGATTTGCAGCTGTGATTGATTCGAAAACCGGACTGCCATTCAGATATCATATGTTAATAGTTAGATACATTTGAATCTGTTTAGCTATCATTTTTTCAAATACTTTTAATAAAAAACACAAAAGGCTAATGAAATCCGAGGGGATTGACGGATTCCCTTTTTTTTGAATTGGCTCTTTTCCATAGCTCAAGAAACTGACAGGAATAAATGTGGGATGCTGGCTGATTATTTTTTCAAACGAATCTTGTTTAATTATTTTCTTTTCGTATTATAAATAGTAACAAATAAATCTAACTAAACTCATAACATAATCTAGAACTAGAACATCAGTAATAAAGTACACTCTAAAGTGGGCGAATTGATTTCTTTCGTTTATTTTCTTGAATCGGATCCTACATAAAAACATGAATTGAAAATATGTAACATAAATCTTAGCACGGACGGATTTCTTTTATATCTTCTTCTTCCTTTTATCAGCGAGGCTATGATCCGAAAACAAGGGATCACAGCCCTCCAACTTCACTGCATTTCTACTGATCCGCCTGTGGGGTTCGCCTATTTGACCTCAGAAAATATCGGCAGGCCTGCCGATTTTGGATCACTCGGTTACTGAGGCCAATGAAATGCCGATGTCGTCGCATTTGTCTGATCCACGCGTTTATAGGCCTGCCTTTCCTACATCGCGATGTCTTTGGAACGTGCATTGATATTGCCTTTTTAACAGGGTTCAAATGATCTCTTCTTTGAACGTGGCAATACCAACTGAGCCGGTCACGCTCTATTTTTTGTACGATGGTTTCCTTGATGTGAAAGCTTCCACGGATCTTCGAACTTCTTATTCGATCAAGCTTTGTCACTCCTGCTGTCATGCGAAGCATCTTCATCTCAGCTGCCGTTAATTTACTCTCATACTTTTTGTACATCGTCCAACATTGTGAACCGTATGTGAGCGCTGGACGTACAACTGCGGTGTAGAGCCTTCCTTTCAACTTAGGGGGCATTTTTCTGTCACAGAAGATAGCGGAATTTTCTCGCCACTTCATCCACCCTACGCTTACACGATGATTGATGTCGTCATCACAAGTTGCTTTGCTATTGATCATAGATCCCAGATATTTGAACTTTTCGCACTTGGGAAGCACTGTTCCATTCAAATAAATGTCTGGAATAGGCCTGAGTGGATCAGAGAACGGGCAGCACAACTACTCTGTCTTTTGTGAACTAATGCGATACCCATTTCCCTCCAAAACGTCCACCCACACATCAAGTGCTCGTTGCAGGGATGTAGGATCCTCACTTATGATGGCTCCATCGTCAGCAAAGAATAACTGATGTACCTTGGGGTCCATCACTTTACCTTCAAGCAGATAATCAAGGACTGTAATAAAGAGCAAAGGACTTAAAACGCTTCCCTGGTACATAGGTTTCTGGAACCCCTCGATGTCTTAGCGCCACCCATATCAGATCTCGTGGTTGTCTGTCGAATGCCTTTTCAAAGTCAACCAATACAATATGCAAATCCCTTAAGGAATCACGATGTTTTTCCATTATGATCCTTATACTTTGGATTGCATCTGTGGTTGATTTACCCGAGACAAACCCGCACTGATCATCAGATAGCCGTATTATTTTTCGCAGTCGGCCACCTAATACCCGCTCAACGATCTTCATGGTGTGTGACATCAGCTTGATCGAACGGTAGTTATCACAGTTTCGCGTATCACCCTTCCCTTTGTATACAGGGAGGAGGTAACTTTCCCTCCATTGATTCGGCATTGGATCACCTCTCACGAATTTGGAGATAAGAATTCTGAGCCATCTGAACCCGATGTCTCCCATCTTTTTCCAGAACTCAGAGGGTATTTCGTCTGGCCCAACCGCTTTTCGTTTTTTGGAGTATTTGACCGCCTCACTAACTTCTTCGACTGTAATGTCGGCTATTTCTTCACAGTTAGGGGTGGCTCTTGGAAAGTATAGCCGGGGAAACTGTTCATTTAAAAGCTCTTCACAATACTGTCGCCACCTCTGCAGAATTTTGTCGTCATCCACAAGAAGCTGGCCATGAGCATTGCTAATGAACTTTGGCGAACGAATCTCCTGAGCATTGTTCCTTCTTTGGGCGGCTATTTTGAAGATAGTGGCGCTCTTGTTCATATTGTGTCTTCGCAGCTCCTGGATAGCCTGGTTTGCATCAGCAACGGGGGAAAATATTTTCTCCAGCTCCCGATACAGGCCCTCCGTACTCTCTGCTTGAAGCTGGGCGCACTTCTTCTTCGCTTTTTTCTTGCAGCATCTGTATTCCATTTCGAGGCGAGCTTTTTCGTCATTATTATTAGAGGGGCACTTTGACCAAGCTTTGAAAGCCGCTTTCTTCTCATTTATCACTTTCTTAGCTTCATCACTCCACCACCATGTTTCTTTGGCGTGTTGATGGTGGCCTTTTGAAGCTCCTAGCAGTGATTTGGCCTTATTTAAGCAAGTTCGCTGTAGGGAATCCCACATATTTTGTGCTCTGCACTCTTCATCCTCAGCTCCGTTGAAGGTGTGAGAGAGGTCATTTTTCATTACGAAAACAAAAGCATCGCCTTTTTCTTTGTCCAGATTGTACCACTTGATTTTCTCAGAGACCCTTGTTTGTTTGCTTTTCTTCGGTGTTTTCATAAAAATTTCTGTTAGCAGGAGACGGTGTTGCCGAGCGATTGCCTCTCCCAGGATCACTTTGCAATCTTTTACCCGGGGCTTCATGAAACTGCCTACCAAATGGTAGTCAATCTGAGTTTCATCTCCACCACTGCTGTTAGTGATCAGGTGTCGGCTTTGTTTGATGAACATGGTATTTAACACGATAAGACCATGTGATTTGCACATGCTTAGGATGTCTTCACCAGGAAGGTTCCTGGTGCCATATCCTAGTCCTCCATGGCAGTCTTCATAGTCTTCGTTTGATTTCCCGACATGTCCACTCAAATCTCCTCCAACAAATAGAAATTCTTCCTTTGGGATGTTCTTAAGGAGATTGTGGAAATCTAGCCAAAATGCGTCTTTATCTCTCTGATTGTACCCATCGTGGGGAGCATATGCACTGACAATATTCCACACCTCTCCTTGTATTACTAGTTTGAGAGACATCAAACGGTCGCTGGACTTCGAAATGCTCAAGACGTTACCAAGTAGCTCTGCCGCAAGGATGATACCGATTCCGTTCTTAGACTTTTCCGTTCCGTAGTAGAACATCTTGTAATCTTTTGTCCTATCGTCCAAGAAACGCGCCCGATTCCCGGTGTTTTTCCAGTGATATTCTTAACCCGTCCCTGCACGGGGAACGGATTTCTTTTATATGTCCTATAAAAACGCTCTCTCTCCCTAATACGTAACTAAATATCATTGTTGTACCAAGCGCAATGTTAAGGTTTCACACGTTTAGTGACAATAGGAATGTAGTCATTAAATAATCTTCTTACAATAGAATTAAATAGCTGAACTTTGTCACTAATGTCAGGTGAACTATAAATTTCGTGCCAGTTAAGGTTGCTACTGTCTCGTTGAAGGCCTGCTAAATCAAAGCATCGAAATGATCTGTAACTATAAAAACCACTGTCACGTGCCTCGTTAGCATCAAAATGAAGAGAGCAAAATAAAAAATAATGTATAAATTCAGAAGTGGGCCTAACTTGATCATTCCGAGAATTCTGCGCTTTGAGCTAGTCAACAACAGATCAATCAAAGATGGATTAGTGGTGGACTGAAAACATGTAGGATACCGATTGTTAATGACCGACAGTCCCAGTTTATCACAAAAATAGTGAAACAAACGTATAGTGCAGTTGTTAGATAAAAGATTAACATTAAAATCACCACCTATTAACACAAGATCATACTTTGGACTTAACTTTAGCAGGATATCCACCAGTTCCCTCAGATTATCTTCTTTAAAACTGTTTGGGGGACAGTAAACAACAACTCGTAAGCAACTGACTGACTGACTTGACTTGACGAATAGATATTTTTGGACGAAATATTCTCTCTAGCGTTTATACACACACCACCTCCAATTCTGTCTACACGATCATTCCTAAACAATTTAAAACCAGGAAACATAACGAGTTGTGACGAAATACTACAATTAAGCCATGTTTCAGATACCATAACTACATCTAACTTGGAGGTACTAAACATCTGGTAAAGAACAGTATGCATGGGTCGTATACTTCCAGCATTTAGATGACAGATACTCAGACCATTGAATGCGCCACACAATATGTTGAGAACTCTCCTTACATTGTCAGGATGTAGACCGAATACCATTAAAATAAAGCATTAAAAACAATACCCATTCAGAAGAAGACATTTCAACAAAAATCAAACCTACATACCTAAAATAGAAATAATTTAATAAGAATTTAAGTAAAAAAAAATTAGAAAGATTCCACCCATTAATAGAAAAAATAATAAATAATTCATTCAATAATAATAATTCAAAATCATTAAATTAACAAATAAGGTATTTAAGGCAAAACAAAAAAAAAATAAAAGTAAAAATAGTAATAAAAATAAATATAACAAGGTAAAAACGGCATAACTGGGCGAAAGTGCGATAACGAAAAAAAAAATTATAAAAGCAAACAATGAAACAGTACTTATGAAAGACAAAATAGGATAATTCCTAATGTAATGCACAAAAAAAAAATGTAAACAAATTATCTTCATATCATATATATCAGCAATAGCAGCATTAGAAACAGCAAGATTGAATGTAAGTCATTGACTTCCACCAGAGCAAAGAGAATCAAGCGAATGCATGTTGACAATGTAAGTTGGTATTTTTTCGGCAGTCTCTTTGATAAAAACTCTCCCGCCTCTTGTAAAGACATATGACTTTATTGCGGCGAAGTTCATTGGTCCTCCGGAAAAGTGCATGATTATCTTCGGTGAGACTTTCGTACACACGAACAAACCCAGGTCATTCAAAGTAATTGATTTGTTTTGTAATGCTCTGCGACCTATTACAGCAAGTTTGTTTTGCTTCTGACGTTTGAAAGCTTCACAATTATTGCACAATTGGGCAACTTCTCAAAGGTTCGATTCGAATAATGTCGATCGGTATTGGTGTTGGTTACATGTTTATTTTATTGCAAAACTGTTAAAATATATCGGCGAGATTTTAATTTTCAATCAATGGTATTCCATGTAACACGACATCATCTGCAATATTCTTTCGAGCGAGCTCATCAATTTGAAGTCTCATCTGGCTGTTATCGTTTTCTAACATTTTCGTAGTTATATATAGTATTAATTTTGAAGAGAGGTGTTTTTTAGTGAATAAAATCTCACACTACCATAAGCACGCGCGGTCGGGCCTTATGGCGTCTTTAGAAGATTGTTCACCAGCTCTCGGCAAAAAAAAGAAAAAGATTGTACTACTTAGGGCTCTGAAACGTCTATATATAAAATAGCTCAAAATTTAAGGCCAAAATCGAGGTGACTTACGGACGGACGGACATCGTTTATTTGATTCGGTTTGGTCTGATCATTGATGTACGAGTACCTATACATTATGGGTATATACATATTATGTATATCACTTTGGAGATTTAAGCCACTCACAATATATCTATATATATTACTGACTCCGTGTCTATAATGCTACGTGCGGCGATGCGTTTCATCTGTAGAGTACATACATACGTATTCGTGAAAACTTTCGTCTTTTCGCTTTACACGTGCGCTCGGCACCACAAACATGCTCGAGTTCAAATTCTTCCATCAACACCTTGCGTAGCTCCTTATATTCATAGACTGTTGTTGATTCCAAGAACAACTGGGCTGTGCGCGTCATTTTGGCACGGGTTTGCACGTATTTTTGTTTCTCGTTCAGTCCATATGCGTCGGCATTAAGTTCAAAATTCACAAACCACTGCCGCACCTGCATATTTTCTCCGTTAGAATCAGGAATAATCTTGGAAAAATTCTCCACAACCAATTTTGGGTCACCTTTGTTTACTTCATCGGCCTGTATTTTTAGTGTCAGCAACTGAACTAACTGCAGTAACATTGCGTTGTTTTCGGCAATTTTAGTTTCACTCTCTTCTTTCTGCTTATTGACTGTTCCCGTTGACTTACTCTCCCGTTGTTCGCTACCTTCTTTTTCTGCACTCTCCTTGGTTTTTGCTGGCGGCAACTGCAGCTTTTGTGTGTTTTCGGACTTTTCTTCTGAAGCGTTCATCTTTGTATTTGTATGCTGTGTCGACCGAGTATTATATCCATGTCTCACTTGCACTGCTGCTTATTTTTTGTGGTGGTTTTTTGCGACTGTTATTTTGCACTCATGAACTAACTGTGCCTTTCCTCCTTTGTTCCGATAACAGCTTCTTGACTGCGCGTCACAGATACCTATTTTACATACAAATTTCAGCGTGAATTTGAAAATAGTTTTGCCTTTGTAGAGTGAGTACGGCAAATATGGCCCACGTGGGTAATATGGGCCACCATAATATTTCCTCAACACACAAGCGCACGCAGTTAAAAGCAGATTCATCACAAACACATTCAAAGCGGTTTTGGCTTAGTCTACCGTGGTTGGCCTGACGCGACAGGTGTACAAAATATTGAGTGTAATTGTTTTTTTTTTTCAGGTTTGTAGTAACTTTTTGGTAAGTTTTGTTAAGTGCTCTCACAGTGAATCTTCGTAAATTTGAAAATGTCTTTTAAAGGTTGAATAGTGTTGAATGTTTTCTTATTTCTAGTGATTCAGAGTTTTCACAAAAGTTTATGAAGTGTGTTTAAATTGAAAATTAGTGAAAAAAATACAGTGTGTGTATGGCCTACCCCATGTGTGTGTAATATGGCCTAGTAGGCCATATTTAACACATGACCTTCGTTGAAATTTAACGTTTTATTTTTATTTTATTTTCAAGGAAAAATGGTTTAAAACTGTAAAAAGTGCACTCATGAGGACTGTACTGGCAACGAGCAACAATATTTCGTATGTGAATTTTGCTATAGCTAAACCGACGTTTCTCAAAAGCCATTGTGTTAAATATGGCCCACCCTAGGCCATATTTAACACCAGGTAGGCTATATTAGCCGCAAATTTTTAACAACTGTAATATGAAGTTCCTTTGATTTTTTTATTATATCTTTTTGCTATGTTACTGCTGACAACTGACTCTTTACTGACCACTGCTGACCACTGACTCTCGACTACTGCTGCTTCTGCCGTTTCCGCTGATCAAACTCCCGTTACTGCTTACCCTACGCCTCTTACCCACATGATCCCTATGCCTATGTTACATAAATATAAAATGTGCCTGGATTTGAAGAATCTTCATACGGATGCATAAACATTTTTATAAAACAATATAGTATTCGGTTGAAGATTTATAGGAAATTTTATTAAAACATATCTTAATTGTTAAGATAAATATCGGCAGATAGGAACGTGCCTTGTACATTGGTTTAGAATTCAAACGATATAATGTAAATCATTCAAATAAAAGACATCCTCGTATTAATAACTGGTTAAATATAGCCGTTATACTCGTATGATCATTTGAATGCACCCATCAGTAGCATTACTTTTCGTTTTTCTATCTGAATGTCGAAGCACTTGGTTTGATTAAAAAATACTAAGTTTTAAGTTAAAAAATCTTATAACAAGAGGTACTGTATAACTTGTAGGACTTCTAAAAATTTGTTATCGGCCCTGTTCATTTCTGGGTTGTTTTCTCGTTTGTTACAATTTCGTGGTGTTATTCAACAGAAGAAAATCTTATAATTTCGGATTCTATAATTACGCTCAAATTTTCCAAAGATAGTTATAAATAATGATAGAATAAACTATATAATGCAAATAATAATTAGAGTGAGCTTTAAGATATGGAAGATATCAAACACGAGCATGTATTTTCACATACGAGTAAGTAATGAAATTTAAATACTCCCAGCGAATAAAAAGAATTATACAAATTATGAAAATTACCTTCAAGCTTTGGATAGCTTCAACTTTTTCCGCTTCTTCATTTCGATTCGATTGGATACTGGATGAAATTTTACTTGGTGATGTTATTGAAGAGAACGTGTATCCCAAGTCAACATCTTGTTTGTATAGAACATCTGCCATTTCAGATACCTTTAAGAAGTATAAAGAGATTAATGCAAATATCAGCATATGTTTCTCACTGAGAAGTTTGCTAACGTTTTTCTCTTACAAAATAATAGTAATTTTTTAACAAAAGATAGAAAATTTGGATGGATCAAATGTGTTTAATTATTGTAAACTAGAAGCTCATATGAAGAACAACACACAAGTTGCAAGCATAATCATTTTCACATTTACCTATATTAGAGAAGCACATTTCAACCATTCACTTAGTTTGATTAAATTGCTATAGATAACATTCTTGTGTTTACATTACCGTAGCTACGATAAACGTTTGCAAGGAGAAATTATTATGTGCGTATAAATAACACAGGGCAACAAAGATTTTGTGGCGTGGGGCTTCGGGGTCGATCTTGGGTAATTCTGGTCTACTTATTACGAAAATAATAATAAATGCGGTGAATTGACTCTACTTTTTGTGATACGGACAATCTATTCAAAATGGATAAAAAATAAAATAAAAATGATGAATATATTCAAAAACTTTTATTTTCAAATGGAAACATGTTTCAAATGATGATATTGATTAGAATAAACTTAAATTCATATAAATAAGTTAGGAAAAACTTCTTGTACGTGACCTTCTGCTGTGTGTTTTAGCAGGACAGTCGCTTACTTACTTACTAACTTACTTACTTACTTACTTAGGTGACGCTACAGTCCGGGGTGGACCTGGGGCTCAACCAACAAGCTTCTCCAAGCCAGCACGGTTACGAGCCAGCTGTCTCCAGTTGCGCACGCCAAGTTGGTTGAAGTCCCCCTCCAGTTGCTAGCGCTGCCTACCGCGAGGTCGTCCTCTACTGCGCCGACCATCCGGGGTGGATTCGAAGACTTTCTTGGCGGGAGCCTTGGGCTCCGCTCTAAACGACCCAGCCCTCTTAGTCGCTGTATGTGAACTCTTTTGGCTAAGTCGATATAGGCCATATAGTTCGGCATTGTACCTTTTCCTCCACTCACCGTCTAAGCAGACGGGACCCAAAGATGGCTCGAAGAACTTTTCTTTCAAAATAACCAAGAGCATCCTCATCCGGTTTTGACAAAGCCCATGCCTCTGCACCATACAGCAGGACTGGGATGATTAGTGTCTTATAAAGAGTTACCTTAGTAGTTCAGGATGGGGCTTTGTTACTCAAATGTCTTGTTAGCAAATAGAAACAGCGATTGACAAGAGTAATTCTTCGTTCGATCTCCCTACTGATATCCATAGAGCCAAGGTAAACAAAGTCCTTTACTACCTCAAAATTATAACTGTCTATTGTGGCGTTTTGTCCAAGATGCCGATGTTGGATGTCCTTTCTTGTAGTCAGTATATATTTTATTTTGCTTTTATTGACTGCTAAACCCATCTTTGCTGCCTCGATCTCAATACTTGCAAATGCTCCATTGACGGCCCGTTTAGTTCTTTCGACAGTCTCTTACTAAGGTCCAACAATAGACTGCCATCACATGGCGATCCCACCGGCCTTGATATCTTTCTTCCATGGTTTGTATATCCTGGTGGAACCGTTCCCCTTGTTCTTTACTGTAATCACACAGGTTGATACACATTTCAGAAAATTCTTAAGCAATTTGGCGACTATTTCGGAATAACTTGCAGCTTTGTGCGTCCCTAAAAAGTTTTTGACAACTGATACGAAGCTTGTCCATGCTTCCGATTCAACCTGCGTCATGCGATTTGTAAAATCGACGTTTTTTATAAGACTACGGATTTGCGGTCCGTCAAAGATGCCTGCTTTTAATTTCTTTGTACTGAGGCTAGGACACGATTGACAAATATATTTAAAGCAATCACTATTCTTGTCCAAAGCTTCCGCAAACTGTTTAATAAGTCCACGTTTTATATGAAGCGGCGGAAAATTAATTTTTTCTCGGGACATCAATGGTTCATGAAGCATGTTATCTATTCTCGACGGCCAATCTTTCGGTTTTTTTCCAAAATATGCTTGTTTGACTTCTTTCATGAAATCATTTCATACCATTTCATCATTTCTTCTTTGTTCTTCATTACAAAATTTAGCACATATGTTAAATGGAGTGAACCGCATCCCTTTGTGTGGCAGTGGTGTGATTACTGTGGCGTGACTTATAATCGGATGTGTAAAACAATTGTCGGATATGTTGGTATAGGTTGAACCAAATCAAACTTGAGTTTTAAGCGGCCCTTACACGATCAATCGATTGACATCATGCATCGTGTAGGTTGATGCTACCCCTTACACACATCAATCGATTGACGAAACATTTTTAGTTTTTGTGAGCTCTCGTGGTGTACAGATATGCGATAAGTGAAACGGACGATTGTATTTCATATATCGCTTTTGCACTTTGCGTAAAGAGAAAAAAAAAATACCATAAAAACACTAATGACCAATATGCTTCAATCAATTCCGATACAAATGCTTGGTCTTCATCATCCCTCAATTTGCCGCTAGCGACAGACATGTTTCCTTTTCCACGAAACTACATACAATGAAGGAATTACGTCAATCCAACCCTTACACACATCAATCAGCATGACGATGGTCATGCAAAATCAAACTCGCTTTGATTTTCGTCAATCAGCCTTCACCTAACATGTGTGACGCATACAGACACATTTTCACAAACACATGTAAGTGATTGACGTAATCGTGTAAGGGTCGCTTTACTCATTCATTCCTATGAGGTAGAAGCAACAACAACTACAACTACAAAAAAAATTTAAATTCGAGAGTGTTAAAGTAAATAATGCTTATGTTTATCATTCCATTTCTCTCAGTGTATTACGATATTTTCTATCGACTCTTATACTAGAATTTAACTCAATGGAACACTCTATTTATTATGTACGAATAAACAGATTGAGTTTCAGTTTCAAACTCGACTCCAAAGACAATAGGTTATGGGCCCAGTCACAAAAAATAAAAAATAAAAAATTCAGTTACAGTGACAGTACATAGAGCAGCGGATTTTTTTTTATTCCGCCAAAAAAACTTATCACCTGTTAAATATTTTTCTGCAATTAAAAGCAGTGTAGTCGATCGTACAGTCGATCGAAGACTCAATCATATAAGTTGTGAATCTTCTATACTATTCGTGTAATAAAGTGAGCTTGCAAAAATTGAAAAACTGGCTAATAGTGAATATTGAACACTATGGAAATTTCAAATAAAGGTTTCGATGAAAGCCAGTGATCTTTGGGATGTTGTAACTGGTGTCAAAGTGCAACCGGCGTCTACCTCAGATGATTTTGGAAAATGGAATAAGCTAGACCATAAGGCTCAGAAGATGATTGTAACGACGATTGGGCAGGAGCCCATGTTGCATATTATGAACTACGACACATCGGCAGATATGTGGGCGAAGTTGGAGAGCGTTTATGAGCAGAAGTCAGAAACGAACATACACCTGCTGCAACAGCAATTTTTCAATTATTCGAAGGAACCGGAGGACACCATTGCCGTTCACATTTCCAAACTTCAAAAGATTGTACAGCAAGTGAAGGATCTTGGGGAAGAAATTTCAGAGAATATGCTGATAACAAAGATTCTGATGACTCTCCCTGAGAACTTTAGTCATTTCTTTACGTCCTGGGAATCAACAGAAAAAAAGGTGCGCAATCTGAAGAATCTTACTGCTAGGCTTTGCATGAAGGAGTCAAGATTAGGTGTACAAGGTAATATTTCTGGTGCTTTTTGGGGTAAGAAGGAGAAATTTAAAGTTGGTGGTCACGTTGGAAGCCGTGCCGGTGGTCATATTGGTGATAATGCTGGTGGTCATGGCGCTGGTCATGCTGGTGGCCATGCTGGAGATTATGGAGGTGCAAGGTTAGGTGGTAAAAAACGCGGCAAGTGCTTTATTTGTAAGAAGGATGAGCACTGGAAAAATGAATGTCCAAAAAGGAATTAGAGCACAGGCAGAATTGGAGACGCATTCATTAGTAAAAAAATCATATGGAATGCTGCAGATGAAGACAGTTGGTTCTTAGACTCCGGATCTAGCGACCACATGTGTTTTAGAAAAGATTGGTTTCAAGATTTTAAAAGCTTTCCGGAACCAATGTCCATTAGGGTTGGAAATGGTAATGTGATAAAGGCCTTTGGAAAGGGGCTAATTCAAGTTGAAACATTTAATGGTTAATCCTGGTCTAAGAAGTTTTTATCGAATGTATTGTATGTTCCAGATATAAAGTTAAATCTTTTCTCATCAAACTCAACTTTGGATAAAGGTTTTAATCTGGTTGCGGACAGCAAGTTTTTGAAATACGGAAGAATGACGAGGTTGCTGCTGTTGCGTTTCGGGAATCAAATAGACTTTTCAGGCTGTTTTTTAAGGTAATTATACCATCAAATGATGGAGTAGCGAATTCTGCAATTTTACTACCTTTGATGTTATGGCATCAGCGGCTATGCCATCAAAATATTATGCATGTCAAGGATGTTTTAGCGTGTCGAAATATACCTTTTTATTATGAACAATCTGTTTTTTGCGATGCATGCATTTTTGGTAAGCACCACAGAAAACCTTTTAGTGCAAGTCTTAATAGGGCTAAGGAAGCTGGTGAACCGATTCACACGGATCTCTGTGGTCCAATGCAAGAGATATCATATGGAGGAGCCAAATATATGCTTTTGTTTCGTGACGATTTCTCAAGTTTTAGGAATGTTTATTGTATCAAAGCGAAGTCGGATGTCAAAGATTGTATCCAGAATTTCCTGGATCAGGTACGCATAGACACAGGTTTCCATGTTAAAACATTGCGCTCAGATAACGGACTCGAGTTTGTGAACAAGGAAGTTAGTGACACATTGCGTAAGCTCGGCATACGTTACCAAAGGGGTACACCTTACACCCCCGAGCACAACGAAAGAGCGGAACGAGATATGCGGACCATTATCGAACCTGCTAGGTCAATGATTCATGCAATGGACATGCCTTACAAGTACTGGGGAGAAGCAGTGACCCGTTTATACCTTTAATCGAACGGGATGCAGCCCACAAAAAGGTAAGACTCCTTTCAAGTTATTGTTTAACAAAGTTCCAGAAATAACACATTTTAAAATTTTCGGTTCCGATGCTTTTGTCCACACAACCAAGGAAAAGCGATGCAAACTTCATCCTAAATCAAAGAAAGGCGTATTTGTGGGATATGAGGAAGATTCGAAAGGCTACCGTATATGGTTACCTGAGAGCAGAAAGGTGGTAATCACCCCAATTCTTCAAATCGAATGCCCAGTCGTATTTTTTTCCGTATTCAAAGTCGTATCAAAATTAAATTCCTATTCCTCGATTCGTATGCGATGCATACCACAACTCAAAAAAACCAACGCGTATCATCGCAGTTATGCAAATGTCAAACCATCAGAGAGAATGAAACGAAAATGTAAACATATAGGTTTGGCGGTGTATTTTAAAGCAAAGTAAAGTTTTTGGTGAACAAAATCAATCAAAAATATCAATCTGATAACCTCTTTTTCGATTAAGAAGAGGATGAAATGGTGCTGGTCGGGAATTTGGCAGAAATTCGGAGAAATTTGTTGTGTATTATAATTACGCCAACGACCATAACATGCTGAGCATCAGTTCTCCTCCGATCACCGATATCAAGCAGCGACGGGCGCAGTTAGTACTTAGATGGCGGACCGCTTGGGAACACCCCGTGTTGTTGGCATAGCAGAAACCACCCTTACAAATAGGCTACGATTCGTGACTTTCCTACAATAAAAGCACACAAAACAACATATTCTGATATTTTAAGTAAAAATACATGTACTTACTTTTTTTTTTTGCTTCACGTTGAAGCCGAGTCGTAGCCAATTTTGAATGCGAGTAAAATACTACACAAACAAACGACCATCAAACGACCAGTTGAATTCTCCGTAATAGCGAAAAAATACGACACTCGTATGCGTTGCGATGCATACGACTCCTGTCAAAAATTTCGTACGAGTGTGTTCGTAAAGTACGGACTTTGTAATAACTAAATGCGGCCATGGTCGTGTTGAAACGAAGTGACATGTTTCCCTACCTTCAATTACCAACCGAGAAAGAAAACGGGGTATACAGCCAGGTGTTTTGGCAGAGGACGACCCATGTTACCAAAAGGGTTGCATACTTTCGGGTACCTCTACAAAGACGACCAACTCATAAGGAAGTATGGTATACCCTAAGGCACGCCAAGATAAAATAAAGCCAGAAAGTCAACGAGACACAAACAACAATAAAACACGAAGGAGTTTTAAAAAGTCACACTTCGTTCTTACGACTATATCCCATAAGTAAGAGAACGTAAGTGGCAGTTGGCAGAGTCTGCTCAGTGGTGATAAGTGTACCAATCAAGCGTACCTGGAACAGACTCTCCCCCGAATTCGGTCACCAAAGTTTTTGGTTTTGGTTTTCGTGCCTTCACCCCAGTGATTGGGTAACCTGATAAGGGTCCGTTTTGACCACAGCCGGCCCGTCCCTTGATAAGTGTCCCCATTCCTTTGGGGCAAATCCTCCTCCGGCATTTAGCGGAGTCTTGCCGCCAGCCTTTCCCGCTCCAAGCTTACGCACGCCCTGTCAAGCCGTTCCAAGACACCGCAACCCCAGAGACCCGCCAAGGAGGCCAGTCCGAGCCTGAGCTCGGGGTTTAAGTATTATTGTAGTGTAGAATTATGCTATCCACGAATTGTTAAGTATAAGATTTGCTAGTATCAGAATCTTGCATTATTAAAGGAAACACTGTAATACTAGTCTTATAGTTTTAATAAAGTACCTCTTTCCCAAAGTTTTAGGGTATTTCTTTGGGGCTGACCCTGGAGCCGGCGAGCTCACCTCAGCCTTCGACAAAAAAGACCTTTACAATTGGCGCCCGAGCAGGGACCTCTGCAAGAGGTACCATCAGAACCAGACTAGCCGGAACCAGATTATACCGGAACCAGACCTCTGCAAGAGGAACCACCAGAATCCGACCTCTACAAGAGGTATCACCAGAACCAGACTGAACCAGAACCAGACCTCTGCAAGAGGTATCACCAGAACCAGACTAGCCGGAACCAGATTATACCGGAACCAGACCTCTGCAAGAGGTACCACCAATAGACGACATAGAATATAGGAATAGACGACGCCCCAGCAAGCCGGGAACCGTCAGCGGATGACCAGCTCGCTTCTATGAACATCGGCTGGATCTACTTGCTAAGCAAGGCAGAGCTTACGACCACAGTGGCCGACAAAGGGTTGAACACCACGGGGACATTAAAGGAACTACGGCAGCGGATGAGCCAATACCTGAAGGATGCTCGAACCTGCAAGTCGACCCAGAACCTCTGCGCGGAGTGGGAAGACCACATCCAGGAAAGGGAGTACGCCGAAGCCGAACCCATTGCGGGACCCACCGAGGCCAAAGGGCCTGCACCGCTGTATGTTGAAACTCGCTTCCCGGTCCCGATGGCCAGCTCCGTGAAGTATCCAGGACAGACCTCCAAGCCCGTGCGGCTGGAGGAGGCGATGGCGACAGCGAGTGCCCCGCAACCCGCGCCACAGCATAAGCTGATCCTCAGCTATGAGGCCGAAATAATGAACACTGTCCGCAAGTGGGGCCTGAGATTTGACGGGTCAGGAAACCCCCACGAATTCATTGAGCGGATCGAGGAATTAGCCCAGTGCTATGATATTCCGTTAGATCACTTACTCCGTACACTGCCCGAGATCTTTAGAGGGACGGCCCTGGAGTGGCTCCGAATTTACCGAGGAAATTGGAAGACCTGGGAAGATTTCCGGCAGGCTTTCCTCCGGTACTATCTCCCAGCCCGCTTCGTCAGCAAGTTAGAAGACGAAATCATGCGGAGACGGCCAGGGTCACGTGAGAAGGCTAAGGAGTACATACGGGCATACCAGTACCTTATCCGGCAGAATCCCCAAATGGAGGGTACTAAGAGGGTAGACCGAATCTACGATAACCTCCGGCCCGAGTACCGGTTGTACATCAAGCGCCGAGATTTTGAGACGCTGGAAGAGTTGATGGATCTCGCAGAGGATATGAGTTCGTAAGGAGCGAAGAAAAGACCAGTAAACCGCCGGCCGTTCCAAACCATCCCTCGAGTCTCCAACCCGTCAAGACTCTACCTGCCCAGATCATCTACGATCGCAACACGCACTGCTGGAATTGCAAGTAACATGGGCACCGCCAGCAAGAATGCCGTCAACCGTACCGCCTCTTCTGTTCCCATTGTGGAGAGGACGGAAGAATGACGAGGGACTGTCCGTGCCACAATACACCGAGTGCACCAACGCCTACAAGACTGCTCTGCGCAGCAGAAAGCCGACATACATATCCGAGGGCGCCTCCGAAACAGCAGCCTGAAGCTGTCAACAAGATGAAGCTCTCTTCACCACCGTCGATACCGCTGCTAGAGTGCGACCTATCAACGCGAACAATGAAGCCACCGCACCGGATCCCGCCCGAACTGAGATCGTCACTGTCGTCAACGCCGCAGTCGACATCAGTGGCACCAGAGTTACGAAACTCCAATTGGTCGCACCCGCCATATGTCAAACCACCGTCGTCACCGTCCCTACCCTTGTCCCCACCATCGCGAATGACATCAGTGTCGTCAGAGTTGTCAAACTCCAAGTTGTCGCCACCGTCAGAGGTCATACCACCGCCGTCACCGTCAACACAGTTGCCAAAACTATTAGCACCGAGACCAGAACCGCCTTTACCGTCGACATCAGTGACGCCAGAATTGCGAAACTCCAACTGGCCGCACCCACCAGATGTCAAAACACCGCCGTCACCGTCACAATCCTCACCGTTACCAGAACCGCCGTCAGCTATACCAGAACCGTCATTACCGTCGACATCAGTGCCGCCATAGTTGCAAAACTACAACGTGTCGCCACCGTCAGATGTCATACCGCCGCCGTCACCGTCATCACCGTTACCAGAACCGTCATTACCGTCGACATCAGTACCGCCAGAGTTGAGAGATGTCAACTTGTCGCCACCGTCAGATGTCATACCGCCGCCGTGATTGCGAAATGTTACATAAACACAGCCAGACGAGAAAACAATGCTGTTGCCATTTCCACCCGCAACTCTACCGTTATTCTTTACGCCGATTACTAGATTGGGATCATTGAGACCATTGAGAATACAAGAGAACGAGCAATCACCATCAATAGGCCCAACGTTAACCATGGCCAAACCGGCACTGTCAAAACCTCCGCCATGGCCTAAGGTCGAAGTATTCCTCTCACCGTCGCCACCACTGACACCGACGTCACCAACGTACATCAGATTACGATGGTCGCAGCCTCGACCGCCTGAATTCCTGCAGAAACCGTCATCATTAGTGCTATGATTAGCCTTAATCTTTTTAATCATCCATTTTTATTTTTATTTTTACTTTTATCACCCTGAAGTTATTTTGTTATTTCTTATCACCCTGAAGTTATTTTTTTGTTTAGACAAATGAAAGTTTCCATGAAATAAAAAGATTTTAAATTTTCCCTTACATTTCTCCTGTAAAAGTAGAGTAAACGACGAGAAGGTTCCCGTCTGCCGAAGAAGGAGGGAGATGTAACGAAGTGACATGTTTCCCTACCTTCAATTACCAACCGAGAAAGAAAACGGGGTATACAGCCAGGTGTTTTGGCAGAGGACGACCCATGCCACCAAAAGGGTTGCATACTTTCGGGTACCTCTACAAAGACGACCAACTCATAAGGAAGTATGGTATACACTAAGTCACGCTAAGATAAAATAAAGCCAGAAAGTCAACGAGACACAAACAACAACAAAACACGAAGGAGTTTTAAAAAGTCACACTTCGTTCTTACGAGAATATCCCATAAGTAAGAGAACGTACAGTCAGTCACGAAAGTCTACATATAGCCATGAAAAGTGCTAGATTAATGCTTATAGATAAAATTTCAATTTAAGTTCTTTACTAAATGACACGTTATTGTTTAAGAACATGATTCAAAACCAAAACAAATAATTTCCTCGTAAGAATTTAACGAAAATAAGAAAAAAACAAAAAAACTGTCTCACGAAAGTGTACATACAGCTGCGTTCCAGACGAATAACCTTCGACAGAACAAAGTACCGCTATTTTTTTCCAGCAAATGCGAATCCTTCTTGGTTAATACTCAGTTGCGTTTCTTCTGCTGCAAGTATTGCACCCTTTTACGTTAAAGTTTTTGAAAATGGTGGGTAGAAAAGAAATACCCGTGGAAGTTAGAAACGTAATCATAAAACTTAGAAAGGAAAATAAAAGTTATGGTGAAATTTCAAAAATCGTGGGTAAAAGTCCAGCAACTGTTCAGACAATAATAAAAAAATATAATGACAGAGGACACGTTTGGAATAAACCCCGTTCTGGCCGTCCGAAAAAGCTAAACAATCGCGAGGTCCGAAGTATCATCCGTAAGGTTACCGATAATCCTCGAATAAGTGCTCCAAAATTGGCAGAAGACATTGCGAATAGTTCGGGTAAAGAAGTTCACCCAGAAGCTGTGCGTAGAGTTCTGAGATCGGAAGGATTTAATGGAAGAGTTCCAAGGAAAAAACCTTATATAAGTGAAGCTAACCGCAAAAAACGCTTAGAGTTTGCAAATTGCCACATATCGAAGGGTCACGATTTTTGGAAAACGGTACTTTTTACAGACGAAAGTAAGTTTAATATCTTCGGGTCCGATGGTAAGGGAAAGGTATGGCGCAGGGCTAACCCAGAAATGGAAGCGAAGAATCTGGTACCTACTGTCAAGCACGGTGGTGAGCATGTGATGGTCTGGGGACCAATGGCAGCTTCTGGTGTCGGTAGGCTAGCTTTTATTGAAGGGAATATGGATCGGTATCAGTACCTTAATATTTTGCGTGATAACTGCATGCCTCTGCTGAGGCACTAGGGCTCGGAAACAGCTGGGTACTACACCAGGACAACGACCCCAAGCATACGGCAAAGATCATAAGAGAGTGGCTGGTGTTTGGGGTCCCAAAACAACTTCATCCACCCCCGCAATCTCCAGATCTAAATGCAATTGAGCATATCTGGGATGAACTAGAACGCAGGGTTCGCAAATTTAAGATTACAGATCGGAGTTCCTTAAAAACGGCTCTTTCGAATGCCTGGGCTTCAATTACCCCTGACGTTACCGAGAATCTAATACTTTCCATGCCAAGAAGACTTGAAGCAGTTCAGGAATCAGACGGTGGTCCAACAAAATATTGAAATTATTTTATTTAATTTTTTTTATTAATGTATTTATCTCCTAATTTACATGTATGTAGACTTTCGTGAGTTCATTTTTTTTCTTTTTTCTTGTTATCGTTGAATTATTGTAAAAAAATAACATGTTTTTCGTCTTGAATTATGTTTTTGAACAATAATATGTCATCTAATAAAAAATACCTTAAAAATGTTGGCTATAAACTCTGATTTAGCATTTTTCAGGGCTATATGTAGACTTTCGTGACTGACTGTAAGTGGCAGTTGGCAGAGTCTGCTCAGTGATGATAAGTGTACCAATCAAGCGTACCTGGAACAGACTCTCCCCCGAATTCGGCCACCAAAGTTTTTGGTTTTGGTTTTCGTGCCTTCACCCCAGTGAGTGGGTAACTTAATAAGGGTCCGTTTTGACCACAGCCGGCCCGTCCCTTGATAAGTGTCCCCATTCCTTTGGGGCAAATCCTCCAGACCGGAATTTAGTGGAGTCTTGCCGCCAGCCTTTCCCGCTCCAAGCTTACGCTTGGCTCCCCTTCCTGAGAAGCAGCCCGGACCCTGTCCGGACTCGCCAGTCAGCCGGTGCCTTGCACGGACTGATAGCCGGCCCGGGCCTTGCTCGCACCAGCCAGGGGCACGGACACCCAGCCGTGCCCTGCACGGACATAGCCAGTCAGCCCGTGCCTCACATGGACTGATAGCCGGCCCGTGCCTTGCACGGACACCCAGCCTGCCCGTGCCCTGCACGGACAAGCCCGTACCAGTACCGCGTGTGGACCGCAAGCCCTGTCAAGCCGTTCCAAGACACCGCAACCCCAGAGACCCGCCAAGGAGGCCAGTCCGAGCCTGAGCTCGGGGTTTAAGTATTATTGTAGTGTAGAATTAAGCTATCCACGAATTGTTAAGTATAAGATTTGTTAGTATCAGAATCTTGCATTGTTAAAGGGAACACTGTAATACTAGTCTTATAGTTTTAATAAAGTACCTCTTTCCCAAAGTTTTAGGGTATTTCTTTGCGGCTGACCCTGGAGCCGGCGAGCTCACCTCAGCCTTCGACAAAAAAGACCTTTACAGTGTTGGACTGTTCTATACGAATTGAAGAATTGGGGTGAATAGACCGGGACGTCATCTTTAAGGAACGCTCTTCAGCAGCTACAATAACAGTCCGAAATGAGAAGGCAGGCTGTGGGGGTGAAGGTGAGGATGGAGCAATAAAACAGGAACAGCATCAAATAGAGGATAACTCAAAGTCAGTGGAAGAAATCGTCAAAGAAGGGGTCATTGAAAATGTTGAACCCATTTCAAATGTCCGTACACTGCATTCTCGTACTATCCCCATCTGTGCATTAAGTGAAGGTCTCGCTTTTATGGCTGACAGTGAAGAACCGAAAAGTTTTGAAGACGTTGAAAAATCACCATTTTGTAAAAAGTGGAAGCTGGCAATGGATGATGAAATTACTTCACTTCAAAGGAATAATACGTGGGATCTAGTCGAGCTTCCTCCAAATAAAAAGGCGATTTCGAGTAAATGGGTGCACAAAGCAAAGCTTGGCGCAGATGGTAGTGTAGAGCGACATAAGGCACGATTAATAGCGAGGGGATTTGCGCAGCAGTATGGTGTGGACTACGAAGAAACGTTAAGCCCCGTAGTAAAATTTTCCTCGATCCGAATGATACTTGCAATTGTGCAACAGAAAATGTAAAGCTTAAACAGTGCTTAAACTGCCTTTTTGTATGGGGATTTGTGTGAGGATGGTTACATGACACAACCGAAGGGCTATCACGATGGAAGTCAAAAAGTGCGTAAGTTCCGTAAGAGCCTCTACGGTTCCAGGTGCTGGAATTTAAAATTTACTAGTTTCTTAAGTAAATTCTGCTTCAAGGTAAGCGCGGCTAATTCTTGCGTTTTCGATAGTATGAGAAATGGTGAAAAAATAATACTGGCGTTGTACATTGATGATGGATTAGTTGCAGCAGAGGACGAAAAAGATATTGAGTCTCTTGTGGAATACTTAAGCAAGGAATTTGAAATTAAAGTGTCTATGGCCAACTATTATCTTGGATTGGAAATTGCTCTTTTAAAAACAAAAAAAAAACATTTTAATCAAGCAGTCGTCATACGCAAGGATTCTTTTAAAATTTGGTATGGAAGATGCTAAATTTGTTACGACGCCCACTAAGAACAGGAATATATCCGTTTCCTCAAGCTCGAGTTTGGAATCAAACTACCCTTTTCGCGAAGCAGTGGGTTGCCTTATGTATTTCGCTATAGGTTCAAGGCCAGATATCGCATATGGAGTAAGTTTAGTTAGCCGCTACTTGGGTGATCCAAAAGCATGTAACATCGTTGCTGTTAAGAGAATTTTTAAATACGTTCAAGGAACCCTTAACTATGGTCTTGTTTACCAAAAGTCTAATCTTAAAATCGATTGTTTTACAGATGCTGACTTTGCTGGGGATTTAGAAACGTGAAAGTCAACTAGTGGATGTACTTTAATCATAGGCGGCACAGCTGTTTCATGGTCATCACTACGCCAAAAGTGCATAGCTCTCTCTACCACCGAGTCATAATACATAGCGGCTTCCAAAGGTGTTAAGGAACTGATTTGGGCACATCGTCTATTCTCTGAACTTGTTTTGAAAGGAGATGAAGTTCCGACGCTCAATATAGACAACCAGAGTGCTGTTAAACTTATTAAGAACCCAGAGTACCACAAGCGCACCAAGCATTTTGACGTGAAATATCATTTTATCCGGCAAAAATATGAAGAGGGTTCATTCAAACTACGCTATGTCCCTACAAATCAACAAGTCGCAGACATAATAACCAAACTCTTACCGAAGGATCGTTTTAAATTGTTAAGAAACAAATTAAGAGTTTTCGATCTTAAGAATATTTGATTTATTTTTTGAATTGTACGAGTAAAAAGGTAAAATAGAATTCTAAAAGTGGAAGTGTTAAAGTAAATAATGCTTATGTTTATCATTCTATTTCTCTCAGTGTATTACGATATTTTCTATCAACTCTTATGCTAGAAATTAACTCAATGTAACACTCTAGTTATTATGTACGAATAAACAGATTGAGTTTCAGTTTCAAACTCGACTCCAAAGACAACAGAGAGAACAAAAGAAAGGGAGGGAAAGAGGAGGAGCAAAAGGACAGGCTGTATACCCATACTTTGATGCTTTTCATCGCAAAGCTGCGGAACTACTGACGAATCAGAATCAAATTGCTTGATGAGTATACCGAATTTGAGAAAAGGGCCAAAGGGAACAAATTCTAACTTCAGTTGTTGGAATTTTTTCAGTTGTTGTTTTATATGTCGACTTTATTTGGTTTTTAAATAAAAACATGTATTGTATTTGTTGTATTTATCCCATTTTGGAAAATTAAAGAAACAGTTTTATTTGGACTAAATGAAATATAACAATACATACTGAATTAACTAATACAATAAATAAATAAATGAGTACGTAGTAAAACACCACTTTGATTATATTTATAAAAGTAGCTGAACCCGTGCTCGCCTTGCTTCGCCCTCTAAAGGTTTCCTCATGCGTACAAATATGTATTATAATATCAGAGCAAGTGAAGAAATATCAAAGTATTTGTCAAAGTCCATAAAATTGTTGTGCACAATAAATTTTGTGGATTAATTGCATTTTATCAATGGGTAACTTTCAGCCCATAATGCAGATTTCATAGTTCTCAAAAACCAACATGCTATAAAATGATACCAAACGTAATAAAAAATACAATTCTATAAATAATAGACAAATGTATTTTATTATGGTAAACATTTTTTACAAAGGTTCTTTGTAAACAATGTTTGAAGTTGTTTGTTTGTGACGCGTGAGTCGTAGCAAAACGTTCATCTTCAGTACCTGACATACTGTGACGTTCTTCATTTGTTTGATGTGATCGAACTTGACGAATTGTCCTAGCACGTTTTGAGCTTCGAGAAAGATTACATTTTTTCCTCAAAGGCTTATTTTATAAAACAAATGGCGTTACCTAAAACAAAACGGTAAGCCCCTATCAAGCAATAAATAAAAAAATATTAACTCACCTAAAAGAAAAGCCAATGTAAAAAAAGAAACTGGAAAATTGTGGTGGTGGTTTGAGAAAAAATAACATTCTACGTAGATTGTATTGAGGACAGTGCAAAAAGATACATATGTACACTCACTAAGGCGAAACGCCAACTATAAAGTTTCAACATTATGTGAAGGAGTAACCGATTTTCATTAAACTTGCATACATACATATACTATACATACATTTTCAAATAGCCCGCTAATCCTTCATGAGGGTCGCGGGGGTAGGATGCTCAGGTGAACTCTCCGCCATTGACTCCAACTCATCAGGAGGAATCCGTAGACGGCTCCAGGAGAGATGTCGGACTTGGTCCAACCATCTACTGCTAGGCCTACCGCGGGGTCGCCTAACTGATGGCACGGCCACCATGACACGTCTTGGAAGCCGGTCTGGGGGCATACGCACTACGTGATCAAACCATTGAAGCATCGTTCCGTTCAGAGAAGTAGCTGCTCAACATTGAGCGCCTCGCGTACTCTGGTGTTGCGCACTCGATCCCTACGAGTTATTCCAGCAACACCTCAAAGGAACGTCATTTCGGCAGCTTGTATCCGCGATCTTATTCTTTCGGTCACTACCCAAATTTCAGGACCATAGGTGAGAGTTAGAACATACACCGAGTTAAAAACCGATAGCTTAGCTTGAACACTAAGTTCGGCCTTCCTTATAACAGATTGGCCAAGCTCTCTCAAAATTGATCCAGCCTGACCAATTCTACAGGATAACTCGGCATTGCTCCTCCCATCACTCGTTAATAAGACCCCGAGGTACTTAAACTTATCCACCTGCTTCAGTGGAACTCCACTGACATGGAGAGTGCACTGAATGGGTTTTTTGGAAACGATCATTACTTCTGACTTTTTGTATTACTTCTGACTTGTTCACGTTGATCTTCATTCCAGCATCATCACAAACGGCTACAAACCTTTCGAGTGCGCGCTGAAGTTCGGTTTGAGAGGACCCAAGGATGACCAAATCATTCGCAAAGAGCAGATGACTAATCCTTAGGTCTCCCACTTTGAAACACTCCCCGCCACGGCTGCGCTGCAACATCCAATCCATATATACATGTAAGATGAGAGGTGACAAAACGCACTACTGGCGGAGTCCAACGCCCATAGTGAAAGGTATTGACGTAACACCGTTTATCCGAACACAGTTTCTACAGTTTGTATATAAAGACTGAATCGCCAATCCCATACTCCTGCAGAACACTCCAGACTTTGCCTCGAGGAACTCTATCATATGCTTTTTCCAAATCCACAAAAGAAGTTTAGACAGGTTTAGCATACTCCTTGGCCTTCTCAAGAACCTTTCTGAGAGTGAATAACTGGTCGGTTGTGCTTCTACCGGGACGAAAACCGCACTGTTCATCCCCCAAACTGTTCCCAACCACAGCTCTGGAACGCGTTTCTACCACCTTAGCGAAGGCTTTTCCAGGGACACTTAAAAGAGATATACCCCTATTATTAAACTTGACAAAAACAAATTGCACTCAATTTGTATTTACACCACCAAACGTGCGCATACTTCTCTATCGTTCCGATCCAACAGAGAAGACGACACACAGTATTTGTTGAAGTGAATGTGCTTTCGATGTGCGCCCACCACCCCAAAGCAGAATAACGATCAGGAACAATCGTTGTTAATTTCTTTAGATTTAAGAAAGTAAATTTAATTTTGATCATGTTAGATTTTGGTCTATAACTCTTCTTCTAGATGAAGCATAAAGCTGATAGATAGCTTAAAATATTAAGGGAAGTGTTGACCCCATTATGTATTCTTCTTTTTTTGTATTGATTATGCATTACCCGAGTAATAGGAGGTTAGAGGCAGTAAAGTCAGTAAAAACAAATAAAAACTACAAAAACGCTCCCAAAAAGTAGGCTGAGCATAAAACGACATAGCCTATATCCTTCCCGGAGTCTTAGGAAACATTTTAAAAAACAGTTTCATCCAAATCTGTCCAGCGGTTCTCACGGCATTAGGTAACAGAAGAAAAACCTTGCTCACGCTTTCCGCTTTATAAAGACCAAAAGAAGTTTTACCGAACTGGAAAAAGAACATCATACAGAGTAAAGTGGAGAAAATTACTAACCTTCTTCTTTCTTTTATCAACGAGGCCATGATCCGAAAACAAGGGATCACAACCCTCCCACTTCACCGCATTTCTACTGATCCGCATGTGGGGTTCGCCTATTTGACCTCAGAAAATATCGGCAGGCCTGCCGATTTTGGATCACTCGGTTACTGAGGCCAATGAAATGCCGATGTCGTCGCATTTGTCTGATCCAGGCGTTTATAGGCCTGCCTTTCCTACATCGCGATGTCTTTGGAACGTGCATTGATATTGCCTTTTTAACAGGGTTCAAATGATCTCTTCTTTGAACGTGGCAATACCAACTGAGCCGGTCACGCTCTATTTTTTGTACGATGGTTTCCTTGATGTGAAAGCTTCCACGGATCTTCGAACTTCTTATTCGATCAAGCTTTGTCACTCCTGCTGTCATGCGAAGCATCTTCATCTCAGCTGCCGTTAATTTACTCTCATACTTTTTGTACATCGTCCAACATTGTGAACCGTATGTGAGCGCTGGACGTACAACTGCGGTGTAGAGCCTTCCTTTCAACTTAGGGGGCATTTTTCTGTCACAGAAGATAGCGGAATTTTCTCGCCACTTCATCCACCCTACGCTTACACGATGATTGATGTCGTCATCACAAGTTGCTTTGCTATTGATCATAGATCCCAGATATTTGAACTTTTCGCACTTGAGAAGCACTGTTCCATTCAAATAAATGTCTGGAATAGGCCTGAGTGGATCAGAGAACGGGCAGCACAAGTACTCTCTCTTTTTTTAACTAATGCGATACCCATTTCCCTCCAAAACGTCCACCCACACATCAAGTGCTCGTTGCAGGGATGTAGGATCCTCACTTATGATGGCTCCATCGTCAGCAAAGAATAACTGATGTACCTTGGGGTCCATCACTTAACCTTCAAGCAGATAATCAAGGACTGTAATAAAGAGCAAAGGACTTAAAACGCTTCCCTGGTGTACCCCGACTTTGATTGGGAACTCTTCGGTTACTCCAGCGGGGCATCTTACTTTTGTCTTTGCTCCTTCGTACATGTCCATAATCATCTGTACATAGGTTTCTGGAACCCCTCGATGTCTTAGCGCCACCCATATCAGATCTCGTGGTTGTCTGTCGAATGCCTTTTCAAAGTCAACCAATACAATATGCAAATCCCTTAAGGAATCACGATGTTTTTCCATTATGATCCTTATACTTTGGATTGCATCTGTGGTTGATTTACCCGAGACAAACCCGCACTGATCATCAGATAGCCGTATTATTTTTCGCAGTCGGCCACCTAATACCCGCTCAACGATCTTCATGGTGTGTGACATCAGCTTGATCGAACGGTAGTTATCACAGTTTCGCGTATCGCCCTTCCCTTTGTATACAGGGAGAAGGTAACTTTCCCTCCATTCATTCGGCATTGGATCACCTCTCACGAATTTGGAGATGAGAATTCTGAGCCATCTGAACCCGATATCTCCTATCTTTTTCCAGAACTCAGAGGGTATTTCGTCTGGCCCAATCGCTTTTCGTTTTTTGGAGTATTTGACCGCCTCACTAACTTCTTCGACTGTAATGTCGGGTATTTCTTCACAGTTAGGGGTGGCTCTTGGAAAGTATAGCCGGGGAAACTGTTCATTCAAAAGCTCTTCACAATACTGCCGCCACCTCTGCAGAATTTTGTCGTCATCCACAAGAAGCTGGCCATGAGCATTGCTAATGAACTTTGGCGAACGAATCTCCTGAGCATTGTTCCTTCTTTGGGCGGCTATTTTGAAGATAGTGGCACTCTTGTTCATATTGTGTCTTCGCAGCTCCTGGATAGCTTGGTTTGCATCAGCAACGGGGGAAAATATTTTCTCCAGCTCCCGATACAGGCCCTCCGTACTCTCTGCTTGAAGCTGAGCGCACTTCTTCTTCGCTTTTTTCTTGCAGCATCTGTATTCCATTTCGAGGCGAGCTTTTTCGTCACTATTATTAGAGGGGCACTTTGACCAAGCTTTGAAAGCCGCTTTCTTCTCATTTATCACTTTCTTAGCTTCATCACTCCACCACCATGTTTCTTTGGCGTGTTGATGGTGGCCTTTTGAAACTCCTAGCAGTGATTTGGCCTTCTTTAAGCAAGTTCGCTGTAGGGAATCCCACATATTTTGTGCTCTGCACTCTTCATCCTCAGCTCCGTTGATGGTGTGAGAGAGGTAATTCTTCATTACGAAAACAAAAGCCTCGCCTTTTTCTTTGTCCAGATTGTACCACTTGATTTTCTCAGAGACCCTTGTTTGTTTGCTTTTCTTTGGTGTTTTCATAAAAATTTCTGTTAGCAGGAGACGGTGTTGTCGAGCGATTGCCTCTCCCAGGATCACTTTGCAATCTTTTACCCGAGGCTTCATGAAACTGCCTACCAAATGGTAGTCAATCTGAGTTTCATCTCCACCACTGCTGTAAGTGATCAGGTGTCGGCTTTGTTTGATGAACATGGTATTTAACACGATAAGACCGTGTGATTTGCACATGCTTAGGATGTCTTCACCAGGAAGGTTCCTGGTGCCATATCCTAGTCCTCCATGGCAGTCTTCATAGTCTTCGTTTGATTTCCCGACATGTCCATTCAAATCTCCTCCAACAAACAGAAATTCTTCCTTTGGGATGTCCTTAAGGAGATTGTGGAAATCTACCCAAAATGCATCTTTATCTCTCTGATTGTACCCATCGTGGGGAGCATATGCACTGACAATATTCCACACCTCTCCTTGTATTACTAGTTTGAGAGACATCAAACGGTCGCTGGACTTCGAAATGCTCAAGACGTTTCCAAGTAGCTCTGCCGCAAGGATGATACCGATTCCGTTCCTAGCCTTTTCCGTTCCGTAGTAGAACATCTTGTAATCTTTTGTCCTAACGTCCAAGAAACGTGCCCGATTCCCGGTGTTTTTCCATTTCGTCTCTTGGACACACAAGATGTCCACCCGCCTTCTATTCATCATCTCTTCCAGCTCGTAACTTCGACCGGTCATGCTTCCAACGTTCCAACTCGCGACCCTTAAATTGCGTCCAAACTGTTTCATTATGTTGCTAGCCCCCGGAATCCGTATAGCTCTGACCCGAACATTTCTGCTTGGTGCAGGATCAGTACCATGCACAGCAGTGGTAGTGCCTGGCGGGGTAGTGCCTTTCCTTTTTGCAAGTATTATCATAATGTTACAGTTTTGCAATACAATTTTTGCACCATATTGCGATGGTGTTTGTTGTTTGACACGTGCATGCTCCTGTTTTAGTATTGTTTGATCTTTCTTTTATGACACCGGTGATCTCCAGTCGTGTCAACCCACGGACTCACATGCACACTTGTGGGAGGGTTTTTATGGTAGTATATGTGTCGCTAGGCTCACTTGGGTGTTATATTGCCTAGATCTGATTTGTCCCCATAGTCGCCTTTTACGACAAGCGCTAGTTGTTGGGGGGCGCTGCAGTGATATTCTTAACCCGTCCCTGCACGGGCAAGAAAATTACTAACCATTCTTAGAATTAGATTTCATCCTCTTTATTATTTTGGGAAATTTCTCTCTGCGCACGTTGGGGTATTTCAAGTGATTTGGTTCAATCTATACAAGTTACTAACTTTATTCGTTTGATTTTAGGTTTAAGAATACTTATAATTTACGTTTATAACCGACCTTGAAATTACTGAATTACTTTAAACGACGAAAGCTATATCTATGGGCATACATCATCATTGCACTCGACGTTCACGAATCGAATTATGTGTTTTCCTTTTTATTTTTTATTTTTACTTCTGACAGAATGATTCGTTACGCTGGTCGCGTTCAGTGCGTCGATGTCGTAAGGGTGTATGTCGGTGATGCCACAATGTAACAGAAATGGTCAGTGTTAAGGAGCTCACACACCAGAGCGGTACGGGTACCGGTAGATGCGCGGTAGCGGTATAGCTCTTGTCCGTTCACACTGGCGGTATTTTGTATGCGGTCACATTAGCAATTGCTTGTTTTTCAGTATAGACGAAGCGTAGGTGGGAAATATGTAACCATCAAATGTCCTGATAACACAAGGTCTGTTCCTTTACTTGCAAATTTGTACAAATTTGTGTATTTCCACTAACTCAATAAGTTTTTCAATACACGTTTTCATATGCGATACGCGGTACACGGCGGTCAACTGTGCTTGCTGCGGTACAAAATTGTATCGCTGCAATACGGCAATACCGGTTGGGGTATACCCTCCCCACTGTGTGCATCTATATTTACCGCAATAGGGTTACGTACCGTTGTACTGATGTGCATTCGAAGCATGACGCGTATTGCGGGTGAAGTTTTGAAGAGGAGGAATGCAACTGGCTATTTCGCTGGAACATTTTTTACAAAAAAAGCAATAAAATAGGGCAAGACACGAGACATTTCTACGATGTTAGGGACTATGGAGTTCACAATGTCTCTATCACCTATAAGTTTTAACGCGCAATCCTGTACCCTATCTAGAAGGTGCAGAGCGCTCTTGGGTGCACCAGACCAGATGTGGGCGTTATATTCCAGCTTTGGGCCGATGAACGCCTTATAGATGGAAGCCAGATCAGACGGGGTAAAATATTTTTTGCAACGCTTTAGGAATCGTAGACATTTTGCAGCATTTTTGGCGACTTCGAATATGTAATCGTTCCATCGAAGACGGTTATTGATGCAGATACCGAGAATGGCAAGTCTTTCTGATTCAGCGATACAAATAAAATGCATGGATAATGGTTGAGGGTTTTGGTTTCTCCTGAGAGACAGAAGACAGCATTGTGTTTTGGATGCATCAAATTCCACTCTATTGATTGAACGCCATTTGGTAATGCTGTCTAGGTCGGAAATTAATATGTTTAACATACGTTGTCGTTCCTCTTCTACGGCCGAAGAGCAGGGACGTGAGTTCTGAGGGTACTGTCATCAGCGAAGGAAGTGATTGGATTAGAAGTAGCAGACAAGAGGTCATTTATAAAAATGAGAAAGAGAGTCGGAGAAAAAGCGGAGCCCTGGGGAACACCAGCATTTATATGGTGAATTGCAGACTTGAAGCCATCCAAGACAATTTGTATTGAACGATCCGAAAAGTAATTTCTAACCCACTGAAGAAGAGACTCATCGATACCACATGCAGCACTTTCGACAAAAGAGCCTGATGCGAAACTATGTCAAATGGCGTACCTGTTGCCACGAAAACCATAGTGCCGGTCATTGGGGAGTTTTCGTGAATCAAGATATTTCATAAGCTGACGATTTATCAGCGTTTCATGACCATGAAAAGAATGGACGTAAGTGCAATGGGACGATAATTGGACGGGGAGGAAGATTCGCCTTTTTTAGGGGCGGTCTGGACAAATGCTGTTTTCCATCTACTCGGAAAGAGCCCAGAAAAGTAGGATAAACAGAAAAGTTTACGCATAGGTTTTGCTAGCGTAAAAGAACACCTCTTCAGGACTATGGGCGAGATACCATCTGAACCAGCGGATTTGTGTATGTTGAGAACTTTGAGTACTCCTGCAACTGTACGAATGCAAAAGTGGACTTGTCCCATGGAAAATTCGACGCTCTCAAGTACAGGCGGGGACAAAGCACTATCTGGCACGGTGGAGTTCGCTGCAAAGTGAGCAGCAAGTAGATTGGCATTGCCTAAGGAGCTAACAGCTGGAATGTCGTTATAAATGAGCGTTAAGATAGCAGTTGAAGCAGAGTTTTTGATATTTTTGGCGAATGGCCAAACATTTTTACTACCTTTCGGATATTGTAGTATTTTTTGCCTCAATTTTTGGTCATGTAAGAATTTTACACGTCGAATGAAAGCATTGCAGTCATTTCTGGCTTGTTTAAACTTCTTTCGGTTTTCTTCAGATTTGTTGGCTTTTTAAGACCGAAAACTTACCTCCTTTCACCTGATAGCCTCTTTGTAGCTCTGGTCAAACCACGAGCTTCCCTTAGGTTTGATGCTCTTATTCTGCTAGGAATATAGTCATTCATACGTAAGAGAATGGTGTCAGTAATCATATCAGCGGCGGCATCCACGTCTATGGTTCCGAAACAACCAAAAGCCTCGGATAAGGATGACTCAACTGATGACGATCCCAGCAAACGAAATAAGGACAACGATCTTCGGATCTGCACGTGGAATATTCTATCCCTTTACAGACCACGTGCAGCCGATCAACTACCAGAGGCCCTAGACTGCTATAAAGCAGATTTTACCCCCATCCAGGAAGTGCAATGGGATAAGCCGGGCAAAAAAAGGATGAAAAACTGTGACAACTACTACGGTGTTTGCTTCAGAGGCAACAGACAACGCTTATTCGGATGCGGATTTGTCATACGCGGCAGACTTAGGCAAGAAGTCTTAAGCTTCCGACACGTTAACGAGCGTATCATGACTATCTGGATCACGGCCAAATTCAGTAACAAAAGCCTAATATGTATTCATGCCCCCACGGAAGAACAGGACCCTGCCACCAAAGAGTGTTTCTACGAGCTCCTCGACAAAACATATTAGCAATGTCCTAAATACTACGTTAAAATCGTATTGGGCGATTTTAACGCCAAAATAGGAAATGAGGCCGTCTTTGGTAGGGCAGTCGGTAAGCATAGCCTACACGACACCAAGTCTGATAACGGACTAAGGCTAATTGATTTGGCTCTGGAGCGAAATGTCACCATAGCAAGCACATGGTTTCCTCATCTCGATATTCGTAAGCAGACATGGCGGTCGAATGATCCAAGTCACTACATAGACCCGGATCACTACCTTGTTGTAGCCAAGGTACGAATGCGGATATCCCAAACTGAGCAACAAAGAAGAGTCACTGTGAGAAAATTTAACGTCGGAAAGCTACAATCGCAAGAGACCGCCAGACTCTTCGCTGAACGCGTATCCCGAAATCTCTCAGTAACCCCTATGGAGGCAGCATCAAGTGCCGAAGAACTGTGGCAACGCTGCCAACGTGCCATCAGAAACGCCGCGACTGATGTGCTGGGTTTCGCTCGCCCACCACCGCAAAACCGCAAAGATGAGAGCTGCTCGTGAGCTCTACGAGCAAAAGAGACGGGAAAAACATCGGCTTCTCCAAAAGAAGAAGAAAGAGCATGAGAAACGCGCGTTCGAGAATATCGAGTGTTTATACTCCAGGAACAATGTACGGAAGATTTACCAAAAGGTAAAAATAACTTGTCACTGAAGCAATTCCCGTACAGAAACCTGTAGAGATGAAGATGGAAGCATCGTAGTAGAATCACAGTCGGTGCTGAGAATATGGAAAAACTACTTCTGCAGACTGTATAACGGCGACGAAGACCAACATCCCGCTGTCAGGCAGAATGAACCATTCAACATAGATGATGATAGTCAAAATTTCCGTCCACCTAACCAAAAGTGTGTCGGATCACTACGCATGAGGTTCCATGTTCGAATCCCAGAAAACACCAAAAAGTTTTTTCACGGTACCACCTCTCGCGAGCGTCTGACAAACATCCGAGAGTATTGTTGTCACGAAAAAGCTTCTCAAATCGCCGTTCGGATTCGGCATTAAACTGTAGGTCCCTTCCATTCGTGTTAAAAATATAACGCACACAACATGAGTGGTTGCGAGAAGCTAGGCCCTGGCACTTTAAAGAGCTGTTGCGCCAAATATTTGTATTTGTTTGACCAAAACAAAGTGAGGATAGCAATATTCAAGCTAAAATCAACAAGGCTGCTGGACCTGACGTATTACCGGCCGAATTTTTCAAGACAGCTGGGGATGAATTGGTAGAGTCCATACACCAACTCATCTCTAAGATTTGGTCAGACGAGTGTATGCCTGATGAATGGAATCTCAGCATCGTTTGCCCGATCCACAAGAAATCAGACCCCATCAACTACGCCAATTATAGAAGCATCAGTCTCCTCAACATAACATACAAGATCTTTTCTGCGATATTGTGTGAACGCCTGAAACCTTTCATCAACAGCCTGATTGAACCCAATCAGTGCGGTTTCAGGCCAGGAAAGTCTACCATTGATCAAATCTTCACACTTCGGCAGATTCTGGAGAAAACCCAAGAATTCAAAATCGATTCTCATTACCTCTTTATTGATTTCAAGGCCGCCTATGACAGCATCTATAGAGAAGAGCTTTATAGAGCCATGTCTAGTTTTGACATCCCTGCCAAACTTGTCCGTCTGAGCAGGCTGACGATGGAGAACGCTCGCTGCTCCATCTAGGTCGGTAATGACCTCATCGAGACCTTTGATGTCAAAAAAGGTTTTAGACAAGGTGACGCGCTGTCATGTGACTTCTTTAATGTTGTACTTGAACAGATTCTGCGGAACTCACACTTATTGGAAGAACTCAGCGGGCTGTCACCGGTGCGTTTGCAAGCATTGAGGCGGAAGCGCCCAAAATTGGTTTAGCTATAAACGCGAAAAACAACATCAGCGCAGAAATCAATCGAAGAATAACTCTTGCCAATCGCTGTTTTTTTGAGCTTATAAGACAATTCAACAGTAAAACCCTATTTCGAACAACTAAAGAGACTCTGTATAAGACCCTGGTCATCCCAGTCCTACTTTACGGCGCTGACACATGGACTTTAGTAAAAGAGGATGAAGATATCTTTGGTCGCTTCGAGAGAAAAATTCTTCGTAAGATTTTCGGTCCCGTTTGTGTTGACGGGTTTTGGAGGAGAAGATTCAATCACGAACTATTCGAGCTGTACAGCGAGATCGACCTAGTCAAAAAACTGCGTATTGGACGTCTGTGATGGCTAGGACATGTAGAGCGAATGGACACCAACGCTCCGCCCCGCAGAGTCTTCGAATCTAACCCCGAGAGACGACGCAGTAGAGGGAATCATCGCCGTAGGTGGCGCGCACAAGTTCAAAGGGACCTCGACCAATTTGGAGTGCGGAACTGGAGGCAATTAGCCAAAGACCGAGCTAAATGGAGAGGCTTGTTGGTTGAGGCCGAGGTTCACCTCGATCTGTAGCGCCACCTAAGTAAGTAAGGCATCCACGTCGGTATCGAGGAAGCATAGTGACCAGTTAAATCTCCCAAAGAAACTGCTAAGGGCGTCCCAATTGGATTTCTCATAACGCCGAACTTTTCGTTTAAGAGTTTTTTTCTTTAACTGTGTGGTCGGAGTACGAGAATTTAGTTGATACGATATTGTGGTCAGACCGGCCTAGAGGCATGAAAACATCAATGGTGTATTTATCAGGGTTCGATGTAAGAAGCAAATCCAGTGTGTTGACGGAATGACTTACAATGTCCGGTATGGGTGTAGGCTCATTTACAAGCTGAGTCAAAGTGTTTATCTCAGCGAAGAGTTCAACATACTTTCCTTCGGGTGTTGAAGCCGATCCGAATTGTGTATGTTGAGATCGCCCGCAATGACGATTTCAGTATGAGGATACAGGGAGACAATTCGTGTGGTGAAATCGGACAGCGCATTAAGTTCTTAAAAGTCGAGTCGCTATCCGCACTAGTGCTTCTGTAAATAAAGCAGTAGTGAATTATTTGCTTACGGCTGGTGAATTTTACCTATTTGTAATTAAATTCCGGATTGGAACAGTGGCCATACTGTGGTGGAACTTGGTAAGTTATATCACTACGGACGTAAATGGCGAGGCCGCTATGGGGAAAGAATATATCGAGGTAGCTTCAAATCAGATGATTCTTCTACTACCTGTGTTTCACTAAGTACCAAAACAGCTGGTTTATAGGAATGAGCGTGGGCGTACAAGTCAAAGAAATTCGTTCGAAGCCCACGAATGTTTTTACAATCGACCCTAAATTCCCTCATCATTACAACATAAAAACACAAAAAGACACAACTCTGACTTTAGTCAGCGAAGCCGCGAAGTGTAGATCCAAAGATTCGCTTTCCAAAGCAAACTATCGCCGGTGTTATGCCCAAACGACAGTCAGCTGTGGTCCGTTATTCAGATAAACACTCACAGTCCGCTATGCATCAAATGTTACCCTCTCCGAATCATCGCAACTGGAAGCATGTAAGGAACATGCGACAATTGCGATGACAAAGAAGTGCAACAGCTAGTGAGTGGGAGTGGGAGTGATGGGATGCCGGTTTTTTTTTACACTGCACTCACCGCACTGATAAAATGTGTATTCACTGAACGAAAAGGTCTGTAGATGGTTTACAGTAGTTTACAATTTTTATATTCTAAACGAATTTTAAGGGAGAATCAATGTCGACGATGACGTATTTTCAGCTTTAATCACTATCGAAAACACCGTGGACGGGCTCGTTTGCAGTCGCTTACTCAGAAGAAAATTACAGGGGTGGAATCGGCTAAGGTGATTTGTGATAAGTGATAGGTAGTCATATTTTTAGTTTTTGCTCCACGTAAGGTGATACACAGTTGTTTGGATAATCACATTTTAGTGATCGTTTCCTTGTGACAGCTGAATGGGAGTCGCTTTCATACAATTGAATTAATTTTTCATGATTGTCATAGGTCAAGAAACCAACAAAATGTTTACCTAAATGGAATTATTTTTGAGTTCAAGCAGTGTTGACGAAGACAAAGAAAGTTATAGGAGTGTGCGACTTCTAAGGACCCAACTAAGAAATAAATCAGATATCATTGGGCTACCAAATGCAATGTTAGTGTGAATATTTTCTAATTTGCGTAAAACAACAAGCCGTTCGCTGATTCTTACCATGTCTGGATTCTTAAAAAATGTTCGACTTTCAAAACATGCATTTGTATATGTTTCGGGTGTGCTTGACTTGTCAGCTGGAATAAGGTCTTTGCACATGCCACTTATTTTTCAGCTGGCTTCAACTTTAAACCTTCTGGAGGTGGGGGCTACTAACGACAAGTTGGCGCTGCATGAGTGGCTCCAATGGGACAAAGCACCATAGCTAAAATCACGGCTAAAGTCATAAAAACAAAGCAGCTAAGATTATGTCGCTAGCATATAAAGCTCCTACCATCCCAAGCCACCAAATAGTTCTTCTGCGAAAAATAAACCAACACCTGATAAATGACACTAAAATTGAATTTTTTTACGTTAATTAAGACAAAACAATGAACAATGACAGCATTTTGAAGTTTTGAGAAGTCCATTGCTGCCAGCTCCTTGAAATTTGTTGGTGATCACTATACACAGACCAACCAATTTTTCTCATCGTTTTTAATTATCACAAAGCACACTATCACGTAGCACCTTAGCCGATTACACCCCAGATTTTGTAATTTGTATAAAAAAATTATAATTTATTTACCATGGTGAGTATTACATACATAAATGTAAACATACAGTACAAATAAAATTAAGCTTTGTAAAAATCCTTTTTTTTTCTTTTCTCTGAAACCTCCATAATTCAAAAACCTCTGAAATTCGAAGTTTTTACCTGGTCCGATGAAATTCGAATTGTCGAGAGTTTACTGTAACTAGCAGTAGGTGTCAATCGAATGAACGTAAAGGCAAAAACTATTACCGTTATACAAATTTATTCTTTCCTTAGGGTTACCAGATCGTTTTAAGTGAATTAAGGGGGGCATATGACGACTTCACCAGCTTCGAACGATGGCAGCCCCAGGCTAGTTTTTTTTTTTTTTACTCGCGCTAAAGGGGTTATGACTACCCTTTTTATGCATTATACATAGCGTGAGCGTTAAGGAAGAGGTGTTAGGGGGAAACGAGGCACCGATGCACATTGGTCTTAAATGACTGTAGGTTATAATGGAGAGGAAAAGCAGACTCGGGGAGAGCATTCCACAAACGTGTTGTGCGGCTCATAAAAGAATCTCTAAATTTCACGGTACGACCGAAGATAGGCTTAAGGGTAAACTGATGAGCATTCGAGGCATGGCGAGTATGCCATGTTAATGCGGTTAAAACGAAGAAGGGGAGGAATGCTATTGGCTATCTCAACTGAGCATTTTCTGTGGAAATATCGATAAAACAGGGATCGGCAGGAGACATTAAAAACGGTGTTCGAGCGAAGCAAAATTGATTGTAATGTTCGTGTCTCCTATGAGTCTTATCATACGTTTTTGAATCCTATCTAGCAAGTGCAATATGGTTTTTGGTGCACCAGACCAGATGTGAGCGTTATACTCTAACTTAGGGCGAATGTACGCCTTACAAATTGAAGCCAAATCAGAAAGGGTGAAATATTTCTTACACCGCTTTAGGAAACCTAAACATTTCGCTGCATTCTTAGCGATTTCGAATACATGGTCGTTCCAACAGAGTTTGTTGTTGACACACATACCGAGCATGGAAAGTTTTTCGGTTTCTACAATGCAAGTGCCATTCATGGATAATGGCTGATGTGTAGGGTTTCGCTTTAATGACAGAAGACAGCATTGAGTCTTGGAAGCATTAAATTCCACTCTATTGGTTAAGCCCCATTTAAATATGCTGTCAAGGTCGGAATTTAATGTGTTTAACATACGTTGTCGTTCTTCGTCCACGGCCGAAGAGCAGGGTCGTGAGTTTGGGAACGAATATGAAAAACTGAGGGTGCTGTCATCAGCGAAGGAATGGATTGGATTAGAAGTTGCAGACAGAAGATCATTTATGAAAATGAGAAAGAGAGTCGGAGACAAAACAGAGCCTTGGGGGACACCAGCATTTATTTGGTGAGATTCGGACTTGAAGCCGTCCAAAACAACTTGAATTGAACGGCCCGAAAGGTAGTTTCTAATCCATAGAAGAAGAGTATCATCGATCCCAAATGCACGCATTTTCGACAAAAGAGCTTGATGCCAAACTCTGTCAAATGCTTTTGAAATATCAAGATCAATAATCTTACTTTCACCAGAGTGGTGCAGAGATTGGTTCCACTTATCGGTGAGATATCGTCAGCGTATATGCCCTATGATGACACAGGCCCACTACCAACACGAAATATACGCGAGACGATAAAGTCAGCCCAAGTAAGCAACATCCCCATAGTGATAGGCGCTGACGCCAATGCCCTCCACAACCTTTGGGGAAGCAGTGATACAAACAATCGAGGTGAGCGTCTTTTTGATTTCATCATAGAAACTAACCTCGTAGTATGTAATATAGGTTCTGAACCTACCTTTACTAACAAAATTAGACAAGAAGTAATAGATATTACTCTAGCAACCAACTCCACAAAGCTAAACATTAGCAAATGGATGGTGTCGAAAGATATCTCTTTTTCGGACCATAATTATATTCAATTTAGTTTGGAATTTACCAAACCTCCATCAAAATCCTTTAGGAATCCTAGGAACACTAATTGGCAGGTTTATAACACATTTTTAAATAAAGAGCTTAGCACCGAGATAACTCAACCTTGCTCACCATCCGAAATCGACCAGATGGTGGACAAAGTCTCCGGAACTATGAACAAAGCCTTCTTGAAAGCTTGCCCAATTAGCAGGCACAGAAACGGCAATAAACCACCTTGGTGGAATTCTAACATAGCAAAACTCCGAAATAGTAGTAGGAAGCAGTTCAATATAGCAAAGTCTTCACGATCTCCAGAAGATTGGGATAACTATAAGAACAGCCTCAGGGTCTTCAAAAAGAGATAAGGAAAGCTCAGCGAGAATCGTGGAGATTATTCTGTAGCAATATAGAAAGGACAAACGATTCTAGCAGATTGAGGAAAATTCTTTCCAAATCTCCTCATATCCCTAGCATTATCCAGAAACCTAACGGAGACTGGACTAAGTCCACAGAAGAAACATTAAATCTTCTTATGGACACGCATTTCCCTGGAAACTCTATAGATACGAACACATCTATACCCCAACACCACTCTATCATGGACGTTCCGGCAGGAGTAATAAACACTCACACTATTCATTGGGCTGTTAATAGCTTCCTACCATATAAATCTCCAGGCTTAGATGGTATTTCACCAGTGGAACTGCAGGAGGGCATAAAACCCTTAGCCCCCTGGCTCTACGTGATTTTCAACAGCTGCCTTAAATTCAGCTATACCCCATCCTCGTGGAAACGAGTTAAGGTGGTTTTCATCCCGAAATGCGGTAAGACCTCCCACTATAATCCGAAAGATTTCAGACCAATCAGCCTCTCCTCCTTCCTTCTGAAAACGTTAGAAAGGCTAGTCGATAACCATATCCGTTCAAAACTCAATGTACAAACCTTATCTAGCTCTCAGCATGCTTACCGGAAAGGTTTTTCAGTGGAAACAGCTCTACATTCGTTAGTAGGCACCATTGAAAAATCTCTTGCCGTTAAAGAATATACTATGGTGTCTTTCCTTGACATAGAAGGCGCCTTTAATAACGTCAATACAGAATCCATCACAAGAGCGCTCGCTGACCTGAAGGTGGACTGCTGCCTTTGCATCTGGATAGAGCGAATGCTGAACAGCAGGCAGATTCTATCTGAGCTCGGGTGCTGCTCAACCAAAAGGCTAGCGCACAGGGGCACACCCCAGCGTGGTGTTCTCTCTCCGCTACTTTGGATATTAGTAGTGAATGAGCTACTCTCTTCACTAGAAAATGAAGGCTACAAGGTCGTAGCATATGCTGACGATATTGCCATAGCCATATCAGGTAAATTCCCCCAAACCCTAAGAGATGTAATGAACTCGGCGCTAAATTTAGTAGCGAAATGGACGGACAGCGTTGGGCTCAACGTAAACGCGTCCAAAACTGAACTAGTACTTTTTACTAGGAAATACAAAATCCCGTTCGTAGCCCCACCTAAGCTTAGAAACACGGAACTCAGCTTTTCAAACAAAGCAAAATACTTAGGGTTGACCCTCGATAGTAAACTTAACTGGAAACAGAACATACTAGATCGAACCAAGAAAGCGGAAATCGCCATCTACATATGTAAAAAGGCTATAGGTCCTAAATGGGGTCTTCAACCTAATATAGTCCACTGGTTGTACCTGGCGGTGGTCAGACCAATCCTGCTTTATGGCGTTCTCGTCTGGTGGCCTGCACTCGAAACAAGGTGCAACTCAAACTCTATCGAAAGAGTACAGCGATTAGCATGCAAATGCATCACAGGGGCTCTCAGGTCCACTCCCACAGCCGCCTTAGAAACCCTACTTAACATATATTCCATTGATATCTTTGGGAAAATGGTAGCATCTAAAGCAGCCCTAAGACTTAGAGAATCTCTCCAGTGGTCAAGCTCACAAATTGGCCACATGAAAATCTTACAAAACTCCAATCTCAGAGTAACAGATTACATATCCCCATCTATTGATTTCAATATCAAATATAACACCACCATCCCTGACAGATCCGCATGTGAGGAAGGTATCATTCTAAATGACGCCGCAATCGAAATCTATACAGATGGTTCCAAAACTTCGGAGGGCACAGGACTAGGTATATTTTCCGAATCACCTAGAATAAACGTAGCTCTCCGACTTCCGGACCACTGTAGCATCTTTCAGGCGGAAATATCGGCCGTTCGTGAAGCAGCGCGCAGACTCTCTATGTACCCGATAGATGGTAAGTCTATCGTCCTTTATATAGACAGTCAGTCAGTGATTAAAGCTCTGGAAACGCCAACAATAAGATCTAGGTTGGTTAAACATTGCCGCGAATCTCTTAACGAGATTGCGGACAGATGCAACATTACTCTGTGCTGGGTCCCAGGACACAGAGATATTCCAGGCAACTGTAAGGCGGATAATCTAGCTAAACAAGGCACCGTACTTCCTCTCGATGTAAATAGAGAGGCACCGGCACCACCAATACAATTAATGAAAATCCGAATGTTTAACGAAGCGCAATCTAATGCGAACAACAGATGGAGTAATCTAGCTACGTGCGCATCGACCAGGAAGATCTGGCACTTACTTGACGCAAAGAAAACCAAAAATCTCCTTTCATTAAATAGAAGGAACATAAGCCTCACAGTAGGAATAGTCACAGGACACTGCTTGTTAGGTAGACACGCCACTAGAATGGGTGTCCTAGCAAACGATTTCTGCAGAAGCTGCAGAGATGAAGAGGAGGAGGAGAATAGTCTCCACCTCCTTGGCACATGCCCAGCGCTAGCCACACTAAGAAAGAAGCTATTAGGCGAATACTTCTTTGAGGACCTAAGTGACCTGTCTAACATAGACATTAGAAACTTAAATAGATACATAGGTAAATCCAACTGGTTTAGCTGAAATGCCCCCCCTCCACATCAACACCACCCTTCCTCCCTCGTTATTGGTTACTATCAATCCCCAAGAGGTACTGCAACAGACACCTCCCAAGATCGATAGCTAACCCTCCCATAGCACTAGACCAGTGCCTGTAAATAACATTACTGCATAGAGGTAACAGAGATTGATTGAGTCAATCAATCCCCCTATTACTCACATGCACACTACCTACACGGTGAACTAGGTATTAAGGGTTTGACTGAAGCAGTCACCCTACCTAGCCAAACCATCCCCTAAAGTTCGACTGCATACTAGTGCAAGATTGACTGCATCAGTCATCTCGCTCTACTTTGCATTCCCCACTATTTCCACAGTCCACCTAGGTACGGGTTCGATTGAAACAATCACCCTACCTAGTTCACACTTCATAGATAGCAGTACTTAGAGTTCGATTGAATCAGTCACTCTATGTACGCTTATGCTTCTCTACACCTACACGGTCCACCTAGGTATGAAGGGTTTGACTGAATCAGTCACCCCACCTAGTCAATAGCATGCATAACAGTAATTAGAGTTAGACTGAATCAGTCACTCTACTATACGTATGCAGCTCTACGCCTACACGGTTTATGGGACCTGCCAATAATAACTTGCATACACAGTATAGGGGGTTCGATTGAATCAATCACCCCCCATCACTTGCTGCACACTATACCTTCTCGGTACACCTTGACTTCAGGGTTGACTGAGTCAGTCACCCTCTCTACCCTTTTCAGTCAGCATTCTCAGCCAACACCCTCATGAGAAAGGTTAAGGTTCCCCTGGTTACCGGTGACTCGACCGGTCATTACTCATGTGGTATCACAATGGACCCATGTGGCCTAAGTGTGTCCTGACCCTGTCAGGACAGCCACCTTTACCTAACCTAACCTAACCTATCGGTGAGATATGACATCAAATCACCAGTGGACCTGTTGCCACGAAAGCCATACTGTCGGTCATTGAGGAGCTTTCGTGATTCAAGATATTTCATTAGCTGACGGTTTATCAGCGTTTCCATGACCTTGGAAAGAAGGGACGTTAGTGCAATGGGTCGGTAGTTGGAGAGAGAAGAAGAATCGCCTTTTTTAGGTACGGGCTGGACAAATGCTGTTTTCCACTTACTCAGAAAGAGACCTGAAGAGTAGGATCGGTGAAAAACCTTACGCAGTGGTTTTGCCAGCGAAGAAGAACACCTCTTCAGAACAATAGGGGGTATACCATCTGGGCCAGCGGATTTGTGTATGTTAAGACCTTTGAGTACTCCTGCAACTGTACGAGTGCGAAAGTGGACTTGTCCCATGGAAAATTCGACGCTCTCAAGTACAGGTGGAGACAAAGCACTATCTGGCAGTGTGGAGTTTGCTGCAAAGTGAGCAGCGAACAGATTAGCTTTGTCTAAGTAGCTGACAGTTGGTGCGTCGTTATGAATGAGCGTCGGTATAGATGACGAGGCCGAATTCTTAATGTTTTTTACGAACGACCAAAAGTTTTTACTACCCTTGGGACAATGTAGTATTTTTTGCCTCAACTTTTGGTCGTGGGAGAATTTAACTCGGTTAATGAGGGCATTGCAGTCATTTCTGGCTCGTTTAAACTTTTTTCGGTTTTCCTCAGTTGGGTTGGCCTTGTAAGACCGAAAAATTAATTCCTTTAACCTAATAGCTTCTTTACAGCTCGAGTCATACCACGCGTTTTCCTTGGGTCTAATAGCTTTTATCCTGTGAGGGATGTAAGTTCTCATACCTAGGAGAATTGTACTAGTAATCATATCAGCCGCGGCGTCCACATCGCTATCGAGGAAGCATAGCGACCAGTTAAAATTCCTAAAGAACTTATTTAATTCATTCCAATTGGCTTTCTCGTATAGCTAAACTGTTCTTTTTGGAGTTTGTTCTTTAGCTTTGTGGTTGGAGTACGAGAAATTGGCCGATATGACACAGTGGTCTGACGAACCTAGAGGCGATAATACATTTACCGTGTATTTATTAGGATCGGAACTAAGGAACAAGTCCAGAGTGTTGGCGGTATGGCCAGTTATGTCCGGAACACGAGTTGGCTCATTCACAAGCTGGGTTAGGTTATTTACCTCAGAAAAATCTCAACATACCTTTCTTCGGGTGTTGTCTGTCCAGAGTGGCGAAGCCAAATAGAATTGTGGACATTGAAATCGCCCGCAATGACGATTTCAGAATGTGGGTACAGGGATACAATTCTTAGGATGGAGTCTGACAGCGCATCAAACTCATTATAAGTTGAATTGCTGTCAATATTTGGACTTCTATAAATGAAACAGTAGTGGATTAACTGCCTACGGACATGGAGTTTCAGCCACAAGAAATTAAATTCCGAATTGGAACATTGGCCGTATTGTGGGAGAATTTGGTAGGCTACATCACTACGTATATATACAACGAGACCGTGATGGTGGAAGAATAATGGCTCAATGCTATATCCAGGCAGATCGAATTCCGAAGGATTGGAATTTTGACCCACCTGTGTTTCACAAAGAGCCAAAACAGCTGGTCTATATTTGGCGGCGTAGACGCACACAGAAAAAAAATTCGATCTAAGCCCACGAATGTTGCTCAGATCTACTCTAAAATTCCTTACCATTATAAAAAACAGACAATAAAAACACAACTACGACGTTAACTAAGCCGAGTTGTGAAGTGCAGATCCAACGTTAGTTTCCCAAAACAGATTATCGCAGGTGTTATGCCCATACGACAATTTGGTTTGGTCCACCAATAAAGACCTGTATACACAACCCGCTATCCCTAGTGATAGTCTTACAGGTAAGAGGGCTAAAAGCACGTTATTTAAAATTTAAAAAGAAATCAGCAAGAATGGAGACAATTAAACGAAAAATTAATGATGCAAAACCAGGAAAAATGCCATCATGAAAACAGGAAGAAATAAGACTTGCCATTCTCTTCATTTGGATGGCAAACGACTAACAAAGGCCTCGTAGGGGCAGCGTCTCCCGATAGGTGCTGGTCCGCTAAGTAACGAGAAGGAGCCACTGCAGCCGAAAGCCCAGCAGCTCTGTTAGTAAGCCCTACTCCCACCTCCAACGATCGGATTCTGGAATGTTAAGACCCTCCTGGACTCACTCTAGGAAGGGCCTTATAACGCCGTATTCCTCCAATTGGAGGTCGAATTCGCACGGTATAAAATCGACATCTTAGGGCTGAGCGAGATAAGATGGTACGATGCTGGGGAATACATCTCCCCAGCAAAAAGCACTGTCATGCTCTACTCTGGCAAACCAGCTGGAAGTGCACGGCGTTCTGGCGTAGGACTCATGCTAACTCCAACAGCACGTAGTAGCCTCATATCCTGGAAACCCCATAGTGACCGGATATTGACAGCTTGGTTCCAGAGTAGAGTTAGAAAAATTACCATCATACAGTGATATGCCCCGACTCTAGACGCGACTGAGGATGAAAAGGATGATTTTTATAGCCACTTAGGCGCCGCCTACAACCAAACGTCTAATAGGGACATCGTAATGGTGATTGGAGATCTCAATGCCAAGGTGGGTAGCGACAACACCATTCTTAAGCACGTGATGGGAGTTCACGGCGTGGGACTTCTGCAATACCAACCACCTAGTCATCGCAGGTACGCTGTTTAAGCATAACACCTGCCACAAGATCAATTGGGTCTCCACTGATACCGCTGAGCTATTTCAAGCGGCCCCATATACATCGGCAGATTTGCTGCATCCGCTAATACGGAGAGGTTGGGATAGTGAACAATTTCCACAGGAGTGGAAAAGGGGGATGATCATTAAGCTTCCAAAGAAGGGAAACTTGATGGAGTGCGGTAACTGGAGAGGTATATGCGTCCTTCCAGCTGTAGCCAAAATAATAGCTAGAATAATTGTAGAACGAATTAAAGAACATTTAAATTCAACTCTCGATGTCGAACAGGCAGGCTTTCGCGCTGGATCCTCCTGCATCGACCACATAAACACCTTACGGATCATAATCGAGCAAGCGTTGAGTATAGGTCTCCGCTACATTTACTGTTTATCGACTTCGAGAAAGCTTTTGACAGCTTGAATCGAGATGCTATCTGGTTGGCCTTGCGTAGGAGAGGCATCACAGATAAACTTATAGCTGTAGCGGTTTGAAACATAGATGGCAGGAAAAAACATAAAACAAATAAACTATATAACCAGAAGAAAGAGATGGTAGTAAAGTGTAAAATAAATCATGATATTCTCAGATTAAATATAGGGGGCGAACAAAGCACAAAAACATCCATAAAATAAAATAAATGTAACATTTCGCTGGCAGAATAGAAAAAGAAGTCATGGCGGACAGACGTCAAAAGTGTAATTAACCTACATACGTAATAAAATAAAATTTTATTTAAGCTTTGTGAAAGCAGTTTTTTTCATTCTCCAAGAAGTTTGGAGCAACCTAGTTTTTACAAACAATTCGTGTGTGAGTGGTCTCACCAAAAGGAGATACCACCGCCACACGATATTGGTGACCCCGCACGCAGACCAAGCAACCGCAAACCACGCGGCGTCACATCAGCCGCACGTACAGCATCATCAGCGATAACATTTTTGCGCGCAATAAAACCTGCCACAGAACGCACCCACGCGGGATTTTCTTCGGATAGAGCACAACCTCACGGCGCGCAACTACGCCGTATCCCGTCAATTTTGCGCCATCAGCTCTACCACCTTCACCAGCCCACGCATCACACCGCCACGACTTTCATCACCACACCACGTGCAGCATCACACACCACGTCCAGAATCACACCGCCACGTGCAGCATCACACACCACGTCCAGCATTACACCACCACGTCCAGCAACACATCAGCACCAGCAGCATTACACCACCACGTCCAGCAACACATCAGCACCAGCAGCATCACACCACCACGTCCAGCAACACATCAGCAGCATCACACCACCACGTCCAGCACGACTCCAATCAGCAAGAACAGGGTACATGTATGTAAGTATGATACATTCTAGGTTATATTACAATAGTATAAAAAATCATACAGATTTTATATTATTATTCTCCATTATATAAATTATATATGAAATCTCATTCTATACATAAAATACATGTACATATATGTATCTCAAAGCCAAGTGCTAAACAATATACGAGTAATTCTTTAATTCGCTAATCACGGGTTATCTGTTCGCAATCGAGTGTAAATTTGTTTGATTTAGTTGTTCAAAAGTGTAAACTTCTTTTTCTTCCGAACTGCAAATCCCTCAATTCAAAAGTGTAAAAATTTAATTTTTTTTCCGTCCTTGGTACGAGTATATCCCCATATTCCAAATTACATTAGATAATTTTGAACATGGTCGATAAGCCATCACCACCGCTAGAAAACCCCCACGGATCCCAAAATCCGAGACCTAGTAGTCCTAGATTTGACAACGTTCGTCCAAGTGAATCCGTTAATGCCGTCGCGATTAAATTACCAGAATTTTGGACAAAGATGCTAGCCATCTGGTTCATTCAAGTTGAATCACAGTTTGCAATCAGAAATATAACGGTTGAACAATCCAGATTTCACTATGTCGTTCAATCATTGCCGCAAGACGTGGCTGCAAGCGTTTACGATATTCTAATGAAAGACTCCCTTACCCCTTATACTGATTTAAAGAAAGCTCTTATCGAGCGTCACTCTATGAGTGAAGGGAAAAGGATAGAGGCACTGTTGTCAGGTGAGGAGATGGGCGATAGCAAACCCTCAGACTTTTATCGAAGACTGAAAACGTTGGCAGGGCAATCCACACTTGTAACAGAAAACTTAATAATAGAATTGTGGAAAAGACGCCTTCCAACGCTAGTACAAGTCTCAGTCAAAGCCAGTTCCAAGTCTAAAACGGAGGAATTGCTTGAAGTTGCAGATGATATCTTCGAGGTATATCAGCAACAGAAGACCTCCACCTTCTCTATCACCTCCCAATCCAACAAAACAATCAGTGAATTAACAAATATCAATCATGACCTTCAAGCAGAGATTCTGGAAATCAAATCAATGCTTTCGAATATGAATTTCCAAAATAAACGCTCTCGAAACAACACCAGAACCCATCCTTCTAGTACCTACCCAAAACGAAATAGACCGCGTTCAAGGCATGATATCAAAATGTGCTGGTATCATTCCAAATACGGGCAGAGTGCACGCAAATGCAATAAGCCTTGTGATTTCAAACACCCAAACTAGCTTCTACTGCCATCGTGGCGGCAAATGGCAGTAGAATATCTAACATACAATGCCGTCTTTTCATAAAAGATCCCATTTCAAACATAACTTTTTTAATTGATTCCGGCTCCGACGTCTCAGCCTTAGCAGCGTCACAATTCAAACCCCAAAACTCTAAACCCGATCAGTTCATATCGGCCGCAAATGGTTCCGCCATTAAGACCTTCGGAACCAAATACCTTCGGACTAGTCTTGGGTTCAGACGTGTCTTCAACCATACCTTCTTGATCGCGTCTGTTACCAAACCAATCATTGGTGCGGACTTTTTGCGCCAAACTGGTTTAATCATCGACCTTAAAAATGCTAAGTTAATCGACCCGCTTACCAACTCAAAGGTCAACGGATCTCTTTGTCAACTAGACATTGCAAGCCCTCGTTTTTTCGCCCTGGAACAGAGGTACAACGCCATTCTTATAGATTTTCCCTCTCTGTTGAATGCACCAGACTTCAACTTTCCAGTAACCCATTCGGTCAGGCATCACATTCTAACAAAAGGTCCGTTGCCATACTCACGGCCCAGACGTTTAAATGCCGGTAAATTGAAAATAGCAAAAAATGAGTTTGACTATATGTCACATATTGGTATTTGCACACCATCCTCATCCCCATGCGCATCTCCCTTGCACATGGCCCCCAAGCGAGAAGCCAACGATTGGAGGCCGTGTGGGGATTACAGGATGTTAAACGCTATAACAACTCCTGACAGGTATCCCCTACCGCACATACACGATTTTAGTGGCATTCTCCACGGTTGTACAGTTTTTTCGAAAATAGATCTGGTAAGAGCTTACCATCATGTCCCTGTAGCACCGGAGGACGTCCATAAAACGGCGGTTACAACACCATTTGGGCTCTTCGAATTCACGCGAATGCCATTCGGATTACGTAACGCGGCCCAAACCTTTCAACGTTTTATGCACCAGGTAACAAGGGGCCTGGACTTTATTTTCGTTTACGTTGACGACATTCTTGTCGCAAGCAAAACGGATGAAGAGCATGAGCATCACCTTAGACTTTTGTTTCAACGTTTATGCGATTACGGGTTACGTATCAAGGCTTCGAAGTGCTCATTTGGTGTTGCAGAACTGCAGTTTCTGGGATGCCACATCTCGAAAAATGGAATTCAACCATCACGAGATCGGGTTAAGATAATCGAAAACTTTCCTGAACCGAAGTCGGTTAAAAATGTGCAACGGTTTGTAGGCATGATGAATTACTACCACCGCTTCATACCACACCTACCAAGAAGGTTTGCGCCAGTCTATGATCATCTAACAAACCTACTTAAAAGCAACGCCAAAGCAAAAGACTTCACTTGGCCACCCATTTGCCAAGAAGCTTTCGCAAAAGCAAAGCAACAACTCGCTAATGCCACACTTCTCACACATCCACAAGAAAATGCACAACTCAGCATTGCAACGGATGCATCCAATACGGACATAGGGGCGGTAATGCAACAGTTCAGGCAGGATCGGTGGGAACCAATAGCATTTTTTAGCAAAAAGCTATCACCCACACAGTCACGGTACTCTGCCTTCGACAGAGAGTTACTCGCTATCTATTTGGCCATTCAGCATTTCCGAAACTTCGTCGAGGGGCAAGGGTTCTGTATTTACACAGATCACAAACCGCTTACAACAGCCCTTACAACCAAGACGAAGCGCAGCCCGAGACAGGAACGTCAGCTAGACTTTATAGCCCAGTTCACAAATGATATCAAATATATCAAGGGTTCGCTCAACGTTGTGGCTGACACCCTCTCACGCCCAGATGCTGCTGCAATTGACTTGCTTTTTCCGGGAATGGAAGCGTTGGCAAAAGCACAAGATGTAGATGGAGAACTCGTGGGACTCATTCAAAACCCACCCAAGAACTCCAGTATAAAACTTGATTTCATAAAAATACCTGCATACGAAGTCTCCTTATGGTGTGAAACGTCCACTGGCAACAATAGGCCATACATTCCTCAAAGCAAAAGAAAAGCAATCTTCCAATCATTACATTCTCTTGCACATGCAGGAACACGAGCTACACGCAAGAAGATTAGCAAACTATACTTCTGGCCCAAAATGAATGCCGACATTAATCTATGGACAAGAACTTGCGAACCATGCCAGAAAGAAAAAGTCCAAAGACACACAAAATCACCAACCGAACAAATAAAAGTGCCTGCCAGTAGATTCCAGCACATACACATGTATAGACATAGTAGGCCCGCTTCCTCCGTCGAAAGACTATAAATACTTACTGACCATTGTGGATAGGTTCTCTAGATGGCCAGAAGCCTATCCAATTCGAGACATATGTGCAGACACCATTGCCAAAACATATGTTCACGAGCATGTATCTAGATTTGGGGTACCAAGTACAATAACATCAGATCAGGGCTCGCAGTTTGAATCCAAACTCTTCAAAGAGCTGAACAAATTGCTAGGCACTACACGCATTCGCACAACTGCCTACCACCCACAGGCAAATGGGATGGTGGAAAGGTTCCACAGGCAGCTTAAAACTGCTATACGGGCATCCGGAGATAAAGTCAATTGGTCGCAAGCACTTCCTTTAATATTACTGGGAATTAGAACCACAAAAAAGGAAGACTTTAACTTCACTCCGTCGGAACTCCTTTACGGAGAAAATATACGAGTCCCATAGGATCTTTCCTCATTTTCCACATTTGATTCAAGTGAAGACAATTTCGTTCAGCAATTGAGAACTTTCTTCAAGGACATTCCAACAGCGGCCCTGCAAACGAGAAAGGCACAAACATCAGTACACATTCCAAATAATTTAAACACTTGCAGCCAGGTCCTATTACGTAACGACAGAGTCAAATCTGGATTAGATTCGCCTTACGATGGTCCGTTTAAAGTTATAAGGCGATTGCGAAAACAATTCGTAATAGAAAAGGCTGGAAAATGTTTGTCGGTGTCAATCGACAGAGTTAAGCCATATCACGACAATTAATTGACAGCACAGTGTCAGATGGCTTACATCTTTGAGTGTCGCGTTTACACGATCGGATTAAACGAATATTTTTCTATGAACGGATTAAAAAAAATTTCTATGAACGGATTAAACAAATTTTTTTATGAACGGTAAAGAACATTTTATCTATGAACGGAACGGAAAATTTATACGAACGGATTAAGGAATAACATTTTCGCCTCTTTTTTTTTCCAAACAAAACATAATTAAATAGAAATTCAATGGATCGCTACGCTAGGAGGGGGGTGATGTAGCGGTTTGAAACATAGATGGTAGGAAAAAACAAATAAACTATATAACCGGAAGAAAGAGATGGTAGTAAAGTGTAAAATAAATCATGATATTCTCAGATTAAATATAGAGGGCGAACAAAGCACAAAACATCCATAAAATAAAATAAATGTAACATTTCGCTGGCAGAATAGAAAAAGAAGTCATGGCGGACAGACGTCAAAAGTGTAATTAACCTACATACGTAATAAAATAAAATTTTATTTAAGCTTTGTGAAAGCAGTTTTTTTCATTTTCCAAGAAGTTTGGAGCAACCCAGTTTTTACAAACAATTCGTGTGTGAGTGGTCTCACCAAAAGGAGATACCACCGCCACACGATATAGCTATTATCAATGCTACATACGAGGGCGGTAAGTGTCACGTCGTACACAATGGTAAGGTGTCGGAGGATTTTGAAGTCCAAAGTGGAGATCGTCAAAGGTGCATACTGTCCCCACTATTGTTCTTGGTGGTTATCAGCGATCTACTCCGTGCAGCATTGACGGAAGCTAATTATGGAATTCGTTGGACGATGACATCTTACCTTAAACACATAGATTACGCTGACGATGTTTGTCTACTTTCACATCGGATAATGGATCTTCATTTGATGGCCCAAAATCTGGAAGCTGAGCCAAACAAAGTGGGGCTTAAAATAAACACAGCCAAAACAAAAGCCCTGAGCACTTCTAATACCCGCGCTCAACTTAACATTGCCGGACAGGAAGTCGAGAAAGTTTATAACTTTCTTTATTTAGGAAGTGTCGTCTCGGCTAATCGCGGTGGCACCGAACTTGATGTGTGCAGCAGAATGCTATCCAAAATCTGGAGAAGCAATGTTATCAGCTTAAGAACCAAGCTACGACTGTTCCGCTCCAACGTAGAATCAGTGCTGCTTTATGGGTACAGTACTTGGAAGGTGGACACCTTAACACACGCAAGCTGCAAGTCTTCGTAAACAAATGCTTAAGAATCATCTTCAGGATTTTTTGGCCGAACCGCATCTCCAACGAACAACTTTATCTGAGAACGGGCCAAGAACCTATAAGCATTACTATATATAGAAGAAAGTGGCAATGGATTGGACACACCCTACGGCGCGAAGACAACTCCATTGCGAAATACGCCATGCAGTGGAATCCGCTCACCCAGACAGGCAGAATAGCGTGGCGCAGAACAGTTGAGGAGGAATCGAGCTCTTTAGGAATGAGTTGGAGGCAGCTCAATCGCGTTGCAGAACTTCAAACACGATGGCGCGCAGGCGCGGTTGACGCCCTATGCCCCCCGAGGGGTTAAAGGATCTAAGGAAGGAAGAATTCTCTTCAGAAATATACGCCAGCCCTTACAAATTTTAAAGGAATGAAAAAGTGCATATGGAATAAATAATTGCATCATCCTTTGTGATTGTAATTTCAAACATTCGAGGCTGAAGACTTTTCTATGGAGGATGAACTTCGTGATACAAATGTGAAGTAAAGTTCGCCTTTGTTCTTGTTTCTCAATATTTTCTTTTTAAACTTCAGGTAAATACTGGCAGTTGCTATGTGACCAGTTTCCAATGGAATAGCATAGACTATTTTCGCCCTGGCAAAGTAAATCGCCACCATCACTTTTGATGTGCTTGATGTTTTTTGACTTCACATTTACTTACTTACTTATGTCATGTATCCCCTTGTGGGTCCTAGGGCCTCTACTACGCCTACGCGCCATCCTGTACGGTTTCTGGCAATGTGTCTGAGTTCTACCCAACTGTCGTGCCTCCTTCTCGCCTGTTCTGCGCCATGTTCTCCTCGGACCGCCAGGTCTTCTGCCATCCTGAGTTAAAGGGTTCCATTGCATAGCATGGTTCCCTATGGACCTGTCACCATTTCGAAACATGTCACCAATCCACTGCCACTTCCGTCGTTGGATGGTTGTGCCTATTGGTTCCTGACCCGTTTTCTCGTAAAGGTGTTCGTTCGAGATACGATTGGGCCAGAAAATCCTTGAGATATTGTGCAGGCACCTATTAACGAACGTTTGCAGCTTTCTGATGATAGTAGTGGTCACTCTCCACGTGCTGCATCCATATAACAGCACGGATTCAACGTTGGAGCGGAACAGTCTTAGCTTGGTGTTCAAACTGATTGCATTGCTTCGCCATATTTTGTACAACATCCCGAACGCGGACTTTACTTTGGCGATCCTGCTGGCTATATCCAGTTCAGTTCCGCAATCGGTTGAGACAATACTCGCAAGATACTGGAAATCCTCTACTCTCACTACCGGTTGTCCAGCAATGCATATTTGAGCCGATGAGATTGTTCCAGAGCTGATAATTTTTGTTTTTGCCGTATTAATTTTCAGCCTGACGAAGTCTGTTGTCATTTGATGGAGGTCCATAATTAGGTGAGGGAGTAAGCATAGATCGTTAGGGTAGTCAAGATGTTTCAGTTGAGATGTAAGAGTCCATCGAATTCCTCCGTTTCGCGTCGATAAAAGCTCCCCGAAGCACTTCGCTTATCACCAATAAAAATAGTATTGGTGAAAGGATACAGATTTGAATCTCAAATTCCTCAGACAACCTTCATCTGTGCAGCACCTGACACTTGGATCCTTCAAATGTAGCTTTGATAATAGCAATTAGTTTATCGGGAATAATTCTCCTGCGAGCGGCATGCCAAATAAACTCCCTGTTGACACTATCGAACGCCTTCTCAAAATCGATGAACAGCAGGTGGAGAGGCGATCAATATTCAACGTATTGCTCGATGATAATCCGCAGGGTGTTGATGTGGTCGGCACAGGAGGACCCAGAGCGGAAACCTCCTTGTTCGGCACCGAGTGTGTCTTCGAGATGTTGTTTGATTCGCTCAATGATGATTTTAGCTGTTATCTTAGCTACAGCAGGCAGCACGCAGATACCCCTCCAGTTTTCGCACTCCATGAAATCTCCTTTCTTAGGAAGCTTGACGATCTTTCCCTTTATCCACTCGTAAGGAAAGCTATCAGCTTCCCAAGCTCTCTCTTTAAGTGGAAGCAGAAGCTCAGCCGATGTTATTGGCGCTGCTCGTAAGAGCTCTGCTGGAATACAGTCAAGTCCTAGCTCTTTGTTGGTTTTGAGTGCCTTGATCGCCGTAGTGATCTCATGATTACTGGGAGCCGTGCGAGTTAAGTATTGGTCTTAATTGCACTGGCTGAGTTTACATTTTTCAAGTGTTGCTTTGTTTCCATTTAATGTATTTCCTAATTTGTGGCCGTCGTAACTTTTGGGTTGACCCATTAAATTTACGACGACCCAGTAAAGCATAAATAAACATAAAAATCAAAGTGAACCAATGCACTGGGTTCACCACTTGAAAATGTAAACTCAGCATCGATTGAAAGTGAACCTATGCACTGGGTTCACTACTAATAAATGTAAACATAGCATGAATTGTGGACTACACAAGCAATACCGAATATAGGCTAGATTTCTTAATCGGTATTGCTTGAGTAGATTATATAGTATGTTGCAATAAGAAAATTCTAGGTCTTCGATGACTTCCTTTGGCATTCCTTTTAGTTTGTAAGTTCAGTTGAGTTTTAATCTTCAACCCAATCTTACGGTGCAGCCCCGCATTGAGACAGCGGCCGTATTATTGAACATAATAGTCAAATTATTAACCGAGAATAATAGTAAAATAAATAAATAAAACTTTATTTATTTAAAAAAATCTCGCAAATTTGATTATTTATTTGGCGCAGTCAGTAGGATCAGGTACAACTATCCTGATCCAAAACGCGAAAGTTCAAAACGCAGTTCTAAGAAAACGGCGACGTTCGCTAAAGTATCAAAAGTGCATTGTGTTCGACTATTGTACTCGAAGAATTCCGTGAACCGTCCAGTGAACAGAACAGCATAGATTCAGTGAATTGCGGTTGACTAAAAAAAAAAAAATAAAGAGACAAAATGGCACAGAATTTCGTAGAGATGCCGGAAGTAACTAATCGGGACATTCTGAATAGCTTAATGGCTATAGTATCTAGGATGCCACAGCCGAGTCATGGAAGCAACGTCTTACGGGAAATCCAATATCTACCAGAGTTCGATGGGGAAAGCAAATCTCTCATGCACTTCATTGTGATGGTAGAAAACCACCTTCGGAATACGGTAGGAGATTATCAAGCCACCTGGAACATCATACAACAAGTGAAGATTAAAGGACGAGCTATGGATCTACTAATCATCAACGGAGTCACTTCATGGGAACAGGCGAAGGAACTGTTTAAGCAACACTATAGACCCATCATCAACGCCACTGATCTGACTAGAGAAATCACCCATATGAAAGTAAGTTCGATTTCCGATTTAACAAATAAGTTAGAATACATATTAAGTAGAGTAAATACATATGTAGTATTTTGTGAGAATCAGGAACAAGAAAAATTATTATATTATAATGTTGTAATTAATAAAGTACGAGAATTAACTATAGGAAATTTAGCCAGAGAAATACGGAATTTATATGATATACACGAAATAAAGAATATCCTATTTTCCTACATAGGCTATGATAATGGAAATTTAAAAATTAATGAAACAAATAGGCCTAAATTTAACCAAACTAACCAGCACCAAACTTATAGGTATAGTTTCCCTAACAATCGAGAAAGTGGACCAAATTTTAATAATAATTACAATAACAACTCCAGCGGACAAATACCTTCGGGGAATTTTGAGAATAAGGGTAACCAAAGTGGCAAATCTTCCGGGAACGTTAGAAATAGTAATTATTATCGGAACGAACTAAGACCTTCAAGAAATGTCAGACAGAATCTGTTTCCCAGGCCTCAGCCCATGGACACTAACAATATACAGACCGATCAAGGGCCTATCAGACAGGAGATCAATTCAGTAGAACCACCGGTTTTTCTGAATGGAGCCTCGGACAATTATAAACCATAGCTACTAACATCCAAAACCAAAGACATTACATCTTAATAGACACAGGTAGTGCCATGACTATAGTAAACACGAACAAACTTGACATGACACAATACCCAATTTTAGATACTCGACAAATCGAAATCAAAACTATTAATAGTACAATAACGCAGAGTACGGATATAATTCAATTTCCCGTTCCAACGGAATTCGGCTATAGCAATAATACGTTTATAAAGGCATATGCTCAGAGCTTACAAAATAAGAATTATTCCATACTTCTAGGCATGGATGTCCTTAAAAAAATAGTAAAAATTATTGATATCGAGCAAGGGACGGGTTAAGAATATCACTGCAGCGCCCCCCCCCCCAACAACCAGCGCTTGTCGTAAAAGGCGACTAAGGGGACAAATCAGATCTAGGCAATATAACACCCAAGTGAGCCTAGCGACACATATACTACCTTAAAAACCCTCTCACAAGTGTGCATGCGAGTCCGTGGGTTGACACGACTGGAGATCACCGGTGTCATAAAAGAAAGATCAAACAATACTAAAACAGGAGCATGCACGTGTCAAACAACAAACACCATCGCAATATGGTGCAAAAAATTGTATTGCAAAACTGTATCATTATGATAATACTTGCAAAAAGGAAAGGCACTACCCCGCCAGGCACTACCACTGCTGTGCATGGTACTGATCCTGGACCGAGCAGAAATGTTCGGGTCAGAGCTATACGGATTCCGGGGGCTAGCAAAATAATGAAACAGTTTGGACGCAATTCGAGGGTCGCGAGTTGGAACGTTGGAAGCATGACCGGTCGAAGTTACGAGCTGGAAGAGATGATGAATAGAAGGCGGGTGGACATCTTGTGTGTCCAAGAGACGAAATGGAAAAACACCGGGAATCGGGCGCATTTCTTGGACGTTAGGACAAAAGATTACAAGATGTTCTACTACGGAACGGAAAAGTCTAAGAACGGAATCGGTATCATCCTTGCGGCAGAGCTACTTGGTAACGTCTTGAGCATTTCGAAGTCCAGCGACCGTTTGATGTCTCTCAAACTAGTAATACAAGGAGAGGTGTGGAATATTGTCAGTGCATATGCTCCCCACGATGGGTACAATCAGAGAGATAAAGATGCATTTTGGCTAGATTTCCACAATCTCCTTAAGAACATCCTAAAGGAAGAATTTCTATTTGTTGGAGGAGATTTGAATGGACATGTCGGGAAATCAAACGAAGACTATGAAGACTGCCATGGAGGACTAGGATATGGCACCAGGAACCTTCCTGGTGAAGACATCCTAAGCATGTGCAAATCACACGGTCTTAACGTGTTAAATACCATGTTCATCAAACAAAGCCGACACCTGATCACTTACAGCAGTGGTGGAGATGAAACTCAGATTGACTACCATATGGTAGGCAGTTTCTTGAAGCCCCGGGTAAAAGATTGCAAAGTGATCCTGGGAGAGGCAATCGCTCGGCAACACCATCTCCTGCTAACAGAATTTTTTATGAAAACACCGAAGAAAAGCAAACAAACAAGGGTCTCTGAGCAAATCAAGTGGTACAATCTGGACAAAGAAAAAGGCGAAGCTTTTGTTTTCGTAATGAAAAATTACCTCTCTCACACCATCAACGGAGCTGAGGATGAAGAGTGCAGAGCACAAAACATGTGGGATTCCCTACAGCGAACTTGCTTAAATAAGGCCAAATCACTGCTAGGAGCTTCAAAAGGCCACCATCAACACGCCAAAGAAACATGGTGGTGGATTGATGAAGCTAAGATGCTGATAAATGAGAAGAAAGCGGCTTTCAAAGCTTGGTCAAAGTGCCCCTCTAATAATAATGACGAAAAAGCTCGCCTCGAAATGGAATACAGATGCTGCAAGAAAAAAGCGAAGAAGAAGTGCGCTCAGCTTCAAGCAGAGAGTACGGAGGGCCTGTATCGGGAGCTGGAGAAAATATTTTCTCCGGTTGCTGATGCAAACCAGGCTATCCAGGAGCTGCGAAGACACAATATGAACAAGAGCGCCACTATCTTCAAAATAGCCGCCCAAAGAAGGAACAATGCTCAGGAGATTCGTTCGCCAAAGTTCATTAGCAATGCTCATGGCCAGCTTCTTGTGGATGACGACAAAATTCTGCGGAGGTGGCGGCAGTATTGTGAAGAGCTTTTGAATGAACAGTTTCCCCGGCTATACTTTCCAAGAGCCACCCCTAACTGTGAAGAAATACCCGACATTACTGTCGAAGAAGTTAGTGAGGCGGTCAAATACTCCAAAAAACGAAAAGCGATTGGGCCAGACGAAATACCCTCTGAGTTCAGGAAAAAGATAGGAGATATCGGGTTCAGATGGCTCAGAATTCTCATCTCCAAATTCGTGAGAGGTGATCCAATGCCGAATGAATGGAGGGAAACTTACCTTCTCCCTGTATACAAAGGGAAGGGTGATACGCGAAACTGTGATAACTACCGTTCGATCAAGCTGATGTCACACACCATGAAGATCGTTGAGCGGGTATTAGGTGGCTGACTGCGAAAAATAATACGGCTATCTGATGATCAGTGCGGGTTTGTCTCGGGTAAATCAACCACAGATGCAATCCAAAGTATAAGGATCATAATGGAAAAACATCGTGATTCCTTAAGGGATTTGCATATTGTATTGGTTGGCTTTGAAAAGGCATTCGACAGACAACCACGAGATCTGATATAGGTGGCGCTAAGACATCGAGGGGTTCCAGAAACCTATGTACAGATGATCATGGACATGTACGAAAGAGCAAAGACAAGAGTAAGATGTCCCGCTGGAGTAACCGAAGAGTTCCCAATCAAAGTCGGGGTGCACCAGGGAAGCGTTTTAAGTCCTTTGCTCTTTATTACAGTCCTTGATTATCTGCTTGAAGGTAAAGTGATGGACCCCAAGGTACATTAGTTATTCTTTGCTGACGATGGAGCCATCATAAGTGAGGATCCTACATCCCTGCAACGAGCACTTGATGTGTGGGTGGACGTTTTGGAGGGAAATGGGTATCGCATTAGTTCAAAAAAGACAGAGTACTTGTGCTGCCCGTTCTCTGATCCACTCAGGCCTATTCCAGACATTTATTTGAATGGAACAGTGCTTCCCAAATGCGAAAAGTTCAAATATCTGGGATCTATGATCAATAGCAAAGCAACTTGTGATGACGACATCAATCATCGTGTAAGCGTAGGGTGGATGAAGTGGCGAGAAAATTCCGCTATCTTCTGTGACAGAAAAATGCCCCCTAAGTTGAAAGGAAGGCTCTACACCGCAGTTGTACGTCCAGCGCTCACATACGGTTCACAATGTTGGACGATGTACAAAAAGTATGAGAGTAAATTAACGGCAGCTGAGATGAAGATGCTTCGCATGACAGCAGGAGTGACCAAGCTTGATCGAATAAGAAGTTCGAAGATCCGTGGAAGCTTTCACATCAAGGAAACCATCGTACACAAATTAGAGCGCGACCGGCTCAGCTGGTATTGCCACGTTCAAAGAAGAGATCATTTGAACCCTGTTAAAAAGGCAATATCTATCCACGTTCCAAAGACATCGCGATGTAGGAAAGACAGGCCTATAAACGCCTGGATCAGACAAATGCGACGACATCGGCATTTCATTGGCCTCAGTAACCGAGTGATCCAAAATCGGCAGGCCTGCCGATATTTTCTGAGGTCAAATAGGCGAACCCCACAGGCGGATCAGTAGAAATGCAGTGAAGTGGGAGTGCTGTGATCCCTTGTTTTCGGATCATAGCCTCGCTGATAAAAGGAAGAAGAAGAATCGAGCAAGGGAAAATAATTCTAAAAAACAAGACCATCCTGAAGATAGAACGTGGACAAGAGTTGTCCTGCAATTATCTGGAAGAAGGTAATCCTGACTTCGGCAGCCTGAATCGCGAAGAACAAACAGCATTAGCCTCCTTACTAGATGAATTCAAAGATATCCAATATCGGGATGGCGATCTGTTAACCCACACTTCGACAATAAAACACGAAATTCATCTAAAAGAAGATAAACCCTTGTATTCTAAATTGTATAGGTTACCAAAGAAACATGAAGAGGAAGTCGGTAAGCAAATTGCTGATATGGAGCGACAGGGTATAATCAAAAAAAATATGAGTAGATATGCTTCACCGATTGTGGTTGTTGCAAAAAAACTAAATGCAATCACTGAAGACGATCGGTTTCCTCTACCAAATATAGATGCCCTCTTTGATAAGTTAGGGAAAGCAATTTACTTTTCTACACTTGATTTAGCTAAAAGGTATCACCAAATATTAATGCACCCAGATGATGTAGCCAAAACTGCATTTATAACTCCACAAGGATTATACGAATATGTTCGTATGCCTTTTGGGTTTAAAAACGCACCAGCTACATTCCAACGCTTAATGAACCACAAATTACGGGAATACATAAACAAAACCTGTGTTGTCTATTTAGACGACATTTTGATATTCTCCACTTCTTTAAAAGAACATTTAACAAATCTTAGAGATATTTTCAGAATCTTAAGAAAACATTATTTAAAGCTACAAATTGGTAAGTGCTCATTTCTTAAGAAAGAAACAGAGTTTCTAGGCCACATTCTGACGGAAGAGGGCATAAAGCCAAACCCTAATAAAGTAGGTACGATCAAAAACCTTCCACTTCTGCAAACGGAAAAACAACTTAGAAGTTTTCTAGGAGCCTCAGGGTACTACCGAAAATTTATACAGGATTATGCAAAACTAGCATATCCAATGACTAGGTACCTTAAAAAAGATACCAGGATAAACGTGAATGACCCCAAATACGTAAACGCGTTTGAGACACTCAAACTTAACTTGATAACTCACCCAATTCTTAAATTTCCGGAATTTGAAAAACCATTCCATTTATATACTGATGCAAGTAATTTCGCCGTCGGAGCTGTCCTCACCCAGGACAAACAACCAGTTTGTTATATTTCAAGGACTCTTAACGAGCATGAAAGGAATTATTCAGTAACAGATAAGGAATTCCTAGCAATTGTTTGGAGTGTATCGAAATTACGGCCATATCTGTGGGGAACCAAGTTCAAGATCACTACCGATCATCTCCCCATAAAGTATTTGAATAAAAAATATAATGGTGCCGAGTTCTCTCAGCGCAACCAAAGGTGGTTACTTAAATTGCAAGAGTTTGACTATGAGATTGAATATCTCAAGGGACAGGAGAATAAAGTTGCCGACTTTCTAAGCAGAATCGAAGAAGCGAGCTTGGAAGTCAACCAAATGTCGGACAACGAAACAATCCATTCAGGAATGGAGGAACAACTGGACCACATTCCTATCAAAGAAGGTATAGTCAATATATACAAACAAAAAATCATTTTAAGTTATGATAAGGAACCTAAAAGCGAAACACTTCATGGTAAGAGAATTTTGTATATTAGAGCTTCAGATTCTATAGGAATAATAACAGACCAACTGAAAGAAATGACTCCAGGAACAATTGGCATTTATGCTGATGTGAGAGAGCCGGATTATAACAAAGTCCAGCAAATAATCATAAATTTATATGCAGGAAACAGCAAAAGGAAATTTGTGAAACTAACGCGGAGAATAAGAGATTTAAGAACTGAGGATGAAGCTAGGAAACAGATATCCCTTTATCACATTAAAGAGAGTCAACACTCAGGAATTATAGAATCTTATAATACGCTGAAACAACAAATTTACTATCCCAAGCTGACTCGAGTAATTACACAAATAATAAACAACTGCGATGTCTGCCAGAAAGCTAAGTATGAAAGGAAACCGATACAAGAGAAATTCAAAATAACCGAGACCCCTAACCAACCAAATGAAATAATTCATATAGATATTTACCACTTCCACAAACATATATTTTTAACTATGATTGACAAACTCACCAAAAAAGGATATGTCTATAGATTAGAGAGCAAGAACCATATACATAAGACAGACGCTATCACAGAACACTTTACTAGAGAAGGTGTACCCGTAAAAATAATAACAGACAACGAGTTCAATACAATGTACATAAGAGAATTTCTTAGGGAACGAAATGTGCAGGTACACTTTACTAAGCCAAACGCTCATACGGGCAATGCCGATATAGAGCGCTTACATAGTACAATAGCAGAAATCTTACTAACAATGAAACAGGAAGAATCAGTAAACGTAAGAATGTTTAAAGCGTTTCAAATCTATAACAGAAGGTATCACTCCACAATTAATATGTCCCCAACGCAAGCCCAAAATACAGATATAGATGCACTAGTAATGAAACTAAAGACCAAGAAGGAACAAATTATTGATAACAAGAACAGAAGAAGAGAAAATTACGCAGAAACAAGGCAAGTAGGCTATATAAAAAACTATAAACAAGAATGAACCTAACTTTAGAGTTAAGAGATTAGACAATGTACATACAGCAAATATTAAACGTCCAAGGAAATTTGCAGGTCCGATCGCTCTTTCTACTACTACTACCACTGGTAATACTGATGAGAACGAACCAGGCACAAGCAACACTCGTAATAACACCAATTGAGAACAACAACGGCTTCACTATCATAAACATCGGGGACGGAGAAATAGTCAACCAAACACAAACTATCCTACACATTATCAATCTGAACGATATTTTGCAGACGTTAAATGAGATCAAGAAATTCGAAATTGTCGGACAAAATTTAGAAATTAAAAAGGAATGTTATACAATATACACCAAAATTCTTAGTATAAGGCCCTATAAGCAAAGGTCAAGAAGAGGATTAATAAACATAGTAGGTACAGCTCAGAAGTGGTTATTCGGTACAATGGATAACGAAGATAAGGAAGAAATTGAAGAACACCTTCAGGTTATAGACATTAATAATAAAAACGCAATACAAGAACTAAATACAAGACAGGGAAGAAATAGCACGTTACCAGAACGAAAGCCAACAACTACATAAGACGATAATCGACCGACTTCAGAGGACAGAAGTTTTGACCAGACTTCAGATGTTAGAAAAACTGATCGATAACTTGTTAGATACAATCGCTTCAATACAAATGGGAATAACTCACACCAGTTTGCTCACTAGAGAAGAACTAATGATGACAGATATGGACCTAGGTAAACTAAAAAATATTAGAACAGGAATAATGCATTATCAAGATGACTCTATTATCATTGCTTTAAAAATCCCCGAACAGGTCATAACCCTCCCAATTAAAATGATTGTGCCCATCACAAATTCAGAAAAACAAGAAATCAATTTAGAACCATTTATGGTAATAACTTACGAAGGAAAAGAGTATCAATATAATAGTCAGGAAAACAATGTTAACGAGTTAAGAGAAAGAAGTGACTGTATTGTAAAACAAAACTGTTGGATGACAATAAATAAAAACTTTGAAATTATTAAATTAAATGATAGAACATATATTGTTAAGAACGCTGAAAATGTAACTATTCAAAACAATTGTGATCTTAGAGACATAAAGCTTAAAGGAAATTACATTATCAACATTCAAAATTGTAATATAAAAATTAATGATGCAATTATAAAGAACAAAGAAACAAATTACACCTTTCAGTTATATTATGAAGAAATATTTAAAGAAAACATAACAGTTAACAGTGTATTCGAAAATTTTAAAGAAGTACAAGAAGTTGATAAGAGACATACTATAGAATTAGTTGAATACCACAAAATTAAAAACTATGTAATTTCTGGTACTACTATGTGCTTTATCATATTAATTGCAATCACTGTCGGAAGTATAATGTATAAAAATGTCAGAAGAACCGGTAAAATTAAAAATAAAATTAAAAACTTAACAGAAGAACAAGGGAAAAAACAAATGAAATCCCCATGTCATAATAATTTCCAGGAGGAAATTTTCTCTAACGAAGGAGGAGTTAAGTATTGGTCTTAATTGCACTGGCTGAGTTTACATTTTTCAAGTGTTGCTTTGTTTCCATTTAATGTTTTTCCTAATTTGTGGCCGTCGTAACTTTTGGGTTGACCCATTAAATTTACGACGACCCAGTAAAGCATAAATAAACATAAAAATCAAAGTGAACCAATGCACTGGGTTCACCACTTGAAAATGTAAACTCAGCATCGATTGAAAGTGAACCAATGCACTGGGTTCACTTCTAATAAATGTAAACATAGCATGAATTGTGGACTACACAAGCAATACCGAATATAGGCTAGATTTCTTAATCGGTATTGCTTGAGTAGATTATATAGTATGTCGCAATAAGAAAATTCTAGGTCTTCGATGACTTCCTTTGGCATTCCTTTTAGTTTGTAAGTTCAGTTGAGTTTTAATCTTCAACCCAATCTTACGGTGCAGCCCCGCATTGAGACAGCAGCCGTATTATTGAACATAATAGTCAAATTATTAACCGAGAATAATAGTAAAATAAATAAATAAAACTTTATTAAAAAAATCTGGCAAATTTGATTATTTATTTTGCGCGTATTCGGGAACTTCTCACCTCGGGCATCTCAGTCTGATTTGGGAGCATATCGCTAGCGAATACGCGGTTCAAAACCGTAGCAAAATGCTCTTTCCATCTCTTGAGATGGTCCTCATCCGAAATGAGCAAGGAGCCGTCTAGGTTTTTCACTGGGTGTTGGCTGGAGCTGCAACCACATGTCAGGTCTTTGGTGATTCTGTAGACGGTCCTGCTACCGCACCTCCGTGCAGCTTCTTCTGCTTCTGTAACGCGTTGATGTTGTTGCGCTTGTCACGTCGCACGCTACGCTGAACTTCTCTCATCTTCCAGCGATATAGGAACTCTAGCTCGCTTCTCCCTGCTGCTGGAGTACGTGCAACGCGAGCTCTCATCTGTTTTCGTTCGTCAATCCGTCTCCTATGTCTTCCCTGCGATCGACCGACAATTCTTTCAGCACCAGATGTAAAAATATTTTTCACAGCACACTAATGGTCTTGGATGGTTTATTTATTTATATATTTCATCCACAAACTTTGCTTAACAGACTAAATTCAATATTTACAGGTTTCTTAAAAAAAAAAAACAAAAGTAATAAAATAGTAATAATACAATACATAATACGTATTACGTATACATACACAATACATTATGAAATGAAATTAAATAAAATGTTTTTGAGACAATCTCTTGAAAGATTGGTAGTATCAGTCTAGCCATTGTTCGTAATACACGCTTTATCTTATTTTGCTCTATTAACTATAATTAATTCTATGTGCTAGAAGTGTTTAAATCCAATAACCGACGTCGATTTATTATCGTGTGGTATATGTAATATGCTCATGGTAATTGCTGTAACATTCAAAAGAAAGATATAAAATTTATCAACTCAAACATAAAGATATTCTTTAAATGTGAAAATTGCACCAATTGTCCATTGCTTGTGTGCATTAAAAAAATGAGTGACGTTTCTGCTTATTTGCAAGAGAATATTAATGACATTAAAAAGAGTGCTCTCTCATTCGATTCTAACACTAAAAACAAACCACCGAATGCAAATACAACGACATTGAACACCAGTCGAGACATTCGCGACACCACTCGAGTGCAAAGAAAATCTAAGTTCGTTGAACCTGCTAAGCAATTGTCCGTTGATAAACAATTTCACATTCTCCTTTCGCTCGTCTTTCTTCGATAAAATGCTCTCCGATGTGTGCTCGCTCTAATGACGCTACCGCTGCGCTGGTTTGTTAAAAAGCAAAGGTGTTACGAAATCATCATCGGCTCCTAATCTTACTGCTTCTGTTAGTGCATCTTCTTCGGCTGACAATGTTAATAACAGACCGATGATTTCACCCGTTCCGCCGATTGCTGCTGCTGCTGACAATGACAATTATATCAATGTCAATAAAATTGTCAATGCTAATGTTGCTTTAGTGAGTGTGGCTGATGGCCTTATTATTGCTGCTCCCTCGGACGCTGTTGCTCGTGGATCTGTTGCTCAAAATGTGCATGCTGTTTCGATTGCTTTGGGAACATGTGAGCAGAATCCTGATCTCCATGTCGTGCGTAAATTAGAGTGGTATCATATTTCGAGCTTCCTCCCTGACACTACTACGGACGCTATTATCTCGTATGTCTCATCGAGACTAAATGCTAAATCTGAGTGCATTTCGTGCTTCAAGTTAATCAAGCTCTGCGATGTTGAGAATTCTCTTAAATTTGTCAACTTCAAAGTTGGAGTACTCACTCAATACGCAAACTCAGTCTACGATGGAAATTTCTGGCCAGTTGGAATAAAGATTCGTTCCTTCGTTCATCAGTCCAAAAACTAAACCATGTCAATGCTAATGGTGGTGATGTACATCAATTACCATTAAATGTTTTTTGCCATAATGCTAGCGGATGCAGATCGAAGACTTTGTTTCTTGAATCTAACCACAACGATTATGATGTGTTCATAATTACAGAAACCTGGCTCTATGACGGCATTTTGTCATCTGACAGCTCAATGTATGATGTTTTTCGTCTTGATCGACGTAAATCGATTGAGGAACGTGGCGGTGGAGTACTTGCCGTCCGGCAAAGAAATTTCGTTACCAATTTTGGATGTTCAACAAATCTGTATTTCTGTTGACGCTGGGAGTACAGGTTTTTTTTTTTTTTTTTTTATAATTTGCGCGCACTCAAAGGGTTATGAATACCTTTAACATGTTTACACACAGTGAGGGCGTTGGAAAGGATGGATAGAGAGAGAGAGAAAGATTTTGGTGTAGTGGTTCTTGAAGCTCAGTTGTTTATGCTTCAGCTGTTATCTTGATTGTAACATATATACCATCTGGTAGTAAATCTGATATATATGAAATATGTATTTATTAATAATTTTGAGTCTTTAAGTAATCAGTGTTCTGAGTCATATACTATTTGTGTTCTTGGTGATTTTAACATTGGTGATCAGTGGCGACGCGTGAGTAAAAAGTGTAGGCGTTCAGTTCAAATTACGAATAGTTTCTTTATTAACACTTTATTTTTGTTCCACAGTTTTGTTGTCAAGTACGGCAGCAAGGGAGTTGGTTTTTCTGTTGTTATTATTGCAGATTTTTCTGTGGAATTGCATTTCGAAAACAGTTCGTAAATTAATTTTTCAATTATGCACTCACAACTGTCTTTATTTATAACCTTTTTCACTACCAGATACCATTCTTTAAGTTATAGATAGCCGCAAAGTACAAAAAACAGCTTTTCCACTATAACATAAATATAAGCACTTTGAGATGATTTTCGTTTTCACATCTCCACTCAAAATAAAAACTCAAAGTAAACTCAATTTATCAGATATCGTATATAAATTTCCCATTTCGTTCATATTCTTCCACCACGAATAGAAAGTAAAGACTCTAAATTGCTCAAAGTTTTGCTTTTACTACACCCAAAACACAACGACCACACATATTCCTACCTCCAACAGTACCTACACGGGCCCTATACCTATAAATTTTCCATATGCGCATGTAAGGTTGACTTGAGCAAACCTCACCCCTTTTGCTTGACTTCGTTCACAGCTAAGAGGAACGAATTGGTTGATACGATGTGCATTCATTTTTTTTTTTTGCATCTATTTTTGATGGATACATTTCGTTTCGAACTCAACTGACCGAGTCGAACTCGAATGAATGGAAAGCATTGCTTTTGCAGGTAGTATGTATTTTGTTCTGTCACAAATTCTAATGTGGCTCAAGTGCACAAGAGGCTGGCACGAGTTGGGAAATTCACTGAGAAATTGACTGAAGGGGACAAGTGGAAACGCATTTTGTGGGTGGCTGATGTCAGTTAAGAAAATAATAGAAACAAAAATATTGTTCTCTGAAAGTTAGGCGTTCATGAACGAAATGAACAATAGGACGCGTCGCCACTGTTGGTGATGTAATTTGGTCTCTCCGGAGACGACAAAATTCTCATCCCTCATAATGCGAAAAAAAGATTATGAAATAGCTCTTATCGATTGTTTATTTTCTATTAATTTATGTCAAATTAGCTCAATTGCAAATTCTCAAAATAGAACACTAGATTTTGTCTTTGTAAATTCTAACGAACTTAAAGCTAATGTTTCTGAAGCGCAGTTTCCTTTCTTAAATAACTCGATTTATCATAAACAATTAATTTGAATTTTATAATTACCTGAAAGTGAAACCGAGTTCACATAATTCTTTTAACTTTTCGAAATGTAATTTTGGGGGTTTGAATTCATATTTTAACTCTTTCGATTGGGATGCAGAATTTGAAAATCTATGTCTACGCGATATGTATGATCGGTTTGTTGCCGTTACTAAATGCGGATTTTCCGATTTTGTTCCTTACTTATTAAAGATAAATAGATCCAAGCCTCTGTGGTACAATAGACGCCTTCTTCACTCAAAAATTTAAGAAATAAACCTTATAAAAGATTTAAAAACTCGGGAAACAACACCGATAAAGTCCTTTTCTGAAATTTGCGGAAGGATTTTAGTGTGTTAAGTAAATTCTTGCATAATAATTACATTATTAGCGTTGAAAATAAACTTAATTATGCTTTCAAATCTTTTTGGCCATTCATAAACCATACGAGGTGCTCTATTGGGTTGCCCAAGCAAATGGTTTACAAAAACTTTATATCCAACGATATTCTTACATCTGCTGAACTATGGCATTCGCTCAATTTTTAGAGTCAGTTTTTTCTCCTTCAACTATACCGTCCAGCATAGAACAATGTTCGATATCCTAAGTTGATATTGGTCAATTAGTTTTGGATATTCACGATATTGAGTCTGCCGTTGGTTGCCTTAAACCTAACCCTAAGCCATGCTGATGGTATTCCTGCAATAATCTTAAAAAACTGTGGTAGTTCTATTTGTAAGACATTGCTTAGAATATTTAACACGTCACTATTGTCTGATGTTTTCCTTGATGTTTGGAAGATTTCCTTTTTGGTGCCTATCTTCAAATCTGGTTCCAAGAACGATGTTGAAAACTACAGAGGGATCTGCAAACTATCTGCTATACCAAAGCTTTTCGAAAGTATTATAAAGAACAAGTTAGATTTCCACATCAAAGAACTTATATCGGAGTTCCAACATGGTTTTGTTCCCTGTCGTTCGACATCATCTAACTTACCCCATTATACAACTTCTGTAATTAATGCTGTCGAAGATGGAGGTCAGGTTGATGCCATCTACACAGGCTTTAGAAAAGCCTTTGACTCCGTTAGTCACGAGTTAATGCTAATGAAGCTTGAAAAATTTGGGATTTACTCGGCAATGTTGAGGTGGATCTCTTCGTTTTTGGTTGGAAGGACTCAAAAAGTCCTCATTTATAATTGCTGCTCAAGAATAATCCCTTGCACTTCTGGAGTTCCCCAAGGTAGCCATTTAGGTCCCCTGCTTTGCTTTTCATTATTTTTATTGATGATATAGTTCAACACATTGACTTTTGTAGTTGCTTAACGTATGCAGATGATGTCAAGCTATTTTCAAAGATAAAAAGCCTGGATGATTGCATAAAAATGCAAGCAGACCTTAACAATTTATCAAACTGGTGTGTCGCTAATTGTTTAAAACTAAATGCTAAAAAGTGCGTGATTATCTCCTTTTTAAGAACTCGAACGCAATTTTCATTTAACTATTGCATTGAAAATACGTTTGGTGGCATTATTGGCAAAAAGCTTACTTTCGTATCCCATGTGGATTACATAGTAACAAAAGCTAAAAGCTAACACTGTTTGGTTTTGCTAAAAGGAACTCAAAAGATTTTTCAGATCCTCATACTCTCGTATCGCTTTTCATTGCCTTGGTTAGGTCGATACTTGAATATGCTGATGTTATTTGGAACCCGACTTATCGGACTCATTCCGATCGTGTTGAAAGAGTGCAGAGGCGCTTTACAAAATATGTCTTCTACAAAATGCGTTGGAATTTTAAGAGATCTTACAATGCAAGATGCCTATTATTAGGTATATTGACCCTTAAGTCTAGGAGGCATACTCACGATATCATGTTTGTAAAAGACGTTCTGTGTTACCGCATCGTGCCAATTTCTAGAGCTCTTAAGTCTTTTAATGGAATATGTAAATATGTTGATATTAATATGTCAAGAGAGTGCTTCAAAAACATTGCTTTGAGCTTGTTTAATAATTAAGTTCCTATTTGTTACCCATTTCATTTATACTATCGTATATCTTTTCTTTAACTTTATTCATTTCTATCTTTTTAAGTCGTTATAAATTTATTTTTATTTAATTTTAATTTTTTTTTCAAAAATTTGATATAAATGTAACATTTCGTTTGGAAATTAATTTAAAAACAAAAATGTCTGGAGCAGAAAAAATGTACGTAGAAACATGAAAGAGAATTTGTTGTTATTATTCCACATTTTATTAGCCAAAGAAAAGTGAGGACTAAGGAGGAGACTTTGGGGTTGCTGATGTGCTATTTTTCGCGAAAAAGAAAACAAGAACAAAGAATAAAAAATCGAATTTTTTAAAAAAAATTTCAAATTTTATTTCTAAGAATGTTTCGATGTTTTGATTTGATTCACCCCAGCGATGACTATCCACCTTGTCGCGGTGCTGGGGCTTAAGTAGGGCTGAAGGTTTTGAAGGATGACAACAGCGGTCCGGAAGCTGACACGCTACCCGTGGGCGTACCGGTACTGGCCGAGGTGCAGCCACCATCGGCAGCTAGCTCGGATGAGGAGATCTCTATGGAGATGGAGGAGCGGCTTTTAGCAGATCCATCCGAGGGTCGCCGGAAACCGAAGGGAGGGAAGAAGGTCTCTTCAGGCCAGATGAGACGGCGGTTGTTACGTAGAGCGACGCATGTCAAGTCGGTGCTGTATGCAAAAGATCCCTCTTCCCTCTCCGAGAAGAAAAAGAACTCCCTGGCCTGAGCTATTGATACAATAGCAAAGGACGCCCTGACGAGGCCTGCGCCTAAACAGAGCGTTGCTGAAACCAAGGCCAGTCGTGAGGTCGCTGCCGCTAAGGCAAACCTTGGCGGAAAAGGAGCAACCGCAAAGATGAAAACCAGCAAGACCGCTGCCGCTAAGGCAGGTCCTGCTGGGGCTCAGCCAGAAACCTCGAGGGGCGCTGAACATTGTCGTAGGATGGCCGAGACCAGGCAGCTAGCTGTGGTAGATCTGGCCCTAATTCAGGAACCGTGGATTCATAACAATCGCGTGATGGGATTAGGGTCAAAAAACTATAATGTATATTATAGAAAAGACGCTGGCAAGGTTAGGACGTGTATCGTGGCCAAAAAGAGTTTAAATATATTAATGTTATCTCATTTCAGCTCCGGCGACTTGGCAGTGGTAAACGTGAGAGGGGTGAATGGAAACTGCACGGTGGCGTCTGCGTACCTACCCTACGATGACGGCATCAATGTCCCCTCGGAAAATCTGTGGTCGCTCATATCAGCGTCTCAAATAGGTGAGAAAAACTTAGTCTTGGGATGTGATGCCAACGCCCACCATACTCTGTGGGGTAGCACCGACATCAATGCTAGAGGCGAAGTTTTGTTTAATTATATTCTTGAAACCAATCTTATTATTTGTAATAGAGGCAATGACCCCACCTTTGTGACGTCTAATAGAAGGGAAGTCTTGGATATAACTTTTATTTCTGACCAGAGCTCTGTTGAAGTTGTTAACTGGAGAGTCTCCAACAAGGCGTCACTATCTGACCACTGTTGGATACTCTTCAAGCTACAACTTACTACTCATGGGAGTGGGACCTTCAGAAATCCGCGTAGGGCCAACTGGTCAAAATTCAAGAGAGAACTGAGGAAATCAATGTATCACCTCACTGAATATTTGACATGATACTACAAGATAATAAAATCTTATAATTTAGCATCGAGGAAAGATTTACAAAGTTCAAATAATAACACGAGATAAAAAGAAGGGTAAATAACAATTAAACTTAAATTGACTGTAGTGAGAAGTTGATTACTTGAGGAAAATGCATTTGTAAATTACTTAAAGAAAATTAAAATTTTATGAAGAAGAAATAAAAAAAAGAGAAAATGTAAGAAAAATAAAATAAATAAAAAAAAATATAAATAAATAGATAAAAGAAAAATAAGAGATAGATATTATATGGCTTCAATTAGTATTTGATAGATGTGAATATAGCTTTCTCTGAAATTCGGCCGATGAGCTTGTTCTTTGCAACTCAACTGGAAGTCTGTTCCATAGTCGAATTGCAGAGACAAAGAATGATCGCTCTGCAATGTTGTGTGCAAATCGGGGCAAGATTAGGCGTAGACCCCTACCGGATTGGGCAAATCGGAGCATTTCATTTAAATACACAGGACAGTCGTTATGAATGATGGAATGCAGCTTCAACAAATTGCGATAATTAAGGTAATCATCAAGACAGATTCCTATAAGAGACATTTTAAGGTGTGAAACACTAGTATATCTTGGCAGGTTATAAATAAACCGTAAACAGTCATTGAAAGCTACATTTAACTTATGTTTACATTCATAGCCTAGTGACGGGTAAACTGAGCAATTAAAGATGAAGAATGGCATAAGAAGGCTTTTAACTAAACGCAGTTTCATACTTGGCAGAAGGGGAGTAGCAGAGCATCTCAAGCTACGCAGTCCAGAGTAGATTCTGCCAATTGTGGTCGAAATAGCATCGCAACAGCTTAACTTGTTGTTTAATGTAAAGCCAAGATACTTAACTTTGTTCACGTATGGAATAATTTCGCCGTTAAGTACAATGGGAGGAAATTCCAGAGCATTCACTTCTCTTCTTGAGCATAGCATAGCAAGGGTCTTAGTTGGGTTTAGTTTAAGTTTATTTAGATTAGACCAAAGTTGAATTCTTACTATATCTTCATTCACCCTTGCCACTAAGTCCTCCATTAAGCCTATTGAACGGCAAAGGTAGATCAGGACGTCATCTGCGTACATTTGCATGTTGCAGCATGCTATACACTCCGGGAGGTCATTAATAAAAAGGGAAAATAATAACGGCCCCAACACAGACCCTTGTGGTACTCCGGTATTTACAATAAGACGTCTGGAAGTTCCACTATCCGTATAGACTGTTTGAACTCTGTCCCTGAGATAACTGCATAACAGGCGAATAGAAGTACTAGAAAAATTGAACTTACTTCTTAGCTTAGACATTAAAATCGAGTGATCAATGGAATCAAAAGCCTTTGAAAAGTCCAGAAGTAGCAAAAGACCAATTTTGTCCGCATCCAACTCCATACGCAAATCTGTAGTGACTTTAATGACCACTGATTCACAGCTATGTTTATTACGAAACCCGGACTGCCATGCAGATATCATATTGCTACTATTTAAGTAATTAAGCATTTGACTGTGAATGACTTTTTCAAAAACTTTAGATAAAAACGGCAATAAGCTTATTGGTCTGAAATCTGCTGGGTCAACAGGGTTCGTCTTTTTAGGAATGGGTATTATTTTAGCTGCCTTCCAGTGTGTGGGAAAAGTACTAGTACAGATGCATGCATTGATAATGTGAAGTACAAACCCTATAATTATAGGCAAAATAAGTTTGATAAATTTTGGTGAGATATTATCAGGGCCCACAGCATCAGATTTTACAGAGCGGACAGCGTTTAAGACATCTCCTATAACAATACAATCGAAAGAAAAGTGCGCCATGGGATCAGGGTTATTCGAAGCAACTTCAGGCATAGAAGAACTGATGCAATTTGGAGAAAAGTGCGATATCATTTCGTCGGGGCTAAACGTACACTTTGACATGTTTTTAGCTCGAATTATACCCGCGTCTTTTATATTCTTCCACAGTTGTTTAGAGCTAAGTGTGGGATTAAGCTTTCCTATGAGATACGACCTCTTGGACGAGCGGATAAGAGCCGTGACCTTGTTTCGAGCAACGCAGTATTGTCTTTTATTATAATCAGATGGACTTCTTTTGTACCTTCTAAAAAAACCCTCTCTCTCATTGATTAAAAGTTTTATTTCGTTATTGTACCAGGGACAAGATACTGGCTTTATTCTCTTCGTTACTAATGGGACATGGTTATCGTAAAGCAAATTGACTAGACAATTTAATAGGGCGACTTTATTGTCGATGTCCGGGGTGTGATAAATGTCATTCCAGTTTAAGGTGTCACTGTACTGTTGTATGCCCTCATAATCAATATTGCGATACGACCTATAGCTAAAATATCTAGAATGATCTGAATTAACAACATCAAACTGAAAAGAACAAAAAATGATGTCATGGATAAATTCAGATGTTGGTCTAACTTGATCGTTCCCTAATACCTTAAGCATCGAACTTGTTAAGAACATATCAATGAGTGACGGATTTTCCAATGACTTAAAACAGGTAGGCCAACGTGTGTTTACAATAGATAAACTCATTCGGTCGCAAAAATAATGAAATCTTCGTGCCATGCTATTGTTAACCAATATGTTTACATTAAAATCGCCGCCAATTAAGATGTCTCTATACTTAGGGCCTAGCTTCAGCAAAGTATCCTCCAGTTCGTCGAGATTTACGTCATAAAAATTATCAGGTGGGGAATATATGACAACTAATAAGCATTTTTCGTTGTTCCCGTTACTGATCTCTATGCATAAGAACTGAATATTAGACCTAGTTGAAGAGTGAATTATTTTTGCCGAGATATGTTCCCTAACATACATACAAACGCCACCTCCTATGCGATCAGCACGATCATTCCTAAACAAATTAAAACCTGGAAGATGTACAAGTTGTGAAAAAATATCTCCATTAAGCCACGATTCTGATATCATAACCACATCGACATTTGAAGTACTTAACATTTGATGTAAAACTGTGTATTTGGAACGAATGCTACCGGGATTTATATGACAAACCTTAAGCCCACTATGTGCATTGCACATCACATTGAGAGCGACCCTAACAATGTCAGGATTTAGACCAAAAACCATGATGACGAAAAACAACATCAAACAGAGCCATCACCAGTTCAGAGAAAATTACATTCACAAATAAAGAAGCCAGAGAATATCTACTAAAATCTACAAGGAAGCAAAAAATTATAAAAGTGCTCATAGGTACGAACAATGTGTGATCGTGCTACGTTATTAAATTCATAATTTCATTTAAATGATTTACCAATGCATGAACATTAAAAAAAAAAAGAAATCAAAAACAAATTAAACTAAATGAATTAATTGTTGTAGTAAATCAAGAATGTATGCAAAATCAAAAAAGAAAGAAAAGAATAACAATAAATACAATATAACATACATTCCATTAAAAAAACAAAAGAGAAAACAAAAGAGAGAAAAAAAAAACGGAGTAAAACAAAAATAAATGAACAGGTAATCACCCAGGTCGAGCCCCTCAGCAGCAGCATTATCTGTCGTGTTGATATCAGCAACGGTTTTTATATTTGCGGCGGGTGCATTACTTCTAACAGCAGAAGATCGAAGCAAATTTGGAATGTGGGTTGGAGTGCTAGCAGCTAATTCTCGTACAAACACTTTCCCATTCCGCGTAAACACAGAGTGTAAACAATGAGAACTACGGAGTTCATTCGCCTTGCGAAAAATAGCATGCTATTGCTTAGTTAGACATTCATACACTCCCAAAAATTTGTTGCTTGCGAAGCCAAGGTCATTTAGTGTAACTAGTTTGGAGTTCGTTTTGTAATACTCAGCCATTTTTTTTAACAAATTGATTTTACACTGCGCGTGCGGAAGTTTATGATCGCGCTGCACGAAGAATTATTCGCTGGTGTTGTGCGTATAATAGTATTTGGCGCTATCGTTGGTAAATTAACTTTTGCGCACAGTTTGTTAAATACTTCAGACAAATTTTCTTCCTTCGAAATTGGTATCCCATGCATAACGACGTCACCAGCAATGTTCTTCCGGGCTAGCGCATCTATTTGCATTTGAAGGTCGGTGGTGCTATTTTCGGTTATTACTGACTTAATGGTAAATAACTCCTGTTCAATTTCATCCATCCGGCTGCAGCGACTTTCAACGGTGTCAACTCTGCTTTGCAAGGTAAACACAGAGTTGTTAATAGTGCCATACCTTTTAGCGAGGCTGCTCTCAAATGTGCTGATTTTATTTTTAAACTCATTTTCAATCGCATCTATCCGTTCTGATAGGCTGTTGGTCAAAGCCTATATATCAGTTTTTAGATGCGAAATAATTGAATCGGTTATATCCTTTTTCAGCGAGTCCAATCGAGTCTCTATTGTTTCCCATAACTTCACTTGAGAAAGAGATGCCGACGGCGAACTGCAGTATGGTGAGAGAGGCGTAATAGTTTTCTCAGCCGATCTCAATTTTCTCAATTGATCACTTTTGTTAGACATTTTCACTCAAGTATTAAAACTAACGTTTATTTATTTTACGAATTTAAAACTTCTATATGTTAAATTAAACACAATTAGAAATGAATTTATCACAAAGTTGATACTCTAGTTAATAAGAAAAGAAACTAGGAATGATTTTCAATGATTTTGATTTAACAGACTTGGTTTTTAACTAAGAAATTATGAATTTTAACGGAGCGCAGAATTTCACAGCTTTCTTTTATTCATTACTGACTCAGTAGAGTGGTTCCCTTACGAGATCCTTCGAGAAGTCCTGTCCGGTTAGTAGGCTTAGCGGTAAAAGGCGTCCACCATGGTGGAACGATAAAATAGCGGAACTCATTCGTATTTCAAGAGTAGGGTGGAACCTCGCTAAGGAGGGGGTCGTCGAGTGGTCCACCTATAAAGAAAGCGTGAAGCTCCTCAAGAAAGAGATTAGGTTCGCAAAGAGGAACTCTTGGAGATCCTTTTGCGTATCTATAAAATTAACAAACGAAGCAACCCGCCTAAGGAAGGTCCTGGCCAAGACACCAACGCCGGAATCCAATATCAGGAAAAGCGATGGCACCTGGGCAGAATCACACGAGGAAACGCTTGATATGCTACTGAGTACTCACTTTCCTGGATGTACATCAATCTCTGGAGATGATCTAACCATTCCAGAGACGACATCGGGAATAAGCGCGGAAGAGGTGGGTTGTATAATAGATGATAACAAGATAGCGTATGCAATTAAATCATTTGCTCCATATAAGGCACCAGGAATGGATAACATTCGACCTGTGACGCTGCAAGAGTTAGTGGATATTGCTATTCCATGGCTCAAACGTATCTTGAAAGGATGCCTTAAGCTAGGTTATGTTCCTAAAGCATGGCGAGAGGTGCGCGTTGTTTTCATTCCCAAAGCAGGAAAAGCGAGCCATACAAACGCAAAAGACCTGAGACTTATCAGTCTATCGTCCTTTTTGCTGAAAACTTTGGAACGTTTGATAGATGTATATATAAGAGGTGTGATCGGCGACGATTACCTATCTAAATCTCAACATGCATACATCTGCGGCAGATCGGTAGACACGGCCCTCCACCGGGTCGTATCGAGCATAGAAAGATCCCTCCACTTCAAGGAGTTCACTCTTGGGGCGTTCCTGTATATTGAAGGAGCGTTCAACAACGTAAGCTCTAACGCAATCCTGAGCAGTCTGCACAGAACACATCTCAGCACCGGCCTCTGCAACTGGATTGCGCAGATGCTTCAATCAAGGATAATATCTTCAACGCAAGATGTAACCATCCGGAGAAGGGTCTGCAGAGGAACACCCCAAGGTGGAGTCCTGTCCCCGCTAATATGGCTCCTTGTGGTGGATGAGATCTTGGTAATACTGAAGGAAAACGGCTTCAACGTGACGGCCTATGCGGACGATGTGGTTATCCTGGTTTCGGGAAAATTTCCTCCAGTCCTAAGTGAAAACAACTGGGTCAACAGCAAAGGGCTGGGAGTGAATCCTTCAAAGACGGAGGTAGTTCTCTTCACTAAGAGGAGATCAATCACTACCTTCAGACCCCCAAATATTGGTGGCACTGAACTAAGTATCTCAAGTTCAGCTCGGTATCTGGGCGTAGTTCTAGATTCCAAACTTAACTGGAAGGAAAATATTGCCGAACGCGTCAAAAAAGCAAGCGTAGCTTTCTACTCCTGCAAAAAGGCATTCAGTAATATGTGGGTCTTCAAACCGGCTGTGGTGTACTGGATATACACGGCGGTTGTAAGACCCATTCTCACATATGGTTCACTAGTATGGTGGACGGTACTTGAGAGGCAATACCTGCTTTCAAACCTAATTAAAATCCAGAGGGCGGCGTGCATCGGTGTCATGGGATCAATAAGAACAACACCAACGGCGGTAATGGAAACCATGCTTAGCTTCATTCCGCTTCAACGTGACGGCCTATGCGGACGATGTGGTTATCCTGGTTTCGGGAAAATTTCCTCCAGTCCTAAGTGAAAACAACTGGGTCAACAGCAAAGGGCTGGGAGTGAATCCTTCAAAGACGGAGGTAGTTCTCTTCACTAAGAGGAGATCAATCACTACCTTCAGACCCCCAAATATTGGTGGCACTGAACTAAGTATCTCAAGTTCAGCTCGGTATCTGGGCGTAGTTCTAGATTCCAAACTTAACTGGAAGGAAAATATTGCCGAACGCGTCAAAAAAGCAAGCGTAGCTTTCTACTCCTGCAAAAAGGCATTCAGTAATATGTGGGTCTTCAAACCGGCTGTGGTGTACTGGATATACACGGCGGTTGTAAGACCCATTCTCACATATGGTTCACTAGTATGGTGGACGGTACTTGAGAGGCAATACCTGCTTTCAAACCTAATTAAAATCCAGAGGGCGGCGTGCATCGGTGTCATGGGATCAATAAGAACAACACCAACGGCGGTAATGGAAACCATGCTTAGCTTCATTCCGCTTGACATATACTGCAGCAGTCTGGCGGCTAAAACCGCTGTAAGGCTGAGAGAAGGCCGGTTGTGGTCATCAAGCCTTTACGGCCATGCCTCCATTCTGTCCCGATGGGAACTGATTACATGAATCCGACGCTAGCATTCGAAAGGACATTCACTACAAGAATTCCCGATAGAATATACTGAAAGAATCGACGAACCATGAAAAAAAAGGAGTTGGCTCTCTATACCGACGGTTCTAAGATGGACGTTGGCACGGGAGCCGGAGTTTATTGTGAGGCCCAAGGAATAAACCGCTCCTTTAGAATAAACGGCGACTGCAGCGTCTTCCAGGTCGAGATCGCAGCCATTATACAGGCTGCTGAAATTATACGCGAGAGTCATATCGTTGGCAAAACGATCACAGTCTATATAGACAGCCAGGCAGCCGTTAAGGCTCTGGACTCTGCCGTAGTTAGGTCGAGGCTCGTGAGAAGCTGTAAATCACTCTTAAACGAGATATCCAGAGCCAATGCGGTGACCCTCTGCTGGGTACCAGAGCATATGGATATCAAAGGTAACGAAAGGGCTGACGAGCTTGCTAGGAAAGGGTCGGCGCTGCACTTATCGCGGGCCCTCCCCTCTGTAGCAATACCGATCAGTTCCTTGCGGAACAAAATAGAAGATGAAGCCACCGGTCGAGCAAACAGACGCTGGGCTCATCCGGAAACATGCGCTACGGCCAGGGCGCTATGGCCGTCCTACAGCAAGAAAAGATCAACCTCTCTGGTAAAACTTAGTCGTTGTAACGCACGGGTCATTTCTGGCATAATTACCGGACATTGTGCCATTGGCGTTCACGCGGAACGACTCGGTGTGCTGCATAATGACTATTGCAGAAGTTGCAGGGACGAAGAAGAAATTGAATCGTTCGTCACCTGTTATGTGACTGTCCTGCCCTATCCGTCAGAAGAATGAGGACTCTTGGTAGTTACTTCTTCTCGGAGCTGGAGGACTTGGGTAGTGTTGAGCTAGCGGACCTCCTGAGATTTATATCACTTTCTGGATGGTTCTAACGGCAGATTTTCTTTACAGCGTTTCCAGGTTTAAATGATTGGGCACAATGGACCCGTACTGTTGGTCTGAGTGAGCAGTGACTTCTTGTCACAAGGCACCCATCTACCTAACCTAACATAACCTTCGATGTTTTCCATTTAAATAGCTTGTTTATAATTTTTACAAAAAAAATTAAGGATTTTTGAGTATGGCAGTTAAAATGTCATAAGAATATATGTGCTGCCAGGTTTTTCTCACAAAACCGATAAGCGGGGATGGTAGTTTTTCTGTATCATTTTTGAGTTAGCGGGTATACGCATACAAAAAACGCACCTATTATTATTTCGTAACCTGTTAAGCTAAGGCTAGTTGATGAAATAAATAAATAAATAAAAAGATACAAATCTATATCTCTACTAACTTCATTAAAAGAGGTAATAGTTCTTGACATTGGTTCATTTAGTCCATAGTTCCGGGCAGTGAGCTTCTGATTGCTTCCACACATTGCGAAATGTGCTCCCTTAATTGTTGGCACACTGAGTGATCACTAAGTCTATCGATGTTGAACCTCGGCATTCTTGTGTTGTCGTGGGATCTTCGAACTACAGCAGTGCGTAGTTGGAGAGTACCTACCATAAGATGTTGATCTCGTACTATCCCCACATCTGCCCTCGCATGTTTCGGATGTCCAGGAGACTACTTCTAATGCGGCGGCTGATAGCCAAATGTCTGCATTTGGCGTTGTGTTGAGGACGGCATTAAAGTGATTGCAGAAGCTCTCCCTTTCGCCCGCAGACGAGCCATTTGTTGGGGCATTCGCTCTACATGTCCTAGCCATCTCAGACGTCCAATACGCAGTTTTTTGACTTGGTCAATATCGCTGTGCAGCTCGTATAGTTCGTGATTGAACCTTTTCCTCCAAAACCCGTCAATGCAAATGGGACCAAATATCTTACAAAGAATTTTTCTCGCGAAGCGACCAAGGATATCTTCATCCCCTTTTAATAAAGTCCATGCTTCAGCGCCGTAAAGCAGGACTGGGATGATCAGGGTCTTATACAGAGACTCCTTAGTTGTTCGAGATAGGGCTTTACTGTTGAATTGCTTTATAAGCCAAAAAAAAAAGAACAGCGATTGGCAGGAGTTATTCTTCGCTGATGTTATTTTTTGCGTTTATGGCAGGTAGACAAAGGTAGACAAAGTCCCTTACTACCTCGAAGTTATAGCTGCCCACTGTGACGTTCTGTCCAACGAGCGTTCTCCATCGTCATCCTGCACAGATGAACAAGTTTGGCAGCGATGTCAAAACTAGACATGGCTCTATAAAGCTCTTCTGTATAGATGCTGTCATAGGCGGCCTTGAAATCAATAAAGAGATGGTGAGTACCGATTTGGACTTGTTGCGTTTTCTCCAGGATCTGCCGAAATGTGAAGATTTGATCGATGGTAGACTTTCCTGGCCTGAAACTGCGCTGATTGGGTCCAACAGGCTGTTGCTAAAAGATTTCAGGCGTTCACATAATTTCACAGAAAAGATCTTGTATGCGGTGTTGAGGAGACTGATGCCTCTATAATTGGCGCAGTTGATGGGGTCTCCTTTCTTGTGGATCGGGCAAACGATGCTGAGATTCAATTCATCTGACATACACTCGTCTGACCAAATTTTAGAGACGAGTTGGTGTATGCACTCTACCAATTCATCACCAGCTGCCTTGAAAAGTTCGGCCGCCAAGCCGTCAGGTCCAGCAGCCGATTGCATTTAAGCTTGTATATTGCTATCCTCACTTCGCTTTGGTCAAGGTGAACGGAAATATTGAATATCATCGTCTATGTTGAATGGTTCATTCTGCCTGACAACGGGATGTTGGTCTTCGTCGTCGTTATACAGTCTACAGAAGTAGTTTTTCCATATTCTCAGCACCGACTGTGATTCTATTACGATGTTTCCATTTTCATCTCTACAGATTTCTGTACGGGTAATGCTTCTCTGACAAGTTATTTTTACCTTTTGGTAAATCTTCCGTACATTGTTCCTGGAGTACTCTCGATATTCTCGAACGCGCGTTTCTCATGCTCTTTCTTCTTCTTTTGGAGAAGGCTGTGTTCTTCCCGTCTCTTTTGCTCGTAGAGCTCACGAGCAGCTCTCGTCTTTGCGGTTTCGCGGTGGTGGGCGAGCGAGACCCAGCACATCAGTCGCAGCGTTTCTGATGGCATGTTGGCAGCGTTGCCACAGGTCTTCGGCACTTGATGCTGGCGGCATAGGGGTGATTAAGAGATTTCGGGATACGCGTTCAGCGAAGAGTCTGGCGCTCTCTTGCGATTGCAGCGTTTCGACGTTAAATTTTCTCACAGTGATTTTTCTTTGTTGCTCAGTTTGGGATACCCGCATTCGTACCTTGGCTACACGAAGGTATTGATCCGCTCGGAAGGTCCGGACATCCAGAATATTGTAGGCATGTCTTGCGTCGATCGCAATATGATCAATTTGGTTGTTCGTTACATGATCGTTGGACCAGCATGTCTGCTTATGAATATTGAGATGAGGAAACTATGTGCTTGCTACGGTGACATTTCGCTCCACAGCGAAATCAATTAGCCTTAGTCCATTACCGATGAACTCGCCAGAATAGGAATAACTATACCCATCCTGCCGGATAAAGGCTCCTTAAGTACACCAATCACTGCGCGCAAACCTAAATTAAAGCTGGATGCAGCCGAGAGTACAAATCTTAGGTGGACAAATGGATCAACATGTCTAGCGAAAAAACAGGTTTGGCCGAAGCTGGATCTAAACCGTTATAAGAATTTGATTTCTCTCAACACATTGCATATCGGCGCTATAATAGGTATCATCACTGGACACTGTCTAATAGGCAAGGATGCTACAAGGCTGGGCCTTTTTGCGAACGACTTTTGTAGAAGCTGCATGGATGAAGAAGAGGAATAAATTATCCCTCACCTTCTCTGTTTCTGCCCTGCTCTCTCCCGTAGAAGGAAGCTTCACTTAGGAGCCCCCTATTACAACGATTTAGTCGACCTGATAGATATTGATATGCAGATCCTCCTACGCTTCATAAGAAGCTCAAAATGGTTTTAGCGAATAGGTAGAGAGATTTTCTCCAAGATCCAACCTAACCCAGTCCATTATCAAACGTGGTATCGTGTAGGCCATGCTTATCGACTGGCCTACTAATGACGTCCACCTTTCGCATTTTGGAGCTAAAATCGCCCCAATACGATTTTAATGTCGTATTTAGGACATTGCTCGTATGTTTTGTCGAGGAGATCGTAGAAAAAATCCGTGGGGGCATGAACACATATTGGGCTTATGTATGCGAATTTAGCCTTGATCCGGATAGTCATAATACGCTCGCTCACGTGTCGGAAGCTTAAGACTTCTTGATAAGTCTGCCGCGCATAACAAATCCGCATCCGAATAAGCGTTGCCTTTTGCCTCTATAGCAATCACCATAGTAGATGTCTGTCTTTCATCCTCTTTTTGCCAGGCCCATCCCATCGCACTTCCTGGATGGCGGTTATATCTGCTTTATAGCGGTCTAGGGCCTCTGCTAATTGTTCGGCTGCAGGTCGTCTGTGAAGGGACAGAACATTCCACGTACAGATCCCAAGGTCGTTGTCCTTATTTCGTTTGCTGGGGTCGTCATCATTTGAGTTGTCCTCATCCGAGGCTTTTGGTCGATCCGACGGCACAACCCCAAGCATGGGGGGAAGTTCCTTTAGTTATACCCCTAGGACTCCCGGTTACACCGGTGTGAGTAATCCACTACGGGAGCATGAGCGCTGCTGTTGGCCGATTAGGGGCTCCTCCGCCACCATCTCTATCCCCAGGTCCTGACCAACATCGAAAATTCCTTACCGACCTGTGTTCCGAATACATCGAAGCAGCTCGCGCAAGGTATTCACTAAGTTCAGCCTAACTGGAACTATAGACGCAACCGTTGATCCGTCTAGGGAATTCGTCCGCTGCCGCCTGCAACAAGAAGAAGGGCGTCGTACTCGTCGTATTCTAGTCCGGAATCTGGCCGTCATAATCCTAAGGAAGAAGAAGATTGCCATGGAGTACTGGGATACTGCACCAGGAATCTTCCTGGTGAAGACATCCTAAGCATGTGCAAATCACACGGTCTTATCGTGTTCACCATGTTCATCAAAGAGAGGCAATCGCTCAGCAACACCGTCTCCTGCTAACATAAATTTTTATGGAAACACCAAAGAAAAGCAATCAAACATGGGTCTCGGAGAAAATCAAAAGGTACAATCTGGACAAAGAAAAAGGCGAGGCTTTTCGTGTGGGCGCCGTGGCGTAAGTGGTTAGTGTGTCGGATCACTACGCATGAGGTTCCAAGTTCGAATCCCAGAAAACACCAAAAAGTTGTTTCACGGTCCCACCTCTCGCGAGCGTCTGACAAACATCCGAGAGTATTCTTGTCATAAAAAAGCTTCTCAAATCGCCGTTCGGAGTCGGCATTAAACTGTAGGTCCCTTCCATTCGTGTGAAAAATATAACGCACACAACATGAGTGGTTGCGGGAAGCTAGGCCCTGGCACTTTAAAGAGCTGTTGAAATGAAAAATTACCTCTCTCACACCATCAACGGAGCTGAGGATGAAGAGTGCAGAGCGCGAAATAAGTGGGATTCCCTACAGCGAACTTGCTTAAATAAGGTTAAGCTTCGGAAGGCCACCATCAACATGCCAAAGAAGCATGGTGGTGGTGTGATGAAAATAAGAAGATGAGAAATGAAAAGAAAGCGGCTTTCAAAGCTTGGTTCTGGAAAAAGATGGGAGACATCGGGTTCAGATGGCTCATAATTCTCATCTTGAAATTTATGAGAGGTGATCCAATGCCGAATCAATAGGGAGAAAGTTACCTTCTCCTTGTATACAAAGGGCAGGGTGATACGCAAAACTGATAACTACCGTTCCATCAAGCTGATGTCACACACCATGAATATCGTTGAGCGGGTATTAGGTAGTCGACTGCGAAAAATAATACGGTTATCTGATGATCAGTGCGAGTTTGTCTCGGGTAAATCAACCACAGATGCAATCCAAAGTATAAAGATCATAATGGAAAAATCGTCATTCCTTAAAGGATTTGCATAATGTATTGGTTGACTTTGAAAAGGCATTCCACAGACAACCACGAGATCTGATATGGGTGGCACTAAGACATCGAGGGGTTCCAGAAACCTATGTACAGATGATCATGAACATGCACGAAGGAGCAAAGACAGGAGTGAGATGCCCCGCTGGAGTAACCGAAGAGTTTCCAATCATAGTCGGGGGAAGCGTCTAAAGTCCTTTGCTCTTTATTACAGTCCTTGACTGTCAGCTTGAAGGTAAAGTAACGGGCCCCAAGGTACATCAGTTATTATTTGCTGACGACGGAGCCATCATAAGTGAGGACCCTACATCCCTACAACGAGCACTTAATGTGTGGGTGGACGTTTTGGAGGGAAATAGATATCGCGTTAGTTCAAAAAAGACAGAATACTTGTGCTGCCCGTTCTCTGATCCACTCAGGCCTATTCCAGACATTTATTTGAATGGAACAGTGCTTCCCAAAGTGCGATAAGTTCAAATATCAAAATATCTGGGATCTATGATCAATAGCAAAGCAACTTGTGATGACGACATCATCACGTAAGCGTAGAGTGGATGAAGTGGCGAGAAAATTCCGCTATCTTCTGTGACAGAAAAATGCCCCCAAGTTGAAAGGAAGGCTCTGCACCGCAGTTGTACGTCCAGCGCTCACATACGGTTCACAATGTTGGACGATGTACAAAACGTATGAGAGTAAATGAACGGCAGCTGAGATGAAGATGCTTCGCATGACAGCAGGGGTGACAAAGCTTGATCGAATAAGAAGTTCGAAGATCCGTGGAAGCTTTCACATCAAGGAAACCATCGTAAAAAAAATAGAACGCGACCGGCTCAGCTGGTATTGCCACGTTCAAAGAAGAAATCATTTGAACCCTGTTAAAAAGGCAATATCAATGCACAATATTTCAAAGACATCGCGATGTAGGAAAGGCAGGCCTATAAACGCCTGGATCACACAAATGGGACGACATCGGCATTTCATTGGCCTCAGTAACCGAGTGATCCAAAATCGGCGGGCCTGTCGATATTTTCTGAGGTCAAATAGGTGAACCCCACAGGCGGATCAGTAGAAATGCGGTGAAGTGGGAGGGTTATGATCCCTTATTTTCGGATCATAACCTCGCTGATAAAAAGAAGAAGAAGATTGAGTTGGTCGACCTTTAATGTAAACAACTCCACGTACGGTATATACCACGGAAAAGATGTTTTTTCGTTTCACCTGCAGTGCGCTTTGTAATAATTATTTATTTTGTTGCGTTAGGCTTTCGCGCAAATAGATTGATGAAGATGAACTCGCGGTGTTAAAACCTAGGTCGCATAAGCGTAGTTTTTTGTGTTGTTTACGGAAGTGTGCAAGCGATTTCAAAATATAGTTTTTATCGTACGGTGAATTGAACTTAATCATTATCGCTGAATCAGGGGAATTGGATTTCGGACCGGTGCGATAGATGTTCCGGAGAGTGGGTGGTTTAGCGGCAATAGTGTGGCGCAAGAGATGGAAAATTAATTTTAAATTTTCATCTGGAGTGTCCGGGACGGTACCGTGACATAAGGCCAAATTTTAAAATTTGGCCCTATGACGCTTTCGGAAGCGACATGGGACCAAATTTTAACATTTGACCTTGTGTCGCTTTCTGAAAGTTACATAAGGCTAATTTGGCTTTATGTCACTTTCCAATATATCTTCCTTACCTTATCAAATTACGGAAAGATCCATTCACCATTCTAAAAAGTTGCAACATTTTAAGGCGTAATAACTATAAATCTACAATGGCTTCAAATCTTCTTATTTTGAAGAAATGCGAACAAAAAATTAATTCATGTGAGAAATAGTTTACAACACAGCATGACATTATTTCAAATAATACAAAAATCAAAACGCACAACAAGATGTATAGGTATGTAATGTTTTAAATGTATTTTAAAGACTGAGTAATGGAATCCAAATCACGAAAGCGATTTGTTTTTGAGAATTTGAGAAAGTAATAGTTTACAAATTTTCGGGAATTTCGCCGAGAAAATGGTGAATTCCTTCTACCGTGGGAAGATTTTACCTTGCGGAGAAAAAGACGGGAATTTTTAAACTATTACCTTCTCAAATTCTCAAAAACAAAATCTTTGCGAGCTAAAAGGAATTTACCATTTTCACCGCAGGGTTTAGCCACTTACGCAATTTCGTTGCTTCATTAAGGGTAAGTGCAGCCGCCTATATCTTAACAGTACTTGTGTGGCCCGATGCATGGTTAAAAGGATTTCACACTATTTGACATTCTGCGACTTATACACTAGATGGCTTTTGGCCTCACATGCAGGTGCTCAGCGCACCACTACGCGGCGTGTAACAAAATGTAGATATGGAGGCAACAATTGATAAAATCAAAAATGTACGTGTACCTTTTACTAGTTTTGTTTTAGACGTTTGCGTAAAGGTAGGAAATGCTAAGGTATGGATAGGTACCTGCCAGATAATAACCACTTACCCTTAGCATAGCCATGAAGTTGCGCGGAAACAAGTTTTTGCCACTGAAAAAATAAAACCTGCATTTGGTCTGTGTAAGTGACATAAGACCAAATGTTAAAATATGGTCTTATGTCGCTTGCGAAAGCGTCATATGACTTCGGTAGTCTTCTCAGCAAGCTTGACTTTCGTATATGTAAGGTCTTTAGTGATCGTGAAAAGGGAAGATTTGATGTTATTTATGGCTGTGTTAATGAGTTTGAAGTCTGAAGCATAATCCGGTACCGAGGATTCCAAGTGCACAACTCTTTTGTTTATGTCACATACCAGACATTGCTTTTAACTAATTTCGCGATGAATTTTGTTTGTAATGTTTTGTTCCATCTCGGACATTTTATTGAAAATGCAAACACTTTGTTTACGTAGTAGTTCTTCCATCCTCACACATATTTTTGCTGTCATCGGCCGATTTCGGCAGAGATTTTTTCAAAGGGGGACACAGGAAGCTTCGCAAGAAAGTTTGCTTGCAGATGTAGACAAAACGCCAATGGTTGGCTGAATTTTTTGGCCAGGAATAAAAAAAAACATGGCAACTTCCGGTACTTTTTTTTCGATTTTCAAAGGCATAAAAAAGGAGAATGAATGAGTAACCATTCGATAGAGGAGCTTAAATAGTCCTTGAACCTATTGGGTTGGCAGCTCTTATCCGGCCACTAACCCCCGACAACCCTATTTTAAATCGTCCATTTTTTTTTTGATTGGTGAAAATGCCAATGATTTCGGCTACTACTCATTCCTAAAAAAAGGTCAAGGAATTTGAAACGTTTTGTTAGCCTGTAGGTATAAGAAAAATTTGTAATAGTCGTGCCAATGTTTCGAAAAATCACATTACCATACGATCACTGCTGCTGCTATTGATAACGAGCCACATCCCATAACCCCATCCACAACTGGAGCTGGCCATATTGTTGGAGAAGCTGTCAGAGCAGGTAACTGCTGTGAGAGCTCCACTTCTCCAGATAAAACGCAGATGCATTTAGAGTATGTTGTTCAAGGGTTAAAAAAAAGTATGTTGTCGAAGGATCGTTAATATGTACCTTCTGCTGCTCGTTATTGATTTCATTGCCAATACTAACATTAACTGCTTACTCGGTTTGACTCTATCTCTATGCATGCGGCAACAGGGTCACTTGGACGGCAAAATATTTCTTCTGGCGGGAGTTTGTTGCAGGGGGCAACGGGGTCACGTGGACGGCAAAGTATTTCTCCTGGCTGGAGCTTTGTTGCAGGCAGAAACAGGGTCACTTGAACGGCAAAATAATTCTCCTGGTGGTAGCTTTTTGTGGGCGACAAGGTGTCACATGGACGGCAAAATATTTCTCCTGGTGGAAGCTTTGTTGCAGGCGGCAACAGGGTCACTTGGAAGGCAAAATATTTCACCTGGCGGGAGCTTGTTGCAGGCGTCAACGGGGTCACGTGAACGGCGAAGTATTCTTCCTGGCTTGAGCTTTGTTGCAGGCGGTAACGGGGTCACTTGGACGGCAAAATAATTCTCGTGACAGGAACCTTGTTGCAGGCGGCCATAGGGTCACTTGGATGGCAAATGTTCTCCTGGCTGGAGCTGTGTTGCGAGTGCCAACAGAATCGCCTTCGTTGCAGGCGGCAACGGATTCGGTGGCAAGATGGTTCTCTTAGTGTCGGCGAGCGAAATGTTCTCCTGGGTGGAACTTATTGCACGCGGCAACAGGTCACGTGGACGCCAAAAGTTCTCCTGGCTGGAGCTTTGTTGCTGGCGGCAACAGATCCACGTGGGCGACAAACTGTACTTCTGGCTGGAACTTGTTGCAGGCGGCAACAGGTCACGTGGACAGCAAATGTTCTCCTGAATGGAGCTATGTTGCAGGCGACAACAGATCAACGTGAGGCAAAATGTTCTCCTGGCTGGAGCTTGTTGCAGGCGGCAACGGGTCACTTGGACGGCAAATGTTCTCCTGGTTGGAGCTTTGTTGCTGGCGGCAATAGAATCACCTTTGATTCAGGCGGCAACGGAATCACTAACAAAATGATTCATTTAGCGGCGGGAACAGATCCACGTGGGCGACAAACTGTTCTTCTTGATGGAACTTGTTGCAGGTGCAACAGGCCGCGTTGGTGGCAAATGTTCTTCTGGCTGGAGCTTTGTTGCTGACGGTAAAAGAATCAGCTTCGTTGCAGGCGACAACGGATTCACTGGCAAGATGGTTCTCTTATCGGCGGCAACAGATCCACGTGGACCGCAAATGTTTACGTGGTCGACCAATGTTCTCCTGGCTGAAGCTTTGTTGCTGGCGGCAACAGAATCACCTTCGTTGTAGAAAGTGCGCGCAAATATAGAATATGGCAGAAAGTGTTTATTCTCTAAAAAAGGGAAATTACATCTAATTACAAAATCTATCCTGCTCACTCTTTTTTAGTAGCTCCTCGGCCCAAGCTCCGATTCCGATTCCAGGTTCTTCTGCGAATATCTCTCATTTAACACGCCGTCTTTGACAGTTTACTTTTCTGTCTCCCTTGTCTTCAAGGTTTTCGCTGCACATTGCGACGTTGCCATCAACGGAAGCGTTACCAGGTTTGGCAGCGACTGCATAATTTACGGAATATATAACCCACCCAGCAATAGAAAACTCAACCTAGCTATCATCAACACCAGCCAATAATAGGCAACTTTAACGCAGCTTCAACAAGATGGGGGTACAATACAAATACAAAAACAATGTGACCAAAAGAGTACAAGACTTTATAGGTACAAACTCAATAAAATAAATGTACAACAGAAGCGACCCAAAAAACTTATATGCACTACAATAGCCACCATCAAGAAAACATCGAAATCTCATATATCAAAAACAAAAACTACATGGAATTTTCAAAGAGCAAATTGGACACAATTTACACGTAACAGCGAAGAAGATATTAAGGAACATCAACTACTAAACCTCCCAATAACAAATAACAGCCTGAGCGAACTTAACAACATAACCAGCAACTGACAAAGGAAAAGTAAAAACCTACAAACCGTTTTGGAACAGAACACTTCAAAATCTGTAGCAGGATAGAGAAAAGGACAGAAACTCAGCTGGGAATACAAAACAGACATCCAAATCAGTTACAATTAACTACCAAAATAAGAAAACAAATAAATTCAGACAAATGAGAACACTTCAAAATTTCATAAGCAATCTTAAATACGACAACACCAACAAAATACATACATAAATAATTTAACAAATAAACCAAATGAAGTAAGAACCCCACTGCCGAACAACAATAAAGAAATACGAGATGACAAAAAATTTACAGAAATCTAACTCAAACATTAACTAAACACATATGCAAGAAAGGAAAACAAAACAAAAATTCTACAGCCAAAACCCTCGACGACAACATCTTCACTGACAATTCCTCGATGCAAGAATTAGAAGAGGCTATAAAATACACTAAAAAGTAGAAACAACCCGGACCCCATTAACATACTATATATAGACTGCTAGTGAAATGTCAGTTCCATACAATCTCTGCCCAAAAAATTACGTCAACATAACTAGCCCTCTTGGTTCGGGGCGGAAAAGTGTTGAAACAAATTGTCAACCATCTTAAATTTCTTCATAGAATGGTAGAGACACCTCTTGGGTTTGTGTGGATTTGCTAAGTAAAACTGTTGAAATTCAAATTGTTGAGGCATTGTTTGCAACAGGTGCTAGTTCAAATAATTACTAATAGATGGAACCAACAAAATTTAAATAAAGAATCGTTATATATATGACGGAGCTCCTTAGCAACGACTGGGAGGTGCTTGAAATGGGCGAGCACTCAGAAAAAGGCACGGAGATCGTGGTCCTGCTCAACCATAGATCAATGCCTATGCTAAGAAGGTTCAATAATAAAGTTCGCACTGGTATCACCCGGTGTAAAGTCCGACCCTTTACGGATAGGACAGAGAGGAAGTAAAGGGGGGCGGGTGACAAGGTAAGAAGAACATGAAATTCATTCAAATAAACCTGCACCACAGCATATCTGCTAGCGCCAATCTTATATATCTTCTAGGCGAAAGGAACATAGACATAGCTCTCGTACAAGAGCCATGGACCTCCCGTGGCAAAATTAGTGGGCTAAATCATAAAGATTTAGTACTGTACAGCAGCGAACCGCTAAACGCGGACCGTAAGAACAGAACTTGTATCCTAGCTAGGAAACACATTAACTTATTTCTTCTATTTACCTACAGCAACTCAGACCAGACGGTAGTAAGGCTTGACCGGAGGGGGCTCTCCCACTGATTATCTCAGCCGTGTACATGCCTTACGACGGAAATGATGGACCGCCATCCGAACTCACCCGCGCCTTTACCAGGAAAGCGGAAATCGAGAGATGGGACCTACTACTAGGCTGCGATGCGAACGCACACTACGCGCGATGGGCAGTGGTGATACAAACCCACGCGGCGAGTTGATTTTCGAATTTATTATCGAACATAATCTTTTAATAGCCAATAGGGGTGCTGAACCCACTTTCGTCGTTAGAAACAGGCAGGAGGTTATTGACATTACACTAGCAAGTAACTCAAATACCCTCTACAATTGGAATACTTTGGGGATAGAATCCTATTCCGATCACAGATTTATTGAATTTAATCTTGATGATAGATGCGACTTTCCCAAACCCCATAGAAACCCAAGGAAGACCGACTGGACTACCTTCAGTTACGAGGTGCGGAGGAAGGCGAATCTACTACAAGAATGTTACTTACATGAGCCAGCGTTCATTGACCGAAAAGCCGAGGAAATCACTGCTGTCTTCAAAGAGGCTTTCCAGAAGTCATGTCCCGTATCTAGACCTAAGACAAAAGTCTCCCCCCCATGGTGGACCAAAGAACTAGCCAGAATAAGAAGAGAAACAAGGAATCTCTGGAACCTGGCGAAATCAACGGGAGCTGACTCGGAGTGGGAGCTATACAAAGCCAGTCAGAGGAACTTCAAGAGCGCAACGCAAAAAGCCAGAAGACAGTGGTGGTAACGCTTCTGCGACGAGATTAAGGGTACAACAGAAACGGCCAGATTGAGGAAAATCCTCCCCAGAGAATCGAAGACTCTAGGTTCCCTAAAGAACACTGAAGGAAACTGGACCGAGTCCTGTTTGGAACCCCTTGAATTGCTTATTAAAACGCACTTCCCGGGGTGTACTATCGTACCATGTGGTAGTACTAATAACAACAACCACAGCGAATCGGAACCCCCTGCGGATTTGGTAACAGAGGACAGAATAGAGTGGGCAATAAGGTCGTTCTCGCCCTTTAAATCCCCAGGACGTGATGGGGTTATACCGATCATGCTACAAAAAACTGCACAAATCATTACCCCAGTTCTCAAAAAGCTATTTGCCAGCAGTCTTCAACAATGTCACATACCAAGAACATGGAGGGAGGTAAAGGTGGTTTTTATACCCAAGGCGGGCAAGGCTAGTCACACCACCGCGAAGGACTTCAGACCAATAAGCCTTACATCTTTCATCCTGAAAACTTTTGAAAGATTGCTCGACATCTACATACGTAGTAGAATACGCCCGGGGGACTTATCCCCAGCCCAACACGCATACACGAAGGGTAAATGTGTGGAAACTGCCCTACATCATGTTGTAGGCTCTATAGAAAAATCACTTAACCATAAAGAGTTCACACTAGCTGCTTTTTTGGACATTGAAGGAGCCTTCAATAATGTAAATACCGAAGCGGTTAAAAGAACCCTAAGAAACCTAGACATCGACATCAGTCTAATCAACTGGATTGCTAGCATGCTCGAGGAACGACATATAACCACCGAACTTAAGGGTTCAAAGCTCGAAGCATACGCCTCGAGGGGTACCCCTCAAGGTGGGGTAATCTCCCCACTGCTCTGGGTCATTGTTCTTAATGAGGTACTACAACAACTAAGGTAGAGTGGGGTCAGAGCTACAGCGAGCGCGGCTGACGTCGTGCTGCTTGCAACAGGTAAATTCCTGCCTACCCTTAGCGAACAACTTGACGGAGCCCTAAATATTCTTAGCATATGGGCCAGGAGCTGCGGTCTAAAGGTTAATCCCCAAAAAACCGAACTCGTACTTTTTACGAATAAGAGGAAAATACCGTAGTACACCTTCTGTTGATGATATCCCACTCAGATTGTCCGATAGCGCAAAATACCTGGGCCTTGTACTTGACAAAAAGCTCAACTGGAGATTCAATATAGAGGAAAGAATTAAGAAAGCAACAATAGCCTTTTACTCATGTAGTAGAATTTTTGGTAGAACTTGGGGACCCTCCCCCAAAATCATACTATGGATGTATACGGCTATAGTTAGACCCATACTGACTTACGGCAATCTAGTATGGTGGCCAGCTGTCAACAAATCCACCAACTTAAAGGCAATCACCAAAGTTCAAAGACTAGCGTGCATTGGCATCACCAGCGCAATGAGGACAACCAAAACCGCAGGACTCCAGGCTATCCTCAACCTGCTACCGCTAGACATCTTTATACGAACATCAGCAGCCGGTAATGCTATGAGAATAAGTCAGTCAGCGAACTGGAAACCAAGCAGAACAGGTCCTTCTCGATTACTTTGGCCTCATGCCCGTAACGGATTACATGACGCCATATTTAGACTTTACAAGGCCTTTCTCTACCGCCTACCCTAGCAGGGAAGATTGGAAAAGCGGTAATATACTTAACGCCGAATCTATAGCCATCTACACGGTTGGTTCAAAAATGAGCACTGGTGTAGGATCAGGTATCTTCTCCGACCCTCTAGGTGTATCAAAATGCATACGACTTCCAGACCACAGCAGTGTTTTCCAAGCAGAGGTCTTAGCAGTGGCAACAGCCGCCCGTGGGTCTGCGATAAGGGCAATACCGCCAGAAGGTATCACCGTCTTTATCGACAGCCAGGCAGCTATAAAAGCGATTACTGCCATAGCAATTAAATCGAAGCTTGTGAAGTGTTGTCGAGAAGAGCTCAGGGTTCTTGGAACACAGCACAAGGTATCGCTCTATTGGGTCCCATCTTTCGACAAAGCAAAGACCGAGAGAATCATCCGTAAAGATAGGAAATCCCTTTCCACCCTCGTGGGCATCATCACGGGGCACAACACTCTGCGGTACCACTTGAAGAAACTACGCCTGACGGAGGAGGAACTCTGCAGAGGCTGTGGTGACGAGGAAGTTTTTGAGGACACAACCCACTTCCTGTGCCACTGCCCGAGTCTTCAACACTCCAGGAAAAAGTTCGTTGGTAAATTTTTCTTCCAGGATCTCGAGGAACTCTCCGGCGTTTCAACGGAAAAGATGTTGAACTTCATCAAATCATCAGGGTGGTTTGTATGCAGAAATGAAGTAAGTGACCGAGTTAGGGGATTACTTTTTTCCCCATGGGTACCACAATGGGTCAACGCTGACCTGAGTGTGGCAGAGAGCGTCGCTCCCTGCCAGCCCACATACCTAACCTAACCTATATATATGATTCATAAGTTCCACAATATTCGTATATTTATTACGAATAAATTTTTTATGTAATATGTCAATGAAAACACTGTCTTTGTACACCCAACTGCAAAAAAAAAAAAAAACTGCATCCGACAAAATTTCAAACAAGTATGAGTTTCCATTTTTTTTCGGTCTGAACCAAGAGAGCTAACGCTAATGTTGGAACCAACGCGAAGTTGGCTACTAGCAGTCCATATACCTATAGTATGTCAATGCCGGACGAGACATAATTTTCCCAGAATTGATAAAAAAAACTCCGGAACAACAGCAAAAATCTTATTACTTAACATCATAAATTCTGGAACCAATACATCAACATACCAAAAACACGCAACAAATGTTAAGTCAACGGTGCATGCAAACCCTCCAAAGGATTTAAGGCAATACACAAACAGAGTAAGGGGTCAATATTAGCAGTGCAAGCATACGCCCGTACAAATTACATTACCTTGTTTTGTTGTTCTTATTTCGCCTTCATGCAATTCGCATCCGCTACTCTCGTTTACACAAAGCAATAGTAATCCCAATTCTAAGGAACAACAAAGACGCAAAACTGGCAAACAACTATAGGCCAATATCTGTTACATCTATGCAGCTGAAGTTCATGAAAAAAATGATTGCAACCAAACTAAACTGGTACCTCGAAAACCAATAGCTTAAAGAACAAGCAGGATTTAGGAAAAACTTATCAACTACATACCAAGTGTCACGACCAAACACACTGCACTGCAGCTGAGGACTTGACTGGTATGCGACATCCTTTGTAGCGAGTAGTCAAGTCAGTTGTGAAACGACGTTGAACGAGTGCAGTCGTGTTTGGGTTTACGAGTAGCGTGATGTTATTTCCTTTTTTTATGTACATGTGTACAACGTTCTTTTTTTTAGTGAATAAAGTTAATTGAATTTGCCATACCCTTAGCAAAATAGTTTCTTATTTTAAATACGTCCTGATCCTGACACAAGTAACTAAATTTATAAACCAGATTAAAGAAGCTTGAGCGCAGTGGCGCAATGGTTAGTGTTTCGGATCACTGCGCGTGAATTTCCATGTTTGAATCGCAAAATACACAAAAAAAAAGGTGCTTTGAAAAAAGTCTGCCAAACATCCGAGAGTATTGTTGTCACGAGGAAGCTTCACAAAAATAAACTGCCCTTCATATACAGCACTATCTTGTGCTGCTTGCAACAATTAAATTCCTGCCTACCCTTAGTGAACAACTTGATGGAGCCCTAAATACTCTTGACATATGGGCCAGGAACTGCGGTCTAAAGGTTAATCCCCAAAAAACCGAACTAGTACTTTTTAGGAACATAAGACAAATACCAGAGTTTGGAACACCTTCTGTTGATGGTATCCCACTCAGATTGTCCAATAGCGCAAAATACCTGGGCCTCATACTGGACAAAAAGCTCAATTGGAGATTAAATATAGAGGAAAGAATGAAGAAAGCAACAATAGCCTTTTACTCATGTAGTAGAATTGTTGGTAGAACCTGGGGTCCCTCCCCCAAAATTATACTATGGATGTATGGATGGAGAAATGGAGCCAAAGGTTAGAGCACTCTTTTTAGAGTTCAGCACTCATTAATCTATCGAAGGAACATTTTAACAGAAAGCACAGAATAAGTGCTTTAACGTAACAATAACACTTAATTATAATAATTGAAATTGAAGTTATCTATATTTTGTAACTATTTTATTTTCAGAATTTGCTGAATTGTACTATTATTTTACTTATGTCAATCTGACCGATGGTTTCTATACGAGGTCACAAAAGACATTGTACCGTGTAATGTATCCTGAATTTGCTAAATAAAGTCTTTTCTAATCTAATCTAATCTACTATGGATGTATACGACTATAGTTACACCCATACTGACATCTAGTATGGTGGCCAGCTGTCAACAAAACCACCAAAGGCAATCACCAAAGTCCAAAGACTAGCGTGCATTGGCACTACCAGTGCAATGAGGAGAACCAAAACCGCAGGACTCGAGGCTATTGTCAACCTGCTACCGCTACACATCTTTTTACGCACGTCAGCAGCCTTAATGCTATGAGAATTAGCCAGTCAGCAAACTGGAAACCAAATAGAATAGGTCACTCGATGATCCTACTTGATTACTTTGGCCTCGTGCCCATAACGGACTACATGACGCCATATTTAGACTTTGCAAGGCCTTTTCTACCGCCTACCCTTGCAGGGAAGAATGGAAAAGCGGTCATATACCTAATGCCGAATCTATAGCCATCTACACAGATGATTCAAAAATGAGCCCTGGCGTAGGACCAGGCATCTTTCGAACCCCCTAGGTATACCGAAATCCATACGACTTCCAGACCACAATAGCGTCTTCCAAGCAGAGCTCTTACCAGTGGCAATATCCGCCCGTGAGTCTGCGGTAAGGCCAATACTGCCAGAAGGTATCACCGTCTTTATCGACAGCCAGGCAGCTATAAAACCGATTACTGCCATAGCATCAGACGCAGAGAGCGTCTCTCCCTGCCAGCCCACATACCTTACCTAACCTATACCGCACTAAACTGTAGGTCCATTCCATTCGTGTGACATATAACGATCACAACACGAGTGGTTGCGAGAAGCTAGGCCAAGTCACTTGAAGAGCTGTTGCGCCAAATGTATTTTTTTTAATAATACGATTATCACAAGGATCGGTTCTTTGTACTACACTTTTTAATGTTTACATAAACGTAGTCCTTTGGACCAAATGAACGACAAACAACACCAACAAAAGTTAGAGCGCACAATCAACGAAGGTGTGAACAAGCTTAACACTTGTGCCGAAAAATAATATAAAAATAAATATTGCCAATACTGCCGTCTTAGGAAGAAAGGGTGCATCTCCATTTTAGTAGTTTTGAGATAAATGCATTTTACTGTTTCTGGTTTGCCTCTTTTTACTTAAAAATAGAAAGATGTGCCTATTTGCATTCGTGATTTCGAGCCATTTGCAGTTGGAAATACTCGTATGCCTTTTAAGCTTCACACAAAAAAAGAACGCACTGTTTAACGGTTCTAAACATGCCACTAACTAAGTTTAGAATTTTGGCGTTTCTGTCCTTTTTTCTTAGGACGGAAGAATACTTTTCCCTTAGCGAAAAATTCGAAATCACAATCAATAACTCGGATTTCAAAAAACAAAAAACAACTCCATGAAATATCTTGCCGTGCACATAGACAATAAACTAACTTGGAAGGACCATGTAGATAAAATCTTGGATTTAAAATAGTCGAAGACGAAATCAAAAACTACGCGAAAACATAAAAGCCGACTAGAAAGTCACGTTAATATAACAGTCCTCCAAGTTTTGGGTGAAAGAAACTTACTACGCCGTCTACAAAGAACAAAACCTTTAGACTTAGCGCGATAAGTAACCGCGTCTAAACTGCGGAGCTAGCAGGAACTTCTAATAGGAAGATACCTGCAAAACGTCCTTATTTCGTGAAACGAAAACTACTTGATAAGTCGAATAGTTAGTTGTAGTAAGAAAATATAAACAAGTTTGTTTTGAAGGGAAGTTTTTTAGTGGGTAAGAATCCCACACTACTATGAGCACGCGCGGTCGATCCTCATAGTGTCTTGTTGAAGATTTTCACCTACCCTCGGAAAAAAATAACAATAAAAATGTAGGTAAAATAAACAATAAAGCACAAAAGAAAACAACCATACTAAGATGCCTGACTGGGCATAAAATGGGAAGGCAGACTTAACACAATAACAAGGCATACAAGACTTACATAAAACCAAATTCGATAGGAATTGTAACAGGTGCAACTGAAACAACCAACCAATTGACAACTCAACACGACTGTTTCTCCCACTAAATAAATAAAACCATGCACTGGCTCTATACAGCAGTTGTTAGAATCATACTTAGATACGGTTTTACCGTATGGTGAACGACCGCATGCAAATTTAAGAACTTCCAGTACCAAGAGAACGAAGGTACAAAGAGCAGCATGTCTAGCCACAGCAAGTGGTCTACGAGTAAGATCAAGCCCAACTGCGCGATTAGAGATAATTTTGCATTTACTTTATTCTTTATTTTATACTTTTGGGCGCACTATAAAATAAATAAACATATGGATTTATTTCGATGCCTACCTACATAAGAGACGCAATTCATAGCTACATGTGCATTTTGATGTAGGCGATAACAATGCCGTTTGATGTATTCCTTCTGTTAGCTAAATACATATAGTATATAGGACCACGCAGACAACGTCGCGGGTATCTGCTAGTTACATAGCAGAAAGCAAATGGCAAAAATATCCAAACCTATAAGAACACAAAGGCCATATGACCGAAGTTAGACATTAGCAAATCTAGAAAAAAACAGTTAGCTCTGTATAAGCCTTCTATAACAGTAGCTACAAGAGTTATAACAAAACATATTCGTACCATATTAGGCAAGCATTCAGAGAAGATAAAGATAATTAATTTGCAGGACGTTTGTTGAGGTCAACCCGGATGTTAAGAATATACTGCATACTTTCTATGTCATTGTCCAGGAATCAGCTGACTCCGTCGAAACCTACTAGATGGACATTTCTTTGAAGAATCAGAGGTATTGACAGATATACCCATCTCGGTGATGGAAACGATCTCTATTTGAGACGGATACAACTAGTGATGTACCAAACCGAAAATTTATCAACCGAGTTAACGCGAGTTTTAAGACCTCTGCTTGGAAGACGCTGCTGTGGTCTACAAGTCATATGGATTTCGATATACCTAGGGGGTCGGAGAAGACGCCTACTCCTACGCCAGTGCTCATTTTTGAACCATCTGTGTAGATGGCTATAGATTCGGCATTAGGTATATGACCGCTTTTAGTTGCAAACCAAGTTGGGCTGAAAAAAAAAACCAACAATGAGAGAATTTTTTTTTTTTTTTTATGAGAGAAATTCCCTAAAGAGCTCGTTAATGGTGAAAAACGAGATCCTTAAAGGCATGATGGCAAACATCGGAAGCTGTGATCCCACAGAATTCAAGACCGAAACGTAACGAGGACAAAGAAAGTAAGGAGCATTTGCTGGCAGTAGACAAAAGCTCAGCATAACTTTGGAGTAAATCGGGCGTGGTTAAATTTCGTCTGGGGGATGTTTCGATCAAAATCCTGAATGAAGATTGCATGAGCGAGTCAGAATTTGCTAGTAGTGTATTGTAGATTAATCTACACCATTCCAAAGCAGCGACAGATGACGTCTTACTCCTTATGACGAAAGAAAGCGTGGACGTGGCCCTAATCCAATAGCCGCATATCATTAATAACACGGTTTAAGGCTTTAACATTACAAATCTGTTTCACTCCACTAAAAAAGCTACAATTAGACCTTGTATTTAAGCGAGATAATCTATTAACATTCTTCTTTTACCTTAATACAGCGATGATAATGCAACGGTAGTCAACGTAGAAAACAGGGAGAAGCCTTTTCTCCTAATTTCTGCATACTGCAGTACGAAGGAGAAAATTCACCACCGAGAACTGGTCGAATTCGCTAAATCGAAGAACAAATCCATTGATTCTGCTGTCCAGGTCATAACTGGAAAAATGAATAAAGCCTTTAATAAATTCTGTCCCATTTCTCGTAATCGAAAACCCACCAAGGCCACTTGGTGGACTAGCGAAATAAAAAAACGTAGAACGGTGGTTAGAAGATTTCCCAATAAAGCAAGAACAAGTAAGCTAGAAGCAGACTGGTCCAATATAGGTCCGAACTAAATCTTTACACAAGGGACATCAGAAGAACAAAAACACAGTCTTGGAAAAACTATTGTCAATCCATTGTGCCACTCGTGCCAATAGTTTTTTAACCCTTCTATACTCGCGCGTTTTGACAGCACACATATACTCGCGCACGGTCTCATTTCATTTCATTTCATTTATTATCATTATAATGCCTATACACTTTAAGATATAATATCTTATTAATTAGTGATAAGCTTAGACTGCAGATCTCTCAGACCGAGATTTTATCTCGTCTGTATTTTCTTGAATATGTATTTCCTAAGTAGTTTTGCCGTTCATTTTAAAGAAAATAATATAATTAAATAAAACAAATAGAAAAATATAGGAACTTTTACTTTATTTGGCAGCAATAACCTTTAAAACTAGCCTCTCAAAAAATAAAATTTTTTTTTGGACCTTAACTTAAATAATAAAAATAAATATTTTCTTCTATTAAAACAAACAAAAATTTATTAATTCAATAAAAACAAATAACAGCAATTATAAAAAAGTATAAAAAAAGATTCAATCTTCATATGTTTGTAAAGCGTAGCAATCCGAACATACCATAAATGCATGCTCGAGACCTAGTCGTTTTATCTTTGCCAACGTAGTAGTGTTGAAATGTATGCGGAACTTCCTCAGATTCGTCTGTTGGTTCCCACTCCTGCTCAATGTTTGTATTTTTCTCTTGTACTTCTACGGCGTCTTCCACCTCACTGTCACTCCCGTCATCATAATTGGAGTCCAAATCTTCACTTTCTAACAGCAGCCTTATTATTCTTTCTTCATCCATTGTGCTGAAAAAACGACTTAAAAGAATTCAAAATGGTTCTTAGAAATGTTATATATGTAATACTCAGTAAAATATAAACACCCCTAAAGTAAAATAATATTTTTCACTCACTAATATTCTAAAATAAAAAAAAATTACTTACCCAAAAATTGTAACACTTATACTCGCATCGGTCTGAGGGACCAAAAACTCACAAAAAAAAAGAACGCGTCTACTCGGCACGTGCGCTTGCGCCCAACTAAATGATGAAGAACACTTATTTAGGAAGCTACTGAAAACTTCAAAGAGGCAAGGATGATATTTCAAGTAAACAAAGAATTAATGATTTGTCGGTCTGAGAGACCAATGCGCGAGTATAGGAAGGTTAATAAAAGAATTACTCCGTTTTTATTTGATATCTTTACTTCGTCTTGTCAGTTCGACGTACAATCAGTGACTGTCTGCGGGATACCATGATCCACATACACACGAGACAAAAGCAGAAAAACATAAAAATTAGAAAGAGGGAAAACGGGAGAGCAAACTAAAGGGCACGTCACAGCTCGGCCAATCCTACCAATCCTGGAGTCGTCCTCGGCTTCGTCTGGATTTTCATTGAATATTGTGTATAGATCCGGTGAATGTCGACACCACTGCTTAATCTTATCCGAAGCGTAAACAAAACAAAATTTCCTATTTTATTCTTACGCCAGGTATAATATATCCTCGATTAAGTATCGATCCCTTACCCAGAAACTTGGAAATCTGGTAGGGGCCCCGATACTTGGACTCAACCTTACGCGATTCCCTGGTGGCTGAAGGTTCATTCGCCACTAACACCAGATCGCCCTCAACGAACTGGGTTGGTTCAGTGTGTTCCGTCGAAACACTGCTTCCACCTTTCACGTTTATTAGCTATATTTTCAGCAGCTTTCATTCGTTTATCTTGAATTCCAATCTGGGTGCTAGAAGTGAAATCGTCGTGAATAGCGTCGGCAAGACGATTGTGTACTACGTCGATGAGTTTGAAGTCAAAAACCAACTCGTTTGGACTAAATCCGGATGTCGAATTCTTCTGCAAATTGATGGCCCACTGCAAATCGCGTGTGTTTAGGGCCCAATCCGTTGCCTCTTTGGTCGTGGTTCGAAGAAATGTTAGTATGGTGTGGTTGGCTTTCTCAACGTGGCCGTTGGCCCTCGGAGTACGTACGACGGTCTTCACATGCTGAATGTTGTTCTTTCCGCAATACGTTTCAAATGACTTGGCGGTGAACGCAGTGCCTCTATCGGTAATGAGGCGCTTTGCTAGTCCAAAGTAACTTGTAATTTCGTTCAGCGTATTGATGACGGTTAGTGTGGATTTGACAGGCTTTATGATGAGAAACTTACTGAATGCATCAGCAATTGCTAGGACGTGCGTAAATAAAATCGAAGCGATGGAGCGTGACAAATTCTGCAGTAACGCTATTATACATGGCGTTCCAATGACCGCTGATGAATTCCTTAACTGGATGTACAGGCAGCTATGCACTGCCATTGAAAGTACAACTGCGAATGTGCCGAAAGAAATTTTCCGAACAAAACCTAAAGGAAACCTGCCACCATTATTAAATTCTCTTCGGTTGTAGATAAAATCGCCGTTCGTTCCGCCAATGCCACCTATCGGAAAACTAAAAAGCGCATTTATTTACATCACGTTGGACTGAAGTCTGATAAGCCGATCTCTATCAACGAAAGCCTCACTGCGCCGAACATTGTCATCTTTGGGAAAGCTCATGAGCTGAAGCAACTAAAGCAGCTGTTCTCTGTTTTTACGCGGGGCGGACGAGTGTATGCACGTCAAACTCACAATTACTACTTACTTACTTAGGTGGCCCTACAGTTCGGGGTGAACCTGGGCATCAACCAACATTTAGCTCGGTCTTTAGCTAATTGCCTCCAGTTGCGCACTCCAAGTTGGTCGAGGTCCCCTTGAACTTGTGCGCGCCACCTACGGCGAGGAGGTCATTTACTGCGTCGTCCCTTGGGGTTAGATTCGAAGACTCTACTGGCCGCAGCGTTGGTGTCCATTCGCTCTACATTTCCTACCCATCTCCATCTCGTCCAATACGCAGTTTTTTGACTTGGTCAATATCGCTGTGCAGCTCGTATAGTTCGTGATTGAATCATCTCCTCCAAAACTCGCCAACGCAAACGGGACCAAATACCTTACGAAGAATTTTTCTCTCGAAGCGACCAAGGATATCTTCATCCTCTTTTAATAAAGTCCATGTTTCAGCGCCGTAAAGCAGGACTGGGATGATCAGGGTCTTATACAGAGTCTCTTTAGTTGTTCGAGATAGGGCTTTACTGTTGAATTGCCTAATAAGAGCCAAAAACAGCGATTGGCAAGAGTTATTCTTCGCTTGATTTCTGCGCTGATGTTGTTTTTCGAGTTTATAGCAGAGCCAAGGTAGACAAAGTCCCTTACTACCTCGAAGTTATAGCTGCCCACTGTGACGTTCTGTCCAATTCGTCGGTGTTGGCTGTCCCCTCATGTTGACAGCATATACTTGGTTTTGCCCTCGTTTATCGCTAAACCCATTTTGGCCACTTCCGCCTCAATGCTTGCAAACGCACCGGTGATAGCCCGCTGAGTTCTTCCGATGGCGTCTATATCGTCGGCGTATGCAGGCCGTTGTACAGACTTGTGATAGATTGTGCCTCCAGTGTTGGCTTGTGAGTTCCGCACAATCCGTTCAAGTACAATAGTAAAGAAGTCACATGACAGCGCGTCACCTTGTCTAAAACCTTTTTTGCCATCAAAGGTCTCAGTGAGGTCATTATCGACCTAGATGGAGCAACGAGCGCTCTCCACCGTCATCCTGCACAGATGGACAAGTTTGGCAGGGATGTCAAAACTAGACATGGCTTTATAAAGCTCTTCTGTATAGATGCTGTCATAGGCGGTCTTGTAATCGATAAAGATATAGTGAGTATGGATTTGGAATTCTAGGGTTTTCTCCAGGATCTGCCGAAGTGTGAAGATTTGATCGATTGTGGCCTGAAACCGCACTGATAGGGTCTAATCAGGCTGTTGATAAAATGTTTCAGGCTTTCACACAATATCGCAGAAAAAATCTTGTATGCGATGTTGAGGAGACTGATGCCTCTATAACTGGCGCAGTTGAGGGGGTCTTCTTTCTTTCTCCATACACTCGTCTGACCAAATCTTAGAGATGAGTTGGTGTATGCATTCTACCAATTCATCCCCAGCTGCCTTGGAAAGTTCGGCCGGTAAGCCGTCAGGTCCAGCAGCCTTGTTGGATTTTAGATTGGATATTGCTATCCTCACTTCGTTTTGGTCAGGTGTACGGAAATGTTGGCTATTATCGTCTATGTTGAATGGTTCATTCTGCCCGACAGCAGGATGTTGGTCTTCGCCGCCGTTATACAGTCTGCAGAAGTAGATTTGCCATATTCTCAGCACCATGTGTGATTCTACTACGAGGTTTCCATTTTCATCTCTACGGGTTTCTGTACGGGTATTGCTTCTTTGACACGTTCTTTTTATCTTTTGGTAAAACGTCCGTACATTGTTCCTGGACTAAAAACTCTTGATATTCTCAAACGCGCTTCTCATGCTTTTTCTTCTTCTTTTTTTGGAGAAGCCGATGTTCTTCCCGTCTCTTTTGCTCGTAGGGCTCACGAGCAGCTCTCGTATTCCTTTGCAGCGCCGCCTTGTATGCCTCTTGTTTTGCTGCATGCACTCGCCGGCATTCTTCGTCAAACCAGGGGCTTCGCGCTGTTGGGTGAGCGAGACCCAGCACATCAGTCGCGGCGTTTCTGATGGCATGTTGGCAGCGTTGCCACTGGTTTTCGGCACTTGATGCTGGCGACATAGGGGTGATTGAGAGATTTCGGGATACGCGTTCAACGAAGAGTCTGGCGGTCTGTTGCGAATGTAGCTTTTCGACGTGAAATTTTATCACAGTGATTCTTCTTTGTTCCACAGTTTGTGGTATTCGCATTTGTACCTTGGCTACAACAAGGTAATGATCCGAATCTATGTTGGCCGCTCGGAAGGTCCGGACATCCAGAATACTGGAAGCATGCCTTGCGTCGATCGCAATATGATCAACTTGGTTGATCGTTACATGATCATTGGACCGCAATGTCTACTTATGAATATCGAGATGAGGAAACCAACTGCTTGCTATGGTGACATCAATTAGCCTTAGTCCGTTATCAGACGCAGTGTCGTGTAGGCTATGCTTACCGACTGCCATACCAAAGACGTCCTCCTTTCCTACTTTGGCGTTAAAATCGCCCAATATGATTTTAACGCCGTATTTACTTACGACATTGCTCGATCTTTGGTGGCAGGGTCCTTTTCGTCCGTGGGGGAATGAACACATATAAGGCTTATGTTAGCGAATTTAGTCATAATACACTCGCTAACGTGTCGGAAGCTTAAGGCTTCTTGCCTAAGTCTGCCGCGTATAACAAATCCGCATCCGAATAAGTGTTGCCTGTTGTAGCAATCACCGTAGTAGATGTCACAGTTTTTCATCCTCTCTTTGCCCAAAAGAACAGATTGGCAAGCTTTCAAGTTGAACCTAGCAAATAGAATAGACACAACGACACCTCTTATATCCAAAAATGATATAGAAACAGAAGCACATAAGTTGGTGAGCGATATTCAGAAATCGGCCTGGGAAACCACTCCTGGAGTAAATAGAAAGAGCATAAAAAGAAACTACCCGAAAGAAATAAAGGATTTAGTAGACGAGCAAGAAGAACATGTCAAAAAACAAGAGCTCCACAACATAAAACAAAGCTAAACAACCTTAGTCAGCAACTGAAAAGAGAAACCAGAAAATTAAAAGAAGACTCAACGAAAAGGTACCTGGGAGGATTAACAGCTGAATACGCTACCTTTTGTAGCTCCAATCAAAGCACCTGATGGAAACTGGGCAAGATGCGATGAGGATAACGCCATTCTTTTCGCAGACTACCTAGAAAACATATTTAAACCACCAGATGAAAATGTAAACAGACAACCAATGCTATTAGAACCATCTGAAGAGGAAAGCGAAGAGATTCTACCCACAAATCCTAACGAAATACGCAACCTAATAATGCATGAGATAAATGCAAAGAAAAGTCCTGGATATGACCTTATATCTGGTGGCGTATTAAAGAACTTACCCATTAAGGCAATAATTAAAATAACAAATTTAATAAATGCCTCATTTAAGCTAAAGTGTGTCCCTAGTTTGTGGAAGATTGCTGATGTTCTAATGATTCCCAAACCAGGTAAACCGCCAAATGAAGTATCATCTTACAGGCCTATATCGCCATTGCCGATGATATCAAAAGTGTTTGAGAAAGTGCTCGCTAAACGTTTAAATAAAATAATTGAAAACAAAAAGCTGATTCCGAACCATCAATTTAATTTTCGAAGGCAGCACTCTACGATACAACAGGTACACAGAATTACGGATAAGATCGAAGAAGCATTAGAAGAAAGGAAAGTCTGTTCGGCTGTGTTCTTGGATGTGGCGCAGGCCTTTGATAAAGTATTTCACGAAGGACTTACCTATAATCTGAGATGGATGCTGCCAAATCAGTATGCTTCCATTCTTAAATCTCATCTAGATGGAAGACATTTTAGAATAAAACAACAAAATACTTATTCAAAACTAAGAGAAATAAAGGCAGGCGTACCGCAAGGTAGTGTACTGGGCCCTATATTATACCTTTTATATACTAGTGATATTCCGGAACTAGAAAACCATACTATGGCAACATTTGCAGATGATACTGCAATACTAGCAGAAGGGCGAACTAATAAAGAATCCACAGAAAAACTCCAAACACAAAATCTGTGAATGGACAAAAAAAGTGGAGAATCAAATTCAATGAGTCCAAGTCAGTCCATATTGATTTTACTAATAAAAAGGTTCAACATATACCAATCTTTATAAACGAAAAAATAGTTCCATACGCTAATACAGCGAAATATTTAGGTATGTCACTAGATGCTAAGCTGCGATGGAAAGAGCACATAAAAAAGAAAAAAGAAGAGTTAGAGATGAAATATAGTAAATTGCACTGGCTGATAGGAAGAAAATCAACCGTATCAGTTGGAAATAAAGTGCTTATATACAATCAAATTCTGAAACCAACATGGACATATGGAATCCAACTATGGAGTTGTGCCAAAAAGACAAACGTAGACATAATACAACGATTCCAGAATAAGGTGCTTAGAAATATAGTAAATGCACCTTGGTTCATAAGGAACACTGATCTTCATCGAGATTTGAAGATAGAAAGTGTAAGTTCGGAAATTCTTAAACATGCAAAAAAAACAAGGAAAAGCTAGAAGAGCATATAAACTTAGACGCGAGAAAACTTTTGAATAATGAAAATCAATTACGATGGCTCAAAAGAATAAAACCTCTCGATTTAACTTAACTTCGAAGTATAACAAAAAAATGTATATATAGATGCATAACATAGCACATCCGAAGAAAAAAAGATACACCAGATGGTGGATCTCATTCAAAGAAGATAGAAGAAGCTCCTTTTCGAATTCAGGACTCTGAAGAAGACATAGCTTACGAGAAGCACTTCACTGCAACTACAAGGCGGCTGGCCGATGGACGGTATTTTTTTTTTTTTTCCCGAGGGTAGGTGAAAAATCTTCCATAGACACTATGAGAATAGCAGGCGCGTGTTCATAGTAGTGTCAGATTCTTACTGACTAAAAGAACACCACCCTTCGATATAAATTTGTTAGATATCGCAACTAAGTAATAACTTATCAAGCAATTTTTCTATCATGAAATAAAAACGTTTCGCAGGTAACTTTCCACTGAAGGATCCTGCATATTCCGCAATCTAGACGCGGTTAATCCTTATCTCGCCAAGTCGAAAGGTTTCGTCCTTTGTAATCGGCGCAATAAATTGCTCTCATCCAAAATTTGTAGGACTGTATTGATGACATGTCCGATAAGTCGGTTTCTATGCTTTCTCGCGAAGCTTCTAGTTTCAGCTTCGATTGTCGGAATTCCGAGATGCCTGTGGATATCGTCGTTTCTACTATACCACGGTGCTTGGACAATTTCTCTTAGCACTTTATTTTGAAAAGCTTGTAAAATATTTCCATTTGTTTTCTTGGTACAACCCCAAAGTTGTATACCGTAGGTCCACACCGGCTTTAGCACTTGCTTGTATAAAAGCAGTTTGTTCTCAGTACTGAGCTGGGAATGTTTTCCGAGTAACCAGTACATTTCTCTATATTTGATTTCGAGTTCTTTACGTTTCATTTTCACGTGCGAATTCCATTTCAGCCTTGCGTCGAGTGTCATTCCCAGGTATTTGGCCTCGTTTGCAAAAGGTATTCGGGCCGAGTTTAGGAAAATTGGCAAGTTATTAATTTTCTTGTAAGTGAAATTCACGTGAACAGATTTAGATTCGTTGAGGGCGATCCGCCAGTCCCTCGTCCATTCATTTACATTATTCAGTGCGTTTTGCAATTTTGCAGTCGTTTCTTCGATTGATTTACCTACTGCTAGGATAGCGGTGTCATCGGCAAACGTAGCAAGGATAGTGCCATCTTCGTTCGGTATATCACGAGTATATAGCAAATAGAGAAGCGGCCCAAGAACGCTTCCTTGCGGTACGCCGGCCGAAATTTCCTTGAGCTCGGAGTATTCGACTCCATTTCTTACACGAAAGAGTCTATTCCCGAGATATGATTCTAGAATATCGTATAAGCATACAGGGAGGACTTGTCGTAGTTTGGATTTCAGGCCATCATGCCACACCTTATCGAAGGCTTGCGAGACGTCAAGAAATACGCTTGAGCAAATCTTTTTTTCTTCAAGTGCTTTCTCGATTACGTCAGTAATTCTATGCACCTGGTCAATCGTCGAATGCTTACTTCTGAACCCAAACTGGTGGTCAGGGATAAGATTATTTTCTTCTATAACCGGTTGGAGACGCCTTAATAATATCCTCTCGAAAATTTTCGATATGATTGGAAGAAGCGAAATTGGTCTATACGATTTTACCTCATTTGGCGGTTTTCCTGGTTTTAAAACTTCCGCAACTTTCCATTGGCTCGGCACGTGTTTTAATCTAAGTGCAGCATTTACAATATGGAGAAGCTTAATCAATGCTTTTCTAGGTAAAACTTTGAGAATTTCTCCGGTAATCAAATCATAACCTGGAGATTTCTTAGGTTTTAGATTCTCGATCTCATGTTTGAGTTCCCTTAGCGTTGCACTTGTGAGCGTCACATCGTCAGATGGTAAATCCAGCCTATTGCGGTTGTCGTAAACCACTTGACCATCGTACGGTTTAAAGGTCTCTTCCAGGTGCGCCGCAAAGACGTCCGCTTTTTCTTTATCTTCCCTCGCCCATTCATTTTGATTTAATTTGATTGGCGGCGCGGAGACTTTGGGCCGTTTGGTGCCTTTTACAGCTTTCCAAAGTGAATAATTGGAATCTTTTTTCGCTGTTAAACTTTCAAGGTAAGAGGATATTGCACGATTCTTAAAATGTTTAATAGTCTTCTTCAACAAATTGCACAGACGATTCAAGTGTGCTTTATGCTGCGGAGCACGACTCTGTTGCCATTTTTTACGCGCTTTTCGTTTTTCCTTGACCAATTCTTTTATTTCCGGAGGATATCGCAAACCGTATCTGTCCGGCGTTTTCCTTGGATTGGGCGTATTATTCCAAGAGGCGAGCTGTACGATCTCAACGAAGCGATCAACTTCAACCTCAAGTTCATAGGGTGTCGTAAGCGGAACGCTCAGTTCAACATTATCTTCAATTTCGTTCCTAAAGCCTTCCCAGTTAGTTGTTCGACCAGTTAATCTCGCTGGCTCTAGGTTATGGATTAGTTTTTCGCTGATTGTTAAAATAACCGGGGAATGGTCAGACGACAGATCAAAGCTGTCTTCAACTTTTATGTGGTTGGTAGATATTCCTTTCACAACGAAAAAATCGATCAGGTCAGGTATTTTCGAAGTATCAGTTGGCCAGTAAGTCGGTTTACCCGCCGAATAGAAATCACAACTGTACTCCATACCTGCCCCATAAAGCATTCTACCTTTCTTCGAGCTGTATCTTGAGCCCCAGAACGTATGTTTCGCGTTAAAGTCGCCGCCGATGATAACATTAGGTTTCAGCGATTCAAACAAGTTAGTAAAATCTGATTTTTCAAGCGCGGAACGCGGTGGACAGTAGATAGATGAGATTTTAAGAGTACGCTGACTATTTTTAACTCGAATCGTGCAGAGTTGCAAAGTTTCAAGCTCTATCTTTAGGTCTTCGGATTGTTCGATGCAGTCTTTAATAAGCAAGGATGATCCGCCTCTAGCTTTTCCCGAAGGGTGACAAGCGTGGTAATCATTAGAGCCTTTTATTTTTAAATGCGATTCCTTTTGTATGTATGTATGTATGTATGTACTTTATTTAGCTCATAGAAAAGCTATTTTGGTAATTTTACAATAGCATTTCACATTTATAATTTTGTTACAATTCTTCATAGATTTATGTTAATTAATAGCTCTAACATGATCAATTAATTTTTTTTTGAATTCGTTAAAGTTAGCTGCATTTTTTACACTATTTGGCAAACTATTATAACCGTGAAATCCCACGTGGGTTTCAGAAATCAAGCAAATATCAATATCTTTTTCACGCATGAATATTTCCAATTCGTCGAGTTTTTGCAAAAGTCCGTTTGCATTCCAAGTACATATTTTTAACATTCGTTTGTCATTCATATTTTAGTTGAAGTACGCGTTTTCTGAGAATTATTTTCAAGTTTAACCAGCCTATCAAGAATAATTTTATTTATTTTGCTTTGTTCTTCGAATTTTTCGAGAATAACCGACAAAACATGAGAGACAGGGTCCGTCGAAATTTCAACGTTTTTTGGTTTTTCGGATGCCGCGGCCTGAGCGTAAGTCTGCACTCCTGCTGTCCGAGGGCCATTACCTGGCGGCTTTTTCGATGTTAGCTTTTCAGTACCGTTTCTTTTAAGAACTGAGGTCGAGGACTTTTCTGTTGTCACTCTTTCCCTCACTTTTTTGCGCTCTGAACCCGGTAGTTTTGTTTAGCTAGTTTTTCCTGTGCTTTCTTACGCTTTGGCTTAGTTTGCAGCTTAGATTTTGCATTTAGGGGCTTAAGGAGCACATCTCTCCGTTTTTGCAACTCCTTAAGTCCTTCACAGCCTCTATAATTTGCCGGGTGCTTTCCCTTACAATTAGCACATGTTGCAGAGGTTTGTTTATTTACTCCACAGACTTGGGAGAGGTGATTTCCGGCGCATTTCACACATCGCGGTTCTTTTTTACAGTACATTTGCGTATGGTTAAATCCTTGGCAACGTTTGCACTGCGGAATCATCCTTAAATTTCTACGCATGGGCTCGATTTCGACCACGATATTTAGTATGGCTCTAATTTGGTAGATATCGTCGGTATTATCCGATTTATCGAAGGTAAGCATAAAAAGCGGAAGTCCACGCCTTACGTTGGAGATGCATTAGTTTCTAATTTTCTTCCAGTGGCGATGTTGTGTTTGATAAGCTGCGTATGCTTATCAACATTTTGTGTGCACAGCATGATGGCCTTAAAGTATGCCATATCAATGCACAAAGTTTGTTCAAGAAAACTGATGAATTTAAGAGTCTGTTTGTTGGTTTAGATGTTGTTGTAATTTGCGTTTCCGAAACATGGTTTGACCCGAATATTTCGGATAAAGTGTATTCTGTGCCTGGATACAACATTTTTCGCGCCGATAGAGAAAACAGAATCGGTAGGGGGTTGCAATTTATGTGCGCAACACATTGATCGTTAAACTCATTTCAACCGCAACCCCCGGCAGTTTATTCGTGTATTGTTTCATTGAGCTTTTGAGCAAGCGCAGGAAATGTTTATTTGGTGTCGTATCTTCTTGTTCTTCCTTTTATCAGCGAGGTTATGATCCGAAAACAAGGGATCATAACACTCCCACTTTACCGCATTTCTACTGCTCCGCCTGTGGGGCTCACCTATTTGACCTCAGAAAATATCGACAGGCCTTCCGATTTTGGATCACTCGGTTACTGAGGCCAATGAAATGCCGATGTCGTCGCATTTGTCTGATCCAGGTGTTTATAGGCCTGCCTTTCCTACATCGCGATGTCTTTGGAACGTGCATTGATATTGCCTTTTTAACAGGGTTCAAATGATCTCTTCTTTGAACGTGGCAATATCAGCTGAGCCGGTCGCGCTCTATTTTTTATACGATGGTTTCCTTGATGTGAAAGCTTCCACGGATCTTCGAACTTCTTATTCGATGAACCTTTGTCACTCCTGCTGTCATGTGAAGCATCTTCATCTCAGCTGCCGTTCATTTACTCTCATACGTTTTGTACATCATCCAACATCGTGAACCGTATGTGAGCGCTGGACGCACAACTGCGGTGCAGAGCCTTCCTTTCAACTTGGGTGCATTTTTCTGTCACAGAAGATAGCGGAATTTTCTTGCCACTGCATCCACTCTACGCTTACGCGATGATTGATGTCGTCATCACAAGTTGCTTTGGTATTGATCATAGATCCCAGATATTTTGATATTTGAACTTATCGCACTTTGGGAAGCACTGTTCCATTCAAATAAATGTCTGGAATAGGCCTGAGTGGATCAGAGAACGGGCAGCACAAGTACTCTGTCTTTTTTGAACTAATTCGATACCCATTTCCCTCCAGAGCGTCCACCCACACATCAAATGCTCGTTGCAGGAATGTAGGATCCTCACTTATGATGGCTCCATCGTCAGCACTGAATAACTGATGTACCTTGGGGTCCATCACTTTGCCTACAAGCAGATAATCAAGGACTGTAATAAAGAGTAAAGGACTTAAAGCGCTTCCCTGGTGCACCCCGACTTTGATTGGGAACTCTTCGGTTACTCCAGCGGGGCATCTTACTCTTTGTCTTTGCTCCTTCGTGCATGTCCATGATCATCTGTACATAGGTTTCTGGAACCCCTCGATGTCTTAGCGCCACCCATATCAGATCTCGTGGTTGTCTGTCGAATACCTTTTCAAAGTCAACCAATACAATATGCAAATCCCTTAAGGAATCACGATGTTTTTCCATTATGATCCTTATACTTTGGATTGCATCTGGGGTTGATTTACCCGAGACAAACTCGCACTGATAATCAGATAGCTGTATTATTTTTCGCAGTCGGCCACCTAATACCCGCTCAACGATATTCATGGTGTGTGACATCAGCTTGATCGAACGGTAGTTATAACCATTCCCTTTGTATACAGGGAGAAGGTAACTTTCTCCTCATTGATTCGGCATTGGATCACCTCTCACGAATTTGGAGATGAGAATTCTGAGCCATCTGTGCCCGATGTCTCCCATCTTTTTCCAGAGCTCAGAGGGCATCTCGTCTGGCCCAACCGCTTTTCGTTTTTTCGAGTATTTGACCGCCTCACTAACTTCTTCGACTGTAATGTCGGGCATTTCTTCACAGTTAGGGGTGGCTCTTGGAAAGTATAGCCGGGGAAACTGTTCATTTAAAAGTTCTTCACAATACTGCCGCCACCTCTGCAGAATTTTGTCGTCATCCACAAGAAGCTGGCCATGAGCATTGTTAATGAACTTTGGCGAACGAATCTCCTCAGCATTCCTCCTTCTTTGGGCGGCTATTTTGAAGATGGTTGCGCTCTTGTTCATATTGTGTCTTCGCAGCTCCTGGATGGCCTGGTTTGCATCAACAACCGGGAAAGATATTTTCTCTAGCTCCCGATACAGGCCATCCGTACTCTCTGGTTGAAGCTGGGCGCACTTCTTCTTCGCTTTTTCTTGCAACATCTGTATTCCATTTCGAGGCGAGCTTTTTCGTCATTATTATTAGGGGGCACTTTGACCAAGCTTTGAAAGTCGTTTTCTTCTCATTTATCACCTTCTTAGCTTCATCACTCCACCACCATTTTTCTTTGGCTTGTTGATGGTGGCCTTTTGAAGCTCCTAGCAGTGATTTGGCCTACTTTAAGCAAATTCACTATAGGGAATCCCACATATTTTGTGCTCTGCACTCTTCATCCTCAGCTCCGTTGATGGTGTGAGAGAGGTCATTTTTCATTACGAAAACAAAAGCCTCACATTTTTCTTTGTCCAGATTGTCCCACTTGATTTTCTCACAGACCCTTGATTGTTTCCTTTTCTTCGGTGTTTTCATAAAAATTTCTGTTAGCAGGAGAGCCGAGCGATTGCCTCTCCCAGGATCACTTTGCAATCTTTTACTCAAGGCTTCATAAAACTGCCTACCAAATGGTAGTCAATCTGAGTTTCATCTCCACCACTGCTGTAAGTGATCAGGTGTCGGCTTTGTTTGGTGAACATGGTATTTAACACGATAAGACCGTGTGATTTGCACATGCCTAGGATGTCTTCACCAGGAAGGTTCCTGGTGCCATATCCTAGTCCTCCATGGCAGTCTTCATAGTCTTCGTTTGATTTCCCTACATGTCGATTCAAATCTCCTCCAACAAACAGAAACTCTTCCCTTGTGATGTTCTTAAGGAGATTGTGGAAATCTACCCAAAATGCATCTTTATCTTTCTAATTGCACCCATTTTGGGGAGCATACGCACTGACAATATTCCACACCACTCCTTGTATTACTAGTTTGAGAGACATCAAACGGTCGCTGGACTTCGAAATGCTCAAGACGTTTCCAAGTAGCTCTGCCGCAAGGATGATACCGATTCCGTTCTTAGCCTTTTCCGTTCCGTAGTAGAACGTAAACTTTTGTTCTAACGTCCAAGAAACGCGCCCAATTTCCGGTGTTTTTCCATTTCGCCTCTTGCACACACAAGATGTCCACCCGCCTTCTATTCATCATCTCTTCGACTTGGTGTCGTATATCGACCTAAAAGTCACATTGACCTTTCGCCGATTTACAGGTTTTTAGAAAACAATTCAAATTCGGTTTCTCTAACACAGGTAATGAAAACTTTAAACTTAGATCTCCTAAATTTTTCCACCCCTACACATTTTACCGAATCGAGCAGTACCCTCCTGGATGTATTTTTTGCAAGCGATTGTCAAAACAGCTTTTACAGCCGAGTCCATGCTCCCGCGTTCTCGAAGCATGATTTAATTTTTGCCTCATTTGTCTTTGCAAGCAATAGACAATTATCAAAGCACTCCTTTAGAGATTTTAAAAATTTAAACTGGATTTGCTTGAGCTTGACCTGCTTCCCCAGACGCTCAAGCCGATTACTTTCAGGGTCTGGTTACCCAGTTGTTTGATTTGCATGTTCCTTTTAAATCGATGCTCGCAAGGTACAATATTAACCCGTGGTTTGCACCAGAAATCCATAGACTTAGAAATCAAAGAGATACTGCATACAAGAAGTGGAAGTCTTTTTGACTTCCGGAATTCTTTGAATCTTACAAGATTTTAAGAAACCTAGTTTGTTCGCATATCAAGCAAGCAAAGCGGAATTTTTTTAGCGAGCATTTAAATCATCAACTTCCCAAAAAAAACCTGTGGAAAAATCTGGGTCAATTTGGTATAAGGTCTAAAACAAACTCTGTTATTGACACCATTGATCCAAACCAGCTAAACAGGGAGTTTGTGTAATTATGTTTTATGATGTTATTAAGGCCATTCTTAAAATAAAATCAAAAGATGGCGGTTGTGATGGGATCCATCCCCATTTCATAAAAATGATTTTGGCGTACATTCTCCCAGCGCAAACTCATATTTTTAACACTATTTTAACCACATCAACCTTCCCAGTACCTTGGAAAGCTGTGAAAATAATCCCAGTTCTCAAAAAGAAAGCTACGAGTAACTCGCCTGCGGAGTACCGACCCATTGCAATCCTCCCATATACGTCAAAGGTCTTGGAAAAGTCTATTCACTATCAAATGTCAACCTACCTCCAGCGAAATAATTTGCTCTGCCCGCATCAATCTGGTTTTAGGCAATACCACAGTTGCACTTCAGCAGTGCTAAAGGTAACGGATGATATTCGGGCAGCGATCGATAAAGACGATTTCACCTTTCTTTTAGACTTTTCCAAGTCATTTGACACAGTCAATCACGGACTTCTCGTCAGAAAACTTCACACGTCTTTTGGATTATCTTCATCCGCGGCAAACCTTATCCTGTCCTACCTCTCTGGTCGCAAACAAGCTGCTTTCTTGATCACTGGCCAAACTTATTTTGCTCCGACCTTAGCGGGTATCCCCCAAGGATCCATTTTAGGCCCTTTACTTCTCACAATTTTTATCAATGACCTTCCAACAGTCATTCAAAGTTTGTCGTTGCACATATATGCAGATGATGTACAGCTGTATTTTAGTAGTGAGCTCGGTTTGGTCGAGGATGCGGCCAATAAACACAATGAAGACCTCAAAAAAGTTCTTACCTGGTCTAAAGAAAATTTTCTTCGACTAAACCCGAATAAAACTATATGCCTAGCCATACGCAGAAACCATGTAGACACTACCTGCTTTCCTAACATTCACCTTGGTAATTAGATTTTGTTGATAAAGCAAAAAACCTAGGCGTCTGGTTCAACACAACTTTGTGTTGGGATGACCATATTCGAACGATAATCGGGAAAATTCATGGGTGCCTTAGAAATCTTTCTCTGTCGCAGAGCTACACACCATTGAACACTAAACTAATGTTAGCAATATCCTTGGCCGTCCCACTTATCGCTTATAGTTGCGAAGTTTTTTGTTGCAATAGTGCACTTATAAATCGTAAACTCCGGGTTGCGTTTAATAATATTACCCATTACGTCTATGAACAGCAACCTTTTGACCATGTTTCCGCCTACGCTAAACACATCCTTGACTGTTCACTAGACAAGTATCTTGACTTTTGTACAATCAAATATTTACACAAGATCTTAACCACCAAGCAGCCTCATTATCTACTCTTAAAATTACACTTTTCACAATCAAACTGCTCTCTGGCTTTATTCTGCCCCGGGTTACATACCGTAAAACCGCCTAACTTTCACCAGTCTGGTAGGAAAAACATTCGCAGTGTTTTTGTCCGTTTCGTGATGTATTCGATTTTAGTCTTAAGTTGTCGGCTGTTGAATTGTGAACATAATCAATACTTCAGTGTTTGCATTTCCGGTGCGCTTATAATTGTTAAAAAACATCCTGGTCAAAATTATACCTGAACATTTTTAACTTTGACCAGTGCATTTTTAACTTTGACCATAAGACAATGAAAAACGTTTTGTTTAAGTTTTACGGTATTTTATTACGAAAAATTAAAAGAAAAAGTTGCAAATTCCACATAAATAAAATATATAGGTATTTATTTATATACAAATTAAAAAAAAATCTATTTTTCGAAAACATGTGGAATAGTAATAGGAAAAAAGAACGAATGAACAGGATATAAAAACAAAAAGATATTACTTGAAAGTTAAATTTTAAATTACACATAAGATTATCAGAAAGATTTAAAAAAAAAACTTTTAATGGAAAATTAACAATAAACAAAAGTATGTTAAAGAAATTTTTATGGAAATTGTGAGTAGGTACACAAAAAAAAATTACTAAAAATGGATGGACTATTTAAAATGGATTATTGGTATTTAGAACAGTTTCTATGAGGTCTTCTAGGGATGAAGAGGTGCTCAAGGGCTCTGCCAATGTTTCCTCGATGTTTGTATCACTTTGAGACTCTGTTTGAAATATAGTGCCGATGTGAGAAGGACTCGGGGGCTGTTCGCAAGTTAGACTTGCTTCTGCTTGGACTGGACTTCCTTTAAGCTCTTCAACGCTTATTCCCTTTCCAGGTGTAACTCTAACCTTGCTCAGTTTTTTCTTCCCGGTGAGTCTTCTTTACCATGTCTCATTTCTTTTAACAAATCTACAACGCACGATGATAAATTTGTAGCTGTTTTTTCTAGATGTTCTTCCCTAGGCATTCTTCTCATCACTTGTTGAGGATCAAAAGGGAAAATTCGACACTTTTTAAGCCAGATATTAAATTCGTTGACAAACCATTTTCGTTCAAGGATTCTTCTACTAGTTCTTTAAGCGTTTTGGGAAACTTATCTTTAGCTAGCACTTGCGAAGTTCTTGATTTGCTTACCTTCCACTTCATTAAAATGGTCCTCCATGTTTTTTTTAGAGGACCGAAGAATACTACGTCTAACGGTTGTAGAAGGTGTGTTGAATTTGGAGAAAAACAAGCAAACCTGATTTTGTTTTGTACCGCAGCTTCAACTACATCTACAGAAAAGTGACTGGAAAGATTATCTCCCAATAGAACGATTTCCCCATCCAAATTTCTCGTACATGGTATGAAGTGATTAATGAACCAATCTTTAAAAATTGTAGCATCAAATCAACCCGACTTGCTTCTATTATATTTTGTGTTTTTGGCCCACCCTCCATCCATTGTTCCGATTTATAGACAACATAAGGGGGCAATAGCTCTCCAGCTGCCGAGCCACTGAACATAACCGATATACTGGTCTTCGAACTGTCCATTACTCTTTCTGGGTATTTGCAACCCTTTTTAAAAAAACACTTCTGGGAACCGGTATCATCTGATAAATTAGTTTCATCGTAGTTAAATATATAACTAGCTGAAATATACTCCCCATTATCAAAAGTGATAGTCTTTTTTAGATTATTAAAATATTCTCCTATAAACGTTCTTGTTAACTTTGCCTTGGATGTTTTAAGGTTTTGACACATTCGCTTGCTAAGAAATGCATTTTTTCTTTTGAAGAACCCTTCTAGCCAATCTTTTTTCAACAACTTTTGTTTTTTTGTTTTCTCACGTTTATTCAGATAGTTGGTCGCCAGTTTTTGAACTTCTATCCCACTTAAAGGAAAGCCCCATTCGCTTGTGGTTAGTATAGCTTGAACGAAGAGTTTTTCCTCAGCATCTGTAAAAATGCAAGGCCTTCCAAACGCCTTACCATGCCTTTAATGCATCTTATTGACAAGGGTTCCCTTCGCAATACCGAAATGCTGAGCGCACTTTGTAATAGACATTTCTTTTCTTTCAATTATTTGCAATGCTTCCTCCATTTTGTTACTAGGTGTACTGTTGTAAAGCTTAGGAGGAGTTTGTCTTTGCTTGGACATTTTAACCTATTTATATGAAAAGAAAAAGATTTAGGCTAGGTAGCATGAAAAGGAACTAGTTAAAGTAAAACTAGCAATCAAAGTTAAACTGGTCAAAGTAATACTGCCGGTCTAAGTTAAAAATTCGTGGTCAAAGTTTTACGAATATGTATTGGCAAGTGAATTTTTCTTATTTATATAAAATGTATTCTATTATTCCTACGACTACCAAAATAATCCTATTTAAGAGAGAAAATGTTAGTCTACATACCTGTAATAAATTGCACTAAAAAATTACTAAAAACGCAAAATATCGGAACCTCTTTGAGGAGTTCAAATCACAACGTCTTACTTGCACTAATTTAATTTACGGTTACATTTTTTTGAAATGTTTTCACCTCATGAACTGAAAACCGACGCTTAGCTGATAAAGCAACCATTCAATCCATACCAAATCATGTTGAAATTACTCACATGTAGATGCCCCTGTTTTAAAAATAAAAGTTTTCTGATTTTGGTCAACGTAATCATTACTGGTCTTAGTAAGGCGGTTTTACGGTACCAGGTTTCCCAATTCTTCGTTCACGCCATTCGCCTCTGGAACACCCTCCCTCTAAGCGTGAGAAGGCTCTATAACGCGAACAGCTTTGGTGATATTCTCTTTCGGGACATTGCAGTTAACACATAAATACAAAAAAATACTATTTAGGGTAAATTACTTGCTTTTCTTTCTTTTTTCTTTTCTCCTTTCCATTATAATTTTTATTTCCATGTTAGTTTAAACATAATAATATTATATAGCATTTAAAGCAATCACATCTAATTTAAAACGTTCGCATGTACTATTTCGCATTTATTCTTTATAGACGATGTAAAATCTACTATGAATGTTGTTGAAATATTTAATAAATATGAAATAAATATGATCGAGATGCAACCGCAGCGAGAATAGAAACACCCAGCGGCTCCTACTTTTTGGTGTCGGCGTATCATGAAAAAATGGACTCTTTTTTTTGGGGATAACCCGGAAAGACTGATCGCAGATGCGGGGAGGCAAAAGACTGGTCTCATTATAGGATGTGATGCTAACGCTCACCATACTGTATGGGGCAGTTCCGATAATCAACAAAAGAGGTGAGCTACTTTTTGATTGAATTCTAAGTACAAACCTTATTTTGTACAACATAGGTAACGTGAATACTTTCGTCAACTAAAACAGACAAGAAGTATTGGACATCACCCTTGCCCCCGATAGTATCGTCCAACGCATCAAGAATTGGAAGGTGTCAAGCGAACCATCTTTCTCGGATCACAGGTATCTCCAATTCTCTCTATACGTAGATTCTTTATCCCACCAGTTTTTAGAAATTACCGTAGAACTGATTGGGTGAAGTATAGGTCAGATCACCTTAATCCCCCCTGCAACCCCCAAGAACTTGATCGCATGGTTGAAGACTTAACATCAGCCTTAATACAGCGATGACTCCTTCCTGCTCTTTGATTCAACCCAGGGCAAGAAGAAGCCGCATTGTTGGGTGCAGGTTTAGGTCCTTTAAGAAATAATTGTAGAAAACTATTTAATAATGCCAAAAGTACGAGAGACGCGCTAGATTATGACTTGTAAGAGGCATCCCTAAACATATACAAAAAAGAATTAAAGAAAGCCAAATGTAATTCTTGGAGACACTTCTGTGGTAAAACAGAAAAAGCCTCTGAGGCTGAGCAAAATTCTCTCTTCAAATACAATAACACCCAGTTACCTCAAGAAAACTTATGGGTCTTGGACGACTTCAAGCGAAGATTCGCTAAATTTACTACTCGATACTCATTTCTCAGACAGTTCCCAAGATGTTAGTAATATGGTTTTCAGCAGACTATTTGCACAAATAACCAACTCCTCCAAACTGATTACACAGAGCAAACTCCATTGGGCACTACACAGACGGCATAATACCTGCCGAGTTGCAGAAGTCATCGGATATAATCTTGCCGATGCTTGGGACCATTTTTAAAAGATGTCTAGATCTGGTATATATCCCAAAGATATGGAGAGAAGTTAAAGTTGTCTTCATACCAAAAGCGGGTAAATGCTCTCACATTAATCCAAAAAACTTCAGACCTATTAGTCTATCATCATTCCTCCTAAAAACATTAGAACGACTGATTGACATCCATTTACGCAACAGCATTGATAAGAAACAACTGTTGGCGGCCCAACATGCATATTGCAAAGGTAAATCAGTGGAGACGGCATTACACTCACTGGTGCGTAATATTGTATATTCCCTGGTTCATATGAAGTATACAATAGTTGCTTTTCTGGATATAGAAGACGCTTCCAACAATGTCAATGCATCAGCGATAGCAGATGTACTATCAGACCTGAAGGTCGGCAAATCACTTTGCGAATTGATTAATCTACAGCTTAATGGTCGGATTATCAACTCTAAGCTGTGTGGGACGTCTACCAGAAAGTCTGTCAGTAGAGGCACTCTGTAAGATGGTGTTCTATCCCCCCTTTTGTAGAATTTGCTGATCAATGAACTATTGATAATCATGGAAGGCGAGGGATGCACGGCGATCGCTTATGCAGATGATGTTGCTTTGGCTGTCTCGGGAAAACACTTAAATACTCTAAAAGAACTTCTACAAAACGCTTTAAACAAACTCACTAGATGGACGGTTCGGTGTGGTTTGGGTGTACACCCCCACAAAACTGAACTAGTACTCTTCTCCAGGAAATATAAATTCCGTTAGTCGACCCTTCTTCTCTCAATGGTATCAGCTTAATTTTCTACGACACAGCAAAATATTTGGGTCTTATCCTGGATAAGAAATTAAGCTGGAAGCCTAATATTCAAGAAAGAGTAAAGAAAGCTGCCGTAGCACTTTTCTCTTGCAAGAAGCTTTTGGGAATAAATGGGGTTTACAACCTAGAATCACTCACTAGCTCTACATCTCGGTCATTAGACCGATACTTACATACGGGGTGATTGTCTGGTAGCCAGGCTTTAAAAAAAACAATAAATCGAGAATATCTAAGTAAGATCCAGTGTACAGCTTGTCTGCATAAGCGGAGCACTACGTACAACTCCCTCTGCAGCACTGGACATTATGTTTCATCTATTACCCCTCGATATACTTAGCAAGCAAATGACAGCGAATGCAGCCGTTCGCCTTGAAGCTACCCAACACTGGTCAAGAAAAGAATTTGGCCACGCTTCCATTCTGAATAAAATCAATATTCCTCCCGAAAACACGGACTACACCATCCCACATCTAAATTTGGATAAGAACTTCCTAGTCACCATGCCTCCCAGATCACTCTGGGAAGATGATGCTTTTTTTTAGAAGAAGAATCCTAATGGGTCAAAAACCAAAGACGGGGTTGGTGCAGGTGTTTTCTCTGATATAAATAATGGCTTATCTTGGCTTAAGAAAAACGTGATATCTGCTAGAGATATCTGCATTTTTTCAGACAGCCAAGCAGCAATCAAATCCTTGGAATCGACCTCTTTAAATGCCTTAGTAGCTTTAGACTGCCGATCGTCTCTTACGGAGATGGCTGAGCAGTTCAATATTCACCTATGTTGGGTGCTGGGGCATAGAGACATTCCAGGGAATTGTAAGGCCAATGAACTCGCCAGAAAAGGAACAACTATACCCATCCGGACAGATAAAGGCACCTTAGGTATACCAATGGCTATTCTGGATGCTGTCGAGAGTACAAATCTTAGTGGATCAACATGTCTAGCGACAAAACAGACTTGGCCGAAGCTGAATTTAAAACGTTCTAAGAATTTGATTTCTTCCAACAGATTGCATATCGGCGCTATTATAGGTGCCATCACTGGACACTGTCTAATAGGCAAGGATGCTACAAGGCTAGGCCTTTTTGCGAAAGACTTTTGTAGAAGCTGCATGGATGAAGAAGAGGAAGAAACATTCCTCATCTTCTTTGCTTCTACCCAACTCCCTCCCGTAGAAGGAAGCTTCACTAAGGAGCCCCAACGAGTTACGCGACCTGATAGATATCGATATTTAGAGGTTCCTACGCTTCATAAGAAGCTCAAAATGGTTTTCGCGAGTAGGTAGAGATATTTTATCCCATGATCCACGTGATATCACAATGGACCTATTATTGGTCTAAGTATTTTGGCGGTTCTCAGCTGGCAGCCACTTCAACCTAACCTAACTTAATCTCATGTCACCGCTGACGATCAGCAACTCAGCTCCAAAAGCGTTGTCATCAAAATAGACTTCAGCTTCGATTTTATTGGTGCAAATGAATTTACCACCTGCAAGCCCATTTAGCGTAACTGAGCACTCTTGAACATCGACAAGATTGTTGGCGAAATACTTTCGTACGAGTATGGCTGCTTCCAGGATCGACAAAAGCTGACGTTGGCGTGTTATTAACTTGGATGTGCTTTACGATGTCGCTTTTTACCTGGACTACACTTCCTCTCATTTCGTTGACAGGTTCAGTTTAACGCTTTTTGTTTGGACAGTTCGATGCCTGGTGAAAAGTTCGGCCACATCCGTTGCATCTCTCTTTGCGTTGTGGTTCAGGACATTTGATGGAAAAATCTACAAACTGTCCGCAGTTGAAGCACTTTATGTTTTGATTTTTATCGTCCGCAGCTTCCTTCGTAGTTTTGGAGGTATCGAGGACATTTTTGAATGATTTCGTTGCCACATACGGTGTCTTTATTTCGTTCTGTGTGCATAAATTTACAATATCGCGACTGTCGCATGTTCTTACATGCTTCCGGTTGCGATGATTAAGAGAGCGTAACATCTGGTGTGTAGCGGATCGTGAGTGTATATCCGAATAGCGGACCACAGCTGACTGTCGTTTGGGCATAAGACTGACGATAGTTTGCTATGGAAAACTAATCTTTGGATCTACACTTCGCGACTACGCTTAGTTCCGTCAGAATTGTCTTTTTGTGTTTTTATGTTGTAATGATGAGGCAATTTAGAATTGATTTTACCAACATTCGTGGGCTTCGAACGAATTTTTTAGACTTGTACGCCCACACTAATTCCCATAAACCAGCTGTTTTGGCACTTAGTGAAACACAGGTAGTTGAGGAATCATCTGATTTGAAACTGCCTGGATATAACTTAGTGCCATTATTCTTTTCCCATCGCGGCCTCACCATTTACTTCCGTAGTGATATAGCTTACCAAGTTCCACCACAGTATGGCCACTGTTCCAATCCGGAATTTAATTACAAATGGCTAAAATTCACCGTCCGTGAGCAAATAATTCTCTACTTTTTCATTTACGGAAGCCCTAGTGCGGATAGTAACTCGACTTTTAACGAGTTTGATGCGCTCTCCGATACCATCACAATTCGTATGTCTCCCTGTATCCTCATACTGAAATTGTCATTGCGGGCGATTTCAATATACACAATTCGCATTGGCTTCAACATTCTGGCCCTGACGGCCTAAATAGTTTCTTTATGAGATTTAACTGGTCGCTATGCTTCCTCGATAGTTACGTGGATGCCGCCGCTAGTATGATTACTGACACCATTCTCTTAGGTATGAATGACTATATTCCTAACAGAATAAAGAGCATTAAACCTAAGGTGATTAGAGCTGCAAAGATGCTATCAGGTTAAAAGAGGTAAGTTTTCGGTTTTATAAATCCAACAAATTCAACAAAACTGAAAAAGGCGAACCTGTTGAAATGCGGTGAAGTCGGAGGGTTGTGATCCCTTATTTTCGGATCATAACCTCGCTGATAAAAGGAAGAAGAAGAAATCTGAAGAAAGCCGAAAGAAGTTTAAACAAGCCAGAAATGACTGCAATGCTCGACGTGTAAAATTCCTACATGACCAAAAATTGAGGCAAAAAATATTACAATATCCGAAAGGTAGTAAAAATGTTTGGTCATTCCGCAAAAATATTAAAAATTCTGCTTCAACTGCTATCCCAACGCTCAGTTATAATGACATTCGAGCTGTTAGCTTCTTAGGCAAGGCCAATCTACTTGCTGCTCACTTTGCAGCGAACTCTGCCCTGCCAGATAGTGCTTTGTCCCCGCATGTACTTGAGAGTGTCGAATTTTCCATGGGACAAGTCCACTTTTGCATTCGTACAGTTGCAGGAGTATTTAAAGGTCTTAACATACACAAATTCTTCTGGGCTCTTTCCGAGAAGATGGAAAACAGCATTTGTCCAGCCCGTTCCTTAAAAAGGCGAATCTTCCTCCCCGTCCAATTACCGACCCATTGCACTTACGCCCTTTCCAAGGTCATAGAAACGCTGATAAATCGTCAGCTTATGAAATATCTTGATTCACGAAAACTCCTCAATGATCGGCAGTATGGTTTTCGTGACAACAGGTGCACTGGTGATTTGATGGCATATCTTACCGAGAAGTGGAACCAATCTCTCCATCACTTCGGCGAAACAAAGATGGTTGCGCTCGCTATTTCTAACACATTTTTTTTTCAAATTCCGTAAGTGGTGGACAAAATATTTCACCCCGTCTGATCTGGCCTCCATCTATAAGGCATTCATCCGCCCAAAGCTGGAATATAACGCCCGCATCTGGTCTGGTGCACTCAAGACAGCGTACATTCTAGACAGCGCACAGAACCGCGCGTTAAAACTTATAGGTGAAAGAGACATTGTGAACTCCATAGTCTCACTTGAGCATTTTAGAAATGTCTCAAGTCATTCCCTATTTTATCACTTTTTTTATAAAAAAAATACTCCAGCGAAATAGCCAGTTGCATTCCTCCCCTTCGAAACTTCACCCGCAACACTCGTCATGCTTTGAATGCACATCAGTTCACCCTCAAGCCCCCAACTTCGGACGTACTTTAAAATATAGTGATTCGTTTATAAGCCGAACAACACGTGGAACGATCTACCAGCCTCTGTATTTGCTAATCATTACAACCTACAAACATTTAAAGCCAACGCAAACCGGCATCTACTTCGTTCCTCACAACTCCCTTCGGCGCGCGCGAATTATACAAAATAAAAATAAAAAATATCACATAGTAACTCACTGCACACGTCGTAATTATTCGACTTTTTGTTTTTTAATCCGGTTCGTTGAGTCCGTTTATAATGTGGCGAGCAATAACTGAATTGGGTAAGCCGCCTTTCTTACCATAGAGAGCATTTTGTAGTAAAAGTCCTGCGGAGAATCAATGTGAAGACGTTTCGTCTGAGCATTGTATATAACATATATTTAATAGTAGTATCACTTAAGGAAATCGACAATGCTGTTCGCAATATTCATTCTACAAGTTTTATCGCTTGATTTTGTATCATATCTAGGAAGTGCTTTAGAGCTTTATAAATTAAAGCCGAATCCGAAGTGGGGAAATATTCTCTAAACCGTTTTAGGAAACCTTAATACTTCTCTGCATTCCTCGAGATTTCAAATATATGGTCATTTCAACAGAGTTTGTTGTTGACACACATAGCGAGCATCCGAGGGACGTCAGTGCAATGGGTCGGTAGCTGGAGAGAGAGGAAGATTCGGCTTTTTTAGGGCTTTACTTTTAAGAAGTAAAGCGGATTTGTGTTCTCATACCTATGTGTTATGTCTGTATGCTTGGATCTAGGCAGAAATAATAGAAATGTAACATATACAAAATACTTGGAGCAAATGAGAATAAGCCATTTTTTTTAAATTGAAGACAAGAGAGTTTTTCGTTAATACGATCATTAAGAGCGTAAGAAATTGTTTATTGGAAAATAATATTAAAATTTCTGAGGACTTGGCTTCATGGAGAATCACTGCAAAGTTGTTTGAAGAGTATTCAAAGAAAATATCTCAAGTTTTTTTCAAACTAACGAAAAGTCATAAAAGCCTAAATGCCTTTGAAAAACTATCCGTTAAGTTGGCCACGCAGGTTTTTAGCGGAATTGTTTCGACTGGAATTTTAAATGCTATTGCAACAAACTGCTATAAAACGGATATTAATATAAAAGTAGTTATATCAACGGCAACTTTCATAAGCAATATAATTTGTTTATTTGATAACTTAAATAGCTATACATACTTTGACTTGAAGCAACCCTCATCGAAAACCTTTAAGCCACTATAGTGACACATTACGGAGTAGTAAAAATGCCAGAGAGTGGCAGTGGATACTAATTTTGTTCAATGTCAGGAAAGGTCTTAGACAAGGTGAAGCGCTATCATGCAATCGTTGTTTCTATGGGCTAAGAAGGCAATTGAGTAACAAAGCCCTATCTCGAAGTACTAAGGTAACTCTTTATAAGAGAGTAATCATCCCAGCCCTGCTGTATGGCGCAGAGGCATGGGCTTTGTCAAAACCGGATTAGGATGGCATTGGTTGCTTTGAGAAAAAAGTTCTTCGAGCGATGTTTGGTCCCGTCTGCATAGACGGTGAGTGGAGGAGAAAGCACAATGCAGAACTATACGGCCTATACAACGACATCGACTTAGCCAGAAGAGTTCACATTCAGCGCCTAAGGTGGCTAAGTCATTTAGGGCGAATGGAGCCCAACGTTCCCGCCAAGAAAGTCTTCGAATCCACCTCGAATGGACGGCGCAGTAGAGGACGACCTCGGGGTAGGTGGCGCATACAAGTGGAGTGGGACCTCAACCAACTTGGCGTGTGCAACTGGAGGCAGCTGGCTCGTAACCGTGCTGGCTGGAGAGGTTTGTTGGTTGAGGCCCGGGTCCACCCCGGACTGTAGCACCACCCAAGTAAGTAAGTAAGTAAAGGGCTCTCGAAAAAGCTACAAGAAACAGCTTTCAATAAAGAAAATGAATAAAGAAACACTTATAAAACTTTTAATCGCAACTCACGTATATATGTTATATAAACATAATATAATTATCACTTACAGTTAGTGTAAAAAGTCTGCGTACATTACATCTTCTATTAGACAAACTCATAGAACGCTCATTTGTTATATATAACTCTTATCTGATCCTGCACAATGATGAAATTTACTGGCGCCATTTATCTGAACACGCCACTGAAATTCAAGCACAAAAAGTCTGTGTACAGAATGATTCCCGGTACTTTTTGCCAGCTTGTCTTTGTTTTCCTTTGGTAAATACTATTTATTTTTATAAAGTTGACCATTTGACGTAAAGAAGCCGTGGTGTGTGCTTTTTTTTATATTTTATCCATTTTCAAGTAGTTAGTATTTAAGGATGAAGAAGGAAATTTCGCTAGATATTCGAAAGCTTATAGTGAAACTGCGTTCAAAGGAAAAAACTTTAAGGGCAATAGGACAAATAGTTAATAAGCCACATTCTTCAGTCCAAAGAGTTTTGGAAAACTACGCAGCGACTGGACATCTTGCCTCAAAGTACAGATCTGGTAGGCCTCAACTGCTTACGCAAGGGAGAAAAACGATCTGTATTATCAGAAATAAAGGCAAATCCACGATTAATTGCGCCGAAAATATCTAAGACAGTACAGAAAAAGTTTAACAAGTCAATAAGCAGTGGTATCGTTAGAAATGTTCTAAGAAAAGAAGCAACAAAAGAAAACGTATTGCATTTGTCAGGATCATATTGACAAGCCCCAGGGTTTTTGGAATAATGTGCTTTTTTCAGACGAAAGTAAATTTTGCATTTTTGGACTAAACGGACGCGGTATTGTGTGGAGAAAACCAGCAGCTGAATGGAATAAGGAAAACCTATTGCCAACAGTGAAGCACGGCGGAGGTGGGGTTTTAGTTTGGGGGTGTATGGCGGCAAATGGAGTCGGGAACTTGGAATTTATCGAAAGCACAATGGATAAATTTCAATATTTCAATATAATAAAAACAAAATATTCCCGAAAGTGTTAATAAGCTCAGCTTGGGTAATCATTTCATGTTTCAACAAGATAATGATCCCAAGCATACTGCTTATATTGTTAAGCTTTGGCCACTATACAATGTCCCGGAAGCAGTTGCATACACCTCCACACTCACCTGACCTTAACACCATAGAGCACTTATGGGAGTTGTTGGGACGACGTATCCGTCAGCACAGCATAACGTCCTAAAATATGCTTAAGAAAAGCTGCTTGAGGAATGGTGTAAGATACGCCCAGAAGATACGAGGCCCTTGGTTGATTCGATGAGAAACCGGTTGAAGCAAGTCATATTCAGGCGAGGGTGTCCAACAAAATATTGAAAAAAAATATGTATTCTTAATTTTTGTTTCTCTTTTTATAATGTTATTTATTGTTATGTATTAACTAAATTCATGATTTTATTAAAACTATATCAGTTTTATATGTTTTTTGTTATTGTGTCATTAAATTCAAATTTTATCTACTAAACCCAATAAAAAAGAAGTGAATTTGTTATTAAAGAGATTATTTTTCTGCATCTAACAATTTTCTATATTATGTACGCAGACTTTTTACACTAACTGTATTTCTATAAAGGTACGAAAGGTACGACCAGACATAATCTCAAAAACCAACCCCTTACAATAATGCCCACCAGCGATATACCGCAATTATTCGTACAATACATAAGTATTCGTTTTTTCTACGACTCTAAATCATTGATCCTTCATAAAATATGTATCGCCATCGCATTGACCGAAAACGCCAAAGTTCGCCAAAATTCATTAACAATGCGTTCGCCAAAGTTCATTAACAATGCTCATGCCCAGCTTCTTGTGGATGACGACAAAATTCTGCAGAGGTGGCGGCAGTATTGTGAACGACTTTTAAATGAACAGTTTTCCCGGCTATACTTTCCAAGAGCCACCCCTAACTGTGAAGAAATGCCCGATATTACAGTCGAAGAAGTTAGTGAGGCGGTCAAATACTCCGAAAAACGAAAAGCGGTTGGGCCAGACGAGATGCCCTCTGAGTTCTGGAAAAAGATGGGAGACATCGGGTTCAGATGGCTCAGAATTCTCATCTCCAAATTTGTGAGAGGTGACCCAATGCCGAATCAATGGAGGGAAAGTTACCTTCTCCCTGTATACAAAGGGAAGGGTGATACGCGAAACTGTGATAACTACCGTTCCATCAAGCTGATGTCACACACCATGAATATCGTTGAGCGGGTATTAGGTGGCCGACTGCGAAAAATAATACGGCTATCTGATGATTGCGAGAAGCTAGGCCCTGGCACTTTAAAGAGCTGTTGCGGCAAATATTTGTATTTTATCTGATGATCAGTGCGGGTTTGTCTCGGGTAAATCAACCACAGATGCAATCCAAAGTATAAGGATCATAATGGAAAAACATCGTGATTCCTTAAGGGATTTGCATATTGTATTGGTTGACTTTGGAAAGGCATTCGACAGACAACCACGAGATCTGATATGGGTAGCGCTAAGACATCGACGGGTTCCGGAAACCTATGTACAGATGATCATGGACATGTACGAAGGAGCAAAGACAAGAGTAAGATGCCCCGCCTCGGTGCACCAGGGCAGCGTCATAAGTCCTTTGCTCTTTATGATAGTCCTTGATTATCTGCTTGTAGGTAAAGTGACGGACCCCAAGGTACATCAGTTATTCTTTGCTGACGATGGAGCCGTCATAAGTGAGGATCCTATATCCCTGCAACGAGCATTTGATGTGTGGGTGGACGCTCTGGAGGGAAATGGGTATCGCATTAGTTCAAAAAAGACAGAGTACTAGTGCTGCCCGTTCTCTGATCCACTCAGGTCTATTCCAGACATTTATTTGAATGAACAGTGCTTCCCAAGTGCGAAAAGTTCAAATATCTGGGATCTATGATCAATAGCAAAGCAACTTTTTGATGAAGACATCAATCATCGCGTAAGCGTAGGGTGGATGAAGTGGCAAGAAAATTCCGCTATCTTCTGTGACAGAAAAATGACACCTAAATTGAAGGGAAGGTTCTACACCGCAGTTGTACGTCCAGCGCTCACATACGGTTCACAATGTTGGACGATGTACAAAACGTATGAGAGTAAATTAACGCCAGCTGAGATGAAGATGCTTCGCATGACAGCAGGAGTGACAAAACTTGATCGAATAAGAAGTTCGAAGATCCGTGGAAGCTTTCACATCAAAGAAACCATCGTACAAAAAATAGAGCGCGACCGGCTTAGCTGGTATTGCCACGTTCAAAGAAGAGATCATTTGAACCCTGTTAAAAAGGCAATATCAATGCACATTCCATTTAGAAAAAGCAGGCCTATAAACGCCTGGATCAGACAAATGCGACGACATCGGCATTTCATTGGCCTCAGTAACCGAGTGATCCAAAATCGGAAGGCCTGTCGATATTTTCTGAGGTCAAATAGGTGAACCCCACAGGCGGATCAGTAGAAATGCGGTGAAGTGGGAGGGTTATGATCCATTATTTTCGGATGCCCCCCGAGGGGTTAAAGGATGTAAGTAAGTAAGTATTTATTTTCAGATCATAACCTCGCTGATAAAAGGAAGAAGAAGAAGAAGATTGACCGCAAACGCATACGATGTTCCATTCATGTAGTCATACTAACTCAAGCACTATGCGGTGTTTGATCATTGTTTTCTTAGATCATAGCGATGAGTGAAAAAAAAGCGGTGCAATTGCTGCGGTGGTGGTTTATACTCGGCTTCGGTGTATGTAGTATTTTTGTTATTCATAAGCGGTGGCCCATACCACCGCTTCGGCGAAGTCGATATGAAAATGCGGTAGTACAGAATGAGAATGAGAAAAAAGAGAAACATACCCAACTGACTTCTTGTAGAAAGTATGGTAAACACAACGATCGTTTAGTTTGCGTGCCGGTACACACTTGTACCGCTTTTTTTGTGAGTAGATTTTACGTCACAAATATATGATCGCATTCAAATCTCTGCCGTACACACTTGCACCGCTTTTTTTGTGAGAAGACAAAAATATCGTCCTTCCAAACACGAAGTGGCGCACCTGCAAAAATTGACATTTTCAGATATTTGGCGTATATTATCTACCGATCGTTATTTATCATCCACGAAGTGGCGTATCTGTAAATGATTTTATATGTTTTTGTTTTGGCTCTACTGTAAAGTTAAGATTTTGAACATACGCCACTTCGTGTTTGGAACGACGATATGATCGTATGCCGATCTCTGATACCCACACCAGTACGTACATACATATGTATATACACTACCGCGAAGATAATTTTTTGTTAATTTTCTCGTCTTCTTTGTGCTTTTCCATTTCGGTTTCGATGTATACTTTTCTGTCAGAAGTAAGCACAAGCCACCTAGCGAATACTGAGGGTAAGAATAAATTTCGTCTGATATTAGCTGTACATTGTTATGGATATCTCATATTGCACAACCAAATAAAAAAAATGCATAATAATTAGGCCAACAAACACGAACGACAACGAACAAAAATGACACCACAGTAGACGTATGATCAGCATAAACGAACTTGTTCAGGCAAAAATACAATGTGACTGTATCAGCAAGAAATTATTATAAATAAAGGTGCAAAGCAAAATAATACGAATTTAGTTGATCAGACACCACCGGCATTGAATTAAATCTCTACTGTACTTAAATTAATTTTCCTAAAAACACATTTTCTTTAGTTTAAATAAAGTAAATTTTAAATGTACACTCAGTCTCACTTGATTACGAACACCGATTTTTTTTATAATGTTACGATTAAGCTACTGTTCGTAATCAAGTGAGACAAAAAAATAGCTAAATTTGATGACCTTTTGGGAAAAGCGTCATAAAAGTTGCATTTATCAACTTAATCCCATTTTTTTTTTACAATATAAACATAATGTATCCTCCATTCATTGTGCAATTGGTTTTTCCCAGATTAGCGAAGGGTTTGAAAAATATCGTAAAATAAAAAAAAAAAAAAAACTGCCCATTCGTAATCAAGTGAGACGGAGTGTAACTTGTGTGCTATTTTTCTTCTCACATTGTAGTATAAGTACTTTAAATTGTGCTACCTTTGTCATAAATCGGCTGATTGGTAGCTGTTTGGTTTCTTCACTTCATCATACGTTGGTTGATTAATCGCTGTCAACTTGTGAATTCGGCATTTCTCGTCCAGAGGCAACACTGGAGTCTCAACCCAAACATACATCCGGCCTGAGGACATACATACATCCCAGCATCATTTTTTTCTAAAGTGTATAGCCAAGCCAGGCATAACACTATTTTTGGTGACAGCGGTTGGATTGCTGAAGGATTTTGCAACGAATTCATCAATGGAGTTTTTTTTTTTTTTTTTTTTGTCGGGATAGGAAACACTCGACTGGAGCACTCAGACACAACTGGTCCATTGTACTGCCAGAGAGCAAACCTTGATTTACCCATTTTATTGGAATTTCCTTGACTTTCGAAGAAAGCCAAGCAAGCACTTCAGTGATGAGGAGCTTACAGTACCAGCACTCACCACATCCGCACCGAAGATCTGCCACCTGATACGAGCAAAGGCCGGACACTCACAGAGATAATGTTCCGCGGTGTCGTCGCTCTCTCCACAAGCGTCGCAGATTGTAGTGTCACTTAAGCCTAACACGTTAAGGTGCTCGGCAAAAGGGAAGTGGCCTGTCAAGACGCCGATAAGTTGTCTACAGTCTTTTCTGCTGAGAGACAGCAAGAATGCCGCTAATTTCTTACAGACGTCCGGGAGCATGCGTTTAGTCAACCTGCAACCTGGAGAGTCATGCTACACACAATTATGCTCGTGAGAGACCCAATCGTCAATGGAAGCCCTAACCGAGGACGCTGGAAGACCCAACGCGGGTTCGGGACCTGAGAAAGCCTCCTCTGAGCCTTGTCTAGCAATCTCATCGGAGATCTCGTTCCCCAAGATCCCAGTGTGACCTGGGACCCAGATAAGAGACAGAGAATACAGCTTTGCGACCGAGTTCAAAGAGTTTTTGGTTTCACGAACTATTTTGGAAGTGGTTAAAGGGTTAAGCAAGGCCTTAAGCGCAGCCTGACTGTCACTGCAGACACAAATGTTACGTCCCTTCCACCTGTTCTTCACAACATAGTTCATGGCTATTAGGATTGCATAAGTTTCCGCTTGGAAAACAGACGCATATTTGCCTAACAAGAAGTGAAGTCTAATGTTGTCGACTTCCACGAAGACCTCAGCGCCAGACCCTTGACTGGTTTTGGAACCATCCGTGAAAATACGACTACATTCCATTCCCGGCTCAGACTCTGATCGAAGCCAGTCCTGGACACAAGGAAAGTCGACTCTGAATTTGCGCATCAACTGGAGTTCTGGTGTCATATCATCAGACGGCATATCTATAAGACAGGAGTCGTAAGATAAGTGTCGCGCAAGTTCATCAAAGTTCCAGTGTGGAGTATACCAAAAACCGCCTCGCCTAAGACGATGGATGGCTTTGATAGTGCAACCCATGATATAAGTATCAAGGGGAGGTAAGTTCAGCAAAGCGTCTAGAGCAGAGCCAGGCGTACTCGGGAAAGCTCCCGAGCAGCCGAGACAAGCCGTTCTTTGGAGTTTCGCACAAAAGGCAACCACATATTTACGCGAGAGCCCCTTCCACCAAACAACCGACGCATATGCGAGGAATGGTCTTATCATAGCCGTGTAGATCCAGAGAACCTTATTCGGTGATAAGCCCCAAGTCTTGCCAAAAGCACCCTTACACTGCCAGAAGACTGAGAGCGCCTTGGATGTTTTCGACTCGACGTGTTTGGACCAATGAAGTTTCTTATCTAAAATCACTCCCAGATATTTGGCTTCATTGGAAATGCGAATGGTGGTACTGGCTGAGTCAGACCGGTCAAAATCCTCCTTCTCGTAAAAAGAACAACCTCAGTCTTAAGAGGATACACCGAAAGCCCACTCCTAGTACACCATTTATCGATCATGTCCAGCGCCGCCTGCGCGTTAGCACAGACCGTCGCCAGGCATGGCCCGACAGAAAGTACGGCGACATCATCCGCATATGCCTGAGCGTAGACGTTAGAACTATTTAGAGTGTTCAACAGAGAGTCGACCACCATACACCATAACAATGGAGACAGAACGCCACCTTGCGGACAGCCCCTGTTTACCCCTGTCATAACATATTGGCCACAATCCGCATCCACTACCAAAGTTCTATTCATTAGCATTGCTTTAATCCACAACACTAATGTTTCATCTACCCCGTGTTGTCTGGCAGAGTCGCACATGCAGTCAAAAGTCGCGTTGTCGAAAGCACCCTCATTGACGATGAAGATACCCATCGCGTTTTCTCTCCTATCAAGCGCGCATTCAATTCTGGCCACTAGATTTTGAAGTGCGGTCTCACAGGATTTCCCACGCTGATAGGCATGCTGCATCTCCGATAGTGGATGCAGTTTCAAAGCAACTTTGCGCACGTGAAATTCTACCAGTCTCTCCATACTTTTCAGTAAGAAGGATGTCAAACTTATAGGTCTGAAACTCTTGGGGAGCGAATAGTCTTCCTTACCAATTTTCGGTATGAAAGCTACTCTGACCGTCCGCCAAGGTGTAGGAATATATGCCAGCGCCAAGCCAGCGGTGAAAATTCTTTTCAGAGTTGGCAATAGCTGATCTATACCCTATTGCCGCATAGCTGGATATATTCCATTGGTGCCAGGCGATTTGAAACCATCAAAAGATGCCACAGCATATTTGATGGCCTCATCTGTTACCACGGCTGATGCAATATACCAGCTGCGCCGAGTTTTCTGACTTAGATCAAGCTCAGCCTGGGTAAGCGGGCCAAGCTGCGACCTAGTGATTATCCGATTGCCAGGAAAGTGAGTCTCCAGCAGAAGACTAAAAGTTTCCGCTTTCGTCTCAGTAAACTTGCCATGAGATTTTCTCAGTAACTCCGGTTTGGTCGGCTTGCCCCTTTTGAGAACCTTAACCAACCTGCTGGTTTCACCGAGTGTCTCGATCTTTTCACAAAAATGTCTATAAGAAGCACTTTTCGACAACCGAATTAACTTCTTGTAGTCTTTTTGCTTCGATCTAAAAAGATTCCAGTCACCTTCTAAATTTGTCTTGAGTGACCTATTTAGAAGTTTTCTGGATTCTTTCCCAAGTCGCTGCAGTTCTGGGCTCCACCAGGGAACCGGAGTTCTGCAGGGGGTTTTTGTCAATGGGCACGTCAGTTCAAAACAGCTGGTAAGGACACTAGTCAGGTTTTGAACAGTTTAGTTGGAGTTTTGACAGAACTGTCTAGCTCTTCCCTAAACCGCACCCAGTTGGTTTTCCGCGGATTCCTCCTCTCCTGCAAAGTTATGGCCTCGCATTTGATTTGGAAAGCGATGTATCTATGGTCTGACAAGGACACCTCCGGCAGTACCCTCCAGTTAGTAATTGACTTGAAATACCTATTAGATAAAGTCAAATCAATTACCTCCTGCCTCCTTGCCGTAACAAAAGTTGGCTGGGAGCCAACATTGTTAATTACCATGCCAGACGATAGTATAAAATCTAGGAGATGGTTTCCTCGTATGTTACATTTGCTGCTGCCCCAGACTGTATTCTGAGCATTCGCGTCGCAACACATGACTAGTCCCATCTCCCGAGTGTCACAGTACTTGAGTTCGGCAACCGCCTTCGGTGGTGGAGGCATTACCGGATCATAAGGGAAGTAAGCCGACGCAACGACGAAGGTTTTCCAACTTCCGGTCGTTTCGTAGCTTACAGCTGCAGCAACCAGGTCCTGTCCACAAAATTGTCCAAGCTTAGTTACTGAGAGGAAATTCGGCACAATTAGACAAGCTCTCGGTCTTTCAGATCGCTCGTCACATAGCACCGTTACTCCACGAACACCCCCAAAACCACATATGCGCTTGTTCCGCACGTATGGCTCCTGGATAGATGTTATGTGGGGTTTTGTACGCACCACGGAAAGTCTGCTACTTAAGAGAGCGGTAGCAGCCTTTGAGTGGTGGAGGTTTATCTGCGAAAATATCAAAGATATAGTCGCAGTTTTATTAGCAGAACGGCGCGCACTAGGTGCGCACATGCTTCCGGTGAGGCGAGCGCCCCTACCCGTGGCATTGCCTGCGTCAGCCATTTTCTGTCCGCTAGTGCTGGGACCTTTAGGGGTAATAGCACCAGTATCCAATAGATTTTGTGCGCAGATAACGCCACCGGTAGGAGTGTGCCCGACAGAAGAGCGCGCATCAGATGCGCACACGCTTCCACCAAGAAGAGCAGGCGAAACTTGCTCCATCAGATTGGACCTGTTCGAGCCGACCGAAAAGGAGCCAGCGTTAGGTCTGAGGGATTGATCGGCTCCAGTTGGAATACTTTCTGCCGACCTAGGCTTCTTTCCTGTCGCTACTGAAGGATGACTGCTTTCGGCGCTTGCGCCTTCAGCTGACTCTGCAGCCTCTTTGCACCGCGCCATCGCCGCCTTCCTTCTTCTCCTTTTCAGTTGACTCTTAGTCAGGAGCCCATCGGAGTGCGCCGCTTCGGGAGCTCGTTCAGCCTTATTGGTTTCCCGAGTCAAACCGTCACCGACACAACTTCGACCAGCTACCCTTCTATTGAGACAGAGATTAGACGTTCCAGCCGAAGCCTTTCCGCCACTTTCTTTGCCATTCCAGCCCAGTCTACCAAACGAGTCAGAGACAGAGCTGCAGGGGTCTTCTGAAACAAGCGTCGCTACTGCTTCTGATTCAACGCCAGAGGCGGGGGGTAAAAGTATGATGGTTGGGACCTCCAGAATCCTCGTCCCGGCCGTAGTCAAAAAGACCACGGGTGGATTATCGTTTTCACGAGTACCACCTGGAGTAGATACCGTACAAGTTTCTTCCATCATACTGTCAACAGGTTTTGCGTAACAGTCAAGACGTCAATGGAGTTAATAGCATTAATATTGTGAGTAATTTAATTGTACTGACTGTTTCATATCCGTACGTATAAAGTGGGATATCGTAACCACAAGAATAAGATATAGAAAAGCAGAAAACTTTTATAAATAAGAACAAAAACGGATAAATGTTTTCAAATTTTCGCGCACGACCAATTTAAAAAAAAAAAAACTTTTTAATTTATTTTGGTCACCGCTGGACCTTTCGTTACTTTATTTATTACTTTTTGCTAACAACTAATTAACAAACTATTGTATCCGGAGTGGCCCGCCATCCTTAGCGTCGCTGCAGCCACTTGCGGCAGTTACAAACGAATTACTGGTCTCTTTGCTGTTGATTGTAAGTTGCTTTTGTATTCCGGTATTGTTAATGTAGTATTCGGTTGACCCATATTTGCGAAGGTGCATTGATCGATGTCGTCATATGGTGGAATGTAGGTTGATTTTGGTTGACTTGCTGAGTTTGCACTTATTGGCTGGGTGTTGACCGCTGCGTTTGAGTCAACTGTGAGTGACCCAGTTCTTGTTGGCTTTGGGGGAATGTTCGCTTTTGTTGATGCCGCAATTTTATATGTTACTCCTCCTCGGTTTAGACCAGAATTCTGAATTTTTGCTTTTATTGATTTAACATGCTTAGTACAACAATACATAAAAATGAATATTGACAATATGATGCCTACAATAGTACTAAGATTAATAACATATGAAATATGTCTATGTAAATTTAATTCTTTAATTTCTTTTGTGTTTTCAAAATTATGATTTGATTTATTCAATAAACTGACGACTTATTCAATAAACTCTGCGACTCCGTCAAATGCACTCCGACACCTGTACTGCAAAACATTTTTCGTGTTGCGCCCAGGGGAAAACCTGAAAATAATAACACTACAATCATGATCAAATTTCTTCGACCGCCGATAAAATCGTGCTTCTAAAAGCGATTCGTCAACGCTGGACTGAAAACAAAAAGAAATCTTTGTTTACGAGATGTCGGATTAGCATCTGACAGCCTCATATTCGTAAACGAATGCCTCACGTCAAGCAACCATCTAATTCTGTGTAAAGCTCTCCTGTTAAAGCGCGGCAAAAAGCTTTCCAGTGTTTATACACGAAATGGAAGAGTCTACGTACGAGTCAGCGGTAGCGGGGATACTGGACGAGGAGAAACGCTTTTGACCACATCTCTACATAGCTTGAACCAAAGACCATATAATACCAAGATAGTGCAACTGGCACTTCAAATTGATGAAAAGTAAAAAGCTCTCCCAGGCACGGGCAGTCGGGAAGAAGAGGTGATCATATTCAGAGAGAAAAGCTTTTTCCACTTTTTCAGATTGTGTGTATATCGCCAACCGAAGCATATGGAACTATTTTTTCATTGCCGCAGCAACCACTTCAACCTATATGTGTATGATGAATAGCCGGAGTAGGGATGAATAAATGTAAATAGCACACGATTTTTTTTATTTTTCTGGCTTCTGGTTTGTGGATCTTTATTTTGCGATACACTTTCATTCATAATTTATTTATTTATTTATTTATATATATATATATATGTATGTATATTTAATTCTGTGTTTACTAACAGTCCTGAAATGAAATAGTGGCATAAAGGCAATAACTATCGCAAAATGCAAGGAAAGTACACCTGATTGGTTTTGTTCTGATAGTTCATGCCTTGAGCATAAAATAAAAATGACAGAATTTCTAATTTTAGTTCTACTTCGAAAGCATTGCTCTTGGGCGGTTGAAAAAAATGAACGCAAGTCCAATAAAAAGGTCAAAACTTTAACCGGCTAGACTGAAAATACATATATATATAAGTATGGATCGATACAATTTCAACCTGTATAAAGAAAAACAAATGATACTGCAAGTTCACAGAAAATTAAATCCCATAAGATAATGCATATATGGATATGTACCTATATACATACCGCACACAAGAAAATACAAAAACAAAAAAACAATCTCCCTGATTGTCGTTGGCGTTTGTCGCTTTTCGACGATTGTCGTTTTATTCATAACTAAGACCTGCTGACAGTTAAACATTACTAAGCAATTTGTTTGTCGTGTAGAATACTATTACAACTCTTCCACAGTGAAAAAGTTATGAAAATGGATTCGTGCTACATCTGAAGAATAAAACGACAATCGTCGAAAAGCGACAAACGCCAACGACAATCAGGGTGAATAACAAAACGAGATACTGTAAGTTCACGGAAAATGCACTATGCGTGCACTATCTTGTATGCGTGCACTATCTTATATGGTCTTTGCTTGAACTCAATTGCTGCTGATAAAAACAAGACAACGAATGATGAAGATGATCACAATTAGCAGGGTTAGGATTTTGTTGACATAAAAAAGTAAAAAAAGGCAAAACAAAACACTTAAAAAGGCAAAAAAAAGGCATTTATTAAAAAATAAGAAAAGGAAAGTAAATGCACATTTAGTTATAGTACATTGAACTACCAAGAGCTTTTTGAAATTTCTGGTAATAATCTTCTCCGGTTCTTTCTTAGAAGCGCCTTTAGACAGCTAAGTGACCTTTCTACTTCAGCTGAAACGAGTGGAGCCCATTCAAAGCTTTCAACATTATTAACATCAATATTTTGTGGAAGTTTGGAATCCAAGTCGCCGTTCATTACAGAATTTATTTGCTCAATAGTTTTCAGTCCCGTATTTGCATTGAAAACGGTGGTAAACTTCTCCAGGACTTCCTTTGCAATCGGGCCTTTTGCTTTTTTCAAGTTTTGCTGAATGTTCTTTAAAACCGGCAACACTTTGTCAATTGATGTTCCTTGATCAGAATAATGCTAGTTAAAATTATAAGTACAGACTCTCAAAAATACCTGTTTTTTGTAAGTCTTCGAAAATTGGTTTTTTTTTGTCGACTAAAAACCTAAAATTGACTTTGATGTACGCCAGCTGCGCTTGTACTGCTTCATCTTCAATCAATTCCTTTGCAAACACAACACAGCTTGCATCGTCTTCAAGAACGCTGACGATTTTTTTAATCCGAGCAACATAATCCGCATATTATGTATTGCATACAAACCAGAAATATGTAATAGAGTTATACACAGTAACGTCTGCGGTCACATACAAGCGCAAACCGTCTGTGCTCATGTACATATTTCCATGTTGACTCTCCCCACGGACTAGACGTTTTAAATTTTAACGCATCTAGGAATTTAGGTATGTGTATTACTTAGTGTGAGTAAGAAGCATGTTTGCACAGATATACATGCATGCAAACGCGCATTTTTTACAATTTTTTTAGCGAACAAACTTTGAGAAAAAAGCAAAATAGGCAAAAAAGGCAGAAAAAGGCAACAACGGCAAAAAGGCAAAAAAAGGCAACAATGATATAAAAAGGCAAAAAAAGGCAAAATAAAATACATATATTTAGAATCAGGAGGACATGAAACGTGTTTGTGTAAAGTCGATACTATCTTCCGATTAAGCAAAAAAAAGAGACAAAGTTAGCAAAATCCTATCCCTGACAATTAGTAAGCTGCATAAAAGGTTGTGTTTGTTCTCTTTTTTCTCTCTTTATCTACTCTCAATCTTAATTAATTTGTATATGTACCTTGGCCAAATGTCTGATTACTCTCCTTTCTTTTTACATGCTATGTATTCTCTATGCGGGTGGGGAAAATTCTACTTTTTATTTTTCGAATATGATTAATCAAAATGATATTAATAATAATATAATGATATATGGTATGACACAATGTTTGCTTAATTTCAATTCCTTTACAGTAATGTCAGATTCATAAGTGTATGTTTTGTTATTTATTTCTACAATGTATTCATTCGGGCTATCTATTTCAAAATTATCTTTGTTTGGTAATGGGGTAATAATTTTTTTTTCCACTAAGGCATAATTTTTGAGAATTTTGATTGCAACTACAATATATTTATTTTTATATTCAACAATGCCCATTTTGATTAGTTTCAGTTTGTAGAAGTCAATTTTATATTCCATTGTTAAAATGCTTGAATGTATAATATTATATTTCGCAGATGCAATATTATCTTGTATTTGATTAATTTTGTTTTCAAGAAATTTAAATTTTGTAATCTAGGAATAATTGCCTTTTTAAAAGATTGCTTATGCTAGTATCGACTTTATTATATGTTTCTAATATTGTTTTCCTGTCGTTTGTTATGACTGTTTGCAAGTTGTGTATTGTTTCGTTAAAGTGTTGGTTTATTTTGATTTGATCATTAGTAGTTGTTATAGCGCTGTGTGTATTTTGTTCTAATATGGTATACTTAAATGGTTTGTCTGTCGTTGTTGTCCATGGTTTCGAATAACCATCTTTCTGTGCTCCATATGATATTTATAAGTCCTCGTTTTTGTCGTCTATTCGGCATTATAGATCTTACCTTTGCTTCTAGTGTCTCTATTTCCGTATAGACTAATATCTTGTTTTCCATTTGAATGTATTTAATGTTAGTTTCGATTTGAGTAATTGTATCTAGTAGTTTTTCTGTGTCAATGAGGTGTAAAATGATTTTAGTTTGGTTAGTTATTTGGACTGTTTCAACTTTGACTTTCAAAAATCGTGATTGTTCGTTAATGGCGGTGATTTGTAGTGTCGCTTGTATTGTTGGTATCAGAAGAATTGTTGTCAAGAGAAGGGCCTGTAAATTTGGGCCTTTTGATATTAGTCAAATTAACATTTTTTTAAATTCTTCATTTTATATCTGGTTTCATTCGTATGCCTAACATGCTTGCAATTTTTAATAGCTCCTACCTGTCTTTGTTCTATATAGTCCTCCCGTTTCTCATTCAGTTTATTTATTCTTTTTGTTTTAGTCTTTTTAACTAAATCAGTTAACGTTTTTTCATCTATTTCCTCTTCAGCTTTTCTGGGTGAAGCCCTAATTGTTCTATGGCAGCGATTGTTATAGTTATCTAAAACTAATTGCATTTTCATTTCTATAGACAAGTCTTTTCCTTCTATTCCTGTAATTTTTTCTAAAATTGTCGAATGCAATCTTTCTACATCAGAGTTGCCAGTATGACTATTTGGTTTGGTCCAATGAAATTCAATGCCATTTTCGTTAAAGTACCCTATAATCTGTTCTGACTTAAATTCGTTACCTGTTATAACTTTTTTGGGTTTACCAAATTTAGAAAAATGCTCAATTAGTATAACTTTCTTACTTCTCCAATTCCTATCAGTTATTGTGTAAGCTACTGCAAATTTCGTTAGTTTGTCTATTATTGTCAGTATGTGGAAATTATCTAAATGTATTATTTCGTTTTTATGGGTTGGTGTTTCTGAAATGCAAAACTTTGGTTTTATGGGATTTCTATCATATTTTATCTCTTGGCACTTTGTGCAATTGTTTATGATAATCTGAAATAAATTTTGGTTTTTAGTGTATAATATGTTCCGTTAATCCCGCTATGCATTGACTCTTTTGTATGGTAGAGGTAAATTTGTTTATGTGCCTCCTCCTCGGTTTGGATTTCGGCAGCCCTCTGTGAACATCTTATAAACTTAATGCTTTTGTCATGTGAAAATAACTCTGATTATTTGCTGAACTATGTTATAATGATTATCTTCAGCTTCAGCAAAATATACCTGATATTCCCTTTTTTATGAATCTGATTAAAGTGTCTTTAATTTTTCTGTCTCCACTGAATGGATTGATATAAATATTCCTACGTTTATGTATTATATCAATTTCCTGTCTGATATTATATGTTAATATAATCTGAGTTTTATATTAATTATCGATTTCGTCTTTTATCCCTATATGGTCTAGCTGTTGTTCATCAACTGAATGTAGGGTTTCTGTCATTTCCATATTCGATTCTGTATCATTACTTTCTTGGATTTTAGGTGTATTTTCTAATCTGCTAAGGAAATCTGCAACTTTGTTTTCTTTTCCTTTCAAATTCTCTTTTTCGAAATTATACCCTTGTAATTTTAAAAGCCATCTTTGGTTTCTTTGCGAAAATTCTTTACCTTTATATTTATTATTTAAATATTTAATAGGTGCGTGGTCAGTTATAATTTTAAATTTATTCCCATATAAATAAGGGCGGAAGTAGTTTATTGAATAGACGATAGCAAGGAATTTCTTATCCTTATCTCTTTTCGTGTTCATTTAAGGTTCTAGATACAAAGCAAACGGGTTGACCATTTTGGGATAATACGGCACCAATAGCATGGTTGCTCGCATCTGTGGTTACGACAAATGGTTTATCGTACTCAGGGTATTTTAGTATTGGATGTGCTGTAATTAAAGCTTTTAGGCTTTCGAATGGATGACGATGGAGCCATCATAAGTGAGGATCCCACATCCCTGCAACGAGCACTTGATGTGTGGGTGGACGTTCTGGAGGGAAATGGGTATCGCATTAGTTCAAAAAAGACAGAATACTTGTGCTGCCCGTTCTCTGATCCACTCAGGTCTATTCCAGACATTTATTTGAATGGAACAGTGCTTCCCAAGTGGGAAAAGTTCAAATATCTGGGATCTATGATCAATAGCAAAGCAACTTGTGATGACGACATCAATCATCGCGTAAGCGTAGGGTGGATGAAGTGGCGAGAAAATTCCGCTGTCTTCTGTGACAGAAAAATGCCCCCTAAGTTGAAAGGAAGACTCTACATCGCAGTTGTGCGTCCAGCGCTCACATACGGTTCACAATGTTGGATGATGTACAAAACGTATGAGAGTAAATTAACGGCAGCTGAGATGAAGATGCTTCGCATGACAGCAGGGGTGACAAAGCTTGATCGAATAAGAAGTTCGAAGATCCGTGGAAGCTTCACATCAAGGAAACCATCGTACAAAAAATAGAGCGCGACCGGCTCAGCTGGTATTGCCACGTTCAAAGAAGAGATCATTTGAACCGAAAAAGGCAATACCAATGCACGTTCCAAAGACATCACGATGTAGGAAAGGCAGGCCTATAAACACCTGGATCACACAAATGCGACATCGGCATTTCATTGGCCTCAGTAACCGAGTGATCGAAAATCGGTGGGCCTGCCAATATTTTCTGAGGTCAAATAGGCGAACCCCACAGGCGGATCCGTAGAACTGCGGTGAAGTGGGAGGGTTGTGATCCCTTATTTTCGGATCATAACCTCGCTGATAAAAGGAAGAAGAAGGTTTTCGAATGCAAAAATATATTGGGAGTCCTGGGTATTTATTTTTTCGTTTTTATTTAAGAATTTAATCATTGGATAGGCTACCTTAGCGTAGTCCCTAATGAATTTGCGGTAATACCCAGTCATACCTAGAAATCCTTTTAGTTGTTTTTCAGTTGTCGGCAATTTTAAGCTTTCAATATCTTTAATTTTATTTGAATTTGGTTTGATTCCTTCCTTTGTAAGCACATGACCTAAAAATTCGGTATCTCATTTCGTAAAGCTGTGTCAACTGGAACTTTAAGGTTATTTTCTTGTAATTTCTGGAATATTTTTTGTAATGAGTCAATATGTTCTTCTAAGGAAGTTGAAAATATTAAAATCTCGTCTAAATAGACAACGCAAATTTTGTTTATGTATTCAAGCGGAATATTATTCATCAACCATTGAAAGGTTGCGGGTGCATTCTTTAATCCGAATGGCATCCGTATAAATTCATATAAACCTGCAGGGGTTAAATAGGCTGTCTTTTCTGTATCTTTTTTTGCTACTAAGATTTGGTGGTAGCCTTTCGCTCTTTTTTTTTTTACTAAGAAAAATTCGCGGTTTTAATTACGAAACGTGATTCGATTGTCACTTTCCTCTTGTTCAACAGAATTGAGGAATACCGGCTGCGCCACTTATGGTATCCGTCACGACCAATATTAAAAAAAAAAACTTTTTAATGTATTTTGGTCACCACTGGCCCTTTCGTTACTTTATTTATTACTTTTTGTTAACAACTAATTAACAAACTATTGTATCCGGAGTGGCCCGCCACCCTTAGCGTCACTGCAGCCACTTGCGGAAGTTACAAACGAATTACTGGTCTCTTTGCTGTTATTGTTAACGTAGTCTTCGGTTGACCCATATTTGCGAAGGTGCATTGATCGATGTCGTCATATGAGGGAATGTAGGTTGCTTTTGGTTGACTTGCTGAGTTTGGACTTATTGGCTGGGTGTTGACCGCTGCGTTTGAGTCAACTGTGAGTGACCCAGTAATTGTTGGCTTTGGGGGAATGTTCGCTTTTGTTGAAGCCGCAATCTTATATGTTACTCGCGTCACTCAACTATCTTTTAGAAAACATAAGTGAAGACGGTTCTGGCAGTAGTGAATATTCAGGTAGTTTAAATAATAGAGAAAATGGTGCAAGTGTTAGTGGTAGTTCGATCGAAACAATGTCGGAGATTCCAATAAACGTTCTGATTAACTTCATTCCTACCTTTAATGATACAAGCGATGAAGTGTTTACAAGGTTGGGAAAGCAAAATTAAGTAATTTTACTTAAAGATGCATGTTATTCCAAATAACCTTTTAGGCAACTATGATGGGTTAATTGGAAACCATTTCCTACGAGAGGGTGGTTTTACAATTAATTATAGGGATAACATTATAAGTGGAAGTTTAGGACAAATCTCACTAAGGTATCACAATGAAGATTATGTGGTCAAAAAAAGGTCTGAGGACCATTAAGGTGAATGGAAATTTGGATAAAGAGGTGGTGATACCTAAACAGGAAATTACCAGAGGTGTCATCATCCCAAGTTGCATTAGTGAGAATAGGAATGGTAAATGTCTACTATCTGTATTAAATACAACAGATGAATCATTTAATTTAAGGAGAGCCTGTATACAGGGTCTTAATTTAAGGGATTACGATCTCGCAAAGAATAGAGTTCAAAAAGTGGCAGGAAATGTTAGGACAGATCACTTAAACGAAGAAGAGAAAGGCAGCCTACTAGAAATAGTAAAGAAATTTAGAGATATATTTAGTGTCGAAAACGAAAAGCTATCAAAAACGTCAGTAATAAGTCATAAAATACGAACCGAAGCCGGGTGCGAACCTATATTTACCAAAAGTTATAGGTACCCGAAAGTAGTTCGTAAACAGGTTAACAAACTAAAAGAAGATGGAATAATTCGAGACAGTAGCTCTCCAAAGAAAACCGACTCGAGCGGTAAAAAGAAATAGCGTATGGTAATTGATTACCGCAAACTAAACGAGTTAACCATCGCGGACAATTACCCTCTGCCCAACATAACGGAAATTCTCGATCAGTTGGGAAAGGCTAAGTACTTTTCTACTTTGGACTTAACGTTTGGATTCCATCAGATTCCCATGGATGAGGAGGACATCGAGAAGACAGCCTTCAGCACCCCTTACGGCCACTTCGAATACACCAGAATGCCGTTCGGGCTAAAGAACGCTCCTACCTGCTTCCAGAGGCCAAAGAACACAGTTCTGGCCGGGTTACAGGAAATTAAGTGCTTCTTCTATCTAGACGATATAGTTGTGTACGGCCAAAACTTTAATGAACACAATGAAAAACTAGTTAAAGTGCTCGAACAGCTCAAGAAGGCTAACTTGAAACTTCAGCCTCACAAATGTGAATTCCTTAGAAAGGAAGTGTCATATTTGGGACAAATCATAGCAGATAATGGGGTCAAACCGGACCCAAAGTAGATTGAAAGTATCGTGCAAATGAAACCATCCGTAAACTCTAAAGTCTAAAAGAATAAAGTCATTTCTTGGAATGATAGGGTATTATAGGAAGTTCATAAATAACTTTAGCCAAATCGCTGAACCACTGAACCGTCTTCTTAAGAAAGACGTCGAATTCATTTGGTGTAGAGACCAACAGCAAGGATTTGAGAAGTTTATTATCACTCATCATCCCATCCTACAATATCCGGATTTTAATAAAACTTTCATCATTACAACAGATGCTTCTAATCGGGTCATAGGTGCGGTGCTTAGCCAAGAACACAACGGCAAAGATTTACCGATACATTTCGCTAGCCGTACTTTAAATAAAGCAGAGGTAAACTACAGTACCACTGAAAAATAGTGTTTGGCCATTGTATGGGCCACTAAACAATTTATGCCATACGTCTACGGGACGAAATTTATTATCGAACAGACCATAGACCGCTAACATGGCTATTCCAAGTAAGAGATCCCGGTAGTCGACTAGTAAGATGGCGTCTCAAACTCGAAGAGTTTGACTTTGTCATTAGCATTACGTACAAGAAAGGAAAAGAAAGTGTTGTCGCTGATGAGCTCAGCAGAAACATTTGAATAACACAAAAGGAAAAAGAAGAAACATGGCAAGACTTAATGAGTTTATTGGAAGAGGAACGTATTGAAATAAACAATGAGAATGGGGAAAATACAGCAAGTACGAGTAGAGGTCTGGACCAATATTGGTCAGGACCTTGGAATAGAGATGGTGGCGGAGGAGCCTTCAATGGGCCAACGGCAGCGCTCATACTCCCGTAGTGGACCACTGGCACCGGTGTACCCGGCCCCTCGTCCTAGGGGAATAATTAAGGAACTGGCCCTCCAGGTTGGGGGTTGTGCCGTCGGGCAGCCTTATTGTGAGTTTCACCCGAAAAATATTTCACGTGGAAATTTTTGTTCGCCCGGATTTTTTTTAGCTATTGTGAATTTCACGTGAACAAAATTTCACTTCGAATCAGCTGTGACATTTCGAACATAGATTCTGGTGCTTGTTCAACGCAGCTTTTTTACGTACGTACCGTTTTTGATCTGTCCAAACCTAAATATTTTTTTTTAATTGTGTGCATTTAAAAAAAAAACATTTAATTCTTACTTTTTCCATTCAGCTTCGCTTTTGCTTGGTTGACCCGCGCTGCATGGCTCCGAGCTAAGTTTTCTCCAAAACTCTGCCACTTTCTCCCTATTTTCTTTTACAAAACCCCTAGCAATATCCGGTTTTTCAATCATTTTCTTTAACAAAATAACACTTTGTTGCTTATGAGTTTTGCTCCTGAAATAAAATTATGTATAATTGATTTCCACTTTTTGGCTTTCAAACAACTTACATTTTCCGCTTTGTTATTCTCTCTTTCGCCTACAAAAATCAAGTGAACATTTTCCATGCGAATTGCGTCATATTCCACGCGAAATAAAAACTCACAATAAGGGGAATTTTTCGAAGATGAACAAATTTTCACCCGAAACTCATGATAGGGGAAAGTGAAAAGGGAATTTTTTCACGTGGAATGCTGTTCGGGTGAAACTCACAATAAGGCTGGGGGTAACTTCCCTACCACGTTAAAAACCTATGGTTCCGAAACAACCAAAAGCCTCGGATAAGGATGACTCAACTGATGACGACCGCAGCAAACGAAATAAGGACAACGATCTTCGGATCTGTACGTGGAATGTTCTGTCCCTTTACAGACCACGTACAGCCGAACAACTAGCAGAGGCCCTAGACTGCTATAAAGCAGATATTACCGCCATCCAGGAAGTGCGATGGGATGTGCCGGGCAAAAAGAGGATGAAAAATTGTGACATCTACTACGGTGTTTGCTTCAGAGGCAACAGACAACGCTTATTCGGATGCGAATTTGTCATACGCGGCAGACTTAGGCAAGAAGTCTTAAGCTTCCGACACGTTAGTGAGCGTATTATGAGTATCCGGATCAAGGCTAAAATCGCTAACATAAGCCTAATATTTGTTCATGCCCCCACGGAAGAAAAGGACCCTGTCACCAAAGAGTGTTTCTACGAGCTCCTCGACAAAACATACGAGCAATGTCCTAAATACGACGTTAAGATCGTATTGGGCGATTTTAACGCCAAAATAGGAAAGGAGGACGTCTTTGGTAGGGCAGTCGGTAAGCATAGCCTACACGACACCACGTCTGATAACGGACTAAGGCTAATTGATTTCGCTGTGGAGCGAAATGTCCCCATAGCAAGCACATGGTTTCCTCATCTGGATATTCATAAGCAGACATGGCGGTCCAATGATCATGTAACGATCAACCAAGTTGATCATATTGTGATCGACGCAAGGCATGTCTGCAGTATTCTGGATGTCCGGACCTTCCGAGCGGCCAACATAGACTCGGATCATTACCTTGTTGTAGCCAAGGTACGAATGCGGATATCCCAAACTGAGCAACGAAGAAAAATCACTGTGAGAAAATTTAACGTCGAAAGCTTCGCTGAACGCGTATCCCGAAATCTCTCAATCACCCCTATGTCGCCAGCATCAAGTGCCGAAGACCAGTGGCACCCGACTCAAATTGGTCTTTCAAAATGGGCATCTTCCCTAACTTCAACTTTAAAACGGCGGCCGTACTGTCTAAGTCTGCTACCAAATTGCCGAACATCAAGCGAGTTTCTTTCGATGACCCGCCGGTCCCCTCTCCCTCTCCAAACACCAAGGCCACTCCTTCAGTCAACTACCCCAATAGAACTTCAACTAACCGCGTCTCTTTCAATCTGTCACCTGATTCCTGTCCTCCTCCAAGCCATAGCACTTCTTCTAATAACGCTCCCCTCACCGGTAATTGCCCGAATTTCACCCATTCCCACACTCTCAATCCTTCTTCGTTAACCACCCCCAGTTGCACCTCTGCCCATACTTCGTCCACGGTCTCTCTTAACAATTCCATCTCGGCCAATTTGCCATCTACTGCATCTCCCCCCACTTTCGATCCAATGCTTCCTCCCACCGTCAAACTCACGTCTAAATTAATAGACCCAACGTCAACAATAAATGACCTCGATGGCCGCTATATTATGTCAAGATTGCGCGATAACCGGCTTTTTCAAAATGTTCGCCTTTACCTAGACTATTTACATGACAAGCCTGACTCCGTCTGCATCGACGGAAAAACAAAGACTAATGTCATAGTTTTGATCCAAAAAGAAAGCCTCCCAACTGACCCTATAGCACTGAAGAACATCTACACACGTTTTCATAAGCTTTAATATCTCCTCTTCCACTGTGGCTAAAGACCTATCAACCTATGGCTCTCATATTGGTTCCAAACGTCTCTCATATATCCAAAAAACTCGCAGCAATCATAATAAATATTTTCGTCCCTAACTCCATCACAGTCGATCCATCTCACTCCATTGAAATTGCCCCAAAGCTCCTTTCCCTCTACTATCAGAATGTCAGAGGACTTCGCACCAAAACCTCGATGGTGCACCTGAAATCACAATCACTTCCCTACGACAGTTTTGCCCTAACTGAAACCAACCTTTGCCCCAATGTTCTTAACTGTGAATTATTCACTTCTGACTTCGTAGTCTTTCGCGCTGACGGCCAGGAACATGAAGACCTCTCCTTCGGCCGCGGTGTTCCTTTAGCCATACATAATCGTCTTGATGCAACCCTCGTCAAATTCTCAAAATCCACTTCTTTTGAATTCGTATCTGCTAAATTATCTGTATCCAAACGGAGCGTATATATTGTAGTATCAAGTACATCGTCAGGTACTACGAACAACGACATCTATTGCCTGCTAGCAGTAAATATTCCCACCTGATGAGCTTACGTTCCACAATTGTTCCACACATTATCCCAATTATTCCAGGATCATCAATTCATCCCGGGCGACATCTAGTATGTTCTAGAAGGACTTATATTTCATATAAATACCCATACCACAACCATCGTGGACACAGTTGTTTATAAGTGCATACAGCGATTACAAGAGGGAGATTAGACCATTGTAGCGACAGTTTAATTTGAAATAAATAAAGAATAAAGTGATTGAATATTGTGTTGAAGTAAAGTTGGTGTTTGATAGACCAATATCACCCCCCTCTCGCTCTTGCCTTTTCGTATGAAAACGTCAACATTACCGTTGATTCAGAGAACTCTCTCTCTCTTTCAGCTTCCGCAAAGCTGACTTCGTTAAGCTTAACAACCTACTCAATAGCATAAATTTCAGCCTCTTTCTAAACATTAACACCCCCATTGATATCGCTCTTGTATTCTTCTACACAGAAATCTTTGACTGTCTTCTCCAATCTGTCCCTTATCTGCCTCGAAAAACTGTTCACCATCACCTCCTTGGTATAATAAGGAATTGCGTACTCTTCGCAATGTCAGAAACAAATTATGGAAAACTTACGTGGTATCCAAATCTGCCTCAGATTACGCATATTACCAGCAAGCTTACGCCCGCTTTTCCATCCTCTGCGAATCCCCCTATCTCGAATACCTCGATAGAATGCAATTAAGTCTAATCACAGATCCTGACCCGCTTTTACCAATTTATCAACGTCAAAAGAAAGTCCGGCTCAAAGATGACTTCTCCCCTGGTCCCGATGGTCTGCCCGCCATCTTACTAAAGAAATGTGTAGATGTCCTGTGTCAGCCCCTTACAGCTCTATTTCGTCTCTCACTCTCTTAAGCCGTTTTCCCAAAATTATGGAAGGACTCTTTTATTTTCCCTATCCATAAAAAAGGCAGTAAAAACGACATTTCTAACTATAGAGCCATAGCCAAACTTTCCTCTATCCCTAAGCTCTTCGAAGGCATTGTCTACGACTCACTGTGTTTCCACTGCAAATCCATTTTTTCCGCACAACAGCACGGTTTTTTAAAAAGTAGGTCCACAATGACTAACCTGACCGAATTCGTTTCCAAAACACTACAAGCATTAGAGAAAGGTAATGAAGTGGATGTCATTACCACCGACTTCAGCAAGGCCTTTGATAAAATCTTTCACTTAACAATTTACCTTAAATTTAAAGCCCTCGGTTTCCCACCCTCTTTCATTTCATGGCTGAGATCGTACCTAGAAAAACGACAGTACAGGGTTCTCTTCAGATTTTCAGTCTCTGACCCCATTAACGCCACTTCAGGGATTCCTCAAGGCAGTCACCTTGGTCCGCTGATCTTTGTCTTAACTATAAACGAGGTTGGTCACGTCATAAAAGACTCTGATCTGTCTATTTACGCGGATGATATGAGAACCACTAAGGTAATTTCTACCCCCACCAAATCTCTCTTACTTGAAAACGATCTAAATTCATTCCACACATGGTGCGACAAAAACTTTCTAGGACTTAACGTCGCCAAATGTCAATCCATAACATTCTCTCGTAAACGCCTCCCCCCATCCCTCAGAACCTATTACTTTCTTAGCGAGCCCATTCCCTCAGTCTCCTCTATATGCAATTTAGGTATTATCTGTGACAGGGAGCTAAACTTCCGTTCCCACATTGATCATATTGTGCACAAGGCCAATTCTTCTCTCGGTTTCATAAGACGCTGGTCTAAAGAATTTTCGAACCCTTACGTTTCTAAATCTCTTTATATCACCTTTGTCAGACCACTCCTTGAATACACCAGCCAAGTTTGGTCACCTTATTACGACATCCACTCCCTTAGAATCGAAGCTGTGCGGAGTAGGTTTATCCGGTTTGCCTTACGCGGTCTCCCATGGGCCGACAACTATATCTTACCTCCTTATGAAGACCGGCTAAAATTTATTTACCTGCAAACCCTTACAAAACGTCGCGAAGTCGCTGACATACTTTTCGTGCACCAATTATTAACCGATATGATCGATTCCACCGCACTACAGGAAATGATTTCCCTTCGCACTAACCCTTGAAACTTCACCTTTTTCTTTTCACACTCTAGTTTTTAAGATAGTTTTTAAGACCTAGTTTAATAAAAAATGTGTTGGCTAGGGGCCAAAAAAAAAAAATACTTTTAAGCTTAGAGTTAAGTTCCCTTGTTGTTAGTTCTTAACCCTCTACTGCATAAGAAGCCATATATGGCTTTGCATGTTTTTTGACTATTTTCTCTAACTTATATCATTCACAGTGATAAAAACACAACAGATTCCTTTAGAATGTATCCTTAGACATTGAAAAGGATAATTTTTGTGTCTGTCATAAAACGACTGCCGAGGATATTTACGTTTGCAGTCAAGTCCATCACGCTAGTGCATTAAAAAAAACAATGAAAAAGAGCGACAGCCGATTTCAAATGTCAATTACTGCAATTAATCGTTAAGTACAATAAACAAGAAAAATACATTTGAATAGTGTATTTAATGGTGTTTGTTATACAAGTATTTTGAATAAAAAATAGGTATTAGTTTAGCTGTGCGAGCAATTTTATTACTGAATTTCTTGGTCCTTTATTTCTTTAACAAATATTTTTTTTCACTTTTTTTTTAAACAAAATTTATTCTTACAACGAAAAGAATCTATTTTAAGCGTTTTTTTGTTTTTTTTTCTGCACGCGCAATAGTTCATGCAGTAGAGGGTTAAGTTTAGATTTGAGCTCTTGCTTGCTTGTACTAAGCTAAATAAATAAAATAAACGAGGTCATCAGAAACGCCGCGACTGATGTGTTGGGCCTCGCTCGCCCAACACCGCGAAACCCATGGTTTGACGAAGAATGTCGGCGAGTGCATGCAGCAAAACAAGAGGCATACAACGCGGCGCTACAAAGGAAAACGAGAGCTGCTCGTGAGCTCTACGAGCAAAAGAGACGGGAAGAACATCGTCTTCTCCAAAAAAAGAAGAAAGAGCACGAGAAGCACGCGTTTGAGAATATCGAGAGTTTATACTCCAGGAACAATGTACGGAAGTTTTACCAAAAGGTAAAAAGAACGTGTCAAAGAAGCAATACCCATACAGAAACCTGTAGATCTACTTCTGCAGACTGTATAACGGCGACGAAGACCAACATCCCTCTGTCAGGCAGAATGAACCATTCAACATAGACGATGATAGTCAAAATTTCCGTCCACCTGACCAAAACGAAGTGAGGATAACAATATTCAAGCTAAAATCCAACAAGGCTGCTGGACTTGGCGGCTTAGCGGCCGAATTTTTCAAGGCAGCTGGGAATGAATTGGTAGAGTGCATACACCAACTCATCTCTAAGATTTGGTCAGACGAGTGTATGCCTGATGAATGGAATCTCAGCATCGTTTGCCCGATCCACAAGAAATTAGACCCCCTCAACTGCGCCAATTATAGAAGCATCAGTTTCCCCAACATCGCATACAATATCTTTTCTGTGATATTGTGTGAACGCCTGAAACCTTTTATCAACAGCCTCATTGGACCGTATCAGTGCGGTTTCAGGCCAGGAAAGTCCACCATCGATCAAATCTTCACACTTCGGCAGATCCTGGAGAAAACCCAAGAATTCCAAATCGATACTCATCACCTCTTTATCGATTTCAAGGCCGCCTATGACAGCATCTATAGAGAAGATCTTTATAGAGCCATGTATAGCTTTGACATCCCTGCCAACGAGAACGCTCGCTGCTCCATCAAGGTCGGTAATGACCTCACCGAGACCTTTGATGTCAAAAAGGGTTTTAGACAAGGCCACGCCCTGCCATGTGACTTCTTTAATATTGTAGTTGATCGGAATGTGCGGAACTCACAAGCCAACACCGGTGGCACAATCTATCACAAGTCTGTACAACTGCTTGCATACGCCGAGGATATAGACATTATCGGAAGAACTCAGCGGGCTGTCACCGATGCGTTTGCAAGCATTGAGGGCCAAAATGGGTTTAGCGATAAACGAGGGCAAAACCAAGTATATGCTGTCAAGAAGAAGGGACAGCCAACACCGACGAATTGGAGAGAACGTCACAGTGGGCAGCTATAACTTCGAGATAGTAAGGGACTTTGTCTACCTTGGCTCTGCTATAAACTCGAAAAACAACATCAGCGCAGAAATCAAGCGAAGAATAACTCTTGCCAATCGCTGTTTTTTGTGCTTATAAGGCAATTCAACAGTAAAGCCCTATCTCGAATAACTAAAGAGACTCTGTATAAGACCCTGATCATCCCAGTCCTGCTTTACGGCGCTGAAACATGGACTTTACTAAAAGAGGACAAATTTTTTCAAAATTTATTTAATTTATTCCCATTAAAAGTAAAGATATGCAGACGGTGTCCCGTGCTATAATGAAAGAGTGGATCATGTGTTTCGGAATGCCAAAAATAATTCTGTCAGATAATGGCACAGTATTTTGTAACGCCCTTTTTGAAGAATTTTGTAAATTGTTACGAATTAAACATATAACAACTAGTGTGGCTTATCCACAAGCTAATGGTAGTGTTGAACGAGGCTACTGTAGATTATTAGAATACTTAAAGGCAACAGGGAACGAATTGAACCAACTAACAGACTAGCACACGCGTTTTTGGCGTTGAAGCAAATAGACCTAGCGGCGTAGATATGATAGACGAAAATACAATTTATAACTATATCGATGAACTTAAAGCAAATCTGTTTGATATACAGGAAAACGTTAAGAAAAATACTAGAAAATGTAGAGAAAAATCTAAGCTAAGATATGATAAGAAGATAGGAAAGCAAATAGAATATAAAGTAGGCCAAAAGGTATTAGTAAGAAACGAAAGAAAAGGGAAATTGAAAAGCACGTATAAAGGTTCCTTTCCAATTTTAGAAGTCTATGATAACCATTTAGTAGTAAATCTTAAAAAAAAAGCAGAAATTCAATAGAGCTAATGTTAAACCCTATTTTTCAGAATCTCAGTCATCGGGCAGAGTACGTCAGAAAACGTCCAAGTAAAAGACCTACAGAATCACTCTGGCCTATACTTTAATCACATAGGAGAAGGAAAGGAAATAAATAATAAAATAGGATTAATAATAAATTTAGACATAACTGTATTAGATTAAGCGAGCACAAATATTAGGACCATCATAAATTCAATATATAGCATTTGCATAGAATCTTGAATAGAATGTAAGGAATTTCAACAAACAGCTAAGTGACAGATGACAAAAGTAGATCATAGAATCAGAATAATTTCAGGAATAGTTGGAAAACCGAAAAGAGAAAAACGCGGATTAATTAATATAATCGGTTCAGGTTTTAAAGTACTCTTTGGAACCATGGACAACGAGGACGCCGAATATTACTACAAGGCAGTCCAAAGCGTGTCTAAATGTATGAACAACGTATCAAGGATGGCATGGAGGAAAATGTAAAGGTTTTAAGCCATTTAAACAAACAGGTATTAGAAAGCACAAAGAATAGTAAAGTCACCATGAAAAAAATTAACGATGTTATAGTCCAGCTCAATAAAGTCAATGCCACTGAAGCCAACATCAATCGAACCATCCTTATCACTTCTTATCTTGAGGAAATATTAAGCAAAATTAATTACAAAATAATGCAGTTAGAACTAGAAATTGAGCAAATTATCGATAGTTTATTATTTATTCAAGCTGGAATACTGCATCCGCGAATTATTGAACCAGCCGATTTACTTAGTGAAATAAGAGATCTAGAGCATAATAAAATCTTTGCAATAGAACGAAGTACAGAAAATTATTCAGAGATCTTGAAAACGTTACAATTGAAAGCATTTACTCGAGAACAAAGCATTATTATTGTCATTAATGTACCAATAGTATCCAAAAAAAATTATGACATCTATGAAATAGTCACTATTCCGAAAATTGTTGATAATGGAATATTGATCTTAACGTTAAATTATAAGTACTTATTAGTTGATAAAAATAGAGAAGAATATAGTGTAAAAAATAATTTAGCAGACTGTAAATTTGTTAACAAAATGTTTGTTTGTCAACCACAACTACTTAAGAGCACTTTAAGAGATTCCAATTGTGAAGTAAATATTTTTATAAGAAATAGAGCATATAATTGCGACCTTAAAGTAATAAATTCGAAAGTAGAAATTTTCTATAAAATTAAAAGTAATTAATTTTTGTATACAATCACTGGTGAAACAAATTATAAATGTAATGTAATAATGACACAAACACAGGAAAACTTGTTAGCACAGGTATAATAGTTTTAAGTAACAATTGTAAATTAGAGACATACGACACGACTATTAAAACTTTGGACAATACTGCTCAAATACTACTACAAGATAAATATTCCTATGGAGAATTGGAAGAAGGTTGCGTAAATTCAAAACTACGAGATATTGTAATCACACAAGAGCCAATGTATAAAATCACTGCGAAAGACATACACGAATTGCAAGACTTATCTGTGGAGATACAACGTCAAAGAAGCTTTTGGCCAAAGACCTTAGGAAAGATACCAGAACGTTCACAAGGCATATTGATGTCAATATTTGGAGTCGTAAGCGTATTACTCATAGGCTACTTGATGTGGAAGTGTAACTCCGGAAGAACTACAATAGCCCTATTTAGCAGATGTTTCAACAGAGTAAACCCTGACGTAACCCTTAGAGTGGCCAGCACACCAGAACAATCAACAGAAGATTTCGAGATGCAAACACCAAAGTCCAATCTTAGGATAAAATATCCGTAAGATATGTCTAAAAGGGGGACGTGTTATGGGTATCTCATATTGCACAACCAAATAAAAAAAATGCATAATAATTAGTCCAACAAACACGAACGACAACGAACAAAAATGACACCACAGTAGACGTACGATCTGCATAAACGAACTTGTTCAGGCAAAAATACAATGTGACTGTGTCAGCAAAAAATTATTATAAATAAAGGTGCAAAGCAAAATAATACGAATTTAGTTGATCAGGCACCACCGGCATTGAATTAAATCTCTATTGTACTTAAATTAATTTTCCTAAAAACACCGTTTCTTTAGTTTAAATAAAGTAAATTTTAAAAGTAACTTGTGTGCTATTTTTCTTATCACATTGTGGTATACTTTAAATTGTGCTTCCTTTGTCATAAATCGGCTGATTCATATACATTAGATTGGTCAAAATTTCTGAAGTGTAGAATTACTCTGGTGCGCCGCGACTTTCTGAAAGTTTGGCTTCTTAAACTTGTAATAAGCCCTTAAAACGAATTTTACCGAAATCGCCAGCTACGGGTCCAGTGATAATATTAACTCTGATGCCCTCAGAAGTGAATTCAAGTCAATAGCCCATAATTTTGTGATTAAACCAATAACAGATGTTAAAGAGCCCCCCTGGCAGCTGACCTCCTCGTGGTGGGGGGCGGGCAACGTGACTGGGATGTGCGGATGGGGTAACTTAAATAGTTATTCCCATCCATACAACCCAGTCACGGCTAACAAAGCGCACACCCCATGATGACACGAAGACGACCGGCCTCGGATATTGCCAAGCCTGGTAAGCCAGGGCATCCTTTGGAGCCAGGCCTGAAGGGTGTCAGGATGCGAGCGTCTGGTGGTCGGCTTGTCCCGCTCGGCAGCCGGCCGGGTCAAACCCGAAATGTCTACGAGCTTCCTGTCAATGGTCTCGCGAACCATTACGGGGGTCAAGGGGTGAACGCGCTGTGCACCGATAGGGGCACAGATGGACTCTCTGAGATTCGACAACGGCATCGACTTAGGATAGGCACATGGAACGTCTCATCGCTCACAGGGAAGGATCTTGAGCTTGTTTGGGAGGCTGTTAAAAGTCGAATAGATATAGTTGGCGTCTCTTCAACAAAGCAGAGAAGTTCTAAAACTGTGGACCTTTCGGGTGGGTGGAAGCTCTTCCTGTCAGGAGTCGCACCCTCAATGTCTGCTCGGGCGGGAGTGGGGATACTCACAAGTCCCAGGTTGACAGACAGAGTATTGGAGTGGATACCATTAGGAGGGAGAGTTGCGATCTTAAAGCTCAAGCTTGAAAGATCAACTCTGGCATTGGTGCAGGTGTATGCACCGAACCTCCTGTCAGAGTACGCAGCTTTCTTAGATGAAGTTGATGTTGCCCTTGAAAAGATTGCAGATATGGATTCTTTTGTCCTGATGGGTGACTTCAATGCTCATGTGGGTGTAGATGTTATGACATGGGGGAGTGTGATTGGGAGGAACGGTGATCCTGATCAAAACGCGAACGGAGAGAGGTTGTTGGATTTTTGTTGTGAAAATGGCTTATCCATCATGAACACCATCTTTCCACACAAAGACATTCACAAATTTCCCCTTATCTTAATATTCGATTGCTCATCTGAAAAAGCAATCGAATATTAAGATAAGGGGATATAGCGGATATCACGCCTTTCACCCATCGGAAAGAGCCAGAGGCGGATCATCTTTGTTTATAAAAGAAAATATCGAACACTCAGCGGAAATAAAAATTGAATTAGAAGCAATGCAAGTAAGCACGGTACGCGTTAGAAATAGACATTTTGCTTTCAACATTTCGTCTATATATTGTCCACTGCGATGTAAACTTGAAGAAAGTGATTTCACAAACATCTTCAACTTCCTTAAACCAAATTTTATTATTGGTGGTGACTTCAACGCGAAACACCCCTTCTGGGGCTCAAGGTACGCCTCTCAGAAAGGTAGAAAGCTTTATAATGCGGGTATGCAATTCAGTTGTGATTTTTACTTGACGGGTAAACCAACATATTGGCCAACTGATAGAAATAAGATACCAGATCTGATTGATTTCTTTGGAATATCTAGCAACTGTATAAAAGTTGAAGAAAGCTTTGATCTCTCCTCTGATCATTCTCCAATCATTATGACGATAAGCGAAGCTTTGATTAAAAAAGTAGGACCGGCCAGATTAACTGGCGCGAAAACTAATTGGGACGGCTTTAAAAAAGATATTGAAGCAAATATTGAGCTGAGCGTATCACTTAAAACGCCCTATGAACTTGAAGTTGAAGTAGATCGCTTCGTCGAAATCTTACAGGATGCCGCGTGGAAGAATACTCCCAAACTAAAGAGAACCCCGGCCAGTTACATTAAAATTTATCCACAGGAAATAAAAGAGATGATTAAGGAGAAGAGAAAAGCCCGTAAAAGATGGCAACAAACTCGGGCTCCGCAACATAAAGCACATCTTAACCGTTTGTGCAACTCACTAAAAAGATCTATTAAAGACCTTAAGAATAATGAAATACAAACTTACCTAGAAAGCTTAACGGCAGAAAAAGATTCTAACTATTCGCTTTGGAAGGCTATAAAAGGTATTAAAAAACCTCAAATTCAAGCCGCGCCAATTAGGAAAAATCAAGACGAATGGGCCAGGCATGATAAAGAGAAAGCGCAAGTTTTTGCCGCCCACCTGGAAGAAACTTTCAAACCGTTTGATGGACAAGCTCTTATTGAAAATATAAATACGTCGTATATAGACAATAGCGTAATAAGAAATGCAACGCTTACCGAACTTAAGGAAGAAATAAAGAAACTTAAACCTAAGAAAGCTCCTGGATACAACCTAATTACGGGAAAGGTTATTAAAGCACTACCAAGAAAAGCTCTAATTAAGCTTCTGTTCATTATAAACGCCGCGATTAGACTAGAATATGTTCCCAGTCAATGGAAAGTCGCCGAAGTTATAATGTTCCTTAAGCCTGGAAAACCGCCGAATGAAAAAACCTCTTATAGACCGATTTCGCTTCTTCCAATTATATCCAAAGTGTTCGAGAGAATATTGGTTAGGCGAATACAGCCGGTTATAGAAGAAGGGCATCTCATCCCTGATCATCAATTCGGATTTAGAAGTAAGCATTCTACAGTTGAACAAGTACATCGAATAACACATGTAATCGAAAAATTACTTGAAGAAAAAAAGATTTGTTCAAGCGTATTCCTTGACGTTTCTCAAGCCTTTGACAAGGTCTGGCACGAAGGCTTAAAGTTTAAATTACGACAAGTTCTGCCAGAGCACCTATATAATATTTTGAAGAACTACCTTACGAATAGGCTATTCCGCGTCAAATGTGGAAACGAATATTCAGATTTTAAGGAAATAATGGCTGGGGTGCCGCAAGGAAGCGTTCTTGGTCCAGTCTTATATCTATTATACACTCGTGATATACCGCAAGTAGAAGGCACTGAGTTAGCTACATTTGCCGACGACACTGCTATCTTGACAGTAGGTAAAACGGTCGAAGATACTACAGAAAAACTGCAAGAAGCTTTGAATAGAGTAAATGAATGGACAAAGATTTGGCGAATCGCACTCAACGAGACCAAATCTGTTCATGTAAATTTTACTTATAAAAAAATAAATAATTTGCCGATCTTTTCAAACTCGGTTCAAATCCCGTTTGCAAACGAGGCTAAGTATCTTGGAATGACACTTGATACAAAGCTGAAATGGAAAACGCACGTTAAGAAAAAACGCAAAGAACTAGATAACAAATATCGAGAAATGTATTGGTTACTTGGAAAATATTCCAAGCTTAATATATATAACAAACTGCTTTTATATAAGCAAGTGCTAAAGCCTGTATGGACATATGGTATACAACTCTGGGGTTGTACCAAAATAAGTAATATTATAATTTTACAATCTTTTGAAAACAAAGTGCTACGAGGTATTGTAAATGCGCCATGGTATATCAGAAATAGCGATATCCACAGAGACCTTGGCATTAAAACAATCGAAGACGAAATTCAAACCTACGCGAGAAAGCATAGAAGTCGACTAGAAAGTCACGTAAATATTACAGTCCTCCAACTTTTGGAAGAAAGAAATTTACTGCGCCGTCTACAAAGAACCAAACCTTTAGACCTAGCGCGATAAGTAACCGCGTCTAAACTGCGGAAGGTACCTGCAAAACGTCATTATTTCGCGAAACGAAAACTACTTGATAAGTCGAATACTTAGTTGTAGTAAAAATAAAAACAAGTCTGTTTTGAAGGGAGGTTTTTTAGTGGGTAAGAATCCCACACTACTATGAGCACGCGCTGTCGATCCTCATAGTGTCTTGTTGAAGATTTTCACCTACCCTCGGAAAAAAAAAAAAAAAAAAAAAAAAAAAAAAGACATTCACAAATACACGTGGTACCGTCAGAGTCTTCAGCAGAAGTCGCTGATCGATTTCTTTGTGGTACCATCGTGTCTGAAGAGAATGGTTTGTGATGTTCGCGTATTGAGAGGGGCCGAACTGTCAACTGATCATCACTTAGTGCTGTGCAAATTGTATCTTAGCGAGAGAGTGCCTCCCCTACCAAAGCGTAAACCAAGGATGGTTACACGCATACGATGGGAGAGGTTACAGGACGATGAGATACGGGAGACATTTGCACGGCAAATATCTGAAAGGTTTGAACGAATTCCAACTGTTCCATCAAATGTAGAGGAAGAATGGCAACTGTTTTCAACAGCGGTTATTGCCTCTGCGGGAGATGTTTGTGGAGTGAAGCGGCTTGGTGTGGCGGCTGGTGGTGAGAAAAGAACTGCTTGGTTTAAAACGCCCGGAGTTCAGGAAGCCATCAGAGAGAAGAAGAGAGCCTTTAAGGTGTGGATTCACTTGGGGAACTCCGATTCTCGAAATCGGTACACTGAGGCGCGAAGAACTTGCAAATTAGCTGTGAAAACAGAAATTGGAACGTGACCACAGATCTGCAAATAAGATGTTCTGGCAGACCGTCCACCGACTCAGAGGAAAAAAGTTGAATATCGTTGAAGGAGTCAAATCTAAAGACGGTAGACTTCTTTCCAATGAGGAGGACATCTTACGCAGATGGAGCGAGCACTTTTCAGAATTGCTCAATCCCGAACAGGGCACCGAAGATGACAGACCTATGGTCGAGAGTTGGGCGGAAAGTAGTCCTACGGTAGAGGAAGTAACTTTGGCGATCAAAGCGCTAAAAGTTGGCAAATCTGCTGGTGTGGACGAAATTCGGCCAGAAATGCTCAAGGCTTTAGGTAAAGAGGGAGTGCAATGGCTCTCGCGTGTCATTAAAGTGGCCTGGGAATGCGGTGAAACACCTGGTGATTGGCAAATGGGGGTGATAGTTCCTCTTTTTAAAAAAGGGGACAAAAGAGATTGCGCCAACTACAGGGGTATATCTCTTTTAAGTCTCCCTGGAAAAGTCTTCGCTAAGGTGCTAGAAAAGCGTTCCAGAGCTGTGGTTGACGACAGTTTGGGGGATGAGCAGTGCGGTTTTCGTCCCGGTAGAAGCACAACCGACCAGTTGTTCACTCTCAGAATGGTTCTTGAGAAAGCCTGGGAATATGCCAAACCTGTCTACACTTGTTTTGTGGATTTGGAAAAAGCATATGATAGGGTTCCTCGAGGAGTGTTCTGCAGGAGTATGGGATTGATGGTTCCCTGTTAAGGGCGATTCAGTCTTTATATACAAACTGTAAAAGCTGTGTTCGGATAAACGGTGTTAAATCAATACCTTTCACTGTGGGCGTTGGACTCCGCCAGGGGTGCGTTTTGTCACCTCTCCTCTTCATTGTATATATGGATTGGATGTTGCAGCGCAGCCGTGGCGGAGAATGTTTCAAAGTGGGAGACCTAAGGATTAGTCATCTGCTCTTTGCGGATGATTTGGTCATCCTTGGGTCCTCTCAAACCGAACTTCAGCACGCACTCGAAAGGTTTGTAGCCGTTTGTGATGATGCTGGAATGAAGATCAACGTGAACAAATCGGAAGTAATGGTCGTTTCCAAAAAACCCATTCAGTGCACTCTGCATGTTAGTGGAGTCCCACTGAAGCAGGTGGAGAAGTTTAAGTACCTCGGGGTTTTATTCACGAGTGATGGGAGGAGCAATGCCGAGTTATCCTGTAGAATTGGTCAGGCTGGATCAATTTTGAGAGAGCTTGGCCAATCTGTTATAAGGAAGGCCGAACTTAGTATTCAAGCTAAGCTATCGGTTTTTAACTCTGTGTATGTTCCAACTCTCACCTATGGTCATGAAATTTGGGTAGTGACCGAAAGAATAAGATCGCGGATACAAGCTGCCGAAATGAGGTTCCTTCGCGGTGTTGTTGGAATAACTCGTAGGGATCGAGTGCGCAACACCAGAGTACGCGAGGCGCTCAACGTTGAGCAGCTACTTCACCGAACGGAACGATCTATGCTTCGATGGTTTGGTCACGTAGTGCGTATGCCCCCAGACCGGCTTCCAAGATGCGCCATGGTTGCCGTGCCATCAGGTAGACGAAATCGCGGAAGGCCCAGAAATAGATGGTTGGATCAAGTCCGACATCTCTCTTGGAGCCGCTTAGGGATTCTCCCTGATGAATTGGAGTCAATGGCGGAGGATCGAGAAGGATGGAGAGTCCACCTGAGCATCCTACCCCCGCGACCCTCATGAAGGATTAGCGGGCCATTGAAAATGAATGAATGAATGAACAGATGTTAATGATTCCATCAAATCCCTGCGATCAGATCTCGAAATTCATCTCCAAAATAGCTCTATACCAATTGTGCCCTCCCCTCGACAATCCGATCCACTACTTTTAGAATTGGTGGAAAGGGTTAATGATACCCGCAACGAACTTGTGGCGGTCGTCGGTAAAACTAGTGAATTTCCCAAATCGCGTCCAGCTACTTCCTCCGTCTCTTGCCCTACCATCGCCTCATTCTGGAGATCCATTACCAACTACTCCACCTCCCGCAGCTGTGCAGCCTCTACTAAAACATTTTGGAACATCGTGGACTCTTTCTGAATGGAATGAACGGCTCGATAAGCTAAATAAAATGAATAATCCAATCGACGTCGATTACACTACTTTTGTGATTTGGGATGTCCCCCGACGTGCTGATCCCTCCTGGCTAAGGACTTTCTTTCACCGGAACTACTCCATTACAATAACCAAATGCCAGAAGATTTTCTCAAGAAGGTCAAATTGTTTTAAACTCAACATCCCCTCCAAATATGGATGGCTTTTTTCCTGTTCCCCTGACAGTGCTGTCACACTCGGCAATATGAAACTACGCATATGGACCAATCGGGAGCATATTAAGCAAGTTAAGGATAACTATAAGCGTAATAATAACCCTACCTCTAAGTCTAGCTTTAAGATTAATAGTTCCAGCTCTATGCTTAATTCAGTCAACCATCGGCGGACACCGCTCCCTTCCACTCACCCCCGTCCACCAACAATTCTAAGCACAACAATGGATCCGGTAACTGGTCTTTCAAAACCAAAATCTTTCTTAACTTTAGTTACGCCCCCTATAAATCGCCTCTTAGAAGTAGTGTCATTTGATCTCACCTGTTTCACCTACCCCTTCGCGTCATCCTCCTACTAACTATCCCAATTTCACTCACTCTCATACTCTTAATCCTGTCCCTCCTACCTCCTCTTCCTCTCTTACCAAACGCCCCGATAATACTGGCAATGTATCAAACGACACATCCATGTCTACCGTCGCCGATTTCACTCACTCCCACACTCTTAATCCTGTCCCTCCTATCCCCTCTTCCTCTCTTACTACAAGCCCCGATAATACTGGCAATTTTCCAAACATCACCTCCATGTCTACCGTCGCTCCTCCCACCTTCTTAGACCCTTTACTACCTCCCACTGTGAAACTGACCAAACAATTTTCCGATTCAGATGTTGAAGGACGCTATGTATTGTCTCGGTTGAGAGATCGCAATATTTATGCTAACGTTCGGCTTTACCTTGCCTACTTGCACGACAAGCCTGATTCTGTCTGTGTCGGTGGCAAGACCAACACCAACATCAAGGTCTTGATTTCCCTAGAGGGTCTTCCAACCGAACAAGAAACCCTGATGCACATCCTTGTCAAATTTCATGAGACCTTCGCTGTTTCGGCCACTCAGATAGCTAATGACCTATCCTCTTATGCATCATTTATCAAGTCCAAGCGCCTTTCTCATCTCCAACGATCTCGCAACGATTTTCACAATTATTTTCGTCCCTAATCTGCCTCCTAACACACTTCCCAACAGTCCCAAGTTTCTAAGTTGTTACTATCAAAATGTAAGAGGACTGCGTACTAAAACCTCTCATGTATTTCTGAACTCCCAAAAATTACCTTTTGATATTTATGCTTTAACCGAAACCAACCTAACCCCATGTATTCTTAACTCTGAACTTTTTTCCTCAGACAACTTGCCGTTGATGGGATTGACTTCCTGTTCGATGTCGCACAACCCGACGATGTGTTAATAGCTATGGGCGACTTTAATCTCCCTCGGCTGAAATGGTCTCATTCTGATGATGAGTCCCATTTCGTTGCTTTAAATGCCTCCTCCGACAAAGAAGTCCTACTAACACACTGCTTCTCTGACTCAGGACTCCAGCAAGTAAATGGCATTTCCAACTTTATGGATAGGTATCTTGATCTTGTTTTCTCCTCCGATTCTGACAATTGTGTCGTATCAGAGAGCACTCATCTTCTATCTACTTTAGATCGCTTTCACCCCCCCTTATCTCTTGCCTTCTCTTACGAAAATGGGAATACTTATATCGACCCTGTCGGCTCTTCCAACTTTAATTTTCGAAAAGCTAACTTCGATAAACTTATTGATCTAATTAGTAACATTAACTTCGACTTTATCTCCGTTAATTCTAATGTGGATGCCGCACTTGAAACCTTCTACTCAAAAATCTTCTTTTGCATAGCCCAATCGGTTCCTTATACGCTCAGTAAACACAGCTTTGGAAAATTTTTCTATCCACCAGGTCTATTAGTGACTACTCCAATTACCTCACTGCTTATAATCGTTTTTCTTTTCTCTGTGAATCTCTTTATCATGAATATCTCGACCGAATGCAACGGAGTCTAATTTCTGACCCCAAACGGTTTTACCAATTCATTAATGTTAAAAGAAAATCCGATGGCCTCCCTTCCGCTTTAAAACTATCTAGCAGATCCTCAGCCGACCCTGAAACGATCTCCAATCTCTTTGCAACCTTCTTCAGCCAGTCCTATACTGATCACTTGCACGAACCAGATCCTGTTTATTTCAGCTACTTGAACAATTGTGCGCAAACTTCTTTTGTTTCAATTGAGGTTACGACAAACATGGTTCTTGAAAAGATCAGTAGGCTCAAGGACAACTATTCTCCTGGTCCTGACGGGCTGCCCGCTATTGTCTTAAAGAATTGTATGAATGCCTTATCACAGCTTCTTAGTGCCCTTTTCCAGCTCTCACTCTCTCAAACCGTCTTCCCTTTTCTGTGGAAGGACTCTTTCATTTTCCTTATTCACAAAAAAGGCAGTAAAAGCGAGATCTCAAATTACCGACCCATTGCCAAACTGTCATGCATACCAAAGCTCTTTGAAAGTATTGTTTACGATTCTTTGTACTTCCACTGTAAACCAATTTTCTCCCCATCTCAACATGGTTTTTTAAAAGGTAGATCTACAACGACCAATCTAACTGAATTTGTTTCCCGAGCATTACACGCATTAGAGAACGGCAATGAAGTCTATGTAATTTCTACGGATTACAGCAAAGCGTTCGACAAAATCTCACAACGCACCAGATCCACACTTGCCCAACTGCGTTCCGGCTGGAGCTCCACGCTGAACAATTATATGCACCGCCTACGCGACAGTATCACTGATCAATGCCCAGACTGTGGCTCGTCACCACATAACACCGCCCATTTGTTCAGCTGTCCGTCGCATCCCACAACACTTACACCAAGATCCTTATGGACTCACCCAGTCGAAGCTGCCACTATCCTGGGCCTCGACCTCACTGATGACAACCCACCTGCACCACCTTAACGTTTGAACCATACGAATCAACATACTTGCTACAACAACAACAACAACAACAACAACACAATCTTGGCTGATTGGTCAGGCTTTGAACGGCTCGTTCATCGAAAACTGGAACAACTCCTGTCTCCCCCTAATGTACACTCAGAGGAAAAACTCTTTCGACGGATCCTAACCAAAGCAGCTGCCCGTTTCATTCCTGCAGGCAGAATGCCTAAACTTAGACCTAACTTTCCAGCCGAAGCCGCCCAGCTCGCCAACGAACGCGACCTGTTACGTCGAACAAATCTTGACGACCCCAGAATTGATCATCTCAACCGGGAGATTTACCACCTAGTCAACCAACATCGACGGACTAAATGGCTAGAATACCTGCAGTCCTGCGATAAAGGCTCCAAGAAACTCTGGGCTACTATCAAGGAGCTTTCCAATTCCACCAAACGCAGGGACCTTACAACCATCTCCTTCAACGCCTCACAGTTTGATGATCCCAGGAAATGTTCCTCATCCTTCTGTCGCCAATTCATCGAACACCCGACAAACTGCAGCAAGATTAAACGTGCCATCCTCAGGAAGCTTCACCGCCTTACTCCAGACACTACTCCCTGCTCTTTACTACCGTCCGAAGTCGAATCTGCCATCCGCAAAGCTAAACCCTCTAAAGCCATGGGACCGGACGGAATCTCAATGATTATGCTCAAGCACCTGGGGCCTATAGGAATCTCTTACCTTACCCAGCTGCTCAATCTTTCGCTTCAATCATTGGATATTCCTGACCCCTGGAAGGTGGGCAGAATCATACCGATTCTTAAACCAGGCAAACCAGCAGACCAAGGTACTTCATATCGACCGATATCTCTTCTCTCTCCAGTTGCGAAAATACTCGAAGCTTTGATACTACCCAAGCTTCATTCTGAATTTCAGCTAGCCGACCACCAACACGGCTTCCGCAAATTGCGAAGTACTACAACAGCCCTTTCCGAGATCACGACTCACATCACACAAGGTCTTAACCAACAACGACCATGCGATCGCACTGTTCTAGTTGCACTTGACTTATCAAAGGCATTTGATACTGTCGACCTAGGAATCCTACTTCGAGACATCCTAGACTCACAACTCTCAAACTCCACTAAACGATGGCTTGCCAATTACCTAAATGGCCGACAGTCCTTCGTTGAATTCCGCAACTGTAAATCGAAATTGAGGAAGGTCAAGCAAGGGGTTCCTCAAGGAGGAGTCCTTTCCCCGATCCTTTTTAACTACTACCTGGCGAAACTCCCTACACCACCATCCGGAGTCAAACTGGTATCGTATGCCGACGACTGCACCATTCTCGCCTCAGGAAAGGACATCCGCTCAATCTGCCGTAACATCAATGCCTACCTTAATGAATTGGAAGACTTCTTCGCCAGTCGCAATCTCAAGCTGTCCCCAGAAAAATCCTCATCCACCCTATTCACCACCTGGACCAAAGAGGTAAACCTACCACTCGACATTGAGATACATGGCAGGGCGATCCCGACAACAAACCACCCAAAGATTCTAGGAGTCATATTTGACAGCCTACTGACTTTCTCTAATCATTCTAGAAATGTCAGTGAACGAGTCATGTCCAGGAATAAGGTCCTAAAATCTCTGGCCGGTAGCACATGGGGGAAAGACAAAGAAACTCTCCTCACTACATATCAAACAATCGGAAGATCGGTTCTCAACTATGCGGCACCAATCTGGACCCCACGCCTCAGTGATACTGAATGGCATAAGCTCCAAACAAGCCAGAATGCTGCTCTACGCATTATCACAGGCTGTCACCGCATGTCCCATGAAGATCACCTACATCAGGAAACAAAGTTGCTCAAAGTCAAAGAGCATAACGAACTTCTATCGAAACAGTTCTTACTGGCTTGCAATCGTCCCGATCATCCGAACCGAGATATACTCACCCTCCCTACACCTCCGAGGCATATTCGATCTGACATCCGTTCATACCGTGAAGAGGTTAATAGGTTTATAACTCATACACCACTTGTCCCAGCGTCTCACAAGCTGGCTTTGAACTCTATTCACCAACACGCTGTCCAAACTGCGCTTGATAACCGCCAGACTAACATTGTGCTAGGCGGCCGTCCTCCACCGATACATCATAGTGAAGATCATCTTCCTAGACGCACCAGATCCACACTTGCCCAACTGCGATCCGGCTGGAGCTGCATGCTGAACAATTATATGCACCGCTTACGCGACAGTATCACTGATCAATGCCCAGACTGTGGCTCGTCACCACATAACACCGCCCATTTGTTCACCTGTCCGTCGCATCCCACAACACTTACACCAAGATCCTTATGGACTCACCCAGTCGAAGCTGCCGCTTTCCTGGGCCTCGACCTCACTGATGACAAATTTAATTTTAATTTTAATTTAATTTAAACCCCACTTCCGGGGTTCCTCAGGGTAGTCATCTCGGACCCTTGATCTTTATCCTAACTATTAATGACATTGATTCCATTTGAAAGGAGTCGGACCTATCTGTGTACGCGGATGATAAAAAAATCTTTAAGATAATTGCCTCCCCTTCGGATTCTCTCCTACTACAAAACGACCTGAATCTGTTCTTCACATGGTGCAAATTTAACTTCCTAGAGCTGAATGTGAGTAAATGCCAAGCTATTACCTTTTCCCGCAAGCGTGTTCCTCCCTCTCCTAGGATCTACTTCTTCGATAACAAACCCATTCCCTCAGTCAATTCAATCTGCGATCTAGGTATTATTTGTGACCGAGAGCTCAACTTTAATTCGCACATTGATAACATAATTAACAGAGCCAACTCCACCCTAGGCTTCATCAAACGCTGATCTAAAGAATTCTCGAATCCTTATGTCACTAAATCCATGTATGTTACCTTTGTCAGACCCATCCTTGAATACGCTAGTCAAGTTTGGTCACCCCATCAAGTTACCCATTCCTCGAGAATTGAAGCCGTCCAACGAAGATTTATCCGTTTCGCTCTAAGTGGTCTCTCCTGGGATGATAAATATAATTTGCCTCCATACGAAGATCGGTTAAAACTGATTAATCTACAAACTCTTGCAAATCGCCGTCATCTCGCTGACATACTCTTCGTGCATCAACTATTAGTAGGTTCGATTGATTCTCCCGCTTTACTACATACGATCTACCTAAATACTAACCCTCATAACCTTAGATATGTACCCCTCTTTCGCTCCGCTTGTCACCGGACTAATTATGGCCACTTTGAACCCATGTCCAGAATGTTGCGTTTGACCAATAGCGCACATATGACCTTTGATTTTCATCTCAGCCGATCCTCCCTTAGAATGCTCCTTCACACCTCCTCATAATTTTCCCCACACTTTCTTCTTTACATTATGTCTTCAAAAAAAACTAAAATAAGGCCCTTTAGCTTAGTTATGTTTTTAGTTTTTAAGCTTAGCTTTAAGTTAATTATTTGTAAGCTTGTGTGGGCCCTTAGGGGCCCAGCCGCAAAAAAAAAAAAAATTAAAAAAAAAAATAAAATAGTTTTTAGCTTAGCGTTAAGCCCCCCTTTTTGTTAGTTTTTAAGTCATAGCTTTAAGTGCCCGCTTATATTAAGCTTAAATAAATAAATAAACATAAATAAATAAGCGTCTTCCCACAAACTTGGTATGAATCGCTGATCCTTCCAAAGAAAAAACTTCAAAATTCAATTAAGTGTAATGATTTTCGTCCTATAAATATGATACCTTGATACCTTGTACGAAAAAATTATTGAAAAAATAGTGATGCTACAACTCCAGGAACACCTCGAGACAAAATGTGACTAGTGTGAATCAATGGGGATTCCGATCCAAATATTCATGTGAACCGTGTGTTAATTATGTCGTCAGTGATTGGAGGAAAGAAATTGATAACAAAAAGAGTGTCTTAGCGGTTTTTATAGACCTTAAACGTGCATTTGAAATAGTGGATCACAGAATATTACTGATGAAACTAAATAAGTACGGTGTTCGAAATACGAAATCTAATTAGTTTAAATCATTTATTACCGGGAGAACACAGAGAACAATAGTAAATAACAAAACTTCTAGTGCAATAATAATTGAGAAAGGTGTCCCTCAAGGTACAATTTTAGGTGTTCCGCTATTTATTATATACATAAATGATGTGGAAAAAGTATTAAAAAATTCCAAGCTAATACTTTCCGCAGATGATGGACTACTCTATATCACCGGAAAAAACTTAGTAGAGTGTGAAAACAATATAAATAGTGACTTAAAAAAAATAGACTCGAAGCTAAAAATGAACAAACTTAAAATAAATACTGACAAAACTAAATACATGCATTTAAACAGTCCTATAATACAAAGACATATCACTATAAAGATAACTAATAAACCTATTGAACCAGTATCGTACATAAAATACCTTGGTGTCGTGCTTGATAACAAACTAACTTTTGAATCCCACATAGACCATGTTTGTAAAAAAGTGTCCAAAAAAGATATGTCTCAAGAAAAATGAGAAAAAATATATCCAAAACAAGTGCAATAAATGTGTATAATGTAATCGTGAAGCCCCATTTTGAATATTGTGCCAGTCTGTTGTTCTTATGTAAATGTAATGTCACTCAAAAAAATAGACTCAAAAAACTCCAAAACAGAGCTTTGCGAACTATACTCAAATGTGATAGATACACCCCAATATCGTCATTGATAAATTCTTTGAACTGGCTTAACATAAACCAAAGAATTTATGCTATGACTATGATCCTAGTCTTTAAAATCAAAAACAATTTCTGTCCACAATATCTGACGTCTAACCTACCCCAAAGTAGAACAATAAACTGCGATCTACGAAGCTCAACGGAATTTAACATACAGAGGACAAGGACAGTACGAGCACAGAGAAGTATTCTGTATAATTGACTACAAACTTTCAACATGCTTCCTGAAATTATAAGAAACATAGGCAATCTCAATACTTTTAAATGTACTATTTATGAATATTCTAAAAATAATGTTAATCAACTGTTTAAATTATCTTATTAATTAAAGTTTAAATGTAAATGTATGTATTGAATAAACTAAACTAAACATAGAACATACTCGTGTACTAAAAAGGAAAATTGACCTCAAAACTTCGCTTGGTTTACCAGAGGAGACTGTATCATATCTCGCAGTTTATGGCCGGTAATGAATGAAGAGCCAAAAGCCCGTTGGCAATGAACAAAAAGAAGTACGCATCTTGATAGGTGCACTTACACGACACTGCGCGATAGGGTAAATAACAGTAAGACTAGGCATTAACTAACCCGACCACTGCAAGCGCTGTCAAGACGCGGAAGGGACAGAAAGTATCAAACACTTGCTATGTGACTGACAAAATCTACAGAACCGTCACCAACACCACATGCGTAACAGGTTTTTCGACAAACTAAGTGAACTTGCGCAAGTTCCACTAAGAACATGATACGATTTAAAAAGAGCTCAGGTTGGTTCGTTACTGGACCGACCGAAACGTAAAAAGCTTTAACAGGATCCACTTTTTTCTTTTTTTTTTTCTTTTTTAAATTTTCTGCATCATTTATGGCTATGTCTTTTAAAGTTAAAAACTCAGGGATGGAGTGAAAGGAAAGGGTATAGGGGAGAATTATAGATTGGATAGGGAAGGAAAAAGAGTGAAGTGACGATGCGCGCTAACGTTGAAACTCTGTAGATTATAGGTATCAGGAAAGACTGAGGAAGGCAAGTTATTCCACATTCCTGTGGTGTGGTTAAAAAACGATCTTCTATATTTCACTGTGCGTCCGAAAACAGGTATAAGTATATACGGATTTACGGAATAGGGCGCACGTATACTACGAGTGAACAGACTGACAGGAGGGACACAACTATATATTTCATTCGAACACTTGTAATGGAAGTACCGACATAGGAGCGCTAAGCGTCCTACGTTCCGGCGGTGTTCTAGCGAAGGAATTATAATAATAATAATATTAATTCGAACCCCGCCATCTTCCCTTCCCAACCGCGCAAGGGGACGCACTTACGCGCACGTTAGCAAGTTATCGGTTCATAAATTTGGCAATATATGCCATTTAGCTTCTCATTTTCATTTTATATTATAATTCAATTGCCCGATTTTAAAAATTTCACAATTTCTTCTTTAAATTTCTTCAAATTGTTTATGTTCTTCATTTCATTCGGGAGACAATTAAACAGTTTCAAAGCTTTGAACATTAAAGTATTCTCAGCACGCGAGTTAAGTATTGGTCTTAATTGCACTGGCTGAGTTTACATTTTTCAAGTGTTGCTTTGTTTTCCATTCAATGTATTTCCTAATTTGTGGCCGTCGTATCTTTTGGGTTGACCCATTAAATTTACAACGACCCAGTAAAGCATAAATAAACATAAAAATCAAAGTGAACCAATGCACTGGGTTCACCACTTCAAAATGTAAACTCAGCATCGATTGAAAGTGAACCAATGCACTGGGTTCACCACTTAGAAATGTAAACATAGCATGAATTGTGGACTACACAAGCAATACCGAATATAGGCTAGATTTCTTAATCGTTATTGCTTGAGTAGATTATATAGTATGTCTCAATAGGAAAATTCTAGGTCTTCGTTGATTTCCTTTGGCATTCCTTTTAGTTTGTAAGTTCAGTTGAGTTTTGATCTTCAACCCAATCTTACGGTGCAGCCCCGCATTGAGACAGCGGCCGTATTATTGAATATGATAGTCAAATTATTAACCTAGAATAAAAGTAAAATAAATAAATAAAAACTTTATTAAAAAAATTTCGCAAATTTGATTATTTATTTGGCGCAGCCGGTAGGATCAGGTACAACTATCCTGATCCAAACGTGAAAGTCCTACACTATCCGAAACGTAAAGTGAAGTTATTGTGTCACGAAAAACATAAGCCATTCTAATTCTGAAAAGAAAAAAAATTATAAGATGGAGCAACCAGTGCAAGTGCAACCAGAAGAAGTGTCCAACAGAGAACTCTTAAATAGCATAATGGCGATAGTGACCAGAATTGTACCAACGCACTGAGAGAAATCCAGTACCTATCTGGGTTTGAAGGCGAGAGTAAAAGTTTAACTCAATTCATAAAACCATCTGGAAAATTCAGGAGGGAATCAACAAGCTACATGGAACATCATAAAACAAGCAAAGATCAAAGGCAAAGCAATGGACTTACTCCTGGTCAACGGAGCCGCAACGTGGGAACAGGCAAAGGAGCTTTTCAAACAGCACTACCAACCCATAATTAGCAGCACGGACCTAACAAAGGACATTCTGAATATGAAAGTAAGTTCTATTTACGATTTAAGTAATAAGTTAGAGTATCTGTTAAGCAAAATGAATACCTATATAACTTTTTCTGATAGCTGCACAACATTGTTATCAATAAAGTAAGAGACATTACCATAGGAAATTTAGCGAGAGAGTTAAGAAATGTATACGACATAAAAGAATTAAAAATAATTCTATTTCTCCTATAAAGGTTATGATCAGGGAAACCTTAAAATCTTCTTCTTCTTCCTTTTTCAGCGAAGTTGTGATCCAAAAATAAGGGATCATAACCCTCCCACTTCACCGCATTTCTACTGATCCTCCTGAAATGCCGATGTCGTCGCATTTGGGTGATTCAGGCGTTTATAGGCCTACCTTTCCTACATCGCGATGTCTTTGGAACGTGCATTGATATTGCCTTTTTAACAGGGTTCAAATGATCACTTCTTTGAACGTAGCAATACCAGCTGAGCCGGTGGCGCTCTATTTTTTTGAACGATGGTTCCCTTGATGTAAAAGCTTCCACGGATCTTCGAACTTCTTATTCGATCAAGCTTTGTCACCCCTGCTGTCATGCGAAGCATCTTCATCTCAGCTGCCGTTAATTTACTCTCATACGTTTTGTACATCGTCCAACATTTTGAACCGTATGTGAGCGCTGGACGCACAACTGCGGTGTAGAGCCTTCCTTTCAACTTAGGGGGCATTTTTCTGTCACAGAAGATAGCGGAATTTTCTCGCCACTTCATCCACCCTACGCTTACGCGATGATTGATGTCGTCATCACAACTTGCTTTGCTATTGATCATAGATCCCACATATTTGAACTTCTCGCACTTGGGAAGCACTGTTCCATTCAAATAAATGTCCGGAATAGGCCTGAGTGGATCAGAGAACGTGCAGCACAAGTACTCTGTCTTTTTTGAACTAATGCGATACCCATTTCCCTCCAGAGCGTCCACCCACATGTCAAGTGCTCGTTGCAGGGATGTAGGATCCTCACTTATGATGGTTCCATCGTCAGCAAAGAATAACTGATGTAGCTTGGGGTCCATCACTTTACCTACAAGCAGATAATCAAGGACTGTAATAAAGAGCAAAGGACTTAAGACGCTTCCCTGGTGCACCCCGACTTTGATTGGGAACTCCTCGGTTACTCCAGCGGAGCATCTTACTCTTGTCTTTGCTCCTTCGTACATGTCCATGATCATCTGTACATAAGTTTCTGAAACCCCTCGATGTCTTAGCGCCACCCATATAAGATCTCGTGGTTGTCTGTCGAATGCCTTTTCAAAGTCAACCAATACAATATGGAATCACGATGTTTTTCCATTATAATCCTTATACTTTGGATTGCATCTGTGGTTGATTTACCCGAGACAAACCCGCACTGATCATCAGATAGCCGTATTATTTTTCGCAGTCGGCCTCCTAATAGCCGCTCAATGATCTTTATGGTGCGTGACATCAGCTTGATCGAACGGTAGTTATCACAGTTTCGCGTATCACCCTTCCCTTTGTATACAGGGAGAAGGTAACTTTCCCTCCATTGATTCGGCATTGGGTCACCTCTCACAAATTTGGAGATGAGAATTCTGAGCCATCTGAACCCGATGTCTCCCATCTTTTTCCAGAACTCAGAGGGCATCTCGTCTGGCCCAAACGCTTTTCATTTTTTTGAGTATTTGACCGCCTCACTAACTTCTTCGACTGTAATGCCGGGTATTTCTTCACAGTTAGGGGTGGCTCTTGGAAAGTATAGCCGGGGAAACTGTTCATTTAAAAGTTCTTCACAATACTGCTGCCACCTCTGCAGAATTTTGTCGTCATCCACAAGAAGCTGGCCATGAGCATTGTTAATGAACTTTGGCCAACGAGTCTCCTGAGCATTCCTCCTTCTTTAGGCGGCTATTTTGAAGATGGTTGCGCTCTTGTTCATATTGTGTCTTCGCAGCTCCTGGATAGCCTGGTTTGCATCAGCAACCGGGGAAGATATTTTCTCCAACTCCCGTACAGGCCCTCCGTACTTCCTGCTTGAGGCTGGGCGCACTTCTTCTTCGCTTTTTTCTGGCAACATCTGTATTCCATTCCGAGGCGAACTTTTTCGTCAATATTGTTAGAGGAGCACTTTGACCAAGCTTTGAAAGCCGCTTTCTTCTCATTTATCACCTTCTTAGCTTCATCACTCCACCACCATGTTTCTTTGGCGTGTTGATGGTGGCCTTTTGAAGCTCCTAGCAGTGATTTGGCCTTCTTTAAGCAAGTTCGCTGTAGGGAATCCCACATATTTTGTGCTCTGCACTCTTCATCCTCAGCTCCGTTGATGGTGTGAGAGAGGTCATTTTTCATTACGAAAACAAAAGCCTCGCCTTTTTCTTTGTCCAGATTGTACCACTTGATTTTCTCAGAGACCCTTGTTTGTTTGCTTTTCCTCGGTGTTTTCATAAAAATGTCTGTTAGCAGGAGACGGTGTTGCCGAACGATTGCCTCTCCCAGGATCATTTTGCAATCTTTTACTCAAGGCTTCATGAAACTGGCTATCAAATGGTAGTCAATCTGGGTTTCATCTCCACCACTGCTGTAAGTGATCAGGTGTCGGCTTTGTTTGATGAACATGGTATTTAACACGATAAGACCGTGTGATTTGCACATGCTTACGATGTTTTCACCAGGAAGGTTCCTGGTGCCATATCCTAGTCCTCCATGGCAGTTTTAATAGTCTTCGTTTGACTTCCCGACATGTCCATTCAAATCTCCTCCAACAAACAGAAACTCTTCCTTTGGGATGTTCTTAAGGAGATTGTGGAAATCTACCCAAAATGCATCTTTATCTATCTCATTGCACCCATTTTGGGGAGCATATGCACTGACAATATTCCACACCTCTCCTTGTATTACTAGTTTAAGAGACATCAAACGGCCGGTGGACTTCGAAATGCTCAAGACGTTACCAAGTAGCTATGCCGCAAGGATGATACCGATTCCGTTCCTAGCCTTTTCCGTTCCGTAGTAGAACATGTTGTAATCTTTTGTCCTAACGTCCAAGAAACGCGCCCGATTTCCGGTGTTTTTCCATTTCGTGCCTTGGACGCACAAGATATCCACCCGCCTTCTATTCATCATCTCTTCCAGCTGGTAACTTCGACCGGTCATGCTTCCAACGTTCCAACTCTCGACCCTCAAATTCCTTCCAAACTGTTTCATTATTTTGCTGGCCCCCGGAATCCGTATAGCTCTGACCCGAACCGAACATTTCCGCTCGGTCCAGGATCAGTACCATGTACAGCAGTGGTAGTGCCTGGCGGGGTAGTGCCTTTCCTTTTAGCAAGTATTACCATAATGATACAGTTTTGCAATATTACCATATTGCGATGGTGTTTTTTTTTGTTTGACACGTGCATGCTCCTGTTTTAGTATTGTTTGATCTTTCTTTTATGACACCGGTGATCTCCAGTCGTGTCAACCCACGGACTCGCATGCACACTTGTGGGAGGGTTTTTAAGGTAGTATATGTGTCGCTAGGCTCACTTGGGTATTATATTGCCTAGATCTGATTTGTCCCCTTAGTCGCCTTTTACGACAAGCGCTAGTTGTTGGGGGGCGCTGCAGTGATATTCTTAACCCGTCCCTGCACGGGGAAACCTTAAAATAACAGATAATAAGGGCGTATCTAATCAATCTCATTTTAACTCGCATAAAAATAAACTAACTATATACCCCAATTCCAACGCACAAAACCGTGTAACAGATTTTAAACAGAACAAGTTTCAGAGTGATCAAAGAACTTTAGGGAATTTTAGAAGTAATAGTTATCAACAGGCACAAAGGACTCCAACTAGTTTCAGAACTAATGGCTACCAAAACGAACGAACTTCAGGAAATTTCAGGAACAGCTACAATTACTCAAATGAACCAGGGCTCTCAGGTTATGGTAGGCGAACACATTCATTGGGTCCACAGCCAATGGACACAAACAATGTGCAGATAAATTTGGAAACTATCAGGCAGGAGATCAATTCAGTAGAACCCCTGGTTTTTCTGAATTGAGCTTCGGACCAATAATAAAAATAGCAATTGAAATCAAAAACCAAAAGCATTATGTGTTAATAGATACAGAAAGTGCCATGACGATAATAAACACTAACAAACTTGACATAACAAATTACAAAGTATTAGATAGGAAACAGGTACAAATACAAACGATTAATAGTAGTGTCACTCAGAACACGAATATATATCAGATACTCATACCGCAAGAATTTGGTTATGCAAATAACACATTCATTAAAGCATATGGACAGAACTTAAAAGATAAAAATTATAGTATGTTATTTGGTATGGATGTTTTAGAGAAGATGATTAAAATAATCGATGTAGAGAAGGGAACAATAACCTTAAAGAATAAAACAGTGTTAAAAATAGAGAAGGATGCGGAACATTCTTGTAACTACCTAGGGGACGACAGTACCGACTTCGGCAGCCTTAATCGCGAAGAAAAAGAAGTACTGACCTCATTGCTAAAGGAATTCAAAAATCTCCAGTATAAGGAAGGGGACATGTTAACCCAGACCTCAGAGATAAAACACGAAATTCGTCTCAAAGAAGACAAACCACTACATGCAAAAATCTACCGATTACCAAAGAAGCATGAAGAGGAAGTATCTAAGCAAATTAAAGAAATGGAAAAACAAGGCATTATAAGAAGAAGCATGAGCAGACATGCCTCTCCGATCGTTGTAGTCGCTAAAAAACCAGGTAAAGATGGTCAAATACAATACCGCATTTGTGTTGACTATAGGGTAAATGAAATTACTGAAGATGACAGATTTCCTATACCAAATATAGAGAACATATTGGACAAGTTAGAAAAAAGCAGTATATTTATCGACACTCGATCTAGCAAAAGGGTACCATAAAATGTTCATGCAATGACAATGACATAGCAAAAACTGCGTTTATTACTCCACAGGGATTATACGAGTATGTTCGTATGCCTTTTGGACTTAAAAACGCAACAGCAATGTTCCAACGTCTAATGAACCACATATTAAGAGAGTATATAAACAAACCTTGTGTCGTCTACGAGTATTTAGATGAAAGCCAACAATTACAGAAGACAATACTGAATCGTCTACAATGGACTGAAATTCTGACTAGGCTTCAGATGTTAGAGAAATTAATCGACAATATTCTGGACAAAGTAGCCTCAATTAAGGTCGGTATCACTCATCCCAGCTTATTAGCCACAGAGGAACTAGTAATGACCGAAATGAATTTAAGTAAATTGAAAAACATTAAAGCAGGCATAATGCATTATCAAGATAATTCTATCATCATAGCTTTAAAAATACCCGAACAGATCATAACTCTCCCTACAAAAATAATTTTACCTATCCCAAATTTGTAAAACCAAAAAATTGACTTAGAGCCATATGTAATAATAACTTATAATGGAAATGAAAATAATTATGACAGTCAGAAAAATTATGTTAACGAACTTGTAGAAAGGAATGATTGGATTATAAAACAAACGTGTTGGATGAAAAATTGTAAGAATTTTGGAATCATTAAATTAAACGAAAGAATCTTTGTTGTCAAAAATATTGAAAATGTAACAATTCAAAACTATTGCGATTCCAGAAATATAACCCTTCAATTTCCTATTATAAATATTCAAAATCGTAACTTAAAAATGAATGATGCTGTAATACAAAACAAAGAAACAAATTATGTATTCCAACTTTATTACGAAGAAATACATAAAGAAAATGTAACAGTAAATACAATGTTCGAAAAAATTAAAGATTTGCAAGAAATTGATCAAAGACATGCTATAGAATTAATACAATATCACAGAATCAAAACATATGCACTTCAAAGTATACTTATGTTAATAACGATAATAATAATAGTAAACTTAGTGTTAAAGATTTGTAAGAATGTCAAAGGAACAGAAAAGATAAAAATCAAAATAAACAGTGTTGAAACCGAACCACAAAAGCATGAGAACCTTTGGGAAAATGTTCAATCTAAGGAAGGAGGAGTTAAGTATTAGTCTTAATTGCACTGGCTGAGTTTACATTTTTCAAGTGTTGCTTTGTTTTCCATTCAATCTATTTCCTAATTTGTGGCCGTCGTATCTTTTGGGTTGACCCATTAAATTTACAACGACCCAGTAAAGCATAAATAAACATAAAAATCAAAGTGAACCAATGCACTGGGTGCACCACTTGAAAATGTAAACTCAGCATCGATTGAAAGTGAACCAATGCACTGGGTTCACCACTTAGAAATGTAAACATAGCATGAATTGTGGACTACACAAGCAATACCGAATAAAGGCTAGACTTCTTAATCGTTATTGCTTGAGTAGATTATAAAGTATGTCTCAATAGGAAAATTCTAGGTCTTCGATGATTTCTTTTGGCATTCCATTTAGTTTGCAAGTTCAGTTGAGTTTTAATCTTCAACCCAATCTTACGGTGCAGCCCCGAATTGAGACAGCGGCCGTATTATTGAACATAATAGTCAAATTATTAACCGAGAATAATAGAATAAAAGTAAAATAAATAAATAAAAACTTTATTAAAAAAATCTCGCAAATTTGATCATTTATTTCGCGCGGATGATTTGAGTTCTAATCCAAAATTTTGACCACCCCTAGTGTTATATGGCTAATTTTCACTTATATACCTTAAATTGTTAAAAAGATAGTTGGGGAGCATTTCGCTTTTCATTTTAAAACGAACACTAACACGTTTAGGTTGATTTGCTGCCTTATACTTAGCCATTTAAGCCTTTCCAGCATATCCTTTATGTGGGTTAGTCTTGCACACTTGGGAATCATCCTCATGGCTTTATTTTGGATCCTTTGTAGCCTTGTTAAATCTTCTTCCGTTGATAGATAAAGTATTGTTGAACAATATTGGAAATGCGGTCTTAACATCGCGTTATATATTCTTATCGCTGTAACAATTTGCAGATAGACTGATCACCGATCAATCTACAAACTTGACGCTGAACACGATCAAACTCAAGCACGTGGCGGGAGCTCCCACCCAAACCTTTGATTTATATTCAAGTTTCGGGCGAATGTATGCTTTATAGATAGTGGCCAAATCAGTTGGAGTGAAAAAACGTTTACATCTTGTGAGGAAACCAAGGCATCTAGCATCACCTTTTTCAGCATCAGTAATCTGCTGGTTCCAACGTAAGTCTGAGCTAATATGCATTCCGAGCATTGACAAGCCATTAGATTCCTCTAGATCAACTCCACTCACATAATTATTTTTTTCATTTCGATTCGATTAAGAATAATGAAAATATCATTTTTGTTTCTGCGCGGCGGGTACGAGAAATAAACAAAAAAAAATGATTATTTCAACCAAGTGTCTAACACAATAGTATTTCGCAAGAAATGACAGCCAATACTACAGTGGCATTTCTCACACCACAAGTGAAATATTAACCACAAGATAGCATGAATATAAAATTTAACTTTACTAATCGTTCAATAAAAAAACATACCCAAAAAAAAATAACTATTTCATTTTATTAAATGGCATTGCAGCGCACGCGGGGCATCCACTAGTATTTATATACTCGTATATATTCATGTAATTTGCAGTACACATATAGTATTTATTTCAAGGAGAATCAAATAAATGAAAGACTCATACATATATTCGCGTTGCAATTAATTTATAAAGAGATAGAAATATTTGCGGATGCAGATAACAAAATTCGATTTTAGCAAATCGTTTGCAATGAGGTAAAAAATAAAACTAAAAATTGCCTCAATTACAACACTAGCAACTTTAAATTTTCATAAACATAAAGACTAAGAGCATGCAAACGGTAGATCCCTTTCCTTGTTTAATGTGTGGACATTACGAGTAGCCCATGAGCTAGACAAAGTTATTTCATAATAAATCTCATAAAATCTTCAACCGAAGACGAATTCATATTGAGATAGAGACAAAGCAAAACGAATTAATTTAAAGTGAAAGTATTGTACTATAAAAAGAGTAGAAAATATAATTGAGAACAAAAGAGATTGATTGAGATTGAGATCTATTTTCGTTTGGTACATACAAAGATAACATCGAAAGATTTCATACAAATTGAACACTGGCAAAAATAAAACAAAACAGCAAAATCAGATGTCAAATACAGCCACGAAAAAAAAAAATTGCATCAGACTTTTAAGATAACTATTTAAAGGAGAAATATAACTTTACAGAAACTAACTGGCACAGAAGCACTTGGAAAAAAGAGTATTGTATTTAACAAAGATGAAATAAAAATCAATAAATCTACATTATAAAAAGTAGAACAATAATCTCAGAGGTAGTTTATTTAATTTATTTTTTTTATTTTTTTTTTTTTATTTAAATGGAAACCCAGACTCTGCGGTCCATTGTACTACCAGGCACGAACCGTTTCGTCTGCACATATCTTTTTGTCTATACAACACAGTCTAAATTAAGGTATTTGAACGACGCACATCGTAAATAAGTAAGATAGTTATCTTACCAAACTGAATGGCTTTTTAAAACTTTGGGGCAGGTTACGCCTTATTAGAAAGCGAGCTCCAAATTTAAAATTTTTAACATTTCCGGTAAAGTAAAATTGTAGCTCAACATATGCTGCGCAGTTACCTAATTGCATAAAATGAGAAAATATGCACGAATTTTGTTTACTATTATTTTTTTTAATATTAGTATTTATTATAATCTCTATAAACTTGCTGTCTCCAGATTAGGACAGGTTTGGCCAGGTGCACAGTTGGAGGTCGTGGAAAAGGACCAGATTCCTAACCGACCAAGAACACGTGCTACCATTCCGGCTGAACCCTCTGATCCTAAAATCATCCTGGATATTCTGAAGGCTAACAACAGCTCCCTTCCTACCCGGCCTCCCTCATTCTCCGGCTCAGTCTTGATCCAGGAACCATGGGTTGTTGGAAACCGGGTTTGTGGACTCAAGACTCCAAACTACAAATTAATCTACGCAAGAAAGGAAGGTAAACCGAGATCCTGTATCCTTGCGAAGACCCATCTAAACATTCTTTTACTCTCTAATTTCAGCAATCAAGACATAGTCGCTACCAACCTGGAATTGCGATCAAGAAATTACTGGCTGGTATCGGCTTATTTAGGTCACGATCTTGCGGGCCCACTCCCCCGGACATCTTGGGGAGCTTGATTGCTGTAGCAGAGAGCCGAAACACTGGTCTCATCATTGGCTGTGATGCGAATGCCCATCACTCAATCTGGGGCAGTTCCGACATAAATGTAAGAGGTGAGCAACTTTTTGACTTTATCCTTAGTACTAAACTCCTAATCTGTAACAGGGGGTCCAAACCGACCTTCATTACTCGTAACCGACAAGAAGTCCTGGACATCACTCTTGTCTCCGATCATTTATATAACTCGGTTAGGGACTGGAGAGTCTCTGATGAGCACTCTTTTTCAGACCACCGTTACCTCCAATTTAGTCTTGATGACTATCTGTCTGATCAGAAGGCTTTTAGAAATTATAGAAAAACCAACTGGTCCCTTTATAGGAAACGTTTATTAACGCTTATTCCCTCCCACCTACCTACTGAACCTTCTTGCACTGAAGACCTCGACGATTTAGTCAACACCCTAACATCGGCACTAAATGGTGCCATGGCCGAGGCCTGCCCACTCCGCAAACCTCGAGGTAAAATGAAACCTCCCTGGTGGAATGCAAATCTCAGTGCTCTTAGGAAAGACAGTAGGCTCCTTTTTAATACTGCTAAAAGCTCCCGTGAGACGGCCGACTGGGACTCCTATAAACTGTCTCTCAGAAAATACAAAATCTCACTGAGGAAGGAGCAACGACGCTCTTGGAGACTTTTCTGCGACAGCATTGAAGAGTCCTCGGAAGCTTCCAGGTTGCGGAAAATCCTCTCTAAAAGCCCTGCTACATCCTGGTAGCTCCCCTGTTGCTATATCGCAAGAGGGAAATCCCCCCCCCTCAACCTTGCAGCAACTCGTTAGTCTTGATAACTACAGAAAAGATCCGTTGGACCATGCGCAGTTTCAAACCCTTCAAGTCCCCAGGACCTGACGGTGTTATTCCAGCTGAAATTCAGCGATGCGAGGACATTGTGCTTACATGGATCAAAGTCATCTTGTCGGGCTGTCTAAATCTGGTCTATATTCCCAAACTATGGACCGAGGTTGAAGTCATATTCATACCTAAGGCAGGAAAGAGCTCGCACGTTGAACCAAAGGATCTCCGACCTATCAGTCTATCGTCCTTTCTGCTCAAAACGTTAGAAAGGTTAATTGATATCCATCTTCGGCAAAGTATTAGCCCAGCTCTGCTCTCGCCGTCCCAACATGCGTACTGCAAAGGCAAATCGGTTGAGACTGCCTTACATTCGCTTGTGCGCACCATCGAAAAATCATTGAGCTTCAAAGAATACACCATGGTGGCTTTCCTTGACATTGAGGGAGCTTTTAACAATGTCAAACCAAAGGCAATTACCGACGCACTTGTAAATCTGAAAGTGGACACCTCGCTCGGAGTGTTGATCAATCAATTGCTTACATGCAGGATTATTAACACACAGCTGGGCGGAGCATCGGCCAGAATATTAATTTCATGTTTGAGAAAGCAAAATGACGTATTAAAAAATGCCGAAATAGAAGTCAAAGCTATGTGGAAAAATAAAAACAAAAAAGTCGACTCTTATAGTGCCGTAGTCGAATTGGACGCTATCAGTTTTAATGAAATTATGAAGGTTGGTAAGCTGAGTGTGGGATGGGATAAGTGTGAGGTATTAGAATCAATTTATGTTAAAAGGTGTTACAAGTGTCTTGGATTCAACCACGTAAGCAAAGATTGTAAAAGTGAGAGTAAAGTTTGTTTCAAATGTGGTGGAATGCATGTGGGGTCTGAATGTCAATCTGGGTGTCTAAAGTGCGTAAATTGTGTCAGAATGAACAGTGAGTTAAAATTAAGCTTAAATGTAAGTCATAATGCGTTTGACCCCGAGTGTGAAGTCTTCAAACGTAAGCTTAATGTAGAAAGAAAGCGACATTTGTAGCAATCACACAGCAGTGAAAAAAAGGATGGTGTACTATATGAATGTTCAAAGTTTATTGTCTAACAAATGTGAAGTTGATCTGCTGTTGAAAAAGTATAGTCCAAATCTATTATTGTTGTCAGAAACGCGAATCACAGAGGATATTGAGCAGAGCGAATATGAAATAGTGAACTATAACTGTGTGAATTGTACTTCGAATTCAAGGCATACGGGGGGAGTAATGATTTACATAAAAAAGGGAATGCAGTATAAAGTGGCTGTTGTATCAAAAGTGGATTATTTTGTATGGATCCTGAAAGTGTATGTATGGATTGATAGGCAAAGATGGTCATTTGTTGTTGTGTATAGGTCACCGAGCTCGTCTGTGAATGATTTTATTGACTTTTTTACGAATTGGTGTGTTGAATGGTTGGAGAATGAAATCAATGTTGTTGTTATGGGAGACTTTAATATTAATTTACTTGCGAACGACGGTAATAAAATGAAAATGATGGATAGTATTGCAGATCAAGGGCTAATAGAAATAATAAGACAACCTACCAGAATAGTTGCGAACGACGGTAATAAAATGAAAATGATGGATAGTATTGCAGATCAAGGGCTAATAGAAATAATAAGACAACCTACCAGAATAGTTGATACATCACGATCATTAATTGATTATGTGTTAATACGACCGGATATGTGTAGCATTGTTAATGCATGTATAAAGGAAGATTGTAAAGTATCGGACCATGAAACAATAAAAGCTGGAATAAAGTGTTTAGGCCAACATGATGTTATTAAAAATCGAAAATTTCTTAAATATTCGAAGGTAAAATTTGATAACATTTTAAACAGTATAGACTTCTCCGATCTATATTACGTGGACAATTTCGTTGAGATTACAAAGTTATTTAGTGAGAAAATAGAAAAGTGCTGTGAAGACATGACGGTGGAAAAAGTTGTTAAAGCGAATATTGATTGCAAATGGTTCTCAACAGATTTGCAACGAATGAAACGAGAAAAGGTGTTAGCTTTTAGAACTGCAGTGTATAGTAACGCGGAAGCAAATTGGAAAAAGTATAAAATGGTTCGTAACATGTTTAAGAGAAAAATTTTGGAAGCGAAAAATAGATATATAGTATCCCAAATTAAAGTTAATAGTGGTAATCAAGAAAAAGTGTGGACGGTGCTTAAATCTTTGATAATAAAAATGAAAAAAGGTAGTGATATTCCATGTGTAAAATTTGGTCAGCATTCGTTAAATGATCCAACACAAATAGCAAATGGTTTAAATTCATACTTTGTGGACAGTGTTCGAGATATAAATAGATCAATACCATATGTGCATTACATCCAACCAATTATAAATGTGTCTTGTACGTTCAAATTTCGATATTGTGACGAAAGAACCTTATGTGATACTATTCGGAAGTGTAATAACAAGAAAGACATAATTGGAATTAACCGAGATATGATTTACAAGTCAATAGAAATTATAGGTCCTATACTGATGAAAATATTCAACGCATCCTTACAATCTGGAATTTTCCCTCATAATTGGAAGGAGTCGACTATTATACCAGTTGAGAAAGTAGTTAACACAGCCAATTGTGAGGAGTTTCGTCCTGTTAATATGCTACCAACCTGCGAAAAAATTATGGAACGATTAGTGGCTAACCAATTGCAGGTCTATTTGGAGGTGAATGAATTGTTTATTAAAGAACAGTCTGGATTCAGAGGAGGACACTCATGTGAGACAGCATTAAATTGGCTATTATTTGAGTGGAAGAAAGAATTAGATGATGGTAATTCCGTGATAGCTGTCTTCTTGGACTTCAAACGAGCCTTTGAAACGATTGACAGAGACATATTAGCACGAAAACTAGAACTGTATGGTGTTAAAGATACTGAGAAGGGGGTGGCAATGGTGCAGTGGATAGAGTGTTTGCTTGTTAGCCGATGAGTGCAAGTTCAAGCCCCAGCGGGGGAATAGCAATCACCAGCCACCCGAGTATAAAATGGAAAAAAATACCATCGAAGTTTTTCCAACCACTGCACCAACGAGCTCTCACGACGATCGGTTCTACGTACGTACGTACGTCCCGGAGCGACTCGAGGACAATACCTCGACCAAAGATCGTCAACCTCAGCTACACTGCTGCTACAACAACAACAACAACAAAGATACTGAGCTCAAGTGGTTTAGATCATATTTATCGGGAAAATCACAAAGGACTAAGGTGAGCGATGTGTTGTCGGACCCAGTGGATGTTGACTTGGGTGTGCCTCAAGGATCGGTGTTGGGAGTATTCTTTTCTTGTTGTACATTAATGACATTAAACAATGCGTGCAGTATTGTAAAATTATGTTATTCGCGGACGATACTCTAATTTATGTAAGTGGAAAGAATGTGGAGTATATGCATCAGAGATTGAATGTGGATTTAGAGAATGTGAATAGGTGGCTTAAAATGAACAAATTAAAATTAAATGTGAGAAAATCTAAGTGTATGAAATTTAAGTTGTCTGATCCTATTATAGTGCGAATGGATGGGGACATTATTGAATGTGTGGATTATATTAAATACTTAGGTGTAGTGTTGGATTCTAAGCTAAATTTCAAATCTCACCCAGACTATATATGTGGGAAAATAGCAAAGAAAATCGGTTTCTTGAGAAGGATAAGAAAAGTATTAACATTCGAGAGTGCAATTTTAATTTACAATACCATCGTGTTGCCACATTTTAATTACTGTTCCACTCTGTTATATGCTAGTCAACAAAGAACAAAAGTTATCTTCAATTGTTGCAAAACAAGGCTATGCGTGTAATCTTGAAGTGCAGTATTTATACTCCAATTCGAATAATGCTCGATACTCTCAAATGGATGAATATTGAGCAGAGGCTATTACTCAGTGCTATGATGTTCATCTATAAAATGAGAAACAACATGCTGCCCGAATACTTAGAATCAAATCTCGTAAGCGTCGGTGATGTTCAGCCGTATAACCTGAGGAATTCGCCCAACTTTAGACCGAACCGATTTAACAGCAGCAGCGCACAGTGTTCATTGATGTATAAGGGATTGATCGCATTTAACAGCTTGCCAAATGAAGTAAAATTAGAGACAAGAATTTTAGTATTCAAACAGAAACTTATTTTGTTTATTAAAAGCAATTATTAAAGTGCCGAGTGTTAGTGATTGGTGTTTAATTTGTTATATACTGTAGTAAATCTAGATAAATATGTATATTGAAGTAATTTTTTTTTATTGTATCTTTTTATTTATTTATGTTCATCAGTTTTTTTTTTTTTTTGTTACTATTTGTATTCATATTATCAAAATTGTTATTTGTAAAGTTCGTAGAGCTAATAAAATTATTCATGTGAGCTATAGAACCAGGACTATGCTCCATCAGAGCCTAATCCACTAGTGGATAGGTAAATCTCAGCTATCTGCCGAGATGTGAATAACTCTTATAATATAAAATATAGAAGAATTGCTCGCTGCGGTACACCTCAAGGTGGAGTCTTGTCACCTCTTCTGTGGAACCTGGTAGTTAATGAACTACTGTTGGACCTGGATACGTCAGGTTGTAGAGTGATCGCCTATGCTGATGACATTGCTATTGCTGCCTCCGGCAAACACCCGGACACTCTCAGGGATATCCTCCAATTTGCTCTCCTTCGGCTCACCAAATGGGCCTCCAATTGTGGACTGGGGGTTAACCCCCATAAAACGGAACTCGTTCTCTTCACGAGGAAATGTAAAGTTCCCCTCATAGACCCTCCTATGATAAATGGCACCAGTCTCACCTTCTCTGAAAACGCAAAATATCTGGGTCTTATTTTGGACAGGAAATTAAGCTGGAAGGCCAATCTACTAGAGCGCGTCAAGAAAGCTAATGTAGCTCTCTATTCCTGTAAAAAGGCTATACGTAGGAGCTGGGATATCAAACCTCAAATCACTCATTGGCTATACGTGTCCGTTATCAGGCCTATACTACTATACGGCGTGATCGTATGGTGGCCCGCTCTCGACAGGGCTGTCCACCTCACTCAACTAGCTAAGGTGCAAAGATCTGCATGCATCTGCATCAGTGATGCACTGAGGACTACTCCCTCCGCGGCACTGGACATTTTGTTCAACCTGCTACCTTTAGATATTTTCGGCAAACATATGGCTGCCTGTGCGGCCATCCGCCTGCCTAAAAGCCTCCTCTTAGTGGTCTAGCTATCGCTTGGGCCACTGCTCGATCCTTGATCTTCTTAACTTCAAACACGAAAACACAGACTACACCCCGCCGAAACTGAGATTTGACCGTAACTTCCGTACGAGCATCCCTAACCGGGATGTATGGGACACCTCCCCCCCTGTTGATGGTTGTTGTTGTTGTAGCAGCTGTGTAGCTGAGGTTGACGATCCTTGGTCGAGGTATTGTCCTCGAGTCGCTCCAGGACGTACGTACGTACATAGAACCGATCGTTGATGGTAGTTCGGTTCACTTCTTTACAGATGGATCTAAGACGGAGGGTGGGGTGGGTTGTGGTGTTTTCTCCGAACAGCTCAATCTGAACATCTCTTTCCGCCTCCCTGATCATTGTAGCGTTTTCCAGGCGGAAATCATGGCGATTAAGGAAGCCCTGTCCTGGCTGAAATGTAATGTATTATCTGTCAGGGATATTATCATTTTCACTGACAGCCAAGCGGCAATCAAGTCTCTGGAATCGTTCTCCTTCACTTCAAAGGCTGCCTTAAACTGTCGTCTATCTCTTATGGAGATGACAGAGCAGTTCAACATTCACCTTTGCTGGGTGCCAGGCCATAGAGACATTCCAGGTAACTGCAGGGCTGACAACCTCGCCAGACAGGGTACCACTCTAAGGATTTTGGCTGAAAGGCAAGCACTGGGTATGCCCCTCGCTACAAGCAAGTATCTACTAAAGCTGAACGCTATTAGCACGACCAACCTCAGATGGGTAAACGGCTCAACGTGTCACATTTCGAGACAGATCTGACCTAAGCTGGATCAAAACCGTAGTGCCGACCTGATCAAGCTAAAGCGTACACAAATCAGCTGCGTTGTCGGTGTTCTCACTGGACACTGTCTTATAGGCCAACACGCCAGAAGACTTGGTCTCTTCTCCAACGACTTCTGCAGGAGCTGTAGGGACGAGGAGGAGGAGGAAACCATCCTTCACCTCCTATGCACATGTCCAGCCCTGTCGCATAAAAGAATGCTCCATCTAGGGTCCCCCTTCCTTGACGACCTCTGCGATCTGGCGTCCTTGGACGTCATGAGCATCCATCGCTTTGTCAAAAGCTCCGGTTGGTTTTGTTAGTACCTGAGTGTGTGGGAAACGTCTTTCCACGATACTAGTAAGTAGTACTCATTTATCCCCCTAAGCACACAGAAGAACGATGGCACCCCTAACTGCGGTAAGGTGGTAGTCCCAGCTAAGGTATGGTGGCGGCCCTAGCTGCGGTAAGGTGGGGGCCCTAACTGCGGTAATGTGGCAGCCCTGTATGCGGTAATTGCGGGTTTGTGTCCGGGATATTTGAGACTACAACTAGGTCTATCAATATCGGAAATCTCGATATTCGAAGAAGTAGAGAGTGATATACTCGTATATAAAAAAAAAATTTAAATATGATGTTAAATGGAAGCGAAGGAGAAACAATTATATAAGGAGCGAAAGTGATACCAAATATGTCGCTTGAGGCTGCAGAGAGTTGGTCCACAATGCGTCTATGTATTTAAGACGGAAAAAAAAGGAAAGAAAAAGAAAAAACGGGGCTATCATCCGAGAAGCATCCGCTACTGAGTACCGAGAAAAAAATCTTTAAAGAGGGGTCGCTTACCTCTCCGTGGTCTTTTTCCAGAAGTTCTTGCCAGACGGTGCGGATGTTTCTTTTCGCGGGCATTTACCACATACAGTAGTGATATAAAAAAAAAAAGTAAGGTGGTATAAAACTGAGTGCACCGACAAAAAAAAAAAAGAAAGCACAGTATTGAAAAGTGATTCACCCTACACAAAAAAAAAAAAAAAAAACAGAAATACAAAGCGCTTATTTTAAAGCTTAAAGAGAAAAAAAAATTACACATATACTATATTGGGTAGCAGTGCATGTGACCTGTGCCCGCGAAATATACCCTTACGACGCTCATTGGAGGTACAATTTCCACTCCTGGGTGGGGTATAGCGCATACCATTCCAGCAGTCCGGCCGCCAGGAAAAAGGGAACCCAACAAAATAAAAAGAAAAGCAAGCAAAAGTTAACCTAGTCTGACCGGAAGTCCTAGTGAAGGTTAAAAACCGCGTGGTGGAATACTTCGTCGAGGCAACTTCGTCCAGCAGCGCCACCACCTGCTACCTACGTAAGGGTACCCATATACCGCACCCGGCAGCGGGCCTTAATCAGCGAAGGATACTTCCCTCTTCCAACATCTTCGTTAGGGGCTTTTGGCGAAGCCGAACAGATCCCACACCCATCAAGATCCACATTTCCGGACATAGTATACCTAAATTAATTTAAGCTAAGTATAAATTAACCTATAGCAGTGTAAAGTTCGGACAAATGCTAAAAAAATGTCTTTTAATTTAACACCCTTAATTTAACCATGTCAAAATAGCTACATGGGCGGAAAGGCTGTGCACAACCTCACCATCACCCACGACGTCAAGCTCATCGGATATATGAATTAATATATATACAATACACCAGGTATCAAGCAAAAAACAAATTCGATCAAGATTGGTAAGTCCACTTGTGTACATTTATATCCTCTTTTTTGACATTTGTACGAACTGCTCTATATTTTTTTTTTTTTTTATTATTAATAGAAAGATAATATTTTTTTTTATATCGATTAGAGTAATTAGCGTGTTTTTTATGGTTTGCATCCTTAACTAAAGGATAACGTAAAGGTTAGTGTGAGATAGATATAAATAACGGAAGAAGCAAAATAAAATCTAAATCTAGATAAAAGAACCAGAAAAAAAAGCCCTTAGTAGTAATCCCTAGATATAAGTTCACTGAATGCACCAAATTAGTATTTATACAATACTTTCATATACATATATGTACCTATTATCCTTGCATTTGCACTATTCCTGATACTGATTTATTTATTTATATATTTTTTTTCCCCCTTTCATTATTCCTCTATAATTAAGACATTATATTGGTATAGTACATTTGTATGGATTATTTTATATTTTATATCCAAAAGGAAACAAAAAATTGCTAATAAACCCTTAGTACTATATGGTGCTCATGAAATTAAATCGAATGGTTTCTGTTTAGTTATTACTCGGGTAGGGTTGATGATGTTGATGATGACCAATTTCAGATGCGTAACACGATGATGATGTCGCGTTAGTTCCTTTTTTGTGGAGAATGAGATAGGGCTTAGGTGATCTCACCTGAGAGTCAGCATCGATGAGTAAAGTCTAGGGGTCATCACAAGTATCGGTGATGTGATGGCCAAGGATAGCATTGACCCGGGGTTGATGCTATGTAGGGGTGGGACCACGTGGAAAATCATTCTACATCTAAGATTCCCCTCCCACTTTGGAATTCGTAGGGCTAAGAAGGCAATGGCGCTGAAGAAGGCATTTTGGGTCCTTTTCTTTACCTCAACGTGGAAATACCATCGTTCCATAGGCATGTAAAACGTAACACCCGTTCGCTTCCTCTGCAGCAAGAACTCCCCCATTCCGACGAGCTAGATCGAGCTAAAGCAAGCATGCCTACGCTGCAGAGGACCGGACACCCTTCCGCCTTTGCTGCCCGGACTGGCTCAAGGAGTCCTGTGGCCTGGAGTCATAAGGGTCGCTATAGAAGGTGGAAGGTTTATTATAGCCGTGTGAAAGACCTCTCATAGTTACGTTCGCGGCAGAGGAGGGTAGTTAGATACATCAGTTAAGCAGTTGTGGGCTTAACAGGTGTATCGAGCTATCCCACCTTGTTTTAATTCGTTACAAGTGGCCAAATGGGTTGATCCATGGTATCACAAAACAACCTAACCTAACCTAACCTAGTATTTATTATTTTCTTTTCTCTTCAGCGCTCGTTTTCCTATGGGATTTGCTTATATGGCGAGTGTGTACGGATACACAGCTAGGACACTGATACGTTTACTTTTGTTAAAAATTTGTTGTTGTTATAGTGGTTTTAACCTTTTTTTTGTTAATTAATACATTCTTCTGCCTATGCAACGAATTCGTAATTATGAAGCATTGGTGTTTGTAGTTTTGTATTTATACATTTAGTTAGCATACATATAACTATTTCATGCTATTTAAAAACATTTATTTATAATCACATCTAAAAATTATTTGTTACAAATTGATACATTTTCTAATTTTTACCATTCTGAATGGCTTTTAAAAATGTTGGTGACATGCTACGCTTTATTGATAAGCGAGCGCCAACTTTGTATGCACTTTTGAGGTCAGCACAAGCATAGTCCAATAGAGGACTAAAGGAGAAAAAAATGTGAGTTTCCGGTAAAGTAAAATTTAGGAAATAAAGATAGAAGAGATGAAATGATTTTGAAATTCAGGGTTTTTGTATGCTGTATGCTGTTTTTCGATATGTTGTGAAAATAGAAGAATGATAAAGTGGAAGCAGGTTTTTCAAACCACATACCTAGTAAGTTTTCACTTTTTTTTTAATTAATAATAGACTATTTTAGGACATTCTGTGAAAACATTTTATTGAACTTTTGTATATACATACACATATATATATATATATATATATATATTTTATGTTTTTGATTTTCAATAGTCAAATCCACATCTTTCCACTTGTCAGCTGCGAAGATTTTTTTTATTTTATCTACATAGATTTGGGCCCTATCTGCATATAACTGATTTGAGATTTAAAACTGGGGTGGATGGCTCTGTGTCGCTTGCTTTCAAGGCCTGATACTTCCACATGGTAACATAGCCACAAGTGGATATAACCTAGCGCCTGTACTATAAAAATCGAACGCGTGCATTAACGTACATGCATAGTTCATATATAAGCAAAAATCATGCATTTAATACTGAAAATTTCTTGTCTTAATATGGTCTATTATTAATAAAAACTATAAGAAAAAAGTAAAAGCTCACTGCACGGTTGTGGAAAGTTGAACATGTCGTCCTTAATTTGCTTATTTCGTTGGGCTAGAATAGTCACCCACCACCCCAGGTTTTGAATTTCAAAATGTGTAGTATTACCTTAAATAAATAAATAACATTCAGCAGTTTTAAATATCAATGAATTGATTTTACCTGTTTTCCGATTTCCGCCAAATTTCCATTATAAAAGCCAAGTTCATCACAGCTGTTGTTATACAAACTTTGCAAAAACGCGTCTTTTTTTAGAGGAGAACATTTATTATGGTACTCTGTTGACGTATTAACTGCAGTGTTAAGGTGCATGTCATAAAAACTGTTATCTAACAGTTTCTCCTTTTTTACTTTATTAGAACAATTATCTTCTTCAACTTCTTGACATCCCATTAGAGCATTAACATCTCCATTCCAATACAACGGTCGGGTTACTTTTGGTGGATTAGCAGAATTTATACGTTCAGTGTTAGAAGCCTTTATGTAAAGTGGATACATTGTCATATTAAGACTATTATTACGATCAAAATCGACCAAGTCATCAACTAGGGATCTCCAGATTTTGTAACCTTGCAGAGATTGTTCTTTCAAAGAGGCTCGATCATTTCTATTTAATACTTTCAGGGCAGGAAACGGCGCACTAAAATAGTTTGTAAGCTCCTGTTCCCAATTATTTACATAGAGTCTATAAACACATTCTTCAATTTTGCTTATTTCATAACACATTATCAATACACAGAACGTAATATAAAGTTTTAATAAATAAGTCGGGAAATTCTTTACGCAAATCATTTTTCTTTTATAATGTGAATGCCACCAAAAAATTGTAAACACTCGACCGACAATCAACACATCTGGCACTTATCAGCTGATAGATACACCTTGGCTGCGTTCCTATTTGTCCCCTTTTAGACTTTTTGACTCTTCGAACCTTTTGAAAGAAATGAATATTCATTTGGAACGATCAGGGATTGACGAATGGTAATGTTGAAAAACCCCCTCTGGTTTGAAAAAAAAGCTTAGTCCAGACAACGTATCTGTCAAACTGGAAAAAATACTCGCGTTTTTCTAGAGGTAAGTATATTTGTTTATATTGTCACTATAATTGACGAATGGTAATGTTGAAAAACCCCCTCTGGTTTGAAAAAAAAATAGCTTAGTTCAGACAACGTATCTTTCGAACTGGAAAAAATACTCGCGTTTTTCTAGAAGTAAGTGTATTTGTTTATATTGTCACTATAATTGTTACTAATATCGTTTTCCTTTGGTTTCACTCCCGATTTCACCCCTTTTTGATTCCAATGGAACATGTGAAATCGTCTTTTGCTTACTTCTGTGTGTGTTGGTGAATGTCTGATTTTTGTTTACATTTGTTACAGATAAACAAAGCAAAAAATGGCTTATTTTTGCGCAATGGAAAAGGATATTAGCAATCCCATCATGTTTTTATTAACATATTATCAATTTGTTAATTATACATATGTAAAATTTGTTTCTACTAGCTTGCCCCAACTGAGAAAATAAAATAAACAAAGGAATGGGTCTTGTACCATATGACTTTGACAAGTAGTCCGATGTAAGGGTTTATATGTGTGAGTGCATTTTGAAAGCACTCCCAAATGAAATCCGGAAGAGAAAAACACTCCCGGAACAGCACTCCAAACAGCCAATGGAACATGGTTGGGAGTGCTTTTTCTGTGCGGAACACAAAAAGAGTACTCCTTTTAGCCCAATGGAAAACGACATTATATTACTTTTAAATGGCCGAAATACAGCAATAGAAGTGCTCCAAGCCTTTCCCCCCGTCATCGATCATCAACGTCGACACAGTTCCAGCTAATCCAACAGTTTTCAGAGGGCCTTCGCTTCGCCTAGGACAAGAGCAAACATTTCCATCGGAATATCGAATATTCAGTGTTTAAGTAAGTAAACGACTTATTGTTACTAATATTATTTTTAATTGCAGATATACAACACAATTGCACAACATTTCCAAGCATTTTCCACCCCAATTGTCGTCGTAATCGCCAAAAAAGTTTCATCCCTTGAAACTTCGAGGACAAAGGCAAACAATTTGTCCGGAACACCAAATATTCAGTGAGTTAATTTAGTATTTAATTTGTACATTTATACTTATCACTAATAATACTTCCACATTACAGGAACTCAAGACAGCTGCAGAATTTTTCCAAGTTTTCATCCTCATCTCAGCATAGAAAATATTCTCTGCAGCTAAAAGTGGACTTTAGGATGGGGATGTTTCATTTTTTTTTTTCTGTGTGTGTTGGTGAATGTCTGATTTTTGTTTACATTTGTTACAGATAAACAAAGCAAAAAATGGCTTATTTTTGCGCAATGGAAAAGGATATTAGCAATCCCATCATGTTTTTATTAACATATTATCAATTTGTTAATTATACATATGTAAAATTTGTTTCTACTAGCTTGCCCCAACTGAGAAAATAAAATAAACAAAGGAATGGGTCTTGTACCATATGACTTTGACAAGTAGTCCGATGTAAGGGTTTATATGTGTGAGTGCATTTTGAAAGCACTCCCAAATGAAATCCGGAAGAGAAAAACACTCCCGGAACAGCACTCCAAACAGCCAATGGAACATGGTTGGGAGTGCTTTTTCTGTGCGGAACACAAAAAGAGTACTCCTTTTAGCCCAATGGAAAACGACATTATATTACTTTTAAATGGCCGAAATACAGCAATAGAAGTGCTCCAAGCCTTTCCCCCCGTCATCGATCATCAACGTCGACACAGTTCCAGCTAATCCAACAGTTTTCAGAGGGCCTTCGCTTCGCCTAGGACAAGAGCAAACATTTCCATCGGAATATCGAATATTCAGTGTTTAAGTAAGTAAATGACTTATTGTTACTAATATTATTTTTAATTGCAGATATACAACACAATTGCACAACATTTCCAAGCATTTTCCACCCCAATTGTCGTCGTAATCGCCAAAAAAGTTTCATCCCTTGAAACTTCGAGGACAAAGGCAAACAATTTGTCCGGAACACCAAATATTCAGTGAGTTAATTTAGTATTTAATTTGTACATTTATACTTATCACTAATAATACTTCCACATTACAGGAACTCAAGACAGCTGCAGAATTTTTCCAAGTTTTCATCCTCATCTCAGCATAGAAAATATTCTCTGCAGCTAAAAGTGGACTTCAGGATGGGGATGTTTCATTTTTTTTTCTATTTTTAACATGTTCTTTTTTTTGGTAACTTGAAATTCGAAATAAAATCACTTTAGAATATTTTTTGTGGTCCTTAAAAGAACAAATCGCCTAAAAAAAAAACTTTTCTTTAACCTCCGAAACCATAAAGAGCGCGTCCTTGCCTCTTTAATGCATATACAATATCCATTGTTGGTGTTGGTAGCAGCATCACGAACATCATTTTCCAAGATCACTTTCAGCACACCACGGGTTTCTTCGTATATCACTGATAATTATTCCGGGGACCGCAGGAGCTGCATTTAGTTAAACACTGTTTGTTCGATATTCCGATATATTTATTTATTTTATCCTGTGCGTAGCGAAGGTGCTCTGGAAACTGTTGAATTGGCTGGAACTGTGTCACTTTCGATGATCGATGACTAGGGGGAAAGACTTGGAACACCTCAATTGTTGTATTTCTCCAATTTAAAAGTAATATTAGTAACAATTATAGCGACATTATAAACAAATAGAGTTACCTCTAAAAAAGCGCGGGTGTTTATTCTAGTTTGACAGATACGTTGTCTGGACTAAGCTTCTTTTTTGCCACGCCAGAGATTTGCCTCCAGTTGTCAATTTATGCCGTTTTCTATTGGTTTCACTCCCGATTTCACTCCTTTTTGATTCCAATGGAACATGTGAAATCGTCCTCTGCTCACTTCTGTGTGTGTTGGTCTATATTTTTTACAGATAAACAATAAAATATGGCTTCTTTTTGCCCAATGGAAAAGGATATTAGCAATCCCATCATGATTTCAGTAACATATTATCAATTTGTTAATTATATCTGTATAAAATTTGATTCTACTAACTTGCCCCAAATGAGAAAATAAAATAAACAAAGGAATGCTTTTATGTCGTTTTGCGCGCGAAATAAGTTGAAAGTGAGAAAATTCTTCCAAAACACGATATTTCAAGAATATTTTTGCATTTGGTGCGTATAAATATTAATAGCACATCAACTCACTATTTTTCCATACGAAAAATGAATACTTTAAGTGTAAAAAGCCGGCAAAGTGTTGTGTTGTGAGCTTTAGCAATCGGCATGTCGGATCGAAACAGAGTACGGTTCTTTAGATTCCCAAGAGACCGGTCAACTGGCCAAGGATAAGAAGTACAAGGAAGCGGTGGAAGTGTTGAACAAGTATACAGCTGAAAATGAGGAAAACTCATTCGCAATCAAGTTTGCCATCATCCAATTGTTCCTGTTTCGCAGTGGACTGGTACAAGAAGAACAACGTAAGTTGAGTCTATTGCTGACTTCCCGACCGCTTACACTCGTTAATTCCAGGTCAGCAGCGCCGATTTATCAGACGTGTGGCGCCAAGCGGCTGAATTGCGAGGCGGTGCCACAGACATTGCTGCAAGTTCTCTCGAGGAGCTCCTTAAGTTGAAATCGCATGACATGAAAGTTCTCGCTCAGCTGGTCATCGCTTATGGTCATATCAATCCGAAGAAGGCCCTCGAAGTCAGCAAGAAACTACCTGCACTTGAAACACTGAGTACAACTTCCGAAGTCGACGTCATGGAGGCAGCAAACTGGGTCATGAGTACCAAGGCGGCCAAGAAGTCTGCCGATGCCAAGATCGAATAATCACCAAGCACACCAGGAGATGTGCAGAAGAAAAAGAAAGCCAATCGCAAGAGGAAGGGTAAGTTGCCGAAGAATTACAACGCTGAAGTGCTACCAGATCCAGAGCGCTGCCAAAGTATGAGAGAACTGGTTTCAGAAAGAAGAGGGATCGCAGGGCGAAGGATATCATCAAAGGTTCACAGGAAATATCCACTGGAGCTGCAGATCAATAGTTAGTTTTTTTTTTCATAAAGCCATCGTTCGGATTCGTTAACGTATTTCTCCTTTCAGTCACATATTGAAGGCTCAGAATCTGAACTCTCCGGTGTACCAACCGTTTGGATAGTCTCCTCCTCTTTGGCTGAGTTTGTCTGAAAAAAAAGTGCAAGTGGATATGTATTCTTAGATAAATCTACTTTTATTGGGCTATCTGCTTAATAATAACCGGTGACGTTTGAGTTGTCACATCCTTGTTTTCCCTTGCACCGCCCGAATGCTTCTTGAGAGTGTCTAACCACGCCAACATTGACTTGTCTTTCTGTTCCATCGCATAGATGTATTTCTCGACGAATTCCTCAATCTTCGGTTCCAATTCTTCCCAAGTGAGCGGTTTGTCGATATCATCCTCACCATAACGATCATAGTGCACCTGATCGGGTACCAAACCCAATCCGGGCGCCATCGGCAGATCCAACTGTTCCTCTGTAAACGCTCAAGCAATTTTCGCCTCCTCTGTGTTACCCCTGACCACGGCAATGGCTACACCGACCATTTTTCTATTCTGATGGAACATGAAACTCTGGCCTTTACCCTGAGCGTGAGAAATTCTATGCCCTGCGGGCTGAGGAACGGTTCACCGCTTGTGAAGGACATTAGGAAGCGCTTCGCCGAGGGATCCAAGAAGTTTCTGCAATGGAGAGGGAGTTAAGTTTACCAGAAATTGCTGCTAATTCCTAGTTAACTCCTTTCTTGCTCGTGAAGTTGTGATAGTTCTTTGTGCTCTCGTAGAGTTTTAAAGTCAAGTTGACCTTCTCCTGTATATCGGCGGGTATACGATAGGTCTCCATGTTCAGCTTTCTGCAATGATCCTCAAATTCCACCGAAGGCAGAGTGTATGTGTATGTCCTAGCATTACACTTGTCCTTTGCATTGAAGGATTGCACGCCATGGATTGTACGTCAGTTGGCCACCAAAACACTTTGAAAGCATAGACGTCAAACCGCGAAAAGGTCTATGGTTACCGCTGTCCATTGACATACTATATGAGGCATTGAGAGCAGTAGTTAGGTAACTCCAAATTACAACAATTGAGATAATCGCTATTAAAGAAGTTAAAGAAAAATAAATCTTTATTATTTGTTTCCTATTTTTCAATAGTTAATAAACCTCAATTATGACATAACTAATGCATATCGTTTATCTTAGATGGCAATTTTGTCTGGAAATGTACGGATTACTGGATTGCTACTGCTTTTGGAAACTGGAATAATTTAAAGAAATAGTGTACAATGAATGTACAAAATAATGTACAATTACAGCGCTAGCTACCAGGGCTTTAGGCTGAGACTTAAGTAAAAATAGGCTTAATACATATGTATGTTGATAAAACCCTGACGCGGGAGGAGACCGAGTGAACACAGACAACGTCGGACATGACTTGTCTGTACCCAATCGGTCGCCCACCGCATCAACGTATTCTTATTAAGGTTAGATGCTGTTAAGTAGGTAGGTAGGTAGGTAAAGTGGCGTTCCAAAAGAACCCAATTAGCGCTTAAGGTGCGCCGTTTTGTTACCACGGACTCGTGTATACCTATTGTAGTGGTTGGTTAAAAAGGGATGTTAAGTTTAAACCCAGCCCGTGGACTTCAGGAAGAGGATTAGTTCTCCAATCCTCTTGTTCGCTATCTCTCTCAGATCCTCGAAGAAGGATTTGCCAAGAGTTTGTTGTCTGATCCTCGCCAGGGCCGGACATCTGCAAAGGAAATAACATAGAGATTCTTTCTCATTAATATCCTTGCAGCTCCTACAAAAGGTTTTGTGGGGGATACCAAGCTTGGCCGCATGGTCTCCAACTGGCCAGTGACCTGTGATAATAGCTACGATTTTGGCAATAACTGGACTTGGTTTGCCTAGTAACTCTTTTGACCTGGGTTTGTTGAAACGTGGCCACGTCTTCCTAGATATGACACAGCTTGTGAGGCTGTTCCACCCGCGATTGGCTAGCTGGAGGAAGTGAAGGTGAATATAGCCCTTAACGGCACCAAGCGGAATGTCGACTCTTTCTGCTAGAGAGCCGTTAAGGGCCGACCCTCATGGTTGCTGTGCCCTGGGACCCAGATGAGAGTGATTCTCGAGTGAGTGCTTTGTTGATTTAATTCAAACCGGCATTGCTCTACCAGTTTTGAAAAGATGCAGACCGCATCAATGGCCTTGATGGCAGCCTGGCTATCCGAAAAAATAGCGATATTGTGATTAGATATTGGAAGATTGTTTAGCAGGCGGCAGGCTTCTCGAATCGCAAGAAGCTCCGCTTGGAAAACGCTAGCAGAGTCTGGGAGACGGAAGTACCTTGATATATTCAGCTGGTCAGAAAAGATGCCTGTGCCGACTCCGCAGTCCATCTTCGAACCGTCCGTGTATATCCCTATATCATAGTTGCAGGTAACGCTTCCGTTCTTCCATTCTTCTCTGGAAGGGAATTTTGTTAAGAAAGATTTTCTGAAGTTGAGTTTGGGTATTGTGTAGCCGGTCGAGGACGCAACCAGTTCACTTGGAATCGTCTCCAGGACCTTGCCGTGACCATATGGCCTTGTAGTCCAGCATCCATATTCCCTGAGCCGGACTGCGCTGCATACAGCTGTGTCTATGATGTGTAGTTCCAGAGGGATCAGATGCAAGATCACACTGAGAGCATCTGTTGGACAAAACCTCATTGCTCCTGTGATACCCACGCACGCCGATCTCTGTACTTTTTTTTATTCTGTCGATATTGTACTTTTTGCTCAAAGCTGGCCACCAAACGATAGCGGCGTAAGTAAGTAAGTAAGAATTGAACGCACAACGGCTGTGTACATCCAAAGGGTCATCTTTGGCTGGAGTCCCCATTTCTTACCGAATGTTTTATTACAGGCATAGAAGGCTACGCTTGCCTTCTTAATTCGCTGTTCTATATTGAGTTTGCAACTAAGTTTCGGGTCTAGAACCATGCCTAGGTATTTTGCACTGGAGCAAAGCGAGAGAGGCTGACCATCTAGTTTGGGGGAGGTGAATGCCGGTACCTTGGTTTTGGTGGTAAACAGCATCATTTTAGTCTTCTCCGGATTTACTCCGAGGCCACAGCTCATAGCCCATGAGTGTACCTTATCCAGAGCCCTCTCCATGAGTTAACTTATCGTGGAAAGGAACTTTCCTGATATTAGTATAACTATACCATCCGCGTACGCAACCACCTTAAAACCCTCCCTATCAAGTCGCACCAAGATTTTATTAATCGCCATTAACCAGAGCAGGGGGGAGATGACTCCGCCTTGTGGAGTTCCTCTGTTTACCGTCTTAGTTGTACTACTGTTGCCTAGTGTTGCATGGATTATACGAGTACTGAGCATAGAAACTATCCATTGGCTAATAAAGCCTTCTACACCTAACTCGGTGAGAGATTCCTGAATAGATTCAGTGAAAATGTTGTTGAAGGCTCCTTCTATATCAAGAAATGTGGCGAGAGTATATTCTTTGTAGTGAAGAGCTTTTCCCACTGTACGCACGACCTCATGTAGAGTAGTTTCTGTGGACCGGCCTTTGAGATACGCATGTGGGGATTTCGACAGTGGAGAGCTCAGGTTATCGCGGATATGGAAGTCTAGGATACGTTCTAAAGTTTTCAAAACAAAGGAGGACAAGCTTATGGGTCTAAAATCTTTCGCGGATTCATGTCCTCGCCGGCCCGCCTTGGGGATGGAAACCACTTTGACACGTCTCCAGGTGTGGGGAACATGGTTTAGGTTCAAGCAACTCCTATAAATCGGTAATAGCCAGGGAATTGCTATATCTTGCAATTTCTGCATCATAATAGGCATGATGCTGTCAGGGCCAGGTGACTTATAGGGAGAGAAGCTATTTATAGCCCAGGAGACTTTATCCTCCGTAATAATGTTTGTGATGCTATCCCAAGCTGCCAGTGCGTACAGGTGGAACTAGCTTGTTCTACACTAATCTCACTGCAGCCTGGGAAGTGAGTACTCATCAGGAGTTCCAGAGATGCCGCAGAAGAATCCGTCCAGCTTCCATCCGTCTTTTTAAGAAAAGACGGTTTGCTATGCCCTTTGGACAAAATTTTGCTGAGCCTTGCGGATTCTTCGAGGGACTCGATAGACTGGCAGTAATCTTTCCAGCCCTGTTTTTTGGCCATTCTGATGGACTCCTTATATGTTTTTAGGCAGTCCTTGTAGGGCTGCCAGAAGTTGTGATTGTAGCAGATATTGAAGATCGCTCTGGTCATCTTCCTAAGCTTTGATAGATCTTCATTCCACCATGTTGGGACTTTCTTTTTACCAAAACTGATTGGACACGAGACTTTAAAGGCAACGTTAATTGTTTTCTCCAAGATTTCAACCTTTGAATCCGGTTCCGTGGTCGAGTTGATTTTATACGTTGATGTGTTACCCTGTTTTGACTTTACTTTACGGTTAAAGCGGTAGTAATATAGAAGATCCTACCGAAATAGCAAATGAGTTTAACAATTACTTTGTTACTGTTGCAGAAAATAGTTTTTCCAGTAATTACGTTTTATCTTGTAGGTGCTGCACGGACTTCGGCCTTTCTAATGTTTTATTTGTAGAAACAGTTTCTTTTTTGAGCCGATTTCTGGTTTGGAGCTCTTAAAAGCAATTAATTCACTTAAGAACTCTAATGCATGTGGAAATGATGGTATTACTAACATCGTTCTAAAAAGGATCGCATATAGTTTTGTTGACGTTCTAGCGCATATTTTTAACTTGAGTTTTAGTCTTGGTATATTTCCTGAACAATTGAAATGTGCTAATGTCATACCTCTTTTTAAAAAGGGTAATAAAAAAGACAAATCCAACTACCGACCAATCTCTTTGTTGCCTGCAATTTCAAAGTTATTTGAAAAGGCCATTAAACGCAGAGTTTTGCAATATCCAGCAAAGATACATTTTTTAAGTCCTTTCCAGTTCGGGTTTAGGGCAGGTTTTTCTACTGAAGATGCGCTTTTGGACTTCACCTCCTTCATTCAAAAGGGTTTGGATGACAAAAAAACTTGTGCTGCACTTTCGTAGATATAACGAAAGCTTTTGATATGGTTGACCACAATATTCTTTTAAACAAGCTGTATAATATTGGTTTTCGTGGTTTTGCTTTCAAGTGGTTTTCATCTTATTTAAAAAATAGGACTCAAAAAGTCAAAGTCGGAGACATTTTTAGTGATATCAAAACAATTAATCTGGGTGTTCCACAAGGTTCTGTTCTCGGCCCGATTCTTTTCCTCATGTATATAAATTCAATTTTTGAGCTTCCATTTGTAGGAAAAGTAAAAGCATTTGCAGATGATCTCGGTATAGCTTATGACTCATCTAATCCGTTGAATGCAGTTGCTGACATTAACCATGATGTTCACTTGCTGAGAACTTGGTTTGTTGAACATAAGCTTATGGTCAGTGAAAAAACTAAATTAATACTGTTTAGCCTTGCTTTTAAAGAACTCTCAGATATAAGTGTTATATTTCATGCTTCGGACTGTACTAAACACTTATTATTTAATGCCAGCTGTACAAGACTTAGCTCTACATCTCTGTATAGAGAAAAAAGTGTTTGTTATGCCAAATGCTTTAAAATTGAAATAGTTCAGCAATTCAAGTATTTGGGGTTAACGATAGATAACAAATTAAACTGGACTGAACACATCTTTAATTTGAAGCAGTATCTTCTATCAACTATTCGATGTTTTTATCGTCTGCGCAGGTTTGTCTCCAATTCTACCCTTAAAACCGTTTATTTTGGAATTTTTCATTCCAAGTTAGAATATGGAATTTTATGCTGGGGAGGAGCCTACCTTAGTAAATTGCAACCGCTAACTCTATTGTAAAAGTGCGCCTTAAGGAAAGTCTGTAATGCAACTCGGTTAGCCCACTCTATAGATCTCTTTCGTCAGATGAACATTCTTCCAGTAAGGCACTTGTTTTATTTTAAGGTCCTGAAAATATTTTTTATTAGAGGTGGTTATATGCAAAGTCCCATCTTTGACTCATACAGCTTACGCAGCAATACTTCCGCTGCTGTTGGTTTGCCTGCTTTTCGGACTACATTTTTTAGAAACACTTACACTATCGTATCTCGTAAATTATTTAACAAGCTCCCAGTTGATATACGAAATATTAGAACATTGTTGGCATTCTTAAAACGTGTAAAGTTATGGCTTCTAGGTTTTAATATATATGAAATAGAATTATTGCTGCGCTACATTGTTTGATGATTGTTTTATGTATAGTCTAATTTTTCTAAGATTCATATCACTTTTCATTTACTTGCTCATTTCTATTGAATTACTTTTTTTATTAATATTTCTTAATGTACATATATGTTTTTTTTTTTATTGATCACCCCACACTGAAATACAAAGTTTAAAATGTGGCATTGTCTCTATTTGCTTAATATAAAATGTCACAAACTATTCTCTAACCAATGTTAATAAATAGTTGTAGTTTTTAAAAAATATTGTACTAAGGAGAATAAGAATAAATTGAGTTGAATTGAATTGAATTGAACTTTGTCCAGTTTATGCGTTTTGGGTTTCTATACGGTTTAGGGGTCTCAATCTCGAGACAAAAGTTGAAGAGTATCCAGTTATGATCAGAAAAAGATTGTAAATCGGATACTCTCCAGTTTTCGACCCTGATGGTTTCGTTGTTAGATACTAGCGTAATGTCAATAACCGCCTCCCACCCATTGAAATTATCCGCACTCGGAAAAACAAAAGTTGGAGAATTGCCAGTATTTCAAATTGATAGGTTATTGGTAATGATTTATTTATTTATTTATTTTTTTTTCCCAATGCAGTAAATACTTACATCTGTCTTAGAAAAAGACATCTAATATTTGTTTTTACAATTTGAATTTTGGGATTTAATTTGGACTTAGTGACCATTGTTCTTTGCCCTTTTCTAGGAATTCTAAACTTAACAACAGTTTAACAATTAAACAAAAAAAAAAAAACAAAAACAATTAAACAGTTTAAACAATTATGAAACGATCAAAGTAGTTTTAATATTGAAGTATCAAGTACATCGCCAGGTACTGTGTGCAACGACATCTATTGCCTGCTAGCAGTAAATATTCCCCCCTGATGAGCTTACGTTCCACAATTGTTCCACACAATATCCCAATTATTCCAGGATCCTCAATTCATCCCTGGCGACATCTAATATACTCTCGAAGGACTTGTATTTTATATAAATACCCATACCACAACCATCGTCGACACAGTTGTTTATAATTGAATGCAGCGATTACAAGAGATATTCGACCAGTGGCGGAAACAAGCGACATATTGAAAGTAGATCTGTAGCGACAGTTTAATTTGAAATAAATAAAGAATAAAGTGATTGAATATTGTGTATAAAAAAAAAATGCTTCGGAAATTGCTAGAACATTTGCCATTGCCGCAACTAAAGGAGGTACTGAGCCAGCGGGAGCAACCTACGACTGGTACGAAAAGAGAATTGATTATTAAGTTGCGGAAAATAATGACGGACGAGGGTAGAGATCCTGAAACAGCTTTGTTTGACGTCGAAGAAGAACAAGTAAGTACGACTAATAACATGTCGGCCTTAATGAAACTGCTTCCCGAAAAGTTCGAGAAGTTGCAGAATGACCAAAATGAAAAATTCGAGAAGCTAGACAAATCTCTAGATGCCAAGCTCGATGAACAGAATAAACAATTTGAGAATTCTCTAGATGCTAAGCTAAATGAACAAAAGAATTCTCTAGATGCCAAGTTGGATGTGCAAAACAAGAAGTTCGAGGTACTAGAAAATTCCTTGGCTGAACAGAAGAATTCTCGAGACGCTAAATTCGAAACAATTGAAGGACAATTCGAAAACGTACAGGCCAAAATAGGGACATTTGAAACAGCCGTTGAAGGACGACTCGATAATGTTGAAACAAAATTCGAGAACGTTCAAACAAAATTCGAGACTGTTGAAGGAAGATTCGAGGATTTGGCAAAGGAACTCGAATACGTGAAGAAACCGAAAGTTCGGGAGTATTCAACCGACTGCCCGAGAAGGAAAGAGATGCAGCCTCCCGTCTTCGATGGACAGACATCATGGCCGATATATAAGAGGCAGTTCGAAGCTGCGGCAATGACGAACAACTGGGACGACGAAGAGAAGTCCATTGCCCTCAAACTTGCGCTTAGAGGATCAGCTACAGAGCTACTGCAAACCATTCCCGACGACAAGCAACGCAACTACGATAGTCTGGTAAAAGCCATCGACATGCGATTTGAGGATGACCATATGCAGCAAGTATATAGGATCCAGTTGCGCAGAAGAGTTCAGGTGAGAGGAGAAACTCTCCAGCAATTGCAAGCGCATATCGAGCGACTGGCACATTTATCCTATCCAAACGCCAGGGAGGACATCATTAACGAGATGGCAACCGAAGCGTTTACCCATGCCATAGCTGATGCGAAATTACAAACGGCGGTAAGAATGGCTGGAAAGAAAACGCTCGCCGAAGCTTTGGCGTTTGCTCTGACAATGGAGGCGGCAGACCAGGCATGTCAGGGAATCCACCGTGTGAGGGAAGCAGCCGCCATCGAATGCTCTTGCGAGAGGATGGACGTCGAAGACCGAAACAACGCTCGCGGAGGACAAATTCATTGCTGGAACTGCAACAAAATAGGACACCTACAACGGCAATGCAGAAATCCACCCAGACGCGGAAACTGTCCACATTGTGCGAATAGGCGACGCAACGAAGAACCATCCTACAGGGACAACATCCATCCTGTTGGCCAGGCTTCTCGAAACCGGCAGTCGGGAAACGCCTAAGAGTCAGCTTCGCGGGGCAGAAGTTGGTTAATGGAATCGACGCCCCCAAGACCACCATCCAGGTCTCCCAAACCAAACGATGCAACAAGAGTCTAACAGTGGAAGCATTCATCGGCAAAAACAAGTGCGTGGCTACTATTGATACCGGCGCTACAGCTTCCATTGTAAGAAGAGATCTCGTCCGGAAGTCTTGGCTGCACAACACCAGCTGCTACTGACTTAGAACTGCGACAGGGGAAGCGGCGAAAGTATACGGAGAAGTTCGCTTCACGTTACAACTAGCAGGGTTGGCCCATTCCCTTGCGTTTCTGGTGGCCGACATATGGGATGAATGATGAGTAGACTTCATGAAAGAACATGACGTAATCATCGACATCGGGATGCAAGTTCTGCGGTAACAGAACGTAGAGATTCCAATGGTGTACGGGAACGAGAATGCAGCACATTTAAGGACAATACTCAGCAAGGACGAAGTCTTACCACCATCTTCCGAGACTATCATTTGGACAAAACTAGAGGGTGATCCTGGGAGCTACCGATTCTACCTATTGGAGCCAGATTTAGGAAGGAATTCCCCAAACTACATCGTGGGAAAAGTTTTAGTGGAGCCAAAGAACAGCCTGGTCCCAGTAAGGCTCATGAACTTAAAGAGCCACAGCGTCAAACTTAAACAAGGGGAGGTTATTGGTAAATGTGCGCCGATACGTTCAATTTCAACAATAACCGAAAAGGAATCTGCGGGGCTCGTTTCATCAGCCAGGCTGGCTGAAGTAAGGGACAGGATCAGCGAGCCATGGCAGAAAATCTAATCGGTGAGTACGCTGATATATTTGCCTCACAGGATGGAGAGTACGGCCGAACACATCTGGTGCAACATCGCTTAGACACTGGGGATGCCAGACCAATTCGCCAGCCTGCCAGACGACTACCATTGGCAAAGCAGACGGAGGTTGAGGATATGGTGTAAACGATGGAGAAGGAAGGGCTCATTGAAAGTTCTAAGGGTCCTTGGGCCTCACCTGTTGTACTGGCTAAGAAGAAAGACGGCAGCACTCGATTCTGTGTGGACTATCGGAGACTTAATGACGTCACCAAAAAGGATAGCTACCCTCTGCCACGGATCGATGACACATTAGACACAGTCTCAGGAGCTCGATGGTTTTCCACCCTTGATTGAAAGAGCGGTTACTGGCAGGTACAGATCGATCCAAAGGACCGAGAGAAAACTGCGTTCACTGCAGGAAATGGGCTGTGGCAGTTTACAGTAATGCCATTTGGATTGTGCTACGCTCCGGCAACTTTTGAGCGCCTAATGGAACACGTCCTACGTGGATTGACCTGGAAAACTTCCTTGGTGTACCTGGACGATGTGATCGTGATAGGAAAAATATTCGAGGAACATCGCGACAACCTGAAGAATGTGCTAGAACGGCTTCGAAGCACTCACCTGAAGCTGAACCCAAAGAAATGTGACCTCTTCAGATCCGAAGTCAAGTACCTGGGCCGCGTTATCTCATTAGAAGGAGTGCAAACAGAGCCAGGCAAGGTGGAAGCTGTGAAAAACTGGCCAGTTCCAAAAGACAAACACCAACTCAGGATTTTTTTGGGTCTCGCCACGTACTACCGACGATTCGTAAAGGACTTTGCTGCAATCGCGAAGAGCCTGCACCAACTGACAAAAAAAGGAAGGCAATTCAAGTGGTCAGGTGAGTGCGACAAAAGCTTCAAGAACCTTAAGCAACAACTATGCGAAGCACCAACACTAGCATATCCCATTCCCGGAGAAATGTTCATCGTGGATGCAGATGCAAGTAACATCGGTGTCGGAGCGGTTCTTTCGCAGGTACACAACGGCCAAGAGAAGGTAGTCGCATACTTCAGCAACGTGCTCTCCAAGCCGGAAAGGAACTACTGCGTGACCAGGCGAAAACTTCTGGCGCTGCTTCTGGCGACAAAACACTTCCATAAATACCTCTACGGCCAAAAGTTCCTTTTGCGCACAGACCACGCGGCTCTAAAATGGCTGCTGCAGTTCAAGAATCCGGAGGGCCAGGTCGCAAGATGGATTGAACGGCTGCAGATGTACGATTATGAAATACAGCATCGTAAAGGGAAGCCTCATTCCAATGCGGATGCCTTATCCCGCCGACCATGTAAAAGCGACTGCAAACATTGTGTGCGGTAGGAAGAGAAGAACGTTCTTTCCATCCAAAGGGTAAGAGCTGAGCCTATCGCCGGTTGGAGTGCAGAGGAAATCCGCAACGCTCAAAAAGAAGACCCGGACATCGAGCCGATATTAGCGTGGAAGGAGTTTATGGAAAAGCCAAACGGACGAGATATCCACCAGTACAACGTGGGCGCACCCTTTGAACAAATTGCCGCTGACATCGCTGGTCGTTTTCCAGAAACCGACAATGGTAACCGTTACATCCTAGTCGTCATGTACTACTTCAGCAAATGGTCGGAAGCGTTCGCCATCCCTAACCAGAAAGCGAAGACCATCGTGGAACAGATCGTCAATAACTGGGTGAGCAGATTTGGCGTGCCTATGGGACTACATTCTGACCAGGGACGAAACTTTGAATCGAAGATATTCCAAGAGGTATGTCAACAACTAGGAATTAAAAAGACGAGGATGACTCCGTTTCATCCACAATCCGACGGGATGGTAGAGCGCTTCAACAGAACCTTAAACGAACATCTCTCCAATGTTGTTGAAGACCACCAGCGCGATTGGGATCGGCAAATTCCTCTCTTCTTTTCCGAAAAGACACTCCTCCTCTATCTATCTCTCTCTCTCTACAACACTTCTTATAACCGTCTATTTCTCGTGTCTGTGTGACTTACTGATAAAGCAACATTCCAGATGGAAAACAACCACCGCCGACCGAGCATCAATCGCCGCCATCATAGAATTTGATTTTTTTTTGTATCTGAAAATAACAAAAGGTTTTTTTTTAAGATCAAGTGTAATTTCAATTTAAAATCGTAGCACCTCGAACGCTACAAGTTTTTTTTTATATATGGCCATTTTCCAAAACGTCATCAGCGTCAAAAATTAAATTTCAGCATGTTCTTAAACGCAAACTGCAAAAGCCAACTGTTCGAAAACACAAATACGAGTTTTAACTGCATTACCCCTAATCTCCACTGGCAATAATTCATTGCAAGAAATATGTCAAGCAATCGAAATTTCCAATGGAGACTAAAGTGAATTATTTCAGGAAATTTGCGGTCTCCATTGCAAATTGCAATTTCTTGACATATTTCTTGCAATGAATTATTGCCAGTGGAGACTAGGGGTTAGCATTCAGGGCTATCGTGAATAAAATTCCCCCCGAAATGTTTCCCGTTTTCGACAAATAGGTATCGCAATGAATTTCAAATTGGTACCGTGAAAAAAGTTTCCTCCGGATTTCCCCCGGAATATTCCCTCATCAATTTGCTGGAGGAAGCAAAAGCAAAAGCAGCAATTAATGGATAGCGCTAACTTTTTTTTTTGCCAATTTGTTTGTTTTTTAAGCGAAAAGTGAAAATAGAGACGTCACGGGTTTGAAGTGCACCAACTGCAAAGGACGTGCCATTTTAAAAGTAAAAAGTTTGATTGCTTTTATTTGAAAATACTACAATAAACATTTACTTATTTGAATTAAGTCTAACTTAACTATTCCTAAAACTGGCCGAAAGTAGAAAACACAAAAATTGTACTCGGTATTTCAGAGAATACAGAATTTCCTCTTTGGAAGAAGCCATTTTGGTAGCACACAATGTTGAGTACGACGTTTGAAACAAAAAAAATCAGTCGACAGAAAATAGTTATCGTCTGCGGGAATTTTATTGAAAAAAAAATGGAACCTAAATAAAATCACCCTATCGTGGAATCCGTCGGAATTCCGTTTCACTTCACCTATTCGATTATTTCCTTTCACTTTCTACTTCTTCTACGTGGAATCCGCCGAGAACGTCCCCTTATCGACAGGCAATCAGCTGTCTTTTATTTATCAATAAAAATTTGTGTAGCTACATTCGTTTCGTAAAACGAAAATGTCTTTAAAAAGTGATTAAAATAAAAATAAAGCACACAAGTGGACAGGATGGCTGTTTTGGAAGCAGAAGAGGAAGAAAATGAACAGTTTTCTCAGAGAAGAGTACGACAGAGGTTAATAGTGTAATATTCTTGCTAGGGTTCGTTTAAATAAAACGGTCCTTTGTGTATTTTAATCGTTTATTTATTATCAAACACCAACTTTACTTTAACACAATATTCAATCACTTTATTCTTTATTTATTTCAAATCAAACGGTCGCTACAGATTTATTTTCACAATGTCGCTTGTTTTCACCACTGGTCGAATATCTCTTGTAATCGCTGTATTCACCTTATTACAACTGTGTCGAGGATGGTTGTGGTATGGGTATTTATATAAAATTGCAAGGGGTTCTAGAACATGCTAGATGTTTCTCCGGGTGAATTGATGATCCTAGAATATTGGAATATTGTGTGGAACAATTGTGGAACGTAAGCACACCAGGGGGTCAATTCTCGATCTGTGAAACTGTGAAGTGATAAATAATTTATCATATCAGTTTTCACAGCAACTTTTCATTTTATCACTTCACGAACACACTTAATGCGATTCTCGAACACATTGTGATAAATGCCTATCAGAGTGTGTACTAAAAGAGTACTAAATGATAAATCCTGTCATTTATGTGTCATTTTGGCGTTTTCTTTGCTGAACAATTTATTTGTGTTGTGCTACTAAAATGTCGGATGTAATTACTCGATTAATTATTAATAATAGACGCCGTATTGAACAAAGGTATTAATTTATATTAACTCGGTGCCTTGTTTTGAAGAAAAATTATATTTCATTTTCTTCGTAGGAAGAAGCTGAGAATGTTGCGGCGTTCCCTTCGAGATGTGCAGAATCCATTCGAAGTAGCTACTGAGGAGCATTTTATTCAACTCTATAGGTTTCCGGTTAGGTTAGTCCTTCCAATACTTCATTCATTTGGGCCCATCTTTTATAGCTCCGTCTAAGCATTTTAGCATATTGCCTAATTGCTTCCATTCATTATCCCGTGAATGGGCACCGTCGGCTGTTGTAAATCTATAAATTGAAATTTTTTTTTTAAATATATATTTACAAAATGATTATATTTCAATATATATATATTTATGTTTTCGTCAGGTTACTCACTTGTCGTTGGCCAAATCCGGCCTCTCCTCCAAATACTGAATTGAATATTCTTTTTGGGTCTCCGATGCCCTTTGTCCGCGTTCATTTTTGTTGTCCATCCCTTTTCACGACTTTTCACAGAATGAGTTGGCTGTGATAAAAAACTTATCACGTGAAGAAATTTTGACATTTGATTTCACTTTTTCACACATCGAGAATCGAATTCAGTGTGAAGCTGTGATATCATTTATCACTTCACAGCTTCACAGAACGAGAATCGACCCCCAGGTTCGAACGTAAGCACATCAGGTTGGAATATTTACCACTATCAGGCAATAGATGTCGTTGCACACAGTACCTTGTGGGGCAGGCATTCGAGGTACACACACTCTAGGAGCGAGTGGAAACCAAACTCCTCCGTAATCTCCGTTCCCTCAGTAAGCGGAACACTTGACTGGGATCGAACTCATCCATTCCTGCAACCAACTGCACACGTCCTTAGCTAGCAAATGTTCTTCGACTCTCGTTTGTTCGAAAGCAGACGAACTTTGATTTCTATTCGTCTCAACCGAAACCTGTGAGATCATCTTTTATTGCGACCCGAATATATTTTTTGGATTTCACCATCTGCGGCAACTGCTCAACCGATCTTGCGTTTCCTCATCTTATATTTTTTATATTAAACAAAAGTTAAATTAAGTACTCCAAGTACCGGGTGTCCGCCGGGAAGGTATACTACTTTGTTTGTTTATAATTTTTGATTAAATGAAAGAGAATGGATCTTATATTGATAAATGTTTTATTCAATGTCGGCAATTATGTATGGAATACAATATCAGGTAAATGTCCGCCTCTGCTAGTCTCACAAATGCGAGCACTTTTGAGCACATTTTTCATTACATTCTCACACATTTCACGCGGTATTTCATTAATTTCATCACGAATATTTTGTTGGTTGTCATGGGCTAGCTGTAACATCGTATTGGCATATGTACGGCGGCGTAAATGGTTTTCTTGAAGAAGCTCTTGTGTCAACTGAATCTTAAATGGAAACAAATGCAAATCCTTGTGCAAAATTGTGGCAAAAGTTGTTCTTTGAAGACCAAGCTCCTGAGCACGGCGTCGAATTGAGGTTGATGGATTGTTTTGAACACTTCCTTGAACAGCAGCAATGTTTTCGGTCGATCTTGCAGTACGTTGTGGCCCATGCTTGGGCCTATCACCTACAGACCCTCTTTCTTCGAAATCATTCACTACACGAGAAATAGTGCGTTTTGTTGGCACGTTGTTTCTCCCAAAAATTTCACGTAACTTTCTCATCGTCACAGTAATCGATGATTGATTTTGATAAAATGTTTTAACGATTAAAATACGTTGGTTTATCGAATATTTTTCCATAATAAATTTGCCACGTGTCTACTTCACGACTGCCAAATATGAACTGTCAAGACTAATGTTTACCAAAATGGCGGAAAAACAAAGTAGTATACGTTCCCGGCGGACACTCTGTAGTAGTGGTGTTGTTTGTTTTTTTTCTAAAATTAAACCGTGACTTCAACCCCTACAATTGGTGACCCCGAGTTTGCCCAATTTCCTACAATTGGCGACGAACAGCACTTCGCTGCCACGACCTGCAGACACATAGCTGAACTGGTGGCATCTCCTCGTTCGCTACACCCGTAACTTTTAACCAGACAAGCGAGATGACAAACCCGACAGACGCGGGCGCTCTACCGCCAGAACAGGAGGCCGACAACGCGGTGCCATCATCGAATGCTCCGGGCGCCGACAACACACCCGCAAACGAGGTCAACGCCCTCGCTTCGGTCAAACTGCCGACCCCCCTCTGGAGGGATAACCCAACGCGGTACTTTACCATGGCGGAAATGCGGTTTGACCTGTGCCGCATTTCATCAGACATCACGAAATACCGCATCATCGCTACCCACCTGGAAGCGGACACCCTGGACCTGGTCGGGGATTTGATCGACAATCCCCCAACTCAAGAAGAGTATGACGCACTAAAAAGAAAGAATCATTAACGCACTCTCCGATTCCCAGGACACCCGCATCCGAAGGTTACTGCGAGGCCAACACCAAGGCGACGAGAAACCCACGGTGTTTCTCCAACACCTCCGCAACCTCGCCAGTGGACACTGTAACGAGACAGTTCTCCGATCGCTTTTCCTTGAGCAACTCCCTGAGAGCGTCCGAGGCATCCTGGTTGGCAGCAGGTTCGATCATCTATCCCAGCTAGCGGAGCAGGCTGACCGCATCTTTGACGCCCTTCGACCGACCATCGCCGCGGTCAGCGGGCTAGCCGAGTCTCCTCCATCATACACCAAGGTACCTCCACGATCAACGTCTGTAGAGAGATGCCCCCCTAACGTCGTAGACGAGCTGCGAGCCGCGATTAAAGACCTCTCTTCGAAGGTTGAACGGCTATCTCGGAACCGCGGTAGAAGCCAGAGTCGTCCCCGTATAGCAGCTCCAGATCAGCCCAAATCCAACGAGAGGGCCGGCCCGTGCTTTTACCACCGGAGCTTCGGTGCGGAGGCCCGCAGCTGTCGCAAGCCGTGCAGCTGGGCCAAGACGCCGGAAAACTAGGTGCGCCGGCGTGCGTTGAGGCGACCGCCGGCAGCCACCTCATCTCAAAGTAAAAGACCGTAGGTCGGGCACTTGGTTCCTTATCGACACCGGAGCCGACGTATCGTGCTGCCCAATCCAACCACCGTCAGTAGCGGAACCACCGCAGGAAAACTCTTCGCTGCAAACGGAGTTCCTATCAACACATACGGCATTCAGCACCTAACGCTTGACATCGGGCTCCGCCGGGACTACCCTTGGACCTTCATCATCGCTGATGTCACCCACGCCATCCTCGGAGCCGACTTCCTCTGCCACTACGGGCTCTCAATTAGCCTCAAGAAGCAGCAGCTGGAAGACACGACCACAACACTCAGCACTGCATTGTCGCCTAGCAGATCGACGCAGAGACCAGTCTTCATCGTAGACAACAACATCGCCTATGCCGACATCATACGAAGGTTCCCCAACGTCGCCAGGGGAACACCCCGACCCGCACCTGAACAGTCAGTTAGCCACCACATCGTAACCCAAGGTCACCCTGTCGCCGAACGCCCGCGCCGACTCGCAGGGGACAAGTTGAAAGCAGCTCGCGACGAGCTTAACCCTATGGTTCAACAGGGCATCTGCGAACCTTCCAACAGCGAGTGGGCGTCTCCCTTATTGATGGTCAAAAAAGAAAACGGAACGTGGCGTCCATGTGGGGACTATCGGCGACTCAACAACATCACGGTGCCGGATAGGTACCCGATTCCTCATCTTCAGGACTTTACCCAGCGGTTAGCGGGTTGCACCATCTTCACGACGCTGGACCTCAAACGCGCATATCATCAAATCCCTCTCGCACTCGAAGACCGACCCAAAACAGCCGTCATCACCCCGTTTGGACTCTTCCAGTTTAACGTGATGACGTTCGGGCTCTGCAACGTAGCCCAAACGATGCAGCGTTATATGGATGCCGCCCTGCGAGGAGTAGAATGCTGCACATGCTACATTGACGACATTCTAATCGCCTCCACTAGCGAGCAGCAACACCGAGATGATGTTTCTGCAGTTCTCCACCGCCTAAAGAGTAACGGCCTACGCCTCAACCTAGCCAAGTGTGCTTTTGGCCGTCCAGAAGTGCGCTACCTGGGCTACACAGTCAACAGCGAGGGAATCAAACCGCCTCAAGATAGAGTGGATGCAGTCACCAACTTCAAACGACCCGAAACGATCGACCAACTGCGAAAGTTCCTCGGCGCTTGGAACTTTTATCGAAGCTGCATTCCCAACGCGTCCCAAATCCAGGCTCCTCCGGTGGAGCTGACATAGGGGCGAAGAAGAAGGACAAACGGTCAATCAAGTGGACTTCGGAGGGAGAAAGGGCATTCGACAAGTGCAAGTCGACACTTAGGGACGCCGTTCAGCTGGCACACCCGAGGGCCGACATTCCCCTAATACTTCGATGCGATGCTTCTAACGTGGCGATTGGAGCTGTTCTCGACCAGAAAACTGAATCCGGACTTCAACCACTGGGATTCTTCTCCAGAAAGCTTTCCGAGCGAGAGACCAAGTACAAGGTGTACGACCGTGAGCTGCTGGCAATTTTTCGAGCGGTACGACACTTCAAGCACCTCATAGAGGGGCGAGAATTGGTCATCCTCACTGACCACAAGCCCCTGGTGTACGCCTTCTCTCAAAGGTCCAACCACGCCTGCGACCGTGTGACTCGCCAGCTCGAAGAAATTAGCCAGTATTCGACCCGCATCATTCACATTTCCGGCGAGGACAACGTTGTAGCGGACACCTTATCACGAATCGAAGCGATCAACTTTCCAGTGGCCATTACCACGGAGGAGCTCGCCGAAGCACAGAGGAACGACAACGAACTGAAACAGCTTTTGCTATCACCTGAAAGCTCTTCGCTGAACCTGAAGAAACTCCGCATCGATGGAACTGACAATGTGGTGTACTGCGATATCGCAACCGACAACATTCGCCCATTCGTCCCGAGCCCGGAAGGAAGATATTCGACAACGCACACAACTGTTCCCACCCTAGTGGACGCGCCACTAAGAAGACCATCGCCCGAAACTTCATCTGGCCCAGGATGAATCGCGACATCACCAGTTGGGCACGTTCCTGCTTGCCGTGTCAACGAAACAAAATTAGCCGTCACGTCAAGAACCCGCCGCAACACATAGCCATGCCGACTGACCGCTTTCGTCACGTGCATATCGACATCGCCGTCATGCAACCATCGAACGGTTACCGTTACTTGCTAACGATGATCGACCGCTTCACCCGTTGGCCAGAAGCCGTGCCCTTGAAGGACATGACAGCAGACACTGTTTCCAGCGCTTTCTACGCAGCTTGGGTCCCCCGATTTGGCGCGCCTGCTACCATCACATCCGACCGAGGCAGCCAATTGGAAAGTCAACTATTCGACGCCCTTGGAAAGCTTATCGGAAGCCACAAAATCCGGACCACTGCCTACCACCCCGCTTCAAATGGGATGATCGAGCGTTGGCATCGTTCATTCAAAGCTGCAGTTAGATGCCACGAATCTTCACCATGGACCGAATTGCTACCGACCGTTCTACTTGGACTTCGCACAGCCTGGAAGGAGGACATCAAAGCAACCGCAGCTGAGTTGGTGTATGGTACCCCTCTTCGCCTACCTGGAGAATTCTTCACCGACGAGGAAGTCTCACCGGATCCTCAGCATTTCGTGGAGAAGTTCCGCGAGCAAATGCGGCAGGTTCGAGCGGCACCAACAACCCACCATACCAAACGCAAAGCTTTCGCCCACGAAACGCTGTACTCCTGCACCCACGTCTTCGTCAGAGTGGACTCGGTGAAGCAGCCCTGCGAACAACCTTATGACGGCCCATTCGAAGTCATCCATCGGATATCTTACTTACTTACTTAGGTGGCGCTACAGTTCGGGGTGAACCTGGGCCTCAACCAACAAGCCTCTCCATTTAGCTCGGTCTTTAGCTAATTGCCTCCAGTTGCGCACTCCAAGTTGGTCGAGGTCCCCTTGAACTTGTGCGCGCCACCTACGGCGATAATTCCCTCTACTGCGTCGTCCCTCGGGGTTAGATTCGAAGACTCTGCGGGCCGGAGCGTTGGTGTCCATTCGCTCTACATGTCCTAGCCATCTCAGACGTCCAATACGCAGTTTTTTGACTAGGTCGATGTCGCTGTACAGCTCGTATAGTTCGTGATTGAATCTTCTCCTCCAAAACCCGTCAACGCAAACGGGACCGAAAATCTTACGAAGAATTTTTCTCTCGAAGCGACCAAGGATATCTTCATCCTCTTTTAATAAAGTCCATGTTTCAGCGCCGTAAAGCAGGACTGGGATGATCAAGGTCTTATATAGAGTCTCCTTAGTTGTTCGAGAGAGGACTTTACTGTTGAATTGCCTTATAAGCCCAAAAAAACAGCGATTGGCAAGAGTTATTCTTCGATTGATTTCTGCGCTGATTTTGTTTGCTGAATTTATAGCAGAGCCAAGGTAGACAAAGTCCCTTACTACCTCGAAGTTATAGCTGCCCACGGTGACGTTTTGTCCAATTCGTCGATGTTGGTTTTCCCTTCTAGTTGACAGCATATACTTGGTTTTGCCCTCGTTTATCGCCAAACCCATTTTGGCCGTTTCCGCCTCAATGCTTGCAAAAGCACCGGTGACAGCCCGCTGAGATCTTCCGATAATGTCTATATCGTCGGCGTATGCAAGCAGTTGTACAGACTTGTAATAGATTGTGCCTCCGGTGTTGGCTTGTGAGTTCCGCACAATCCGTTCAAGTACAATATTGAAGAAGTCACATGACAGCGCGTCACCTTGTCTAAAGCCTTTTTTGACATCAAAGGTCTCGGTGAGGTCATTACCGACCTTGATGGAGCAGCGAGCGTTCTCCATCGTCAGCCTGCACAGGCGGACAAGTTTGGCAGGGATTTCAAAACTAGACATGGCTCTATAAAGCTCTTCTCTATAGATGCTGTCATAGGCGGCCTTGAAATCGATAAAGAGGTGGTGAGTATCGATTTGGAATTCTTGGGTTTTCTCCAGGATCTGCCGAAGTGTGAAGATTTGATCGATGGTGGACTTTCCTGGCCTGAAACCGCACTGATAGGGTCCTATCAGGCTGTTGATAAAAGGTTTCAGGCGTTCACACAATATCGCAGAAAAGATCTTGTACGCGATGTTGAGGAGACTGATGCCTCTATAATTGGCGCAGTTGAGGGGGTCTCCTTTCTTGTGGATCGGGCAAACGATGCTGAGATTCCATTCATCAGGCATACACTCCTCTGACCAAATATTAGAAATGAGTTGGTGTATGCACTCTACCAATTCATCCCCAGCTGCCTTGAAAAGTTCGGCCGGTAAACCGTCAGGTCCAGCAGCCTTGTTCGATTTTAGCTTGGATATTGCTATCCTCACTTCGTTTTGGTCAGGTGGACGGAAATTTTGACTATCATCGTCCATGTTGAATGGTTCATTCTGCCTGACAGCGGGATGTTGGTCTTCGTCGCCGTTATACAGTCTGCAGAAGTAGTTTTTCCATATTCTCAGCACCGACTGTGATTCTACTACGAGGTTTCCATTCTCATCTCTACAGGTTTCTGTACGGGTATTACTTCTCTGACACGTTCTTTTTACCTTTTGGTAAAACTTCCGTACATTGTTCCTGGAGTATAGACTCTCGATATTCTCAAACGCGCGCTTCTCATGCTCTTTCGGATATCGGACTACGTCTTTATAGTCAAGATAAACGGCATCGAAACCTGCATCTCGACGGAACGTCTAAAGCCAGCTTTTTTCGAGAAACCAGAGCCACCTTCAACACCAACTACACTTCCTAAGCCGGACCAAATCAAAACTTACCCTGCACCAACGAGGAAAGTCAGTTTCGCATCTCAACCAGGGTTGAGACACTCCGGGGGGAGTGGTGTGGCGCAGGCATTCGAGGTACACACACTCTAGGAGCGAGTGGAAACCAAACTCCTCCGTAATCTCCGTTCCCTCAGTAAGCGGAACACTTGACTGGGATCGAACTCATCCATACCTGCAACCAACTGCACACGTCCTTAGCTAGCAAATGTTCTTCGACTCTCGTTTGTTCGAAAGCAGACGAACTTCGATTTCTGTTCGTCTCAACCGAAACCTGTGAGATCATCTTTTATTGCGACCCGAATATATTTTTTGGATTTCACCATCTGCGGCAACTACTCAACCGATCTTGCGTCTCCTCATCTTATATTTTTTATATTAAACAAAAGTTAAATTAAGTACTCTAAGTAGCAGTGGTGTCGTTTGTTTTTTTCTAAAATTAAACCGCGACTTCAACCCCTACAACCTGACGATGTACTTGATACTACAATAGCAACAGTGGATGATTTCATGCAACTTCCAGATGAAATGTATGTTTCTAGAAACAATATTTTTTATTTATTTCTGATTTAAATAAAGTTCAATATTGCATGGGTTTATCAAAAATGTTCGGCTTAGTAAAGCAGTTGTAGTTTTTTTTCCGTAATTTATATGTAAACAAAAATTCTTTGTTCTTTCACAGTTCACTTACATTTTTGCAAACAATGAAGACGACGTGCAACAGCCAAGGCAGAAATCCGCAATGATTTTGATGCGGATGAGAAATGGGGGAAAAATCCGATTCGAACGTTTTCCACGATATAGTGGAACTGATTCACATTACCCACACTGGGAACTGTTCTCTTTGCGAATTTGACGATGCCGAAATATTTTTTTCGGTGAATAATTCCCCCCGGCGGATTCCACGATAGGGGTGAATATGTCAATTACCAAAAAGCAGATTGAGATTTTGATAATTTTTATGAGTGGTCATCAAGACTTAGCAAAAGGGGTACTTAAAACTGCCCAAGGAAACAAAAACACTTAAAGCGCACGGGCGGGGGCCCATACATGCAAAAAAGCATCGATGAACTGTAGAAAAAAATTATAGCCTTCTTGGAAGCTCCTTCTTCATCCTCACTCTCCGACTCAAAGAATATAATTTTTTATTTGACTTGGAAAATGATTTACGAATTTTGGATTAAAAAATATCCATTTGACACATTATAGCTCACAATGAAATTTTTAAGTACAAATCACAATCAAACTCGTTACAATTACGGGCTGGCAAAAAATATTTGTTAGTTGAACGTCGATCAACAATCCTCGATTGTATCAAGTTACGTGCTGGCAGCCCTGGCTACGAATCTTTGTTCAGTTTTATCTCATCGGTCTTACTCCGCGGCTAACAATATACATAAATCTAGGCTATAACTTTTATTATTTTTTGGTTTAAAACAGATAAATTAAAAAATCTTCTAAATATGAGCCTGTGATTACAACCAAAAATCCGTGAATGACAACTGTCAAGATATTCGAACATAATTTCGAAAACCATTTTCAGATTCCGCGGGAAATAAATTCCGATAGGAGGAATAATTTCGGGGGAAGAAAAATGTTTTAATAGCCAAAGATTTCGTACTTGCCTCTCGCTCGCTTATCAAATATGTATGTGCGTTACACCCTCCCCTTATATTACTTCTTTGGATCTGTCAAGTCGGACATAAAGTTGGGTTATCGTCGCACCGGGCCGAAAAATAAAAAATTCCGCGATACAGTTCCGTACGGGATCCATTATATTCGAAAAAAAATGATTTCACGTTCATCAAAAACCATTTGCGCAAGCGAGACAATCACCCTGATTGTCGTCGGCGTTTGTCGCTTTTCGACGATCGTCGTTTTATTCATAGCTACGACCTGCTGGCCGTTAAACATTACTTAGCGATTTGTTTGTCGTTTAGAACACTATTACAACTCGTTCACAGTCAAAAAGTTATAAAAATGGATTCGTGCTACATCTGAAGAATAAAACGACAATCGTCGAAAAGCGACAAACGCCGACCACAATCAGGGTGAATTGCATATTTGATGATTGCAACTTTTGTGTCATAAAATGACGATCAATTGTCGGTAAGATTGACTTTGAATTGACGTTTTCGAAAATGGCCTATTTAGTTACCGAAATGCATCGCGGGAAGGTAGTTTCCATTAAAATATCGATTGTCAATTCAATTTACGAAGTTCGATATCTTGAAAATTTATCGACATCAAGAAATTGTATTTATTCAATCTGATTACGGTTGGCGTTCTACGCTTTTCGACGATTATTGTTTTCCTAGCTTCAACCTGCTGACCGTTAAACGTCACTAAAGCTACGATTAGGTTATATGGCAAAATGTCATACATATGGCATTTTTTGTCTGTCAACAGCACCAAACATTCACCCCTATCGCGGAATCCGTCGGAATTGAGTTTCACTTCACCTATTCGATACCCTTTCACTTTCTACTGCTATCGTGGAATCCGCCGAGAACGTCTCCTTATCGACAGGCATTGGGGAAAGGTAGTTTCACTGTCAAACAGCTGTCTTTTATTTGTCAATAAAAATCTGTGTTGCTACATTCGTTTCGTAAAACGAAAATTTCTTTAAAAAGTGATTAAAATAAAAATAAGGCACACACGTGGACAGAATAGCTGTTTTTGGAAGCATAAGAGGAAGAAAATGAACAGTTTTCCCAGAGAAGAGTACGACAGAGGTCAATAGCAACAGTGGATGATTTCATGGAACTTCCAGATGAAATGTATGCTTCTAGAAACCATCACCCCTATCGTGGAATCCGTCGGAATTGAGTTTCACTTCACCTATTCGATTCCCTTTCACTTTCTACTGCTATCGTGGAATCCGCCGAGAACGTCTCCTTATCGACAGGCATTGGGGAAAGGTAGTTTCACTGTCAAACAGCTGTCTTTTATTTGTCAATAAAAATCTGTGTAGCTACATTCGATTCGTAAAACGAAAATTTCTTTAAATAGTGATTCAAATAAAAATAAGGCACACAAGTGGACAGGATAGCTGTTTTTGGAAGCAGAAGAGGAAGAAGATGAACAGTTTTCCCAGAGAAGAGTACGACAGAGGTTAATAGCAACAGTGGATGATTTCATGGAACTTCCAGATGAAATGTATGCTTCTAGAAACCATATTTTTTATTTATTTCTGATTTAAATAGAGTTCAATATTGCAGAGATTTATTAACAATTTTCGGCTTAATAAAGCAGTTGTAGTTTTCTTCCTGTAATTTATATGTAAACACAAATTGTTTGTACACAGAAGACGATGTGCAGCCATCCAAGCCAGAAATCCGCAATGATTTTGATGCGGATGAGAAATGTCATTTTGTTCGGGAAAAATTCGATTCGAATGTTTTCCACGATACAGTGGAACTGATTCACATTACCCACACAGGGAATTGTCCACTTTGCGGATTTGACGATGCCGAAATATTTTTTTCGGTGAATAATTCCCCCCGGCGGATCCCACTATAGGGGTGATTGTAATAGACCTTTTCGCGGTTTGACGTCTATGCTGTCAAAGTGTTTTGGTGGCCAACGACGTACAATCCATGGCGTGCAATCCTTCAATGCAAAGGACAAGTGTACTGCTAGGACATACACAAACTCTGCCTTCGGTGGAATTTGGGGATCATCAGCAAGGAGCTGAACATGGAGACCTATCGTATACCCACCGATATACTGGAGAAGGTCAACTCAACTTTGAAACTCTACGAGGGCACAAAGAACTATCACAACTTCACGAGCAAAAAGTGAGTTAACTAGGAATTAGCAGCAATTTCTGGTAAACTTAACTCCCTCTCCTTTACAGAAACTTCTTGGATCCCTCGGCGAAGCGCTTGACAAGCGGTGAACCATTCCTCAGTCCGCAGGGCATTGAATTTCTTACGCTCAAGGTGAAAGGCAGGAGTTTCACGTTCCATCAGGTTAGAAAAATGGTCGGCGTTGCCATTGCAGTGGTCACGGGTATCACAGAGGAGGCGACAATTGCTCGAGCGTTTACAGAGGAACAGTTGGATCTGCCGAGGGCGCCCGGATTGGGTTTGGTACTCGATCAGGTGAGGATGGTATCCATAAAGCACTCACTTGGGAAGAATTGGAACCGGAGATTAAGGAATTCGTCGAGAAATACATCTATGCGACGGAACAGTGGGCGCCGTGGCGTAAGTGGTTAGTGTGACGGATCACTACGCATGAGGTTTCAAGTTCGAATCCCAGAAAACACCAAAAAGTTTTTTCACGGTCCCACCTCTCGCGAGCGTCTGACAAACATCCGAGAGTATTGTTGTCACGAAAAAGCTTTTCAAATCGCCGTTCGGATTCGGCATTAAACTGTAGGTCCCTTCCATTCGTGTGAAAAATTTAACGCACACAACATGAGTGGTTGCGAGAAGCTAGGCCCTGGCACTTTAAAGAGCTGTTGCGCCAAGTATTGTTGTTGTTATTGTTGACGGAACAGAAGGACAAGTTAATGTTGGAGTGGTTAGACACTCTCAAGAAGCATTCGTACGATGCAAGGGAAAACAAGGATGTGGCAACTCAACCGTCACCGGTTATTATTGAGCAGATAGCCCAATAAAAGTAGATTTATGTAAGGATGCACATCCACTTGCATTTTTTTTTTACATAAGCTCAACCAAAGGGAAGGAGACTATCCAAACAATAAAACTCAGACTTTCTAAGAATGCAAATCAACTTTTTAATGTTTCTTTTGTTTTTGTATAAAAGATGATTTAGTGTCTTCCCTTCTTCTTTTTGTTGTGTCCGACTTTACGGTGCTGCGGACGGGGTTCAGGTATAACCTCTTGGTACACCGGAGTAACCGGAGAGTTCTTACTCAGATTCCGAGCCTTCGACATGTTACTGAAAGGAGAAATAAGTTTACGAATCTGAACGATGGGTTTATGAAAAAAAAAACAACTATTGATCTGCAGCTCCAGTGAACCTTTTATGATATCCTTCGCCCTGCGATCCCTCTTCTTTCTGAAACAAGTTCTCCCATTGTTACGCGGCGGCGTAAACGTGTCCAGGCGGGACAATGATGGCGGAGATAACCCTGCTGAATCGACGGCGTATAACAAACTCCCAATGTATAACACGTATATTTTCGTATGAAACGTGTAAACGTTTAGAAATGGGGAAACGATGGGGGAAACGTTTATTATCTGTAAAGTTAGGATTAATAATAAATACAAAACTGGATTTGAAGCACTTACTACTTTTTAGTCGATTCGTGGCGGCTGCATGGGTCTCTCTGTCTGAAGCTTGCCGGAAAGGCACAAGAAAATGGCGGAATGGATGGAGTTCAGTGGAAATCCAAACGTCAATTCTAGATCTGTTTCATTCTACTTAGAGAGATGCCATAAAACCGCCAGAACCGTCACATCAGTTCAAATATTTCAAATAAAAACTTAACATCCCACTGGTGCACTGGTCCGGAACCGAAGCCTCACCAACATGTAGCAGAGCAAGTTTGACAGCTGGCCTTCGTAGAACTCCAGCGGCAGTCTTTACCTCCGCCGAACGAATTTGGTCGTCTTTCCCTGGAAACACTCGCACAATCCTACCTCGTACCCATTTGCTTCTCGGAACGTCAGCATCACAAATGAGTACTAAGTCTCCTTCTTTGAGAGGAGGTACACGCTCAAACCACTTACACCGCCTTGTGAGAATCGGCAGGTACTCCTTCACCCACCTCCTCCAATACCGGTTTTTCAATTGCTGACATACTCGCCACTGCTTGCGGAGACAGAGCGCCCGCTCATCGATAGGACCCGGGCTCGGCGTCGAATTCATACCACCCAGCAAAAAATGAGTCGGCGTCAAAGGTTCCTCGTCCTCACTCGACACCTGTAGATGAGTGAGGGGACGACTATTCACTATGTTCTCTGCTTCAATAAGGGCACTTTGCAGAGTCCCCAGTTTCGGCGCCACTTCGCTCAATGAACATTTCAGCACTCTCTTGACGATCTGCACGAGTCTTTCCCAACACCCTCTGTTCTGTCTTGATGGGATCGCCGTCAAAGATTCCGGTGGTCAGCAACTCATTCCTGGCGCCGACAAAATTGGTACCGCTGTCGCTCCTCACCTGCACCGGCACTCCTCGCCTGTTGACAAAGTTCCGGATGCATAAGACGCAGGCATCCGTCGATAGGTCTGCAGCAATTTCGAGATGAATCGCTCTTACCGTCATGCACGTGAAGAGGGCAATCCACCGCTTTTCCTTCCGACGCCCGATAGTGATGTAAACTGGCCCAAAATAGTCGAGGCCGGTATAAGTAAAGGGCGTGACGAATGGGGTGACTCGGTCCTTAGGCAACTGTCCCATTAACGGAGGCAAAGGCTGAGCATCTCGAACACGGCAGTACGAACACTCGCTCCTAGCTCTTCTTACGACAGAACGCAGATGTGGCACCCATTTTGATGACGTAAGATGCGACTAATTGTTTTGTGATACGATGATCCTTCGGCATTATGATCGGACGCCGAGCATCGAAGGGTATAGTTGCGGCGGCATCTATACGACCGTGTACTCGTAGCAGGCCTTCTTCATCCAAATACGGCGTTAAGCGATATACACTGCTCCCTTTGTGGACTGGCAAGTCCCGCTGCAGTCGGGCAATCTCACACGCAAACGCATCCGCCTGCGCCTGGCGCCATAACAACCGCTCTGCCTCGTCCAGCTCGCTGGCTGATAGCTCTCCTCGTTCGACTGATTTACGTCCAATTAGCTTAGCGAATCGGAGCACTCAGCCTACTACCCTTTTCATCTTCAAATACTTGGAATATCTTCAAGGATCAAAACACGGTTTACTCACTGCGTTAATGTGTAGAAAGGTTTTCGGACGCAGCTCCTCTTGACATTCATGGCTGCTGATGTCGCCTGGCCCTGCCGGCCACTCTTCTTTAGGACGTCCAAGAAAGGATGGCCCCCATAACCATTTGTTGTCGGACTGGAACCTCGGCGGATAACGTGCCCGTGTCCCTTCATCGGCGGGATTTAACTTTGATGGCACCCAACGCCACTGACCAGTCTGGCTGCTCTCCAGTATCTCAGCAATCCGAAATGCCACGAACTGTTTGTGACGACGTGGCTCCGAACGAATCCAATTAATGACCGTCTTGGAGTCACTCCAAAATACTCGATCGTCCAATCGTAGGTCGTGCCATTCAGCAACAGAGTTGGAGAGCCTGATGCCCAAGACTGCCGCCGATAGCTCCAGACGTGGAATTGACATCAACTTCTGAGGGGCACATTTTGTCTTTCCACAGACAAACGACACGAACACTCCATCTCCTGACTCGATCCGCAAATAAGCAACAGCGCTGAATGCCTCCTCACTGGCATCGACGAAGATGTGAAGTGCCACCCTATCCGCAGACGATAAACGTGGGTAGCACCTGGGTAGTTTAAGCTGCATCAATGCGGGGAAATCGGCTTTCCACTGCTTCCACAGCTGGAAGATTTCCTGGGGAATTATTTCGTCCCACGGAATTGCACATCTCCAGACAGATCGTAATAGCAGCTTCGCGTAGATGACAAAATTCGCAATCATCCCAAAGGGGTCAAATATGGACATCGTCATGCAGAGTAGCTCCCGCTTCGTCGGGCATTTGTCGTTCACCATGACGTCTCGGCTGACACATGGAAACTTAATGCGGAACACGAAGACATCCTCCTCAGGGCACCAGCACATACCGAGAATCGTCGCCGTCAGACTGTCGATGTTCATGTCTACCACCTGTTGCCGTTGATTCGCATCGTTCATGCCAGCTACCACTGCCAACACGTCACTAGAACTCGACTTGAAATCTCGCAGATTGAACCCTCCATCAGCATGAATGGCGGCGACGGCCTGTGTCACTTCGATCGCCTCTTCCACGCTGTCGAAGCTATCGACGTAGTCGTCTACGTAATGATGTTTGACAATCGCCTTGACAGCTCTCGGGTGGCTCCTTGAGAATCTCGATGCATTGAGATTTTTCACGAATTCAGCTGAACATGGCGAGCAGCTAGCACCAAATGTCATCACCTGTATGACGTACGTATCGACAGGCTCGTGGATGTCATCTCTCCATAGGAAGCGTTGCAGGTTTCGATCCTCCGGTCGGATAAGTACCCGATGATACATTTCTTGTATGTCGGCTGATACTGCTACGGGTCGCATCCGAAAATTGAATAGAACAGCCACCAACGGAGGACGATCGTCAGGTCCCTTCATCAGAAGTGAATTCAATGATGTATTGTCCACTTCAGCGGCTGCGTCAAAGACTACCCGTACTTTATTAGTCTTATTCGGGTTTTTCACCCCAAAATGCGGAAGATACCATATCCTCGGGGTCTTACGGTCAGTTTCAGCCCTAGTCAGCTTCCTGGCATAGCCCTTCCTGACGTGACTTGCGATAATGTCTCGGTAGACAGTCGCAAATTCTGGATCCCTGGCGAATCTCTTCTCCAAACTACAGAGACGTCGTCTGGCCATCTCGTAGCTTTCAGGAACCTCGAACACATCGTTCTTCAGTAGTAGGCCTGTTTGGTATCGGTCGTTGACCTTTACTGTTGTGCTTCTGAGAATTCCTAATGCTCTTTCATCCGCGGCAGAGATCGATGGCTTTGTCGGCTTCTTCACCCCGAAGTTCTCCACTGATAGGTACTCGTTGACAACACTTTCCAAACGCATGTCTTCGTCCTCGCTGACTTGGCTGCTGTGAAGAACTAACTCGTTGCTAGGAGTATTTTTGGCAGGAGCGGCTGACCTACCGTACACCACCCAGCCGAGCCTTGTTTCCGCGAAGACTGGTCCCTCATTCGAACATTCGATGGTACGGATCGGTACGCCCAAGTGGCAATGGTCAAGTCCAATCAGGATCTGAGGTTTCGCATCAGTATACTCGGCAAGTGTGTCTGGAATTAACTGACGACGTACTGGCTGTAGGTCGACTTCACTCAACGTCTGGACTGGCAAGTTCATATCCTCGATGGTATGTACTGCTTTCATCATATACTTTTCCGCCCCTTCTTTGTCCGCGCTTATTTCCAGATCCACGACAACCGATTTTCTTGACAGCGTCTCCATGCTGAACCATTTCAACTTCAGATCATTCGAGCGACCCTTCAGGCCCAGCCGACTTGCCAGATCGGAGCTCATCATTGTTATGGAAGAGCCCTCATCTAACAATGCATATTCCTTTAAAACGGTATTCCTGCCATAGAGTCTCACTGGCACAACTTTGAATAGAACTCTCTCATTATTGGCTGCATTGCTACCAACTAGGCGCTTCTCTTCACCCGCTTGCATCTGCGATAACACAACCTCCGATGACGCTGACGTCACTTGTACGTGACCTTCGTGAAGTGAAGCGTGATGCATTTTCGGATACCCACTGGTTCCACACCTTCGTTGAGATCTACACGATCGGGAGCGATGCCCATACTTCAGGCAGGAGAAGCATAGCTTGTTCTTCTTTACGAATGTCCACCTGGCTGGAACGTCCAAATTATCATACACTTGACAATCGACTACTGGATGTGATTCTCCTCCACAATAACGACATTTGCTCATGGCCGGAATTGGTTTACGTTGTTCTACGGCATGGAGAACGTTCTTCGGCTTTGACTTTTGTTCAACGTTGGAGGACGGCAAGGTAGTCGGCAGGACCAAGCAAACCAATCTAGCGACTCCACTTAACCACTGCTCGAAGTGCTAGATTGTCGGATACGGTTGTATGAAGATACTACGCTGGGCCCACTCCATCCTAATGCTCATCGGCAACTTACTGACAAGCTCGTCTAGAAGAGTTGGATTGGCCAGGTGCTGATGCATCCCACTGGCTTCAAGAAAGATGGAGATATTTTGCACCTTCGTCGCCATCGGTATCAGTAGTTCAAGTTTTCCTTCTAGGATCGGTTGGATATCCCTAACTTTCGCCAGCTGACTTCTCACCAAACATTCAGGCCGACCAAAGCGAAACTCCAATGCGGCCATCACCTGTTCCACGTTATTTGGGTGGATCAGCAGTGACTCCACGACTTCTCTTGCCTCGCGTTTGAGGCATCTTTGTAGTCGAAACATATTTTCGACCTTCGAGTAATTCATCATGGTCGTGGACTCCAAGAACGCAGTGGCAAATAGTGGCCATTCCTCGGGCCTGCCGGAGAATTCGGGAAGGTCAAGTAGCTTTCGACTACCCACAGAACTATGCTGATACACCTGATGACTCAGTGGCAAAACGGATGATGTATGCGGTGGGGGGGGAAAACAGTCCTGGTTGAAGGGCAAGATTGCATTGATGGGCGACATGAAAGTTGGAACCCTTTGGATACACGCTGGCGGAGGTACTATCACTTGCGGTGTATTCATGCTCATTGTTACTTCGGGTGTCAATGACGGGAATGCAGGATACGGTATCGAGCTGTACTGCGTAGATTCAGCATGCGTGGACATAATAATGTCGGTCGCAGTAGTCGATACATTGGCATTGGAAAGCGGCATCGAAACAGAGTTCACAGGGGTGCTCTCACGTGAGCAAGTGGTGGCAGACGTGGATGTACTCGCTTCGACTGGCCCATGGACATCCTTCTGAGACAGCAACTCCTGAAGACGTTGGCGTTCGGCTTTCTCTGTTGCTGCGCTAGTAGTGGTAGCGTCCAACTGTGTGCGTAGCTCTCGAAGTTGATTGCTTATTTCATCCATCGTTGCCATCGGCTCCCCTTGAACGATTGTTCGGTTTGTGTCTGAATCACTGTCCTGGCGTTCGTCGTCTTCCTGGTCAATAAGAACTGGAAGAACAGGCATCTGGCTTGTCGCTTGAGACGTGGACTTCTCTGAGGCTAGACGGGAACTTCTTCGTAGGTCTTGTTCCTTGGGCATATGTACATATATATCTCTGTCGCAGGCGGCAACTTCTCGTATATATATACCCCTCACAGGCGGGACCTCTCACAATAACGAGTGCTTTTCAGCGATCCTCGGTCGAAATGAAAATTCCGTTTTACTGTACAAATACTTAAATTCGTGGACTATTATTCCACGGGCTTATCGCTGGCGGCGATTTATTCTTTGTCGCATACGGCGACACAAATCTCGTAGGCGACGAGTGCACGGCAGCAGTTTGTTGTCGCGGGCGGCGACACTAAATCTCGTGGGCGACGAGTGCACGGCAGCAATTGCTTTGTCGCAGGCGGCGACAGACTGATTGTCTCGTTGGGAACCGGTGCACGGCAGCAATTCCCTCTCGCAGGCGGCGATATCCTAAGGAACTTGGTCCCAACGAGATAAAAAGTAATAATAAAGATGTTACGCGGCGGCGTAAACGTGTCCAGGCGGGACAATGATGGCGGAGATAACCCTGCTGAATCGACGGCGTATAACAAACTCCCAATGTAAAACACGTATATTTTCGTATGAAACGTGTAAACGTTTAGAAATGGGGAAACGATGGGGGAAACGTTTATTATCTGTAAAGTTAGGATTAATAATAAATACAAAACTGGATTTGAAGCACTTACTACTTTTTAGTCGATTCGTGGCGGCTGCATGGGTCTCTCTGTCTGAAGCTTGCCGGAAAGGCACAAGAAAATGGCGGAATGGATGGAGTTCAGTGGAAATCCAAACGTCAATTCTAGATCTGTTTCATTCTACTTAGAGAGATGCCATAAAACCGCCAGAACCGTCACATCAGTTCAACTATTTCAAATAAAAGCTTAACACCCATACTTGGGCAGCCAGCGCTCTGGATCTGGTGCCACTTCAGCGTTGTAATTCTTCGACAAGTTATCCTTCCTATTGCGATTGGTTTTCTTTTTCTTCTGCACATCTCCTAGCGTGCTTGGTGATTGTTCGATCTTGGCCGCCTTGGTACTCATGACCCAGTTTGCTGACTCTAAGTCGTCTATTTCGGAATTGTAGTCAGTTTTTCAAGTGCCGGTAGTTTCTTGCTGACTTCGAGGGCCTTCTTCGGATTGATATGAGCAATAGGGGATCCAATAGAAGTCAGGAGTGGAATCTTCTAAGGTGATAGTTGATTGTTGACGATCACAATCATCCCTTTTGCACTCTCTACGGTGACCATCAGCGTGATCATCACCTTTTTGCGATCGTTTTTGTGTGACTTTGCGATCGTTTTACGGAGAGCTAACAAAATGTGATCATCAATTTTGACTGTCAAAAGTGTGACTATCAACTATCACCTTAGAGGATTCCCCTCCAGCAATAGATCCAACTTACGTTGTTCTTCTCGTACCAATCCACTGCGGATTTGAGTAGAACCGAGGCGGCTTGTTTATTGTCGGTGCCCTTATCATGCCGATTGCTACAGCTCACAACACAACACTTTGCCGGCATTTTACACGTAAATTATTAATTTTTTCGTATGGAAAAATAGTACGGTGATGTGCTATTAATATTTACACGCACCAATATAAAACATCGTGTTTTGGAAGAATTTTCTCCCTTTCAACTTATTCCGCGGGCAAAACAACACAAAAAGAAAAAACGTTTGGCTACCAAAAGTGGTTTGTCACTTAAACGTCACAATTTTGACAAGCAGGCGAAAAGGTCTATAGCCAATTTTGTTGTGCCAAACGTCTGGCACGTTTGCATCTGGCAACGAATGGCACAAAAAAATATATGGCATTTTGCCAAACAGTATAATCAGGTAAAAATTATTTGTTTGCAGTCAGAATCAGCCTTATTGAGAGTTTCACCCGAAAAATATTTCACGTGGAAATTTTTGTTCGCCCGGATTTTTTTAGCTATTGTGAATTTCACGTGAACAAAATTTCACTTCGAATCAGCTGTGACATTTCGAACATAGATTCTGGTGCTTTGACAGTAGGCAAATAAAGAGGTTGAGAAACAAATAAGGGTGCAAAAAGTAACATTAAACAAATTGCTTTATTTATTCCAATCGGTTGAAATATGGCTTTTTCTGTTCGTGAGAACTTTTGCGTTCTGTTTGGTCCACCTGCTGTCCCTCTTTCGTACATTTTGTTCAACGCTGCTTTTTTACGTACGTATCGTTTTTGATCTGTCCAAATCTAAATATTTTTTCTTAATTGTGTGCCTTTAAAAAAAAAACATTTAATTCTTACTTTTTTTCCATTCAGCTTCGCTTTTGCTTGGTGGACCCGCGCTGTTTAGCTCCGAGCTAAGTTTTCTCCACTGTCACTTTCTCCCCATTTTCCTTTACAAATCCCCTAGCAATAGGTATCCGGTTTTTCAATCATTTTGTTCAACAAAATATCACTTTGTTGCTTATTTAGAGTTTTGCTCCTGACATAAAAGCATGTGTAATTGATTTCCACTTTTTTTTTTTTTAAACGACAACTTACATTTTCCGCTTTATTGTTCTCTCTTTCGCCAACAAAAATCAAGCGAAAATTTTCCATGCGAATAGCGTCATATTCCACGCGAAATAAAAACTCACAATAAGGGGAATTTTTCGAAGATGAACAAATTTTCGCCCGAAACTCATGATAGGGGAAAAGTGAAAAGGGAATTTTTTCACGTGGAATGCTGTTCGGGTGAAACTCACAATAAGGCCTGTCAAACGAGTGTTTGGATTGAATTTGTGTCAAACATCTTATGGCATACGCATGGCAGTGTGCCATATAATGTAATCGTAGCTTAAGCGTTGTTTTTGTCATGTGGAATACTCAGGAGTGGAATCCTCTTTTGATAGCCAAAGTTGATGATCACACTTTGTTAGCTCTCCGTAAAACGACCGCAAAGAATTATTTAAAACTTGGCAGCACAGCTTTTTGAAATGTCATTTTCTTACCAGTGGTATCGCGCGCCGGTCACAGCTGTAATTGTTTATTTGTTTCACGTTACTGTTTTATTACATTTGGTGTGTAAAATATAGCATAGCATAGCATTTATACTATGCCTTCGGCTTGGTATGTCCAACAACCGCAAGACATACATAAAAAACTAAATTAAACAAATAAAATAAATTGGGCGACACAAAAAATATGAATTTTTTTTTTATTGGATTTGGATGTTCCAACATAATTGATTATTTCTTAAATTAGATCAAGTCGTACATTAGAATTATGTTCATCAGCATTTGCTTTATAAAATAATTGCAGAGGCAAACATTTTCGTACCACTTCGCAAATAACATTTCTTTACTAATCGTAAAAAATAGAATGGGTCTATATGGAAGTGACACCTAAATAGCTCACACAAAAACGATCGCAAAAATGTGATTATCACGGTGATGGTCACCTTGGGGAGAGCAAAAGGGATGATTGTGATCGTCAACAATCAACTATCACCTTAGAGGATTCCACCCCAGGGTTATCGTGAATAAATTTTCCCTCGGAATTTTTCCGCCGAACAAAAATTAGGTTCCTTCAAAAAAGAGGAAATAATTCCGCGGAAAAGAAATAGGTATAATAAATGGCAATTCAGCAGACTTTTCAACGCAATCGCGATATTTAATTTTTCTCCGATGAATTTTTTCCATTTTTAAAGATACTCAATTTTTGTTCAGGGGAAAAATTCCGAGGGAAAATTAATTCGCGATAACCCTGACTATTACAACTCTTTCACATTGAACAAGCTACGGAAATGGATTCGTGGTATATCTGAGGAATAAAACGACAATTGTCGAAAAGCATAAAACGCCAACGGTAATTAGGGTGGTTATTTTTTGTTCAGTGCGTCGAGATCTATTAGAAAAGATAAAAAAAATCGGGGCCCACGGATATCGTAATCGTGCGACGAGTTGATGCCCAATCTGCATTGATATTGCCTCTGTTGGGCGCCGTGGCGTAAGTGGTTAGTGTGCCGGATCACTACGCATGAGGTTCCAAGTTCGAATCCCAGAAAACACCAAAAAGTTTTTTCACGGCCTCACCTCTCGCGAGCGTCTGACAAACATCCGAGAGTATTGTTGTCACGAAAAAGTTTCTCAAATCGCCGTTCGGATTCGGCACTAAACTGTAGGTCCCTTCCATTCGTGTGAAAAATATAACGCACACAACATGAGTGGTTGCGAGAAGCTAGGCCCTGACACTCAAAGAGCTGTTGCGCCAAATATATATATATATATTGCCTCTGTTGAAATTTCACCATTTCATCTTTAAGCCAGCAATTCAGAGTTGAGGCCCAGCTTCTTTACCATCGTCGTCTGAAAATTAAGATAAAATATCGGAAACCGCGATAAGAAATTTTGCATTTTTTTTGATAGATAAGCTCACGATGAGCATAAAACTGTAATTTTCCTTTTTTGGCGTTCTCTTGCCGGAGGCGTTACCCGCCCCAAAATTTCAAAGTCTACATAAAATGATACTAACATTTTGCAAATAGAATATCCAAATTCTTCTCTTGATAAAGAATTATATTCACCCTGATTGTCGCTTTCGACGATTATCGTTTTATTCATAGCTTCGAACTGCTGACCATTAAACATTCGTGCTACATTTGAAGAGTAAAACGACAATCGTCAGAAAGCGACAAACGCCAACGACAACCAGGGGTGGAATCCTCTAAGGCGATAGTTGATAGTCACACTTTTGACAGTCAAAATTGATCATCACACTTTGTTAGCTCTCCGTAAAACGATTGCAAAGCCACACAAAAACGATCGCATCACGCTGATGGTCAGCTTAGATAGAGCAAAAGAGATGATTGTGATCGTCAACAATCATCCCTTTTGCTCTCTCTAATGTGACCATCAGCGTGATCATCACCTTTTTGCGATCGTTTTTGTGTGGTTTTGCGATCGTTTTACGGAGAGCTAACAAAGTGTGAACATCAATTTTGACTGTCAAAAGTGTGACTATCAACTATCACCTTAGAGGATTCCACTCCAGGAGTTGATAGTCACACTTTTGACAGTCAAAATTGATGATCACACTTTGTTAGCTCTCCGTAAAACGATCGCAAAGCCACACAAAAACGATCGCAAAAAAGTGATCATCACGCTGATGGTCACCTTAGAGAGAGCAAAAGGGATGATTGTGATCGTCAACAATCAACTATCGCCTTAGAGGATCCCACCCCAGGGTTATTAACAAATAAAAAAAAAGTTTCATTAATATCGGTCCATAAAAACGAAAGTTATAGTATAAATAAATATACCACCGGTCGATCGTATTCCCATCATATGAGAAAACAAAAACGAGAATTACGTAGTTCCTAAAGAAATTTAACGAGTGAAAATGGGATTTGCTTGTGTGGCGAGTGTGTAATCACACGAGTGGCCCGTGTACCTATCTCGTGTTAAAACCCGCCTTGTTCTGGACGGATTTTCATTTTAATTTAAATATATTATCTTTGCACCAAAAGAATTTAAGAACTTGGGTGCTCTATTCCCAAAATGTTAGTAACATTCTTCTACATGGCCTTTTCGAAACTTTGGCGGCGGGTCACGCTTCTCCTGTAAGAGACCGCCAATAATTTTTGCAAATTCGTGCTCATCGTGAGCTAATCTACCAGATTAAACAATGTTAACTTTTCGATATTCCCGGTAAAGTAAAATTTTGGGGGCTTTAGTCCCATCTCAGAATAGTGATACAACCCTAATTACACTTCAATAGGATCATACAGGGATGAACCTTTTCAGAGGTTTATTTTCGGAACAGTCTGTAACGCATTAAATTAGTAACTGACGTCTGCATGAATTTGCTTCTGTCGTATACCAGACAGCCGTATCAAAAGCTCATAGTGTTCTTCAACTCTTCGTAGGCAAGGCTGACATATTGTTTTCGGAAGTGGATCTGTAGGGGAAATCTATACTTTTAATTAATACAATCCACCGAATATCGCTAATTTCTTACCGTAATTGGTAGGTATCCATTAATTTTCTCATCTATTGACAACCTCTTGCCGCTATTGCTGTATATATGAACAACCACTTTATGAATCTCAGAACAAAGTCGACATAGAAATCCGGATATATATGCCTTCGCTATGCTACCCATCGACGTAACACGTTTTCACTACAATTTAATGCTGTGTTAAACTGATATTTAGTTATGTACACGAAACTTACACGCTTTATTTCTATTTCAGCAAAGCATAAAACGCAGTAAATATTTGTAATCTACCCAATTTGTGAGTGGAAGGTTCCGTTCAGTTTCTTAAGCAGTTCAATTTTACTTAATCAGCGCAAAACTTTTTTAGGACGCATTCAGCGCCATTGATAGCTTTGTTATGAATTTCCATACAAAATCTCGAATTGTGAAAAAGTATTTTACGGTTAGCTTTAGTATTCTGCATGGCACAATCTGCAATGAAATATAAAAATTGATATCTACATAATACTTCGTCAACGAAAGGGTTGCAAAAGGAGAGTAGTGTAATATATATATATATATAAATCTGTAGACTGTATAACGGCGACGAAGACCAACGTCCGGTTGTTAGGCAGAATGAATCATTCATTATAGACCACTATCGATCAAATTTTCGCACCTCAGATCTTGGAAAAAGCCAAGAAGTCCAAATCGATACTCACCATCTCTTTATCGATTACAAGACCGCCTACGACAGCACCTATAGATAAGAGCTACATAAAGCTATGTTTCGTTTTGACATCCCTGCCAAACTTGTTCGTCTGTGCAGAATGACGATGGAGAACACTCGCTGCTCCAAGAAGGTCGGTAATGACCTGACCGAGACCTTTGTGTCGAAATAGGCTTTACACACGGTGACGTGCTGTCATGTGACTTCTTTAATATAGTACTTGAACGGATTGTGCGCAAATCCAAGTCGCACAATCACAATAGAATTTATCAAATGTCTGTACAACTGCTTACTTACGCCGACGATATTGATATTATTGGAAGAACTCAGCGGGCTGTCACCGATGCGTTTGCAAGCATTGAAGTAGAAGCAGCCAAAATTGACTAGGCGATAAACGAGGGAAAAACCAAGTTTTTGTTGTCAACAAGAAGGGACTATCAACACCGACAAATTGATCAGAACGTCACAGCGGGCAGCTATAACTTCGAGGTAATAAGGGACTTTGTCTAACTCGGTTCTGCTCTAAACTCGGAAAATAAGACCAGCGCAGAAATAAAGCGAAGACTAGCTTTTGCCAATCGCTGTGTTTTGGGCTTATAAGGCAATTCAACAGTAAAGCCCCTAAGAGCTGTGCAGCGACATCGACCTAGCCAAAAAACTGCGTATTGGGCGTCTGAGATGGCTACGACATGTAGAGCGAATGGACACCAACGCTCCGGTCCGCAGAGTCTTCGAATCTAACCCCAAGGGACGACACAGTAGACGACGTTCTCGCCGTAGGTGGCGCACAAAAGTTCAAGGGGACCTCGACCAACTTGGAGTGCGGAACTGGAGGCAATTAGCTAAAGACCCAGCTAAATGGAGTGTAATAAGTTTTTGGGAAGGTTATGGGAGTTGGGATTTGAAAATGGCAGGAAACTAGGATGTGGGTGGGAGTTAAGGATGGAATGGGACGGAAAAGGAAAGTGTGGCGGCTACGAGGGACGTGGTATGCTTGCTATATCGCAGGAAATGGCGTGATCCTTGCCCCCGCAGCACGACCAAACCTACTACAAAAAACATAAATCATGCCAAAAATTTACTCACTTATTCTTTTCACCAAATAACGGACGGACGTCCACTATACTGAGGGCGCTACAGATGATGTGGTAGCGTTGGCTTTTGCCCTCCCGACCATGGAGTTCGGCGGCCGTTGAAATTGGACTTCCCAAAGACTGATGCTGCTGTCGGGTTACTCCATCTTCGCTGAGAGGGCTTTAGTTACCCTACCGCACCCCCTGAAAATTGCAGTCTAAAAAGCCATCAAGCTATTCCTGGCTTGATGGTAGTAAAAACGTACACAATTTATTATTTTATTAACCTTCATCAGCAAAAAAAAAGATAAATTTCAAGAAAAAGGTGAGGGATAACATAAAAAAAATAACAAACTAAAACTTCGTTTCTACCGCAACGAACTATAGCTCAGGTAAATCTTTTGTTACCTTTACTCTACTTAACTTAAACCATTTTCCTAGCTAGAGAGAGCTCTGTATAGGTATTCACTACACTTCTCAGAATTTAAGACAATCGGGAGCACAAAACGGACGGGGGAAACAAAATTTGTACACTTAAATCCTATTTTCATTTGGTTTCATTAAATTCAGCTTACTTAAACAGAAATGATTTAAAAAAAATGTATATACATATGTGGGATTGGGCCAGACAAGACAGACGATACCCTACAGACGATATACGACGAAGTACATAACGCACGTACTTACCCATAATGTACATAAGGAGGGCAGCTGACGTTAACGAACGGACCACAACATCATACAGTGCAAAAGGGAGAACAAAGGGAACGAACAAAGACAAAACAACCGTTCACGATCAGGCGACTAAACAGCACATAACACCGAGAACAAAGAACTTACGTATACACACAAACAAAGACCAATCACAGACGTAGGGGTAATTAGACAGTAAGCGCAGACGGTAGATTAACGAACACACACACACAAACACTAACAAGAAGCAGCAACGAGACAGAACAAAGACAGGACAATCGAAACAGACAAAAGTAGGGATAGTCGTCAAACTACCTCCGACAGTGGCACACTCCAAGAGTTAAACTGTCAATAAAACATTTGTAACCATTAAGTTCGTTTTATTTATTTAAAGTGGGAGCAAAGATCATACACATATATATATATATATATATAAAGACACTAGCTGATATACTTATATGTAACTTTTACAATTATTTGACAAATTTTACGGCATTCACCAAAAAAAGACTATATTTTTCTGTATATATATAATATATATGTCTATATATAAGTGTGTATATGCATATGTACGAAACTGATAAATGCGGGTGGGGCTTCTCGGACGTTGTGCAATTCACGTTTTACAGCCACACTCTTGCTACTGGAGCTCAGGTAAAATTTTATTCTTCCAATAAAATGTTAATATAATATCTTATTATATATTCGTGCGTATCTTCTTCCTTTTATCAACAAGGTTATGATCCGAAAACAAGGGATCATAACCTTCCCATTTTTCACCGCATTTCCACTAATCCGCCTGTGGGGTTCGCCTATTTGACCTCAGAAAATATCGGCAGGCCTGCCGATTTTAAATCACGCGGTTGCTGAGGCCAATGAAGTGCCGATGTCGCATTTGTCTGATCCAGGCGTTTTTAGGCCTGCCTTTCCTACATCGCGATGTCTTTGGAACGTGCATTGATATTGCCTTTTTAACAGGGTTCAAATGATCTATTCTTTGAACGTGGCAATACTAGCTGAGCCGGTCGCGCTCTATTTTTTGTACGATGGTTTCCTTGATGTGAAAGCTTCCACGGATCTTCGAACTTCTTATTCGATCAAGCTTTGTCACTCCTGCTGTCATGCGAAGCAACTTCATCTCAGCTGCCGCTAATTTACTCTCATACCTTTTGTACATCGTCCAACATTGTGAACCGCATGTGAGCGCTGGACGTACAACTGCGGTGTAGAGCCTTCCTTTCAACTTAGGTGGCATTTTGCTGTCACAGAAGATAGCGGAGTTTTCTCGCCACTTCATCCACCCTACGCTTACGCGATGATTGATGTCGTCATTACAACTTGCTTTGCTATTGATCATAGATCCCAGATATTTGAACTTTTCGCACTTGGGAAGCACTGTTCCATTCAAATAAATGTCTGAAATAGGCCTGAGTGGATCAGAGAACCGGCAGCACAAGTACTCTGTCTTTTTTGAACTAATGCAATACCCGTTTTCCTCCAGAACATCCACCCACACATCAAGTGCTCGATGCAGGGATGTAGGATCCTCACTTATGATGGTTCCATCGTCAGCAAAGAATAACTGATGTATCTTGGGATCCATCACTTTACCTTCAAGCAGATAATCAAGGACTGTAATAAAGAGCAAAGGACTAAAGACGCTTCCCTGTTGCACCCCGACTTTGATTGGGAACTCTTCGGTTACTCCAGAGGGGCATCTTACTCTTATCTTTGCTCCTTCGTACATGTCCATGATCACCTGTACATAAGTTTCTGAAACCCCTCGATGTCTTAGAGCCACCCATATCAGATCTCGTGGTTGTCTGTCGAATGACTTTTCAAAGACAACCAATACAATATGCAAGTACTTTAAAGAATAACGACGTTTTTTTATTCTGATCCTTATACTTTGGATTGCATCTGTGGTTGATTTACCCGAGACAAACCCACACTGATCATCAGATAGCCGTATTATATTTCGCAGTCGGCCACCTAATACCCGCTCAACGATCCAGTACGTATATGCGAGTATAGTTATTTGAAATTTTTTTTGAAAATTTAAATTTTGGCGGCCACGACTTGGGTTTGGGCGCCGTGGCGTAAGTGGTTAGTGCGTCGGATCACTACACATGAGGTTCCAAGTTCGAATCCCAGAAAACACCAAAAAAGTCTTTTCACGGTCCCACCCCTCGCGAGCGTCTGACAAACATCCGAGAGTATTGTTGTCACGAAAAAGCTTCTCAAATCGCCGTTCGGATTCGGCGTTAAACTGTAGGTCCCTTCCTTTCGTGTGAAAAATAAAGCACGCACAACATGAATGGTTGCGAGAAGCTAGGCCCTGGCACTTTAAAGAGCTGTTGCGCCAAATATTTGTTTTTTTTTTTTTTTGGCCACGACTTGGACTCAAAGGAGTCTATAGCCGCCTTGCTGGGACGAGTTGTGGAGCCCCTTAAAACAGATTTGAATCTTTTTAAAAAAAATACTATATTTCCTTCTTCACTGGTACACTTCCTCTACGTTAACTTTTTAATTTGCTTATTTTTCCATATGGTACACTGCCTTCTCTAGCGATAGTCTTTATAGGTAGCACTGCGCTGTATAGGTACTTTTAAAATATATTCTTACACAAAGGCAAGTGTTGCCTTCCACCACTAAATGAAGAATTCTGCATTTCTCTGTGGCTCTATACCAGGCCCGCTACGTCGACCGAGAATCCCTCTAGCCATACGGATTACTCCAGGGTCTGATTTTAAATTTAGCCGCTATTAGTATAAAGAAAAAAAACTACCAACATCCCCTTCTTACCCCATCTTTAAAAAGTTGGTTTGTGTCTGTGTTTAGAACAGTTTAAACTGGTCTAAACAACGATGGTGTCCATTGAATGACAGCGTAAGTATGATTTTTATTTTGTCCTTTTTGTTTTATTTTTTTTTGTTAATTTTCGTTTTCCTTTTCTTTTTGACTAACTCCTAAGGAATTCCGCTACCCTTTCAACATAAGCGGCCACGATTCAAGGCCAACCAGCAATCTGGGAGGACACGCACTCAGTTGCTGTCGCAAATCGAGGAAAAGAGTTTGCCTTCCAGCACTTAGGCTGATGTGCCAGAATAACCAGTAACTCCAGGAACACCAGGCATCAACATGCCAAACGATTCTCGGCAGTAATGTAAAATGTGAATGCATTTGACTACTCGTACTCACTCGTTACTTTTCCATAAGTACTCGGATAAATGTAACGAGTATTTAATACGCGCGAGTACCACCTACAAAACAAATATACACGGTCATACCCGATTACTTGCAAAGGCGAGACAGAGAAAAGAATATTCTAAATAATTAGCTTGGTATACTCACCCACTAAAATGAAAAGAAGAAGGAACAATAAGAGAATGAATCGTTATAGTATTGGTGTATGGTGCGTAAGATAATCTCTTAAAATGCTACTTGTGGTGTGGGTAGTGCAAGAGAAAATGAATACCTGTTTGAATACATATCGCTCATTTACTCGAAGCCTGTTCTAACTGAAAAAAGCGATTTTGCAGAAAATGCGTTTAAAGTTTTCAATTGACTACCACCTTGCAGGAAAAAAGAAGACATCTTTTAATTCTAACGCGGAGAGTATACAAGATATTAATATGAAATTTTTACACAATATGAAGCATGATAAAATGAACAATTCTGCATCATTAACTCAAAAACAGCGGTTTTTGAGTTATGACAGTCTTCAAGTAAATGAGCGATATCTGTGGCGAATAAGATTCCTTTTATTTTACGTGTGTTAGGTATTGGTAGTGCAAAATGGAATGCTTTGGAAGTAACGAGTACGAATGAGTACTTGGCAATAACGGATACATTGTACCGAATGAGTACTTTTTTACCCCACTAATTCTCGGCTTCCACGACAATCGGTTCCACGCACCGGAACAACTCGAATAACTCGAGTACAACACCTCGAACAAGGGTTGTTGACCTCAGCTACACAGCTGTTGCAAGAACAACAACGACAACATTCGTGTTCAACAGGAGTAAACAATAACTATTGTAGGTTATGGATTTCTTTATCTTTGCTTTATATTAAGTAACGGCTTTTCTTCCAGGGTGGCTGTAACAGGAGAGGCTTGTTGGTTGAGGCCCAGGCTCACCCCGAACTGTAGCGCCACCTAAGTAAGTACGTAGTATTCTGTGACGAACTATACGAGTTATATAGCGGCATGGACCTAGTCAAAAAACTGCGTATTGGACGTTTGAGATGGCTAGCACATGTAGAACAAATGGACACCAACGATCCGGCACACATTCTTCGAATGTGTAATTATTATTTTGCATAAAAGCAGCAATGAGGTTAGAATAAAGACGCTTGTCAGTTTAGTCTAAGAGAAGCAAGTTGTTGTCACTAAACTTAGAAGTTTTTTTTATCTTCGGATTTTTTGTGTGTCTGTACAAATCGTCGAGCTTGATCAAGATGCAAGCAAAAAAAACAACATTCTTTTACAATTTGGTGACCCAGACGAGCAATATAGTTAGTACAAGTCAAGGCATATGAAAAGAAGGTAATGCATTCCGCGCAAGATTCTTAGTCACGTTCTGCGCATCTGTTATTTTTTCGTAATATGGCAGGCAGCTGTAACCCATAAAGAGACGGAAAAGGAAATATTTTGCTTGCAATTTCATTTATTTCGTTAAAAGTATAAGTTGTGCAATTAAAGTGTTAAAAATGCGTTATGCTATTTATAGTTGTTCTATTATGGTAAACTGGGGCACATTCATTAACGGGGCACATTCGTCAAAGCCGATTTCGATATGATGCACTCTGAATAATTCAACGATGATAAAGCCGAATGCATCCTTTATCAAATACATAAGCATGTTCATAATTTGAGATTTGTAGTTTCGCGCTCAAATAAGTGGGTTTTTGTGTTTTTCCGTCCTTCTTTGTTATTTTTGATTATAGGTAAGTAAGCGATTTCCGATGTCATTTTTATGAACTTGAATACAAATGTTTATGGCCTGCTAGTGTATTTTGTTTTATAGTAAAAAATATAGTTAAAATTTGACTACATTTAAGAGTACTAAAAATGTATGCAGTGCTGTCAAATTTGAGATGCCGGGACAGATTCGGCATCTGAGGTGGGGGCACGGCAGGTGCTGAATGTGCTTTAAAATGAAATATGAACAACATCTTTTAATTGTAGCTTACATTTTGTTTTATTAACTCAGACATAGTCCGAAACTATCAAAGAAAAACAAGCAATGTCAATGATGAAGAAATTTTAAAAAAGCTGTAAACGATGTCGTTTCAGTGGGCGCCGTGGCGTAAGTGGTTAGTGTGTCGGACGGATCACTACGCATCAGGTTCCAGATTCGAATCCCAGAAAATACCAACAAGTTTTTTCACGGTCTCACCTCTCGCGAGCGTCTGACAAACATCCGAGAGTATTGTTGTCAAGAAAAAAGCTCCTCAAACCGCCGTTCGGATTCGGCATTAAATTGTAGGTCCCTTCCATTCGTGTGAAAAATATAACGCACACAACATGAGTGGTTGCGAGAAGTTAGGTCCTGGCACTTTAAAGAGCTGTTGCGCCAAATATTTGTTTTTTTTTTTTATGTCGTTTCACCTGAGACCAGAAACGATCAAAAACGTCCGACCTTGCAATCTTGACTTCATAACCAAGACACTTTTAAACAACCACCTGATTCAGAGCACGATGAAGAAAACAAGTTTCTATCTAAATAGTTTTCCGAGTCAAATTTTTTCTAAAGCCTAAGAAGAAGAACTGGTCGTTATGTTAAAAAGACCGCATTTCAACACTTTGGCTTATAATATGCTTCTTTTCGAACGTTGGCATATGAATATGTAATATAAAATAATATATCACATCTAACAAATTAGGATGTTTCCATAGAAGCTTCGGACGAAGCTATATAAATGTAGCAAAGCTGTTGATTTTAACTTGAATGTGCTTTCTGTAGCCAAGTGATGTCTTTTATGCTCTATTGCTTGAATTCAACATTTATCGATTTATTTCTTGTTCTTTGATTAATTCTTATGTTAAAACTAAAAAAAAAAAATTAAAATGGGAACAAAATCAGCAGTATTTGTTTAAAAAAATAACTTCAGTGCTCAATGTGCTCTATCCAATCCCGAAGCTGCCCCGGGTTGGGGCACTTTCAGCAAAATGACTTGAGTTTTTGAAACACGAACATTTTTTTAAAAATTCAATAATACATATATACTGTCTTTCAATATTATTGTTTAATAGCGAAATTGTCTGTAACTTCTAGGGAATTTGCATTTGGTTTATTAATAAAAGCAATAGGAAGCTTTAAAAAAAGTTAACGAATGTGCCCCAGTTTACCATAACAATAAAAAAAAACTTACTTATAATGGGGAAATTTTCTTTCATTCGTTCCCAAAACAACAAAAAATGTGGAAGCAATTTTTTTGTGCCGCCGAAAGGACAAAATAAACACCAAAACGGCGCGAATTTTTTGTAAATATTTTGAAGGAAGTGATGCCAGGGGAAGGAAGGAAGTGCCAGTTAATCTTTTTATGTACAATATGGACTAACTTTAAAAGCAAAACGGCTAAATGAAGATGCGGTTCCATCACTTTTGTTGCCCTTACAAAAGGAGGAACAAGTTTCCAGTGCACGGAATTTAAGAATTCAAAACAGATCTTTGGTCTCGAGGTAAGTACATAGGGTCAGTTGGGGTAACCATTATTTTCATTAATTAAACTAACAACGACACATTTTATTCATTTTAGTGGTGCATTTACAGCTGTACAACTGTAGCGAGACCAACATGGAGCTGAAAAAACCCACGGACTTAGTTCTCTCAGAAAAAGTCGATTGTTCTACACAAACTGAAGTTACCAACGTTGGCTCCAGTACACAAGTTGAAGCACTCAAAATTAAATGTAGCACACAAACTGATGAAATCATTCCGACATATTCTCAGTAAGAAGATGGTATAATTATATTATAATATTTATGTATTTTCTAGATAACAAGAAGAAATAATAAAGCTTAAAGCGCAATGCTACACGTCCCAAATGGTCATCAGAAGATATTGCTAATGCAATCCAATACATGCAGCAGGTCCCCGAGCATACGATTGCTTTTAAGGAAACAGTATCCACTTTCTGCTGTTATAACACTAAATAAGTGGTGCTCTAAAGTAGACGCATATCCAGGAATCATTCAACCAGTACTAGATATCATGAAAAATGTCGATATGAAACAAGTTGACAAAATTTTCATTTGATGAGATGAAAATCAAAGAAAAATAGTTTATGACAAGCCCAAGAATGAGACTCTTAAAGTCTGCAATAGTTTGTGATCTCGGGGAACAAATCAAGGTTTGCTACATGAACTCCTAATCATGGTTACAAATTCCTTTTTCCCGAATCCACCCGATATATCGAAGCAAATTTATGTATTTGGTGATGTCCCACATCTTATAAAATTAATTCGGAACAATTTTGTTGATCATGATGGTTTTATTTTGGACGGACAAATTATCTCCAGAGGAATTATTGAAGAGTTGATTTCGAAAACTAATGATAAGTCTGATTTAAGTATTGCTTATAAAATTTCACTAACAAATTTGAATGTTAAAGGTACAGAGTGTCAGAAATTAAAGCTGGCAACAAAATTGTTTTCACACACCATCTCTAAAGCTATTGTGGGCGCTGAAAGTTTGGCTTGAGTGTTCCGTGTTTTTCAAACAGGTATCAATTACTATTTTCTCTACAAAATCGAGTCCTAATTCATATGGACATATGTACATATATCACATTGCAGGTAAATGATTGGTTCGTTTGCCTTAATGTGAGAGTTCCTTACCAGGACAGTCGCGAGCGAGTTCAAGGTGTTGGACTTTCAGAATCGCCCCATTTCGTAATAATAGATAAAATGACGGAAGTGATGCTGAAGATGAGAGTTAAAGGAAAAAAAACATAATGCCCTTCCAAAAAGGTACTGATGTGAAAATATAAGCATTATTATTTACAATCTCATATTTAATTATTTTTTGCATTATCATGACGAATGATTCTCTAAAACTCTTATACAATAACTTAGAGACTGAATAGAACATTTTATATTTGTTGACATACAGACTTAACCGAGACATTTTAGAGAATTTTTTTTTGGAACGATTGGATCTAAGGGTGGTCTATAGTAGTAGTAGTAGTAGTAGTAATTTGTGATTTTTATTTAACAAAAGTTTGGTCTGTTACAATAATTCACAGTAAATGACATTGGCAATTGCCGTCAGCCGAAAAAAAGAGAGAATTCTAATTCATATTTATAATTAAAAACAAATTTTCCAATAAAATAAAAAATACAGTTTTGGTTTTGGTTTTACGAATATATCTAAAAAGCTTCGTTTATTATTTGTTGACGATATTTTGATGCAGATCTGATATAGTTGGCTAACAGATTCCAGTCTTGACCATTTAATTGCGCGATTACTTCATTTTCTGCAAGTGTATTTTTACCCAAGTAGACTCGCCTAATCTCCTTTAATACGGGACATATTCCAATAAAGTGGAGAACGTCTTCTTTCGCACCAAGGTTGCATATAGTGCATTCCTCATTCCCATCGCTTACGTAGGGCATAAAGTTTAGTCGAAGAAGTTCGCCTCTGGCCTTGAAGATGGTGGAAATTGTATTTAGGCTGTTGAGATCGTGGAAATAATTTCTATCCCCCAGATCATGATCGAGTAAAGGATAAGTGATTCTCGTCTCGCTATGCTGCGCTTTCACTCTGAATGCCGCTCGTGTGGAATCTTCAATATTCATCAACAGCTCCTGTAGGGTACGCTTCCATGTTTCCGTGCTATTTTCATCTATGGGGAGATTGTATTCCCTGCTTAGCCTAGACCATTCGCCGAAAAATTGCTGTTTTCGGTGTATCAGGAGTTTTGCGATAATATGGGGAAGGCGATGGCGGGGGAGCTCCATAACTTTTAGAATGTAAATGAAGTGCAACCTTAAGGTAAATACATATAAAGGAGGTAAGCCTGTTTCCAGATGCAGCATGTAATTCGAAGTATTTTCCGGCAATCTGAAAATCTTTTTTAGAAAGTATCTGAGCAAACCTTCTACTTCCTCGTACTGCGAGATACCCCAAACTTGGGCAGCGTAGCACATGATCGATCTCATAGTTGCTTCAAAAATTTTGAATTTGGTGCTTGGCGGTACGTCTTTTTTTCCGAGGATGCCCTTCCAGCTGCAATTCATTGCTCTTTTCGCTTCTTTGAGCTTCTCTCTCAGATGTGTTTTGAACGACATTTGGGGAGTAATAATTACCCCAAGGTACTTATATTCCTTCACAACTTCGAGTACTTCATTTTGCCAGGTCCATTTTTCCAGCCTTGAATACCGTCCAGTACCATTTCGAAACACCATTATTTTTGACTTATTGGTATTCACTGAGAGATTCCATAAGCTGCAATATTGTTGTAGCTTGTTAATCATCATTTGTAGCATTGTTGTGGATTCTGCCAGAATGACAATATCATCCGCGTACAACAAAACCTTTATATGAACTCCACCAAACACTAGTCCTCCTGGAAGAAACGTTGTGAGGTCATCCAAAAATATGGAGAAGAGGAGAGGACTCAAGAGACAACCCTGTTTTACTCCCATGTGCGACTCAAACCAGTTGGACATTTTGTTTCCATCCCATACTGCGATCTTATTATTTTCATACAGGCTTTGTATTACTCTAAGCACTTTCGTTGACACTCCTAGGTTACTCAACTTATAGAAAAGAGCGTTCCTGTCAATTGTGTCGAAAGCCGCCCTGAAATCGACAAAGAACGCGTATAGTTTTTTGCCCCTATCAAGGTATGCCTGGGCAATGCTTTTCAGTGTAAAGATGTTGTCTACAGTTGAATATCCTTTTCTAAACCCCGCTTGGAATTCACTCAGCAAATTGTTTTCGCGTACCCAATCCGTCAGACGCTCTAGAATAATTCCAGCGAATATTTTTGTTACTGAGTTCATAAAGCATATTCCTCTATAATTATTCGGATCGCTTATGTCTCCTTTCTTAAACAGGGGGAAAATTATACTCCTTCTAAAATTATCTGGCACCTCCCCCATATCAAAAATATAATTGAAGGCTACCGCAAGTTTTCTGAGGAATTCGTTTGTCGCAAATTTGAAAAATTCGTAGGGGATACGATCTTCACCAGGGGCTTTCTTTGTGCTGCATTTGTGCAGCACCTTGTGGAGTTCTTGGACAGTAATTGTGCGGTCTAGTGAGTCTACTGTTATGTAAGGTAGCGAGTAATTCAGTTGACTTGTGCTACTCGGTGGATTCAGCAACTGCTCGAAGTGACTGGCTAGTGCGGATGTTTCAACTTGAATACCCCGTGCGAACATCGTACCGTTGAGGGATCGGACCAGCTTCCAAAACGAACGAGTATCTGAAATCCCATCCAAAGATGGTCTATATGATCATCCAAATCGCCTGGAATTTATGTATCGGCTTCGTTCGTACATTCTTTGACGAAATGAAGGAAGTTTATCACTGAATGGTACATTTTAATATTTAACAATATCTCCTTATAATATAACACGATAATATTTGCCTTTTTTGTAGGTGGTACATTAGTAGATAATACACCCGATTTAGAATGCACTCTTAATTCGAGTAGCAGTCTACTCAGAACACTAAATCCTGATGTAATTATTGCTGAAGAGTCGGCGGATGAATTTGAATCTCTACAGTACGACAGTCTGGAGCATTTAGCAGGTTATATTTGCCACAGGATTAAGAACCTGGATTTAGCTGTTTAAAATACTCAGCCAGAATCTTCATTCACATGGATCAATCAGCTAACTGAGGGATTTCTTCAAAAACCAACAGACGAGATGATGATGGATATGGAAAAGCTGGAGACTATTTTTCAAATATTCAACAATGAAGAAATTATTTAAAACAATTACTTTTTTTTATCAAAAGACATACCGTCAGAAAAAGAAGTTAAAGAAATTTTCTTTTGTTCGCGAATGTATTTTAGAATTAAACATCTTAATAATATCATAGAAGAAAACTTAACAAAACGGAAAAGAAAAATGTATAAAACTATTTTATAAAACCTTATAATTAATTTATTTAATGTATCAATCGTTAAAACCTACATTTTATACTATTGATTTGAATCTTAAGTAAATGTATACGTACATCGAAAGACATAGTTTAAGTTTTGAAGTTCAGCTAGTTTTAAGCGTTTTTGTTAGCATGTACGAATTCTGTATTATAAATAAAAAATTTCATTAAGAATGAAAAAAAAATGAATTGCAATAAATGGTTTAAGAAGCTAAAATCGTCTTTTACTCATATACTAAACACCTTCCACATTGAATTTGTTTCTAGATATCTCCATACTGCATTCAAACTCAGTGGTAATAATAACGAACAGCATATGCAAATAAAAAAAAGGTCACAGCAGCATCTTACATTTTTTCTTTGTTTACTTTTTGACACATACGCAGTATATTACCTGTAATATCTGTATTGTGAGTACAAGAAATATAAAAAAAAAAAGGTAATCTTGAATTTTTGATGCCTCTGCCAAATCTCTCGCTGAACGGTGTTTTGACCAACTTCAACAATTCAAGATTACCTTTTTTCTATATTACTTCGTTTTCGAGTGAAGAGGTTCACATTCACTGCTGATATTGTAAGAAATGTACAAGCGAAGTACACTTGAAGGGGCTGATCAAAATATGAGCTCATAGAAATGATTCCAACTCAAAACGGTTAGCTTAGGTTAGGTTACGTTGAAGTGGCTGCCAGCTGAGAATCGCCAACACACTTAGATCAATATTCTACAAAAGTCGTTCGCAAAAACGCCTAGCCGTGTGGCTTGCTATTAGACAGTGTCCAGTGATGAACCAACTTCCATTTATCAGCGGCGATTGATCCGTCCGCATCGCTTTTATCACTTAAGGACATCACTGTAGGACTTCGCTATGACGTTGGATGGCCTGGAAGAGCTACTGGTGTTGTGTGCATTAGCTCTCTTCGGTTCCTCCAACGATCGCTGCCGCTTTGACGTTGAGTCGTGGTTAGCCCAAGGTTTATCTTCATTGGCGATCTTTTTAGCCCATTCTACACCAGCGTTCACCTTTTCAGTTCTTTTGCACAGAATTCGGCAGGCTGTGCGGCGATCTTTATATGCCTGTTTAGCGGGAGCAAGAGTGCGCCTTGTTCCCGAAGAGTCCCTATTGGAACGTGGGGCGGTACTAGTACCTTAAGGCTCCATGGGGCAAATGGAAGTGGTTGGACCATGTATAGCCACAGTCTTTCCACTAATCAATTCTGCAGGGCTTTACCGGTAGACAGCTTGAGCGTCATACTACCGCCCGGTTTGAAAGGAGAACCGGTCATTTTTGTACTTTTTAGTAGTTGCCTAGTGGAACGAGGGTGAGTATTAGTACTCCATGCGGCTATTCGTAGTAGTTGGACCATGTGAAGCCACAGTCTTCCCACTAGCAAGCTCTTCAGGGTCTTTACCGGTAGACAGCTTCAGCGCCGTGTTACCGTCCGGTTTAAAAGGTGGACCGGTCTTATTTGTTGTTTTTTGTTTTGTTTTTCGAGTTCATATTTGTGTTCCCACGAGCAGCGGAGGAAGGGATTTCAGTCTGTGCAGAGATCCGCAATACACAGATAAGGCTAGCTAATCCGGAAGTTGCCAGGTATCCGAATACTCCGTTCGCGACTGAGTTCTTTTTGGGATGGGCTCCCAGTCGGGCTGATCCTCAGCACGGGACGTATGAAGGATTGGGGGTCGACTGCATCTTGGTTTCGAATCTCATCCAGGGAATAAAACCCAAGAGTCTTTGACCTCTACAAGGCCCTTATACCACGACGAGATGTGCAGTCACGTAAGGGAACTCGACACGGTCACTTGTACATAATATTTTAGAGAAGTTGTAATGTAGTAACATTGATTTGAATAACTTCCCAATAACTTAGTACACGAGCGGAACAGATCTCTTTTCCTAAACTTTTTACCCGTTCAGTTTATAGTTCTTTATTGTATCAATCGTAGCTATGAATAGACTTAGTTTCTAATGGCGACACTGCTTTTTATACCTTTGTCAGTTGAGGAGAACATGATATCATGGCGTGGCATGGTCATGCACACAACGCGTGATCTATGTGATGATTTTGTTGATACATCCGGTGTCAATCTATATATCGAAGTGTCGTTTGTTGCTTCGGGCATATGGCGTCCCTTCATGACTATCCCTTGATAGACCTGTGCGTCGTTTGTATGGTTGTAGTGGTGTAGCTCGGTTATAACACCTCCCGGCGAAGAGGCGATTCCGGGTTCGTTTGCAACTTCGGGTAAACTTATATTCGTTATGATCTTCGTGCCGTTTCTTTTTTTTTTTGATTTTAGTGTGCTATATCGTCACCTGATTTCAAGAACTAGGTAACTTGACTTCTCTTGTTTTGAAATATCGGCGAAAATAGCTTTACATTAAGTTTCTTCTTGCTGCAAAAGTTATTTCGTTTGTCTAGTGTTTTCATTTCCCAATAAATCTTAACAGGGAAGGAATATGACTACGGTTGTTTTTCAATTACATTTTCGTGCATATAACTAAAAACGTTATTAACTCAAAAATGAAAAAAAAATTAAGTTACCTAGTTATTGAAATTAGGTTACGATATATAATAATAAATAGTGTGTTTATGAATATAATGATATACATATAGTATATGTCTGAGTTTTCTTGTGCTCATTTTCTTAATTCGGTTATATGTTTAATATTTTGAATGATTTCATAATGTAATGTCTCGAAGGTTATGTTGGTTATGTTGACCGTGCTACTATAATTAATTTCTTGAATTGGCTTGGGTACATTTGGTTTATATAGATAGACATATTATGTGCTTCGTATGTATGGAGTATCGTTAATAGTAATTTCGCAATTTTCAAATTTAATTAAGTAGTTTCTTTTTAACACAATGTTTGAAGCATTAAACGTTTGTTGGAAGGTTTGAGTATTTATATTTATTACAATGATGTTGTTATTTCCTGGCTGGTCAAATGGTAGTGCATGCGATCATATGAAAACACGAGTGTTTCCACTCAGCTGAGGCCTACCAACTCCTACTCTCAACCCCCACGCGGTGATAGCCGGGTGCCTAGTACCTTAATCCAAGAAATGGGTAACCAACCCCGTTTGGAGGATTCTTGGTGGCAGCAGATGAGAGAGGGGGGAAGAGTGATTTCCCACTAGAGCAATTCTTCCTGCTCCAGGCGGCAGCGGACGAATTCCCCAGACGGAGTCAATGGTGGCGTCTATAGTTCCAGTTAGGTTGAACTTAGTGAATACTTTGCGAGAGCTGCTGCGGCGTATTCGGATCACAGGTCGGTAAGGAATTTCCAATGTTGGTCAGGACATTGGAATAGAGATGTTGGCGGAGGAGCCCTTAATGGGCCAACGGCAGCGCTCATACTCCCGTAGTGGACTACTGGCACCGGTGTACCCGCCCCGTCGTCCTAGGGGAATAATTAAAGAACTGGCCCTCCAGGTTGGGGGTTGTGCTGTCGGTTTAACTTCCCTACCACGTAAAAAATCTATGGCTCCGAAACAACCAAAAGAATCGGATAAGGATGACTCAACTAATGACGACCCCAGCAAATGAAATAAGGACAACGACCTTCGGATCTGTACGTGGAATATTCTGTCCCTTTATAGACCACGTGCAGCCGAACAACTAGCTGAGGCTCTAGACTGCTATAAAGCAGATATTACCGCCATCCAGGAAGTGCGATTGGATGGGCCGGGCAAAAAGAGGATTAAAAACTGTGACATCTACTACGGTGATTGCTACAGAGGCAACAGACAACGCTTATTCGGATGCGAATTTGTCATACGCGGCAGACTTAGGCAAGAAGTCTTAAGCTTCCGACACGTAAGCGAGCGTATTATGACTATCCGGATCAAGGCTAAATTCGCTAACATAAGCCTAATATGTGTTCAAGCCCCCACGGAAGAAAAGGACGCTGCCACCAAAGAGTGTTTCTACGAGCTCCTCGACAAAACATACGAGCAATGTCCTAAATACCACGTTAAAATCGTATTGGGCGATTTTAACGCCAAAATAGGAAAGGAGGACGTCTTTGGTAGGGCAGTCGGTAAGCATAGCCTACACGACAACACGTCTTATAGCGAACTAAGGCTGTGGAGCGAAATGTCACCATAGCAAGCACATGTTTTCCTCATCTCGATACTCATAAGCAGACATGGCGGTCCAATGATCATGTAACGATCAACCAAATTGATCATATTGCGATCCACGTAAGGCATGCCTCCAGTATTCTGGATGTCCGGACCTTCCGAGCGGCTAACATAGACTCGGATCATTACCTTGTTGTAGGCAAGGTACGAATGCGGATATCCCAATCTGAGCAACAAAGAAGAATCACTGTGAGAAAATCTAACGTCGAAAATCTACAATCGCAAGAGACCGCCAGACTCTTCGCTGAACGCGTATCCCGAAATCTCTCAATCACCCCTGTACCGCCAACATCAATTGCCGAAGGCCAGTGGCAACGCTGCCAACATGCCATCAGAAACGCCGCGACTGATGTGCTGGGTCTCGCTCGCCACCACCGCGAAACCCCTGGTTTGACGTAGAATGCCGGCGATTGGATGCAGCAAAACAAGAAGCATACTAGGCGGCACTGCAAAGGAAAACGAGAGCTGCTCGTGAGCTCTACGAGCAAAAGAGACGGGCAGAACATCGGCTTCTCCAAAAGAAGAAGAAAGAGCATGAGAGCGCGCGTTTGAGAATATCGAGAGTTTATACTCCAGGAACAATGTACGGAAGTTTTACCAAAAGGTAAAAAGAACGTATCAGAGAAGTAATACCCGTACAGAAACCTGTAGAGATGAAAATGGAAACCTCGTAGTAGAATAGCAGTCGGTGCTGAGGTGCTGACGGCTTACCGGCCGAACTTTTCAAGGCAGCTGGGGACGAATTGGTAGAGTGCATACACAAACGCATTTCTAAGATTTGGTCAGACGAGTGTATGCCTGATGAATGGAACCTCAGCATCGTTTGCCGGATCCACAAGAAATCAGACCCCCTCAACTGCGCCAATTATAGAAGCATCAGTCTCCTCAACATCGCATACAAGATCCTTTCTGCGATATTGTGTGAACGCCTGTAACCTTTTATGAACAGCCTGATTGGACTCTATCAGTGCGGTTTCAGGCCAGGAAAGTCCACCATCGATCGAATCTTCACACTTCGGCAGATCCTGGAGAAAACCCAAGAATTCCAAATCGATACTCACCATCTCTTTATCGATTTCAAGGCCGCCTATGACAGCATCTATAGAGAAGAGCTTTATAGATCCATGTCTAGTTTTGACATCCCTGCCAAACTTGTCCGTCTGTGCAGACTGACGATGGAGAACGCTCGCTGCTCCATCAAGGTCGGTAATGACCTCACCGAGACCTTTGACGTCAAAAAAGGTTTTAGACAAGGTGACGCGCTGTCATGTGACTTCTTTAACATTGTACTTGAACGGATTGTGCGGAACTCACAAGCCAACACCGGAGGCACAATCTATTACAAGTCTGTACAACTGCTTGCATACGCCGACGATATAGACATTATCGGAAGAACTCAGCGGGCTGTCACCGGTGCGTTTGCAAGTATTGAGGCGGAAACGGCCGGCTGTCAACAAGAAGGGAAAGCCAACACCGACGAATTGGACAAAATGTCACAGTGGGCAGCTATAACTTCGAGGTAGCCAAGGACTTTGTCTACCTTGGCACTGCTATAAATTTTACAAACTAGATCAGCGTAGAAATCAATGGAAGAATAACTCTTGCCAATCTCTGTTTTTTTGGGCTTATAAGGCAATTCAACAGTGAAGCCCTATCTCGAACAACTAAGAAGACTCTGTATAAGACCCTGATCATCCCAGTCCTGCTTTACGGTGCTGAAACATGGACTTTATTAAAAGAGGATGAAGATATCCTTGATCGCTTGGAGAGAAAAATTCTTCGTAAGATTTTCGGTCCCGTTTGCGTTGACGGGTTTTGGAGGAGAAGATTCAATCATGAGCTGTACAGCGACATCGACTTAGTCAAAAAACTGCGTATTGGACGTCTGAGATGGCTAGGACATGTAGAGCGAATGGACACCAACGCTCCGGCCCGCAGAGTCTTCGAATCTAACCCCGAGGGACGACGCAGTAGAGGGAATCATCGCCGTAGGTGGCGCGCACAAGTTCAAGGGGACCTTGACCAACTTGGAGTGCGCAACTGGAGGCAATTAGCTAAAGAGCGAGCTAAATGGAGAGGCTTGTTGGTTGAGGCCCAGGTTCACCCCAAACTGTAGCGCCACCTAAGTAAGTAAGTAAGTTGTTATTTCCTATTTTATTTAAACAAGTTTTCTATACAATGGTCTTTCTTATGCCTGCGTACCTGAAAAATAAGTAAAAACAAAACACAACCAACAGTCTGAAAAATTTAAAAACTTACTTACTAAAGTGTGCTTCCTGGCAACACCGGTATGCTTCTTTGATTTAATGTTCTCCCTTCTCTTCTTGTTGCTACAGGTTGGTCGTCAGATATAAGTTTTATTACTCATTAAGACGATTTGTTCTTCTGTGCGTCCCAACGGGGAATGATTATTATAAATTATTCTTGATCCATCTCAAGCCACCAACGGCACATTCAAATCGCACCAATACAGATCTGTTTGTATGAAGTCACAGCACCCACACAAGTTCGTTTCATAGCAGCCCACGATTAACAAGGATAAACAATAAGTTCGATAGAACTTGATATGCTGACACTAAGATGACCAATCGTTTATGGGATAGCTCTATATAAGTTCAAGGGAACTTAATACGCTGACTCCAAGAGAAATATTATTCTCTTGGGATAACTCATCGTGGCGACATTAATGATAAACAAAGATCGTTAATGGGATCGATGTTATCATGTCATAAACAAATAAGTTCGAGAAGAACTCAATGCGTTGCTGCGCTTATTAGGCACTTAATGATGATATGGGTGGCAGTATGATATGCGGACACTTGCGTAAACACAAGATCGTCTTCTTTGTTCAAAAGAAGATCCATTGTGGGTGACAAGAGATAGATGCAATGCACGTACATAACACGTCCCCCATTAAATCAAATTTATTAAGAAATATTTCTTAATATTGTAATATTCTTGCTGGGGTTCGTTTAAATAAAATTGTCTTTTGTGTATTTCACTGTTTATTTATTGTTAACTAATCACTTTACTTCAACACATTATTCAATCACTTTATTCTTTATTTATTTCAAATTAAACGCTACAGATTTACTTTCAATATGTCGCTTGTTTTTACCACTGGTCGAATATCTCTTGTAATGGCTGTATTCCTTATAAACAACTGTGTCCACGATGGTTGTAGTATGGGTATTTATACAAAATTGCAAGGGATTTGAATAATCGAGCTTTTTCGATTATTATATGCAGTGGACTGTAAAAAAGAATCTTGAAAAAAAGTGAAATGATACCACAACTGATTTAAAAAACAACTCCGATTTTATTTCCATCTCTGATGACGTGACAAACTGAACTGAATTCACAATTTCTATCCCTCTATAAATATATACTACATTGAATGAGCGAGAGACAAAGGAAATACATAATACATAATGATGACCGATGTATTTACGATGAGAGTACCGTATCGGATGATGTTTGTGGTGCGATTTATGTGCGAGTATATAAGCGATGACGGGATATTGGTAGCATATAGGTCTGTGTGTATGGATGGCTGTTGCACATATTACTACTGGCGCCGCTGAGGTGGTCTGTCAGCGGCAACATACTGCCCGCCTTGAAAGTTCCGCTTTCAACTGTCTTGCGAAACTGTCTCCATGGTTGATGAGAGGGGCAGTGGACATAGTTTGGCGATCGTTCGTTTGAAAATTCCGTTAGCTGTTCGTACGGCACCTACTCGAACCTTTCCATCCTTGCCTGTGAATATTTCAGTGACCCTTCCCATGGGCCACTTAAGTGGTGGAACGTTGTCTTCCTTCAAAATGACTAGGTCATTGATGTTCAGGTTGGGCTGCGAGGTTTTCCATCGTATGCGAAGCTGCAATTGCTGCAGATAGTCATGTGACCATCTTCGCCAAAAGGTTTGCTGAATCCAGGTAGCGTTTGAGATGTCCGAGTTTCAGCCCCTCAATGTTCGGTTTTGCGACAGTTGTTAAGGGCGTTCCAACTAAGAAATGCCCAGGAGTAAGGGCGGCCAAGTCAGTAGGGTCACTGGACATTTCTCACAGTGGTCTGCTATTCATCACTGCTTCCACTTGGCAGCATGTGGTGTTCATTTCATCAAAGGATAGTACTGCTTGTCCAACGATCCTTTTCAAATGATGTTTTGCCACCTTGACGGCGACCTCCCAGAGACCACCAAAGTGAGGTGAACGTGGCGGGTTGAGGTTCCATTCGATTCCGTCATGCGGACACTGCTGCTGAACCATAATGTTGTGCTGTTCAGATACGAACAACCGATGGAGTTCCTTAAGTTCTCGTATGGCTCCTGTAAAGTTCGTAGCATTATCGGAATATATTTTAGAACACTTACCGCACCTTGCGATAAAGCGTTTGAGGGCTGCTATAAACGCCCATGTTGTTAAATCCGCCACCAGTTCCAAGTGAACGGCCTTGGTAGTGAAGCATATGAATATGGCCAAATACACCTTGTATGGGGTGCGTCCTCTGATGCGATGTGATACGTAGAGCGGTCCACAAAAAACTACGCCTGTGATATTAAATGGGCGAGATGATGTAACTGTATCAGCTGGCAGGTCTCCCAATACTTGTCGGCTGAGGATGGGCCTGTTGCGAAAACAGACTATGCATTGGTGGATTACTTGGCGAATCGTTCCTCGAGCGTTGAGAATCCAATATCGTTGCCTGATGATATTGTGCAATGTTTGTGGTCCAGCGTGTAAATTTTTGCGATGGTAGTATCGAATGAGTGCGGTGATGAATGGGTGCAATTTTGGGAGCAAAATTGGGTGAGCTGTATCGTATGGCAAAGCAGAGTTTGAGATTCTTCCTCCAACACGAAGTAGACCATCCTTAATGAAGTGTGACAGTTGTTGCAGGTGTGATGTTGTGTAGTTGTTCCTTTGGAGAGCCTTAATTTCTTCACCAAAGGAGGTGTGTTGTATTGTGCGAAGTATGCAAAGCAGTGCGGCGTCAAATTCGTCTGGAGTGATTGATCCAGGGACCTTGGGCTTATTCTTGTGTGTGTAATGATTTATGAATCCGCGAACGAAGCAAAAGACGTTAACTAACTGTAAGAAATTATTGTGATGTTTGCATTCGATGATTAAGTCGGTGCTTGAGTGTGCGACAAGAACAACTTTTTGCCTGCGTTGCTCAGGGATCTCCTCTGACTCGTTCATGCTATGCAGTTTCGGCCAATCGCTTTCGGCGCGAGAGAGAAACTGCGGACCTTGAAACCAAAAGTTATTGTTGATGAGTTCGGCGGGAAAAACTCCTCTTCATGCTAGGTCAGCAGGGTTTTCCTTGGTTGGTACATGACTCCAAACGGCACGCACTGGGCAACCTTGAATTTTTGAAATCCTGTTGGCCACGAACGTTGTCCAGCGAAAGGGTTCTGATGCTAGCCATGCCAAGACAATAGTAGAGTCTGTCCAGCAAAATGTTGGTAAGTGTTCATTGTTGAGGATACCACTAATCCTCTCTAGAAGTTCAACAAGTAACACAGCAGCGCACAATTCCAACCTTGGAATTGTCGTTTCAATGGTGAGTACCACTCGTGACTTGGAACAGAGAAGACGTGATGAAATGGTTCCGTTATCGCTGATACTCCCAATGTATACGCATGCCCCGTATGCCTTGGTGCTCGCATCCGAAAGCCAAGGATTTGTGTTTGGTTTTCGAAGATTCCTACATGCCGCGGAATTTTGATTTGATTAATGCCGTTTAGATGCCTCTTGTATTCCAACCATTGTGTGTGAATGTCCTCTGGAAGACTCTCATCCCAGTGTAATTTGAGTTTCCATAACGTCTGCATGAATATTTTGGCCTTTACAATCAATGGGGTCATTAACCCCAATGGATCGTAGAACTGCGAAATTTGCGATAAAATGCCTCTCTTGTTTGCGGGTTGATTTTTTGATTCTAAGTAGGTGAAAAGAAAGGTGTCATCATATGGGCTCCATCCCATTCCAAGTGCTTTAATGATTTCGCTGTCACCTACGACAATGAAGGATTCCTTGTCTTCTTCAGGAATGTCTGGGATTATACGTGGATCATTTGCTGCCCACTTACGAAGTGGAAATCCGCCACTGAGTAAAAGTTCATTGACCTGTTGCTTGATTTTTACGACAAATTATCCACGTAGAAGTCACGTAGTGTGACGGAGGATCCCGCCGGGAAGGTAGAAGCGTTGTCTTCTGCAAGCTGACGGAGACATTTCACGGCTAAGTAAGAAGCACTACTTGTGCCATATGTGACCGTCTGAAGTTGATACGTTTCAATTGCATTTGTTTGATAATTTCGCCAAAGGATACACTGCACACTCGTATCCTGGGGACTCACGAAGATTTGGCGGTACATCTGCGAAATATCTGCCATAATGACAAACCGATGAGTGCGAAAACGAGTTAAGATGCTGAAGATGTCATCCTGAAGCGTCGATCCGACCATCAGAATATCATTTAACGATTTTCCAGAGGGTGTTTTGCAAGATGCGTCGAACACCACTCGCAGCTTGGTTGAAGAGCTGTCGGGCTTCACAACGCAATGATGAGGGATGTAGTTAACGTTATTCTTGTGTGCAGTCACTGGATGAATTTTCAACATGTGCCCCAATCGAGCATATTCATCCAAAAAATGTCGATAATCCTTCTGTAATTGTGAAGAGCGATAAATTTTGTGTTCAATGGCTACTAACGTTTTTCTTGCGATGTCATAAGTCCTCCCTAGTGTGGTGCGATCCTCGCCAAAGGGCGATTGTACGATGAATTTATTGGTGACTGGGCAGCGAGTTGTTGTATCGTTGAAGAGCTGCTCGCACTCTTCTTCTTCAAGAGAAATTTGTTTGGATGGGGTGTGATGATTTTCAATGGTCCAAAATCTTTGTAGAAGTTCGTCGATTTGAGTTGCTTTCGTTGCGACGAGGCTTATGTATGGAGTACGGTGTGGTTCTGTTGTGGTGCGAGGTTGATGCGATGATTGAAGTGAAAATTGCCTTTTATTAGACGGAAGACTTGAGATCGTATCACCTACGATCCATCCGAGAACTGTCTTCGGAATGCTTGGGAGGTTATTGCTGAGCTTTATTTGCCCCACTCGTAATAGATCGAAGTATGTGCCGGCTCCGATAAGGCAGTCGACAGGAGAAGGATGATTGAAAAGTGGATCCGACAGTTTAATATTCTGTGGAATGCCCCAGTGCTGTGTGTTAATGTGTCGAATCGGTTGAGCTGTCGTTATTTCGGGTAGTATAACTACATCCAACGTAGTGCTGTAGTTATTGATGAGTGATTCAATGTGTACTTGAGTGATGGTAGGCGATCGTGCTCACATCTCTGATTCCGTTGACGTCCAGGTAGATGCGACTTCGTTTTAAGTTCAGGTGCACTACAATATGTTCCGTGATGAAATTTAATTGGGAGCATGAATCGAGTAGTGTGCGACCAACCACGGAACTTCCACATTCATTACCGAGGCGCAGTAATGCAGTGGCCAAGAGGATGTAGCTTGAGTCCGGAGGACCCTCACCGGGGCGAATTGTCTGTAAGGAGGTAGAGGATTGAGTTACAATAGGCCTTGAATTACCTTGATTTGCATCGGTCGTTGATGATTGCCATGAAGTGGCTTCAGCTCCACTTGATACCTTGTTGGATGCGGCAGGCATGTCCCGATGCAGCAGAGTATGGTGATTGCCATTACACTTTTGGCATCTGTTGACAGAGTTGCAGTTTTGACAAAGTGACGTCCTCGCAGGCAGTTGATGCACAGGTTTAAGTCCTTTACGACCTTGAAGCGAGCACTTGGTGACAACTCTAAAAATTTCGGGCAATCGAATGGACCATGTACTGTCCTGTTGCCGCAAGAGACACGCTGGTGTTGATGCTGGAGGTTTGAGTGCGCTTAGTGTGGCGTTACTCTGTGCTTTGGATTTCGGCATAGCGCCCGTGGACTGATGAGATTACGATTGATGAGAGTGGTGGTAAAGGCGCGAGTGGCCTGTACTAGGGCCGCGATGGTGTTTAGCTTCGATAATGTTGAGAGTTTTGCATCTTCTCTCGATGAATGTGCAGAATTCCTCCCAAGTATGGTAATTGAAGTCTTCGCTGTTTGTCAAGGTGGTCGATTCCAGATTGTCGGTGAGCTTACAGGATGACTTTAGTTCTTGTTTGGTCGTCACTTCGTCCTCCCACTTGGCTTGAGACTCAGTGTCGAACTTCGACAGGATGAGATGTAGGAAGAATCCGTCAGCAATTTGCACCTTACTACCAATGGAAGGTAGTGCGCGAAGGTTGACATTGATTGTGTCGATCATGGTGCGAATGGTCTCTACAGTGGGTTTCGCAATAGTTTGGAGATCAAAGATTTCTTGAATGTGTGTTTGAAACAAGTATCGTTTGTTGTCGTAGCGAGCTTTCAACAGATCAATGGCCTTTTCATAGTTCTGGCCAGCGATCTCTAGTGATTGTATGACCTTGGCGGCACTTCCATGGATGCACGATCTTAGATGCTGGAATTTCTCCACGTCCGACAATTCCTTGTTATGATGGACTAGCGAAGAGAACTTGTCGAAGAAGTCCATCCATTTTGTATGTGCTCCAGCGAAAGATGGCAACTGCAGCTTCTGGAGATGGAAACGAGAGGATTGCGACACCGTGGAACAAGCATGAACGGTGGTTGAGTCAGATGCAAGTGGGGTGCGAAGTCCCTCCAGTCGTTCCAGTAGTTGTGACTTCATGCTGTAATACGCCTCCTCGTATGTATCACGCTTGCTGCTGGTGGATTCATTGTCATCTAACCGCTCGATCTGCGACTGTACATTGTTGAAAGTGGTGAGCTGTACTTCGAGCATCTGAAGTTTGGTATCCAGCTGAAAACGATTCAAACTCTTTAAGGTGGTTGAAAGGGTGTTTTTGTTCTTCGCCTGTTGGCCCAGTATTGCGGCACGCTGCGATTTCAACGCCTTGAATTCTGCGAGCACTGGCATTACGTCGGGACGCTCTTCACCTTCACTTTTACCGTCTTGAGACATTCTCTTTCTTAATTGCGATCAACCGTTGCGAATTAAGCCTTTGCGAGTTTTGCGAATTAATGGATTATTGACGAAAAAATTAAGTATCCGGCTCGAAGGACCTTTATGAATAATCGAGCTTTTTCGATTATTATATGTAGTGGACTGTAAAAAAGAATCTTGAAAAAAAGTAAAATGATACCACAACTGATTTAAAAAACAACTCCGATTTTATTTCCGTCTCTGATGACGTGATAAACCTGAATTGAACTCACAATTTCTATCCCTCTATAAATATATACTACATTGAATGAGCGAGAGGCAAAGGAAATACATAATACATAATTGTTGTTTACTAAAGGGTTGCAAAACATTACGACTGAGTAAATAGAGATGAATATGAAAAAGGGACCCGTGTTTAGTCCGCTGCTGTAGTGATATTGTTGTTGCGAGGATTGTATATGATCGGCGCCACTCTCTTGGTGCCTGCGACGATGTAAAGATGTATGTCTGTCCGAATGATATTTGCTTATATATTGACATATCGGAAGATGTCTTGTGATGACCGACATATTTACTATGAGAGTATCGGATGATGTTTGTGGTGCGTATTATGTGCGAGTATATAAGCGATGACGGGATATTGGTAGCATATAGGCCTGTGTGTATGGATGGCTGTTGCACGTGTTGACATGTTACTACTGGTGCCGCTGACGTGGTCTGTCGGCGGCAACAGGATTCTAGAACATGCTAGATGTTTCTCCGGGTGAATTGATGATCCTGGAATATTGGGATATTGTATGGAACAATTGTGGAACGTAAGCCCATCAGGTTGGAATATTTACTGCTAGCAGGTTTTGGCAATAGATGTCGTTGCACGCAGTACCTTACGATGTACTTGATACTACAATGTTTTGAACAATAAACTTGTTAACTTAATAAAATATATACAATTTAGCATTTGTTTTTTTTTCTAAATTTTATATGCTTATAATAACTTGTTATTTTATTTACAAATCATAGTTAAATTTTCTTTGCATTACTTTTGGTTGCTCAATAGCTTGGTTACTATAGATGACAATAGGTTGAGCTCTTGTGAGGGACTTTTTATTAAAATATTTATTAAATAAATTAAGTGTAAGTTTTTCAGTAAGGCTTTCAGCTCCGATCATAATACCTCTAGTTGTGGAGAAATCTCCTTAAGTTTCTTTTTAATATAGCTTTCTTGATTCCTTATTTCTATGGTCAAATCTTTAAGTTCTTTTAAATTTCATAACTTAAATTCTGGAAGCACAGTTGAACTCTATTCGCATCAGTATTAATGCAACAGTCATCGAGATAATTATAATAAACATCTTTATTATCTACAGTTCTGTATTCATCTCTTACCAAAATGGTAGTATCTAAGGTCTCAAAAGAACAATCTATATTCAATGTTAACATTCCAATTCCATTAATGTTTCCCTCTTCTTCTTTATCTTTACATTTACATTTAAATTTAGTCATTTCGCTCACAACAAATAAATATTTTGCATTTCCCAAGTGATGGAACAATTCTATTCTACCATTAATTTGTTTTAATTTACAATTCGTGCTTTTTCTTTTCATTAAATTATTTAACTCACAGTCATCACTAGAACGACTATTCCTAAAAATAAGATCATTACAAATAAAATATCTCTCAATTCTCTTACAATCTTTTATGTCATTCTTAACTGAAAATTCATCTTTATTTTTGGATATGATAAAATAATGGTTTTTTTAATTCTAAAACGTATAATAGATTATTTATAATCAATGGTATATTTATTAGTGCATATATGTAAAAGGAATACTAATATAAAAACGAATTAAACGCCTATACTATTCGGTTAAAAATCAAATTCAAGTCTTTATCCTTCCTTTCTTTTCAAACACGTCCTTCTTCTTTCCACTCTGTTCGAATAATCCCACTTAAACGTCAGGAATTGAGCAATGCGAGGACATTGTGCTTCCATGGCTCAAAGTCATCTTATCGGGCTGTCTAAATCTGGTCTATATTCCCAAACTATGGACCGAGGTTGAAGTCATATTCATACCTAAGGCAGGAAAGAGCTCGCACGTTGAACCAAAGGATCTCCGACCTATCAGTCTATCGTCCTTTCTGCTCAAAACGTTAGAAAGGTTAATTGATATCCACCTTCGGCAAAGTATTAGCCCAGCTCTGCTCTCGCCGTCCCAACATGCGTACTGCAAAGGCAAATCGGTTGAGACTGCCTTACATTCGCTTGTGCGCATCATCGAAAAATCATTGAGCATCAAAGAATACACCATGGTGGCTTTCCTTGACATTGAGGGAGCTTTTAACAATGTCAAACCAAAGGCAATTACCGACGCACTTGTAAATCTGAAAGTGGATACCTCGCTGGGAGTGTTGATCAATCAACTGCTTACATGCAGGATTATTAACACGCAGCTGCGCGGAGCATCGGCCAGAAGAATTGCTCGCTGCGGTACACCTCAAGGTGGAGTCTTGTCACCTCTTCTGTGGAACCTGGTAGTTAATGAACTACTGTTGGACCTGGATACGTCAGGTTGTAGAGTGATCGCCTATGCTGATGACATTGCTATTGCTTCCTCCGGTAAACACCCGGACACTCTCAGGGATATCCTCCAATATGCTCTCCTTCGGCTCACCAAATGGGCCCCCAATTGTGGACTGGGGGTTAACCCCTATAAAACGGAACTCGTTCTCTTCACGAGGAAATATAAGGTTCCCCTCATAGACCCTCCTTTGATAAATGGCACCAGTCTCACCTTCTCTGAAAACGCAAAATATCTGGGTCTTATTTTGGATAGGAAATTAAACTGGAAGGCCAATCTACTAGAGCGCGTCAAGAAAGCTAATGTAGCTCTCTATTCCTGTAAAAAGGCTATAGGTAGGAGCTGGGGTATCAAACCTCAAATCACCCATTGGCTATACGTGTCCGTTATCAGGCCTATACTACTATATGGCGTGATCGTATGGTGGCCTGCTCTTGAAAGGGCTGTCCACCTTACTCAACTAGCTAAGGTGCAAAGATCTGCATGCATCTGCATCAGTGGTGCACTTAGAACTACTCCCTCCACGGCAATGGACATCTTGTTCAACCTGCTACCCTTAGATATTTTCGGCAAACAGTTGGCTGCCTGTGCGGCCATCCGCTTGAAAGCCTCCTCTCAGTGGTCTAGCTATCGCTTTGGCCACTCCTTGATCCTTGATCTTCTCAACTTCAAACACGAAAACACGGACTACACCCCGCCGAAACTGAGATTTGACCGTAACTTCCGTACGAGCATCCCTAACCGGGATGTATGGGACACCCCCCCCCCCTGTCGATGGTAGTTCGGTTCACTTCTTTACAGTTGGATCTAAGACGGAGGGTGGGGTGGGTTGTGGTGTTTTCTCCGAACAGCTCAATCTGAGCATCTCTTTCCGCCTCCCTGATCATTGTAGCGTTTTCCAGGCGGAAGTCATGGCGATTAAAGAAGCCCTGTCCTGGCTGAAATGTAATGTATTATCTGTCAGAGATATTAGCATTTTCACTGACAGCCAAGCGGCAATCAAGTCCCTGGAATCGTTCTCCTTCACTTCAAAGGCTGCCTTAAACTGTCGTCTATCTGTTATGGAGATGACAGAGCAGTTCAACATTCACCTATGCTGGGTGCCGGGCCATAGAGACATTCCAGGTAACTGCAGGGCTGACGACATCGCCAGACAGGGTACCACTCTAAGGATTTTGCCTGAAAGGCAAGCCCTGGGTATGCCCCTCGCTACATGTAAGTATCTACTAAAGCTGAACGCTATTAGCACGACCAACCTCAGATGGGGAAACGGCTCAACGTGTCACATTTCGAGACAGATCTGGCCTAAGATGGATCAAAAACGTAGTGCCGATCTGATCAAGTTAAAGCGTACACAAATCAGCTGCGTTGTCGGTGTTCTCACTGGACACTGCCTTATAGGCTAGCACGCCAAAAGACTTGGCCTCTTCTCCAATGACTTCTGCAGAAGCTGTAGGGACGAGGAGGAGGAGGAAACCATCCTTCACCTCCTTTGCACATGTCCAGCCCTGTCGCATAAAAGAATTTGTATTTGTATTTATTGGGCAAAATAATATTTTTCACATTATGCTACAAGATATGGTATCTTTTAGAAGCATTAATTAATTAATTAATTAATTAATATTAAAGACAAAATTAAACAAAAAGAAAAATAAAAATAAAAATAAATAAATAAAAATAAATAAATAAATATATAAAATCGACGGTAACATTAAAAATGTCAAATTGTGATACTATTATTTGACAAATAAATAAGAAGCTTCCTCTGGGCTGGTCAAACGGTAGTGCATGCGATCATATGAAAACACAAGCGTTTTCACTCAGCTGAGGCCTACCAACTCCTACTCTCAACCTCCACGCGGTGACAGCCGGGTGCCTAGTACCTTAATCCAAGAAATGGGTAACCAACCCCGTTTGGCGGATTCTTGGTGGCAGCAGATGAGAGAGGGGGGGAAGAGTGCTTTTCTCACTAGAGCGCTTCTTCCTGTTCCAGGCGGCAGCGGACGAATTCCCTAGACGGAGTCAACGGTGGCGTCTATAGTTCCAGTTAGGTTGAACTTAGTGAACACCTTGCGCGAGCTGCTTCGACGTATTCGGATCACAGGTCGGTAAGGAATTTCCAATGTTGGTCAGGACATTGGAATAGAGATGGTGGCGGAGGAGCCCTTAATGGGCCAACGGCAGCACTCATACTCCCGTAGTGGACTACTGGCACCGGTGTACCCGGCCCCTCGTCCTTGGGGAATAATTAAGGAACTGGCCCTCCAGGTTGGGGGTTGCGCCGTCGGGGTAACTTCCCTACCACGTAAAAACCGCATGGTTCCGAAACAACCAAAAGCCTCGGATAAGGATGACTCAACTAATGACGACCCCAGCAAACGAAATAAGGACAACGACCTTCGGATTTGTACGTGGAATGTTCTGTCCCTTTACAGACCACGTGCAGCCGAACAACTAGCAGAGGCCCTAGACTGCTATAAAGCAGATATTACCGCCATCCAGGAAGTGCGATGGGATGGGCCGGGCAAAAAGAGGATGAAAAACTGTGACATCTACTACGGTGATTGCTACAGAGGCAACAGGCAACGCTTATTCGGATGCGGATTTGTCATACGCGGCAGACTTAGGCAAGAAGTCTTAAGCTTCCGACACGTGAGCGAGCGTATTATGACGATCCGGATCAAGGCTAAATTCGCTAACATAAGCCTAATATGTGTTCATGCCCCCACAGAAGAAAAGGACCCTGCCACCAAAGATTGTTTCTACGAGCTCCTCGACAAAACATACGAGCAATGTCCTAAATACGACGTTAAAATCGTATTGGGCGATTTTAACGCCAAAATAGGAAAGGAGGACGTCTTTGGTAGGGCAGTCGGTAAGCATAGCCTACACGACACCACGTCTGATAACGGACTAAGGCTAATTGATTTCGCTGTGGAGCGAAATGTCACCATAGCAAGCACATGGTTTCCTCATCTCGATATTCATAAGCAGACATGGCGGTCCAATGATCATGTAACGATCAACCAAATTGATCATATTGCGATCGACGCAAGGCATGCCTCCAGTATTCTGGATGTCCGGACCTTCCGAGCGGCCAACATAGACTCGGATCATTACCTTGTTGTAGCCAAGGTACGAATGCGGATATCCCAATCTGAGCAACAAAGAAGAATTACTGTGAGAAAATTTAACGTCGAAAAGCTACAATTGCAAGAGACCGCCAGACTCTTCGCTGAACGCGTATCCCGAAATCTCTCAATCACCCCTTTGCCGCCAGCATCAAGTACCGAAGACCAGTGGCAACGATGCCAACATGCCATCAGAAACGCCGCGACTGATGTGTTGGGTCTCGCTCGACCACCACCGCGAAACACCTGGTTTGACGAAGAATGCCGGCGAGTGCATGCAGCAAAACAAGAGGCATACAAAGCGGCGCTGCAGAGGAAGACGAGAGCTGCTCGTGAGCTCTACGAGCAAAAGAGACGGGAAGGACATCGGCTTCTCCAAAAGAAGAAGAAAGAGCATGAGAAGCGCGCGTTTGAGAATATCGAGAGTTTATACTCCAGGAACAATGTACGGAAGTTTTACCAAAAGGTAAAAAGAACGTGTCATAGAAGTAATACCCATACAGAAACCTGTAGAGATGAAAATGGAAACCTCGTAGTAGAATCACAGTCGGTGCTGAGAATATGGAAAAACTACTTCTGCAGACTGTATAACGGCGACGAAGACCAACATCCCGCTGTCAGGCAGAATGAACCATTCAACATAGACGATGATAGTCAAAATTTCCGTCCACCTGACCAAAACGAAGTGAGGATAGCAATATCCAAGCTAAAATCCAACAAGGCTGCTGGACCTGACGGCTTACCGGCCGAACTTTTCAAGGCAGCTGGGGATGAATTGGTAGAGTGCATACACCAACTCATTTCTAATATTTGGTCAGACGAGTGTATGCCTGATGAATGGAATCTCAGCATCGTTTGCCCGATCCACAAGAAAGGAGACTGCGCCAATTATAGAGGCATCAGTCTCCTCAACATCGCATACAAGATCTTTTCTGCGATATTGTGTGAACGCCTGAAACCCTTTATCAACAGCCTGATTGGACCCTATCAGTGCGGTTTCAGGCCAGGAAAGTCCACCATCGATCAAATCTTCACACTTCGGCAGATCCTGGAGAAAACCCAAGAATTCCAAATCGATACTCACCACCTCTTTATCGATTTCAAGGCCGCCTATGACAGCATCTATAGAGAAGAGCTCTATAAAGCCATGTCTAGTTTTGACATCCCTGCCAAACTTGTCCGTCTGTGCAGGCTGACGATGGAGAACGCTCGCTGCTCCATCAAGGTCGGTAATGACCTCACCGAGACCTTTGATGTCAAAACAGGCTTTAGACAAGGTGACGCGCTGTCATGTGACTTCTTCAGTATTGTACTTGAACGGATTGTGCGGAACTCACAAGCCAACACCGGAGGCACAATCTATTACAAGTCTGTACAACTGCTTGCATACGCCGACGATATAGACATTATCGGAAGATCTCAGCGGGCTGTCACCGGTGCTTTTGCAAGCATTGAGGCGGAAGCGGCCAAAATGGGTTTGGCGATAAACGAGGGCAAAACCAAGTATATGCTGTCAACTAGAAGGGAAAACCAACACCGACGAATTGGACAAAACGTCACCGTGGGCAGCTATAACTTCGAGGTAGTAAGGGACTTTGTCTACCTTGGCTCTGCTATAAATTCAGCAAACAAAATCAGCGCAGAAATCAATCGAAGAATAACTCTTGCCAATCGCTGTTTTTTTGGGCTTATAAGGCAATTCAACAGTAAAGCCCTATCTCGAACAATTAAGGAGACTCTATATAAGACCTTGATCATCCCAGTCCTGCTTTACGGCGCTGAAACATGGACTTTATTAAAAGAGGATGAAGATATCCTTGGTCGCTTCGAGAGAAAAATTCTTCGTAAGATTTTCGGTCCCGTTTGTGTTGACGGGTTTTGGAGGAGAAGATTCAATCACGAACTATACGAGCTGTACAGCGACATCGACCTAGTCAAAAAACTGCGTATTGGACGTCTGAGATGGCTAGGACATGTAGAGCGAATGGACACCAACGCTCCGGCCCGCAGAGTCTTCGAATCTAACCCCGAGGGACGACGCAGTAGAGGGAATCATCGCCGTAGGTGGCGCGCACAAGTTCAAGGGGACCTCGACCAACTTGGAGTGCGCAACTGGAGGCAATTAGCTAAAGACCGAGCTAAATGGAGAGGCTTGTTGGTTGAGGCCCAGGTTCACCCCGAACTGTAGCGCCACCTAAGTAAGTAAGTAAGTCCTCTGAAATTCGGTAATGGAATTGATTGTCTGCAATTCATGTGGAAGACGGTTCCACAAACGAATTGTAGATACAAAAAAAGAACGTTCTCCGATACAATGTGTAAATGGTGGCACAATTAATTTCATACCCCTCACTGATCGAGCAAAAGTAATCTTTTCATGTAGATAGACAGGGCACTTAAAGTGAATAATTTTAAAAAGTTTCAGAATATTACGATAACTACAATAAACATCCAAATTCAAACCCAAAACAGAAGACTTCAAAGACGACACACTACAAAACCTAGGGATATTATATATAAAACGGACACAGTCATTGAACGCAACATTTAATTTATTTTTACATTCATAATCAAGACAAGGGTATACAGTACAATTAAAAATCAAAAAAGGCATAATCAATATCTTGATTAATCGTGTTTTGAGACACTGTTGCATTAAGCTTGCAGAATGCCTTAAGCATCGTAGCCCTAAGTACACTTTCCTAATTGTATCTGCAGTTGCATTACAGCAAGTAAGTGTACAATTAATAGTGTATCCAAGGTATTTCACAACATCAACTAGAGGAATAATATCTTTATTAAGTACAATGGGTGGGAAATCTGTGGGATGAATCTTCGATCTTGAGCATATCATGCTAACTGTCTTGTCAGGGTTAAGTTTCAATTTATTGCATGTTGACCATTTTAGGATATTTTCGAGGTCTTCATTTACCCTTGCCACACAATCTTCTATCAGGCCAAGTGGACGTGAAAAGTAAATTAAGACGTCATCAGCATACATATGTACTTTGCAATTACCAACTACACGAGGCAAATCGTTATTAAATAAGGAGAACAACAACGGTCCCATCACAGAACCCTGTGGAACTCCTACATGAACAAAGCTCGGGTTTGAAACCCCTCGTTCAGTGACTACTGTTTGAACCCTATCGCGTAGATAAAAAAGCAGTAACCTGATGGAAGATTGTGAAAAATTTAACTTATTTTCGAGTTTTGAAAGGAGTATTTTATGGTCAATACAGTCAAATGCTTTCGAGAAATCAAGCAAAACTAATATTCCGATTTCATCTGAATCTAAAGCTGAGCGAAGATCGCTGGTTACCTTAAGAACAGCTGATTCACAGCTGTGACCACTGCGGAAGCCTGACTGCCATTTCGATAACATATTATTATTTTTCAAATGATGTTGTATCTGGGTTGAAAGTATTTTTTCGAAAGCTTTGGACAAAAAACAAAGAATACTGATTGATCTATAGTCAGATGGGTTTAGAGGATTGGCTTTTTTTGGAACTGGAATAACTTTTGCAGTTTTCCATTGTTCAGGAAACTGAGAGCTATATAAACAAAAGTTGAAAATGTGATGTATATAAGGCAATAAGTGGTGGAGAAGAAGCTTAAGGAATCGAGAAGGGATACTATCTGGGCCAGTAGCGTTAGACTTAATTGAATGAATCGCTTTAATTACATCGAATTCATCAATGCACTGAAAAGAAAAGTTTGTTGAATCAGGTGGTGCAGATGATCCCTGATCAAGAATTATATCTGATGAATCAGAGGAATGCGGCGTAAAAAAAGAATTCATTTCATTTGGGCATATTGAACACTTAACTGAATTTTTATTGCCTGAAACACCAAGTTCCCTAAGGTTTCTCCAAAGGTCTCTTGAGTCCTTTTTAGGATCAAGTCTGCTAAAGAAATACGATCTTTTCGCACTTCGTATAAGAACATTAACTTTGTTGCGAGAGACACAGAGTAGAATGCTCCATCTAGGGTCCCCCTTCCTTGACGACCTCTGTGATCTTGCGTCCTTGGACGTCATGAGCATCCATCGCTTTGTCAAAAGCTCCGGTTGGTTTGTTAGTCCCTTAGTGGCCTAACGGTTTGATCCTGATATCACAAAGGACCTTCGCTGGTCTAAGTGTGTCTACACTCTCGTGTGGACAGCCAACCTAACCTAACCTAACCTAACGTCAGATGGCTCCCTTCCTCTTCTTCTTCTTCTTCTCTGCTAACAGCGACATCTGTCGCTCAGTGCGTGTCCTGCTCATCTCCTCCTCCTGTTACACTCGCGTTATTCAACTGCTACAGTTCGGCCATCCTCTATTGCGACGTCCTCGGCGCAAGCATATGCTAGCCTTCGCCTTCCGCAACCGGAGGCAAACTCAGCCAACGCTTCATCCTGTCCGATCAATATACCGACGAGAATTTCCGTTGAGATCTTTCAGCACCGGGGATGTCCTCCAACAAATTGCGATCGTTTCCCAGCACGCGTGTCACTAAATATGGTCCCTTCCATTTCGGTTCTAACTTCCTAGATGTTCCCGTTGACACAGGGCTGTTCTCGACTAGAACCATATCGCCCGGCTCGTATCTTGTTGCCGGTTTTCGCTTTAGATCAAAACGAATCTTCTCCTTAGCCTGCTTTATTGCGATGCTCAGCGCTGCTTGGTCTCGACGTTTAGCCAATAACGCGTCATGCTCGTTATTCATCCCATCTTGTAGCGCTTGCACCAACTTGTTCTTCATACTGCTTCTAGGGGTAAAATTAAATAATAAATCAAAAGGTCTTACTCCAGTAGTCGCGCTCTTCGTCGAGTTCAGTGTCCATTGAATCACTGGCAAGTGCCGATCACAGTCTCTATAGATAGATAGATAGATAGATACAATTTTATTCATTTCCAACTTAAAACTAAAATAACAACAATAGTAGTTAGCTAAATACTGGAAGAGAATAAATAGTGAACATTCTATAACTATTAGAACATTATGTCCTGAGTTAGTGTTGAATGCTACTTCAATTTTATTTAAATAATATAATAGGGTTCTGATGTGGGGTGACAATCAGTACTATTTAAAGAAAAGTGTAAAAATAAATAAAACAATTCAATAGATATAAACGAAAATACAATAATAGAATTTATAAAGAATGAATTCACAGAGGAAAGAGAGAATTTTTCCAGGAAAAAAACAATTCAAAAATATAAATCTTACAGATATTTATGTGCTTCAAGCGGTATTACTTATGTTGAAGACTAAGATATGGTGCTTAACAAAGATTCAATGCTTGCATGGTCAATGGTAAATAGCCAGTTTTTTACTTTAATTAGGAATAAGTGAACGTTGTAAGTAATTCTGACAAAATATGGTAGTTTATTGAAATAGGTTGGGGCTGTAACGGTGTAAAAATGAGAAAAATGAGTCCTATGTGCAACTGGTATGTTGACGAGAGCCAAGTTATTTATGCGTAAGCTATAAATTTGTGAGTTTCTACTAGGAATGTTACCACTTCGCTTGAAAAACTCCCTGAGTACTTTAAGTACGTACAGATGCCTTAGTGGTAAAATTCGTAGTTTTTTTAACAAGGGCCAGCTAGGAGTGAAACGATTACAATTGGAAATGATCTGAATTAAGTGCTTTTGTGCCATCAATAAAGGTCTCAACGTAGTAGAGTATGATCCTCCCCAGCTGGTCATACCATATTGCAACTTTGAGTGTGCAAGACTGTAGTAGATTTGAGCTAAAACTTTCTCAGAGCAATATGGTTTGATGAGGTAAAGTTTACGAGCCACCAGCATCAAATGGGATTTTACTTCTCGGATATGGTTCTTCCAGCTCAAGTTATGATCGATTAAAACTCCAAGATATTTAAAATTTTTCACTGACTCTATTTTAAAGCAATTAGTAGAGCATTGGTTGTAATCGGAAAAATTGTTAATACCACATGTGTGTATGGGTAAGCTAAACCTTTCAAAGTCATATGCATGAAAACATAGATTAAAATCATTTAAGGCATTTCCTGATATTTTTATAGACATCAGCTTCGTTTTCTCACTGATAACCAACTTATGAGCAGCAAACCACAGTCTTAATCTCTCTAAATCTGCTCCAATCTTTACTACGCAATCAAAGAGGGTTCGATACTGATATGTAAAAGCCATATCATCAGCAAATGCAGTAGATATGCCATTACATTTCTGTGTGAATAGAGAATTTATGTAGATTAGAAATAGAAAAGGTGCAAGTTCAGAACCCTGTGGGACGCCATTTCTTAGTACACGCAAGTTACTGAAGGTTCCGTTGATATTAACTTTTTGTTTCCTACCCTTTAAATATGTTTTGAACCAATCAAATATTACTCCTCTAAATCAAGCATTATATAACTTGTCTAGTAACAATTCATGGTCGACCATGTCAAATGCTTTTGTCATGTCAATAAGCAGAGCCATAGTTGATTTTTATTGTTTGTACCTTCATATAACTGACTGCACAACCTAAGAATAGCATCTTCTGTTGACATACCAGACCTAAAACCAAATTGATTATCGGAGAAAAAGCGAATATAATCCAAAAATGATAAGATGCGGATTTTAATAAGTTTCTCAAAAAGTTTAGCAAAAGTCGGAAGCAGAGATATAGGTCTATAATTTGATACATTTTTCCTATTTCCTTTTTTAAAAAGAGGAATTATTTCAGCACATTTAAGGGATTGTGGAAAACAACCATTATTCACACTTAGGTTAAACAAGTAACTCATGATTCAGTAAAATGCTTGTTATGCCATCGCTAGTGCAGGAATATTTGTTTTTCAAAGACATCATAAGTTAGTAGAGCTCAACCGCTGTAATTGCATTAAACACAAAACTATTTGCTTGCATGTTATCAGGAATTACATCTGAGGATAACGTACAGTTGCAAGAATTACAAGGTCCAACCGACGGCTTTAATTTTTCTAATATTGCGTCAGATAAATGTATTCCGTTAACTTCTAGATCATTAATTTCTAAAGGTTGCTTATGCTTCCCTAAAATGCTGTCAATAACTCTCCACTGCTCCTTACTGTTACCCTTAGCCTTTTGAAACAGATCAAAATAATAATTAGTACGCGTTTCTTCAACCTTTTTATGAACGTTTTTACGTAATTTGACATAGTATTTTCTTAGTCTTCTATTTCGTGGGTGCTTGATGCATTTAACTGCGAAGCTATTTTTTCTATTTACTTGTTTTAAAAGTATATTTGTCATCCATGGCTTTAAATGTCTTTTATTGTTTGAATTATGCTGGGAGACAGTAGTACAAGACTTAATATGATTTTGTAATATCGAAGAAAACAAGTCAAAAGCAACAGAAGGATTACTCTCCGAATAGACCGATTCCCAAAATTCATTTTTCAAACACTCCTTTAACCTGCTATAATCTATATTGCGTTTCTTTCTTGGAGGATTAAGATTATTTTTTGGGCCAGTATTCGTCAATGAACTGAGAGCAGCCATATGATGATCTGAGAGCTTGTAATCGAAGACTGCACCACTAAATATAATTCTATTATTTTTTTGCACTCTAGTGAAAATGTGATCAATGCAACTTGCAGAAGAATCTGTCACACGGATTGGAACATTTATAATACTCTTTAAACCATATGATGCCATAAGGAGCAAATAATTTTCAGCGTCTTTCTCAGAATCGTTCAAAATGTCAATGTTTATATCGCCCAAAACAATTAAATTTTTTTCCCGCATCACACCAAGAACATCATTTAACTCTTCAATGAAAACAGATTTTGCAAATTCATGCAATCTGTATATGCACAACATTACGTAGTTTTCGTTTCGATATCCAAACGACAGCTTCACAACATCGGCGCTAGACATATTAATGTTAGAGAAATTGCAAACTAACCCATTCTTTACATACACCGCTACACCCCCAGCTGAATATGATTCATTACATCTACCAAAAATTTAATACCCCGAAATATTGTAAAAACTTAGTTCACTCTCGTAAATCCATATCTCACTTAACACAATTACTGCCGGTAAATTGTCGAGTGTTTCAATTTGAGCTAGCAGGGATGAAACATTTTTTCTAAGGCTACGTATATTTTGATGCAAGCAGTAAATATACAGAATTAGTAGGAAAGACTTGGCAAATATATGCATTCGGATTAAAACGAGGCACAGAATAAACAGAATTCATAATATATCGAAATCAGCAGCACAAGCAATTCTTACTAAATTGTCACCCTCGTTCCTGCGCATATATACCACGCCATTCCTAGTCCAGGCATATTTGTAGTTCTTAGATTTCTTCAACGATGTTGCAGTTTTAAGCAGCTGACGTGTCCGATAAGTAAGGCAATCGTTGATGTACATCTTCTGTTGGCTTGCTTCCGAGTTGAGTAGAGTAGTTGTTAGCGGTTCCTTCCTCTCTCTTTTTGCTTCCATTATTTTTTTTTTGAAATGACGAGATGTTAACTTTACATGGAGAATATGAGTGCAGCTTGGTGAGTCATTGTTTGGTTCGTTATGATGACGATTTGCAATTTTTTTTGCGTAGCAAAGGTCAATGTCTTTCTCTGTAACATCAACATGCATACCATCACGGAAAACTTTTAGCGCCAGGTCGATGGGAGAGGCATTGCAGTTGTTGGGAGGAACATTATAGATCTCAACGGTGTTGGCAATCAATTGTTGTTCAAGTAGATTTACTCTATATTCAAGCAGGTTAATTTTATGCTCGCACTCTTTGTTTTTAGAGCGCAGTTCTTCTATCTGCAATCTTTGGATTTCTTTCACCTCTAGGATTTCAGCGTATATCATGTCCAGGGTAATACTGGATGCTCCTGGAGATGTACTTTGCGGCAATGTTGGATTGAGTGGAAGTGGTTTAGCTGTCTTTTTATGCTGATGTTGGTTCGCAACAGTAGAAGCGCATGACTCTCCAGAGAGAGAATCGCGTCGTTTAGCTGTCACACAGCTAACACATCTCCAAGTTTTGCTACTTTTTCTCATAAAGTCTTATCAGCATCCTTGGTCATACTTCGCACGGCTGACAAAATAGTACGATTGTACCGCCCCACCTGGCCATTCGCCCGAGGAGAGCCTGTCGCGGTCTTCCCGTGTCCAATGAAATGCTGCTCACAGTATTTCTCAAAAGAACTGCTTGTGAACGCGGTATCTTGATCTGTTACTATTCTTGCTGGAACCCCAAAATATGCCGACAGCTCTCGCAGAAACCCAAGCACATACCTTGTCTCAGTTGAACACACTGCTCTCATTACCACGAACTTATTAAATCCATCTACTATCACCAACAGATGAACATTACCGGCACGACTCTTCACGAATGGTCCCAGATGATCCATATGAACGACAGAAAACGGAATCGGCTCTCGAGGAATAGGACACAACTCTCCCTCCTTCTGATCAGTGCAACCCTTTGAGTATGCACACTCAATACAGGACGAGATGTACTTTTTTACGAAGTCCCTCATCCGAGCAAACTAAAATTCCTTCTCTAACAACTCTAGAGTCTTTCCGACGCCGAAATGGCTTACATCATCATGGCAACTCCTCGTAACGCGATATTTCAGAGCGTCTGGCACATACCACTTCAAGATGTCCCCTACTTTCCGGAATAGTCTACCATCCCGTTCTACATAGTCCTGTTGAACTTGTCTTGCTTCTGCGGAATGGAACGAATTATTTAGTAATTCTAAAATACGTTTTACCTTGCAGTTCTGGCGCTGAAGTGTAACTAGCCAATCCTCTTAATCGATATTAATACTCAGCATATTACACGCAAGTAGGTCTTCCCTCTCGTCCTCCGGCTTCTGCTCATACGAGTTCCGACTCAGACCATCTACATGCCCCATTTGAGATCCAAGCCGATGCACAAATCTTATGTTAAACTCTTGTAATTTCAGAAACAGCCTCGCTACCCGACCGGTAACATTCGTCATGTCCTTCAGAGTCACGATAGCTCTGCAGTCCGTTACGACCGTGAATGGCTTCCCAAGCAGATAGATTCGGAAACGACTCACACTCTCCGCAATCGCCAATAGCTCCAGCTCGTAGCTGTGGTACCGACATTCTACGTCCGACGTCCTGCGACTATAATAGCTCACCACCCGGAGAGCTACTGCTTCGCCCTTCTGCATCAACACTCCTGCCAGTCCAGTCGCACAAGCATCCGTATGTAACTCATGGTCCGCTTTAGGATCATATATAACCAATGTTGGTTCCCTTGTGAGATGACTCTTCAGAACGTTGAATGCGGATTGCTCCTCATGTCTCCAATGAAAGGCTGCATCTTTCCTTAAAAGCATAGTCAGTGGCGCAGCAATCTTCGCGTAACCAGGAACGAACTTCCTAAAATATCCGGACAGTCCCAAGAACTGTCTAACTTGCCGTACATTATTCGACTCTGGAAATTCCTGTATGGCCCTTGTCTTACGCTTGCCAGGTTCATCATCAGCCTCCACCAACTGATGACCCAAGTACTCGACCTCTTTCTTTAGAAACTCACACTTCTGAAGCTTAAGTGTCAATCCATTTTCTAACAGGACGCCCAGAAACTTCCTTAGTCACTCCAGTCGCTCCACGATGGTTTTACTGGGTATAATAACATCATCCAGAAACACTAGCGCCTCCTCTTCCGCCACGCGACAGACCAAACTGTCCATCAGTCTCTGGAAAACAGCCGGCGCATTAACCAATCCACACGGAATACGACAAAACTCCAGTTGCTTATTATGGATTTGAAAAGCAGTCAGATGTCTGGACTTTTCCGCTAGTGTTATCTGAAAATAGGCAGAATTCATATCTAATACTGTAAAATACCTATTTCCATTGAGACGGCTAAGTTGTTCTTCTACCACAGGCATCGGATACTTCTCTTTCACAGTTATAGCATTAAGTTTTCTGAAGTCCACACACATCCTTGGTTTCCCATCTTTCTTCGGTACAATCACGAGGGGTGATGTAAAGTTGGAGGTGGATTCCCGTACGACTCCTTTATCCAGCAACTCGTTCACCGTTTTGGCCACTGTCTCTCGCATGGCGAAAGGAATTCTACTACTTCTTTTCCCCTCCGGTTCGGGGACCTTCAATTAAACCGTTATCGCAGTGTTCTTAGCTTCGCCCAACTCTGACATGCCTCTTGAAAAACAGCATCGGAAATTATTTACTATTCCCACTTTTTCCTGGTCACTTTCCGTCAGATCTTCGTCAACATTTAGGTCCTTGACCTTGATTTCGTCCAAGCACTTGCCAATGGTCAGCACTTTCTCTACATTGGGCATAATCTTCACGACTCCGGCAGCAAATTCCACTTTAATATGCGCTTGGCATAGGAATCTTCGACCAGTAATAACATCTACGCCTTGTGCCGAGTCTGGCACCAATAACACGTCGACAACAGCCTTCACTCCCTCAATTTCGACGATAGCTTCAAAGCGACCCAGAGAAAAGCATTTTCCACCTCCAAATCCACGCAGCAGTGTACGATTGTCGTCGAAATGGAAGCCGCTAGACAGCGCAACCGTGTGCTTCATAGTTACGCATTCACTGCCCATGTCTACGTAAGTCAACAATTTGACTGAGTTTACGATCATGACCTTGAGGCAGTCGTCTCCTTTTTTCGCTGATGAGAACAAACAGCCGACATCAGACTTCTTTGGGCAGTCCTTAACTCGATGTCCCGGTTGATGGCACTTAAAGCAACGTACACGATCAGGCAATAGTTGAACTGCGTTGTCGGATCCACTCTTTTAACTGGTGTTGGATGAACAAAGACACCAGAGCTGACGCTTGCAGTTGAAGCCGCTGGGATCCTTTCGCCCTTTCGCATGCGTTCCTGTGCACGCACGCCCTCAATCCACTTAATTCGTTGCAGTAACTCTAACGTGGGCGCTGTGGCGTAAGTGGTTAGTGTGTCGGATCACTACGCATGAGGTTCCAAGTTCGAATCCCAGAAAACACCAAAAAGTTTTTTCACGGACCCACCTCTCGCGAACGTCTTTTGTCATCCGAGAGTATTGTTGTCACGAAAAAGCTTCTCAAATCGCCGTTCGGAGTCGGCATTAAACTGTAGGTCCCTTCCATTCGTATGAAAAATATAACGCACACAACATGAATGGTTGCGAGAAGCTAGGCCCTGGCACTTTAAAGAGCTGTTGCGCCAAATATTTATTTTTATTTATTTATTTTAACTCTAACGACGTATCACACCTTTGGCTCGCCAATTGCTCTATTAGCTTTTCGTCGTTAAGACCTGAAATAAGATACTTTATAATCGTCTCTTTCGTCAACCCACCCCGCTTACCAAGCATTTTTACATCAAAGAAGTATTCCTCTACAGTCTCGGAGTGCCTACGTTGACGAGACATTAACTGCATATGTATATCCGCAGAATCGGAACTAGATGGGAACGCTTTGACAAAGTCAGCCTTAAACTTCTCCCACTCACTCAGCAGGTCACCTTCAGCTTCCAGCGAACACTTTGGCGGTCCGCGGAATTTTATTATTCAGCACACAGAATCAAAGAATCCTGCCAGCCAAAGAGCGTTCGCATTCGTTTTATTTGGTTAATCCATTGGGTTGACGTTAATGATTTCATGTCTCCGGGGGTAAAATCCGGCATTGCGTTTACCACATCGGATACAGACATCCTCATACCACCATCGCCAATGCTACGATTCCCGCCAAAGGAACTTTGCTTCAACGCCACAGCCATCTGCTCTCGCCGCAATAATTCCAGCTCCCGTTTCAAAGTCACCAGGTCCATATCAGCTGTTGACTTTTCCAGAATTGTTTTATTCGCCTCGTTGTCTTCGGAGTCACCCTCCGACAAGCTTTCATCCTCACCATCTACGATCTCGTCGACGTTCCTTATTGCGACTTTCGAATCAGGATTCGTTGCACCTGACTTCTCGCAGTCAAGAAACATCATCAGTCTGTTGATAAGTTGGGGCTTTTTCCCTGACACACTCAGCTTACGCTTCTTGAGTTCATCCTTCAGCTTTGCTACTGACATCGATGCCACGGCGCCTGTGTAGACCACATCTGTCTCTGTCGCCATCTCGTTCACAGCGTCGGCGCCACAAGACCTAGACAGCAGATGTCCTCAAAAACCACGCGATGTTTCTCAGTCGGAATAGCTGAATTAATCGGACAATCAGGTCCACGCACGCAAGAATACCAATCCCACTTCTGAACTAAAAGGAATACTAATATAAAAACGAAATAAACGCCTTACTATTCCGTTAAAAATCAAATTCAAGTCTTTTTTCTTCCTTTCTTTTCAAACACGTCCATTTTTTTTCTACTCTGTTCGAATAATCCCACTTAAACGTCAGATGCCTCCCTTCCTCTTCTTCTTCTTCTTCTCTGCTAACAGCGACATCTGTCCCTCAGTTCGTGTCCTGCTCATCTTCTCCTCCTGTTACACTCGCGTTATTCAACTGCTACATATGTCTCCTTTGACTTCATTTAGTGTTGGAATAACAATAACAATCACTAATCTTTTATTTTTAACATACATTCCACAAGTAACTTCTTTCATTATATTAGGGAAATTTTGTAAAGTGGGAGTAAACAGTAGTTTACGTTTTTCATCATTTTCTTTTCAAATTTTTATTAATTTTCTGGGTTCAATAACGACAGGGTGTACAATATTACTTCCCAAAAATAGTACAGCATCAATAACTTGCGCCATAAAATGTTCATATGGTTTATCATGTGAAATGTTCTAATTCTAATTTCAATAAAGTACCTCCTTAAGAAGTCTTCATGCTTTTCTTTATTTAACTCATTTAAATATTTTTGTAAATTTGACCTCAGTCCATCTGTTATGTTCCCTAAATTAAAATATGCCTCTTGTAAAATCTGATTTTGTCCAATTAGACTGTCTAATACTTTTATGTCTTCTTGTTGACTTTTATTATTAATTCAGTATTTTTTTTTGTCACTTTTATAGCCTCTTCATAATATTCTGCATCGAAACTGTCCATTGTGCAAAAAAAAACTTTCAAGCCTGATCCTATAAAATTAATAAGTCCGCATTTCTGTCTTAAGCCTACTCCTAGAAGTTGATATATGACTTCAAGATTCTTTCTAAAGCTTCATCCCAATTATCTTTGTTAAAATTGACAGTATTTAAGTATTCCTTTAATCGTGCATGTGCCCTTTCAGTACTACCGTTTGCTTGTGGATATTAAATGCTCGTAGTTATATGCTTAATTTTAAATTCACGACAAAGTTGTTTCATTAACTGATTACAGAATTCAGCACCATTGTCAGACAGTATCATCTTTGGCATTCAAAAATATAATACCCAATGTTCTGTAAAGCTTTTCGCTATTGTTTCAGCATTTTTATCAGGAATAGGGATAAACTTAATAAATTTAGTTAAGTTGTCCTGAATGCTTAAACCATATAATTTCCCACTTCTGGATAAGGGATAAGGTCCATATAAATCCAAACAAACTTTTTCCAATCTTTCCTCTGCACTTGTAACAATTTTCATAGGTGTTTTAGTGGGATGTCTATCACTTTTACCCACTTGACAATTTCTACATTTTCTTACAAAATCATTTACCATATCATTCAAATTTTTCCATTTATATTTTTCTCTTGGGAATTTCTGCTTTTTGACCTACATGTCCTGTTACTATACTCTCATGATACTCTTTTATTATATCCATTTACTTCTTTTTATCCGTGATTTCTATTATGTCACGATCATTACGTATTATTTCGCAGCTTTCGCTCTCAGGTTTATTTTCCAAATTCTTTTCCATATTTTGAACGACATGTTCTTCCTTATTTTCACTGTTTTCAACATTTCCTTGTTCAACAACTTTAGTATTCCCTTCTTTGTTTTTTTTAGTACGAGTATATAAATCACTGTTCCCTTCACCACAATCACACAAACATTTTTTTTCCTCTCCTTTCGTGAGGTAACGAAAATATTTTCCTTTTTTGTATTCTATTGTGTATGTACATATATTCTTCCAATTTCAGCTTGAAGTGCTGCAAAGTTCGCTAGCTTTTCTTTAAGTTTTATAAATGCCATTTGTTGTTCGCTACCTCATTTAAATTCAGTTCCCCTTTTCAATAATTTATTGATTGGTGAAGGTATTTTACTAAAATTTTTAATAAATTTTCGGTAATAGCCTATCATCCCTAGGAAGGACTTTATACCCCTAACGTTAATAGGTGGTGATAACTTAGAGATCGCATCAATTTTGTTCGGATCTGGTTTCACACCTTTGTCTGTAAAAATGCCTAAATATTGTTACACTTTTAGCCGGCTATTTATTGATAAAACGCAACAAATTACTTCAATTCTATTTCTTTATTATAAAGAATCCAATTCGAAGGCACAAAAAAGGTTAAAACCGTCGACCACGTTTCCTGGAGAGTCATCTTCTTCTAGAATTTTCTCCGCACCTTTTTCAGAGTTTGACAGCTCCATCCGCATCTCGAGTCGGTAGAGTAGAGTTCGGCTAAGGCACGTTTACATTGCATGAAGAGTCGTTACACTGCCCTCCTTTTAAAAGATTGACTGTCCTCTGTCGCAGTCATTGGTCCAAATTCGTCGACAGATGCTAAGCCGTTGGGATTTAGTCCCGCGGCGCAAAAATATTAGGAACGGAACGACGGGCTTGTTTCTGCACCCGGTATGTTAGCGGTTGTTTCATGTTAGGTGCCGCTTGCTCGCCTTCTCGAAACAAAAACAAAAAAAAGTAAAAAATAATAACGTAATGTGTATGAAGAAAATTGGCACAGCGCTAGTCGATCCCTATGCACCACCGGCGGTTTCCTTCCCCCCTCCTGGTTTATTCTGTACACACATCCCCCATTTTGCAATCACGTTATAGGGACCCTGCCAGTCATTTTGGAGTTTGGGGCAAAGTCCTTTCTTTTTCTTTGGAGCGTATAACCACACCTTGTCTCCCTCACTAAAAGGCGCAGCTTTGGCGTTGAGGTCAAAACGGTCTTTCATCCGTCTGCTGTATTCCAGCAGTTGCTTTCTGTTGAAAGAATGTGCTACTTCTAGCCGCTTTGTTAGTTCGTCGACGTATTTCCGAGCTGCTAGCTGGCCGATCTGGCGGAGGCCCGGTGTATAATTCGGTGGGTAAGCGAAGTTCGCGACCAAAGGTCAAAAAAATCTGGGGTCTGTTTGGTGGCTTCGTGGACTGCAGTTCGATAAGCTGATAAGATAAACGGGAAGTGCTCGTCCCAGTCCAGATGATTTTCCGCAACGTACTTCGCCAGATAATTCAGCAACGTGCGATTAAAGCGCTCCACCATGCCATCGGACTGTGGATGGAGGGCTGTCGTCCGTGTTTTGTCGATGCCAAATCTTTGTAAAACAAGTTTAAATACTGTGGATTCAAAGTTCCTCCCCTGATCAGAGTGCAACTGGAGAGGTACACCGAACCGAGAGAACACATGTACAATAAGGGCTTCGGAAACATTCTCTGCAGTCTGGTCTGGCAAAGGAATGGCCTCTGGCCACTTTACAAAATAGTCGCAGAAAACTAAGACATACCTGTTGCCATGTCTGGTTACTGGTAAAGGCCCCAAGGTGTCAATTGCCATACGTTCAAAAGGGGAGCCGGTGCTCACAAGCTGCAGGGGGGCTCGTCTCCCTGTTGTCGGCCCTTTACGTTTCTGACATATAACGCAAGCCTTACATTACTGCTCAATGTCCTGAGAACATCCAACCCAGTAATAACGCCCCTTGGTTTTCAACAGTTTTGTGTACTTCAAAATGGCCTCCAGTGGGACTATCATGCATCACCTTAATAATCTCTTTCTGCAAAGAAATAGGAACTAAAACTTGGTAATACTCACCATTCGCCGTGTTCAGCCGTCGACACAATTCTCCATTCCGAAACTCGAGAGCATCAAACATTCCCCAGTACGCCTTCAACTTTGGACTGAGACTTCGGATCTCATCGACTGTTGGTCGTCGCTGCTGCTGTACCCATTGTCTAACGACAGATAGCTCGTCGTCTTGTGTCTGCCGTTCTGCCATATCCTCGCTTAACGCTGTTGTTCGGACTAACAAACACCTATTTTCATCGAGACGTGCACAATATCGACAATTTGTCTCCTCGCAAGGCCGACGGGATAATGCATCGGCTTTCTGGTGTTTCTTTCCTGGACGGTGTTCCACTGAAAAGTCGAACTGCTGCAGATGCTCTAGCCAACGGGTCCTTCCGGGTCCCGAAAATTGATCAACCAACGCAAGGAACTATGATCCGTTCGCAACAGACAATGTCTCCCCAACAAATACGGCTGAAAGTGAGTCATAGCTTTTATCATGGCTAGCAATTCCCGCCGGGTAACACAATAATTTATTTCCTGTCTGGTAAATGTATTGCTATGAAACTCGATGACTTTTTCTTCTCCGTTCTGCGGTCCTCGCAAGCAGAACTCCAATTGAATTTCGTTCCTTTTTCAGTTAGGGCCGTCAAAGGTTTAGCGGTAGCAGAAAATTCGTGAATGAAGCGGCGATAGTAGGCACATAGGCCCAAGAACAATTGTATCTCGGATTTACTTTTTGGCTGCAGCCACTTCTGAACAGCTAGAATTTTCTCTGGATCCACGGCGATCCCAAAACTGGACACGATGTGGCCCAAAAAGCGGACATTCTTTTTTCCCAGAAAACACTTCTTTGGGGAAAGGCGGAGACCGGCGTCTCGTAGGCGCAGAAACACCACTTCCAGGTTTCGCAGCAGCTCGTCAAAATTTTTACCGTGCACGACGACATCATCGAGATAGACAAGGCACACAGTATAAGGCAGCCCTTGCACAACCACGTCCATGAGGCGTTGAAAGGTAGCGGGGGCATTGGTAAGGCCAAATGGCATAACGTTAAATTCGTAGAGCCCCTTTCCGATGGAAAACGCAGTCTTCTCTTTATCTCCATCGTTCATCTCTACCTGCCAATAACCGGAGTGAAGGTCCAATGTGGCAAACCAGGACGATCCCCCGAGTGCTTCCAGCGTAATGTTAATACTTGGCAAGGGGTATGAATCCTTTTTGGTGGCATTATTTAGTTGTCGATAATCCACACAGAACCGAAGGGACCCATCTTTCTTACGCACAAGCACAACGGGGGAGCGCCTAGGACTTCTAGATGCTTGCACAATTGTTTGTGCCTTCATGTCTTCCAGTATTCGTTCGGCTTCTTTTCTTCGTTTTATAGGCAGCTTGCGTGGGGGTTGTTCTATTGCTGCCGTGTTGCCTGTTTCAATTCGGTGTTTAGTAACGGAAGTCCGCCCCTGGTTATTGTTAGAGCCTGAAAAGAGACAACGATTATTGATAACTAGAGATTTTAACCTTGCCTGTCCTTCTTTTGTCAAGCTGACAGCGCTTCTTTCAATCAGTTCTTCCAAATCTGGATGCAGCTCGAGATCTAGAGCAGTGCTCATTATCCGTCGGCAGCTAAATACCTCTGATTTTACATCAAGCTGCACTATTATGGTGTTTCGCACGATGCAAATATTTTCCGCAGACAAATTTGTTGCGCGAACAGATATTTCTCCTTCCGACACTTCGCACACAGACTGGGCTATTTGCAGCTGCGGCATTATGGATGCGGCACTAGTAAGCACGGTTTCCCTATCAGGAACAGAAGTCAGCAGACGGATCCAACAGCCCGAGAGCGCAGGTATGTGGACATCACGTGGATTAGTCGCTGTAAAATGGTGTGCTTGCATTCGGTCCAGGAACAAGTTTCACCATCGAGTTGCAAAATGTTGTCTCGCAGATTTATCGTACAAGAGAATCGGCGCATAAAGTCCACGCCTATGAGGCAATCGTCCGAGATTGGAGCTATGTAAACGGGATGCCGGGTAGCAGCACGACTGGCTTCTGCGCGTAAAGCAAAAGACAATGCTCTTTCCAGTGAGGTCATTACCGACCTTGATGGAGCAGCGAGCATTCTCCTTGGCAGGGATGTCAAACCTAGACATGGCTCTATAAAGATCTTCTCTATAGATGCTGTCATAGGCGGCCTTGAAATCGATAAAGAGGTGGTGAGTATCGATTTGGAATTCTTGGGTTTTCTCCAGGATCTGCCAAAGTGTGAAGATTTGATCGACGGTGGACTTTCCTGGCCTGAAACCGCACTGATAGGGTCCAATGAGGCTATTGATAAAAGGTTTCAGACGTTCACACAATATCACAGAAAAGATATTGTATGCGATGCTGGGGAGACTGGTGCTTCTATAATTGGCGCAGTTGAGGGGATCTGATTTCTTGTGGATCGGGCAAACGATGCTGAGATTCCCTTCATCAGGCATACACTCGTCTGACCAAATATTAGAAATGAGTTGGTGTATGCACTCTACCAATTCATCCCCTGCTGCCTTGAAGAGTTCGGCCGGTAAGCCGTCAGGTCCAGCAGCCTTGTTCGATTTTAGCTTGGATATTGTTATCCTCACTTCGTTTTGGTCAGGTGGACGGAAATTTTGACTATCATCGTCTATGTTGAATGGTTCATTCTGCTTGACAGCGGGATGTTGGTCTTCGCCGCCGTTATATAGTCTGCAGAAGTAGTTTTTCCATATTCTCAGTACAGACTGTGATTCTACTACGAGGTTTCCATTTTCATCTCTACAGGTTTCTGTACGGGTACTGCTTCTCTGACACGTTCTTTTTACCTTTTGGTAAAACTTCCGTACATTGTTCCTGGAGTATAAACTCTCGATATTCTCAAACGCGCGCTTCTCATGCTCTTTCTTCTTCTTTTGGAGAAGCCGATGTTCTTCCCGTCTCTTTTGCTCGTAGAGCTCACGAGCAGCTCTCGTCTTCCTTTGCAGCGCCGCTTTGTATGCCTCTTGTTTTGCTGCATGCACTCGCCGGCATTCTTCGTCAAACCAGGGGTTTTGCGGTGGTGGGCGAGCGAGACCCAGCACATCAGTCGCGGCGTTTCTGATGGCATGTTGGCAGCGTTGCCATTGGTCTTCGGTACTTGATGCTGGCGGCAAAGGGGTGATTGAGAGATTTCGGGATACGCGTTCAGCGAAGAGTCTGGCGGTCTCTTGTGATTGTAGCTTTTCGACGTTAAATTTTCTCACAGTAATTCTCCTTTCTTGCTCAGGTTGGGATATCCGCATTCGTACCTTGGCTACAACAAGGTAATGATCCGAGTCTATGTTGGTCGCTCGGAAGGTCCGGACATCCAGAATACTGAGGGCATGCCTTGCGCCGATCGCAATATGATCAAGTTGGTTGATCGTTACATGATCATTAGACCGCCATGTCTGCTTATGAATATCGAGATGAGGAAAACATGTGCTTGCTATGGTGACATTTTGCTCCACAGCGAAATCAATTAGCCTTAGTCCGTTATCAGATCGTGCTCTTTATTTCTTCCTTAAGTTCGGTTACTGTTGCATTTCTTATTACACTATTGTCTATATATGACGTATTTATATTTTTAATAAGAGCTTGTCCATCAAACGGCTTAAAAGTTTCTTCAAGGTGGGTGCAAAAACTTGCGCTTTCTCTTTATCACACCTGGCCCATTCGTCTTGATTTTTCTTAATTGCTGTGGCTTGAATTTGAGGTTTTTTAATACCTTTTATAGCCTTAAAAAGCGGGTAATTAGAATCTTTTTCCGCCGTTAAAATTTCTAAGCAAGTGTGCATTTCATTATTCTTAAGGTCTTTAATAGATCTATTTACTGAGTTGCACAAACGGTTAAGATGTGCCTTATGTTGCGGAGCCCGAGTTTGTTGCCATTTTTTGCGTGCTTTTCTCTTCTCCTTCATCATCTCTTTTATTTCATGTGGATAAATTTGAATGTAGCGGGCCGGCGTTCTTTTTGGTTTGGGAGTATTCTTCCACGCGGCATCCTGTAAGATTTCGACGAAGCGATCAACTTCAACTTCATGTTCATATGGCGTTTTAAGTGATACGCTCAGCTCAATATTTGCTTCAATATCTTTTTTAAAGCCATCCCAATTAGTTTTCGCGCTGGTTAATCTGGCCGGTCCTACTTTTTTAATCAGAGCTTCGCTTATGGTCATAATGATTGGAGAATGATCAGAGGAGAGATCAAAGCTTTCTTCAACTTTTATAGAGTTGCCAGGTATTCCTTTAACAATAAAGAAATCGATCAGATCTGGTATCTTATTTCTCTCAGTCGGCCAATATGTTGGTTTACCCGTCGAGTGAAAATCACAACTGAATTGCATACCCGCATTATAAAGCCTTCTACATTTCTGAGAGGCGTACCTTTGAACCCCAGAATGGGTGTTTCGGGTTGAAGTCGTCACCGATAATAAAATTTGGTTTAAGGAAAAGTTGAAGATATTGTGAAATCACTTTCTTCAAGTTTACATCGCAGTGGACAATATATAGGCGAAATGTTGAAGGCAAAATGTCTATTTCTTACGCGTACCGTGCTTACTTGCATTGCTTCCAATTCAATCTTTATTTCTGCTGGGTGTTCGATAGATTCTTTTATAAACAAGGATGATCCGCCTCTGGCTCTTTCCGATGGGTGGAAGGCGTTATACACCCTATATCCCCTTATCTTAATATTCGATTGTTTTGTCAGATGAGTTTCACAGACCAAGCATATATCAATATCTTTTTCCCGTATAAATATTTCTAACTCGTCGAATCTTTGTATGAGCCCGTTGGCGTTCCATGTAAGAATTTTAAGCGCTTCTTTCGTGTTCTGGTTGAAGTGCGCGTGTTATGAATGTTGTTTTCTAGTGCAACTAGTCTCTCGAATATAAGTTTGTTTGTTTTGCATTGCTCTTCAAGTTTCGCAAATATTAGAGAGAAAACATGGGTTACATGCTCTTGTGAGCTACCTCTATCACCGTTTTTCAATATCGCAACTTGAACAGGAGTCTTTGCTTTAAAGTTTGGATGGTTTCTTGCTTTAATCTCCCGTGAGTTGTGGGTCATATACTTGCTATTAGCTGTCATTGCCGCTTGAGCATAAGACTGAACGCCAATATTCGAAGATTTTGCTTCTGTCACCTTTTCTTTACTACGTTTGGGTTTTTCTCCATTACCCGATTTTAAGTCAATATAGACGGATTTCTTTTCTTTCGCTGGTTTTTTCGTAGCTATTTTGGGTCTGTTCTAAATTGGTTTCGGATTCGGCCGCATGGATTTTTCAAACGTATGGCGCCTTTTTTGGAGCTTTTTCGCCACTTCGCAACCTCAATAGTTCGTATGATGTTTTCCTTTGCAGTTTATACAAGTGGCTGAGGCTTGCTTATTTAGGTGACACTCTTCCGAGAGATGTTTACCTGCGCATTTGACGCATCGCGGTTCTTTCTGGCAGTAAGTCTGCGTATGATTTAAACTTTGACAGCGCTTTCACTGTTGAATTAAACTGATAAATAGATGGCAGGCCGCGCTGCCACCATCTTGAATTCGAATACATGTTCGAATCCGATCAAAAGGGCATTTGCTAGCAAAGATGTCATTCATCGATCTCTTTCTTCTTCGTCTGTACAACCGATATGATCAGGATCAAGGTAGCAATAAAGAATTCTTTAGCATTTAATTAAGAGGTTTTCTTTTTTATTGTCTTTTCTGGATTGTGAACTGGGGTTCTTCATTCGGGTAAACTGGAGTTTATAACATTTGGTGCTAAAACCCGGGAAAAGACGTGAAAAGAACAAAAAACGCTAATGGAATTTGCATCACGAGCAGCCTACGTGGTCCAGTGACCCGAATCGTCGCTGCTGCATTGCAATACCTGAAGGATGACAAGTCGAAGTTGTCAGCAGCAAACACGGAAAATTTGGATTATATCGAAGAAGAGCTCATGTCTTATATTAAGAGATTAAGCATGGCGCACGAAAATCTCAACCTGGTGAACGAGGACATCATTAGAAAGGGAATAGCCGAAGTCGATGACCCCCAGGATAAAGTAGCAGAATATCAAGAGCAAGCCGTGGACGAGCTTGCACGACTTAATACACGGTTAAGTAGGCTGCAGAAAAAACTAAACCCCGATCCAGTTCCAGACAGGACGGATAACATATCAATGAGCGCAAGACCATCCAGCAGCGGATTCAACGGAGCGAAACTGCAGAGACTTCCTTTAAGACGCTCGACGGAAATTTCTCCAATTGGTTGCCCTTTTGGGAGCAATTCAAAAGTGCAGTTCACGATAACTCCAACCTCAGCTCATCCAAGAAGTTTAATTATTTAGAATCTTCGCTGAAGTACGATGCCAGAAAAGTCATAGATGGATTTATCCCTACTGAGAAGTGCTACGAATCAGCTTTAGCTTTACTACAACAGCAGTATGGCGACATCGAAAAGCTTATCGACAAATACATACTCGAGCTGCTAAATCTAAAGCCAATTCGCGACCGTTCTGATCTCTCAGGGTTGCGAAATATTTACGGATCTGTAGTTGCTGGCGTTCGTTCGCTCACCGCTCTGCAGGTTTCACCGACGCATTATTCAGTGATGTTCAAATCAGTACTCCTTCGTTGCCTACCAAAATCTTTGCGCATCGATTATCATCGACAGGCGGACCGTGCTGGGGATTTGTATGCGACATACCAGACATCGAACACAAGTGAGCCATCTGTCTCTGCGACTGTAGGTGATGACGTGAAAGAATCAAATCGAAGTGAGTCGTCTGTCTCTGCGAATATAGATGACGACGTGAAGGGTATTCTTCGGTTCCGGAAACGAGAAATTGAGTCTATGGGCAGGAGTGACGTTGATAAAAACGAATCCAAAGGTAAATCTAATATAAATCATCCACCAACAGCTTCTAGTCTCGTTACAGTGAGTGAGACACGCTCATGTCTATTTTGTCAATCCCAACGCCACGACGTGAAAGACTGTGACAGTGAGATAACCATTGCTGAAAAAGAAAATATGCTCAGAAAGGGACGAAGATGTTTTCGCTGCGCTAAACTTGGCCATGTGGCGAAAAACTGCAGAAGCAGCAAGTCATTCGTATGTGTTAAATGCAAAGGCAGACACATGTCTTCACTTTATTATCCAGCCATCTCATTCATCAAAACCGATGTTAATTCTGACACCCAAGTAGAGGTGCAAAACAAGTCTGTGAGTTTGTGTGTTCACATTTCCAAACAAAAGGTTTTTTTTTTTAAAACCATGCGGTGTATATTGTGTACACCAAAAACGAAAGTAACTATACGAATTATAATTGACGGAGGCAGTCAATTTACCTACATAAGAGAGAGCCTAATGAGGAAGCTGGGTTTGAGGATATCAGGCACAGTTGATTTGGCCATCATTCCTTTCGGATCGAAGCAAGCCAAACCAATCAATGAATTCCAGAAGGTAAAATTGTCGCTGCGCAGTCAGTTCAATCCCAGGGTGGTGATTATGCTAGAGGCCATAATGGTACCTGAGATTTGCGTGCATGTTTTGGCAGCCCCTCAAGTTGACTGTCCGCTGTTTAAGGGCATTAACGTGGCTGATGTTTGCCCTTCAGACATCGAGGCAGAGGATGCACTGAGTGTTCTAATTGGGGCGGATTACTACTGGAGTATCGTCACTGGCAAGGAAATGGGCCTCACAAGCAGTTTACGAGCGGTGGAAACCATTTTCGGTTGGACACTACAGGGTGCTCATGATACAGGTAAGGTTATAAACTCAAATGATGGAAATCTCTCTTGTTGTTCTAGTGCGCTTTTTTTTGGCAGCCGAAAAAGAGGACGATATGTTGCAATTCTGGTCACAGGAGACGCTGGGGATTAAGACCGCTGAAGGGAATAACGTGAACATTACCGAGGATCTCATCACAAAGTGCATTTCGCGGGAAGGTGTACGGTATGTCGCAAGGCTGCCATGGAAGGTCGACGAAACATATTTGGACTTCAACAAAGATATTGCCAGCCAGCGTTTGGGCTCTCTTATTAGACGACTGTCTCGAAATCCAATGCAATTATTGGAGTATGATGCAGCAATACAACAGTTGGTTCGTGATGGCATTGCTGAACCAGTGGAGGAATCTAATCCTGTTGGTGCTCGAGTGTTCTACCTACCGCACCAACCTGCCTATGAGGCGCAGAGTTCTACCACAAAAATCCGCGTCGCGTTCGACACCTCAGCTCGCGCTGAAGGAAGTATATCGCTCAACGATCAACTCTGGACTGGAACGAACTTACTGCAAGACGTCATGCAAGTCCTGCTGAACTTTCACTTCGGTTTGTATGGCATATTGGGCGATATCGAGAAGGCGTTTTTGCAGATACTTCTACACGAAGACGATCGCGAAAGCCATCGATTCATGTGGTTCTCCTCGCCGCTGCTATCGGCGAATGATAAACCTCCGTTTGGACTATTCAGAATGACCAGAGCCACATTTGGCGTGACTTGTAGTCCCTTCATATTGTGTACAGTCGTTCGCTGCGTGCTGGATCAAGAGAGCGAACACTTTACCAGTTGCTCTACCATTCTGCGAGATGTAGTAATCAGTGTCGATTCGGAAAGTGAAGGTGTACAGTTATGCAAGGCTGCAGTTTCCATCCTATCAAAGGCATCAATGAGCCTCCACAAGTGGAATTCAAACAGCATACGCGTACGAGAGGCGGTCAACTATACAGATGCACCACTTGTCCAAAGTGTGCTCGGGCTCACCTGGTTCGTGAACAGTGACGAGTTGAGCGTACCCCTGAGCTCTGTGGAGAACTTGCTTAAATCAACAGGAGACAAGGGAACGAAGCGGCAGGTTTTGCAAACGATCGCTCGTATTTTCGACTCGTTAGGTATGCTTGGGCCTACTACTGTTAAGCTAAAAATTTTCTTTCAGGCATTGTTAAGGAAGCAATTACAGTGGGATGAAACCTTCATAGACGATCTGCAGACTCATTGGAATGAATGCGTAAGGGCAGTTTTACAGCTCAAAGATGTAACATTTCCTATAGCGGTCCTACCGTATCTAAAGAATGAAGGATCGATCGAACTTCATCTTTTTGCCGATGCCAGAACCAAGGCTTTTGGGACCGTGGCATTTGCAATATGTGTCTCATCTAACGAAGATGTCAGCATTTCATTCCTGTGTGCGAAGAATCGTGTAGCCCCACTCAAAGTCGATGGCACTAGCGAGCTAACGCTACCCAAGTTGGAGTTGACGGCCGCGCTGATCGCAGCTCGGCTCGGGTCATATCTAAGGAAGAATCTAAATGTGCCTACAGCGAGGTACTACTTTTTGGGGGATTCTCAAATAACCTTGAATTGGATACAAGGCAGTAAGCAGCGTTGGCAACCGTATGTCCAAAACAGAGTAGACGAATTACGGGGGTTGACTGATATCCAACAGTGGAATCACTGCCGAAGTGCAGACAATGCGGCGGATCTGCTCACTCGTGGTGTCGGCGGAGAGTTCTTGCAAAAGAGCTTACTCTGTGCCTGGCTACGTGACAACAAAGGCGACTGGAAGATCAACAGTGAAAAACAAGTTTCAAAGACTGCGCTTCTGGTAGTAGAGTGTCGATTGGCGAGCCCTGAGGGAAGAGTCCCTTGATGTCATACCACGATTTCAGTTCTTGGAATCGCTTACTGAGGGTGACCTGCCTCGTCTTTCGCATCTTACGTCGCCTGCATAAGAAGATTTCTCTAAAGTATGGGATGGTGTGGATGACGGCCGAGGAGATCCAAGTCCCAGAAAATCATTGCATCAGATATGTGCAACAACTCAGTTTTTCTCAAGAGATTTCTATCTTGCAGAGTGGGCGAACTATTGAAAAATCAATCATAGCCAAGCTGTCTCCGATCTTGGACTGCCAAGGTCTTCTGCGGATTGGAGAACGTCTCCAAAATCTGGATCATCGACGACAGTCATCAACAGGCATTACATGCTGGGGCCAGAACTGTGCTGACGCAACTCCGCAGGCGGTTTTGGATTCTGCGAGGTCATCAGGCGGTAAAGCAGCGGATCAAAACATGTATTGTATGCAGAAAACTAGTCGCCACATGATTTTTCGCCTTGAAACGAACCCCTGTATGTCGTCATTGTCCAAAGAAAGCCCGGCAGTCTTTAACTCCAATGCCGCTCTTCTAAATGTCCGCGCATTGTCGGACAAAATCATTTCTGGAACACCACGACGACTGATGAAGCGTCTGAGTGTCTGAAGAAAGTCCTCAGTTGCCATGATCTTTACTAACTCCAAATGCACGGCACGTACTGCTGCACAGGTAAAGAGCACAATCATCTTCAGAATCGTAGCAGTAGAGTGGACCAGCAAAGTCCACCCCAACATTCTCAAAGGGGCGGAGCAAGGTGATCCGTTCGGGGAGCAAGGGGGCGAATGGTTCGCATAATGAAGAATGTTCTAAATGTTTCAAATGTTTCAAATGTTTATTGTTTATTTATAGTCCTACACAGTAAGATACAATATCTTTTAAGCTAGTGTAAGCTTCAGTATTACGATACTATTTGTAAATTTACATTTCTGTTACTAAGTGACAATTTAGCTGCATCTCAGTAATAAATAAAAAAAGAAAAAATACAATACAAATAAAATAATATATAATAAAGATAAATACAAACGATTCAAGTAAGAATTATATCAATTACGTTAATTTAGCTAGTTAACCCAAATAAAACCATCATCATCAAAGGGCCTCTAAATATTGCCTACGTCTAACCTTAAACTGGGTTGCACAATTTATCGATCTAATGGTTCGTGGAAGGGAATTCCATAGCCGGATGGCATGAATGAAAAACTGCCGCTCAGATATTAGAAACGAGTAGCGTACTGGAACAATGTCACGACTTCTGGTAGAACGCGGAAAACAAATCTTATTATACAGATAGGGCGGTTGACGTGTTTGCATGACATTGTGAAGCATGCTTATTGTTCAGAATCTAAAAAGGTTCTCTAGAGTGAGGCAATGTATTGATTTAGAAAACGAGGATATATGATCATACCTCCGCAGTCCATAGATATACCGTGCAATACTATTGTAGGCAACATTAAGTCTCCGTCTGTGTTCGTAATCGCAGTTGCAAAAAAGTTCACATCCGAATAATATAATTGGGATGAGTAATATTTTGGCGAGCATCATCCTTGTTTTGATCGGAGTAATTCGTTGTGTGGCCCATAACATGCGAAGACCTCCGTAAGTTTTACCTACAGTTAATCTTATATGGTCATTCCAGGTTAGTGTTTTGTTGAAGGTTATGCCGAGATTCTTCGCAGAATCAACATACTCTATGGGTATATTATTGAGTCGTATTAGGGGAAAACACGATGTATCGAGACAATTCCTGGATATGACAAGGCATTTTGACTTGGTCGGATTTAGACAGAGACCATTTACCTGTGACCATTGTAGTATCTTACATAGATCTTCGTTTACTTCATATGCCCCATTTTCAACAAGACCCAACGGACAACTATTGCAAAGTAATGGACCCAATATTGATCCCTGAGGAACACCTCTGCCCAATGGCAGAAAACTGGATGCCGAATTTTTGGCGACAACTGCTTGAAACCTTTCATTTAAATATGAACAAATTAGATTTGTAGACGATCCTGAGAAACGAAATTGGTCCCTGAGTTTACTGCACAGAATATTATGGTTGACCGTATCAAACGCTTTTGAAAAATCTAAAAGAGTGAGAAAGGTCATACTATTATCATCTATAGCTTGTCTAATTTCTTCCACCACATTTATTAGAGCAGTGGTGCAGCTATATTGAGGACGAAAACCAGATTGGTTTTGACATAGCAAATTATTACTGCGAAGAAAATTGCGCATCTGAGAATTCATAATTCTTTCAAGCATTTTAGATAAAAATGACAGGATAGCTATTGGCCTGAACTCATTTTGATTTTTGGGAACAGGTACAATTTTAACACGTTTCCAAGCATTTGGGAAGACTCCGGTCATAAGGATTGTGTTAAAAAGATGAGTTATATATTTTAAGGTGAATGGGAGCGTAGCTTTTAAAAATACTGGATGAATTTCGTCAAACCCAACAGAGTTTGATTTTATTGATATGCAACTTTCTAGAACATCAGTTACATCAACAGCTGCGAAGCTAAAGCTACCTGAAATGTGTGTCATCACTTCCTGAAACCGGGAATAAGAGATGTTGTTATTGGAATCAATTAAAGAGACCGAAGTAAAATTTTTATTCAGCTCATCACAATCAAAGTTGATAAAATTTCTGTTGATGTGTTTACCCACAGCAATTTCTTTCAGATTTTTCCAGAGCCTATGTCCAGCTAGAGAAGTGTCTAGTCTTGTAGCATAAAATCGTCTCTTTGATTCACGTATCTCAAATGTAACCTTATTTCTCAAAGCACGGTAAACGTTGAAGAGTGCGTTCAATCTAAAACGCTTCCAACTCTTATAAGCTTGATCACGCTTATGGATTAATTTTTTAATATTATTTGTAAACCAGGGTCGATTTTTGGCTCCCACTGACTTAGTTTTGAGAGGAACGTGGGCATTAAAGAGAAAATTAATGTTGTTCTGAATAAAGGATACTTGGTCATCTACAGAAGGCATTGAATAAACGCGAAACCACTCAATTGACCTAAGATCTTTTTCTAACTGGCTCGAGTTAACATTTCTAAAATCCCTAAAACTGTAGTTGGTATTTAAGCTAATGGGTTCACACTCAAAAGTTATCTGAATAAGATCGTGATGCGAAAAGCAAGAAGCAATGAGTTGGTTATAGTGGAGAACTTTATTCAGGTGACTAACAAAAAATACATCCAGCAGTGTACTTGAATCCTTGGCAAAGTGTGTGGGAGTTGATGTATTTACAGGCCATAGCTTCAGCGTTCTCATGCTATCAACAAGGGAATTTTCCACGAGAATGTTGCTATTGAAATCTCCAGCCAGAATGACAAAAGGCGAGACGAAAGAAAGTTCATCTAATACAGCAATCAAGGGTGATGTATCAATATATTTTTTAGGCCTGTATGCCGACCCTAATAAAATTTAGTTTTCCTTGCAAGTGATTTCAACGAAAAGATATTCAATGCTACTACCACCCGGAGATTCGCGTATTGGTCTACAAAATAAATTAGAGCGGACGTAGATCGCCACACCCCCACCAATACGCCCCACTCTATCACACCTAAATAGGTTGTATCCATGCAGACAACATAAAGCATCACTCAAATCAGGTGAAACCATGTTTCAGTCACACACACCACGTCAACTTTCGAATTTTTAAAAAGATACCTGAATTCGTCTATTTTCGGCCACAAACTCTGAGCGTTAATACAACAGACTTGCAATCCAGCACGCTGACTACACAATACATTAATCATTAAACGCGTTGTATTAGTATTATCATCCACGACTACTGATTCCCTATTGCACTCATTAGGACCAACCATTAAGAGATATTAAAAATGATAGGCACACAATGAGGTGCATCACACTGCCAGAAAGATAAGTTCCGCAACCAGTCAAAATTGAAGGCCAAACAAAAAGCAAAGACACACCGATGATGATGATGGTTAAATATTTAAGGCATTGGGAATAAAAACTATGGTTAATTTTAATATGTAACATCAATTATAGAAAATTATTAATGCAGGTCACCATAAGTAAGGCAAAGCTGGGATTTGAGGAGCTAAGGACCATCCTGACGGAGGCGGAATTGGTAGTCAACAATGGACCATTGACTTATGTGAGTACAGATCCTCTCGGCTTAACACCATTGACGCCCGCAGATTTCCTAATCGCGCCAAGTGATCGGACTGGAGCCTCATCACCATCATCACACCTTGAACTGAGCGCCGATTCAATTCGAGAGGCATGGAAACAACGTTTCAAGTATTCGAACTAATTGAAAAGGAGATGGCCGAATGAATACTTGCACCTACTACGCTCTTTTCACTACAACGTTCTTCGATTTACAAGGCAGCTGTCAACTGGTGATGTCGTATTACTTTCTGACCCAGGACGAGCGAGGATTGGCTGGAAGATGGTCGTAATAGAAGAAACATTCACCGGACGAGATCAACGTGTGCGATCTTGCCTAGTGCGGATATCCAACGGAAACCAATTCAGCTCCTGTACCCTTTAGAACTACATTCTACTACATTCATGTTGAATTAAACTGACAAATAGATGGTAGACCGCGCTGCCACCATCTTGAATTCTAATCCCATCAGAAGGGCATTTCGTAGCAAAGATGTCATTCATCCATCTCTTTCTTCTCCGACTGCACATCGATTTTTATCACGATGTTTAGAATAGTTTCAATACCATATATAACATCTTTATTTTCATCTTTATCGAAACTTAGCATGAATAGTGGAAGTCCATGCCTTACCAATTTTTCCTGATCTCCCTTCGACTGTTGCCTCTCCTTCTTAATAATACTGATGGCATCAATAATTTTAAAGCCTTAAAGGGATTTATTGATAATATCTTACTGGACTTAGGCAAATTTTTACAATGTTTCAGCGAATTTATTTCGGCGTTGAAGTATTGATCTTGTACTATACTCGTATGTATAATTGTTTTTAATGACCGCTCCAGATCGCACTAAATTTGAAGCAATATGCTACTACTCGCAGTTAGTTTTCTTATAGATTATACGAGTACTTATCCAAGAACTCCCATCTATTTTCAAAGGTTTTTGTTAGCATGACGTCAACTTGAAGTTCATTTAACTCTTCCGCTGTTTCAACCTGCACGGGAAAGGATAAATATGTTGAAGTCTTTAGCCACGATGAACCGTTCCACCACAGCGCATTGTCTTTTAGTGAATTTGGTTCCACGCCTCTTGATGCCACATCCGCTGGATTATCTTCAGATTTAAACTGGTACCAGTTTGTTGGCTTTATAACTTCGTGTATTTGCTTTACTCGATTAGAAACAAAACATTTTCGTTTGTCGACTGCTCCATTAATCCAGGCTAATGTTATGGTTGAGTCCGTCCAGGCATATACCATATCTCAATTTCGTTCCATTCCAAAGATGCTTTTACCTGTTTCAAAAGTTTTGCAAGTAGAACAGCAGCACATACGAGTAATTCAAGTTTTGGTAATGTCACTGATTTTTCTTTAGAGGTTTTGATTGGCGCTACTCTAGTTTTTGAAAGTAGTAACGTGATATAAGTGTTTCCATCTAAACTTATTACTTTACTGTATTACTTTACTGTATTACTTTACTGTTTGCCTTGAATTGATTGTAGTTTTACTTTGAAATGAAACTGATCTGCCGTTGGTGCCCAATGCACACCAAGTGTCTTAACTGTCTCTTCTTTTTGTATTTCAATGAATTCTTTGTCTCTTAGTTCGTGGTTAAGATGTTCTACTAATCCTCGGCGATTTGCCTTCCAATTCCTCAAGTTAAATTCACCTTTCTGTAGTACTTCTATCAGCTGTTTATTAATCGTTTTAGCTTCTGTTAAAGAGTGTGTACCCGACATCAAATCATCAACATAGAAATCTCTTTTGATTATTTCTGCAATATGTGGGTATTTATTTGATTCGTTTTGCACTAGCTTGTGTAATATTTTAATAGCTAAATAGGGCGCGGATTTCGTACCGTATGTAACGGTTGTGAGTTTAAATTCCTGTATTTTTTCACTTTCAGAACGTCGCCATAAAATTCTTTGGAAATGCTAATGATCCTCAGCAATTTTTATCTGTCGATACATCTTTTCTCCGTCGTAGTAGAATGTAAGGAAGATCTTGTTGTAATTTTGGTCCATTAAGCATTAGTTCATTTAAACTAATTCCACAACTTGCTTTCATTGATGCGTCAAAAACTACCCGCAGTTTGGTTGTTGTGCTTTCTTTTCTGATAACTGCCTAGTGCGGCATATAGTACAGTTGTTTGCCATTGTTATAATTGGCATCATATGGCCCAAGTCAAGATATTCCTGCATAAATTTGTTATAGTCATGTTGTAAATTTCTGTTCTTTTTGAATTTTTTCTCCATTTGATAATAACGCGCTATTGCCCTTGGTTTGGAATCGCCTAATGTCTGTCCAATATCTTCTTCTTTTCTTCCTTAGATGGCGCTACAGTTCAGGGTAAACCTGGGCCTCAACCAACAAGCCCCTCCATTTAGCTCGGTCTTTAGCTAATTACCTCCAGTTGCGCACTCCGAGTTGGTCGAGGTCCCCTTTGTAATGTTTGTTCTTTACTCATCCCTACTTCACCTACTAAGCTATGGGGATTGGATTAAAAGGCTATCGCAAGCCAAAATAGTGGTGACTAAAAAGCCGAACTGTTTTTGGAGACTAAAGAGCCGAGCTGAAAAAGAAAGGCTAATTGATCCAAGATGTCTAATTACTGAATGTCTTTATTCTAAATTTTTTAGCCTATTTATACAAAAATTCTTAAAAGCTACTTACAATAAAATTACACATACATTCAAGGTAAACGAAATCAAAATCATATTAGTTATCAAATTGCATGTAATAAATGCAGCGATCAGCAATAAAAATTTAAATGAATAAAAATACAAAAAAAGCATGACAATAATGCTAAGCATAATTTCTATAAGGTGACCTTGACTTTGTCGTATGTTAGGTGTCGAGTTTATAAAAATGTATTTTGCGAAATGTGTATTTTGTTACTGGGTGAATGAATGAAGGAATTGGATACTATTCGGGTATAATTTATGTTGTGTTAAATTAATGTATCTAAGCAAATTGCGCATTAAGTGGAAGTGTAATGGCACTTCATCGTGCTGTTATGACTGGAAGGGTTAATGGCAGTACATGCTCACTCTTCGGAAAAAAAAAAAAAATCTTTGCGTTCAAATCTTTTTTAATCTGTTATTGTGTACCTCCTTTATTTCGTTAATAATTTTTAACCTAGTATTTACAACTCTTAATTCTATAACTTCGTAAGGTCCTTTATATGGTAAGTCTAATTTTTTCTTATTTCCTACTTTCAAATATATTAAATCACCTATATTTATTTTTAATGGAGTTGATTTCTTATCTATAAGATTCTTTCTTTCTAATTTAGCTTTTAATAATAAATATTAATATTTCTCATTTGGTTTAACTTAAATTTTAATTCTAAGCCATAATCTTCTAAATATCTCTAGTCAATTTTTCCGGTAGTTTTACAAACCTACCATATATCAATTCAAAAGGCGATGCCTATACTAGAGTGGGGTGTTGTATTATAGCTAAAAACAAAATACGGAATCCATTCGTGCCAGTTGCGAATTTTGGCTGCGTCATATGCGAAAAAGACTCCAATCAATGCAAGTTCTATGTTTTCTGCGAGCAAGGGAAATATCTACATCAATGACTGGCTATCACTTGGAATGAAGTTATTACTAAGGGAGGCGAAAAAGAATTTCAACTACGATTTTCTATAGGTGCGAAATGGTAAAATAATGATGAGACGAAAGACTGGTTCAAATTTGTTAGGAGTATTGATGATCTCAATCATTTTCTTCCTTTTTCTTCCGTACTGTACTGGAATCTGAAGTCTCGTACATTATATCTAAGCTGAAAGTTAAACACTCTGCGGCTTAGATGGTATAAGTAGCGTAGTAGTTTAAAAAGTAAGTGATCTTATCACCAAGCCTCTAACTTATCTAATAAATAAAAGTTTCGAAAGTGGTATATTTCCAGAGCGCTTGAAAACTGCTATAATAGTCCCAACCTACAAGAAGTGTGACAAATCCGATTTTAACAATTATAGACCTATATCTTTGCTTATTACCATAAAATGGTTTTAAGCAGTATTTCAAAGGTTATGTCATTCTCCCTGTCAAGCCGATATTTAATCGCTGGAGTCTGTTATCACTCCTCCAACTGCAATGACTCCTGTATGCGGCTAGAATCTGTTACACAATTTAAATATCTAGGTTTAACATTGGACTCCAATTTGAAATGGAAACCACATATAAATAATATTAAGAAGGTTGTGTACATAGCAATGAATAAAATCTATCACCTACGAAAATTGGTACCCTCAAATCTACTAATTGCAATTTACTATGCACTAGTGAATTCTCGCCTAGGTATTTCTTGTTGGGGTCTGCGTTACCTAGCAACATTAAAGCTCTTACTATAGCTCAAAAGAAGATAGTCAGAGTAATGATGTTTAAACCATGGTGGGAGCCTTCGCTACCCTTATTAAGATCTATTAATATTTTACCATTCAGATATCTATATGTTTATAAGGTATTGCGACTTTTCTATTTGCGGAGTGGTTATGCTAACTTTAGCAGGAATGCAATCTATTCGCTAAGGTCTACAACGAGAGTTACTGCTCAAAGAGTTAGAACAGAACACTACAGACGTTTTGCCACTAACATTGCTCCATTTATTTATAGTAAACTGCCTCGAGATATATGTAATCAGATAGAGTGCAAATTCAGATTCCTTAGGAGTCTGAGAAACTGGTTACTATAAAAATGTACAAGAGATAGATTCCTTGTGTTCGGCTTCTTTGATCACATATGTTATTTAATAAAACAGATTCATTTCATTATGTTTTCCCAACGTTTCGGCAGCGATTGCTGCCTTTTTCAGGGGATCTTTATTGGTGAGAAAGTTAATACATATGGAGAGAAATTTAACAAAATGGTTTACATTATTTGTTTACAAAAACGAACTTACATTGATGAGTAATTAAATGGACAATTGGTTAAATAATTCATACACAACTGAAACTGGTTACTCTACAGATCAGATGTGGAAGCACTGATGCAAGTAATAATCTAGCCGAAAATTTATTGCTTTATACTCAAAGTACAATGACTCATCAATTACCATTTTATTTATTTATTTATTTTCATCTTTCATTCCATTAGTCTTCATTATTTAATTATTTCATTAGAATATTATATTCTATATTCGGAAAATTAAATTTATTCTTTCTCTACGCGGCTTCTCATAACATTTAAAAGCATATCTTTTCGTAATAATATACTCAAAATTGGAATCTTTTCCACAGGGTATATACTAGACACCATTTCAACACAAATAATTGCACAATTCATGTTTAAAAATAAGTTAAGTTAAATTAAATTAAATAGTTAATCGAATATCTCAAACACGAATTTCTGGATTGTTTAAAATTGTTATAATTGTTGAAATTGCAAATAAAATACAAATACAAAAATAAAGGCTATCTTCTTTCGCGAACGCTAGAAGATATTCGTTGAGCACTCTATAGTTTCTCTCTATGGAACCTAATGTTTCATGATGTATGGTGTCGATGTTACGTAGTTTATCCCAAATAGGTCGTTGACATTTTTCATTACATCATTGATAGTTTCGGAGCCCATATCCGTTTTTAGAGTTTTGAAATTTCCGTGCCTGAGTATGGAGATTTCTCCTAAAGCTTTTGCTACTGTTCTTGCTTCTTTGCTTTTCATTGGTATTGCTTCTATATATTTTGTCAATTCGTATTGTAATGTTAGTATATATCGGTACCCATTTGATGGTCTTAGGGGTCCAACTGTATCAGCAGATACTATTTCAAAACTAGTTGCTGGTGTTTCTGTTATTATCAAATTCTCTTTAGTGTTCCTAGTTTGCTTACTTTGGGCGCATGCTTTGCAATCGTTAACATGTTTTTTTACCATCTTGCTTAAGTTCTTCCAACAATATCTTTGTTTGATTTTACTTATTGTTCTTTTGACACCTGAGTATCCTCCAGCATGTGGTGTATCATGAAATTCTTTTATTATTTGTTCTCTTACTTCTTTCTTGTCAACTCTGGTCGGTGGTGTGTATATTAATATCTCAAGTGGACTACGATTACTTAGGTTTTTACTTCGTTTCTGCAGCATTTTCTTATAAATTTCATTAAATTCATTTATCGTTACGTGTTCATATATTTCATCGTTCTTTGCAATGGCCAATTTTGTAGTTTGTTGCCTATTCATTTCGAATAATAGTTTCTCCACAACCAGACCTAAATCCAAATTTGGTTTATCACTATATTCTACTATTATGTTCCTATTCATACTGTCGACAGTTACTTTTGGCAAATTATAATTATTCCTTTTATTCTTGAGCATCTTTTTAAACTTTAGTCGTGCAACATTTCTTATTTCAGACAATGAGATTCATTCCCATGAGTAAAGTTGATCAGGCTCTACATCTAAAGCATTGCTTTTGGGTAAATCTCCGCTGGTTTTGTCTTTCAATAATTCCTTTGTCATTGATCGAGTCATGACATTTATATGTCATCCGCGTTTGTATTCATTGAACCTTGTTTATATCGAATATCAAACGTGTAGTCTGATAGATGTAGACGTATTCTTGTTAGCTTTGATGATGGGTTCTTATGTGTAAAGAGGCTTACTAACGGTCTATCATCTGTTACTACTACGAACCTTCCATATAAGTATGGTATGAAATGATTGATGGCCCAATGTATTCCTAGATTGTTGAGTTCATGTTTATTCAGACTCCTACTAGCATAAGCGACTGGAAGGTCTTTTCCAATTTCGCCTTGCGATAACACTGCTCCAACCGCGGTGTTAGAAGCATCTGTTGTGACTATAAACGGTTCCTCATGGTCTGATTGAGATCATTTGTCGTGCCCTGCACTGCTTCATTCAGAGTTTTTGGTCAGGCTGTAAAAGTGGTTGATTTTACCTGACCATTTAGGCCATTCTTAAAAGCATTTAGTCCTAGTTGGTCATTCATTTTCGTAATAGTTACTCTCGCATCGTTTCCTAGTTCTGTTATTTGTATGGTATTAAGTTCTGCTACTAATTCTTAAATTTTTGACGCATAGCTGTTTATGCTTCTAGGTCCCTGGGTAATTCTTCCAAATTCATTCTGTTGTTGAAATTAATTTTTATTGCTTCTGAATAAACTTCTTAAAGTGGTTATTAATTCGGTGAGGTCTTTTGTTTGTGCTACGGTTCCTAATTTATTTCTTACTTTAACTGATAACCTAGTGTTTAGTATGAATTTGAACAATTTTTCTTTTTCTGTGTCATCTTTCAGTGTGCCATTTACAAAGTTTGCCATACTTAAGAAATTATTTAGCTTATCGTATTCCCCATTGTATTCGGGGATTACTTTTAAAGTTGTTCTCTATCAAAAGTAGCCATTTTGCTAGTCCTCTTTTTATTGAATTATTAAATTTATATTTTATGATTCTTCTTTTTTTGTTTTTGATATTTCCTTGGTTTCTTTTACAAGTCTATAAAATGTGTCAGCTACAATAACATCAGCAGAATTTTGTTCTGAAATATTTCTAAAATCGTTTAATAATTGGGCAAGTTCTTCTTCTTTTTCATTAATAACATTTATACTATTTGATCTGTTTGGATTCTTTCTTAGATTAATTAATATTTTCTTTACTTCTCCTATGGATTTTAACGTCGCTTAAATTTTAACACTTAATTATTTATACATTTATTTTTGCTATTTCTTTGCTTCTTTTAAATACATTCTCTATTAAATTAGCTAAAATAACTATGATTAGTATAATACATATTATGATGATTAAATCTATTGCTTTTTCGCTATTATTATTGTCCCCTGAATTTACTACAATATTTTCTTTACTACAATGTTTTTAAAATAAAAACTATGACATGTATGCAAATATATATATTTTTTCTAAATATTAATCATCATTCATAAACATACGAGAATGTTCTTTTTTATTCTTGTTGTAGTATCATTGATCACGTTGATTACGCCTTGATGATTCGTGTACTCCTGTGTGGGCTGTGTTGGGGTATCGTAACTGGTTGAGCCACATCTGGTATTGTTTGAATACTGTATTGGCATCTGGAATTTGTTTTGGATAGACTACTGGTCTACCATCAGATATCATATTAGGTCTATAAAAGTAAGCGCAGGGAATATTTAGTATTGGACCGCTAAAACCCTTCTGACGCGACATCGTGCTGTTGTAATGTCTTCCTTCTGGTCTACCTCTCATCTTGACGTCTGGTATCAATCAATCAAATCTACCGATTACATTGTCGGTCAAAGTGAACCTACTACGTCGTCGTTGATAAAGAGGAAAATTGATCTGAAGGAAAAGGTAGAACCTAGACCGTGAGGTTCTGGCCCTCTTCTTCGCTTCTTGTTTCCTTGTGCGAAGGTGGCAGGATCGCTATGTAATGTTTGTTCTTTACTAATCCCTACCTCACCTACTAAGCTATGGGGTTGGATTAAATGGCTATCCTAAGCCAAAATAGTGATAGCTAAAAAGCCGAACTGTTTTTGGAGGCTAAAGAGCCGAGCTGAAAAAGAAAGGCTAATTGAGCCAAGATTTGCGAAATGTGTATTTTGTTACTGGGTGAATGAATGAAGGAATTGGATACTATTGGGGTATAATCTGTGTTGTGTTAATTAAAGGTAAGCAAATTGTGCATTAAGTGGAAGTATGTTTTGTTGTGCAAAGGTTAATGACACTTCATCGCGCTGTTATGACTGGAAGGGTTAATGGCACTACAACTTGAACTTGTGCGCGCCACCTACGGTGAGGAGGTCCTTTACTGCGTCGTCCCTCGGGGTTAGATTCGAAGGCTCTGCGGACCGAAGTGCTACTGTCCATTCACTCTACATATCCAAGCCATCTCAGGCGGCCAATACGCAGTTTTTTTGACTAGGTCGATGTCGCTGTACAGCTCGTATAGTTCTTACTTACTTACTTAGGTGGTGCTACAGTTCGGGGTGAACCTGGGCCTGAACCAACAAGCCTCTCCATTAAGGTCGGTCTTTAGCTAATTGCCTCCAGTTGCGCACTCCAAGTTGGTCGAGGTCCCCTTGAACTTGTGCGCGCCACAGACGGTGATGATTCCCTCTACTGCGTCGTCCCTCCGGGGTTAGATTCGAAAAAACAGCGATTGGACAGAGTTATTCTTCGCTTAATTTCTGGCCTGGTCTTGTTTTTCGAGATAATAGCAGAGCCAAGGTAGACAACGTCCCTTACTATCTCGAAGTTATAACAGCCCACTCTGACGTTCTATCCAATTTGATGGTTTTCCCTCCCTTGCCTTAAGTGTCAGAGGAAGGAAAACTCACAAAAGGGTGTGATCAACAATACCAGATCACACCCAAAATAAACACATCGGTAATTTCGGTATTTCCAAAAGAAGATCAAAATAATGTTTTTATAACCACCTCTTCGGGCTCAACTAATACTCCACCGGCTATTCCCATATTATTACCTGATCGAAATAAATTTTCGGAAGTATTTCCTAAAGAAAATCAACCATATCCAATCAAACCTTACCATGTTCGACTTCGAGAATATATTAAAACTAAATCGAAAATATTTAATGAGAGTTTCTCATTTCCAAAAACTACTCCAAAGCGTTCTACCAGGCGTATACGTAACTTCTGGAAGAGGGTTAAAGATTCGCGAAAGCTCTTAATTTCTGGAATTGTTTCTCAGCCAAACGATGTGAGAAGTTATGCATTGGTAGAATTTCTTGGAAAACTTGTGGAAGGCCTACTAGACTCAAGTGCGGCCGTAAGTTGTGCTGGTGCGGATCTTGCACGAGAACTTCTTGCGTTAAACTCCAAAATTAAGAAAATTAATTCGCCTGTTCGAACTGCCAATGGCCAGAGACAAGAGGTTAAAGGTTTTATAAATGTGGAGATGACCTATCGGTCAAAAAATCTTACTGTTAGATTGTATATTGTTCCTTCGCTTTCCCAAAATTTATATCTTGGTGTTGATTTCTGTGCCATTTTTCATCTCGCCCCAGGAGTTATACAGCCCACAGAAATTATTTCAGAAATTTCTGCTGAGGATTCATGCATAACATCTTATAACTATCACACTTTAAATCCATTTCAAACTGCAAAGCTCAAAGTAGTAAAATTACTTTTCCCTTCGTATGAAATTGAAGGATTGGGGAACACTACACTACTTAAACACGAGATCAATGTCAATAATGCTAAGCCCATTAAACAAAGACATTTTCCAGTATCTCCAGCAATTGAAAAACTGATGTTTAATGAGATAGATAGGATGCTAGCATTGGGAATTATTGAGGAGTCGAAGAGCTCCTGGAGCTCACCGGTAGTTTTAGTTCGCAAACCAGGCAAGGTTCGTCTTTGCTTAGATTCTCGGAAACTCAATGCGGTGAAAATAAAGGATGCCTATCCTTTGCCGCATATTGGAGGGATTTTAAGTAGGTTACCTCAAGCAGAGTTTATTTCTAGCTTGGATCTGAAAGACGCGTTCTGGCAAATTCCGCTCGAGATGAGTTCTCGCGAGAAAACTGCCTTTACGAGCCACTCTATCAATACAAAGTGATGCCGTTCGGCCTTTGTAATGCTCCGCAGACCATGTGCAGGCTTATGAATAGAGTAATTCCCGGCGAACTTCGCGAAAAGGTGTTCGTATACTTGGATGATCTTCTAGTTATTTCTGAGACCTTTGAGAATCATTTAAATATTCTGACTCAAGTTGCATTCCAGTTGAGAGCAGCTGGACTTACAATAAATGTAGAAAAAAGCAAGTTTTGTCTGAAAGAAGTAAAATACCTAGGCTATGTGGTTGGCAATGGCTATATACGCACAGATCATGAAAAGGTGATGGCAATATCAGATTTCCCCACTCCTACTTCCGTTCGTCAAATGCGACATTTCCTAGGAATGGCAGGGTGGTATCGAAAGTTCATCTCAAATTTTGCAACCTTGAGTACGCTACTCACTGACCTATTGAAGAAAAGCAAACATTTTGTGTGGACGGCTGAAGCACAGCTAGCTTTCGACACCTTAAAGAACAAATTGTCATCAGCCCCGGTACTGCATGCACCTGACTTCACTAAACCGTTTCAGCTTCAGTACGACGCAAACTCATTCGGTGTTGGCAGCGTTCTAGTGCAGGTAACTGATGACGGTTCTGAAGTTCCCATAGCCTTTTGGTCGCAAAAGTTAAATAAGGCCCAAAGGGATTATATTGTTACTAAGCAAGAATGTTTAGCCGCTGTACTAAGTGTAAAGCAATTCAAAGCATACATTGAAGGCCAGGAGTTCTCAATAATCACAGACCATGCTTTCTCAAATGGTTAATGAACCAGAGCGACCTGAGCGGACGACTTGGCAGATGGGCGCTTAAGTTGCAAGGTTTTAAATTCAATGTACTGCACCGGAAGGGTAGTGATAACGATGCTTTGTCCAGAATGTATTCCGAAAATGTTTCGACTTTGGAAATAATGCAGCCTGAGATAGATTTGTCATCAAGCGAGTTTTCAATTCCTTCGTATGAGAAGTTGAAAGACCAAATAAAAGAACATCAGAATTCCCTACCGGATTTGAAAATAGTAGACAATTTTGTATACAAGAGGACGGGATACTACTCAGGAAATGAGATTCAAGAGGACAACTCCTGGAAGTTATGGGTTCCGGAAGGATTAACTTATTCTGTTATTCAACGTGCTCATGACTCTCCTTCTTTCTCACATGGAGGTGTAAACAAAACACTAGAAAGAATCAGGAGCAATTTTTTTTGGCCAAAAATGGTTAAGAATATACGCGACTTTGTGCTTTCATGCGAGACATGCAAAATGACAAAACATCCCAATGTTGCCCTACGACCACCTATGGGTCAGCAGAACGTATCCTTAAGACCATTTCAAAGATTGTATATAGACTTAATCGGACCTTTGCCAAGATCCAAAACAGGACACATAGGAATATTTATCATTTTCGACCATTTTTCAAAATTTCCCTTTCTCTTTCCCATTAAGAAATTCACCACAAAACCTTTAACCTTTAACCTTTAACCTTTAACCTTCATAGTTCAGTTTTTACCATTTTCGGCGTACGGTGAAATCAGAAACGGTGGTTACAGATAACGGTGCTCAATTTAAATCAAAAGAAAATGAATCCTTTTTATCTTCGTTTGGCATCGTACATTCTTGTACAGCGCTTTACTCACCTCAATCAAACGCCTCAGAACGTGTGGACCGCTCTGTTAACGCCGCGTTGTGTTCATATGTCCAAGAGGATCAAAGTGAGTCGGACACAAATCTAAATAACATCGCTTGTTCTTTACGAAGTGGCGTTCATACATCTATCGGGTACTCTCCTTACTATGTACTTTTCGGACAAAATATGGTTACACACGGCACTAGTTATGAGATATTACGTAAGCTTAATCTTCTTGAATTTTCTGATGTTTCGGTAGGAAGAGATACTTTGGTCACTCAAGTTCGAACCAAAGTCAAATTCAACATTCAGAAGGCATATGGTATGAAACAAACGCAAAGGTGTATAATACTAGAACTCGTATCGCTACATACAGGGTAGGTCAGAAAGTTTATCGAAGGAACTTTGCTCAAAGCAACTTCCAACGCGGATTTAATGCAAAGTTAGCAGCAACTTTCTTAAAAGTGAGAGTCAAAGATAATGTAGGCTCATCACATTACGTGATGGAAACGTTACAAGGAAAGTTAAACCTTGATTTCACAGAAAACAACTGCACATTTTGTCTTCAGCTTTTGATGTTAATTTTTGTGCATGTACAGAAATTTCCACAAAATCTGTTTTGTGGAAGACGACTGATTTTGTTTTCGATATCCTCCATGATTTATTTCTAAATCTACTTGTTGCAAACTCACTTTGCATACAAGCATATAAAAATACCAAAGAAGCTTATTTTTGAGAAAAAAATAATAAAAAAATCAGCCTAGGCTTGGGTTTTTTTTTTAGTTTGGATTGGGAGATAGAGGGTTTGGCAGAGAGGAAAAATGTAAGAAAAAAAGAAAATATTAAATTTAAAAGTGAATAAAAGGGAAGAATTTCCCAAAGTAGAACAAAAGGAACAATCGAGAAAAAGAAAATATTAAAATTTAAAGTGAATAAAAGGGAATAATTTCCCGAAGAAAAAAAGAACAATCTAGAAAAAAAAAAGTATATACAAATCTAAAAGTGAATAGATGGGAATACATTCCCCAAATTAAAGAAACATCGAGAAGAAATAAATATAATATATATCTATTAAAGAGACGGTAAAATAGGAAGTGAACTTTGAGAACAAAAAAAAATTCAAGTGTTACCCACTGTTGCGATCACGTACCGTGCTTTCCCGTATTCGGGAGAAGAGTACGAACCGGAGTATAGTTTTCAAAACAAAACAACCAGTTTGCTTGACAATGTTTATTTGCTCTAGGGCCCGCTGTCTTAATGCTTGGCTGCGGCCGTTCGAGTTATAATCAAGAACTTATCTTGTTAAATTCTAAATCTATACTTGCTTATTCCTACCCATTCTCCGCCTTATATAGTATAGATTTCATCCATATCATCCACATAAGACATTATGTACGTTCGGTACCACCTTTGATCTGTGTGTACCTGATCATAAAACGTATAACCCATTTCCCGTGATCAGGTACCGTCGGTGATCCGTTCTTATCTTTATTGCATTCAGCAACATCCGGATTAGTCGCATTTAATGTGTAATGAAAAAGCAACTTAAGCGATTACGCTTAAGAGTTGCTATGCGATAGTTAGGGATGGAATCGATATACATGTGTAGGTATATTGTTATTATAATATTTTGGGACGCATGTAGTGAGTCACTACATCCCGCTCCCCTTGAAAGAAGAAAATTACTACGTTAATTTTCTGAACGTGAAGGCAGAATAGGCAGGATAAAGTTAATTTTACATTGATTTTGTTACATTAATTTTCTTATAGACTAATGTTGAATCTATTCTTAGTGTTAATATATGGTATATATATATTTTTTTGACAATGTTATATTAGTTTCTGTTTTTTTGTAATATAATATAATGTAAATGTTTTTTCTTCTGTAGTATAATATAATATTTCCTTTAGAAACTAATGTTGTGCAGTTCTAGTGAAATGTATTTTTTTTGTAAATAATATAGATATTTTTCTTATAATTTCTAGGGTTCTATAGTTGTACTAAAATATATTTTTTCTAATGTAATTCAAATAGTGTTTTCTCTTTTTTTTTTGTAAAGAAAATTTCGTAATATAATGAAAGAAGTGTTTTTTTTTTTATTTCAAAAGTTGTCAAAATGATTTCCTTATGGATTAATGTTGTGTTTTTTCTTAGAGTAGATATATTTTTTTTTTTTTTATATATAATGTAAATGTCTTTTTTTTTTCTTGTAAAATAATTTTTAATATTTTGCTTTACAAACTAATATTTTATAATTCTAGTAAAATATATTTTTTGTAAGTAATGAACATTTTTTGTGAAGTAATTTCTAATACATATTAAGTTTATATATATATATCATTTTTTACTGAGGATCTTTTTGGATTTGTAGTAGTATTGTTATTATTTACTTTAATGCGAATGTAAGTTATGTTCTATACTAGTGTTAGGTTGTGTTTTCTGGGATGGAATCTTGGGTATTTGTTAGGGAAGGAGTTTTGTTGATAGATAGTATTAGAAGTTGGAGTTGTTGTTATTGGTGGAAGAGTTGTAGATTATTGTTGTGAATTACTTTTCTTTTATTTTTAATTTTAATTAAGGTATTTTCGTCAGAAATGATTTTGACTATCTCGTATGGTCCATCCCATAGCGTGGAAAACTTGTTTTGCCTGGTTTGGTTTTTTATCAGGACTTGGTGTCCTACGTTGAATTGTTTAGTTTTTGTGTTTTTATCATAGTATAATTTTGCTTTTTCTTTCTTCTTATACATTAGCTTCTTGGCTATCTGATATCCATGTTGCAGTCGTGCTTTTAGCTCGTTTACGTAGTTTTCGTAGTTATATGCTATTTGCGGAGTTCTGTAAAAAGAACTAGGAATCCGTGCAGGATATCCGTACAAAAGTTCGTATGGGGTGTACGACGTACTGCTGTGTGGTGTGGTGTTATACACGAACATGGAATAAGGTAACCATGTATCCCAGGTGTGTGGATCTTGATTGACATAATGTCTAAGATATTCGGCTAATGTTCGATGGCTGCGTTCTAACGCGCCATTTGTTTGAGGATGGTATGGTGTTGTCTGCATTTTTCTTATCTTGAGACTTAGAAAATTTGAGCCTTGATCCGTAAGGATTGATTCGGGGATGCCGAATCGACATATTAGGCGTTCTACTAAAGTACGGGCTATTGTTGGAGCCTCTGCATTGGGTATAGGTATCGCATCTGTAAATTTAGTTAGGTCATCTTGAAATGTTAAAATATATTTGTTACTGTCGTAACTGAGGGGTAGTGGACCTACAATATCTAGGGCTATACGTTCAAATGGCGTTGAACTTGTAGTGGTGATCTTCATTGGAATCTTTGGTTTATTATTTATTTTATTTTTTTGGCATGATTCGCATTTGCGGATGTAATTGATTGTATCTTGAATCATAGTGGGCCAGTAGTAAGTATTCTTTATTCGTTTGATCGTTCGAGAGACTCCTTGATGTCCACCAAAAGGTGATTCATGATTTTCGAGTTGTTTTCGTATGAAAACGATAGTGTCGAACAAAGCAAGTCTATTGTGATTATCCGTTGGAAAATTTAAATATCGAAAAAATACCACTTGGGGAGTGTACCACTCGAGGGAATACCGCTTGGAAAATATACCACTTGGAGAATATACCACTTGGAGCCGGTTAAATAAAAACACCCGTATGTATCCACGTTATAAAACCAGTAAGTTCGTTTATTCAATTTGACTAATATTTATAATGTATGAACTTTCAGTTATTGAGCATTAACATTACTTCTTTGTGCTTAGTATATAACAAATTCAATTTAATTACCAATACAGGCACAGATTTGTTTAGAAATAGTATTATTAATTTTGACATTTATTGTGGGCATTGTTTAGGTTAGTTTGTTTAAATATTCTTAGTTATTCTATGTTAGTTATTGTGTGATATCTTTGGTGAAATATATTTAGTCGCCAACATCTTCCCCGGCCGTGAACGGAGTTCGCACACAAATTCTTGGTATTGCTTCTGATTTGTTTTATGGCAGGAACACCCTGTGGATCATCATCCTCACTGATCTACTACTTCCGTATTTATGACATGTAAAGAACAACGAGATTAATATATCGTATATACTAAAATGGGACAACACAAGGGGACTTCAAAGGGACATGTAACGAGTAAGAGTGCATCGCACTGATAAGAGACCATTCATGGTTTTTTTTTGCATGGTCTCGATGAAGGTGTGATGTTGTTCGTCCTTTTCATCCTCATGTTGATGGTTCCGTTTCAGCTGTTCCTCGTTCGTGTTCTCGTTCACTCATATGCGTAATGCGTTTTGACAGTTTGAATTATGAATGATTGCATTATTAGTGTGATTAGTGACGTGTGTTGTTTTAATGCGCGAGTGTTGTTTTTGTTTTGTTTGATTTTTTATTATTTTTTTTTATTATAGTAGATTGTGTCTTGTCCCATGTGCCGATGCAACAGGAGTTGCACTAAAGGTGATACCGGTGAGTGGGTTAGGTATAATTTAGATTACATATATTATTTGATTGTACTGTCGGTTTATTACGAGTGTTCGGTTGTTGGTCGCGGAAGTTTACCCGTGTGTGTGTGTGTGCAGTGTGTACGGTTTTACGCTCGGTGCGTATGAATGAATTTGATACGGTTTGACATCAAATTCTATGCAAAAAAATATGTGTGTGTGAATAAAGTGATTTGGAGAGTGCGTAACCGGTAGTTTATTTTGATTTTTTTTGTTTTTTATCAGTGGCGACCGATCGTGTGGATTTATGTGGATTATGGATTCTGCTTTGTGGACTGTAAGTATTTGTAAATTTATATTACAATATATGGGTATATTATGGGTAGATTATATGGGTATATTATATGTATTGGAAATTATGATTTTAAATAAAGTGTTGATTTTTTTTTTTTTGAGTGTGTATTTGTGTTGTGTTGTGATGATTGATATCAGCAATCGGTATTGATAGAGTGGATAATAGCGGTGGTCAGTTGGTTGACAGAAGAGAGTTTGACTCACCAGCTGACTACTGCTGGATGTGTGTATGTGTATGTATGTGTGTATGTGTGGTATGGGGTTTGCCGGCGGCATCTTGCAATTTTGATGAATTGCCGATGGCATTTTGCAATTTGGATGAATTGCCGACGGCATTGTGCAATTTTGATGAAGTGCCGGCGGCAATATTGCTGATGATATTTGAGTGTTGTGTTGAGTGGATTGAATGTGTATTTAGTGTTGTGCTGAACGAATTGAATGTTTTATGTAGTATTAAATAGTATTATTTATGTGTCGTTATATGATGGTGTTGTTCTCTTTTGCGTCATTTGATGGTAGATGGCATATTTTTGTGATGGGTCGTTTGGTTACTCCGTTCCTGGTCTTAAGCGTGACTACTCGCGTTAAATTATCCTTGCTGGATGGATCTCCGTAATTCTTGCGAGCATCCATTGTGACGGAGGTAGCCGAACGTCCTTGATTAGCACCAATTCACCTACGTTGGGTACAGCCTCTGCCTTTGTCCACTTAGGACGTTGTTGGAGGCGGGACAGGTACTCCTGACTCCATTTGTGCCAAAATAGGTCGACCAAACGTTGGGTTCTATTCCATCTCTCTAGATAGCTCACAGTTTCCTCCGATACGTCGCCTTGAGGGATAATTTTCAGAGATTCGCCTATAAGAAAATGTGCTGGTGTTAGGACGTTTAATTCATCCGGGTTATCGGAAAGAGGACATAACGGCCTGGAATTCAGGCATGCTTCTATTTGTATAAGAAGTGTGCAGAATTCTTCGAAGGTCAGCTTCTCGTTTCCTATGGTTCTGGTCAGATGGCGTTTTACTGACTTAACTCCTGCTTCCCAAAGTCCCCCGAAGTGAGGAGAAGCAGGAGGAATAAAACTCCACCGAGTGCCTTGACTGGCTAAAACGTCCGCAACCTCGTCCCAATCATGCTGAGCTTGCTTCAGCATTCGCTTTAATTCGGCGTTTGCTCCGACAAAGTTTGTTCCGTTGTCGCTAAATATATGGGAACATAAACCTCGACGTGCTGTAAAACGGCGGAATGCTGCTATGAACGCCTGGGTGGTTAGATCCGACACCAATTCCAAATGTATGGCTTTTGTGGCTAAACAAATAAAAATTGAAAAATAGCCTTTGAAGGTTTTGGCTCCCCTGCCCTTCCATGCCTTTATGTCTACCGGTCCTGCATAGTCGACACCGGTGTTTGAAAAAGGTCTTGCCGTGCTTACTCGGGGGGCAGGTAGACTTCCCATCAATTGCTGCATTGCTTGACCTTTGTGCCGAAAGCACACATTGCAATTGTGGATGTGTTTTTTGACACTGCGTTTAAGTTGCAGCACCCAATAAGCTGTGCGAATGTACGCGAGCATCTGTTGAATGCTGCCGTGGTGTGTCTGCTTGTATGCGTCTGCTATTAAAAGTTCGGTAAAATGGTGATTTGCCTTCAGGATAATTGGGTGTTGTTGTGTGTAAGGTAAGTTAGTCTGCTGCAGTCTGCCTCCGATTCGTAGAATAGCTCGTCCATCGATGAAGGCATTGAGCGATCGCAGAGTTTTAGGCATTGCGGATTTGTTCTCTAACTGCCCTAGTTCGATAGGAAACATATCCCTTTGCACGGCCTTGATAGCCGTTTGTGTCGCTGATTGGAGTTCATCAGGATCTAGGATACCTAATTTCCTATCCCTCACGTTGACTTTGCAATTTCTTACGAATCGTTGACAAAAGGCTAAGACGCGAATTACCTTTGAGAGTTTCGAAAATTTATTAATAATGCTGCTAACCGACTCATCTTGGTGGCTAGTTGTGCAGAAAGTTTTTATAGGATGTCGTTCCTCTTCTGGTTCATGTAGTGTTGGCTGTTCTGGTACAACGAAGTTCCATTCCGTCCTCAGAAATGAGGGACCTTCCCACCACAAGTTTTGGGTGGCTATCGTTGCCGGCGAAACCCCGCGGGAAGCCAGATCAGCTGGATTGTGTTGGGTACGTACATGTTTCCACATGTTAGGGTTCGTGCGGCGTTGGATCTCTGCGACCCGGTTGCTCACAAATGTTGTCCATCTGTTGGGTGACGCACGGATCCATGCTAGAGTGATGGTGGAGTCGGACCAGGCAAATCGCTTTGCCTCTGGTATTTGCAGTATGTTTGCCGTATAGTCGATGAGTGTTGCTAATATTACTGCACCGCACAGCTCAAGACGTGGTAGACTTACTTGTTTGAGTGGGGCCACCTTGGTCTTGGATATTAGAAGAAACATGCGGGTTTTGTCGTTACTGTCTAAAATTCTTATATAGACGCTGGCTCCATATGCTTTAGTAGAAGCATCACAGAACCCGTGTATTTCCACCGCCTTGTGACCCTTATGCGTATGTATCCACCTTGGAATTTTCACATTCTGGATAGACGGTAGATCATGGCAGAATCGTTCCCATTCATCCTTCAATTCCGGTGGGATTGGTTGATCCCATTTCATACCTTTGCACCACAGCTTCTGCATCATCACTTTTGCCAAGATGATGCACGGTGATATCCAGCCTAGTGGATCGTACATCTTGGCTATGGCTGAAAGCATGGTCCTCTTGGTAACTTCGCTGTTGCTGTTGTGCTGCACGCTCTGAAACGAGAACAAATCTTTAATTGGGTCCCATTGCATCCCTAAGGTCTTGATTTGTGCTTCTTTAAAAGGAATGTCAAACTTTATTTCACAGTCTTCTTCGGGAACGTTGTGTAGAAATGCCCTTTCGTTTGACGTCCATTTTCGGAGGTTAAACCCGGCCGCCAGTAGTAACTTGCGCACCTCATCCTGCTTCTGCAGTGCTTCGTGAAGCGTATCAGCCCCACTTATGAGGTCATCAACATACATGTCATTTTCGACCACGCTTGCCCCTATTGGATACTTTAGGGCCTCATCCTTGGCCGCCCTTTTTAAGGTTTTAATAGCCCAATATGGTGCACACGCAGTACCAAATGTGACAGTATTGAGTCGATATACCTTTAATAGTTGTTGTTGGTGTTGTCTCCAGAAAATTAACTGATAGAACCGGTCGGCAGGCCTTACCAGCACTTGGCGATACATCTTTTCAATGTCGGCGGTGAACGTGTAACGATGCCGCCTCCATTTCATAATGATGTCAATGATGTCTGTCTGGGACTTAGGTCCTACCATTAGTTGCTCATTTAGTGATGAGCCATCTGCATTTTTAGCCGCAGCATCAAAGACGACTCTCAGCTTCGTCGTGGAGCTAGCCTCTTTAATCACGGCATGGTGTGGCAAGAAACAGTGAAACGGCGTTTGTAAAATCGCGTCTCCTATATTTATTTCCTCCATGTGTTGTAAAGTCAGGTACTCGTTGACACTTCGACTATATTCCGCTTGGAGCTTTGGGTTGCTTGCGAATCGATGTTCCAACTGAGCAAACCGTCTGCGTGCTCTCTCGATGCTGGATCCCATGGCAGGTTGTTCTCCCCTTTTGAATGGGAGCGCGACTTCATAGCGTCCATTCGGCAGTCGCTTCGTGTTGTTCTCAAAGTGCTCCTCACATGCAGCGTCTTCTTTCGATAGTGGCACTCTGAAAGGTGACTCTTCTATTTCCCAAAATCTTCCCAACTCATCATCGAGATCTACGCGTTGAATGTGGCTTCGGAGAGTGCGGTTACCTTCATCGGAAACCTTTCCCAGAATGATCCAACCGAGCTGGGTTCTTTGAGCGATGAGTGAGTTGGTCTTTGGGAATCTGACCACATCTGGAAGGATTATGTCGGAATAGACGCTACATCCGAAGAGCAAATCGATAGTTGCGGGAACATGGAAAGCTGGGTCTGCTAATTCCAAATCCAGTATCTGATTGTCTTGGCAGAGTATCACTGGTTGGGCCGGAAGAAGCCCACTCAGCGACTTGAAAATATGTGCTTCAGTGACACTTTCAAACGTCGAATGTCGTGATGCAAACTTAAGTTCGACGTAATGTTTGCTTGTGCCGCTGGTGACCAACCCTAGCCCAGATACTCTGACCAGACCACGCTGTCTTCTCAGCTTCAACAGCTGTACTGCTGACTCGGTAATAAAAGTTGCCTCTGATCCCGGGTCGATCAAGGCTCTCAGCTCGTAGTACCTTCCATCAGCTGCTTTCACCTTTACTAGTGCTGTTGCCAACAGCACTTGGGTACCGTGCTGAGCTGCAAAAAATGCATTCCGGGTTTGTGAGCCTGAAGGTTCCGGTCCGGGATGAAATGCTGGAGTGTCGTAATTCATTTGCCCTTGAATCACTGGAAGGTTTGTGTTGTGTTGTGTAAACTGTGTTGTGCTGACTGGTTGTGAATGAGCTTGAGGGTGTGTGTTGTGAGGGTTTGGCGGTGGGTGCAGTAGGGTATTATGCCGTTGCTGGCAAAAATAGCAGTTTTTTGTGCTGGGGCAGTCTCGCTTCATGTGGCTATATGCGAGACAATTTTCACATGCTTTGATTTGACGCACTAAATTTAATTTTTGCGCCAGGTTGGAATTTAGGAAGCGCTTACACTTGCGCAAAGAGTGCTGCCCCTGATGACATACCTGACATCCAAAAAGCACTTTGGGTTGCGTTTTTGCGTGCAATGACTTAGCCGTAATATTCGGTTTCGATCCAAACCTCATATTTGAACGTGGTGATGGCTGCATCTCTACTGCTTCAAGCGTTCGAAAACGCGTCTCCAAAAACTCCCCAAACTTCTTCATCGTTGGCAAATTTTTACACTTCCCTAACGTTTCTTCCCACAGTTGTTGCGTAGTAGTTGGGATTTTCTGAGCCAGAATATAAATTCAAATTACATCCCAATGTTTTACAGGAACCCCCAAGTTCTCCAAACTGTGGATGCATTCCTGCGAAATGTCCAATATGGATTTGATGCCACTGACGGACTCCTGATTCAACGTCGCTTGGCCAAAAAATAATTTTAGTTGCGCATTGACTAATGTGCGCTTATGGTCGTAACGTGCCTTAAGTAAATCCCACGCCTTTTCATAATTGTCTTCCTCGAGACCAAAATGTTGGATGAGCCGTTCCGCCTCACCGCTAATGCTCGATTTTAAGTGATGCAGTTTTTCGACATTAGTGAGAGACTGATTAGCATCTACGAGGGATACGAAGACATCGTGAAATGCTCTCCACTTTGTGTAGGAACCAGAAAAGCAGGGAATATTTACTGTTGGAAGACGCAATTCCCTTCCACTAACGGACTCTTGTGGCTTTGGTGCGTGGGACTCAGGTGCCTTTGACGATTTTGCATTACATTTTTGCAAGGCATCTAGCAATTCACACCTGTAGTCCACGCAAACCTCCACAATTTGTTCATATGTGGCAGCTACTCTATCCTTTGCTTCCTTTTCTAGTTTACCTGCACACATGTTTTCTTCGTGATAACGTTTGGAATTTACTAAATTTTCCTCGAGCAGGGAAAGTCGTGTCGACAGATAATTTGTCGTGCGGCGCGATTCACCTGTCTCCTTAAAATTACCAAAATCCTGCTGTAACTGAGACAACATTCTATTCTGCAAATCTACATACGACATACCTGTATGTTGTATTCTGCCTCGTATCTCTGAAGGATGACGACTTTGGTAGAGCTGATGGGATCTGATGTGAACTTCGATGATCTGCTGAAATCTATGATGATTTTCGATGAACAGCTGCAACAAATTTTCACGGCGCGGGAACCCGGTTTGCACTTATCTTCGAAGAAGTCTTAAGTTTCACGCGCACAAATGTTGTAAAAGTATTTTTATTCTTGTTTATTGTCCCGATTCACACACTACTGCATTGTCTTTTTATATTTTAGTTAAAATATTATCCGGTTTGAAAGGACCAAATGTTTTCGTATGAAAACGATAGTGTCGAACAAAGCAAGTCTATTGTGATTATCGGTTGGAAAATTTAAATATCGAAAAAATACCACTTGGGGAGTGTACCACTCGAGGGAATACCGCTTGGAAAATATACCACTTGGAGAATATACCACTTGGAGCCGGTTAAATAAAAACACTCGTATGTATCCACGTTATAAAACCAGTAAGTTCGTTTATTCAATTTGACTAATATTTATAATGTATGAACTTTCAGTTATTGAGCATTAACATTACTTCTTTGTGTTTAGTATATAACAAATTCAATTTAATTACCAATACAGGCACAGATTTGTTTAGAAATAGTATTATTAATTTTGACATTTATTGTGGGCATTGTTTAGGTTAGTTTGTTTAAATATTCTTAGTTATTCTATGTTAGTTATTGTGTGATATCTTTGGTGAAATATATTTAGTCGCCAACACGAGTAGTACTTTAACAATATCTTCGGGTTTTTCTAGAAATGTTCTGGTATCTGCATGAAGGTAGATAGTAATTTGTTCTTTTTGGAAATATTTACTTATTAATGCTCTAATCTTGTTTGTGTCTTTTCCGCTAATTGGAAGAGATATAGCGATCGACTGAACCTTTTCTTCATTGCACCTTTGGAGTATATTTTCGAAGCATTTTTCAGTGACTTCATGGTCGGCCCTACTTCTTAATGGGATTGGAAGAGTAACTGTATAAAAAATGTTATTTGGCTGTTTCTGAACAAATGTTGATGCTTGGCCAATATCAGGCTTTTTGAAACTACTTATGCGTTTTTGTAATGATTTTTCTGGTGATGATTCTATGATAGGGAGGAGTATGATTTTGAAAGATGTCTTGTTGTTTGAGAATATTGACTCTGTTCTTTCGATTAGTTCGTAGATTGGGGTATGCTTAGTGTTTGGTATATTTGTATTAATGGTTGTTATTTCTCTTTTCTTTGTATTTTCTTCTGTTATTCGTTTTTGATTTCTAGTTGTTACTAAAACTTTATTTTCGCTATCTATTTTAACTCGACTGAGTGCGTCAGCAATTACGTTGCATTTACCTGCTTTATGAACGATTTCAAATTCGTATTCCTCCATAAGAATACGCCAGCGTAGCAGTCTAGATGTAGGATTATTTTGTCCTATTAGCCATAAAAGATTATTGTGATCTGTATAGATTGTAAATTTCCTGCCGTAGATGTATGGTCGGAATTGTTTCAGAGCATATACAATAGCTAATAGTTCCTTTTCTGAAGTGGTGTATCTTGTCTCTGCGTCATTCAGAGTTCGACTGACGAAGGAAATTGGTTTGTCTTCTCCTATAGGCCCTTGTGATAGTACTGCTCCCAATGCTATGTCGCTAGCATCAGTCGTAACCACAAATTCTTGGCTAAAATCGGGATAGGATAGAATCGGTGGATTGATGAGTTTGTTTTTTAGTGCTCTAAAAGATTCGTCACAAAAAGCGTCCCATTTAAACTCTGTGTTTTTCCTTAAGAGTTTCGTCAGTGGTTTTGCTAAACTAGCGAAATTGGGAATAAATTTCCTATAATATCCAACGAAACCTAAGAACGACTTTATATCTTTTACCTTTTTGGGCTGTGGAAATGTTCTAACTGCTTTTACTTTTTCCGCGTCTGGTTTTATACCTTCTTCTGATATTATGTGGCCTAGATAAATTAGTTCTTTTCTCAGAAAGTTGCATTTTTCAGGCTGGAGTTTGAGGTTATTTTGTCGTAAGCGATTGAGAATTCGTAATAACTTATTGTTGTGATCTTGCAGGTCGTATCCATATATCACGATGTCGTCAACATAAACAAAGCATTCTATTCCTTGTAAACCCATGAGAACATTGTTCATGAGTCGCTGGAATGTAGCGGGCGCATTTCTCAATCCAAATGGCATACGATTGTATTCGTAATGGCCAAACGGTGTGCTGAAAGCGGTTTTCTCTTTATCCTTCTCAGCTACTAATATTTGATGAAATCCCTTAGCTAAGTCCAGCGTACTGAAGTATTTTGCTTTGCCAAGTTGGTCAAATATGTCAGTAATATTTGGTATCGGGTATGCATCACCGATAGTTAATTCGTTAAGCTTCCTAAAGTCTACTACAACCCTCCAATTTCTCTCGCCTTCTTTGCCTGATTTCTTTGGAACTAAAAGGAGAGGTGAGTTCCAAGGGCTGAAACTGGGTTTAATTATGTTGTCTTGCAACATTTCGTTCACCTGTTTATGAACTTCTTGCCTTTGGCTTTCTGGCAATCTGTAGGGTTTAAGGAACGAGGGTGGTTTAGAAGCATCGGTTAATATACTGTGTTCTATTGCATCTGTATAGGTAAGATGGTCACCCTTTAAAAAAAATAGATCATTATATTCTCTACAAATGTTCAATATTGTTGTCTGTTCTTCTTTGTTACAATGACTTAAATTAATGTCAGACTCTAATTTCTCTAACCTTTTGTATAAACGGTTGTTGTGATTCTTTGATAAGATTATATTATATTCGTTTAGCTTTTCCCATTCTATATTTAAATCGTCGATTTTCATTTCTTGCTCTCTGTCTAAGGTATTCATTAGGAGTATTTTGATTTTTGATTCACTAGATCTTGTTAATGTTTCACCTAGATAAACTCCTGGGATTATTTGCTTCTTTTTTATAATTATGTCGTCCAACTCGGTTTCATTGTGTTCGTTTTTAAATGGTATTTCTAGTATCTGCTGACTTCGGGGTTTTAAGGTATATTTTTTCTCATTTTGCTCAGTCCCACTTGTTGCTGAGTCTCTTTTTTGATTTGTATTATTATTATCCCTTAGTGTATTTTTTATTTTTTTCATTGTTTTCGAACCGGTTGACGCATTTTCTTCGTTGCACTTTTGTACCATCTCTTTCTCTTCTTTGTGTTTTATGTTCTTAAATGTTACGGCAGACTCCTTCTCAATGTTGTCTGGATATGGAAGCACTTCTTCCCCAGAGCTATACATTGATTTACCTTGACTATTCTGTTCGGAAACAGTGGTTTCTTTTACTAATTCCTTCACTAAACCATTGTGTATGTATGCTGGAGAGACGAATTGCATAGTTGCTAAATCTGTTTCCCCCGAATTAAGAGTTTTGAGATACTCAGTATCGGATTTGGGAATGCGATCTTGTTGTGCAATTGCTAATTTCGTTTCAGCATTATTCTCAAGATTTGGAAGTGTGCGAAGCACTTCCCCTGAGCTGCATATCACGGTAGAAGAATTATCGAAAAAGGGGTAAATCTTCAGATTGTCCTGCTCGTAGTTAATTATACCCGAGTACTTCGTCAGGAAATCATTTCCAATGATTCCATCGAAGCTAAAATCAAAACTACCCTCAAAAACGTGGAAGGAATGGGGTATTTTAATTGAGTCCTCCCCTACTTGGAACAGCAGGGTTTCTATTGTCAAACTAGTATCTATAATTTTTTCGCCACACATAGTGGAAATCATCATACTTATGTTATTCTTTTTTTTATTAGATTTTAAAGTTTGGTAGCTGGTTTTTTTTATGATGCTTATTTCTGCCCCCGTATCAACTAATAAATTCTTATATATTCCATTTTCAAATGGAATCCTTATCATGCTTAGACCATTATTGGGGATAAGGGTAATTAAAATGGATAGTGTGGATTTTAATTCATTCTTCGATCATTGTCGGCTTGGAATGTGAGTCGAGAAGGGGTGCCGGTTGCCGATTCTCGACGGTTCACGTTTCCCGTCGTAGCTGATAATTGGTTTTGAGGCATGGTGTGCTGAAAATTTACTCGTCGTTGTACGTTATTTCTATGTCCGTAATTATTTTGGTTGTGGTGTGAGGACGTACGTGGAGGTTCGATTGCGCTTATATTATTGTTGGTAGTATTTACGTTGTTTCTGTGTGGGTTCACTGTTTGTCCGTACCTATGTGAAGGATCTGCAAATGGATTTAGTCGGGCATGGCAATTTTGGTATGTGTGATTTTTTCTGTTGCAGTACGTACATGTAATGTACTGAACTTCCCTCTTTAAATGCTGTTGTGGGAAACTTGGGAGGTTTTGGTAACACGACGGACTGGTATGTCCAACCTTGCCACATGTTTGACAGGTGAGTCTTGGACCGGAGGGTGGTCTAAAATTTGTTTGGAAGAATGGGGCTTGCCTCTGTAGTCGTGTGGCATGAGTTTCCGTGAATGATATCGCCCTTTCGAGGTTCGTCTCGCCACGTGTTTGAACCATTATTTTCAGATTATGGTTGGTCAGACCATCTTCAAAGGTCCGAATGGCTAGAGTCTCGTTCTCGGTGATGAGAAACTCTCTGACGGCCTCTTCGTCAGTGCTGGCATGTGTCGCTAAGTTTAGCGTATTTAATAGACGAACTATTTTTTCCCCATAGTCTTTAACAGACTCTCTTGTGCTTTGTTTTGCTGCCAGTAGTTCGATTTGTGCAGCAGAACGGGTTTTTTCATCTCTATACTCGTTTTGTAGAGCCTTGATTAAATCTGACCATTGCGTAATTTTTTTTAACTGTATTAGTTCGAAGGCGGGACCTTGTAGCCTTGTTTTAACAATTTCTAAAAATGTGGTTTGATCTTCTTTTTTCGAGTGAGAGAAGATCATATTTCCACAGGACACAAAATGTGCTAACTCTTCTGGGTTACCCTTAAAAACGGGCACGATAGTGAAAATATCCACTATGCTTAATTTTTGCTCCATTTCGTTTTGTTCAGGTACATATATGGAAGGGTAAGTGCTTGAAGAGACTTACAGTTAATTTTCTATTTCTCGTGAGAATGGTGGTGGGGATTTGGGAATAGTGTGTATATAAAAAATGAGTAGTATATAAAAAATAATTGATTCCTGATCCTTTATAAACTTATTACTTAAAAATGTAATGCATAAAAATACCTTAAATAATGAAAATACCTTGTGTTTTTTTTTTATTTGTTGTTACCGATGTTGTTGTTGCTGGTACTGTTGTTGCCGCTGCGTCTTTTCTTCCTCTTTTATTACTTAGTTACTGCTCCTGTTGTTGTTGTTTTTGTCTCTGTTATTAGCTTGCCAGGCAGGCTTCGCGCCCTATAGTTGTATTTTACGCCCTGGTCTTTTCACACTGCTCAAACTTTGCCTCCGGCGTCCTCTACGGAATTCGCCAGGTCTTATTTTCTTGAGACTTCTTCACTTTTTTTAGCGTTCTTAACTTTTGTTTTGTTAATGTATTATTATTTTTTTTTTTTTTCACCTTTCACTTTTTTTCCACTTTATTTATTTGGGTATTTATTTATTTATTCACTAAAAATTATTATTTTGCATATATGTATTATTTATATATATTTTTTTTTCCACTATTACCTCTGGTGTTCTAGCCCCAGGTACGCTTTAAAATTTAAAAAAATGGTAGTTGAGATCTATCTCACTATGTCATTTTTTGGGTTGGTTGGTAGTCAGATCCCTCTTTGTATGGGATCCCACCGCTGCCACCAAATGTTGCGATCACGTACCGTGCTTTCCCGTATTCGGGAGAAGAGTACGAACCGGAGTATAGTTCTTAAAACAAAACAACCAGTTTGCTTGACAATGTTTATTTGCTCTAGGGCCCGCTGTCTTAATGCTTGGCTGCGGCCGTTCAAGTTATAATCAAGAACTTATCTTGTTAAATTCTAAATCTATACTTGCTTATTCCTACCCATTCTCCGCCTTATATAGTATCGATTTCATCCATATCATCCACATAAGACATTATGTACATTCGGTACCACCTTTGATCTGTGCGTACCTGATCATAGAACGTATAACCCATTTCCCGTGATCAGGTACCGTCGGTGATCCGTTCTTATATTTATTGCATTCAGCAACATCCGGATTAGTCGCATTTAATGTGTAATGAAAAAGCAACTTAAGCGATTACGCTTAAGAGTTGCTATGCGATAGTTAGGGATGGAATCGATATACATGTGTAGGTATATTGTTATTATAATATTTTGGGACGCATGTAGTGAGTCACTACACCACCAATACCCGGACGAGCCCCTACTACAAGATGCAATGATAGCAGATAGTTTTATCTTAGTTTTAATTAGTTTTAGTGTTAACCTAGTAGATACTAACGTTTGTTTGTTGTTTTTTTGTGTTTTTTTTAAATTTCTTTTTAATGTTTCTAAATTTTAACTTAGGAGTTGGTTCTAACCGGAGCAATATATAAAATATATTTTAAAATAATCATTCGTAGTTTAGTAGGGAATGCCGTCATTCTTCGTCATCGACAGCGCTGCCGTACAAAGGATGAACTGGTAAGTTTTACTTAGTATTCTTTTTTTTTCTTTGCAAATTATTTTTTTTATATTGGTTTGGTTTGGTCAGTTATACCCGAAGATTATTTTTTTTTTTTTTTTTATTTCCCAACTTTAAATTACATCTGTCCTGGGACACTAAGTAATTGTTTTTAGAGATTACAATGGGATGTACATATTAAATCTTAAGACCAACATCTTATAAAACTTTGTTTTAACAGTAGCAGTGACATTGATTTTTAACATTGATTTAACATTGCCAATTATGAGATTGCTTTTTGTATCTATTGTTTTAACATTAGGTTTAATTGCTAGCATCACAAATTACATATTACACGTCACATTTATATACACGTATGTACGTAGGTATAGAGACATTCATATACGAGTAGATTGGAGGTCTACTGGCCTGCGTCTTTTTAATCGTCTTCTTGTGGTAGCTTCCTGGTGAGGTAAATTTCGTATCTCGTTGTTTAAGTGATTTGATATTATTACTTGGTGGTTTTTACTGTATTTTTTGATTTCGTCTCTAACGCTGAGTATCTTGAGGTCACGGTGTATGTCTTCATTAGAAATATACCAGGGTGCATTGACAATCGTCCGGAGTATTTTTGATTGTAATCGCTGTATAATGTCAATATTTGATTTCGCGGCGGTTTCCCATATTTGGATGCCATAAGTCTTTAAGGGTGTTTTCTAAAGGGCTGAGGTTTAGCTCGTCGGATCTAGGGTCAACCAAAGAACATCCGAAACTTTGGGAAATAGGTATTATTTATTTATTATGGTTATGCTTAAACTAGCCTTAACAAAGTCAGAAATACTTACCAATGATGAAATACTTAAGGTGGCCTCGGTTTACTGTTTTTAACAATATTGGGATACTTAGCAATAATGAGTTACCTACATGGGCCTTAGTTTCTTAACGCTAGGACTTAACTCGAGGATAGCGACGGCTTTTAGGGCGTCTGCTATATAGCGACAGCTTGTTAGGGCGTCAGATCTGGCAGCGACAGCTTTTTAGGGCATCAGCTCTGGCAGCGACAGCTTGTTAGGGCGTCAGCTCTGGCAGCGACAGTTTTCTAGGGCGTCAGCTCTGGCAGCGACAGCTTGTTAGGGCGTCAGCTATGGCAGCGACAGCTTTTTAGGGCGTCAGCTCTGGCAGTGACAGCTTGCTAGGGCGTCAGCTCTGGCAGCGACAGCTTTTTAGGGCGTCAGCTATGGCAGCGACAGCTTTTAGGGCGTCAGCTCTGGCAGCGATAGCTTTTTAGGGCGTCAGCTCTGGTAGCGACAGCTTGTTAGGCGTCAGCTCTGGCAGCGCAGCTTTTTAGGGCGTCAGTTATGGCAGCGACAGCTTTTTAGGGCGTCAGCTATGGCAGCGACAGCTTTTAGGGCGTCAGCTCTGGCAGCGACAGCTTTTTAGGGCGTCAGCTATAGCAGCGATAGCTTTTTGGGGCGTCAGCTATGGCAGCGATAGCTTTTCAGGGCGTCAGCTATGGCAGCGACAGCTTGTTAGGCGTCAGCTTTTCAGGGCGTCAGCTCTGGCAGCGACAGCTTGTTAAGGCGTCAGCTCTGGCAGCGACAGCTTTCTAGGGCGTCAGCTCTGGCAGCGACAGCTTGTTAGGGCGTCAGCTATGGCAGCGACAGCTTTTTAGGGCGTCAGCTCTGGCAGCGACAGCTTGCTAGGGCGTCAGCTCTCGCAGCGACAGCTTTTTAGGGCGTCAGCTCTGGCAGCGACAGCTTTCTAGGGCGTCAGCTATGGCAGCGACAGCTTTTAGGGCGTCAGCTCTGGCAGCGACAGCTTTTTAGGGCGTCAGCTCTGGCAGTGACAGCTTGCTAGGGCGTCAGCTCTGGCAGCGACAGCTTTTTAGGGCGTCAGCTATGGCAGCGACAGCTTTTTAGGGCGTCAGCTATGGTAGCGACAGCTTGTTAGGCGTCAGCCATGGCAGCGATAGCTTTTCAGGGCGTCAGCTATGGCAGCGACAGCTTGTTAGGCGTCAGCTCTGGCAGCGACAGCTTTTAAGGGCGTCAGCTATGGCAGCGATAGCTTGTTACGGCGTCAGCTCTGGCAGCGACAGCTTTTTAGGGCGTCAGCTATGGCAGCGACAGCTTGTTAGGCGTCAGCTTTTCAGAGCGTCAGCTCTGGCAGCGACAGCTTTTTAGGGCGTCAGCTATGGCAGCGGCTGCTGAAGGCAGCTACTTAGCAGCACCGGCTTAAGGCTGGTACTTTGACAGCAAATGTCACAAAAATATTACTCCCAGGAGTGCGGTATAAATTCTCAAATCTGAGAATTACGGTCAGGACCGGCAATAGCTTATCCTAGAGGAGGATGAGCCCAAACTTTACGGTCGGAGCGGCTGTGGTCAGCAGCAGGTCCGATTCGATTAATGCCCAAGTCTTGAAAAAGACGGAAGAGCAGCCAAAATATTCGGTGGATGTGTCCACTCTAGAGAGTTGCCTCACAGTACACTGGATTGGTACTAACAACAACGGCGTGAAGAACTCCGACTTTTTCCTCGGCGGTGGGTTGCCTTATTAAAATCCATGTCAGCATTGAGTGCGAATTCGACGACCCAATGCAAAACCTTCCTATATTCGGCACACATCTTCGCACACCTCTCCATATATCCCCTCGCCCTTTCCCCCTTGGTTCCATGTCACACGTATACGTCAGCTCTCGATACTACCACCACACTTCCCATCACAGTGTGTCTGACAATACTCCTGACTATCCCCTCGTTCGTCATATAAATCTTCCCATATTGTACTTCGCACGCACACTGTAGTAGGCGGTGCTCCGCAGCTATTCTGAGTTCTTTCTCTTCTTATTATACCTACACCAACCTACCCCTGCTCGCATATACACACTGGCTCTCCCAACACATGTCGATGGTCATCGTCTCGTGGTAGTGGGTCGGCGATCGAAGCGAGATAAGAGCGACCGTGGCTGTGGGTATACTTTGTTCTGGTTCGTGTGTGTGTCGATCGAGTGGAGTTTTGGTTTGGGATGTAACTGGAGTGGTGTGATGTTATTATTTATTTACAGTGGGGTCCAAAGAGAAGTCAGCGGTTATGGAATTGTGAGTATGGTGTGGGATTTCGTTTACGGTGATTGATGGGTGTGCGGGTCGGTCGGCTGAGTTTGGCCGGGGGTGTGGATGGTTGTTCGGTGTATTCACAGTGGGGTCGGTAGGTAGAACGACGGTCAGCGAGTTTCTGGTGCAGAATTCGGGTAATTGTGCGGATGTGCCGTGTTTGCGGGTCCAATGCTCGAATGATGATCGCGGGGACGGTGCAGGTGAGGGGTGAAGTGTAACGCTTCGTTAAAAGTTCATATTGGTTTTATTATTGTTTTATATAATAACAGTTTATTTTGAATCGAGAGTTTAGAGTTCTTTCCTAGAAGCCAATACAGTTGTCGAAATTTGTTTTTAATTTGGTTAACTTTTTGTTAACTTATTGTATATTTAAATTCCTAGATATTTTGCTGAGTTGTCAAGAATAACTTCATTACTGTTAATGGTGATAGTTTTTGGGTTGAAGTTCCTTTTTGTGGTGTATATGGCTTGCACCGTTTTTTCTTCGTTAATTTGGATTCCCCATTTGTGGAATTAGTCTGTTGTTTTGTTCAGTATTTCTTTTACTTGGTCTGTAGCAGCTTGTAGGCAGTTATGTGAAGAGAGGATCACTGTGTCATCTGCGAATGTTGCTAGCATGGAGTCCTGTGTTACTGGCTTAGGTATGTCTGCTGTGTAAAGAAGATACAGGATACGTCCTAGTACACTCCCTTGGGGAACACCTGCGTTAATTTTACATAAATCCGAGTGGTCGTCGTTGTATTGTACATAAAAGTGCCTATCGTCCAGGTAACTTTTTAGGAGTTGATGGTAGTCCGGTAGCATAGAGCTAAGTTTAAATAAAAGTCCTCTGTGCCATACACTGTCAAATGCTTTCGCAACGTCGAGGTAGACAGCCACACAATATTTTTGCTCGTCCAAATCATTAAGAATTTTATTTGATACTCGATGCACCTGTTGTATTGTAGAGTGGTTTTGGCGAAAACCAAATTGGTGGTCCGGAATAAGGTGTTTTTGTCTTAGAGACATGTCGATACGGTCCACCAGTAGTTTTTCAAACATCTTGGATATGAATAAGATTTTTTTTACTAAATAAAATGTTTGCCAAAATGACCAGTTTAAGTGGTTAATTAATAATTTGCTTCCATGCCAGTGAACGGAGAGAAAAGTGTTGCAATGAGGTGTTAGTGTTTAAATCTTAGACAACGATGGGGTTACATACCAAATAAGCCTGTCTATGTAACCATTGGTTGGGCGGGTTGAGAAGGCATCGGTGAGGGGGAACAACATCTTAATTCCTCTCAGGAAATGTAAACACTGTTGAACTCTAGCAATGTTTTTTTTTTAGAAAAAAAGAAAACCATATTTAAATAGTTTTGATTTCGGGTTTTTTTATTGACTTTTTTTAGTTTCTCCGCACGCATAATTTTTTTTTTATGTAGAGGTTCAAACTGTTGGTGGGCGCAAAGAAACCCCCCCGATCCGAAGAGCTAAGCTAGCACAACGCTAGGCGTGCACCCGCGTCTCATCAGCAGCCGAAGAAGTCCTTGCGAAATATCGTACCGTTACAAGAGCTCGCGAACAGCTCTCGTCTTCCTTTGCAGCGCCGCTTTGTATGCCTCTTGTTTTGCTGCATGCACTCGCCGGCATTCTTCGTGAAACCAGGGTTTCGTGGTGGTGGGCGAGTGAGACCCAGCGGCGTTTTCGACGGCATGTTGGCAGCGTTGCCACTGGTCTTCGGCACTTGATGCTGGCGTAAGGTGACCATAATTTTTTCCTCTCAAAGCGGGACACCTGTACATTTCTTCCGGCCAAACATGCATTTTTTTTGTTAATTATATTAAGTTCAAGTATAATTTTTTTTGCCTAAGGGGTAGTGGAAAAACGCAAATGCGCACGAGAAGTGCGAGTCTTCTACCAACTTTAACCCCTTTTCAACATGACCACTCCGGAAGCGGATACATTACTTCCGAGTGGTGTCGTTTTCTTTTCCCTCTGGGGACCGGCTTTTTCACATTTTTCTCCTGGTGCGGGTTTATAATATCTTGCCGGTAAGGCTTTCATCGATTTGGTAAACTTACTGAGGGTATATTTATTTCCACCTCTCTCTTTTTCGATCTGAGTACCGTCTCAATGAATAAAAATATTTTATTCCACGTGTCGAAACTCGGGACCATCTTGTTTGCCGCACGTATTTACAAAAAGAAAATACTATTAGCCCACATCGCTCACTTAGTACCAGACGGATGAAGAAGAGCTAACACGTGAAACGAATTCGATAGAAAAGAAACGGCCTAGCAAAAACGGCAAAGCTGGTTCCTCACCGGAAGTCGGGCCATAAAAAGATGGAAACTGCAAGGAGTTGCAAGAAAAGCAACAACCAATAAAATTACGTCATCCGCCACCGATAAACGTCGTTGGAATTACGGACTACAATAAGTTGCATTGCCTCCTTAAAGGAACGCTGGCATCGTAGTTTAAGGTGACATCTCTTCGAAACAATACGTGGAAAATCAATATCGATGATGCCGACGGATACCGAGCAGTGTCTCTAAAATTAAATGCCGAGGAGATAAGTTAGAAACACCACTGCGTGTTGTAATAAGGGGACTCCACCCCCCGTGCACTAAAGAAGATGTTATAAACGACCTTCAAGACAAAGGCTTTAAAGTTCTTGATGCCGTCAATATTATCAGGAAGAAGAAGCAACAGTCGGAGGGAGATCAGGAAAAATTGGTAAAGCGTAAATTTCCACTATTCATGCTAAGTTCTGATAAAGACGAAAATAAAGATGTAATATATGGTATTAAGACTATTCTAAGCATCGTGGTCAAAATCGAACCTATGAGTAAGAGCTCCAGATCGATCCGCAGTGTAGGCACTGTCAAGGCTTCAATCATACGCTGACTTACTGCTAGAAAGAACAGCGATGCGTTAAATGCGCAGGTAAACATCTCTCGGAAGAGTGTCACTTAAATAAGCAAACCCCAGTCACTTGTACAAACTGCAAAGGAAAACATCCTTCGAACTATCGAGACTTCGAAGTGGCGAAAGAGCTCCAAAAAAGATGCGATACGCTTAAACATTCCATGCGGCCGAATCCGATATCAATTAAAAATAGATCCAAAATAGCTACGAAAAAAGCAGCGAAAGATAGAAAATCCGTCAATATTCACTCAAGATCGGGGCCACGATTACGATTTCCGTGGAAACGTGTTTTAAAGACTCAATTTTTCAAAATTCTCGTTTTCGCCTAGTTTAGGAGATATCAAGGTTTAGAAGTTTATTTTTTCCTATGGAATTTCTCATAGAATATTATTCTTTTAGCATGTGGGACAGTATTTTGTTTGTATAGTTTTATGTATGAACATTTTTGCGATAACATGAAGTTGCATAACTTTAGAAGTGTCAATATGAAACCTACATGCATAAATCTGAATGAAAATGTAGTCATACTTTTAGGAGTAATCAGTAATCCAGGTACATATGTACCATTTATTTGTTTGCATACTAATTGATAACTAGAAAGTCGGTTAAAACAAGCGCACTTTTGATAGCAATGCAATTTCTGTTACAAAGTTAAAAGTTATAAATTATTATATAAAAATGTCTACACATCCTCAACTGCACTCAACATTAAAACATTTTTCTTTTCTTTCAACTTTACCACGATTGATTTCATCTGAAGAGGTTGCGGTAAGGTTTTTACAAGATATAAAACTTCTTCCTTCACAGGTATCAACGCCTCCTCTTTGTTGTGGACTACCAATGAAGGTGGCAAATAACGCACAGAAGAAATTGGGCTGGATTTGGAGGTGTTCCAGGAAAGGATCAAAAAAACAAAATGTCAAACCATGCCGAAAAATGCGAAATCCATGCGCTGGAACATTTTTTGATGGCAACTGCTGGCATATAAAAATAAATGATGATTTGGCCATCATTTTGTACTTCGTGAGTAAAATGCCCGTGACTTGGACATACCAGCAACTAAGCGAACGGCGTCAAGAAAATGGTGAATGTGAACTAAGCTGTGGCACCATTAATGATTACTACAGTTGTTGCAGAGAAGTAGCTGAAGTAATGTCATCTCACTTAGATATAATTCTTGGAGGAAAAGGCAAGACAGTTCAAATAGATGAAACATTTCTAACAAAACGAAAGTATAATCGGGGCAGAGTAACAGACCAAATGACGATTACTATTCTTGGTTTGTACTGCAAAGAAGACAAAGAAGGGCTATTCTTTAAAGTCAACTAAAAAAAAGGCAGATTTGTGGCCTTACATAGAAAAATATACCGACAAAAATACGAGTCGAGTCTGCACCGATAGTACAAAACAGAATTCTGGCGTGGAGAAATTGTTTAGCAAAGATACGGTGCACTTGCAAACAAACCACAGCAAAGGGGAACATATGGAGAAAAACAACCCTATAAACACGATTAACGACTTGGAGAACCAGAACAAGCAGTTAAAACGAGCCATAGTGTGCAGAAGATCACCTAAGCTCCTACACCAATACATGACACAACACTATTGAGCGCACTTTTGATAGCAATACAATTTCTATTACAAAGTTAAAATTTACAAATTATTATATAAAAATGTCTACACATCCTCAACTGCAATATTTCAGTAGAAACTACGTCCAGTGTTGCCAACAGTGGGTAAGTGGGGCGCTTCGCGCGATTCATTTATTTAAACTCAGCTTTCCGGAGGGGTTTAGCCGCTCACGCGACTTCGTCGCTCCGCTAAGGGTATGTCAACAACTGTCAGGCAGGCGCCTGGGGCTAAGTATAAGTGCCTTATATCCCCTTTTTTTGTAACAGAGATCTATAAGAAAATATCGTCAATGGCTGGCATGAATATCGAGATGAGGAAACCATGTGCTTGCTATGGTGGCATTTCGCTCCACAGCGAAATCAATTAGCCTTAGTCCGATCTGGTGTCGTGTAGGCTATACTTACCGACTGCCCTACCAAAGACGTCCTCCTTTCCTATTTTGGCGCTAAAGTCGCCCAATACGATTTTAACGCCGTATTTAGGACATTGCTCGTATGCTTTGCCGAGGAGAAAAACTCCAGCTCGTCCAGACGGAATCCAGCCAGGATTACATCAGTGAATACGTCCGCTCCAATAAGCAGATCTTTTGGCCCGGGTGTCTTATACGTTGGATCTGCTAGAATAAAATTATAATAATAATAAAATTATTATTATCTTCGGATTGAGTATGCCTTAAGCTTAACAGGACTAATGCTTCGCAGTGTAATATACAGTTTTATGGATATCCCGGAGTTATTTCTAAGTGAACTTTATTTCGACATGTCCCAGCCTTAGATTGTACCATTACAGAAATTTACACGTTTGTCTTATATTTTGGGTATCCTAATCTTTCTACGGCATTCTCCGTTATGAATGTGGCCTGCTAACCAGAATCCACTAATGCACGCAATAACTCGTATGTGTTTTGCCCAGTTTTTGCTTTAACTAATGCAGTTGCCAACAAAGTAATGCTTCCTTTCTTTTTTAAGTCAAGTTCGTTTACAGTTTTTCTTTTTGACTCGTCTGATCGTGACATGTGTGTTGAGATATTCTAGGCATTACCTTTTTGGTTTTGAGCGCTAGTAGTATTATGTAGGTGAAGAAGAGAAAGATGTTGTCGTTTGCAAATTACGCATTTTGACGTACTATAACACTTTTCTTTAGTTTCATGGTTAAGGCAGTTTTGGCACATGTTATGTTCTTTAATAAAAGCAATCCTTTCTTGTACGCTCTTCTCTCGAAATGCAGCAAAGGTGTATATGCTGTGTTCGCCTTTCCAATATTTGCAACTTTTAAAAACTGCCGTATGGTGATTTCTAATTGACCGTTTTTCAGTTTCAATAGGTTTATTTGGTAGATTTTTTTCTACTTTATACTGTACCCGTCTCTTTAAGTCTCCTAGTATCTCAAGGGACTGAAATCTGTTTTCTAAAAAGTTCAATACGTCTTCCAGTTTTGGTATTTCACATGACTCTTTTAGAGACTGCTCATACAATTTGTGTGTTTCTTTGTCGAACTTTTGAATTACAACGTGGGCTAAGAATGGACCTCAGGATTCGGTATCAATTTTAACATTTTTTATCGCTCGTTAGCTTTCTTTAGTTGTATCGTGCAGTTCTTTGATTAATAATGCTGATTCGTTTAATATGGTAGGCTGATTTTGCAGCGTATCTAGATATGTGGAGAATAGTATTCGCTTGTTATTATAACGACTATTCATTATGTCCCATGCTGCGTTGTAATTAGCATCGGAACTTATTAGATGTTGTATGAGCTTTAATGCATCGCCTTTTACCGCCCTCTTTAAATAATAAATTTTTTCGAACTTTTTCAGTCGGTTGGTGTTATGAACTATTTCTTCATAAATTTCTCGAAATCTTATCCAATGTTTGTAATGCCGTCGAACGAAGGAATACTGATTCTTGGCAACTTCACATCATGAATCTTCACAATGAATCCATATCATGTAGTTCCTGTATACGTCTTTCAGTTGTTCGTACATTTTCTCCTTGAAATATTTGTTGGATAAATCACTCTCAGTTGCATGAACAAGAATTTCTTCATGTAACTGCGTTATATTTTTCCACATTTCCGTTGTTTCGTTTAACTTGTATTTAAAATAGGCTTGCATTTTCTCTTTTTGTGGTGCACTTTCTGTTTCCCTTAACATGGTTTGTGTAAGTAAATCCTTTCGCATACTTTGTGTTTTTACCCTCACTTTTTGCTCTTCGGAAATGAGTTCTTGTTCCACACATATTTAGGATGTTAGATTGAACTCGTTTTGTTCAACCTTCTTCTTCTCCGTATCTGTAATATCTTTTAATTTTCTCTCTATGTCAGTCATAATTATTTGTACAATTTCTTGCACTATGTATTTATGTTCCTTATATATCTCTTCCGTTTTGCGAAAAATCGTGTCAATCTCAGAGAGTTGATTCCAGTTCTTCTCCAATGCCCCTTTCGCGTAATCAGATAATTTAAAGCTTTCTTTGCCCCACCATCTTTTTTATAATTAGAAAATTGAGTTTGGATTAATTTACCCAATTCCAGTTGTTCTGCGAATTGTTGTTCCTCCATCGTTGTTCTCAAAATTGTTGGCCCACAAGAGTTCAAAATTTAAGTCCACAGTTATTTTATAGTTCACAATTTAAGTCCACAGCTATTTTACAGCTCACAATTCAAGTCCACCGTTATTACAGTTCATTCATGTCGTTTTCCTTTGGTTTCCCGATTTCACTCCTTTTTGATTCCAATGGAACATTTTAAAATCGTTTTTGCTTACTTCTGCGTGTGTTGGTGAATTTTGTGTTTACACTTTTTACAGATAAACAAAGCAATATATGGCTTCTTTTTACCCAATGGAAAAATAATGTTTTATTAACATATTATCAATTTGTTAAGTATGCGTATGTAAAATTTGTTTCTACTAACTTGCCCCAACTGAGAAAATCAAATAAGCAAAGGAATGCGTCTTGTGCCATATGACTTTGACAAGTAGTCCGATGTAAGGGTTTATATGTGTGAGTGCACTTTGAAAGCACTCCCAAATGAAAACCGGAACAGAAAAACACTCCCGGAACAGCACCCCAAGCAGCCAATGGAACATGATTGGGAGTGCTTTTTCTGTGCGGAACACAAAAAGAGAACTCCTTTTGGCCCAATGGAAAACGACATCAGTTAAGCTCACAGTTTAGAGGTTTACGTTAGTTATCCACCGTTCACTTTTAGACTCGAAGGACCATGAATGTAAGCGACTTAGAGAAAAAGACAACATAATAAACAAGTCCACTCTGTTCGGTGATCGATTAAAAAGTGTTTTATTTCTTAGATCTAATTTTTCGACAAACATAAAAGTCGAATGCAATATGCAATATGAGGTGCGAGACGCGTACTCATCAAAAAAAATATGGCAGCAATCGCATGAACGTAAAAATATGAGATGCGAGACGCGCACTCATCAAAAGTGTGAGAAGAATCGGACGAACGTAAACATATGAGACATGTGTTTATGTAGTAGACAGGTTCCTTCATCAGGCCATTCCGGATAGCCGCTAGAGAGAATTCTCTGCCCTGTCGAGCAACCTACTGTAATGGGTTAAAACATGGGGAAAAGTGGAAGTTGGAATTCAAAAGGGACATGAAACTAGGATGTGGATAGGACTTTAGGATAGGATGGGAACGGAACAGGAAAAGAGTGGCTGACAGCGAAGATGTGGCACGCTTGCGATGCTCGGCTGAGCTCGCCGGATGGGAGGGTTCTTATCCTCGCTGTTCAACCTTACCCATACAAAAACATAAATCGTGCCGGATCAAAACAAAACATAACTAAATTCCCGGAAACGGACGGACCTTGCCACATTGATAGAGGGCGCTGGAGATGAAAATCAGCGCGGCCATTACCCACCCAACCTGGAAGTTCGTTGGCCATGGATGAACTTCCCCAATGATGCGGATGTCGATACCGGCTCAAGCCATTCATCGGACGATCCTTAGCACCCCTTACTCCACCCCCTGAAAATTTAAAATTAATGAGCCATTAGGGGCTCTTGTACGCTACAAAGAAAACACGAGCTTTTTCATTCCTTGTGGCGTGAGCGAACATAAGATTTATTTTAATAATAAACTTTTAATCGTAACAAAAGTATATAAAAGAAAAAGAAAATGGAATTTGTAACAATAAACATAAGCAAATATATAAGAATGTATATAGGTATATAAGAATAATAAAATGTGTATAATTTATGGGTACAATTAAATCTCTGAATTAGGTTCTCACGCTAAGTAAGATACCATAATTTATTTACCCTGATTTTGTCCCACCAGTCCAAAAGAAATTAAATGAATGAAACTGAAAAAACCCTACTATTCAATGTGTCGCTACCTAGATTGAGCTCAATATAGATATGTATCTTCACACATATAGGGTATATCTTTATTAGGTCACTCGACCAGGGGAAAAAACTTCGGTTACAAAAAAAAAAAATAGAAAAACCAAAAAAAACAAAAAAAAAATAATAAAAAGAGAACCAAACGAAAAAAAAATCTCACGTCACTCGCTGAATTTTTTTTATACATATAAAACTAAAACAAACAAAAACTTCAAAATGTTTATACTCGTAGATAGAGTTGAATAAAAATCTCGTGAAATACCAAAAATCGGCAAACGATGAGAGGAAAATTAGGCACACGCAAATTTCATGGGCCACTGCGCTGGTTACACTGGTCTTAAGCATATGCCTAGGCGTAAGCGTTAATGCGGTGGAACGAGGTTCGCTGGATTACGCCTTGCGCCCGTAAGCACACTATAGTTGGCAGCGGTGCAGCGCACCCTTAATTAACTGCCCTTTTGGTCTCAGGATGACTTTATCCGTGGTATATATGTTGGTATATATGTTTATACGAATATATGTAGAGTAAAGTGTGGCGGTCGTGACTTTTTAAAATTACAAAGATACTTGTGTGTATCTGGTGTTATATCCGTCACTGACCGCCATATCCGGGGATACCTAACAAATATTTAATTTAATTTTTATTTTTTTTTGTTTTCTTCTTAACTACTTTTTTACTATCCAGAAAAAAAATTTTAACCTGAGCTCACCCCGATAAATTCACTGACTTTAACCCTTCTGTCAATGAGTAGGTCTAGCCAGACCTTTTCCATTTTCGAAACCATTTTTTCCTTATTTATTGCGTAGCTGTCTTTACCAAATTTCCTGACTTTCTCAGCGTACATATTTTTAATGCTTTAGTGTGGACAACAAATTGTGAATCTAACTCGGTGAGAAAAAAAAAAAGTTTTTCTACAACAACCCCTAGAATCAATGGAATGGGTCTGGCCAGACCTTGCTACATATTGTATGGAGAAACGTATTTATTTAACATTTCATCCGAAAAAAAACTCTTTTTACCTAAGTCCGTCAAGTAAGAAATGGCATCGAATCTTTCTTCGGAGCACCATTGCAAAATAGGATTCCCCAGCCCAGCAGTAGCCAGAGATCAACGGGCCAGAAAAAGTCGTGTAGAATTTGCAGAATAAACGGTAAAATACAAAGGAAAACCAGATATGCATGCACTGCCTGCGAAGAGCCTGTCTGTTTACAACGCAGTATACAGTTACATAAATGCCATAAATGTGTAAATCAAGAAAATACTTCGTAATATTAATGTTATGTAAAAAAAAAACTTTAAATTAAAAATACAAATAATAACATGTCCAAGATAACAAAAAAAAACTTCAATTATTTCATTGATTTCCATCAATTTTCATACAAAATGTATGAAGGTCCAGCCAGACCTATTCCATTGATGGGAAGGTTTTAAAACATCCATTGACAGAAGGGTTAAATAAAAACACTTCCTCTATGGAGGACTTCTATTAAATTTTGAATCGTCTATATATGTACGATATGTACAACGTTCTTTTGTTCTTCACTAAACACTATGGTGGCACTAAACTCAACCACACTGGCTTCTAGCCTCGACCACGTTTGCACCAACAATGAATCTCTCGCTCAGCTAATTTTCTTTGTCTAGCCTCAGCTCATCCACATCTCGCTCCCAGCTACGGTTCCTTCATCAGGCCATTCCGGATAGCCGCTAGAGAGAATCCTCCCCCCTTTCGCGCAGTTCTGCTCTACTTCATTTCTTTATTCGAAATTTGTTTGGTTTATCCCTAGTTTGTGCACAAACCAGAGCTGTTGAGGGATTTTATCTCTTCTTGTTATACTTCCCTCTGTTATACACAAGGGAAGTTTAAAAACAGAAAAAAAAGAAAAGGTGATAGCTGTCAAATGGACAGAGCATCGGCAACAAATTTGGATGTAAACATTGGTAAGTATCCACTGCAATTTGTTTTAAAGATAACGTAGCAAGGCCAAATCTATTTTCAGGGAAACATTTTCATGACCGGATACATCTGGTTGGTCCAGTAACAATTTGGGAGTGTTTGGCTACACCTTGCGGAAGAATGTTGGTATCTTGGACCAGTACATGCAATGGACGAACAGTCGAGGTAGGTCATACATACATCTCCTATCAATCTTTGTTTATTTTATTTATTTGTTTTATTCTTTTATTTTTTTAGAGTGCAGGTGACCATAACAAAGCTCTGGGTCTGGTGGATGTGCAGACAGCAGGGAGAGAGAAAAATGGGGATACCTGCACTATGGAAATATCAAACGTGGGGAAGAAACCCACGACAATATAGCCGGGCATGTTCATATGTATGTTTCTATTTCTTTTCTTTCTAGTGCTTTAATCCGACAGTGATGTATATATGCTTAAATACTTATCTCTAACTTAATAATAATAATTTAATAAATAAACACTTAAATATATAAACTAACATATAGATATATATTAACAGGACTGAATAAATAATAATAATAAATATGCATAAGCTATGATAAATAACACTTATATCACAGTTTGGGGAACATACAAGTTGCAGTGCTATGAGAATAAATAAACACGAATAAATAAATAACAAACAATGAATAAATAACTATAATAAACAAATAAATAAACAATATACCTAAGCCTATATAAATAAATAAACAAATAATTGACTTACACATGTAACTATGACTAAATAAATAAATAAATAACAAATAAATGAATAAATAAGTTAACAAATAAGGGACATACACCTTTAATTATACCTAAGTAAATAAATAACAAATAATGAATACATAAATTAAGAGTAAATGCATAAATAACATGCAATAAATAAATTACTAATAATATACCTAATAAAAATAAATAAATAAATAAATAACATAGAATGGCAACTAGATAGCTTACACTGTTATGTATATACATAAGGAGACGAAATACATAAATACAGTAGCTGTCGGACAAATTCATAAACTATACATTAATAAAGCTTATTGTTTTAAGTCTTTAGCATGAAATATACCTATTATTTTTCCCGATAGATTTTCCAACTCGTACATGTTCTTACCGATGGCTTTACGTATTCGGCATTTCGTAAATTTCGGACAGAGTTTCGCCGCGAGATATTTTGAGGTGTCACTTAGGACGAAGTTCCTTCGGAATACCTCTTGGCCTGGTAGAAATCGTACGAGTCGGCTGTGCACATTGTAGGTTTTCGCGCTTCTTTTGTTTGCCAAAATTATATTTTGTTTTATCTTCTCACGGACACACTGCAAACGAGTTTGTCGGGAGAGAGTCATTAGCTCACTATCATCCATTGCATTTAGCTTTTCTGCTAGGTCATAACAGCTCCCGTGAGTCATCATATTCATCCCGAAAAGGGCGAAATATGGTGACACACCAGTTGAAGAATGGACGGAGCTTCGCAACGTACATGCAATATCGGTGAGGTGGAGGTCCCAGTTGCGTTGGTCGTCTTTCAGATAGGAACGTATAGCGGCTAGGAGTGTTCTATTGACTCTCTCCGACGCGTTTGATTGTAATGAATAATTCGCAGTTTTAAAATGACGTATGCCGCATCTCGTGAGAAAATTTTGAAAATCTTTGGCGAGGAATTGCTTTCCATTGTCTGAGTGTATGATTTGCGGTACACCAAACATATTAAAGACGTCATGTTAATCGACGACACTATTTGCATTTCGTAACGCCTTAAACAGGACAAACTTGGACAAATGGTCAAGCACGATGAACACATAACAATGGCCAGACTTCGATCTGGGATACGGTCCTAAGAAGTCTATGTAGAGTTTTTGAAATGGCCGATTAGTACAGTAGCTACTTGAAATTGGGGGACGTTGTACGTGGTTGGATGGTTTACACTGCTTGCACACTGCACATTCTGACACATATTTACGAATTTGCACTGTCATGTTCGGCCAGTAAAAGTATTGACGAACTCTATGCAGTGTCTTCTCAATGCCACCATGAGCTGCTTGGGGCGGGTTATGAGCCCGAGAAATACTTTCTCCTGTGAGGCCAGATGGAATCCACAGTCTCCAGGTGTGTTCGGTCATAGAACCGTCACCGACAGGATGTAGCGAGCGTTTATAAATAAAGTCCCCCTCTATTTTTAAGTCCGGTAGATCTTTTTGGTGTTCTCTGATGGTTGTTATCAGGTCCCGGTATTCAACAGAAGAGAACTCTTCAGACTCAAGATCTACTAAGGGCGCCACGCTTTCGATCTCAAGACTGTCGATATGGGCTCGAGACAGCGTGTCATGTACCACGTTTAATGCGCCTTTCCGGTGTTCGATTTCAAAAGTAAAGGCCTGCAGTTTGAGACCCCAACGAGCCAATCTACCGCTCAAGTCCTTGAGTCCCATTAACCATCGCATACTTGAATGGTCGGTGATGATTGTAAATTCCATCCCTTCCACATACGGTCGGAATTTTTGCACCGCCATAACTGCAGCCAAACACTCCTTCTCGGTGACGCTGTAGTTTTTTTGGCAAGCGTTTATTTTTTGCGAGAAGTAGGATATAGGGCTCTCTTCATTCTCATCGTTCCTCTGAAACAACACAGCACCAATTCCAGATTCTGAGGCATCACATTGGTTATAAAAGCGCCTTGAGAAATCCGGATGTGTGAGCACAGGCGCAGTTGTCAAAGCGCATTTTAATTTTTCAAAGGCCTCAAGAGCCTCACCAGACATACTGAATTTTTCAGACTTCTTTTTCAGTGTGTCCGTGATGGGAGCAGTCAAGGTGGAAAAGTCCTTAATAAAGCGCCTATACCACCCTGCAAGACCAAGCAGCCTGTTTGGGGGTCTTGGGAACTGGGAAGTCCGCAATTGCCTCAACCTTTGCAGGAGCGGTCTTGAGGATCCCACCACCAACAATGAACCCCAGGTACCTTAGCTCCTTAAAACAAAACTTGGACTTGTTCATGTTGATAGTGAGATTCGCTTTGCGTAGGCATTGTGCGACTTCGTCCAACAGGGACACATGGGTCTCGAAATCCGGAGCAATGATGAGCAGATCATCCAGATAGACGAAAACGCGGTCCTTTAATCGTGAGGGGATTACTTTGTCCATTAAACGGGACATCCTTTAAGCTGCATTACACAACCCAAAGGGTTGATTCCATCGAAGCTAAAATCAAAACTACCCTCAAAAACGTGGAAGGAATGGGGTATTTTAATTGAGTCCTCCCCTACTTGGAACAGCAGGGTTTCTATTGTCAAACTAGTATCTATAATTTTTTCGCCACACATAGTGGAAATCATCATACTTGTGTTATTCTTTTTTTTATTAGATTTTAAAGTTTGGTAGCTGGTTTTTTTTATGATACTTATTTCTGCCCCCGTATCAACTAATAAATTCTTATATATTCCATTTTCAAATGGAATCCTTATCATGCTTAGACCATTATTGGGGATAAGGGTAATTAAAATGGATAGTGTGGATTTTAATTCATTCTTCGATGATTGTCGGCTTGGAATGTGAGTCGAGAAGGGGTGCCGGTTGCCGATTCTCGACGGTTCACGTTTCCCGTCGTAGCTGATAATTGGTTTTGAGGCATGGTGTGCTGAAAATTCACTCGTCGTTGTACGTTATTTCTATGTCCGTAATTATTTTGGTTGTGGTGTGAGGACGTACGTGGAGGTTCGATTGCGCTTATATTATTGTTGGTAGTATTTACGTTGTTTCTGTGTGGGTTCACTGTTTGTCCGTACCTATGTGAAGGATCTGCAAATGGATTTAGTCGGGCATGGCAATTTTGGTATGTGTGATTTTTTCTGTTGCAGTACGTACATGTAATGTACTGAACTTCCCTCTTTAAATGCTGTTGTGGGAAACTTGGGAGGTTTTGGTAACACGACGGACTGGTATGTCCAACCTTGCCACATGTTTGACAGGTGAGTCTTGGACCGGAGGGTGGTCTAAAATTTGTTTGGAAGAATGGGGCTTGCCTCTGTAGTCGTGTGGCATGAGTTTCCGTGAATGATATCGCCCTTTCGAGGTTCGTCTCGCCACGTGTTTGAACCATTATTTTCAGATTATGGTTGGTCAGACCATCTTCAAAGGTCCGAATGGCTAGAGTCTCGTTCTCGGTGATGAGAAACTCTCTGACGGCCTCTTCGTCAGTGCTGGCATGTGTCGCTAAGTTTAGCGTATTTAATAGACGAACTATTTTTTCCCCATAGTCTTTAACAGACTCTCTTGTGCTTTGTTTTGCTGCCAGTAGTTCGATTTGTGCAGCAGAACGGGTTTTTTCATCTCTATACTCGTTTTGTAGAGCCTTGATTAAATCTGACCATTGCGTAATTTTTTTTAACTGTATTAGTTCGAAGGCGGGACCTTGTAGCCTTGTTTTAACAATTTCTAAAAATGTGGTTTGATCTTCTTTTTTCGAGTGAGAGAAGATCATATTTCCACAGGACACAAAATGTGCTAACTCTTCTGGGTTACCCTTAAAAACGGGCACGATAGTGAAAATATCCACTATGCTTAATTTTTGCTCCATTTCGTTTTGTTCAGGTACATATATGGAAGGGTAAGTGCTTGAAGAGACTTACAGTTAATTTTCTATTTCTCGTGAGAATGGTGGTGGGGATTTGGGAATAGTGTGTATATAAAAAATGAGTAGTATATAAAAAATAATTGATTCCTGATCCTTTATAAACTTATTACTTAAAAATGTAATGCATAAAAATACCTTAAATAATGAAAATACCTTGTGTTTTTTTTTTTATTTGTTGTTACCGATGTTGTTGTTGCTGGTACTGTTGTTGCCGCTGCGTCTTTTCTTCCTCTTTTATTACTTAGTTACTGCTCCTGTTGTTGTTGTTTTTGTCTCTGTTATTAGCTTGCCAGGCAGGCTTCGCGCCCTATAGTTGTATTTTACGCCCTGGTCTTTTCACACTGCTCAAACTTTGCCTCCGGCGTCCTCTACGGAATTCGCCAGGTCTTATTTTCTTGAGACTTCTTCACTTTTTTTAGCGTTCTTAACTTTTGTTTTGTTAATGTATTATTATTTGTTTTTTTTTTCACCTTTCACTTTTTCTCCACTTTATTTATTTGGGTATTTATTTATTTATTCACTAAAAATTATTATTTTGCATATATGTATTATTTATATATATTTTTTTTTTCCACTATTACCTCTGGTGTTCTAGCCCCAGGTACGCTTTAAAATTTAAAAAAATGGTAGTTGAGATCTATCTCACTATGTCATTTTTTGGGTTGGTTGGTAGTCAGATCCCTCTTTGTATGGGATCCCACCGCTGCCACCAAATGTTGCGATCACGTACCGTGCTTTCCCGTATTCGGGAGAAGAGTACGAACCGGAGTATAGTTCTTAAAACAAAACAACCAGTTTGCTTGACAATGTTTATTTGCTCTAGGGCCCGCTGTCTTAATGCTTGGCTGCGGCCGTTCAAGTTATAATCAAGAACTTATCTTGTTAAATTCTAAATCTATACTTGCTTATTCCTACCCATTCTCCGCCTTATATAGTATCGATTTCATCCATATCATCCACATAAGACATTATGTACATTCGGTACCACCTTTGATCTGTGCGTACCTGATCATAGAACGTATAACCCATTTCCCGTGATCAGGTACCGTCGGTGATCCGTTCTTATATTTATTGCATTCAGCAACATCCGGATTAGTCGCATTTAATGTGTAATGAAAAAGCAACTTAAGCGATTACGCTTAAGAGTTGCTATGCGATAGTTAGGGATGGAATCGATATACATGTGTAGGTATATTGTTATTATAATATTTTGGGACGCATGTAGTGAGTCACTACACCACCAATACCCGGACGAGCCCCTACTACAAGATGCAATGATAGCAGATAGTTTTATCTTAGTTTTAATTAGTTTTAGTGTTAACCTAGTAGATACTAACGTTTGTTTGTTGTTTTTTTGTGTTTTTTTTAAATTTCTTTTTAATGTTTCTAAATTTTAACTTAGGAGTTGGTTCTAACCGGAGCAATATATAAAATATATTTTAAAATAATCATTCGTAGTTTAGTAGGGAATGCCGTCATTCTTCGTCATCGACAGCGCTGCCGTACAAAGGATGAACTGGTAAGTTTTACTTAGTATTCTTTTTTTTTCTTTGCAAATTATTTTTTTTATATTGGTTTGGTTTGGTCAGTTATACCCGAAGATTATTTTTTTTTTTTTTTTTTATTTCCCAACTTTAAATTACATCTGTCCTGGGACACTAAGTAATTGTTTTTAGAGATTACAATGGGATGTACATATTAAATCTTAAGACCAACATCTTATAAAACTTTGTTTTAACAGTAGCAGTGAGTACACGTCACATTTATATACACGTATGTACGTAGATATAGAGACATTCATATACGAGTAGATTGGAGGTCTACTGGCCTGCGTCTTTTTAATCGTCTTCTTGTGGTAGCTTCCTGGTGAGGTAAATTTCGTATCTCGTTGTTTAAGTGATTTGATATTATTACTTGGTGGTTTTTACTGTATTTTTCGATTTCGTCTCTAACGCTGAGTATCTTGAGGTCACGGTGTATGTCTTCATTAGAAATATACCAGGGTGCATTGACAATCGTCCGGAGTATTTTTGATTGTAATCGCTGTATAATGTCAATATTTGATTTCGCGGCGGTTTCCCATATTTGGATGCCATAAGTCTTTAAGGGTGTTTTCTGAAGGGCTGAGGTTTAGCTCGTCGGATCCAGGGTCAACCAAAGAACACCCGAAACTTTGGGAAAGAGGTATTATTTATTTATTATGGTTATGCTTAAACTAGCCTTAACAAAGTCAGAAATACTTACCAATGATGAAATACTTAAGGTGGCCTCGGTTTACTGTTTTTAACAATATTGGGATACTTAGCAATAATGAGTTACCTACATGGGCCTTAGTTTCTTAACGCTAGGACTTAACTCGAGGATAGCGACGGCTTTTAGGGCGTCTGCTATATAGCGACAGCTTGTTAGGGCGTCAGATCTGGCAGCGACAGCTTTTTAGGGCATCAGCTCTGGCAGCGACAGCTTGTTAGGGCGTCAGCTCTGGCAGCGACAGCTTTTTAGGGCGTCAGCTCTGGCAGCGACAGCTTATTAAGGCGTCAGCTCTGGCAGCGACAGTTTTCTAGGGCGTCAGCTCTGGCAGCGACAGCTTGTTAGGGCGTCAGCTATGGCAGCGACAGCTTTTTAGGGCGTCAGCTCTGGCAGTGACAGCTTGCTAGGGCGTCAGCTCTGGCAGCGACAGCTTTTTAGGGCGTCAGCTATGGCAGCGACAGCTTTTAGGGCGTCAGCTCTGGCAGCGATAGCTTTTTAGGGCGTCAGCTCTGGTAGCGACAGCTTGTTAGGCGTCAGCTCTGGCAGCGCAGCTTTTTAGGGCGTCAGTTATGGCAGCGACAGCTTTTTAGGGCGTCAGCTATGGTAGCGACAGCTTTTTAGGCGTCAGCTCTGGCAGCGACAGCTTTTTAGGGCGTCAGCTATAGCAGCGATAGCTTTTTGGGGCGTCAGCTATGGCAGCGATAGCTTTTCAGGGCGTCAGCTATGGCAGCGATAGCTTGTAAGGCGTCAACTCTGGCAGCGACAGCTTTTTAGGGCGTCAGCTATAGCAGCGATAGCTTGTTACGGCGTCAGCTCTGGCAGCGACAGCTTTTTAGGGCGTCAGCTATGGCAGCGACAGCTTGTTAGGCGTCAGCTTTTCAGGGCGTCAGCTCTGGCAGCGACAGCTTGTTAAGGCGTCAGCTCTGGCAGCGACAGCTTTCTAGGGCGTCAGCTCTGGCAGCGATAGCTTGTTAGGGCGTCAGCTCTGGCAGCGACAGCTTTTTAGGGCGTCAGCTATGGCAGCTACAGCTTTTAGGGCGTCAGCTCTGGCAGCGACAGCTTTTTAGGGCGTCAGCTCTGGTAGCGACAGCTTGTTAGGCGTCAGCTCTGGCAGCGACAGCTTTTTAGGGCGTCAGCTATGGCAGCGACAGCTTTTTAGGGCGTCAGCTATGGTAGCGACAGCTTGTTAGGCGTCAGCTCTGGCAGCGATAGCTTTTTAGGGCGTCAGCTATAGCAGCGACAGCTTTTTGGGGCGTCAGCCATGGCAGCGATAGCTTTTCAGGGCGTCAGCTATGGCAGCGACAGCTTGTTAGGCGTCAGCTCTGGCAGCGACAGCTTTTAAGGGCGTCAGCTATGGCAGCGATAGCTTGTTACGGCGTTAGCTCTGGCAGCGACAGCTTTTTAGGGCGTCAGCTATGGCAGCGACAGCTTGTTAGGCGTCAGCTTTTCAGGGCGTCAGCTCTGGCAGCGACAGCTTTTTAGGGCGTCAGCTATGGCAGCGGCTGCTGAAGGCAGCTACTTAGCAGCACCGGCTTAAGGCTGGTACTTTGACAGCAAATGTCACAAAAATATTACTCCCAGGAGTGCGGTATAAATTCTCAAATCTGAGAATTACGGTCAGGACCGGCAATAGCTTATCCTAGAGGAGGATGAGCCCAAACTTTACGGTCGGAGCGGCTGTGGTCAGCAGCAGGTCCGATTCGATTAATGCCCAAGTCTTGAAAAAGACGGAAGAGCAGCCAAAATATTCGGTGGATGTGTCCACTCTAGAGAGTTGCCTCACAGTACACTGGATTGGTACTAACAACAACGGCGTGAAGAACTCCGACTTTTTCCTCGGCGGTGGGTTGCCTTATTAAAATCCATGTCAGCATTGAGTGCGAATTCGACGACCCAATGCAAAACCTTCCTATATTCGGCACACATCTTCGCACACCTCTCCATATATCCCCTCGCCCTTTCCCCCTTGGTTCCATGTCACACGTATACGTCAGCTCTCGATACTACCACCACACTTCCCATCACAGTGTGTCTGACAATACTCCTGACTATCCCCTCGTTCGTCATATAAATCTTCCCATATTGTACTTCGCACGCACACTGTAGTAGGCGGTGCTCCGCAGCTATTCTGAGTTCTTTCTCTTCTTATTATACCTACACCAACCTACCCCTGCTCGCATATACACACTGGCTCTCCCAACACATGTCGATGGTCATCGTCTCGTGGTAGTGGGTCGGCGATCGAAGCGAGATAAGAGCGACCGTGGCTGTGGGTATACTTTGTTCTGGTTCGTGTGTGTGTCGATCGAGTGGAGTTTTGGTTTGGGATGTAACTGGAGTGGTGTGATGTTATTATTTATTTACAGTGGGGTCCAAAGAGAAGTCAGCGGTTATGGAATTGTGAGTATGGTGTGGGATTTCGGTTACGGTGATTGATGGGTGTGCGGGTCGGTCGGCTGAGTTTGGCCGGGGGTGTGGATGGTTGTTCGGTGTATTCACAGTGGGGTCGGTAGGTAGAACGACGGTCAGCGAGTTTCTGGTGCAGAATTCGGGTAATTGTGCGGGATGTGCCGTGTTTGCGGGTCCAATGCTCGAATGATGATCGCGGGGACGGTGCAGGTGAGGGGTGAAGTGTAACGCTTCGTTAAAAGTTCATATTGGTTTTATTATTGTTTTATATAATAACAGTTTATTTTGAATCGAGAGTTTAGAGTTCTTTCCTAGAAGCCAATACAGTTGTCGAAATTTGTTTTTAATTTGGTTAACTTTTTGTTAACTTATTGTATATTTAAATTCCTAGATATTTTGCTGAGTTGTCAAGAATAACTTCATTACTGTTAATGGTGATAGTTTTTGGGTTGAAGTTCCTTTTTGTGGTGTATATGGCTTGCACCGTTTTTTCTTCGTTAATTTGGATTCCCCATTTGTGGAATTAGTCTGTTGTTTTGTTCAGTATTTCTTTTACTTGGTCTGTAGCAGCTTGTAGGCAGTTATGTGAAGAGAGAATCACTGTGTCATCTGCGAATGTTGCTAGCATGGAGTCCTGTGTTACTGGCTTAGGTATGTCTGCTGTGTAAAGAAGATACAGGATAGGTCCTAGTACACTCCCTTGGGGAACACCTGCGTTAATTTTACATAAATCCGAGTGGTCGTCGTTGTATTGTACATAAAAGTGCCTATCGTCCAGGTAACTTTTTAGGAGTTGATGGTAGTCCGGTAGCATAGAGCTAAGTTTAAATAAAAGTCCTCTGTACCATACACTGTCAAATGCTTTCGCAACGTCGAGGTAGACAGCCACACAATATTTTTGCTCGTCCAAATCATTAAGAATTTTATTTGATACTCGATGCACCTGTTGTATTGTAGAGTGGTTTTGGCGAAAACCAAATTGGTGGTCCGGAATAAGGTGTTTTTGTCTTAGAGACATGTCGATACGGTCCACCAGTAGTTTTTCAAACATCTTGGATATGAATAAGATTTTTTTTACTAAATAAAATGTTTGCCAAAATGACCAGTTTAAGTGGTTAATTAATAATTTGCTTCCATGCCAGTGAACGGAGAGAAAAGTGTTGCAATGAGGTGTTAGTGTTTAAATCTTAGACAACGATGGGGTTACATACCAAATAAGCCTGTCTATGTAACCATTGGTTGGGCGGGTTGAGAAGGCATCGGTGAGGGGGAACAACATCTTAATTCCTCTCAGGAAATGTAAACACTGTTGAACTCTAGCAATGTTTTTTTTTTAGAAAAAAAGAAAACCATATTTAAATAGTTTTGATTTCGGGTTTTTTTATTGACTTTTTTTAGTTTCTCCGCACGCATAATTTTTTTTTTATGTAGAGGTTCAAACTGTTGGTGGGCGCAAAGAAACCCCCCCGATCCGAAGAGCTAAGCTAGCACAACGCTAGGCGTGCACCCGCGTCTCATCAGCAGCCGAAGAAGTCCTTGCGAAATATCGTACCGTTACAAGAGCTCGCGAACAGCTCTCGTCTTCCTTTGCAGCGCCGCTTTGTATGCCTCTTGTTTTGCTGCATGCACTCGCCGGCATTCTTCGTGAAACCAGGGTTTCGTGGTGGTGGGCGAGTGAGACCCAGCACATCAGTCGCGGCGTTTTCGACGGCATGTTGGCAGCGTTGCCACTGGTCTTCGGCACTTGATGCTGGCGTAAGGTGACCATAATTTTTTCCTCTCAAAGCGGGACACCTGTACATTTCTTCCGGCCAAACATGCATTTTTTTTGTTAATTATATTAAGTTCAAGTATAATTTTTTTTGCCTAAGGGGTAGTGGAAAAACGCAAATGCGCACGAGAAGTGCGAGTCTTCTACCAACTTTAACCCCTTTTCAACATGACCACTCCGGAAGCGGATACATTACTTCCGAGTGGTGTCGTTTTCTTTTCCCCTTGGGGACCGGCTTTTTCACATTTTTCTCCTGGTGCGGGTTTATAATATCTTGCCGGTAAGGCTTTCATCGATTTGGTAAACTTACTGAGGGTATATTTATTTCCACCTCTCTCTTTTTCGATCTGAGTACCGTCTCAATGAATAAAAATATTTTATTCCACGTGTCGAAACTCGGGACCATCTTGTTTGCCGCACGTATTTACAAAAAGAAAATACTATTAGCCCACATCGCTCACTTAGTACCAGACGGATGAAGAAGAGCTAACACGTGAAACGAATTCGATAGAAAAGAAACGGCCTAGCAAAAACGGCAAAGCTGGTTCCTCACCGGAAGTCGGGCCATAAAAAGATGGAAACTGCAAGGAGTTGCAAGAAAAGCAACAACCAATAAAATTACGTCATCCGCCACCGATAAACGTCGTTGGAATTACGGACTACAATAAGTTGCATTGCCTCCTTAAAGGAACGCTGGCATCGTAGTTTAAGGTGACATCTCTTCGAAACAATACGTGGAAAATCAATATCGATGATGCCGACGGATACCGAGCAGTGTCTCTAAAATTAAATGCCGAGGAGATAAGTTAGAAACACCACTGCGTGTTGTAATAAGGGGACTCCACCCCCCGTGCACTAAAGAAGATGTTATAAACGACCTTCAAGACAAAGGCTTTAAAGTTCTTGATGCCGTCAATATTATCAGGAAGAAGAAGCAACAGTCGGAGGGAGATCAGGAAAAATTGGTAAAGCGTAAATTTCCACTATTCATGCTAAGTTCTGATAAAGACGAAAATAAAGATGTAATATATGGTATTAAGACTATTCTAAGCATCGTGGTCAAAATCGAACCTATGAGTAAGAGCTCCAGATCGATCCGCAGTGTAGGCACTGTCAAGGCTTCAATCATACGCTGACTTACTGCTAGAAAGAACAGCGATGCGTTAAATGCGCAGGTAAACATCTCTCGGAAGAGTGTCACTTAAATAAGCAAACCCCAGTCACTTGTACAAACTGCAAAGGAAAACATCCTTCGAACTATCGAGACTTCGAAGTGGCGAAAGAGCTCCAAAAAAGATGCGATACGCTTAAACATTCCATGCGGCCGAATCCGATATCAATTAAAAATAGATCCAAAATAGCTACGAAAAAAGCAGCGAAAGATAGAAAATCCGTCAATATTCACTCAAGATCGGGGCCACGATTACGATTTCCGTGGAAACGTGTTTTAAAGACTCAATTTTTCAAAATTCTCGTTTTCGCCTAGTTTAGGAGATATCAAGGTTTAGAAGTTTATTTTTTCCTATGGAATTTCTCATAGAATATTATTCTTTTAGCATGTGGGACAGTATTTTGTTTGTATAGTTTTATGTATGAACATTTTTGCGATAACATGAAGTTGCATAACTTTAGAAGTGTCAATATGAAACCTACATGCATAAATCTGAATGAAAATGTAGTCATACTTTTAGGAGTAATCAGTAATCCAGGTACATATGTACCATTTATTTGTTTGCATACTAATTGATAACTAGAAAGTCGGTTAAAACAAGCGCACTTTTGATAGCAATGCAATTTCTGTTACAAAGTTAAAAGTTATAAATTATTATATAAAAATGTCTACACATCCTCAACTGCACTCAACATTAAAACATTTTTCTTTTCTTTCAACTTTACCACGATTGATTTCATCTGAAGAGGTTGCGGTAAGGTTTTTACAAGATATAAAACTTCTTCCTTCACAGGTATCAACGCCTCCTCTTTGTTGTGGACTACCAATGAAGGTGGCAAATAACGCACAGAAGAAATTGGGCTGGATTTGGAGGTGTTCCAGGAAAGGATCAAAAAAACAAAATGTCAAACCATGCCGAAAAATGCGAAATCCATGCGCTGGAACATTTTTTGATGGCAACTGCTGGCATATAAAAATAAATGATGATTTGGCCATCATTTTGTACTTCGTGAGTAAAATGCCCGTGACTTGGACATACCAGCAACTAAGCGAACGGCGTCAAGAAAATGGTGAATGTGAACTAAGCTGTGGCACCATTAATGATTACTACAGTTGTTGCAGAGAAGTAGCTGAAGTAATGTCATCTCACTTAGATATAATTCTTGGAGGAAAAGGCAAGACAGTTCAAATAGATGAAACATTTCTAACAAAACGAAAGTATAATCGGGGCAGAGTAACAGACCAAATGACGATTACTATTCTTGGTTTGTACTGCAAAGAAGACAAAGAAGGGCTATTCTTTAAAGTCAACTAAAAAAAAGGCAGATTTGTGGCCTTACATAGAAAAATATACCGACAAAAATACGAGTCGAATCTGCACCGATAGTACAAAACAGTATTCTGGCGTGGAGAAATTGTTTAGCAAAGATACGGTGCACTTGCAAACAAACCACAGCAAAGGGGAACATATGGAGAAAAACAACCCTATAAACACGATTAACGACTTGGAGAACCAGAACAAGCAGTTAAAACGAGCCATAGTGTGCAGAAGATCACCTAAGCTCCTACATCAATACATGACACAACACTATTGAGCTCACTTTTGATAGCAATACAATTTCTATTACAAAGTTAAAATTTACAAATTATTATATAAAAATGTCTACACATCCTCAACTGCAATATTTCAGTAGAAACTACGTCCAGTGTTGCCAACAGTGGGTAAGTGGGGCGCTTCGCGCGATTCATTTATTTAAACTCAGCTTTCCGGAGGGGTTTAGCCGCTCACGCGACTTCGTCGCTCCGCTAAGGGTATGTCAACAACTGTCAGGCAGGCGCCTGGGGCTAAGTATAAGTGCCTTATATCCCCTTTTTTTGTAACAGAGATCTATAAGAAAATATCGTCAATGGCTGGCAATACAGAAATTAGTTTTTGTTTATTCACTTAATACCCGAAATGCACCGGGTCCAGAATGCTGAAGGCATGCCTTGCGTCAATCGCAATATGATCAACTTGGTTGATCGTTAGATGATCATTAGACCGCCATGTCTGCTTATGAATATCGAGATGAGGAAACCATGTGCTTGCTATGGTGGCATTTCGCTCCACAGCGAAATCAATTAGCCTTAGTCCGATCTGGTGTCGTGTAGGCTATACTTACCGACTGCCCTACCAAAGACGTCCTCCTTTCCTATTTTGGCGCTAAAGTCGCCCAATACGATTTTAACGCCGTATTTAGGACATTGCTCGTATGCTTTGCCGAGGAGCAAAACTCCAGCTCATCCAGACGGAATCCAGCCAGGATTACATCAGTGAATACGTCCGCTCCAATAAGCAGATCTTTTGGCCCGGGTGTCTTATACGTTGGATCTGCTAGAATAAAATTATTCTCCAGGCATTTATTGTTATCTAGTGTTATGAAATCTTCGGATTGAGTATGCCTTAAGCTTAACAGGACTAATGCTTCGCAGTGTAATATACAGTTTGATGGATATCCCGGAGTTATTTCTAAGTGAACTTTATTTCGACATGTCCCAGCCTTAGATTGTACCATTACAGAAATTTACACGTTTGTCTTATATTTTGGGTATCCTAATCTTTCTACGGCATTCTCCGTTATGAATGTGGCCTGCTAACCAGAATCCACTAATGCACGCAATAACTCGTATGTGTTTTGCCCAGTTTTTGCTTTAACTAATGCAGTTGCCAACAAAGTAATGCTTCCTTTCTTTTTTAAGTCAAGTTCGTTTACAGTTTTTCTTTTTGACTCGTCTGATCGTGACATGTGTGTTGAGATATTCTAGGCATTACCTTTTTGGTTTTGAGCGCTAGTAGTATTATGTAGGTGAAGAAGAGAAAGATGTTGTCGTTTGCAAATTACGCATTTTGACGTACTATAACACTTTTCTTTAGTTTCATGGTTAAGGCAGTTCGGCACATGTTATGTTCTTTAATAAAAGCAATCCTTTCTTGTACGCTCTTCTCTCGAAATGCAGCAAAGGTGTATATGCTGTGTTCGCCTTTCCAATATTTGCAACTTTTAAAAACTGCCGTATGGTGATTTCTAATTGACCGTTTTTCAGTTTCAATAGGTTTATTTGGTAGATTTTTTTCTACTTTATACTGCACCCGTCTCTTTAAGTCTCCTAGTATCTCAAGGGACTGAAATCTGTTTTCTAAAAAGTTCAATACGTCTTCCAGTTTTGGTATTTCACATGACTCTTTTAGAGACTGCTCATACAATTTGTGTGTTTCTTTGTCGAACTTTTGAATTACAACGTGGGCTAAGAATGGACCTCAGGATTCGGTATCAATTTTAACATTTTTTATCGCTCGTTAGCTTTCTTTAGTTGTATCGTGCAGTTCTTTGATTAATAATGCTGATTCGTTTAATATGGTAGGCTGATTTTGCAGCGTATCTAGATATGTGGAGAATAGTATTCGCTTGTTATTATAACGACTATTCATTATGTCCCATGCTGCGTTGTAATTAGCATCGGAACTTATTAGATGTTGTATGAGCTTTAATGCATCGCCTTTTACCGCCCTCTTTAAATAATAAATTTTTTCGAACTTTTTCAGTCGGTTGGTGTTATGAACTATTTCTTCATAAATTTCTCGAAATCTTATCCAATGTTTGTAATGCCGTCGAACGAAGGAATACTGATTCTTGGCAACTTCACATCATGAATCTTCACAATGAATCCATATCATGTAGTTCCTGTATACGTCTTTCAGTTGTTCGTACATTTTCTCCTTGAAATATTTGTTGGATAAATCACTCTCAGTTGCATGAACAAGAATTTCTTCATGTAACTGCGTTATATTTTTCCACATTTCCGTTGTTTCGTTTAACTTGTATTTAAAATAGGCTTGCATTTTCTCTTTTTGTGGTGCACTTTCTGTTCCCTTAACATGGTTTGTGTAAGTAAATCCTTTCGCATACTTTGTGTTTTTACCCTCACTTTTTGCTCTTCGGAAATGAGTTCTTGTTCCACACATATTTAGGATGTTAGATTGAACTCGTTTTGTTCAACCTTCTTCTTCTCCGTATCTGTAATATCTTTTAATTTTCTCTCTATGTCAGTCATAATTATTTGTACAATTTCTTGCACTATGTATTTATGTTCCTTATATATCTCTTCCGTTTTGCGAAAAATCGTGTCAATCTCAGAGAGTTGATTCCAGTTCTTCTCCAATGCCCCTTTCGCGTAATCAGATAATTTAAAGCTTTCTTTGCCCCACCATCTTTTTTATAATTAGAAAATTGAGTTTGGATTAATTTACCCAATTCCAGTTGTTCTGCGAATTGTTGTTCCTCCATCGTTGTTCTCAAAATTGTTGGCCCACAAGAGTTCAAAATTTAAGTCCACAGTTATTTTATAGTTCACAATTTAAGTCCACAGCTATTTTACAGCTCACAATTCAAGTCCACCGTTATTACAGTTCATTCATGTCGTTTTCCTTTGGTTTCCCGATTTCACTCCTTTTTGATTCCAATGGAACATTTTAAAATCGTTTTTGCTTACTTCTGCGTGTGTTGGTGAATTTTGTGTTTACATTTTTTACAGATAAACAAAGCAATATATGGCTTCTTTTTACCCAATGGAAAAGGAATGTTTTATTAACATATTATCAATTTGTTAAGTATGCGTATGTAAAATTTGTTTCTACTAACTTGCCCCAACTGAGAAAATCAAATAAGCAAAGGAATGCGTCTTGTGCCATATGACTTTGACAAGTAGTCCGATGTAAGGGTTTATATGTGTGAGTGCACTTTGAAAGCACTCCCAAATGAAAACCGGAACAGAAAAACACTCCCGGAACAGCACCCCAAGCAGCCAATGGAACATGATTGGGAGTGCTTTTTCTTTGCGGAACACAAAAAGAGAACTCCTTTTGGCCCAATGGAAAACGACATCAGTTACGCTCACAGTTTAGAGGTTTACGTTAGTTATCCACCGTTCACTTTTAGACTCGAAGGACCATGAATGTAAGCGACTTAGAGAAAAAAGACAACATAATAAACACGTCCACTCTGTTCGGTGATCGATTAAAAAGTGCTTTATTTCTTAGATCTAATTTTTCGACAAACATAAAAGTCGAATGCAATATGCAATATGAGGTGCGAGACGCGTACTCATCAAAAAAAATATGGCAGCAATCGCATGAACGTAAAAATATGAGATGCGAGACGCGCACTCATCAAAAGTGTGAGAAAAATGGGACGAACGTAAACATATGAGACATGTGTTTATGTAGTAGACAGGTTCCTTCATCAGGCCATTCCGGATAGCCGCTAGAGAGAATTCTCTGCCCTGTCGAGCAACCTACTGTAATGGGTTAAAACATGGGGAAAAGTGGAAGTTGGATTTCAAAAGGGACATGAAACTAGGATGTGTATAGGACTTTAGGATAGGATGGGAACGGAACAGGAAAAGAGTGGCTGACAGCGAAGATGTGGCACGCTTGCGATGCTCGGCTGAGCTCGCCGGATGGGAGGGTTCTTATCCTCGCTGTTCAACCTTACCCATACAAACACATAAATCGTGCCGGATCAAAACAAAACATAACTAAATTCCCGGAAACGGGCGGACCTTACCACATTGATAGAGGGCGCTGGAGATGAAAATCAGCGCGGCCATTACCCACCCAACCTGGAAGTTCGTTGGCCATGGATGAACTTCCCCAATGATGCGGATGTCGATACCGGCTCAAGCCATTCACCGGACGATCCTTAGCACTCCTTACTCCACCCCCTGAAAATTTAAAATTAATGAGCCATTATGGGCTCTTGTACGCTACAAAGAAAACACGAGCTTTTTCATTCCTTGTGGCGTGAGCGAACATAAGATTTATTTTAATAATAAACTTTTAATCGTAACAAAAGTATATAAAAAAAAAAGAAAATGGAATTTGTAACAATAAACATAAGCAAATATATAAGAATGTATATAGGTATATAAGAATAATAAAATGTGTATAATTTATGGGTACAATTAAATCTCTGAATTAGGTTCTCACGCTAAGTAAGATACCATAATTTATTTACCCTGATTTTGTCCCACCAGTCCAAAAGAAATTAAATGAATGAAACTGAAAAAACCCTACTATTCAATGCTTCGCTACCTAGATTGAGCTCAATATAGATATGTATCTTCACACATATAGGGTATATCTTTATAAGGTCACTCGACCGGGGGAAAAAACTTCGGTTACAAAAAAAAAAAAATAGAAAAACCAAAAAAAAAACAAAAAAAAATAATAAAAAGAGAACCAAACGAAAAAAAAATCTCACGTCACTCGCTGAATTTTTTTTATACATATAAAACTAAAACAAACAAAAACTTCAAAATGTTTATACTCGTAGATAGAGTTGAATAAAAATCTCGTGAAATACCAAAAATCGGCAAACGATGAGAGGAAAATTAGGCACACGCAAATTTCATGGGCCACTGCGCTGGTTACACTGGTCTTAAGCATATGCCTAGGCGTAAGCGTTAATGCGGTGGAACGAGGTTCGCTGGATTACGCCTTGCGCCCGTAAGCACACTATAGTTGGCAGCGGTGCAGCGCACCCTTAATTAACTGCCCTTTTGGTCTCAGGATGACTTTATCCGTGGTATATATGTTGGTATATATGTTTATACGAATATATGTAGAGTAAAGTGTGGCGGTCGTGACTTTTTAAAATTACAAAGATACTTGTGTGTATCTGGTGTTATATCCGTCACTGACCGCCATATCCGGGGATACCTAACAAATATTTAATTTAATTTTTATTTTTTTTTGTTTTCTTCTTAACTACTTTTTTACTATCCAGAAAAAAAATTTTAGCCTGAGCTCACCCCGATAAATTCACTGACTTTAACCCTTCTGTCAATGAGTAGGTCTAGCCAGACCTTTTCCATTTTCGAAACCATTTTTTCCTAATTTATTTATTTTTTTTTTTTTTTTTTTTTTTTTTTCTTCGTGGGTAGGTGAAAATCTTCATGAGACACTATGAGACCGTGTACTCATAGTAGTGTCAGATTTCTACTGACTAAAAACACCCTTCCCTTCGTTTTGTTTACTACGACTAAGTTTGACCTTATCAAGTAGTTTAAGCTTCAGATTTATATTCGCGTGAGGCAGGTAGATTTCCAATAAAAGCACCTGCTGAAACCGTCATGACATGCGGCTTTTTGTCTTATAGCGCTAATTCGAACGGTTTCGTTCTTTGAAGTCGGCGCGTAAGATTTGTCACATCCAAAGTTTGGAGTATGGCACAGTTGCAATGGCCATGAAGACGAATACGAAGCTTGCGAGCGAAGTTTTTTATTTCATCCTCCACGGTAGCTATCCCCAAGTCTCTGTGGATATCATTGTTTCTGATATACCAGGGAGCGTTCACGATTATTCTTATAATTTTATTTTGCAATGATTGTATGAGATTCCTATTACTTGGTTTGGTACAACCCCAGAGTTGTATACCGTACGTCCACACGGGTTTAAGCACTTGCTTATACAGAAGCAGTTTGTTATATACGCTTAGTTTGGAATATCTTCCAATTAGCCAATACATTTCTCTAAGTCGATTTTCGACTTCGTCACGTTTCTTTTTAACGTGAGGTTTCCATTTAAGTTTCGCGTCTAGTGTCATTCCCAGATATTTAGCTTCGTTTGCATGCGGTATTTGTACAGAGTTAATGAAAACGGGAAGGTTGATTATTTTCTTGTAAGTTAACATGCGTCGATTTGGTCTCGTTAAGAACAATGCGCCAAGTTTTTGTCCACTCACAGATTTTATCCAAGGCTCGTTGGAGTTTTATGGTTGCTGACTCGATTGTCGTCGGTTATTCTATAAACCTGGTCTATTGTGGAATGCTTGATTCTGAACCCGAATTGGTGGTCAGGTATTAGGCGTCTCTCTTCAATGACCGGAAGAATCCGTTTCAGAAGGAGTTTTTCAAATACCTTCGCTATTATTGGTAGTAGCGATATCGGTCTGTACGATTTTTTGTCATTTGGAGATTTCCCCGGTTTCGGAACCATTATGACTTCTGCGACTTTCCATTGATTTGGAACGTATAATAATCTAATGGAAGCATTTATTAAATAAAGCAATTTTAATAGTGCCTTTTTTGGTAATTCCTTGAGGATTTGTCCGGTTATTAAATCATAGCCAGGAGCTTTATTATTTTTCAGGTTTTTTATTGCCTGGCAAAGTTCTATAAATGACACACTTTTTATTCTAAGGTTGTCAGATGTCGTAGTCGTACCGGTAAAATCGTCTACCAATGTTTCTCCATCAAATGGCTTAAAAGTCTCTTCTAAGTGCTCGGCAAATAGATCCGCTTTTTCTTTGTCACCTTTTGCCCATTCGTCGTTGTTTTTTCTTATCGGTGGCGAATGTATTTGGGGTTTTTTAATTCTTTTGACAGCTTTCCAGAGCGAGTAATTAGTGGTTTTCTCGGCGGTTAAACCTTCAAGATAAGCTGAAGTCTCTCGGTTTTTTAGGTCTTGGATCGCTTTTTTAAGCTTATTGCATAGGAAATTCGAGTGGGTTTTATGCTGGGGAGCGCGAGTTTGTTGCCATATTTTGCGTGCTCTCCTCTTTTCTCGAATAAGTTCTTTTATTTCCGGCGGATAATAAGCTTTATTGCATGGGACTTCTTTCCTCCTTAAAGGTGTATTTTTCCACGCGGCATTTTGTATTGATTCAATAAATTTGCCGAGCTCATCTTCTATTTCGAAGGGTGTTTTGAGCGATACATTTAAGACAATATTTTCTTCGCAATCAGTTCTAAAGTCGCGCCAGTTAGTTTTTTTGTTAGTTAATCTAGGCACAGCTTCTACTGTCATTAGTCGGTCACTTATTGTCAAGATTACCGGCGAGTGATCTGAGGAGAGATCAAAGCTTTCCTCTACTTTCGCAAAATTTGAAGATACTCCTTTCGCTACGAAGAAGTCTATTAGGTCCGGTGTTTTTGCTGTATCAGAGGGCCAATACGTCGGTTTCCCCGTCGAAAAGAAATCAACCCCGAATTGCATACCGGCTTCGTACAGAAGTCTGCCTTTCCGTGAATTGGATCTGGAACCCCAAAAGGTGTGTTTTGCGTTGAAATCGCCACCTATAATGAAATTCGGTCCAAGTGAGTCAAGGAGACGTACAAAGTCGTTACTTCGAAACGTGCATCGCGGAGGACAATAAATGGACGCGATGTTGAAATACGAGTGCCTATTCTTAACTCGAACTGAGCTTGTTTGCATTGTATCGATTTCAATCGTCGTATTTATGGAGTGCTCAATGCAGTCTTTAATGAATAAGGAGGATCCGCCTCTAGCTCTTCCGGAAGGGTGGTATGCGTGATAAGCACGATACCCTCTTATTTTGACTCCGGATTCCTTTGTCAAATGAGTTTCAGAGATCAAGCAAATGTCAATGTTGTCATTTCGTAAGAATACTTCTAATTCGGCGTTTTTTTGTAGAAGGCCGTTTGCGTTCCATGTTAAAATTTGTAGTATCTGATTCATATTCATATGGGAGTTCTTTTTTGGCGAGGTTTTAACTCGAGCTTGCTCAATTTATCAAATATGACTTTGTTTACCTTCGTTTGCTCCTCAAGTTTCGCAAGAATTATAGAGAAGACTTGGGAGACTGGGTCTACTGTAACACCGCTTTGCTTGGTTTCTAGCGACGCAGCTTGAGCATATGTTAGCGTCTCTGGAGATTGTGGCTTTTCCTTTGATTTTGCCGAAGGAACTTTACTTTGCTCGACTCTCGTCTTAAGTTTGACGTGTTTATTGACGGTCGTTACCCTTGGCTTAGCGATTTCACGACTATTTTTAACCGGTTCTGCGTTCTGGCGTTGAATATTTTTAAATGTGTCTCGCCTTTTTTGAAGCTCTTTTGCAACTTCGCAACCTCTATAGTTCGCTGGGTGCTTTCCTTTGCAGTTAATGCAGGTAGCCGGGGCCTGCTTATTTAGGTCACACTTTTCTGAGAGATGGTTACCAGCACATTTTACGCATCTCGGCTCTTTTTGACAATACGACTGTGTGTGATTAAAGCCTTGACAGCGTTTACACTGAGGTATCGATCTCGTACTCGTACGCATAGGCTCAATCTTGACTACGATATTCAGAATAGTTTTAACGTTATAAATATCGTCTACATTTTCGCTCCTGTCAAAGGTAAGCATAAAGAGCGGAAGTCCATGCTTGACCACGATTTCCTGGCCTTGTTCCGTTTGTTGCTTCACCTTTTTGAGAATATTGACGGCATCAAGAATTTTTAAACCTTTAGCTTTGAGGTCGTCATCGTCATCTTTTGTGCACGAGGGGTGGAGACCCCTTGCTATAACACGCAGTGGTCTTTCTGACTTATTTTCATAAGTATACCACTGGATCTTTTCCGTGTTTAATTTTTGTGATATTGCTCGGTAGCCATCGGAGTCATCAACGTTAATTTTCCACGCATTGTTCCTGAGTGACGTTACCTTGAATTTCGATGTCGTCGTACCTTTAAGAAGGCAATGTAGCTTACTGTAGTCCGTTATGCCAACGACGTTTATTGCAGGCGGAGGACGTGCTTTAGCTTGAGTTTGTTTTGGCTTCGACTCATTTTGCTTGTCTTCTTTTCGCGGCTCGATTTCGGGCGAAGAGCCAGCTCTGCGTTTTTTGCTAGGTCTTTTCCTTAAGACGCAATTCGTTTCGCGTGCAAGCTCTTCTTCGTCCGTGTGATATTGCGGGTTAGCTGCGCGGGGAGGGGAATCTTCGCGTTCTTTTTGTAAAAGCGAGTTCTTTAGAAGCTTGTTTTCCTCTCTCAGCATGTCCACCTCTTTTTTGAGCTCTTGGTAGAGCCGATCCATTTCATCAAGCCTATTGCGAAGCTGTCTTTACCAAATTTCCTGACTTTCTCAGCGTACATATTTTTAATGCTTTAGTGTGGACAACAAATTGTGAATCTAACTCGGTGAGAAAAAAAAAAAGTTTTTCTACAACAACCCCTAGAATCAATGGAATAGGTCTGGCCAGACCTTGCTAGATATTGTATGGAGAAACGTATTTATTTAACATTTCATCCGAAAAAAAACTCTTTTTACCTAAGTCCGTCAAGGCATCGAATCTTTCTTCGGAGCACCATTGCAAAATAGGATTCCCCAGCCCAGCAGTAGCCAGAGATCAACGGGCCAGAAAAAGTCGTGTAGAATTTGCAGAATAAACGGTAAAATACAAAGGAAAACCAGATATGCATGCACTGCCTGCGAAGAGCCTGTCTGTTTACAACGCAGTATACAGTTACATAAATGCCATAAATGTGTAAATCAAGAAAATACTTCGTAATATTAATGTTATGTAAAAAAAAAACTTTAAATTAAAAATACAAATAATAACATGTCCAAGATAACAAAAAAAACTTAAATTATTTCATTGAATTCCATCAATTTTCATACAAAATGTATGAAGGTCCAGCCAGACCTATTCCATTGATGGGAAGGTTTTAAAACATCCATTGACAGAAGGGTTAAATAAAAACACTTCCTCTATGGAGGACTTCTATTAAATTTTGAATCGTCTATATATGTACGATATGTACAACGTTCTTTTGTTCTTCACTAAACACTATGGTGGCACTAAACTCAACCACACTGGCTTCTAGCCTCGACCACGTTTGCACCAACAATGAATCTCTCGCTCAGCTAATTTTCTTTGTCTAGCCTCAGCTCATCCACATCTCGCTCCCAGCTACGGTTCCTTCATCAGGCCATTCCGGATAGCCGCTAGAGAGAATCCTCCCCCCTTTCGCGCAGTTCTGCTCTACTTCATTTCTTTATTCGAAATTTGTTTGGTTTATCCCTAGTTTGTGCACAAACCAGAGCTGTTGAGGGATTTTATCTCTTCTTGTTATACTTCCCTCTGTTATACACAAGGGAAGTTTAAAAACAGAAAAAAAAAGAAAAGGTGATAGCTGTCAAATGGACAGAGCATCGGCAACAAATTTGGATGAAAACATTGGTAAGTATCCACTGCAATTTGTTTTAAAGATAATGTAGCAAGGCCAAATCTATTTTCAGGGAAACATTTTCATGACCGGATACATCTGGTTGGTCCAGTAACAATTTGGGAGTGTTTGGCTACACCTTGCGGAAGAATGTTGGTATCTTGGACCAGTACATGCAATGGACGAACAGTCGAGGTAGGTCATACATACATCTCCTATCAATCTTTGTTTATTTTATTTATTTGTTTTATTCTTTTATTTTTTTAGAGTGCAGGTGACCATAACAAAGCTCTGGGTCTGGTGGATGTGCAGACAGCAGGGAGAGAGAAAAATGGGGATACCTGCACTATGGAAATATCAAACGTAGGGAAGAAACCCACGACAATATAGCCGGGCATGTTTATATGTATGTTTCTATTTCTTTTTTTTCTAGTGCTTTAATCCGACAGTGATGTATATATGCTTAAATACTTATCTCTAACTTAATAATAATAATTTAATAAATAAACACTTAAATATATAAACTAACATATAGATATATATTAACAGGACTGAATAAATAATAATAATAAATATGAATAAGCTATGATAAATAACACTTATATCACAGTTTGGGGAACATACAAGTTGCAGTGCTATGAGAATAAATAAACACGAATAAATAAATAACAAACAATGAATAAATAACTATAATAAACAAATAAATAAACAATATACCTAAGCCTATATAAATAAATACACAAATAATTGACTTACACATGTAACTATGAGTAAATAAATAAATAAATAACAAATAAATGAATAAATAAGTTAACAAATAAGGGACATACACCTTTAATTATACCTAAGTAAATAAATAACAAATAATGAATACATAAATTAAGAGTAAATGCATAAATAACATGCAATAAATAAATTACTAATAATATACCTAATAAAAATAAATAAATAAATAAATAACATAGAATGGCAACTAGATAGCTTACACTGTTATGTATATACATAAGGAGACGAAATACATAAATACAGTAGCTGTCGGACAAATTCATAAACTATACATTAATAAAGCTTATTGTTTTAAGTCTTTAGCATGAAATATACCTATTATTTTTCCCGATAGATTTTCCAACTCGTACATGTTCTTACCGATGGCTTTACGTATTCGGCATTTCGTAAATTTCGGACAGAGTTTCGCCGCGAGATATTTTGAGGTGTCACTTAGGACGAAGTTCCTTCGGAATACCTCTTGGCCTGGTAGAAATCGTACGAGTCGGCTGTGCACATTGTAGGTTTTCGCGCTTCTTTCGTTTGCCAAAATTATATTTTGTTTTATCTTCTCACGGACACACTGCAAACGAGTTTGTCGGGAGAGAGTCATTAGCTCACTATCATCCACTGCATTTAGCTTTTCTGCTAGGTCATAACAGCTCCCGTGAGTCATCATATTCATCCCGAAAAGGGCGAAATATGGTGACACACCAGTTGAAGAATGGACGGAGTTTCGCAACGTACATGCAATATCGGTGAGGTGGAGGTCCCAGTTGCGTTGGTCGTCTTTCAGATAGGAACGTATAGCGGCTAGGAGTGTTCTATTGACTCTCTCCGACGCGTTTGATTGTAATGAATAATTCGCAGTTTTAAAATGACGTATGCCGTATCTCGTGAGAACATTTTGAAAATCTTTGGCGAGAAATTGCTTTCCATTGTCTGAGTGTATGATTTGCGGTACACCAAACATATTAAAGACGTCATGTTAATCGACGACACTATTTGCATTTCGTAACGCCTTAAACAGGACAAACTTGGACAAATGGTCAAGCACGATGAACACATAACAATGGCCAGACTTCGATCTGGGATACGGTCCTAAGAAGTCTATGTAGAGTTTTTGAAATGGCCGATTAGTACAGTAGCTACTTGAAATTGGGGGACGTTGTACGTGGTTGGATGGTTTACACTGCTTGCACACTGCACATTCTGACACATATTTACGAATTTGCACTGTCATGTTCGGCCAGTAAAAGTCTTGACGAACTCTATGCAGTGTCTTCTCAATGCCACCATGAGCTGCTTGGGGCGGGTTATGAGCCCGAGAAATACTTTCTCCTGTGAGGCCAGATGGAATCCACAGTCTCCAGGTATGTTCGGTCATAGAACCGTCACCGACAGGATGTAGCGAGCGTTTATAAATAAAGTCCCCCTCTATTTTTAAGTCCGGTAGATCTTTCTGGTGTTCTCTGATGGTTGTTATCAGGTCCCGGTATTCAACAGAAGAGAACTCTTCAGACTCAAGATCTACTAAGGGCGCGACGCTTTCGATCTCAAGACTGTCGATATGGGCTCGAGACAGCGTGTCAGGTACCACGTTTAATGCGCCTTTCCGGTGTTCGATTTCAAAAGTAAAGGCCTGCAGTTTGAGACCCCAACGAGCCAATCTACCGCTCAAGTCCTTGAGTCCCATTAACCATCGCATACTTGAATGGTCGGTGATGATTGTAAATTCCATCCCTTCCACATACGGTCGGAATTTTTGCACCGCCATAACTGCAGCCAAACACTCCTTCTCGGTGACGCTGTAGTTTTTTTGGCAAGCGTTTATTTTTTGCGAGAAGTAGGATATAGGGCTCTCTTCATTCTCATCGTTCCTCTGAAACAACACAGCACCAATTCCAGATTCTGAGGCATCACATTGGTTATAAAAGCGCCTTGAGAAATCCGGATGTGTGAGCACAGGCGCAGTTGTCAAAGCGCATTTTAATTTTTCAAAGGCCTCAAGAGCCTCACCAGACATACTGAATTTTTCAGACTTCTTTTTCAGTGTGTCCGTGATGGGAGCAGTCAAGGTGGAAAAGTCCTTAATAAAGCGCCTATACCACCCTGCAAGACCAAGCAGCCTGTTTGGGGGTCTTGGGAACTGGGAAGTCCGCAATTGCCTCAACCTTTGCAGGAGCGGTCTTGAGGATCCCACCACCAACAATGAACCCCAGGTACCTTAGCTCCTTAAAACAAAACTTGGACTTGTTCATGTTGATAGTGAGATTCGCTTTGCGTAGGCATTGTGCGACTTCGTCCAACAGGGACACATGGGTCTCGAAATCCGGAGCAATGATGAGCAGATCATCCAGATAGACGAAAACGCGGTCCTTTAATGGTGAGGGGATTACCTTGTCCATTAAACGGAACATCCTTTAAGCTGCATTACACAACCCAAAGGGCATAACCGTAAACTGGTACAAGGGTCTCCCCGCACCGTAAATGCAGTCTTTTCCCTACTCCGTTTTCCAGCGGTATTTGCCAAAATGCATCTTTCAGGTTCACGCTACTAATGTAGTAGGTGTCCTGTAGCCGACTGAGAAGTCCGTCGATATGGGGGAGAGGGTAAGCGTCCTTTTTGGTCAAAATGTTCACTTTACGCGAATCCAGACAAAGACGACTTTTGCCTGGCTTCCGTATGAGGACCACTGGTGAACTCCAAGGACTCCCACTCTCCTCGATAACGCCGAGACTAATCATCCGGTCTATTTCCTCGAACAAAAGGGCTTGTATCGCTAGAGAGACAGGGTAGTGACGCAGCTTAACAGGGGCCGCGTCTCCGGTGTCAATAATATGCTCTTCCAGCTCCGTTCTTTCAAGTCCATGCTTGGTATAGCACAGGAATTTCGCCTTGACTGCTTCCAACTTGGACTGCTGCTCAAAAGATAGTTGGTGGGTATCTGTGTTTGAAGAATCTGCTATAATCACTGTGCTCACTATATTCGGTGCTATTTGGAAGGCCTTCCAGAAGTCTATTCCTAAATAAACCTCTTGGTCTAGACTTGGCACCAGGTAGAACGTTATGGTGTGCTCCTGATCTTTATATTTCACGGGGGGTTTAATTCTGCCTATTATGGATTGGCCCTTCCCATCCGCAGTTTTAACTTCCGACTTAAAGAGGAATACGGGTAGTTTCACAATTTTTCCCTAAAATGCTGACACTAGCCCCACTGTCCAATAGCCCGAAAACTTCTTTATTGGCTATCTTGATTTTCGCGTACGGCCTAGGGTCAGCGACAGTGTCAACTACAGTTGATGAAATGGCTTTTCTTATTTCCCTACGTATTTTGGAACGCTTTCTGGCTTTAAGTATTGCCTTTGAAATATACTTGCTACCATTCTTAAAAATCCTATCTCTAGCTATATAATATTCCTTAATCCTAACATGTAATGGCTTAATTTCTCTAATACTCTTACTATCTATACCTACTGTTTTATTTTCTTCACTATGTGTTTTTCTTAATTTTCTAATTTCTTCTTTATCTACTAATTCCTTAACTTCTACTTGCGTTGCACAATCCTTCTTCAAAGGTTTTCGGGGGTCATCGGCGACATCGCGTTCATTGTCCGGTTTTCCGGGTTACATCGCCGACATTTTGGTGTTATCACCCCCTCCTGTCCACAACGGTAGCAAAAGATATTGCGGATACTTGAAGGACAGTCCATAAATGCGTGGCCATCTAACCGACAGTTCCAGCAAGTCCAAGTTTTCGGATCCACAGCTTTCCTCAGGTTTGTTTTGGGACGGGATCCTGAAAACTGCATAGCTGCAATTTGTTCTTGCTGGAAATCGCCACCATCACTATACTCTAACTCATTTGCTAAGTATTTTCCAGGGGCCCTATGCTGTTTTGGTGCTTCCCTGCTCGGAAATGCATTTTCAGCGTCTTTACAGGCATACCTCAACTGATCCATCGTGAATATGGCCATTGGATACACTAATCGACCAACTTTTTCATTCAGACTGCGCTTCAGAATACGCACCAACTCTGCATCTGGAATTTGTATCCTGAGCTGAGATCTTAATCTCGATACGGATGCAAAAAAATCATCGCTGGACTCCCAGGAACCTTGCCTACGGTCCATTATGTCCCGCATGATCTCGAAATCGGACTTGGAATTTCGAAATTGGCGAATTAAAGCATCACGCAGCATCGGCCAATCTGGGCGATAATTGCTTCTTTGAAATTGCCAGTACCAATCGTAGGCGGTTGCCGAGAGCAGCAGATGAAAATCCCTTAAGATCTCTGCCCAAGGACACTCATACTGGCCTTGCAGGGTCTCTAGCCGGAAGATGAAGTCCTCCACGGTAAGTGTCTCCGACTTTCCTTCAAAGTTAATGAAGATGAAGATGATAATGAAGAAAGACTGCATTTACGGTGCGGGGAGACCCTTGTACCAGTTTACGGTTATGCCCTTTGGGTTGTGTAATGCAGCTTAAAGGATGTTCCGTTTAATGGACAAAGTAATCCCCTCACGATTAAAGGACCGCGTTTTCGTCTATCTGGATGATCTGCTCATCATTGCTCCGGATTTCGAGACCCACACTTTTCTGTCTTTATTGGACCTCTTACATTTTGATGGGAATGCGCTTCGAAAGAGTGCGATGGCGGACCCGGTTGACACAAACCGGGAGTACTTCGAAGCTGTTGATGTGGAACCTGACCTTGCTGGTGCATATTCTGATGCTGTATCCTACTGTTCGGCCTGCCCAGGTTTCGTTGGTCGTGATACCCAGACGGAACAAATGTCCTCGGAGCTGGATCTCGTTGAGGCTGCACTTGCCGAGCAGGTTGCACATGTTGCGCCGTCTGCACTTGTGGAGGAGTGGGGTGAGTAGCAAGATTAATTTCCCTCATAAAGTCTAACAGGTTGTTTCTCATTTCCTTTTTATGCTATCTGAAATTTCTTCCCTGTGAGAACTCTGGTACGAGGAAAATGCATTCACGACTGTGAAGTTGATGTATGCTTTTAAATAAGGTGGGATGTTTACATTTTCTTGTTCCGATGCTCTGTCAATAGGCACTTGTTTTTCACCTGCATCGACGATAGTCCTAGTACTATCATTTTGAGCCCCAAGTGAAGCTGCACCTAAATGGCTTAGACTGCTGAAAGAAGGAGCTGCGACTGAATCGGTGGAACCGCTGGAGTGGCCTGAAGAGAAAGGGGCACCGGAGCTAGCAGGGAGTTCATATGTGTCTGCTGGCATCGGCTGTGTCACCTTCTTAGCTGGTGGGCTGACATGGTGACCTCTTGCCTATCCTGTGAACGGGTAACTCTTCTATTTATGTCAAACAAATTTTCACTTCTAATCTCTTGATTTGCTATTTCCTTTTCAGATGTACCCATCTTTTAACTGACGAAGATAAAGGACACACGAGTGCAGATTTGAATGCGGAATGCAGAAGGGTATGCGGTAGAAAAAAAGGATACAATTTAATTCAAAATTTCAAAATGTGAAATTGTATATCACCGAATTAGGTAATATAGGGTATTCTCTAAGACAAAATGTTATGTAATGAGGTATTGTGCAAGACGTTTTATTTGGATATGTATATATATGTATGTATATGTGTAAGTTATTATGTAATATTAGTTTTAAAGTATGTATATAATATATAAGCATATGTATTTATGCCAAAAAAAAAAACAAAAGAAAACAAAAAATGAAAAAAATAGAAATCTGTAACGAACGAAAAGAATGTAATAAATAAATAAAAATAAATAAAAAAAGGAAAAGATCATAGATAAATAGATAAACAAATAAGAATAAATAAATAAATAAATATGTAAATAAATAAATAACAATGAATAAATAACAAAAGAGAAAACAAAAAATGATTATGTACTTGTAGATGTGTATATACGATAAAAAAAAAAAACAATAAATGAATAAATAAAGCTCTTTAATGTTCAATGTATGGTGTTTTCGTTTTTTGTTGTTTGCTATATTCAGATCGGGGGTGTTTCAGGTTGCTGTCGCCGGTGGTATCGTTGATGTGGCTTAACTGGCTTGAGCTTATTTGACATCCTGATATAGGAGGACTGCGGACGGACGATTTTGTTAACTCCTCAATGTGGTAAACTAGCAAAATAAAAGCAGACATGGACATACACCGTTGACCTTCCCCCTCTTCCGCAATTCCAATCAACCCTCATGGGCTTTTGCTGGAAGACTTGAAGTGGAGAGAAGGACAGCACACAAAGGTAGAAGAAGTAGGACGGGGCAGTGCAACATGTTACGTAATCATGTCACGCACGATCACTGCTCCCGTATAAGTACACGAGACAAAGTAAGAAATGAAAATTTAAAGTTTTGGATAGGAAAGTAAAAAATATGTACATAAAGAAAGATGTAGAGAGATAGAATAGACAGGACAGTTACAGATTCGAATTGTTTTTGTTGTCAACATCAGAAATACTCATCGCAATTCACTATAATACATGAAGTATCTAACAAATGAAGACTTATGAGTTTTCTGGTGTTGACAACCAGAACAATTCTGGACGAGAACGACATAGAAGGTTCCAATTGCTGTCGCTGTCAATATCGAAGGCACTCGTCGCAATTCACCTTGGCATGTTAAGGAACTATCCGGGTGAAGACTTACGAGGACTTCGATGTTGACAACAAGAACAATTGTGGACAAACACAACATAGGACGGAAGACAAGGACTAACACACGTTGGGCGCCATTTTGTAATGGGTTAAAACATGGGGAAAAGTGGAAGTTGGAATTCAAAAGGGACAGGAAACTAGGATGTGGATAGGACTTTAGGATAGGATGGGAACGGAACAGGAAAAGAGTGGCTGACAGCGAAGATGTGGCACGGTTGCAATGCTCGGCTGAGCTCGCCGGATGGGAGGGTTCTTATCCTCGCTGTTCAACCTTACCCATACAAACACATAAATCGTGCCGGATCAAAACAAAACATAACTAAATTCCCGGAAACGGACGGACCTTACCACATTGATAGAGGGCGCTGGAGATGAAAATCAGCATGGCCATTACCCACCCAACCTGGAAGTTCGTTGGCCATGGATGAACTTCCCCAATGATGCGGATGTCGATACCGGCTCAAGCCATTCACCGGACGATCCTTAGCACCCCTTACTCCACCCCCTGAAAATTTAAAATTAATGAGCCATTATGGGCTCTTGTACGCTACAAAGAAAACACGAGCTTTTTCATTCCTTGTGGCGTGAGCGAACATAAGATTTATTTTAATAATAAACTTTTAATCGTAACAAAAGTATATAAAAGAAAAAGAAAATGGAATTTGTAACAATGAACATAAGCAAATATATAAGAATGTATATAGGTATATAAGAATAATAAAATGTGTATAATTTATGGGTACAATTAAATCTCTGAATTAGGTTCTCACGCTAAGTAAGATACCATAATTTATTTACCCTGATTTTGTCCCACCAGTCCAAAAGAAATTAAATGAATGAAACTGAAAAAACCCTACTATTCAATGCTTCGCTACCTAGATTGAGCTCAATATAGATATGTATCTTCACACATATAGGGTATATCTTTATTAGGTCACTCGACCGGGGGAAAAAACTTCGGTTACAAAAAAAAAATAGAAAAACCAAAAAAAAACAAAAAAAAATAATAAAAAGAGAACCAAACGAAAAAAAAATCTCACGTCACTCGCTGAATTTTTTTTATACATATAAAACTAAAACAAACAAAAACTTCAAAATGTTTATACTCGTAGATAGAGTTGAATAAAAATCTCGTGAAATACCAAAAATCGGCAAACGATGAGAGGAAAATTAGGCACACGCAAATTTCATGGGCCACTGCGCTGGTTACACTGGTCTTAAGCATATGCCTAGGCGTAAGCGTTAATGCGGTGGAACGAGGTTCGCTGGATTACGCCTTGCGCCCGTAAGCACACTATAGTTGGCAGCGGTGCAGCGCACCCTTAATTAACTGCCCTTTTGGTCTCAGGATGACTTTATCCGTGGTATATATGTTGGTATATATGTTTATACGAATATATGTAGAGTAAAGTGTGGCGGTCGTGACTTTTTAAAATTACAAAGATACTTGTGTGTATCTGGTGTTATATCCGTCACTGACCGCCATATCCGGGGATACCTAACAAATATTTAATTTAATTTTTATTTTTTTTTGTTTTCTTCTTAACTACTTTTTTACTATCCAGAAAAAAAATTTTAACCTGAGCTCACCCCGATAAATTCACTGACTTTAACCCTTCTGTCAATGAGTAGGTCTAGCCAGACCTTTTCCATTTTCGAAACCATTTTTTCCTAATTTATTTTTTTTTTTTTTTTTTTTTTTTTTTTTTTTCTTCGTGGGTAGGTGAAAATCTTCATGAGACACTATGAGACCGTGTACTCATAGTAGTGTCAGATTTCTACTGACTAAAAACACCCTTCCCTTCGTTTTGTTTACTACGACTAAGTTTGACCTTATCAAGTAGTTTAAGCTTCAGATTTATATTCGCGTGAGGCAGGTAGATTTCCAATAAAAGCACCTGCTGAAACCGTCATGACATGCGGCTTTTTGTCTTATAGCGCTAATTCGAACGGTTTCGTTCTTTGAAGTCGGCGCGTAAGATTTGTCACATCCAAAGTTTGGAGTATGGCACAGTTGCAATGGCCATGAAGACGAATACGAAGCTTGCGAGCGAAGTTTTTTATTTCATCCTCCACGGTAGCTATCCCCAAGTCTCTGTGGATATCATTGTTTCTGATATACCAGGGAGCGTTCACGATTATTCTTATAATTTTATTTTGCAATGATTGTATGAGATTCCTATTACTTGGTTTGGTACAACCCCAGAGTTGTATACCGTACGTCCACACGGGTTTAAGCACTTGCTTATACAGAAGCAGTTTGTTATATACGCTTAGTTTGGAATATCTTCCAATTAGCCAATACATTTCTCTAAGTCGATTTTCGACTTCGTCACGTTTCTTTTTAACGTGAGGTTTCCATTTAAGTTTCGCGTCTAGTGTCATTCCCAGATATTTAGCTTCGTTTGCATGCGGTATTTGTACAGAGTTAATGAAAACGGGAAGGTTGATTATTTTCTTGTAAGTTAACATGCGTCGATTTGGTCTCGTTAAGAACAATGCGCCAAGTTTTTGTCCACTCACAGATTTTATCCAAGGCTCGTTGGAGTTTTATGGTTGCTGACTCGATTGTCGTCGGTTATTCTATAAACCTGGTCTATTGTGGAATGCTTGATTCTGAACCCGAATTGGTGGTCAGGTATTAGGCGTCTCTCTTCAATGACCGGAAGAATCCGTTTCAGAAGGAGTTTTTCAAATACCTTCGCTATTATTGGTAGTAGCGATATCGGTCTGTACGATTTTTTGTCATTTGGAGATTTCCCCGGTTTCGGAACCATTATGACTTCTGCGACTTTCCATTGATTTGGAACGTATAATAATCTAATGGAAGCATTTATTAAATAAAGCAATTTTAATAGTGCCTTTTTTGGTAATTCCTTGAGGATTTGTCCGGTTATTAAATCATAGCCAGGAGCTTTATTATTTTTCAGGTTTTTTATTGCCTGGCAAAGTTCTATAAATGACACACTTTTTATTCTAAGGTTGTCAGATGTCGTAGTCGTACCGGTAAAATCGTCTACCAATGTTTCTCCATCAAATGGCTTAAAAGTCTCTTCTAAGTGCTCGGCAAATAGATCCGCTTTTTCTTTGTCACCTTTTGCCCATTCGTCGTTGTTTTTTCTTATCGGTGGCGAATGTATTTGGGGTTTTTTAATTCTTTTGACAGCTTTCCAGAGCGAGTAATTAGTGGTTTTCTCGGCGGTTAAACCTTCAAGATAAGCTGAAGTCTCTCGGTTTTTTAGGTCTTGGATCGCTTTTTTAAGCTTATTGCATAGGAAATTCGAGTGGGTTTTATGCTGGGGAGCGCGAGTTTGTTGCCATATTTTGCGTGCTCTCCTCTTTTCTCGAATAAGTTCTTTTATTTCCGGCGGATAATAAGCTTTATTGCATGGGACTTCTTTCCTCCTTAAAGGTGTATTTTTCCACGCGGCATTTTGTATTGATTCAATAAATTTGCCGAGCTCATCTTCTATTTCGAAGGGTGTTTTGAGCGATACATTTAAGACAATATTTTCTTCGCAATCAGTTCTAAAGTCGCGCCAGTTAGTTTTTTTGTTAGTTAATCTAGGCACAGCTTCTACTGTCATTAGTCGGTCACTTATTGTCAAGATTACCGGCGAGTGATCTGAGGAGAGATCAAAGCTTTCCTCTACTTTCGCAAAATTTGAAGATACTCCTTTCGCTACGAAGAAGTCTATTAGGTCCGGTGTTTTTGCTGTATCAGAGGGCCAATACGTCGGTTTCCCCGTCGAAAAGAAATCAACCCCGAATTGCATACCGGCTTCGTACAGAAGTCTGCCTTTCCGTGAATTGGATCTGGAACCCCAAAAGGTGTGTTTTGCGTTGAAATCGCCACCTATAATGAAATTCGGTCCAAGTGAGTCAAGGAGACGTACAAAGTCGTTACTTCGAAACGTGCATCGCGGAGGACAATAAATGGACGCGATGTTGAAATACGAGTGCCTATTCTTAACTCGAACTGAGCTTGTTTGCATTGTATCGATTTCAATCGTCGTATTTATGGAGTGCTCAATGCAGTCTTTAATGAATAAGGAGGATCCGCCTCTAGCTCTTCCGGAAGGGTGGTATGCGTGATAAGCACGATACCCTCTTATTTTGACTCCGGATTCCTTTGTCAAATGAGTTTCAGAGATCAAGCAAATGTCAATGTTGTCATTTCGTAAGAATACTTCTAATTCGGCGTTTTTTTGTAGAAGGCCGTTTGCGTTCCATGTTAAAATTTTTAGTATCTGATTCATATTCATATGGGAGTTCTTTTTTGGCGAGGTTTTAACTCGAGCTTGCTCAATTTATCAAATATGACTTTGTTTACCTTCGTTTGCTCCTCAAGTTTCGCAAGAATTATAGAGAAGACTTGGGAGACTGGGTCTACTGTAACACCGCTTTGCTTGGTTTCTAGCGACGCAGCTTGAGCATATGTTAGCGTCTCTGGAGATTGTGGCTTTTCCTTTGATTTTGCCGAAGGAACTTTACTTTGCTCGACTCTCGTCTTAAGTTTGACGTGTTTATTGACGGTCGTTACCCTTGGCTTAGCGATTTCACGACTATTTTTAACCGGTTCTGCGTTCTGGCGTTGAATATTTTTAAATGTGTCTCGCCTTTTTTGAAGCTCTTTTGCAACTTCGCAACCTCTATAGTTCGCTGGGTGCTTTCCTTTGCAGTTAATGCAGGTAGCCGGGGCCTGCTTATTTAGGTCACACTTTTCTGAGAGATGGTTACCAGCACATTTTACGCATCTCGGCTCTTTTTGACAATACGACTGTGTGTGATTAAAGCCTTGACAGCGTTTACACTGAGGTATCGATCTCGTACTCGTACGCATAGGCTCAATCTTGACTACGATATTCAGAATAGTTTTAACGTTATAAATATCGTCTACATTTTCGCTCCTGTCAAAGGTAAGCATAAAGAGCGGAAGTCCATGCTTGACCACGATTTCCTGGCCTTGTTCCGTTTGTTGCTTCACCTTTTTGAGAATATTGACGGCATCAAGAATTTTTAAACCTTTAGCTTTGAGGTCGTCATCGTCATCTTTTGTGCACGAGGGGTGGAGACCCCTTGCTATAACACGCAGTGGTCTTTCTGACTTATTTTCATAAGTATACCACTGGATCTTTTCCGTGTTTAATTTTTGTGATATTGCTCGGTAGCCATCGGAGTCATCAACGTTAATTTTCCACGCATTGTTCCTGAGTGACGTTACCTTGAATTTCGATGTCGTCGTACCTTTAAGAAGGCAATGTAGCTTACTGTAGTCCGTTATGCCAACGACGTTTATTGCAGGCGGAGGACGTGCTTTAGCTTGAGTTTGTTTTGGCTTCGACTCATTTTGCTTGTCTTCTTTTCGCGGCTCGATTTCGGGCGAAGAGCCAGCTCTGCGTTTTTTGCTAGGTCTTTTCCTTAAGACGCAATTCGTTTCGCGTGCAAGCTCTTCTTCGTCCGTGTGATATTGCGGGTTAGCTGCGCGGGGAGGGGAATCTTCGCGTTCTTTTTGTAAAAGCGAGTTCTTTAGAAGCTTGTTTTCCTCTCTCAGCATGTCTACCTCTTTTTTGAGCTCTTGGTAGAGCCGATCCATTTCATCAAGCCTATTGCGAAGCTGTCTTTACCAAATTTCCTGACTTTCTCAGCGTACATATTTTTAATGCTTTAGTGTGGACAACAAATTGTGAATCTAACTCGGTGAGAAAAAAAAAAAGTTTTTCTACAACAACCCCTAGAATCAATGGAATAGGTCTGGCCAGACCTTGCTAGATATTGTATGGAGAAACGTATTTATTTAACATTTCATCCGAAAAAAAACTCTTTTTACCTAAGTCCGTCAAGTAAGAAATGGCATCGAATCTTTCTTCGGAGCACCATTGCAAAATAGGATTCCCCAGCCCAGCAGTAGCCAGAGATCAACGGGCCAGAAAAAGTCGTGTAGAATTTGCAGAATAAACGGTAAAATACAAAGGAAAACCAGATATGCATGCACTGCCTGCGAAGAGCCTGTCTGTTTACAACGCAGTATACAGTTACATAAATGCCATAAATGTGTAAATCAAGAAAATACTTCGTAATATTAATGTTATGTAAAGAAAAAACTTTAAATTAAAAATACAAATAATAACATGTCCAAGATAACAAAAAAAAACTTCAATTATTTCATTGAATTCCATCAATTTTCATACAAAATGTATGAAGGTCCAGCCAGACCTATTCCATTGATGGGAAGGTTTTAAAACATCCATTGACAGAAGGGTTAAATAAAAACACTGCCTCTATGGAGGACTTCTATTAAATTTTGAATCGTCTGTATATGTACGAGTATATGTACAACGTTCTTTTGTTCTTCACTAAACACTATGGTGGCACTAAACTCAACCACACTGGCTTCTAGCCTCGACCACGTTTGCACCAACAATGAATCTCTCGCTCAGCTAATTTTCTTTGTCTAGCCTCAGCTCATCCACATCTCGCTCCCAGCTACGGTTCCTTCATCAGGCCATTCCGGATAGCCGCTAGAGAGAATTCTCCCCCCTTTCGCGCAGTTCTGCTCTACTTCATTTCTTTATTCGAAATTTGTTTGGTTTATCCCTAGTTTGTGCACAAACCAGAGCTGTTGAGGGATTTTATCTCTTCTTGTTATACTTCCCTCTGTTATACACAAGGGAAGTTTAAAAACAGAAAAAAAGAAAAGGTGATAGCTGTCAAATGGACAGAGCATCGGCAACAAATTTGGATGTAAACATTGGTAAGTTTCCACTGCAATTTGTTTTAAAGATAATGTAGCAAGGCCAAATCTATTTTCAGGGAAACATTTTCATGACCGGATACATCTGGTTGGTCCAGTAACAATTTGGGAGTGTTTGGCTACACCTTGCGGAAGAATGTTGGTATCTTGGACCAGTACATGCAATGGACGAACAGTCGAGGTAGGTCATACATACATCTCCTATCAATCTTTGTTTATTTTATTTATTTGTTTTATTCTTTTATTTTTTTAGAGTGCAGGTGACCATAACAAAGCTCTGGGTCTGGTGGATGTGCAGACAGCAGGGAGAGAGAAAAATGGGGATACCTGCACTATGGAAATATCAAACGTGGGGAAGAAACCCACGACAATATAGCCGGGCATGTTTATATGTATGTTTCTATTTCTTTCAAGTGCTTTAATCCGACAGTGATGTATATATGCTTAAATACTTATCTCTAACTTAATAATAATAATTTAATAAATAAACACTTAACTATATAAACTAACATATAGATATATATTAACAGGACTGAATAAATAATAATAATAAATATGAATAAGCTATGATAAATAACACTTATATCACAGTTTGGGGAACATACAAGTTGCAGTGCTATGAGAATAAATAAACACGAATAAATAAATAACAAACAATGAATAAATAACTATAATAAACAAATAAATAAACAATATACCTAAGCCTATATAAATAAATAAACAAATAATTGACTTACACATGTAACTATGACTAAATAAATAAATAAATAACAAATAAATGAATAAATAAGTTAACAAATAAGGGACATACACCTTTAATTATACCTAAGTAAATAAATAACAAATAATGAATACATAAATTAAGAGTAAATGCATAAATAACATGCAATAAATAAATTACTAATAATATACCTAATAAAAATAAATAAATAAATAAATAACATAGAATGGCAACTAGATAGCTTACACTGTTATGTATATACATAAGGAGACGAAATACATAAATACAGTAGCTGTCGGACAAATTCATAAACTATACATTAATAAAGCTTATTGTTTTAAGTCTTTAGCATGAAATATACCTATTATTTTTCCCGATAGATTTTCCAACTCGTACATGTTCTTACCGATGGCTTTACGTATTCGGCATTTCGTAAATTTCGGACAGAGTTTCGCCGCGAGATATTTTGAGGTGTCACTTAGGACGAAGTTCCTTCGGAATACCTCTTGGCCTGGTAGAAATCGTACGAGTCGGCTGTGCACATTGTAGGTTTTCGCGCTTCTTTCGTTTGCCAAAATTATATTTTGTTTTATCTTCTCACAGACACACTGCAAACGAGTTTGTCGGGAGAGAGTCATTAGCTCACTATCATCCATTGCATTTAGCTTTTCTGCTAGGTCATAACAGCTCCCGTGAGTCATCATATTCATCCCGAAAAGGGCGAAATATGGTGACACACCAGTTGAAGAATGGACGGAGTTTCGCAACGTACATGCAATATCGGTGAGGTGGAGGTCCCAGTTGCGTTGGTCGTCTTTCAGATAGGAACGTATAGCGGCTAGGAGTGTTCTATTGACTCTCTCCGACGCGTTTGATTGTAATGAATAATTCGCAGTTTTAAAATGACGTATGCCGTATCTCGTGAGAAAATTTTGAAAATCTTTGGCGAGGAATTGCTTTCCATTGTCTGAGTGTATGATTTGCGGTACACCAAACATATTAAAGACGTCATGTTAATCGACGACACTATTTGCATTTCGTAACGCCTTAAACAGGACAAACTTGGACAAATGGTCAAGCACGATGAACACATAACAATGGCCAGACTTCGATCTGGGATACGGTCCTAAGAAGTCTATGTAGAGTTTTTGAAATGGCCGATTAGTACAGTAGCTACTTGAAATTGGGGGACGTTGTACGTGGTTGGATGGTTTACACTGCTTGCACACTGCACATTCTGACACATATTTACGAATTTGCACTGTCATGTTCGGCCAGTAAAAGTATTGACGAACTCTATGCAGTGTCTTCTCAATGCCACCATGAGCTGCTTGGGGCGGGTTATGAGCCCGAGAAATACTTTCTTCTGTGAGGGCAGATGGAATCCACAGTCTCCAGGTGTGTTCGGTCATAGAACCGTCACCGACAGGATGTAGCGAGCGTTTATAAATAAAGTCCCCCTCTATTTTTAAGTCCGGTAGATCTTTTTGGTGTTCTCTGATGGTTGTTATCAGGTCCCGGTATTCAACAGAAGAGAACTCTTCAGACTCAAGATCTACCAAGGGCGCGACGCTTTCGATCTCAAGACTGTCGATATGGGCTCGAGACAGCGTGTCAGGTACCACGTTTAATGCGCCTTTCCGGTGTTCGATTTCAAAAGTAAAGGCCTGCAGTTTGAGACTCCAACGAGCCAATCTACCGCTCAAGTCCTTGAGTCCCATTAACCATCGCAAACTTGAATGGTCGGTGATGATTGTAAATTCCATCCCTTCCACATACGGTCGGAATTTTTGCACCGCCATAACTGCAGCCAAGCACTCCTTCTCGGTGACGCTGTAGTTTTTTTGGCAAGCGTTTATTTTTTGCGAGAAGTAGGATATAGGGCTCTCTTCATTCTCATCGTTCCTCTGAAACAACACAGCACCAATTCCAGATTCTGAGGCATCACATTGGTAATAAAAGCGCCTTGAGAAATCCGGATGTGTGAGCACAGGCGCAGTTGTCAAAGCGCATTTTAATTTTTCAAAGGCCTCAAGAGCCTCACCAGACATACTGAATTTTTCAGACTTCTTTTTCAGTGTGTCCGTGATGGGAGCAGTCAAGGTGGAAAAGTCCTTAATAAAGCGCCTATACCACCCTGCAAGACCAAGCAGCCTGTTTGGGGGTCTTGGGAACTGGGAAGTCCGCAATTGCCTCAACCTTTGCAGGAGCGGTCTTGAGGATCCCACCACCAACAATGAACCCCAGGTACCTTAGCTCCTTAAAACAAAACTTGGACTTGTTCATGTTGATAGTGAGATTCGCTTTGCGTAGGCATTGTGCGACTTCGTCCAACAGGGACACATGGGTCTCGAAATCCGGAGCAATGATGAGCAGATCATCCAGATAGACGAAAACGCGGTCCTTTAATCGTGAGGGGATTACTTTGTCCATTAAACGGAACATCCTTTAAGCTGCATTACACAACCCAAAGGGCATAACCGTAAACTGGTACAAGGGTCTCCCCGCACCGTAAATGCAGTCTTTTCCCTACTCCGTTTTCCAGCGGTATTTGCCAAAATGCATCTTTCAGGTTCACGCTACTAATGCAGTAGGTGTCCTGTAGCCGACTGAGAAGTCCGTCGATATGGGGAAGAGGGTAAGCGTCCTTTTTGGTCAAAATGTTCACTTTACGCGAATCCAGACAAAGACGACTTTTGCTTGGCTTCCGTATGAGGACCACTGGTGAACTCCAAGGACTCTCACTCTCCTCGATAACGCCGAGACTAATCATCCGGTCTATTTCCTCGAACAAAAGGGCTTGTATCGCTAGAGAGACAGGGTAGTGACGCAGCTTAACAGGGGCCGCGTCTCCGGTGTCAATAATATGCTCTTCCAGCTCCGTTCTTTCAAGTCCATGCTTGGTATAGCACAGGAATTTCGCCTTGACTGCTTCCAACTTGGACTGCTGCTCAAAAGATAGTTGGTGGGTATCTGTGTTTGAAGAATCTGCTATAATCACTGTGCTCACTATATTCGGTGCTATTTGGAATCCCTTCCAGAAGTCTATTCCTAAATAAAGCTCTTGGTCTAGACTTGGCACCAGGTAGAACGTTATGGTGTGCTCCTGATCTTTATATTTCACGGGGGGTTTAATTCTGCCTATTATGGATTGGCCCTTCCCATCCGCAGTTTTAACTTCCGACTTAAAGAGGAATACGGGTAGTTTCAGTGACTTGATGAAAGTTTCACAATTTTTCCCTAAAATGCTGACACCAGCCCCACTGTCCAATAGCCCGAAAACTTCTTTATTGGCTATCTTGATTTTCGCGTACGGCCTAGGGTCAGCGACAGTGTCAACTACAGTTGATGAAATGGCTTTTCTTATTTCCCTACGTATTTTGAAACGCTTTCTGGCTTTAAGTATTGCCTTTGAAATATACTTGCTACCATTCTTAAAAATCCTATCTCTAGCTATATAATATTCCTTAATCCTAACATGTAATGGCTTAATTTCTCTAATACTATTACTATCTATACCTACTGTTTTATTTTCTTCACTATGTGTTTTTCTTAATTTTCTAATTTCTTCTTTATCTACTAATTCCTTAACTTCTACTTGCGTTGCACAATCCTTCTTTAAAGGTTTTCGGGGGTCATCGGCGACATCGCGTTCATTGTCCGGTTTTCCGGGTTACATCGCCGACATTTTGGTGTTATCACCCCCTCCTGTCCACAACGGTAGCAAAAGATATTGCGGATACTTGAAGGACAGTCCATAAATGCGTGGCCATCTAACCGATAGTTCCAGCAAGTCCAAGTTTTCGGATCCACAGCTTTCCTCAGGTTTGTTTTGGGACGGGATCCTGAAAACTGCATAGCTGCAATTTGTTCTTGCTGGAAATCGCCACCATCACTATACTCTAACTCATTTGCTAAGTATTTTCCAGGGGCCCTATGCTGTTTTGGTGCTTCCCTGCTCGGAAATGCATTTTCAGCGTCTTTACAGGCATACCTCAACTGATCCATCGTGAATATGGCCATTGGATACACTAATCGACCAACTTTTTCATTCAGATTGCGCTTCAGAATACGCACCAACTCTGCATCTGGAATTTGTATCCTGAGCTGAGATCTTAATCTCGATACGGATGCAAAAAAATCATCGCTGGACTCCCAGGAACCTTGCCTACGGTCCATTATGTCCCGCATGATCTCGAAATCGGACTTGGAATTTCGAAATTGGCGAATTAAAGCATCACGCAGCATCGGCCAATCTGGGCGATAATTGCGTCTTTGAAATTGCCAGTACCAATCGTAGGCGGTTCCCGAGAGCAGCAGATGAAAATCCCCTAAGATCTCTGCCCAAGGACACTCATACTGGCCTTGCAGGGTCTCTAGCCGGAAGATGAAGTCCTCCACGGTAAGTGCCTCCGACTTCCCTTCAAAGTTAATCCCCCACTTATCTGTCTTTATTGGACCTCTTACATTTTGATGGGAATGCGCTTCGAAAGAGTGCGATGGCGGACTCGGTTGACACAAACCGGGAGTACTTCGAAGCTGTTGATGTGGAACCTGACCTTGCTGGTGCATATCCTGATGCTGTATCCCACTGTTCGGCCTGCCCAGGTTTCGTTGGTCGTGATACCCAGACGGAACAAATGTCCTCGGAGCTGGATCTCGTTGAGGCTGCACTTGCCGAGCAGGTTGCACATGTTGCGCCGTTTGCACTTATGGAGTGTGCTTTCCAACGGCACCCTGGCTAATTGTTGCCTTCCGGACTGTCTCTTCTGGTGGAGGAGTGGGGTGAGAAGCAAGATTAATTTCCCTCATAAAGTCTAACAGGTTGTTTCTCATTTCCTTTTTATGCTATCTGAAATTTCTTCCCTGTGAGAACTCTGGTACGAGGAAAATGCATTCACGACTGTGAAGTTGATGTATGCTTTTAAATAAGGTGGGATGTTTACATTTTCTTGTTCCGATGCTCTGTCAATAGGCACTTGTTTTTCAGCTGCATCGACGATAGTCCTAGTACTATCATTTTGAGCCCCAAGTGTAGCTGCACCTAAATGGCTTAGACTGCTGAAAGAAGGAGCTGCGACTGAATCGGTGGAACCGCTGGAGTGGCCTGAAGAGAAAGGGGCACCGGAGCTAGCAGGAAGTTCATATGTGTCTGCTGGCATCGGCTGTGTCACCTTCTTAGCTGGTGGACTGACATGGTGACCTCTTGCCTATCCTGTGAACGGGTAACTCTTCTATTTATGTCAAACAAATTTTCCCTTCTAATCTTTTGATTTGCTATTTCCTTTTCAGATGTACCCATCTTTTAACTGACGAAGATAAAGGACACACGAGTGCAGATTTGAATGCGGAATGCAGAAGGGTATGCGGTAGAAAAAAGGATACAATTTAATTCAAAATTTCAAAATCTGAAATTGTATATCACCGAATTAGGTAATATAGGGTATTCTCTAAGACAAAATGTTATGTAATGAGGTATTATGCAAGACGTTTTATTTGGATATGTATATATATGTATATATATGTGTAAGTTATTATGTAATATTAGTTTTAAAGTATGTATATAATATATAAGCATATGTATTTATGCCAAAAAAAAAAAAAACAAAAGAAAACAAAAAATGAAAAAAATAGAAGTCTGTAACGAACGAAAAGAATGTAATAAATAAATAAAAATAAATAAAAAAAGGAAAAGATCATAGATAAATAGATAAACAAATAAGAATAAATAAATAAATAAATATGTAAATAAATAAATAACAATGAATAAATAACAAAAGAGAAAACAAAAAATGATTATGTACTTGTAGATGTGTATATATGATAAAAAAAAAAAAACAATAAATGAATAAATAAAGCTCTTTAATGTTCAATGTATGGTGTTTTCGTTTTTTGTTGTTTGCTATATTCAGATCGGGGGTGTTTCAGGTTGCTGTCGCCGGTGGTATCGTTGATGTGGCTTAACTGGCTTGAGCTTATTTGACATCCTGATATAGGAGGACTGCGGACGGACGATTTTGTTAACTCCTCAATGTGGTAAACTAGCAAAATAAAAGCAGACATGGACATACACCGTTGACCTTCCCCCTCTTCCGCAATTCCAATCAACCCTCATGGGCTTTTGCTGGAAGACTTGAAGTGGAGAGAAGGACAACACACAAAGGTAGAAGAAGTAGGACGGGGCAGTGCAACATGTTACGTAATCATGTCACGCACGATCACTGCTCCCGTATAAGTACACGAGACAAAGTAAGAAATGAAAATTTAAAGTTTTGGATAGGAAAGTAAAAAATATGTACATAAAGAAAGATGTAGAGAGATAGAATAGACAGGACAGTTACAGATTCGAATTGTTTTTGTTGTCAACATCAGAAATACTCATCGCAATTCACTATAATACATGAAGTATCTAACAAATGAAGACTTATGAGTTTTCTGGTGTTGACAACCAGAACAATTCTGGACGAGAACGACATAGAAGGTTCCAATTGCTGTCGCTGTCAATATCGAAGGCACTCGTCGCAATTCACCTTGGCATGTTAAGGAACTATCCGGGTGAAGACTTACGAGGACTTCGATGTTGACAACAAGAACAATTGTGGACAAACACAACATAGGACGGAAGACAAGGACTAACACACGTTGGGCGCCATTTTGTAATGGGTTAAAACATGGGGAAAGTGGAAGTTGGAATTCAAAAGGGACAGGAAACTAGGATGTGGATAGGACTTTAGGATAGGATGGGAACGAAACAGGAAAAGAGTGGCTGACAGCGAAGATGTGGCACGCTTGCGATGCTCGGCTGAGCTCGCCGGATGGGAGGGTTCTTATCCTCGCTGTTCAACCTTACCCATACAAACACATAAATCGTGCCGGATCAAAACAAAACATAACTAAATTCCCGGAAACGGACGGACTTTACCACATTGATAGAGGGCGCTGGAGATGAAAATCAGCATGGCCATTACCCACCCAACCTGGAAGTTCGTTGGCCATGGATGAACTTCCCCAATGATGCGGATGTCGATACCGGCTCAAGCCATTCACCGGACGATCTTTAGCACCCCTTACTCCACCCCCTGAAAATTTAAAATTAATGAGCCATTATGGGCTCTTGTACGCTACAAAGAAAACACGAGCTTTTTCATTCCTTGTGGCGTGAGCGAACATAAGATTTATTTTAATAATAAACTTTTAATCGTAACAAAAGTATATAAAAGAAAAAGAAAATGGAATTTGTAACAATAAACATAAGCAAATATATAAGAATGTATATAGGTATATAAGAATAATAAAATGTGTTTAATTTATGGGTACAATTAAATCTCTGAATTAGGTTCTCACGCTAAGTAAGATACCATAATTTATTTACCCTGATTTTGTCCCACCAGTCCAAAAGAAATTAAATGAATGAAACTGAAAAAACCCTACTATTCAATGCTTCGCTACCTAGATTGAGCTCAATATAGATATGTATCTTCACACATATAGGGTATATCTTTATAAGGTCACTCGACCGGGGGAAAAAACTTCGGTTACAAAAAAAAAAAAATAGAAAAACCAAAAAAAAAACAAAAAAAAATAATAAAAAGAGAACCAAACGAAAAAAAAATCTCACGTCACTCGCTGAATTTTTTTTATACATATAAAACTAAAACAAACAAAAACTTCAAAATGTTTATACTCGTAGATAGAGTTGAATAAAAATCTCGTGAAATACCAAAAATCGGCAAACGATGAGAGGAAAATTAGGCACACGCAAATTTCATGGGCCACTGCGCTGGTTACACTGGTCTTAAGCATATGCCTAGGCGTAAGCGTTAATGCGGTGGAACGAGGTTCGCTGGATTACGCCTTGCGCCCGTAAGCACACTATAGTTGGCAGCGGTGCAGCGCACCCTTAATTAACTGCCCTTTTGGTCTCAGGATGACTTTATCCGTGGTATATATGTTGGTATATATGTTTATACGAATATATGTAGAGTAAAGTGTGGCGGTCGTGACTTTTTAAAATTACAAAGATACTTGTGTGTATCTGGTGTTATATCCGTCACTGACCGCCATATCCGGGGATACCTAACAAATATTTAATTTAATTTTTATTTTTTTTTGTTTTCTTCTTAACTACTTTTTTACTATCCAGAAAAAAAATTTTAACCTGAGCTCACCCCGATAAATTCACTGACTTTAACCCTTCTGTCAATGAGTAGGTCTAGCCAGACCTTTTCCATTTTCGAAACCATTTTTTCCTAATTTATTGCGTAGCTGTCTTTACCAAATTTCCTGACTTTCTCAGCGTACATATTTTTAATGCTTTAGTGTGGACAACAAATTGTGAATCTAACTCGGTGAGAAAAAAAAAAAGTTTTTCTACAACAACCCCTAGAATCAATGGAATAGGTCTGGCCAGACCTTGCTACATATTGTATGGAGAAACGTATTTATTTAACATTTCATCCGAAAAAAAACTCTTTTTACCTAAGTCCGTCAAGTAAGAAATGGCATCGAATCTTTCTTCGGAGCACCATTGCAAAATAGGATTCCCCAGCCCAGCAGTAGCCAGAGATCAACGGGCCAGAAAAAGTCGTGTAGAATTTGCAGAATAAACGGTAAAATACAAAGGAAAACCAGATATGCATGCACTGCCTGCGAAGAGCCTGTCTGTTTACAACGCAGTATACAGTTACATAAATGCCATAAATGTGTAAATCAAGAAAATACTTCGTAATATTAATGTTATGTAAAAAAAAAACTTTAAATTAAAAATACAAATAATAACATGTCCAAGATAACAAAAAAAAACTTCAATTATTTCATTGAATTCCATCAATTTTTATACAAAATGTATGAAGGTCCAGCCAGACCTATTCCATTGATGGGAAGGTTTTAAAACATCCATTGACAGAAGGGTTAAATAAAAACACTTCCTCTATGGAGGACTTCTATTAAATTTTGAATCGTCTATATATGTACGAGTATATGTACAACGTTCTTTTGTTCTTCACTAAACACTATGGTGGCACTAAACTCAACCACACTGGCTTCTAGCCTCGACCACGTTTGCACCAACAATGAATCTCTCGCTCAGCTAATTTTCTTTGTCTAGCCTCAGCTCATCCACATCTCGCTCCCAGCTACGGTTCCTTCATTAGGCCATTCCGGATAGCCGCTAGAGAGAATCCTCCCCCCTTTCGCGCAGTTCTGCTCTACTTCATTTCCTTATTCGAAATTTGTTTGGTTTATCCCTAGTTTGTGCACAAACCAGAGCTGTTGAGGGATTTTATCTCTTCTTGTTATACTTCCCTCTGTTACACACAAGGGAAGTTTAAAAACAGAAAAAAAAAAGAAAAGGTGATAGCTGTCAAATGGACAGAGCATCGGCAACAAATTTGGATGTAAACATTGGTAAGTTTCCACTGCAATTTGTTTTAAAGATAATGTAGCAAGGCCAAATCTATTTTCAGGGAAACATTTTCATGACCGGATACATCCGGTTGGTCCAGTAACAATTTGGGAGTGTTTGGCTACACCTTGCGGAAGAATGTTGGTATCTTGGACCAGTACATGCAATGGACGAACAGTCGAGGTAGGTCATACATATATCTCCTATCAATCTTTGTTTATTTTATTTATTTGTTTTATTCTTTTATTTTTTTAGAGTGCAGGTGACCATAACAAAGCTCTGGGTCTGGTGGATGTGCAGACAGCAGGGAGAGAGAAAAATGGGGATACCTGCACTATGGAAATATCAAACGTAGGGAAGAAACCCACGACAATATAGCCGGGCATGTTTATAGGTATGTTTCTATTTCTTTTCTTTCTAGTGCTTTAATCCGACAGTGATGTATGTATGCTTAAATACTTATCTCTAACTTAATAATAATAATTTAATAAATAAACACTTAAATAAATAAACTAACATATAGATATATAATAACAGGACTGAATAAATAATAATAATAAATATGCGTAAGCTATGATAAATAACAATTATATCACAGTTTGGGGAACATACACGTTGCAGTGCTATGAGAATAAATAAATACGAATAAATAAATAACATACAATGAATAAATAACTATAATAAATAAATAAATAAACAATATACCTAAGCCTATATAAATAAATTAACAAATAATTGACTTACACATGTAACTATGACTAAATAAATAAATAAATAACAAATAAATGAATAAATAAGTTAACAAATAAGGGACATACACCTTTAATTATACCTAAGTAAATAAATAACAAATAATGAATACATAAATTAAGAGTAAATACATAAATAACATGCAATAAATAAATTACTAATGATATACCTAATAAAAATAAATAAATAAATAAATAACATAGAATGGCAACTAGATAGCTTACACTGTTATGTTTATACATAAGGAGACGAAATACATAAATACAGTAGCTGTCGGACAAATTCATAAACTATACATTAATAAAGCTTATTGTTTTAAGTCTTTAGCATGAAATATACCTATTATTTTTCCCGATAGATTTTCCAACTCGTACATGTTCTTACCGATGGCTTTACGTATTCGGCATTTCGTAAATTTCGGACAGAGTTTCGCCGCGAGATATTTTGAGGTGTCACTTAGGACGAAGTTCCTTCGGAATACCTCTTGGCCTGGTAGAAATCGTACGAGTCGGCTGTGCACATTGTAGGTTTTCGCGCTTCTTTCGTTTGCCAAAATTATATTTTGTTTTATCTTCTCACGGACACACTGCAAACGAGTTTGTCGGCAGAGAGTCATTAGCTCACTATCATCCATTGCATTTAGCTTTTCTGCTAGGTCATAACAGCTCCCGTGAGTCATCATATTCATCCCGAAAAGGGCGAAATATGGTGACACACCAGTTGAAGAATGGACGGAGCTTCGCAACGTACATGCAATATCGGTGAGGTGGAGGTCCCAGTTGCGTTGGTCGTCTTTCCGATAGGAACGTATAGCGGCTAGGAGTGTTCTATTGACTCTCTCCGACGCGTTTGATTGTAATGAATAATTCGCAGTTTTAAAATGACGTATGCCGTATCTCGTGAGAAAATTTTGAAAATCTTTGGCGAGGAATTGCTTTCCATTGTCTGAGTGTATGATTTGCGGTACACCAAATATATTAAAGACGTCATGTTAATCGACGACACTATTTGCATTTCGTAACGCCTTAAACAGGACAAACTTGGACAAATGGTCAAGCACATAACAATGGCCAGACTTCGATCTGGGATACGGTCCTAAGAAGTCTATGTAGAGTTTTTGAAATGGCCGATAAGTACAGTAGCTACTTGAAATTGGGGGACGTTGTACGTGGTTGGATGGTTTACACTGCTTGCACACTACACATTCTGACACATATTTACGAATTTGCACTGTCATGTTCGGCCAGTAAAAGTATTGACGAACTCTATGCAGTGTTTTCTCAATGCCACCATGAGCTGCTTGGGGCGGGTTATGAGCCCGAGAAATACTTTCTTCTGTGAGGCCAGATGGAATCCACAGTCTCCAGGTGTGTTCGGTCATAGAATCGTCACCGGCAGGATGTAGCGAGCGTTTATAAATAAAGTCCCCCTCTACTTTTAGGTCCGGTAGATCTTTTTGGTGTTCTCTGATGGTTGTTATCAGGTCCCGGTATTCAACAGAAGAGAACTCTTCAGACTCAAGATCTACTAAGGGCGCGACGCTTTCGATCTCAAGACTGTCGATATGGGCTCGAGACAGCGTGTCAGGTACCACGTTTAATGCGCCTTTCCGGTGTTCGATTTCAAAAGTAAAGGCCTGCAGTTTGAGACTCCAACGAGCCAATCTACCGCTCAAGTCCTTGAGTCCCATTAACCATCGCAAACTTGAATGGTCGGTGATGATTGTAAATTCCACCCCTTCCACATACGGTCGGAATTTTTGCACCGCCATAACTGCAGCCAAGCACTCCTTCTCGGTGACGCTGTAGTTTTTTTGGTAAGCGTTTATTTTTTGCGAGAAATAGGATATAGGGCTCTCTTCATTCTCATCGTTCCTCTGAAACAATACAGTACCAATTTAAGATTCTGAGGCATCACATTGGATATAAAAGCGCTTGAGAAATCCGGATGTGTGAGCACAGGCGCAGTTGTCAAAGCGCATTTTAATATTTCAAAGGCCTCAAGAGCCTCTTTTTCCGTGTGTCCGTGATGGGAGCAGTCAAGGTGGAAAAGTCCTTAATAAAGCGCCTATACCACCCTGCAAGACCAAGCAGCCTGTTTGGGGGTCTTGGGAACTGGGAAGTCCGCAATTGCCTCAACCTTTGCAGGAGCGGTCTTGAGGATCCCACCACCAACAATGAACCCCAGGTACCTTAGCTCCTTAAAACAAAACTTGGACTTGTTCATGTTGATAGTGAGATTCGCTTTGCGTAGGCATTGTGCGACTTCGTCCAACAGGGACACATGGGTCTCGAAATCCGGAGCAATGATGAGCAGATCATCCAGATAGACGAAAACGCGGTCCTTTAATGGTGAGGGGATTACCTTGTCCATTAAACGGAACATCCTTTAAGCTGCATTACACAACCCAAAGGGCATAACCGTAAACTGGTACAAGGGTCTCCCCGCACCGTAAATGCAGTCTTTTCCCTACTCCGTTTTCCAGCGGTATTTGCCAAAATGCATCTTTCAGGTTCACGCTACTAATGTAGTAGGTGTCCTGTAGCCGACTGAGAAGTCCGTCGATATGGGGGAGAGGGTAAGCGTCCTTTTTGGTCAAAATGTTCACTTTACGCGAATCCAGACAAAGACGACTTTTGCCTGGCTTCCATATGAGGACCACTGGTGAACTCCAAGGACTCTCACTCTCCTCGATAACGCCGAGACTAATCATCCGGTCTATTTCCTCGAACAAAAGGGCTTGTATCGCTAGAGAGACAGGGTAGTGACGCAGCTTAACAGGGGCCGCGTCTCCGGTGTCAATAATATGCTCTTCCAGCTCCGTTCTTTCAAGTCCATGCTTGGTATAGCACAGGAATTTCGCCTTGACTGCTTCCAACTTGGACTGCTGCTCAAAAGATAGTTGGTGGGTATCTGTGTTTGAAGAATCTGCTATAATCACTGTGCTCACTACATTCGGTGCTATTTGGAAGGCCTTCCAGAAGTCTATTCCTAAATAAACCTCTTGGTCTAGACTTGGCACCAGGTAGAACGTTATGGTGTGCTCCTGATCTTTATATTTCACGGGGGGTTTAATTCTGCCTATTATGGATTGGCCCTTCCCATCCGCAGTTTTAACTTCCGACTTAAAGAGGAATACGGGTAGTTTCAGTGACTTGATGAAAGTTTCACAATTTTTCCCTAAAATGCTGACACTAGCCCCACTGTCCAATAGCCCGAAAACTTCTTTATTGGCTATCTTGATTTTCGCGTACGGCCTAGGGTCAGCGACAGTGTCAACTACAGTTGATGAAATGGCTTTTCTTATTTCCCTACGTATTTTGGAACGCTTTCTGGCTTTAAGTATTGCCTTTGAAATATACTTGCTACCATTCTTAAAAATCCTATCTCTAGCTATATAATATTCCTTAATCCTAACATGTAATGGCTTAATTTCTCTAATACTCTTACTATCTATACCTACTGTTTTATTTTCTTCACTATGTGTTTTTCTTAATTTTCTAATTTCTTCTTTATCTACTAATTCCTTAACTTCTTTAAAGGTTTTCGGGGGTCATCGGCGACATCGCGTTCATTGTCCGGTTTTCCGGGTTACATCGCCGACATTTTGGTGTTATCACCCCCTCCTGTCCACAACGGTAGCAAAAGATATTGCGGATACTTGAAGGACAGTCCATAAATGCGTGGCCATCTAACCGACAGTTCCAGCAAGTCCAAGTTTTCGGATCCACAGCTTTCCTCAGGTTTGTTTTGGGACGGGATCCTGAAAACTGCATAGCTGCAACTTGTTCTTGCTGGAAATCGCCACCATCACTATACTCTAACTCATTTGCTAAGTATTTTCCAGGGGCCCTATGCTGTTTTGGTGCTTCCCTGCTCGGAAATGCATTTTCAGCGTCTTTACAGGCATACCTCAACTGATCCATCGTGAATATGGCCATTGGATACACTAATCGACCAACTTTTTCATTCAGATTGCGCTTCAGAATACGCACCAACTCTGCATCTGGAATCTGTATCCTGAGCTGAGATCTTAATCTCGATACGGATGCAAAAAAATCATCGCTGGACTCCCAGGAACCTTGCCTACGGTCCATTATGTCCCGCATGATCTCGAAATCGGACTTGGAATTTCGAAATTGGCGAATTAAAGCATCACGCAGCATCGGCCAATCTGGGCGATAATTGCTTCTTTGAAATTGCCAGTACCAATCGTAGGCGGTTCCCGAGAGCAGCAGATGAAAATCCCTTAAGATCTCTGCCCAAGGACACTCATACTGGCCTTGCAGGGTCTCTAGCCGGAAGATGAAGTCCTCCACGGTAAGTGTCTCCGACTTTCCTTCAAAGTTAATCCCCCACTTATCTATCTTTATTGGACCTCTTACATTTTGATGGGAATGCGCTTCGAAAGAGTGCGATGGCGGACTCGGGTGACACAAACCGGGAGTACTTCGAAGCTGTTGATGTGGAACCTGACCTTGCTGGTGCATATCCTGATGCTGTATCCCACTGTTCGGCCTGCCCAGGTTTCGTTGGTCGTGATACCCAGACGGAACAAATGTCCTCGGAGCTGGATCTCGTTGAGGCTGCACTTGCCGAGCAGGTTGCACATGTTGCGCCGTTTGCACTTATGGAGTGTGCTTTCCAACGGCACCCTGGCTAATTGTTGCCTTCCGGACTGTCTCTTCTGGTGGAGGAGTGGGGTGAGAAGCAAGATTAATTTCCCTCATAAAGTCTAACAGGTTGTTTCTCATTTCCTTTTTATGCTATCTGAAATTTCTTCCCTGTGAGAACTCTGGTACGAGGAAAATGCATTCACGACTGTGAAGTTGATGTATGCTTTTAAATAAGGTGGGATGTTTACATTTTCTTGTTCCGATGCTCTGTCAATAGGCACTTGTTTTTCAGCTGCATCGACGATAGTCCTAGTACTATCATTTTGAGCCCCAAGTGTAGCTGCACCTAAATGGCTTAGACTGCTGAAAGAAGGAGCTGCGACTGAATCGGTGGAACCGCTGGAGTGGCCTGAAGAGAAAGGGGCACCGGAGCTAGCAGGAAGTTCATATGTGTCTGCTGGCATCGGCTGTGTCACCTTCTTAGCTGGTGGACTGACATGGTGACCTCTTGCCTATCCTGTGAACGGGTAACTCTTCTATTTATGTCAAACAAATTTTCCCTTCTAATCTTTTGATTTGCTATTTCCTTTTCAGATGTACCCATCTTTTAACTGACGAAGATAAAGGACACACGAGTGCAGATTTGAATGCGGAATGCAGAAGGGTATGCGGTAGAAAAAAAGGATACAATTTAATTCAAAATTTCAAAATCTGAAATTGTATATCACCGAATTAGGTAATATAGGGTATTCTCTAAGACAAAATGTTATGTAATGAGGTATTATGCAAGACGTTTTATTTGGATATGTATATATATGTATATATATGTGTAAGTTATTATGTAATATTAGTTTTAAAGTATGTATATAATATATAAGCATATGTATTTATGCCAAAAAAAAAAAAAAACAAAAGAAAACAAAAAATGAAAAAAATAGAAGTCTGTAACGAACGAAAAGAATGTAATAAATAAATAAAAATAAATAAAAAAAGGAAAAGATCATAGATAAATAGATAAACAAATAAGAATAAATAAATAAATAAATATGTAAATAAATAAATAACAATGAATAAATAACAAAAGAGAAAACAAAAAATGATTATGTACTTGTAGATGTGTATATATGATAAAAAAAAAAAAACAATAAATGAATAAATAAAGCTCTTTAATGTTCAATGTATGGTGTTTTCGTTTTTTGTTGTTTGCTATATTCAGATCGGGGGTGTTTCAGGTTGCTGTCGCCGGTGGTATCGTTGATGTGGCTTAACTGGCTTGAGCTTATTTGACATCCTGATATAGGAGGACTGCGGACGGACGATTTTGTTAACTCCTCAATGTGGTAAACTAGCAAAATAAAAGCAGACATGGACATACACCGTTGACCTTCCCCCTCTTCCGCAATTCCAATCAACCCTCATGGGCTTTTGCTGGAAGACTTGAAGTGGAGAGAAGGACAGCACACAAAGGTAGAAGAAGTAGGACGGGGCAGTGCAACATGTTACGTAATCATGTCACGCACGATCACTGCTCCCGTATAAGTACACGAGACAAAGTAAGAAATGAAAATTTAAAGTTTTGGATAGGAAAGTAAAAAGTATGTACATAAAGAAAGATGTAGAGAGATAGAATAGACAGGACAGTTACAGATTCGAATTGTTTTTGTTGTCAACATCAGAAATACTCATCGCAATTCACTATAATACATGAAGTATCTAACAAATGAAGACTTATGAGTTTTCTGGTGTTGACAACCAGAACAATTCTGGACGAGAACGACATAGAAGGTTCCAATTGCTGTCGCTGTCAATATCGAAGGCACTCGTCGCAATTCACCTTGGCATGTTAAGGAACTATCCGGGTGAAGACTTACGAGGACTTCGATGAGAGAATTCTGGTACGAGGAAAATGCATTCACGACTGTGAAGTTGATGTATGCTTTTAAATAAGGTGGGATGTTTACATTTTTTTGTTCCGATGCTCTGTCAATAGGCACTTGTTTTTCAGCTGCATCGACGATAGTCCTAGTACTATCATTTTGAGCCCCGAGTGAAGCTGCACCTAAATGGCTTAGACTGCTGAAAGAAGGAGCTGCGACTGAATCGGTGGAACCGCTGGAGTGGCCTGAAGAGAAAGGGGCACCGGAGCTAGCAGGAAGTTCATATGTGTCTGCTGGCATCGGCTGTGTCACCTTCTTAGCTGGTGGACTGACATGGTGACCTCTTGCCTATCCTGTGAACGGGTAACTCTTCTATTTATGTCAAACAAATTTTCCCTTCTAATCTTTTGATTTGCTATTTCCTTTTCAGATGTACCCATCTTTCAACTGACGAAGATAAAGGACACACGAGTGCAGATTTGAATGCGGAATGCAGAAGGGTATGCGGTAGAAAAAAAGGAAACAATTTAATTCAAAATTTCAAAATGTGAAATTGTATATCACCGAATTAGGTAATATAGGGTATTCTCTAAGACAAAATGTTATGTAATGAGGTATTATGCAAGACGTTTTATTTGGATATGTGTATATATGTATGTATATGTGTAAGTTATTATGTAATATTAGTTTTAAAGTATGTATATAATATATAAGCATATGTGTTTATGCCAATATATAAAAAAACAAAAGAAAACAAAAAATGAAAAAAAATAGACATCAGTAACGAGCGAAAAGAATGTAATAAATAAATAAAAATAAATAAAAAAAGGAAAAGATCATAGATAAATAGATAAACAAATAAGAATAAATAAATAAATAAATATGTAAATAAATAAATAACAATGAATAAATAACAAAAGAGAAAACAAAAAATGATTATGTACTTGTAGATGTGTATATACGATAATAAAAAAACAATAAATGAATAAATAAAGCTCTTTAATGTTCAATGTATGGTGTTTTCGTTTTTTGTTGTTTGCTATATTCAGATCGGGGGTGTTTCAGGTTGCTGTCGCCGGCTTGAGCTTATTTGACATCCTGATATAGGAGGACTGCGGACGGACGATTTTGTTAACTCCTCAATGTGGTAAACTAGCAAAATAAAAGCAGACATGGACATACACCGTTGACCTTCCCCCTCTTCCGCAATTCCAATCAACCCTCATGGGCTTTTGCTGGAAGACTTGAAGTGGAGAGAAGGACAGCACACAAAGGTAGAAGAAGTAGGACGGGGCAGTGCAACATTTACGTAATCATGTCACGCACGATCACTGCTCCCGTATAAGTACACGAGACAAAGTAAGAAATGAAAATTTAAAGTTTTGGATAGGAAAGTAAAAAGTATGTACATAAAGAAAGATGTAGAGAGATAGAATAGACAGGACAGTTACAGATTCGAATTGTTTTTGTTGTCAACATCAGAAATACTCATCGCAATTCACTATAATACATGAAGTATCTAACAAATGAAGACTTATGAGTTTTCTGGTGTTGACAACCAGAACAATTCTGGACGAGAACGACATAGAAGGTTCCAATTGCTGTCGCTGTCAATATCGAAGGCACTCGTCGCAATTCACCTTGGCATGTTAAGGAACTATCCGGGTGAAGACTTACGAGGACTTCGATGAGAGAATTCTGGTACGAGGAAAATGCATTCACGACTGTGAAGTTGATGTATGCTTTTAAATAAGGTGGGATGTTTACATTTTTTTGTTCCGATGCTCTGTCAATAGGCACTTGTTTTTCAGCTGCATCGACGATAGTCCTAGTACTATCATTTTGAGCCCCGAGTGAAGCTGCACCTAAATGGCTTAGACTGCTGAAAGAAGGAGCTGCGACTGAATCGGTGGAACCGCTGGAGTGGCCTGAAGAGAAAGGGGCACCGGAGCTAGCAGGAAGTTCATATGTGTCTGCTGGCATCGGCTGTGTCACCTTCTTAGCTGGTGGACTGACATGGTGACCTCTTGCCTATCCTGTGAACGGGTAACTCTTCTATTTATGTCAAACAAATTTTCCCTTCTAATCTTTTGATTTGCTATTTCCTTTTCAGATGTACCCATCTTTCAACTGACGAAGATAAAGGACACACGAGTGCAGATTTGAATGCGGAATGCAGAAGGGTATGCGGTAGAAAAAAAGGAAACAATTTAATTCAAAATTTCAAAATGTGAAATTGTATATCACCGAATTAGGTAATATAGGGTATTCTCTAAGACAAAATGTTATGTAATGAGGTATTATGCAAGACGTTTTATTTGGATATGTGTATATATGTATGTATATGTGTAAGTTATTATGTAATATTAGTTTTAAAGTATGTATATAATATATAAGCATATGTGTTTATGCCAATATATAAAAAAACAAAAGAAAACAAAAAATGAAAAAAATAGACATCAGTAACGAGCGAAAAGAATGTAATAAATAAATAAAAATAAATAAAAAAAGGAAAAGATCATAGATAAATAGATAAACAAATAAGAATAAATAAATAAATAAATATGTAAATAAATAAATAACAATGAATAAATAACAAAAGAGAAAACAAAAAATGATTATGTACTTGTAGATGTGTATATACGATAAAAAAAAAAACAATAAATGAATAAATAAAGCTCTTTAATGTTCAATGTATGGTGTTTTCGTTTTTTGTTGTTTGCTATATTCAGATCGGGGGTGTTTCAGGTTGCTGTCGCCGGCTTGAGCTTATTTGACATCCTGATATAGGAGGACTGCGGACGGACGATTTTGTTAACTCCTCAATGTGGTAAACTAGCAAAATAAAAGCAGACATGGACATACACCGTTGACCTTCCCCCTCTTCCGCAATTCCAATCAACCCTCATGGGCTTTTGCTGGAAGACTTGAAGTGGAGAGAAGGACAGCACACAAAGGTAGAAGAAGTAGGACGGGGCAGTGCAACATGTTACGTAATCATGTCACGCACGATCACTGCTCCCGTATAAGTACACGAGACAAAGTAAGAAATGAAAATTTAAAGTTTTGGATAGGAAAGTAAAAAGTATGTACATAAAGAAAGATGTAGAGAGATAGAATAGACAGGACAGTTACAGATTCGAATTGTTTTTGTTGTCAACATCAGAAATACTCATCGCAATTCACTATAATACATGAAGTATCTAACAAATGAAGACTTATGAGTTTTCTGGTGTTGACAACCAGAACAATTCTGGACGAGAACGACATAGAAGGTTCCAATTGCTGTCGCTGTCAATATCGAAGGCACTCGTCGCAATTCACCTTGGCATGTTAAGGAACTATCCGGGTGAAGACTTACGAGGACTTCGATGTTGACAACAAGAACAATTGTGGACAAACACAACATAGGACGGAAGACAAGGACTAACACACGTTGGGCGCCATTTTGTAATGGGTTAAAACATGGGGAAAAGTGGAAGTTGGAATTCAAAAGGGACAGGAAACTAGGATGTGGATAGGACTTTAGGATAGGATGGGAACGGAACAGGAAAAGAGTGGCTGACAGCGAAGATGTGGCACGCTTGCGATGCTCGGCTGAGCTCGCCGGATGGGAGGGTTCTTATCCTCGCTGTTCAACCTTACCCATACAAAAACATAAATCGTGCCGGATCAAAACAAAATATAACTAAATTCCCGGAAACGGACGGACCTTACCACATTGATAGAGGGCGCTGGAGATGAAAATCAGCGCGGCCATTACCCACCTAACCTGGAAATTCGTTGGCCATGGATGAACTTCCCCAATGATGCGGATGTCGATACCGGCTCAAGCCATTCACCGGACGATCTTTAGCACCCCTTACTCCACCCCCTGAAAATTTAAAATTAATGAGCCATTATGGGCTCTTGTACGCTACAAAGAAAACACGAGCTTTTTCATTCCTTGTGGCGTGAGCGAACATAAGATTTATTTTAATAATAAACTTTTAATCGTAACAAAAGTAATTAAAAGAAAAAGAAAATGGAATTTGTAACAATAAACATAAGCAAATATATAAGAATGTATATAGGTATATAAGAATAATAAAATGTGTTTAATTTATGGGTACAATTAAATCTCTGAATTAGGTTCTCACGCTAAGTAAGATACCATAATTTATTTACCCTGATTTTGTCCCACCAGTCCAAAAGAAATTAAATGAATGAAACTGAAAAAACCCTATTATTTAATGCTTCGCTACCTAGACTGAGCTGAATATAAATATGTATCTTCACACATATAGGGTATATCTTTATTAGGTCACCCGACCGGGGGAAAAAACTTCGGTTACAAAAAAAAATAGAAAAACCAAAAAAAAAAAACAAAAAAAAAAAAAATAATAAAAAGAGAACCAAACGAAAAAAAAATCTCACGTCACTCGCTGAATTTTTTTTATACATATAAAACTAAAACAAACAAAAACTTCAAAATGTTTATACTCGTAGATAGAGTTGAATAAAAATCTCGGGAAATACCAAAAATCGGCAAATGATGAGAGGTCTTAAGCATATGCCTAGAGTGACGTGAAAACCATAGTTTTACACATGATTTTACTCCCACATTATAAGACGCAGACCCTAGCAAGAACTAGCAAGAAAAGGCTAACATACTGTTTACTGCAATTCAAAAGTACAGAACAAAGACAATAAGACCATGACAACTGTTGTCAAGCGTGCTCGCGTGATTGCTATTTTGCATTAATCTCTTTTTGTTTCTCTTTTTTTTCTCGTTGACCTATTTTTGTTAACGGTCATTTTAAATGTTTCTTTGGTGACAACATTTTGGATGCTGGAGGAGAAGTTCAGTCGGAGATTGGAAGTGAAATAATAAAGATTGCTGATAAAAAAAAGAATATTTGTTTTTTTCTGTATTTTCCCGTTATTTTAAGTTCTATTTGTAATATAAGAAAATCTTAGTGATTTTCCATTACTCTAGGCGTAAGAGTTAATGCGGTGGAACGAGGTTCGCTGGATTACGCCTTGCGCCCGTAAGCACACTATAGTTGGCAGCGGTGCAGCGCACCCTTAATTAACTGCCATTTTGGTCTCAGGTTGACTTTATCCGTGGTATATATGTTGGTATATATGTTTATACGAATATATGTAGAGTAAAGTGTGGCGGTCGTGACTTTTTAAAATTACGAAGATACTTGTGTGTATCTGGTGTTATATCCGTCACTGACCGCCATATCTGGGGATACCTAACAAATATTTAATTTAATTTTTTATTTTTTTTTTGTTTTCTTCTTAACTACTTTTTTACTATCCAAAAAAAAAATTGTAACCTAAACTCACCCCGATAAATTCACTGACTTTAAATAAAAACACTGCCTCTATGGAGGACTTCTATTAAATTTTGAATCGTCTGTATATGTACAACGTTCTTTTGTTCTTCACTAAACACTATGGTTGCACTAAACTCAACCACACTGGCTTCTAGCCTCAACCACGTTTGCACCAACAATGAATCTCTCGCTCAGCTAATTTTCTTTGTTTAGCCTCAGCTCATCCACATCTCGCTCCCAGCTACGGTTCCTTCATCAGGCCATTCCGCCATTCCCATTCATTTCTTTATTCGAAATTTGTTTGGTTTATCCCTAGTTTGTGCACAAACCAGAGCTGTTGAGGGATTTTATCTCTTCTTGTTATACTTCCCTCTGTTATACACAAGGGAAGTTTAAAAACAGAAAAAAAAAGAAAAGGTGATAGCTGTCAAAAGCATCGGCAAAAAATTTGGATGTAAACATTGGCAAGTATCCACTGCAATTTGTTTTAAAGATAATGTAGCAAGGCCAAACACTTTGGGAGTGTTTGGCTACACCTTGCGGAAGAATGTTGGTATCTTGGACCAGTACATGCAATGGACAAACAGTCGAGGTAGGTCATACATATATCTCCTATCAATCTTTGTTTATTTTATTTATTTGTTTTATTCTTTTATTTTTTTAGAGTGCAGGTGACCATAACACTACTTTCTTTTTTTTCTCCTTACATAAATTAGAACCATATTTTATTTATCCGGAGCTTGTACACGAACCTGAGCTTTTATAGCGTTTTATCTATTTCTGTTATACAAAAGGGAAGAACAAAAAGGTGGTAGCTGTCAAACCGCCAGAGCATCGACAAAAAAAAATTAATTTAAACATTGCTGAGTATCCACCGAAAATTTGTTTTAGAGTTAATGTGGCAAATTTAATTCTATTTCCAGAGAAATGTTTTCTGACCGGATACATCCGGTTTATCTAGCAAAACTTTGTGCGTGTTTTGTCGCGCAGATCATGCATGATGTTAATATGTAGTACCTGTAAGGACAATGGAAGTACAGTCGAGGCAAGTCATACATCCCCAATTAGCCTTTATGTCTACTTTTTATTTTTTTCAGAGTGCAGGTGGCGATAACAAAGCTCTGGGCTTGCTGAATGTTCAGACAGCAGGGAAAGGGGCAAATTCGGATACTTGCACTAAGAAGCTCCCAAACGTGGTGAAGAAACCCGCTGACGTGAAATAGCGCCTTACGAAATAAGGCCACGTGTGGCCCTATTTCCATTTTTGCGTGGAAATAAGGCCACATGAGTGATGTGGCCTTATTTCAATGACTGCTGCGAAATAAGGCCCAGTGGATTTCATTTCATTTTTGTACATTCTTGAAGATTTACACTTTAATCAATTTCGAACCAATAAAAAAAACATACGAAAAAGCGGTGCCGTGAAATAAGGCCAAGTCAAATAAGACTAATTTTCAAAAATTTGCCTTATTTCCCTTAATTGGCAGTGCGAATAACTGCCGAAAACAAAGTCGCCCAAATTCCAAAAATTAACAATCACCCAACATTTTTAGGTGTTTGTACATATTGAAAGAAAGCCCAAAAAAAGGAACAACCGCCCAAAAGAGGAATGAATGGCTGTGAAAATAGTCGCCAAAAGAAGAATAGCCCAAAATCCGAAAATGAACAATCGCCCAACATTTTTGAATTTTTTTTTCAAATAATTTCTTAAAATCATGTCAGAAAATAATATTGCCAATAATACATAACATTACATTAATCTGGTCAAAGCGTTTGTGCGGGCCAACAATGGGTAAGTGGCGAGCTTCGCGTGATTCATTTATTTAAACTCCGCTTTCCGGAGGAGTTCAGCCGCGCACGCGACTTCGTCGCTCCGCTAAGGGTATGTCAACAACTGTCAGGCAGGCGCCTGGTGCTAAGTCTGGTGACGTGAAGTAAGGCCCAACGAAATAAGACCAAATGTAAAATTTGGCCAACAATTTGGCGAGTGTAAATGATAAGTCTTTTCCCAAGGAATATAAACTTTGCATATACCAAACCTCGCACCTACTCCAAATCCTACAGTGAGCTCAAGCAGGGGGGTTGAAGCGGCGAGGGGGGGGGGGGCAACATACCCCTCCCCTACATATTTCACTGTTTATGGGATTTACTTGTAAAACCGGCGAGTTGTAAACTGTAAATCTTTTCCCAAGGAATATAAATTTTGCATATACCAAAACTCGCACCTACTCCAAATCCTACAGTAAGCCCAAGCAGGGGGGCTGCAGGGGGTCAACATGCCCCCCCTATATATTTCACTGTTTATGGGATTTACTTGTAAAAACGGAGAGTTGTAAATTATAAGTCTTTTCCCAAGGAATTTAAACTTTATTTCGAACCCCGTCATCTTCCCTTCCCATCCGCGCGAGGGGACACACTTACGCGCGCTTTAGCAAGATATCGGTTCATAAATTTGGCAATATATGCCATTTAGCTTCTCGGTTATCATTTTATATCATAATTCAATTGTCCGATTTAAAAAATTTCACACAGTAACACGTTTAGGTTGATTTGCTGCTTTATACTTAGCCATTTAAGCCTTTCCAGCATATCCTTTATGTGGGTTAGTCTTGCGCACTTGAGAACTATTCTCATGGCTTTATTTTGGAGCCTTTGTAGCCTTGTTAAATCCCCTTCCGTTGATAGATAAAGTATTGTTGAACAATATTGGAAATGCGGTCTTATCATTGTATTATATATTCTTCTTGCTGTAACAGTAGATATTTTTTACCGAATTCTGCTAAGGAAATATATTTTCTTGGATACTTTCTTACATATATAATCAATATTGGCTCTCAAACTCATCTGGTCATCAATTATTACACCAAGATATTTGAATTCATTCACAAGCTCTATGTCTTCCACTGTTTATGCACATGTCCTTTGTTCCTTTTATGTTTAACATCAGCTTATTCACTTTTAGCCACTTGCTCACCGATTTCAGGTCCTCGTTTATTTTTTGGATGCATTCCCCTGAACTACTTCCACTGACAAATAGGAGCGCATCATCCGCGAACATACACAATTTGCTACATTTCACTGCTGCGCTTATATCATTTATATATATTGTAATATTCTTGCTGGGGTTCGTTTAAATAAAACTGTCCTTTGTGTATTTTAATCGTTTATTTATTATCACACACCAACTTTACTTCACTACAATATTCAATCACTTTATTCTTATTTATTTCAAATTAAACTGTCGCTACACTGATCTAATCTCCCTCTTGTAATCGCTGTATGCACTTATAAACAACTGTGTCCACGGTGGTTGTGGAATGGGTATTTATACGAAATTGCAAGGGGTTCTAGAACATGCTAGATGTTTCTCCGGGTGAATTGATGATCCTGGAATATTGGGGTAATGTGTGGAACAATTGTGGAACGTAAGCACATTAGGTTGGAATATTTACTGCTAGCAGGTTTTGCAATAGATGTCGTTGCTACAGTTTGAGATACAGTGTTTTAGTTTTTGGCACACAAACCATCCTGTAGTCAATGCTCCACTGCCCCCCTCTTAAACTTGTTCGTCCCGAACAAGATCATCTGGATTACTGCCATGGTAATGATGAAGACGATCCAGGTGGACAATTTTCATCCGGAAGACACGTCATGCGTGTGACCACTTTATAAAGGCCCTCCCACTCTTGCTGCAGCTTAGGTGACTTCCCTTTTTGCCGGTGTGGTTTGTACAAAACCATACTAGGTCTCCCTCGTGGAAGCTAGACGTTGTTGCCTTTGTGTCGTACCCGGTTTTCATGCGGTCACTCGCTATCCTTATCCTCGTCCTGGTCGTCTGATGTATGTCTCGGATCCTTTCCCTGAGGTCTGCCACATAGTACTCTTCACATTTGGGCTTATCGTTAGGGGATCCAAACTTCACCTCACTAGGTAGCCGAACTGCTCGACCAAACCAGACTTCGGATGGAGTATGTCCAGTAGTACTGTGCACTGAATTTCGGTAGGCCATCAAGAAGAGAGGAATTTGTCGATCCCAATCGCGCTGGTGGTCTTCTACGACCTTGGAGAGATGTTCGTTTAAAGTTCTGTTGAAGCGCTCTACCATCCCGTCGGATTGTGGATGAAGCAGGGTAGTTCTCGTCTTTTTGATTCCTAGTTGTTGACATACCTCTTGGAATATCTTCGATTCAAAGTTTCGTTCCTGGTCGGAATGCAGTTCCATGGGCACGCCAAATCTGCTCACCCAGTTGTTGACGATCTGTTCCACGATGGTCTTCGCTTCCTGGTTAAGGATGGCGAATGCTTCCGGCCATTTGCTGAAGTAGTCCATGACGACTAGGATGTAACAGTGACCATTGTCGGTTTCTGGAAATGGACCAGCGATGTCAGGGGCAATCCGTACAAAGAGTGCGCCCACGTTGTACTGGTGCATCTTGCCTCGCGTTTTCGTTCTGGGTCCCTTGCTGGCGGCACACGCGATGCATTTTCGGAACCAATTCTCTTCGTCTACCCCTGCGCTGAGCCAATAGAAACGTTCTCGCACCTTCTCCAGCGTCTTGTTTGCACCCAAATGACCTCCGGATGCTCCATCATGCATCTCCCGTAGCACCTCGTGTACTTTTGATCGCGGCAAGACAAGCTGCATTATGAAATCTTTCCCGTCCGGCTTTTCCCATTTCCTTTTCAGAACACCATCTTGCACTTGAAGGGAGTCCCACTGAGACCAGTATGCCTTAAGAGTGGGGCTCCTGTCCGAGATATCTTGTCCATTTGGCTTTTCCATAAACTCCTTCCACGGTAATATCGGCTCGATGTCTGGGTCTTCTTCTTGAGCGTTGCGGATTTCCTCTGCACTCCAACCAGCGATAGGCTCAGCTCTTACCCTTTGGATGGAAAGAAGGTTTTTCTCTTCCTGTCGCACACAATGCTTGCAGTCGCTCTTACATGGTCGCCGGGATAAGGCATCCGCATTAGAATGAAGTTTTCCTTTACGATGCTGTATTTCATAATCGTACATCTGCAGCCGTTCAATCCATCTTGCGACCTGGCCCTCTGGATTCTTGAACTGCAGCAACCATTTTAGAGCCGCGTGGTCTGTGCGCAAAAGGAACTTTTGGCCGTAGAGGATTTATGAAAGTGTTTTGTCGCCAGAAGCAGCGCCAGAAGTTCTCGCCTAGTCACGCAGTAGTTCCTTTCCGGCTTGGAGAGCACTTTGCTTAAGTATGCGACTACCTTCTCTTGGCCGTTGTGTATCTGCGAAAGAACCGCTCCGACACCGACGTTACTTGCATCTGCATCTACGATGAACATTTCTCCGGGAATGGGATATGCTAGTGTTGGTGCTTCGCATAGTTGTTGCTTAAGGTTCTTGAAGCTATTGTCGCACTCACCTGACCACTTGAATTGCCTTTCTTTTTCCGTCAGCTAGTGCAAGCTCTTCGCGATTCCGGCAAAGTCCTTTACAAATCGTCGGTAGTACGTGGCGAGGCCCAAAACGCTCCTGAGTTCGTGTTTGTCTTTTGGAACTGGCGAGTTTTTCACAGCTTCCACCTTGTCTGGATCGGCTTGCACTCCTTCTGATGAGATAACGTGGCCCAGGTACTTGACTTCGGATCTGAAGACGTCACATTTCTTTGGGTTCACTTGAGTGCTGCCGTCTTTCTTCTTAAGCAGTACAACAGGTGAGGCCCACGGACTCTTAGAACTTCCGATGTGCCCATCGTTCTCCATCATTGACACCATATCCGCAACCTCCGTCTGCTTTGGCAATGGTAGTCATCTGGCAGGCTAGCGAATTGGTCTGGCATCCCCAGTGTCTATGCGATGTTGCACCAGATGTGCTCGGCCATACTCTCCATCCTGTGAGGCAAATATATCAGCGTACTCACCGATTAGATTTTCTGCCATGGCTCGCTGATCCCGATCCAGTTCGCAGTGCTTGAGGATCATGTCCCTTACTTCCGCCAACCTGACTGATGAAACGGGCCCCGCCGATTCCTTTCCAGTTATTGTCGAGATTAAACATATCGGAACACATTCACCAATAACCTCCCCTTGTTTTAGTTTGACGCTGTGGCTCTTTAAGTTCATGAACCTTACTGGGACCAGGCTGTTCTTTGGCTCCACTAAAACTTTTCCCACGATGTAGTTTGGGGAATTCCTTCCTGAATCCGGCTCCAATAGGTAGAATCGGTGGCTCCCAGGATCACCCTCTAGTTTTGTCCAAATGATAGTCTCGGAAGATGGTGGTAAGACTTCGTCCTTGCTGAGTATTGTTCTTAAATTTGCTGCATTCTCGTTCCCGTACACCATTGGAATCTCTACGTTCTGATACCGCAGAATTTGCATCCCGATGTCGATGATTACGTGATGTTCTTTCATGAAGTCCACTCCGATGATGCATTCATCACATATGTCGGCCACCAGGAACGCATGAGAAAAGGCCAACCCTGCTAGTTGTAACGTGAGGCGAACTTCTCCGTATACTTTCGCCGCTTCCCCTGTCGCAGTTCTAAAACAGTAGCAGCTGGTGTTGTGCAGCCAAGACTTCCGGACGAGATCTCTTCTTACAATGGAAGCCGTGGCGCCGGTATCGATAGTAGCCACGCACTTGTTTTTGCCGATGAATGCTTCCACTGTGAGACTCTTGTTGCATCGTTTGGTTTGGGAGACCTGGATGGTGGTCTTGGGGGCGTCGATTCCATAAGCCAACTTTTGCCCTGCGAAGCTGGCTCTTAGGCGTTTCCCGACTCCTGGTTTCGAGGAGCCTGGCCAACAGGATGGATGTTGTCCCTGTTGGATGGTTCTTCGTTGCGTCGCCTGTTCGCACAATGTGGACAGTTTCCGCGTCTGGGTGGATTTCTGCATTGCCGTTGTAGGTGTCCTATTTTGTTGCAGTTCCAGCAACGAATTTGTCCTCCGCGAGCGTTGTTTCGGTCTTCGACGTCCATCCTCTGGCAAGAGCATTCGATGGCGGCTACTTCCCTCACACGGTGGATTCCCTGACAGGCCTGGTCTGCGGCCTCCATTGTGAGAGCAAACGCCAAAGCTTCGGCGAGCGTTTCCTTTCCAGCCATTCTTACCGCCATTTGTAGTTTCGCATCAGCTATGGCATGGGTGAACGCTTCGGTTGCCATCTTGTTAATGATCTCCTCGCCGGAATTTGGATAGGACAAATGTGCCAGCCGCTCTATGTCTGCTTGTAACTGCTGGAGCGTCTCACCCTTCATCTGGGACCTTCTGCGCAACTGGACCCTATATACTTGCTGCATATAGTCATCCCCAAATCGCATCTCGATGGCTTTCACCAGACTGTCGTAGTTGCGTTGTTTGTCCTCGGGAATAGTTTGTAGTAGCTCTGCAGCTGTATTCGAGTTCCTTTGCCAAATTCTCGAATCTTCCTTCAACAGTCTCGATTTTTTTTTTAACATTCTCGATTTTTGTTTGAACATTCTCGAATTTTGTTTCAAATGTTTCAGTTTCGGTCCCTACATTTCCAATTTTCTCGTCGATTGTCCCAAATCTTGTTTCCAAACTTCTATTTTGTTCATCAAATTTGCTTTCGAGAACACTCCTTTGATCGAGTAGCTGTTGCTCTAGAGAATTCTTTTGTTCATCGAGCTTGGCGTCTAGAGAATTCTTTTATTCATCGAACTTTTTCTTTTGCTCGTCTAAAGAATTGCCTAGCTTCTCGAATTTTTCATTTTGAGAATTCGTTTGGTCATCGAAAGAATTATCTAGCTTTTTGGATTTTTTCGGAAAGTAATTTTATCAAGGCTGACATGTCATTTGTCGTACTTACTTGTTCTTCTTCGACGTCGAACAAAGCCGTATCAGGATCTTTACCCTCGTCCGTCATTATTTTCCGCAACTTAATGATCAATTCTCTCTTCGTACCAGTCATAAGCTGATTCCGCTGACTCAGTACACCCTTTAGTTGCGGTACTGACAAATGTTCTAGCAATTTCCGAACCATTTTTATTTTTCACTTACACAAAAAGCAATACACAAAATTTGTTTTATTCCACTTTTCTGACACCAATGTAATATTCTTGCTGGGGTTCGTTTAAATAAAACTGTCCTTTGTGTATTTTAATGGTTTATTTATTATCAAACACCAACTTTACTTCAACACAATATTTAATCACTTTATTCTTTATTTATTTCAAATTAAACTGTCGCTACACTGGTCTAATCTTCCTCTTGTAATCGCACTTATAAACAACTGTGTCCACGGTGGTTGTGTTATGGGTATTTATATGAAATTGCAAGGGGTTCTAGAACATGCTAGATGTTTCTCCGGGTGAATTGATGATCCTGGAGTATTGGGATATTGTGTGGAACAATTGTGGAACGTAAGCACATCAGGTTGGAATATTTACTGCTAGCAGGTTTTGCAATAGATGTCGTTGCTACAGTTTGAGATACAGTGTTTTAGTTTTTGGCACACACACCATCCTATAGTCAATGCCACAATATTGAGAATAGAAAAACACCCAAGAACGAGCCTTGGGGTACTCCTATTTTAATTTCAATTGGATCCGCGATACTTTCAGTTACTATTGTGCGTTGAGTGCGGCCGTTTAGATATGACTCAAACCATTTCAGTTCATTGCCATTGACTCCATACTTAATCAGATTTTTTATTAGAATCTCCCGGTCCACCGTTTCAAAAGCTCTCTTGAAATCCAGAAACACTGTTACAATTACTTTCCGTTGATCCATTAGGCTTTTCCAGTTTCCTAGCACCCAATTTAAAGCCGTCTCACATGAGTATCCTTTTCTTAATCCCGATTAATGTTGCATGATGTAATTATTTTCCTCTATATAGCTGCTAAACTGCTTCTCTACAAGTTTTTCGAATAGATTTTCATATAAAGGCAGCATATTCATCGGTCTGAATTTCTCACAGAAGACAGTATTCAGTACTTTCTGAATAGGTCGAACAATAGATTCCTTCCATCCATCAGGAAATATTCCTGTCCTCATGGATTTGTTAAAAAGCTCCCGCAGAATTAAGCCGATTATTTCAATGACATCCAGGAACATACTTCCGCTCATAAAGTTAATGTCTTTCTTTTTGCCCATATCTTTCAGCACTAGCACTATATCCTTAATATTTATATATTTAAACTTAAAAACGGTGGCAACTTGGTTTATGGAATCTTTATAGGGCAACCTGGGAATATCATTAATTATGTTTTCTACACTCTTTACAAAGAATGTATTAAATTCACTCGAAATTTTTTCGCTTTCATGTACAATAATTCCACCAAACGAAACATTACTACTGTCACCTTGATCCTTCTTTAAAATAAACTTCTTAATTTTTCGCCATATTGTTTGTTGGTCCCTCGCTGTATCGATCTTCTTTCGTATATGCTTGTCTGTGTGTATTTTGAGTTCCCTTTTATAGATGTTCCTCGCTTCCTTGTACGTATCCCACACTGTACGATTGTTGTTGAATTTAGCCTTCTCATGTTTTATAACTTTGCTTTTAATCGAGCTAGTTTTTTATTGAACCCACATTCATTAGGACATACAGTTTTTTCTACCAACATTTCATTCACTAATCTACTCATTTCACGCTTAAACAACTCAGCCAAATCATTCACGCTACTGTTCACAACATTCACTCCAACCAAATCACTCAACAAAAGCTTTGAATAAAAGTCCACTTTATTATAGTTTAAAACTTTATATTTCTTCTTATTTAACTTGGGAATATTATTTCTTAAAGCTTGTTGTGACCACAACAGCAATTACGTTTTTTTTATTATAATCACAACACCGGACAATGTACTCATGTTCAATGTTGTTATCAAAATTTATTTTATAATTTCTCAGCCAGTCAGCACAAATACTCTTCGTGCTGTCTGTGTATATTGATTCATAATGTGTAACAAAAAACTTTAGCACCTAATTTTGTACAGTTAGCATAATTTTAGTATTTAAGGCAGGTAATTTTAATAAAGAATTAAGTTCACATTGAACCCGCAGCAAAGTCAGTGTTTTTATTATAGACTTCCCCCCACCAGTGGTAAGGGGTCTTTATTAACCTAACTTGCTGGTCAAATCATTTGTCCTTCGAGAGAAAGCGAACCACAAGAAAGGCGTTACCAGGGCTACTAACACTGGTAGATTACAAAACAACCATAGTGAAAGCGTTACCAGGGCTTCTGACACTGGTATATAGACAATCAGCCGTTGTGAAAGCGTTTATCAGGGCTTATAACACTGATAAGTGATAAACAAAAAAAAAGTGAATACCTAATCAAAATATATCATGGACGAGACGGATGTTTTCATAATCGTTGCAAAACAGAAAACGCTAGCGGAAGAGCTAGAAAAACTGAAGATCAACTTTGGCAAGGACAGTTCCATCAGAAAGACTCAGAAGTATAAAGATGATCGGTTGCAACGCATCAAAGAAATCTAGGAGGAATTAAAAGAAAATCACCAAAACATAAAATCGATTGTCAAACCCGACACGCCATATATGCAGAGAGATACATTTCTTAAAGTCAAGGAAATGTATGAAAACCTCAAAACTGAACTGGAGAAGATAGATCCTCCTAAGAGCATGGAGCATCTCATCAGCCCATCAGGATCCTCTGGATCCACTGTAGACAAAGAGCAACGTAGGAGATTGAAGAAACTTCAGTTAAAAATAGAAGCAATAATTGGCAGCATGGAGGAGTTTGAAGACACGTTTGAAAACTATTAGACGGAGATACACGACCCGTGCAGGGACGGGTTAAGAATATCACTGCAGCGCCCCCCAACAACTAGCGCTTGTCGTAAAAGGCGACTAAGGGGACAAATCAGATCTAGGCAATATAACACCCAAGTGAGCCTAGCGAGACATATACTACCATAAAAACCCTCCCACAAGTGTGCATGCGAGTCCGTGGGTTGACACGACTGGAGATCACCGGTGTCATAAAAGAAAGATCAAACAATACTAAAACAGGAGCATGCACGTGTCAAACAACAAACACCATCGCAATATGGTAATATTGCAAAACTGTATCATTATGATAATACTTGCAAAAAGGAAAGGCACTACCCCGCCAGGCACTACCACTGCTGTGCATGGTACTGATCCTGGACCGAGCAGAAATGTTCGGGTCAGAGCTATACGGATTCCGGGGGCTAGCAACATAATGAAACAGTTTGGACGCAATTTAAGGGTCGCGAGTTGGAACGTTGGAAGCATGACCGGTCGAAGTTACGAGCTGGAAGAGATGATGAATAGAAGGCGGGTGGACATCTTGTGTGTCCAAGAGACGAAATGGAAAAACACCGGGAATCGGGCGCGTTTCTTGGACGTTAGGACAAAAGATTACAAGATGTTCTACTACGGAACGGAAAAGGCTAGGAACGGAATCGGTATCATCCTTGCGGCAGAGCTACTTGGAAACGTCTTGAGCATTTCGAAGTCCAGCGACCGTTTGATGTCTCTCAAACTAGTAATACAAGGAGAGGTGTGGAATATTGTCAGTGCATATGCTCCCCACAATGGGTGCAATCAGATAGATAAGGATGCATTTTGGCTAGATTTCCACAATCTCCTTAAGAACATCCCAAAGGAAGAATTTCTGTTTGTGGGAGGAGATTTGAATGGACATGTCGGGAAATCAAACGAAGACTATGAAGACTGCCATGGAGGACTAGGATATGGCACCAGGAACCTTCCTGGTGAAGACATCCTAAGCATGTGCAAATCACACGGTCTTATCGTGTTAAATACCATGTTCATCAAACAAAGCCGACACCTGATCACTTACAGCAGTGGTGGAGATGAAACTCAGATTGACTACCATTTGGTAGCCAGTTTCATGAAGCCTCGGGTAAAAGATTGCAAAGTGATCCTGGGAGAGGCAATCGCTCGTCAACACCGTCTCCTGCTAACAGAAATTTTTATGAAAACACCAAAGAAAAGCAAACAAACAGGGGTCTCTGAGAGAATCAAGTGGTACAATCTGGACAAAGAAAAAGGTGATGCTTTTGTTTTCGTAATGAAAAATTACCTCTCTCACACCATCAACGGAGCTGAGGATGAAGAGTGCAGAGCACAAAATATGTGGGATTCCCTACAGCGAACTTGCTTAAAGAAGGCCAAATCACTGCTAGGAGCTTCAAAAGGCCACCATCAACACGCCAAAGAAACATGGTGGTGGAGTGATGAAGCTAAGAAAGTGATAAATGAGAAGAAAGCGGCTTTCAAAGCTTGGTCAAAGTGCCCCTCTAATAATAGTGACGAAAAAGCTCGCCTCGAAATGGAATACAGATGCTGCAAGAAAAAAGCGAAGAAGAAGTGCGCTCAGCTTCAAGCAGAGACTACGGAGGGCCTGTATCGGGAGCTGGATAAAATATTTTCCCCGGTTGCTGATGCAAACCAGGCTATCCAGGAGCTGCGAAGACACAATATGAACAAGAGTGCCACTATCTTCAAAATAGCCGCCCAAAGAAGGAAGAATGCTCAGGAGATTCGTTCGCCAAAGTTCATTAGCAATGCTCATGGCCAGCTTCTTGTGGATGACGACAAAATTCTGCAGAGGTGGCGGCAGTATTGTGAAGAGCTTTTGAATGAACAGTTTCCCCGGCTATACTTTCCAAGAGCCACCCCTAACTGTGAAGAAATACCCGACATTACAGTCGAAGAAGTTAGTGAGGCGGTCAAATACTCCAAAAAACGAAAAGCGGTTGGGCCAGACGAGATACCCTCTGAGTTCTGGAAAAAGATGGGAGACATCGGGTTCAGATGGCTCAGAATTCTCATCTCCAAATTCGTGAGAGGTGATCCAATGCCGAATGAATGGAGGGAAAGTTACCTTCTCCCTGTATACAAAGGGAAGGGTGATACGCGAAACTGTGATAACTACCGTTCGATCAAGCTGATGTCACACACCATGAAAATCGTTGAGCGGGTATTAGGTGGCCGACTGCGAAAAATAATACGGCTATCTGATGATCAGTGCGGGTTTGTCTCGGGTAAATCAACCACAGATGCAATCCAAAGTATAAGGATCATAATGGAAAAACATCGTGATTCCTTAAGGGATTTGCATATTGTATTGGTTGACTTTGAAAAGGCATTCGACAGACAACCACGAGATCTGATATGGGTGGCGCTAAGAAACGAGGGGTTCCAGAAACCTATGTACAGATGATTATGGACATGTACGAAGGAGCAAAGACAAAAGTAAGATGCCCCGCTGGAGTAACCGAAGAGTTCCGAATCAAAGTCGGGGTACACCAGGGAAGCGTTTTAAGTCCTTTGCTCTTTATTACAGTCCTTGATTATCTGCTTGAAGGTAAAGTGATGGACCCCAAGGTACATCAGTTATTCTTTGCTGACGATGGAGCCATCATAAGTGAGGATCCTACATCCCTGCAACGAGCACTTGATGTGTGGGTGGACGTTTTGGAGGGAAATGGGTATCGCATTAGTTCAAAAAAGACAGAGTACTTGTGCTGCCCGTTCTCTGATCCACTCAGGCCTATTCCAGACATTTATTTGAATGGAACAGTGCTTCCCAAGTGCGAAAAGTTCAAATATCTGGGATCTATGATCAATAGCAAAGCAACTTGTGATGACGACATCAATCATCGTGTAAGCGTAGGGTGGATGAAGTGGCGAGAAAATTCCGCTATCTTCTGTGACAGAAAAATGCCCCCTAAGTTGAAAGGAAGGCTCTACACCGCAGTTGTACGTCCAGCGCTCACATACGGTTCACAATGTTGGACGATGTACAAAAAGTATGAGAGTAAATTAACGGCAGCTGAGATGAAGATGCTTCGCATGACAGCAGGAGTGACCAAGCTTGATCGAATAAGAAGTTCGAAGATCCGTGGAAGCTTTCACATCAAGGAAACCATCGTACGAAAATTAGAGCGCGACCGGCTCAGCTGGTATTGCCACGTTCAAAGAAGAGATCATTTGAACCCTGTAAAAAAGGCAATATCTATGCACGTTCCAAAGACATCGCGATGTAGGAAAGGCAGGCCTATAAACGCCTGGATCAGACAAATGCGACGACATCGGCATTTCATTGGCCTCAGTAACCGAGTGATCCAAAATCGGCAGGCCTGCCGATATTTTCTGAGGTCAAATAGGCGAACCCCACAGGCGGATCAGTAGAAATGCGGTGAAGTGGGAGGGTTGTGATCCCTAGTTTTCGGATCATAACCTCGCTGATAAAAGGAAGAAGAAGAAGAAGAAAGAAGAAGATACACGAGTATCAACAAAAAGTGTTGTTGGAGCAACTACGCGACTAACACAACACTTATTCTTTTTATACTAAAGAAAACACAAACAACTTTAGTTTACGAAAATTCTTTATTTTTAAGACAACACGATAAAACAACATGAATACAACTCGAAGACTCACTGGAAAAAAAACTCTCTTCATTCGTATCATGCACTTCTATTTATTCATTACAATTCTGCATGCATTTTAATCGTAGACATAGCGTCAGCGATTTTACAATTAATTTAGTTCAAATAAAAATTCTGAGAAATCCTAATTCAATTTATTGTTTGCTCAGCTCATTGGGCAATGACCGGATAAAGGTGTCATATGGATCGTTCGCTGGCGTATACGTAACTTCTCCCTCCTTATGAGTAAAATTCTCCTGAATTTGATTGCTAAACTTAATTTGTATCCTTTTTTGTTATATACAAAGACATGACAATATTGCAAACATAATTAGAATTATTACAACACATATTATATTTGTTTTATAGGATACTTCTTTCTTAAATTCTATCTCTTGTATTTCGTTAATATTTTCAACGGTCTTTAAAATAATTTTATCAAACTTTATTGTTTCCGTAACATTTAATTTTTCTTTATAATTTGGATAATAAAATCTTTGCTTTTGTATATTTTTTACATTAGAATATTTTTGATCTAAGAAATACAGAGTATTAAAAACAATTATTAAAATTGATCAGTTAACTTCCAGTGAGCTTAATATCTCTATCGTCACAAGTGTGATTCAATTTTATGTTAACATTTTTTATAAAAAGGGTTTCATCGTCTAGAGGTACAATTTCGGTTTGTTTATTTTTGCTTAATTTACAGTTTTGTTTTATTATATAATGTTTGCTTTCAATTAATTCATTAAGATTTTTATCTTGTTCATATTTATAAGTTTTATTTCGATATTCTACAATGAATTCTTTTTCAGCATCAATTTCTAGATAATTTTTATTAGGAACTGGAGTTAAAAGTTTAAGTGGTAAAGTTATATAGTTTTTGCGAATTTTAATGGCAAAAACTAGTACGTTTTCTTTGTATTTTGTAACTCCTAATCTAATTTGATTTAATTTAAAGAAATCTATTTTATACGTTTCTATTTCACTGTTTGTCAGGATATTTGGATGTAGTATATTACTTCTTGCTGACACAATATTGTCTTGTATATGTTCCATTTTTGACTCTATGTACTTAAGTTTAAAAAACTGATCCAGGTATATTTGTTTCATTACTAATTCTCTTTCTACTTTATGTATGGCATTAATCTGATTCAAAATTACTTCCCTATCATTGCTAATTGTATCTTCTAATATTTTAAAAGTTTTTTTAAAAAATTCATTAATTTTAATTTGCTTATTCACTGCTACTATCGTGTTATGACTATTCTCTGATACGTTGTCTAAATGTTTTTCAATTTCCTGACGATCTTCATCGTCCATGGTTCCAAATAACCATTTTCCTGCGGTACCTACTATATTAAGTAATCCTCGCTTTTGTCTATTTTGAAATGGTACTAACGTTCTAATCTTATGTACTATATTTATGATTTCTTCATTTAACATGCGTCTTTGTTCAAGTTTTAGTGGAGCTAGATTTAACGAGATATTTTTCACTAGAGCTATAATTTCAGTTGGATTTATAATATGAAGTATAATGTCCGTTTCGTTTGTTATGGTCACGTCTGTCAGTTGTAGTTTTACGTATCCGTTTTGTTCGTTTATTGTTTGTACGTCAAGAAGTTTTTGACAATTAGTCTGTGTAATTAACGTGAGAAATACTATCCATGTTATCACCTGAAAATTTTAATGGTCGTTTAATATTAGTTGAATGAATATTTTTCAAATTAGCTTTCTTATATTTCGGTTCATGTTTATGTCTAACTGCCCTGTAGTTCTTTATAAATCCTTGAGACCTTTTTTCTTCATAATCCTCTCTAGTCTCATTTAGTCTTATAAATTTATTTTCTTTTGTTTCCTCTATATTCTGGCGAATTCTTTCTAAATCAACCTTATGGGTGTGTCCATCTATAGGATTGCATTTAATAGTGGAATGGAACCTATGATTGTAATTCCTAACAGCTTTCTGCATGAGTCTTTTTACTGAATATTTCTGTTTATTAAATGAAAGAATTCTAAATTTTTCCGCTATAGTGTTATGGAATCGTTCGATATCGGCATTGCCGGTATGACTATTTGGTTTTGTAAGATGCAGCGAAATTCCTTCTTCTCCTAAAAATTCTTTAATCTGAACTGCTTTAAATTCGTTGTCTGCAATAATTTTTTTTTATTAGTTTTCCTATCTTTGTAAGATGTTCTTCTAACTGCTCTATAATCGTTACGTGATTTCTATCTGCTAGATGATAGACTGATCCGAACTTAGAGAATTTTTCTATGATAGTTAAGAAACTAACCTTTCTTATTACGTATGTATCAATATGAATGATTTGATTGATATCGGAAGGAGTTTCTGTATGATTGAATTTGGCTTTTATAGGGTTGCGGTCGTATTTGACTGCTTGACAAATATCACATTGATTTATAACAATATTAATAAATTCCATCAATTTTGGATAATATATCTTGTTTTTTATTTGATTATACGTTTCTTGAATTCCAGAATGTTGACTTTCCTGCACATGATGAAAAGATATTTGTTTTACGACTTCCACTTCCATTTCGATGTCTTGTGCCCTAAATGAACACTTGACGAATTTAACTGATTTATCGTTTGAAAACATTTCTCTTATTTTTTCTTGAAGAATGTTATATATGCTGTCCTCAAGTTCCGAAAAAATACATATTTTTCCTTTTTTTATGAATCTTCTTAGTATATCTCCTAATCTTTCAAAATCATGTTCTGCTATATAGATAATTCGTTTACCGTGTAAGATTTCGATGTCCTTTATTTTGTTATTTGTCAATATAAGTTGCGTCTTATATTTATTTACGATATCTTCTATAATAGGAATATGATCCATTAGCTCTTCGTCTGCTGAATGTACCATTTCATTGGTCTCATCTTCTTCTACATTAAATACAAATTCTGGTATTGAATCACTTACATTACCTTTAAGCGAAAAATGTTCTGTTTGAGTGGGGTTTTCTCCCTCCTTAAGTTTAACGTCCTCGTTAATTTCTATCCTGCTTAAAAAATCGGCTACCCTGTTTTCTTTTCCTTTAAGGTATTCAATTTCAAACTGATATTCTCCTAGTTTAAGGAGCCATCGTTGATGCCTAGGCGATAGGTCTTTTCCTCTGTACTTTGCATGAAGATACTTTATTGGCTGGTGGTCTGTAAATATTTTAAACCTATTATCGTAAAGGTAGGGTCTGAAGTAATAAGTTGACCATATAATCGCTAAAAATTCTTTGTCCGTAGCGGAGTAATTTATTTCATGATTATTGAGAGTACGTGATGCATAGCATATAGGATGTCCTTCTTGCGATAGAGCCGCACCAATCGCATAATTTGATGCATCAGTTGTTAACGTAAATTGCTTTTGAAAATTGGGGTATCTTAATATTGGGTGACTGCTTATTAGTCCTTTCAGTTTTTCAAATGCTTCAATGTAATTGGGATCGTTTGTATTTATTTTGGAGTTTTACTTCAGATATTTCGTAATAGGTTGTGCTACCTTAGCATAATCTCGGATAAATTTTCTATAGTATCCAGTTATGTCTAAGAAGCTCTTGATTTGCTTTTGGGTCTTCGGAAGTTCTAATTTTTCAATACAAGCTATCTTATCGGGATTAGGTTTCAAACCTTCCTTCGTTAGGACGTGTCCTAAAAACTCTGTTTCTTTTCTCATAAAATTACATTTGTCTACTTGAATCTTTAGTTTCTTGGATTCTAGAACTTTGAATATATCAGTTATGGCTTTGACGTGTTTTGTTAATGTCGTACTAAAAATTAAGATATCATCAAGGTAGACTATAAATGTTTTATTTATATGATCCCTTAGAACCTCATTCATGAGCCTTTGGAATGTCGCTGGGGCATTCTTCAAGCCGAATGGCATTCTAACAATCTCATATAATCCATGTGGTGTTACGAAAGCCGTTTTTTTCGGTCTTCTTCTTTTATTAGAATTTGATGATAGCCTTTCGCGAGGTCTATCGTGGTAAAGTATAGCGCTTTCCCAAGTTTGTCTAAGATTGAGTCTATATTGGGCAATGGAAACTTGTCGTCAACGGTGACGTCATTTAGTTTCCTATAATCAATTACGATTCTAAATTTTTTCTTTCCCGAGTTATCTTTCTTTTTAGGAACCACTATCAGAGGACTTGAATATTTTGAATTACATTTCTTTATAATTCCCTGCTCCTCCATTTCCTTAATCTGTCGCCTAACCTCCTCCTCGTGTTGCAGGGGGTATCTATATAATTTTGCATTAACTTGTTGATCGGTTGTTGTTACGATTTCATGTTCTATTTCCGGAGTACTGGTTAGTTTGTCTCCTTCTTTGAAGAACAGACTATCGAATCTCTTAATTAGTTTTTCTATTTCAACGCGTTCCTCATTATTAAGGTGGTCTAAATTAATATTTTTCGTATTTCTATCAACGGGTTCTAACGAACATATTTCGTTAAGCGCATATGGTGTATTTATAAACTTTAAACATTGATTATTTAAATTAATAATTCCTTCGTCTAGATTAGTTAAAGTATTTAGATTCTTTAATAAATCCATACCAATAATAAATTGATAACCTCTATTGGAAAGTCTTTTAACTTTCCATCTGATTAATGCGTTTAGTGAGGCTTTGAATTCTTCGGGTGGTGGTGTATGTATTTCATACGAAATTGTGTCTCTACCCGTCACTGTAGTGAAATGTATTGGTTCAATGGGTAATTTCTTAAATTCTGTTAACCTATCGTCTACTATACTTAAAGTTGATCCTGTATCTATAAGTGCTGTATAACTGTTTGAGCAAATAGTTATTTTAATTAATGGTAGATCATCCGAGGCTAATTCTTAAAAAACGCGGGACTTTGTTTATTCTGATTTCTGCTTTCATAGTTAACTACTTCATAAGACATTACCATTCTTTGCTCAGTTTTCTCCTGTTGAGGGCTATGTTGGCCAGGAGATAACCTGAGGTGTCCTGAATTTTGGTTCTGACCCTGCGAGTTGTTTATTTGTTTACAGCTGTTATTTCTCTGGATGTTATCAACCTCCATGTTTTCAGCTGGTGGATTCGGCCTGTCATTCTGCCTATATTGTCCTGAGAAGTTTCTTTGCTGTCCTGATAATTATTCTGCCTATATTGTCCTGAATAATTTCTTTGCTGTCCCTGATAAATATTTTGCCTATAATGCCCTGAATGATTTCTTTGTTGTCCCTGATAATTATTTTGCCTAAAGTTTCCTGATTTATTTTGATGCTCTTCCGTATAGTTAGTTTTTCTCGGCTTCTCTGGTAAAACAAATGCTTTTGATTTAGCAACTCTTCTAAATTCTGGCCTAATGCACGAATCTTCAAACCTTCTCTTGCGCATCATTGATATTATTGTATTTAAATTGTGTTCCTCATATATCCTATCTAACAATGTGCCCTGTGCCATTTCTTTTGCGGTATTCACCAATATTATGTCAACATTACTAAGATCAATGCAATTATCTTCTTTATAGTATACAATTAATTCATCTGTTTTATACTTAATGTTTTGTAACTCTACAGCTAGTTCACTCACCATATTCACTTTAAGACTAGTGATCTTCTTGTAAATTTCGTGTGGCTCGGTGTCCGGCTTGTACCTAAGCTTCAAGGTCTCCTTGATGGTAGTCCAGTGTCTGTGGTATGTTGATCACTGCATTTTTAGCTTCACCTTGTATTTTCTCGTAAAAGAAAGTCCTCACTAAGATCTTTTTCTGTTCCGGGTCTTCTATTTGATTGAGATAATATTCGACACAGCTGAGGAAGGAATTTATAGTAACATCCCCTTGTCCAGTAAATACAGGCATATATCGAATTTGTTTTAGAAATCTTTCCCTCTCCTCGCGATGCTCTCGTTGTTGGAGTTGCACATATGCTGCTCGCACTTGTTCCAACTGCTGTGTTCTGAGTTCCAGTTCCGCGACTAGTTGATTGTGGTTTTCCATGATTCTGTTATTATCGTGTATCTGGTGTCTTTTCATAAATTTTTTCCACTTCACTTGGGTTTTTCTTTTATTTGTTTGAGCACACTGATCTTTGTCGATTTTTTTTTTTTTTTTTTTTTCAGGTACGTGTTTATTAATTAAGATGTTCTGATTAGAAACACTTATTTTTATTAATTTCACACGACGTAAATTCGTTTCACAGGATTCCTATTTTATAAGAATCCTACCGACTGCGCCACTAACACAACACTTATTCTTTTTATACTAAAAAAAACACAAACAACTTTAGTTTACGAAAATTCTTTATTTTTAAGACAACACGATAAAACAACATGAATACAACTCGAAGACTCACTGGAAAAAAACTCTCTTCATTCGTATCATGCACTTCTATTTATTCATTACAATTCTGCATGCATTTTAATCGTAGACATAGCGTCAGCGATTTTACAATTAATTTAGTTCAAATAAAAATTCTGAGAAATCCTAATTCAATTTATTGTTTGCTCAGCTCATTGGGCAATGACCGGATAAAGGTGTCATATGGATCGTTCGCTGGCGTATACGTAACTCGCGCGTTGACGGAACTACACGAAGAATTCGTAGTAAATGCAACAGAGGGAGACCTGAAAACAACGTATGTGACCAACAACCAGTATAAAGATATTAAACAAGTTGTAAACCATTGCCTACATCAAATGGCATTTAAACTTGGTGAAACCAATAAGTCAGGGGTAGATCAATCTAACCACTGTGAAACGAGATTACCTCAACTAAAAATACCTACCTTTCGAGGAAATTTTCTGGAATGGCAATCCTTTTACGACTTATTTTCTACCATAATACACAACAGAGGTAGCCTAAGCACTACGGAAAAGATGGAGTACTTGAAGACTCATTTGGACGGCGAACCCCTACAACTCATTCAACACTTAACAATTTCCAGTCAAAACTACAACAACGCATGGGAAACACTTAAATCCAGATACAATAACGAGAGAAAAATTGCATCTATGCATATTGACAAAATATTAAAGGCCGGACAGCAAGGAAATTCACCCTCAGCGACATCAATAAAGAACATATTGGATGCCACAAAGGAAGGGTTAGCGGCTTTGAACACCATGGGCTTTGATACATCATCATGGGACCCAATAATAGTGCATTTGACAACAAAGGCGCTCGATACAGAATCAAGAAATCTGTTTGAGCAAGGGCTGAAGGAACCAAATAAGATGCCATCATTATCCGTTCTTTTGGAATTCTTGCAAAGAAAATACCAAGCTCTGGAAGTGCTAACAACGCCAAGACAAAAACAATACAAGTATGTAGATGATTCGAAGCACACGGTACGCAATTTTCACATAGCGTCTAAAGCAATGCAGTGGGTTATTTGTAAAGGTGACCACATTATATATTCCTGTCCAAAATTCATGAATTGGACAGCAAAGGAAAGGAATCAACAAGTTAAACAAGCCAAAATTTGCTTGAATTGCTTACGACATGAGAAACATAGCCAATGTTTTAGCAAACGGACTTGCAAATATTGCAATAAAAAACATCATTCACTACTACACATGGAATGGCCAGAGAGAGCTCCACAAGTTAATCAACGAGACTCAACAAAAACCACGACAAAACAAGTAATCCATGGCCACCAAAATCAAAATGTGTTACTTGCAACGGCAATCTTAAATGCAAGCAGCAGTGACGGACTTGGACACAGTGTCACAGTACGAGCACTGATTGACCCTGGCTCCCAAGCTTCTCTCATTACAGAGTCAATCGTTCAATCATTAAGGCTTAAAAGACAAAGGGCCTTCGTTGAAGTGAGTGGATTGGGTGCTACAACCGCAGGAACAGCCAAAAACAATTTGCATGTTATAATATCGCCACGGTTCTCATCAAACTTTAAACTCCAAGTAGAAGCTCTTGTTTTACCAAAATTAACAAGGCAATTACCATCTGAAGCACCTACAAACTTAAAAACTGGTCAGTTCGGTGAACTCGAACTAGCTGATCCTACTTACAACTTCCCTGGTTCCATTGACATGATCATAGGAGCTGACACGTACGGCGAAATCAATCTTGATGGTCTAAAAAGGGACGCTGATAACACATTGATAGCTCAAAGGTCACATTTAGGTTGGCTCATCTCAGGCCGAACATCCACAAAAAAGCATTACGATGTTACTATAACCGGGCTAGTAGTCCAAACATCGATGGATCGTCAGCTTGAAAGGTTTTGGGAGCTGGAGGAAGTCGCTCAACCGAGATATCAAAAACCAGGTGATAAAGAATGTGAACAGATTTATGGAAGAACGCATTACCGAGAAGATGATGGTAGATATGTAGTGAACATCCCATTCAACGAAGAGGCAATGCAGTCATCGAGATTAGGAGAGTCCAAAAACAGGGTCATTGCAAGATTTCGTCAGCTTGAAATCCAACTCAACAGGAATCTGCAACTGAAAACGGAGTACACAAAGGTTATTAATGAATTTTTGGAATTAGGACACATGGTAGAGGCAACTTTAACCAACAAGCCGCAAAACACCATTTACTACATGCCCCATCACGCTGTTCTCAAACCCGAGAGTACTACAACAAAGGTACGAGTAGTATTCGATGGATAAGCCAAAACTTCGACCGGGGTTAGGTTAAATCAATTAATGCTGGTGGGCCCCAAGCTCCAGGAAGATATCACAACTATTTTGATGCACTGGCGGAGACATAAATATGTCTTTACTTCAGACATAGAAAAAATGTATCGTCAAATTAAGCTGAATGATGAACATCAGGATTATCAGCGAATTTTATGGCGAAGCTCTACCAACCAACCCATAAAGGAGTATAAACTTACTACAGTAACTTATGGGACTGCTTCAGCTCCATACTTGGCAGTTAAAACTCTGCAGCAACTTGCTGTAGATGAACAAGAGAATTATCCAGTTGCATCAGAGATTGTGAAACACGATTTTTATGTTGATGATGTGATGTCCGGATGCGATACAATAACCGAATGTACAGAAGCACAAAGGCAACTTACTATTATGCTAAGAGGAGCAGGGTTTCATCTTCGAAAATGTGCTGCTAACGTCAATAGGCTACTTAAGGGCATTGCACCCGAGTCGAGGAGTCGAAAAGACATAAGCATCATGAAAGAAGAAACAATTAAAACATTGGGGATTCATTGGAGCCCTATGAGTGACACGTTCCAGTTTAAAGTTCGCATCGGTGGAAATACAAAACAAGGCCAAGCACTCACAAAGCGCAAAACTCTCTCTGAAATAGCCAAGTTGTATGACCCACTAGGTTGGTTGGCACCGATTACTGTAAGCGCAAAAATCTTGATGCAGCAAATCTGGAAATCAGGGGTTAACTGGGATGAACCACTTACAGTTGGTCTGCAAAATCAATGGAACCGCTTGCGAGATAATCTGGTGGCAGTCGAAGACATCAGAATTCCGAGATGGATGGAAATTACGAAACGCCAAAAGTTTGAGCTTCATGCATTCTGTGATGCCTCAGAAGCTGCGTACGCAGCAGTGGTGTACTCCAGAGCAGCTTTGCAGAACGGATCCTATGCAGCAACGATGTTGACAGCAAAAACAAAAGTGGCACCAATTCGGAAGAAGCTTCCTCTTCCCAAGCTTGAGCTTTGTGGAGCTCATTTACTATCAAAGATTTTGATAGAAACAATGCGGACATACGGCGCACAAGTAGGCAACGTATTTGCCTGGACAGATTCCACAATAGCATTGGCCTGGATTCAAAAATGTCCATCAACCTGGAAGACATTTGTTGTGAACAGGGTATCGGAGATACAGGAAGCAACGAAGCCAAGTTCCTGGAGGCACATACGCTCATCAGATAATCCCGCTGACTCTGCTTCCAGGGGTTGCTTACCAGGACAATTAAAAAATAACTCATTATGGTGGCATGGTCCCGAGTGGCTACAACATGATTCAACATATTGGCCGACACAAGAAGTACATTCAACAACGGTTCCTGAAGCTAAAGAAGTATTGACAATATCAGTGTCCAAGCCTTACGACATTGCCAAAAGATTTTCTTGTTATAACAGATTAATAGCAGTAGTTGCATACTGTAGAAGATTTATAGCAAATTGCAGAGCTCCAAATTCGAGAAAACCAAGAGAATTAACTGTGAGCGAAATCGAAGACACACGCAAGGCTATTATACGCACCATTCAAGAAAAAGTGTACTGCGAAGAGTTGGTAGACAGACAATCTTCTGGTAGTGGGAGGACGTCTGGAACATTCAACCCTATCAGATACAGAAAAACACCCGTGTATTCTACCTCACAACGACAAGTTTACCAAATTGTTAATCGAAAACACACACAAACGCACGTTACACGGTGGACTTCGACTAACATTGTCAACATTGCGACAATCTTACTGGATCATTCAAGGAAAACGTGTGGTACGTCAGGTCATACATAACTGCGTAAGATGTCATCGGTTCAATACGCAAGCAAAGACTCAAATAATGGGAATGCTGCCAGCCGCAAGAGTAACTCCCATTCAGATGTTGATAGCCAGAGGGCGAGGAAACCGAACAACAAAAGGGTACATCGCAATATTTGTCTATTTAGCGACTAAGGCAGTTCACATCGAACTGGTAAGCGATCTCAGCTCCGCAGCCTTCATAGCAGCTGTAAGGCGTTTTACGTCTAGAAGAGGAATGTGTGCACACTTCTATAGCGATAATGGCACCAACTTCGTCGGAGCAAAGAAGGAAATCGTTAGCCAGATGAAGCAAGCAATCAAACAGTCGGAAGCAGATGCATCCAAAAAACTTGTGGTGGATGGTATCGAATGGCACTTTTTCCACCAGCGTGACCACATTTTGGAGGACTTTGGGAGGCCGGCGTAAAATCAATAAAGTATCATTTAAAGAGAATAATCGGTGATATTACACTTACATTTGAGGAGCCAACAACACTACTCACTCAAATAGAAGCGTGTTTGAACTCGCGTCCACTCGTCTCGGTAACAAGCGACATCGATGATAATACAATATTAACACCAGATCATTTCCTTATTGGATCTGCAGTCAATTCCTTGCCGGAACCAATGATAGATCAAGAACGAAACCTCCGTTCCCGATGGCTATTGATTCAAAGAATGACCCAACACTTTTGGAAGATCTGGTCAACAGAATACCTCTCTCATCTTCAACAGCGCGGTAAATGGAAACAAAAGAAGTCAAATATTAAAAAGGGAGATATCGTACTGCTCAAGGATGAGCGTCTGCCACCAACCAAATGGATGTTGGGGAAAATTGAAGAATTACATCCCGGAAAGGACGAGCAAGTTCGCGCTGTAACTGTATTTAGCAATAATAAATTCATGAAGAGGCCAACAACCAAACTTTGTCCTCTACCTATCGAAGATAATGTGAATAGCCCTATAGAGATTGAACCAGATCAAGCTAACATAAATAAGACAAGAAAGGTTAACCGTTGTGGTTTAAACATTCTGAACATATTGTTACTTGTGGCACTAAAAACAACATTCATACCGTCAATTAACTCACAACTAACCGACAATGAAGTAGAGATAACTCTATTCAAAAACCGCTCAGGGATTTACTTCGAGAAGATTGGTAGCGTTAATCTGATAGTCAGCGACTGGAAAATAATTGTCTATTATGATAAGACCAATTATTGGACAGAATTTGAAGGATTCCAGGAACTATTGAAAGACATGAATGACTTCTGTAAAATGAAATCTGACGTATTGGTTCACAATATAGTTCATCAATTCAACCACCAGCTGACGATCATCAAAAGCAACAACGACTTGCTGCTTAACCAAGGAGCCGAAGTTTCACTCAAGTTTCGAACAAAACGATCCCCGTTCGACTTTATTGGTACCGTAGCAAATAAGCTCTTCGGACTTTTGGACGAGTCATATGCTGAACACTATGAGCAACAAATTCAGGAAACACGAGTTAATGAGAATCACCTACTAGAATTAATAAAAAACCAGACTGCGGTAGCAGAATCAACCAGTAATATTTTACAGAAAAATACTGAAACCATTACTGCACAACTGCAAGCGTTCCAGAATGACTTAGAGAACCTGAAGAGCAGTGCAATCAAATCAAACAACCAGAATGATGCAGAACAGAAGTTTCTAGCATTGTCAGCATATGCAACATTAGCATGTTGAATTATCAACAATCGCAAAATTCCTTACTGAATATTCTAACCGATTTACATCATGCCAAAATCAACCCTCTGGTGATCACACCAGGCCAACTTCGATCGCAGCTAATGTTGATAAGAAGCCACTTGCAACCAAAGATATCTGTAGCAGGAGAAGAAACGCATTCGAGTTTGTTAGGACTATACAAACTTTTGACGGCTAGGGCAAGAGTAACGGAGCGGAATATAATATTCGACATAAGAGTGCCTTTAATCAACACAGAAGACTTCGACCTATTCAAGGTCATACCTGTTCCGACTCCCCACAATAATGAATACGTTTTCATTGAACCATCGCTGGATTATCTAACAGTAAATCTGCTACGAGAGTCATACTACAGAATGACAAGGGAGGAGCTGGCCAGGTGCACAAGAACCAGCGAAAAATATCTATGTCAGCAACAGCATCCGATGTTTAATCGCCGGTCCAATGTCAGCAGATGTGAATTGGATCTGCTGACGCATGCTAAGGAGTTGTCATCCTATTGTAAACTACGCAGCATCAAACCATCCCCTGTATGGATTCAGCTAAACAATGGCAATAGCTGGATTTACGTCCTGGATAGGATGTGTACATTCAACGTAATTTGTGGTAGACAAGTCCGGGAGATATCACTACAAGATGACGGGATATTGACACTACAGCAAAATTGTATACTTCAACAAAATTCAATGGCCATCAGTTCTTATAGCAGCAGTTCTAGCAGCATCAACGCAACTTTCATTCCAGTTACAAATATTACAGAAGTATTATCTGAAAGCCCTAGGAACACATCCAAGCCGCTTGTCATTCCACACGTCATACTCAAATCGGAAAATGAAGACATCAAGGATCTAACAAAATGGATAACGGACGTCAAAAATAATGAACATTTACCAGCTAAGCCAACAGTACATCCAATTCATCATGGACTGAACTACTGCCTAATCGCTGCATTATTTATTCTAATGACTTCTTATGTCATCTGGCGACATTGCAAGAGGAGCAAGAGAAATATGCAAATAGAGGTCCAGGCTCAAGAACTACCACCAATACCTGCAGATAGGCGTTTTACTACGACCGATTTCCAAGTGGTTTGAAAGATGGCCCCAGCATGTTGTGACCACAACAGCAATTACGTTTTTTTATTATAATCACAACACCGGACAATGTACTGTTCAATGTTGTTATCAAAATTTATTTTATAATTTCTCAGCCAGTCAGCACAAATACTCTTCGTGCTGTCTGTGTATATTGATTCATAATGTGTAGCAAAAAACTTTAGCACCTAATTTTGTACAGTTAGCATAATTTTAGTATTTAAGGCAGGTAATTTTAATAAAGAATTAAGTTCACATTGAACCCACAGCAAAGTCAGTGTTTTTATTATAGACTTCCCCCCACCAGTGGTAAGGGGTCTTTATTAACCTAACTTGCTGGTCAAATCAAAGCTATATCAATAGTAATTGTCTCATCATCACTTAATTTTAGATTTGCATCTGTCTCGGCTTTGATCTCTAAGGTATTTGAAATAACATAATCTATAAGCGTGGATGTACTATCTGTTATCCTCGTCGGTTGATCGTTGATCACGGATAAGTTGTTTCCATTGCAAATAGTTTTTATCTGATTTTTATTAGTGTTATCACTGAGCCAATTAATATTTAAATATTTATTTCTAAGCAATATATTCCATTATTATCTTTGACCTCATTAATAATTTGATAGCAAAGTGGCTTTCTTATGTACAGCGAAACTCCGCCAGTGTGCTTCCATGTACTTAAAACTTGGATAAAATTATTAAATTATCAAGGATCTAACAAAATGGATAACGGACGTCAAAAATAATGAACATTTACCAGCTAAGCCAACAGTACATCCAATTCATCATGGACTGAACTACTGCCTAATCGCTGCATTATTTATTCTAATGACTTCTTATGTCATCTGGCGACATTGCAAGAGGAGCAAGAGAAATATGCAAATAGAGGTCCAGGCTCAAGAACTACCACCAATACCTGCAGATAGGCGTTTTACTACGACCGATTTCCAAGTGGTTTGAAAGATGGCCCCAGCATGTTGTGACCACAACAGCAATTACGTTTTTTTATTATAATCACAACACCGGACAATGTACTGTTCAATGTTGTTATCAAAATTTATTTTATAATTTCTCAGCCAGTCAGCACAAATACTCTTCGTGCTGTCTGTGTATATTGATTCATAATGTGTAGCAAAAAACTTTAGCACCTAATTTTGTACAGTTAGCATAATTTTAGTATTTAAGGCAGGTAATTTTAATAAAGAATTAAGTTCACATTGAACCCACAGCAAAGTCAGTGTTTTTATTATAGACTTCCCCCCACCAGTGGTAAGGGGTCTTTATTAACCTAACTTGCTGGTCAAATCAAAGCTATATCAATAGTAATTGTCTCATCATCACTTAATTTTAGATTTGCATCTGTCTCGGCTTTGATCTCTAAGGTATTTGAAATAACATAATCTATAAGCGTGGATGTACTATCTGTTATCCTCGTCGGTTGATCGTTGATCACGGATAAGTTGTTTCCATTGCAAATAGTTTTTATCTGATTTTTATTAGTGTTATCACTGAGCCAATTAATATTTAAATCTCCCACTATTATTAACATTTTGTCCACACACATATTCTCGAGCAAGTCCGCAAACACAGAACAAAAAAATGCTTTGGAAAAACTAGGAGATCTATAAACTACCAGAAATTTAACCATCATTTGTCCATCACCAACATTTATTTCTAAGCAATATATTCCATTATTATCTTTGACCTCATTAATAATTTGATAGCAAAGTGGCTTTCTTATGTACAGCGAAACTCCGCCAGTGTGCTTCCATGTACTTAAAACTTGGATAAAATTATAGTCTTGCAACATAATTTCCGATTCACTTATTTCCTCAGTCATATGTGTTTCACTCAAACAAATTACATGTGGTTTTTTACCGTTTGCTAATAATTCAATTTCGCTAAAATTATTAACGAGGCCTTGTACATTTAAATACACACACTTCAATATACTTAGCTGCTAATAAGAAATTTTTTCCCTTTCCATCCTCTGATTTCTTTGTAAAACTGGACAGCTGGCATCCCTAGAGTCATGATTTTCGTCTATGTGTATGTTTAGCCGCTCTTTTATTTTTACACAATTAATGCACTTACTACATTCACTCGTGCACTCTTTTGCTGTATGATCATCTTTACCGCATTTAGCACATATATTTTTTTCACTCTTACACACACTTGCGACATGATTAAATCCGCAGCACTTGAAGCATCTCTTTACATTTATGCTTTCATAGCACACACACTCGTCCCATTCAACGCACAATGTTTTCACTCTCATTATCTCACGAAATGCACCACCGTCCACCTCTACAATCGCATTATAAAGTCTTTTATTTTTGCCCGATTGAAAGACTTTGATACACTTTAATTGTTGAAAATTATTTTTTTTATTTTGTGCCTTAATAGCAACAGAGACTTGTTCTTCACTTAATTTTTCACTCATTCCATGTAATAAAAACTTTGGATTTCGTATATCACTCATTTTTATGTCATAATCATTGTTTAGTTTATTCGAGATTTCCTTGCTTATAATTTCTCTTTCGATCTCACTCGCACATCGTATTGATACCGCTCCATCATTCCTGTTTGATATTTTTATCTTCTTCACTTTTGCCGCCAATTTTGATGGGTTTAATTTCTCTTTTACTTCTTTTACGGTTTTCTCACTCTCTTGTTTTTGTTTTGGTTTAACTATTATCGGTGCTTTAAGCATATTTGCATACGTTGAGTCTTTCTCCGCTTCTTTTCCGTTGATTTTAATACCGCTGATTGCTTCTTTAACGCACTCTCTTATATCCTTCACACTCTCTTTAAAAAATTTGCTAACAAATTTTGTGTTTTGATTATAGAAACAATAATTTTACTATAATTATCCTTTAAAACCCGCATAAAATCCATGCACCCAGTGCACACAAATTTAATATTCTTATTTTCAACCATTCGATCGGTATCGTACTTGGTTAAGCCTCCGCACCGCCAATGGACCGACTTGCCACAGAAACCACCACACTTCAGAAGTGGATCATTGCGCCTGTTTTTCCCGCACTCGTAGCACCCCGAATCCATTTTTTTTAGGATTTTCAATCGCAAACACTTTTAAAACCCTAGAAAACTAATATATGTATATAAAACAAGTTTAAGGTTTTACTTTTAATTTAAATTTCTTAATCGGACACGATCTGAATACGACCAACTCTCTTCGTTGCACCAACCCCCTGCTTGGGCTCACTGTAGGATTTGGAGTAGGTGCGAGGTTGGGTATATGCAAGTTTATATTTCTTCGGAAACTTTAATTGCTAATAACTTTCAGCTCACAGATTGCTTGATTTTTAGATGTTGATGCCGATTTACCATGTTTTGGAGACATGACAGATGCAGACATAATAAGGGAAGTACCACTGGCATTAAATAATCAATTGGTCGAATGTCCAACTGCACAAAAACCCTCACAAAATGAAGCTTCTAATGCACTTAAAACATCAAAGAATTTTTTTTGGGGAAACTGTGAAGTGGGTACAAAAAATAGAGCGCGACCGGCTCAGCTGGTATTGCCACGTTCAAAGAAGAGAGAATTTGAACCCTGTTAAAAAGGCAATATCAATGCACGTTCCAAAGACATCGCGATGAAGGAAAGGCAGGCCTATAAATGCCTGGATCAGACAAATGCGACGACATCAGCATTTCACTGGCCTCAGTAACCGAGTGATCCAAAATCGGCATGCCTGTCGATATTTTCTGAGGTCAAATAGGCGAACTCCACAGTGGATCAGTAGAAATGCGGTGAAGTGGGAGGGTTATGATCCCTTATTTTCGGATCATAACCTCGCTTATAAAAGGAAGAAGAAGAAGATATATAATTTAACACGAAGCAGCTACCAACAAACACACATCCTTCGACATTGTTTACATGCAAACATCGTATTAAACGTTCCCGATACCGACGCGGTGCAATCAGAACAACAAACAACCCAATCCGAAAGTGATATCAACCTTCGACCACCTTATCGGCAACAAACAAACAAACCCGAAAGTAATATCATGCCTCCACCTTCTTATCTACAATGTCCAGAGTATAACAGAGCAGCACGCCAGACTTCGGAGGGCAGTCACACACTAGTTGCAGACCGTATGTTCTAAGCTGTGTTGTACTTAGAATAATTTTCCAAGGATAGTTGCCTTGAAATATGTTCGCTTGAAAATAACTTGTTAATAAAAAAAGAAACACTCTGGCTCAACGTTATTGTTGTGTCTATAGCCTTAAACAGACACGCACATGTACATGCAACTTTAAACGAAACACTACGATGACATCACTAGCTATCTCGCTCACATATATTCATTCGGTTTTTATCTTTTGTTTTCGCCGGATGTTGCGTTTTTGACATTCAGCCTAGTTAAGTCGCCATTTCTCTAATCTTTAAATTAATAAAGTATTGACAGTATATTTTGCATTTAAACAAGTGTTTCATTCCTACATATACAACAGTGGTGTCAGAAGTGGGATCACCCTCTCCACTCTGTACGAAAAATGCCCCTGGATCCTGAACTATTGAAATCTCTGACGGAGATGTTTGCCACCGCTATCAGGACAGCTGCCTCTGATGCAACGCAGACAGCCCTGAGTACAGCATCGCCATCAGCCTCACAACCGGCTTCATTAAGACCACCACCATTCTCAGTAGGTGAGTACAGATCCTCAGACTCAACTTCGGTGGAAGACTATTTCAAGCGCTTTGATTGGGCGCTTCAGCTGAGTAAGATTAAGGAGGCTGAACATCACCACTTTGCTCGTGTGCATATGGGCACAGAGCTCAACAATGCTCTGAAAACACTTGTAAGTCCGAAAACGCCCGATGAGTTGTCATACGATGAAATCAAAAGCACACTCATTGGACATTTCGATGCTGTCAAAAACGAATATGCTGAAAGTATCAGATTTGGGCAAATCATACAGAACGACGGTGAACCAATTGCAAGCTTCGCCCTACGTCTCAGACAAGGAGCTGTGCACTGCAACTACGGCAGTTTTCTCGACAGAATGCTGACAGAACAATTACCCTATGGACTGGGCTCCCGTGACGTTTGCAATGAAATCCTTTCAAAACAACCGAATGCATTTAGTATCGCCTACGAACTGGCACACTCATCGGAAGCGACACGTAACACGGCAGTGGAGCTGAAGGCATCTTTCTCGCCACCACCAAATGAATTGACAAACAAACCTGGGTTCGCACCACCCAAAGTCAAGTACAACAGAAACACAAGGCAACATATGTCCGCTCCACTTCAAGCTGACCAACGTGCTTATCAGCCAGTCGACCGGCAAAGGCTTTCAACGTGCAATGGATGTGGTGGACAACACCAACGGAGTCGCTGTAAATTCCTTGAAGCAAAATGCCACACTTGCGGCAGAACAGGACACATATCTAGGGTATGCAGGTCTAAAACTACACAAGTCACGGCCGAAATAGCACCTTCGCAGCCACCGTTGGAGCTTGAAGACACAAGTGAGGACCTCAGTCTAGTTAGCAAAGTCGAGGACATTAAAAACACCCAACCACTAATCAGAAGAAGGATCATCACGGCACAAATTGATGGCCGCAGTTTAGAAATGGAATTGGACACCGGAGCCCCATGTGGTATCATTAGTAAAAAAAACCCTTCTGTCTATTAAACCTAAATTTTCATTACAGAAAACAGACCGACAATTCGCCAGCTACACGCATCACAAGATCCACTGCATTGGTCGTATCCCTGTAAATGTCACCATAGGTAAAACATCGCGACGGCTAAATCTCTATGTAGTACAGGGCGACTTCGACAACCTCTTGGGAAGGGAGTGGATCGCTCACTTTGCACACGAAATAAATTTCATCAAGCTATTCTCCACAACGACTGAATCAAGTTAATTCTATCACAACGGCGACACGGCACCTCACACCTGAACAACAGAACCGCCTGAGCCAACTTCTAGATCGGTATGACAATGTGTTCAGTAACTCGGCTGGCAAACTCACGGGGCCCCCTGCGAAGCTTCATCTCAAACCGGGCGCTTCACCAATCTTCGCAAAAGCTAGAGAAATTCCTCTGGCATTGAGAGACGCTTATAAGAAGGAAATTGATGCCAAGATTGCTGCAGGATTTTACAAGAAAGTGGATTACTCGGAGTGCGCGTCGACGACCCATATTGTAGCAAAGAAGTCAGGTAAAATTCGAATAACTGGAAACTACAAACCCACTCTCAACCCCAGAATGATCATCGATGAACATCCGATCCCGAGAGCTGAGCTGTTCAATTCCATGAATGGGTCCACCGTATTCTGTCATCTGGATGTTACAGATGCGTAAACACACTTACCAATTGATGAGGAATTCAGCCATGCCTTGACTCTGAACACACCTACACATGGATTGATTAGACCCACTCGTGCAGTGTATGGAGCGGCCAATATCCCTGCAATCTGGCAGCGGTGCATGGAAGTTGTTTTCCGAGATATAGCCAACGTGAAAACATTTTTTGACGATATTCTTATTCATGCAGGTAATTTCGATCAATTACTGATAACTTTAGACACAACCCTAGAGCGAATCAGATCACACGGCCTCCGACTCAATAGGGAGAAATGCGTTTTTGCAACACACTCGGTGGAATTTTTGGGACACAAAATTGATGCACAGGGTGTGCATAAATCTGACAGACATGTTGAAGCCGTACGTGATGCCCCCAAACCCAAAACAAGAGAAGAAATGCAGCTATTCCTGGGGAAAGCAACCTACTACAATGCCTTCATCCCTAATCTCTCCACCATCGACAGACCGTTACGGGAAATGCTGCGGGCTGAAGACTTCAGATAGACACCTGAAGCAGAGCGCGCTTATCTCAACATAAAAGAAGTATTAACGTCACCATCTATCTTGATGCCGTACGACCCATCTCTACCTCTTCTATTGGCCACGGATGCTAGCAAAACAGGGTTAGGTGCTGTCCTTTCACACCGTTTAAGCAATGGCCAGGAGCGCCCAATAGCCTACGCAAGCCGAACTATGAATAAGCCAACCAAGCTGAACGCCAATGCGGATTACTGTTCCCGTGCACCACTACCACCACCATGCATAAGTATAATTAATCGGCTCACATCACACGTAGGAGGAGAAGAGGAATACGATGCCTTCGACCATTTTGTACTCCGTCAAGTTAATCAACTGCCGCTCTGAGCAGAACAGATCGCACTAGCAACACAGAAGGATCTACACTTAGGAAAAATATTGAGACTGCTTCAATCTGGTCAATGTCTCATTCGAGCGGGATACAAAGCCCCTGAGCATAGCTACCGCGTCGCCACCAACTGTCTTGTCTTTGAACACAGAGTCGTCATACCAGAAGCGCTTCGCAGCAAAATTCTTAAGGACCTTCATACAGCGCATCTAGGCATGGTGAAAATGAAGGGTCTTGCGCGATCATTTGTCTATTGGCCTGGAATCGATGCCGATATCGAAGAGATTGCAAGAACATGTAACAGTTGTGCCACACATGCGCATGCTCCACCGAAATTTCGCGAACACCATTGGGAGTACCCTAAGGGACCATGGGAACGTATCCACATAGATTACGCCGGGCCGTTCACTGGAAAGATGCTTTTCATTATCTCAGATGCTTATCGCAAGTGGCTTGAGGTCAAGGTCACCGCCACAATGACGACCAGCGCCACAATCGCAATACTCGACGAACTGTTTGCGGCTTATGGCATCCCGGTAACCGTGGTCTCGGATAATGGATCCAATTTCACCTCGACCGAGTTTAGAACATACTTGCAGAATATAGGCGTAAAGTTCCACAAGTATACAGCACCATATCATCCATCAACAAATGGCCAGGTGGAACGCAGCGTCCAGATTGTGAAAGACGCTTTGAGAGCTATGGGAACTACAACGGATTCCCTACAGAAAAACCTAAATGAATTCCTTAGGCAGTATAGGAAAGCACCGCATTCAACCACAGGTCAGTCACCGTCTCAACTGTTCTTAGGTCGGTCACTACGTACCCAACTGGATCTCATGAGGCCTGTGGATGCACATACCAGAATTATGGAAAGACAGTCTGCATCTTTCAACCCAACATACCGTACGCTCGAGCCAGGACAATCAGTATACTTCATCTCAGGCACCATCCGCCTGGACAAATGGATACCAGGAACGATCGTTTCTAAACTTGGAGACCTGCATTATGAAATCGACTACTTTGGCAAACGGCTTAAGAGACACATCGACCAAATCCGAGTCCACAAAAACAACATCCGGACAAGTATCGACCCAACAGCACCAATGAGGTCTTCGAGTCGATGGCATATAGGTACATGGGAACCCAGCCACTCCAACAGCATCAGAAGAGCAGACCTTGCTGCCAGCCACTACGACAACAGAAGGAGCTAGCGACGTGGGTTTTTCCAAAACTAGCCCTCTCTCTAGGCCAACTCCACCCAGGCAAAGTGCAACACTCCCGCATACATCCAACGAGTTATCGCGGGCGGGGGAGTCGGCAACCCCGGCGCGAATCCTACGAAGATCAGAGAGGATTAGGAAGCCCCGTATACTCTTCTCACCATAGTGACACCGACTATGGACTCTGAGACAACGAGAGGGGAGAAGAAATGTTGTGCCTATAGCCTTAAACAGACACGCACATGTACATGCAACTTTAAACGAAACACTACGATGACATCACTAGCTATCTCGCTCACATATATTCATTCGGTTTTTTTTTTTTGTTTTCGCCGGCTGTTGCGTTTTTGACATTCAGCCTAGTTAAGTCGCCATTTCTCTAATCTTTAAATTAATAAAGTATTGACAGTATATTTTGCATTTAACCAAGTGTTTCATTCCTACATATACAACAGTTATAACTTGGGCTTTATTCTACTTCTCTCTAGTTCTAGCTGACAAGTGACTGTATAATTTCTACCCTAGTTCCCATGAAGTCTCGCTTTCACTTACTACTATAAAAACATAGAATTATTAATTTTACATAAGAAGGTGAATGACCGCTTGAACTTGAACTTGAATTTAACTCTTTTATATACATTAATACATTTACATTTAACATCTGGGGAACTAGGTGTGGTTTTGGATGTATTGCTCTTATTAGTGTGTTGTTGGAGCGATTAATGCCCCCTAGTATATGTGTTATTTGTGTAAGCAGTAATGATTTTCATAATGCATCCTCTCTCCTTATCTATATGCCAAATGTAATAAATTTATAATTTTGTGGAGGGGAGATAACTACTGATCTCATTGCAATTTGACCTACATATGTCAAAGGAGAGAAGATGCATTGTGAGGATTTTGACATTTCGTGTTTTTCTTTTGGTGCGGTCGGCCTTTAATTCGTTTTAAACGTGATATTGTGTGTTGTGTTATATTTTTCGTGTTTCGGTGTTTTTGTGTTGGGAACCAACATGCTCCCCGCCTTTGCCAAAGAAAATCGGGATCCGGATGTGTTCTTCTTGGCCTGGTCTGGTCCTCTTACGTTGGGAGCAGCGTACTCTCGGCCAACGAAGCTATGGATACCTTCTGGAGGAGTTTCATAGATTGGGCGGATGATCCTCGTTGTTTGTCAATAAAAAATAAAAACAAGCATTAGTAAGTTTGTTTTTTATGTACATATGTACATCAGTTTTCTAATTTAAATTTTAGTTATCTTCTTTTTGGAATCCTCCTTTGGTGATAAGGGATGATAATGTTTGCAATGGGGTGAGTTGATCTGCCTGAGTTTTGTGTTAAGTTCATTTTTGTGGTATTAGTAGTTCATAAGATAGTAGTTAAGTTTTTATTGTTTATTTTATATATCAGAGTTTATTATTATTATTGTTTATTTTGTTTTTAGTTTATTTTTATTTTTTCAGAGTTTTCAAGGGTAGGGCGTTTTTTTTTTTAAGGGTTTGCATGGATAGGGAGGTAAAAAAATATATTGTTTCACTTATTTTTACGAGTTCAAGGGTTCATGTACCGGCAAGGGGGAGAGTTTTACTATTGGTCGTTTAAGTGTAGATGTTTGCGTTTTGATCGTCGCGACGCGCGTTAAACCGTCCGAACCGGGATGTAGTTCGATCACTCGCGCAAGTGCCCACGACGATGGCGGCAAATTATCCTCTTTAACGATGACGATGTCTCCTATGTTGAGGTTTGGTTGCCTTTGGAGCCATTTGGGTCGTTGCTGCAGAAGATGGATATAGGATATGCTCCATTGCTTCCAAAATTCGTGCATGAGGTGCTGAATGTATCTCCATTTCTCCAGGCTGCCAATATTTTTTTTCGCAAAGGTTTCTTTCAGGAACAGTATGAATTGGCCCCCCAATAAGGAAGTGGCCGGGTGTTAAGACTGTCAAATCATCAGGATCTGAGGACATAGGACACAGTGGCCTAGAATTCAGGCATGCTTCAATTTGACAAAGCAACGTTGAATACTCCTCAAAAGTTAATTTGGAGTTACCTATGGTCCTTTTGATATGGTGCTTGATAGATTTCACTCCGGCTTCCCAGAACCCCCCGAAATGTGGTGAGGAAGGGGGATTGAAGTGACATGTTGTGTTTAGAGTAGCTAGTTCTTTGGTAACTTCAACAGACCAATCGGACGAGATGAGTTTAGTTTCTCTCTAGATGTCATTGTATGCCCCTTTGAAATTCGTGCCACAATCGCTGAATATGTTAGAGGCTGCATATGCTATAAAGGCTGCAGCCGTCAGTCCACTTACAAGTTCTATGTGCATCGCTTTAGTTGAGAGGCACACGAATACATCATACATATCCTTTATCGATTTTGTTACATCGTCCTTTCCATAACTTAATTTCTATGGGCCCAGCATAATCGACACCCGTATTAGTGAATGGTCTATGAGCTGTTGTTGCATCTTCGCTTTATGCCGATGACATCTAACGCATTTGTGGATGGTGGACTTCACCAGTCTCTTTGTGTTCGTTATCCAATACACCTTCCGTATCTCTGCCATCATCATTTGCAGACCACCATGAAATGTACGCTGATGAATGTCGCTTACGATTAATTTAGAAAAATGGTGCGAATCCTTCAATATTTAAGGGTGCCGTTGATTGAAGGGAAGCAAAGAATTCGTTAATCGACTTCCAACTCACAGTAATCCTTCAACGTCGATAAACGGATTGAGATTAAGGATTTTGCTTCCCTTTGATACAGTGTTATTTACTTTCAATGACTTAATGTCTTCCGCAAATAGCTCTTCCTGTACTATTTTAGTGTGCTGACATCAGTTCATTTGGGGTGATAGGTAAGGGGGGAGGAAGTTTTACGAAACGATGGTGAGGGCAGTGGTTGTCTCGTGTGGGTATTTGATTCCCTGATATTCTCAAGGGAGCTAAATCGGCCTTCAATAAAGGCTAAAAACGTTTTCCAATCGGGGAGGCTCCTTGAAGTACCTAGCTTTGCCTCCCAATCCCTTTGCATCGTAAATGGAAGTTTCTGATATCTTATGTATATCAGTATTGCATCCCATACATCTACGTTTATCTTCAGATTGGACAGAGCATCGATGCACTCAGTGCTGGTGTCGTGTAACGATTTTAAGGATTCGGCTAACTCATGGCTGTTCTAACAGAATCCTTAATTGTGTATTCACTAATTTTCTTTTGTTTTCGAACCTATCAGCTATAATTCCCCAAGCCGATGCATAGCTTTTGCCATCTATTGGGAGATCTTGTATGAGACGAGCAGCATCTCCACGCAAAGACGTTTTTAGGAACTGTAGTTTCTGAATTTCGGAGAGATCTGCGTTTTGATCTATTAAGTTTTCGAAAAAAAGCCTACCTGGCAGCTGACCTTCTCGTGGTGGGGGGCGCGCAACGTGACTGGGATGTGCGGATGGGGTAACTTAAATAGTTATTCCCATCCATAGGGTGAGCGCTCTGTGCACCGATAGAGGCACAGATGGACTCTCTGAGATTCGACAACGGCATCGACTTAGGATAGGCACATGGAACGTCTCGTCGCTCACAGGGAAGGATCTTGAGCTTGTTGGGGAGGCTGTTAAAAGTCGACTAGATATAGTTGGCGTCTCTTCAACAAAGCAGAGAGGTTCTAAAACTGTGGACCTTTCGGGTGGGTGGAAGCTCTTCCTGTCAGGAGTCGCACCCTCAATGTCTGCTCGGGCGGGAGTGGGGATACTCACAAGTCCCAAGTTGACAGACAGAGTATTGGAGTGGATACCATTAGGAGGGAGAGTTGCGATCTTAAAGCTCAAGCTTGAAAGATCAACTCTGGCATTGGTGCAGGTGTATGCACCGAACCTGCAGTCAGAGTACGCAGCTTTCTTAGATGAAGTTGATGTTGCCCTTGAAAAGGTTGCAGATATGGATTCTTTTGTCTGGGTGACTTCAATGCTCATGTGGGTGTAGATGTTATGACATGGGGGAGTGTGATTGGGAGGAACGGTGATCCTGATCAAAACGCGAACGGAGAGAGGTTGTTGGATTTTTGTTGTGAAAATGGCTTATCCATCATGAACATTATCTTTCCGCACAAAGACATTCACAAATACACGTGGTACCGTCAAAGTCTTCAGCAGAAGTCGCTGATCGATTTGTTTGTGGTACCATAGTGTTTGAAGAGAATGGTTTGTGATGTTCGCGTATTGAGAGGGGCCGAACTGTCAACTGATCATCACTTAGTGCTGTGCAAATTGTATCGTAGCGAGAGGGTGCCTCCCCTACCAAAGCGTAAACCAAGGATGGTTACACGCATACGATGGGAGAGGTTACAGGTTCTTTGCGCGGCAAAGATCTGAGAGGTTTGAACGAATTCCAACTGTTCCATCAAATGCAGAGGAAGAATGGCAACTGTTTTCAACAGTGGTTATTGCCTCTGCGGGAGATGTTTGTGGAGTGAAGCGGCTTGGTGTGGCGGCTGGTGGTGAGAAAAGAACTGCTTGGTTTTAAACGCCCGGAGTTCAAGAAGCCATCAGAGAGAAGAAGAGAGCCTTTAATGTGTGAATTCACTTGAGGAACTCCGATTCTCGAAATCGGTACACTGAGGCGCGAGGAACTTGCAAATTAGCTGTGAAAACAGCGAAAGAACAATCTTGGAAGGAGTTTGGCGAGAAATTGGAACGTGACCACAGATCTGCAAATAAGATGTTCTGGCAGACCGTCCGCCGAGTCAGAGGAAAAGAGTTGAATATCGTTGAAGGAGTCAAATCCAAAGACGGTAGACTTCTTTCCAATGAGGAGGGCATCTTACGCAGATGCAGCGAGCACTTTTCGGAATTACTCAATCCCGAACAGGGCACCGAAGATGACAGACCTATGGTCGAGAGTTGGGCGGAAAGTAGTCCTACGGTAGAGGAAGTAACTTTGGCGATCAAAGCGCTAAAAGTTGGCAAATCTGCTGGTGTGGATGAAATTCGGCCAGACATGCTCAAGGTAAAGAGGGAGTTCAATGGCTCTCGCGTGTCATTAAAGTGGCCTGGGAATGCGGTGAAACACCTGGTGATTGGCAAATGGGGGTGATAGTTCCTCTTTTTAAAAAAGGGAACAAAAGAGATTGCGCCAACTATAGGGGTATATCTCTTTTAAGTCTCCCTGGAAAAGTCTTCGCTTAGGTGCTAGAAAAGCGTTCCAGAGCTGTGGTTGAGGACAGTTTGGGGGATGAGCAGTGCGGTTTTCGTCCCGGTAGAAGCACAACCTACCAGTTGTTCACTCTCAGACTGGTTCTTGAGAAGGCCTGTGAATATGCCAAACCTGTCTACACTTGTTTTGTGGATTTGGAAAAAGCATATGATAGGGTTCCTCGAGGCAAACTCTGGAGTGTTCTGCAGGAGTATGGGATTGATGGTTCCCTGTTAAGGGCGATTCAGTCTTTATATACAAACAGTAGAAGCTGTGTTGGGATAAACGGTGTTAAATCAATACCTTTCACTGTGGGCGTTGGACTCCGCCGGGGGTGCGTTTTGTCACCTCTCCTCTTCATTGTATATATAGGTTGGATGTTACAGCGCAGCCGTGGCGGGGAATGTTTCAAAGTGGGAGACCTAAGGATTAGTCATCTGCTCTTTGCGGATGATTTGGTCATCCTTGGGTCCTCTCAAACCGAACTTCAGCGCGCACTCGAAAGGTTTGTAGCCGTTTGTGATGATGATGGAATGATGATCAACGTGAACAAATCGGAAGTAATGATCGTTTCCAAAAAAACTCATTCAGTGCACTCTGCATGTTAGTGGAGTTCTACTGTAGCAGGTGGATAAGTTTAAGTACCTCGGGGTTTTATTCACGAGTGATGGGAGGAGTTATCCTGTAGAATTGGTTAGGCTGGATCAATTTTGAGAGAGCTTGTTATAAGGAAGGCCGAACTTAGTGTTCAAGCTAAGCTATCGGTTTTTAGCTCTGTCTATGTTCCAACTCTCACCTATGGTCATGAAATTTGGGTAGTGACCGAAAGAATAAGATCGCGGATACAAGCTGCCGAAATGAGGTTCCTTCGCGGTGTTGTTGGAATAACTCGTAGGGATCGAGTGCGCAACACCAGAGTACGCGAGGCGCTCAACGTTGAGTAGCTACTTCTCCGAACGGAACGATCTATGCTTCGATGGTTTGGTCACGTAGTGCGTATGCCCCCAGACCGGCTTCCAAGACGCGCCATGGTTGCCGTACCATCAGGTAGGCGACTTCGCGGAAGGCGTAGAAATAGATGGTTGGATCAAGTCCGACATCTCTCCTGGAGCCGGTTAGGGATTCACCCTGATGAATTGGAGTCAATGGCGGAGGATCGAGAAGGATGGAGAGTCCACCTGAGCATCCTACCCCCGCGACCCGCATGAAGGATTAGCGGGCCATTGAAAATGAATGAAAATGAAAAAGCTTTCGAAGAGGTTGTGGAATTCACTCCACTCTTCAAATTTCCCGGAAAATGGCTTTATATGAATACGAGGAAGACGATTATCGGATACCGCAGATTTTGTGACGTTAAGTCGCGAGATATCGAGATTAGTATTGTTCTCTTGCGAAAAATTGTTTATGTCATCATTTATCATACCACTAAGTTGGAAAAAAATTCTTTAAATTTTGACATATATGTATTTTATCTGCGAGGTATTTGTCTTTTTGCGGATCCACCGCATTCCGAATAATTGTGCTATGTAGTCCTTTCGCAGATTTAAACAATTCAAACACGTCCGTTAAACACGCGTTCACATAACCCCTTGATTTACGCGATTCAGTTTGCTTTTGATATTCCGAGAAATCAGTGGGCATTTCTTCGAGAATGGATTCTTGGCTTTCGATAGCTTTCGACAGTTTAGACATGATAAAAGATATTGTTACTTTTTCGCTAACACTTGATTTATTTGTATTTTATATGATTAGGTTTAAGATTTTTAAATTGCAGTAGGTTTTAAGTAAGGCACGTATAAATTTGTTAAATTTATTTAATTTTTTTTCATAACAAAGGAAGAAAATGATGAATTCCTGTTCTGTAGATTTTCCTTTTGTCCTTTTTGGCAAACTTGTTATGTGCACGTTCGATCTACTGTTGGTGGTTGATGTCCGTTTGTTGACCGTTGATGCCCGTTTGCTGACCGTTGATGTTCGTTTGTTGACCGCTGATGCTCGTTGTTGACTGTTGATGCCCGTTGATGACCGTTGCTGACCGAGGATGACCGTTGCTGACCGATGATGACCGTTGCTGACCGATGATGACCGTTGCTGACTGATGGTGACCGCTGCTGACTGATGATGTCCGTTGTTGTAGACTGCTGAATCCCAAAAAACAGGTGCAGGAACTTCAAGTCGTTTAATTTTAACCTTCGTTATTGTAAAGGTCGATTGTATAATAACTAGGCTCAGAACTGTTTCTGGATAGTTGTCCAACAAACTGGACTGTTGACCGTTGAGTTGAACGGCTTGCACAACTATCTATATAGTTCCCAAAAAAACTGGACTAGTGGCCGTTGAGTTGAACGGCTTGCACAACTGTGTGGATAGTTGTCCAGAAAAAACTTCACTAAATGTCCTGGTTTATTCAAGGAATCGAAGGACCATGCCACCACATCTGATTGTTGATCAGATCCTCCGGTGAAGTCCTCGTGACCCGAGGTCTGCGGGGTTTTCTTTTGATATGACGTGTCTCCACATCATTGGACTGATAAGAGTGTGGATCTCAGCCACTCGATTGGCTACAAAGGTTGTACGTGTTAGAGGGTTTCCCTTAATCCAAGCTAATGCAATCATAGAGTCGCACCATGCGAAGACTTCAGAATTTGTGAATTGCATTGCTCGTGATAGAAGACGCAGGAGTTTTGCTAAGAGAACCGCTGCGCACAATTCTAAGCGTGCTAATGAAATGCACTTCGCTGGAGCCACTATTGTTTTGGATGCTAATATGTTTATATGTTCTTTGCCATTTTGTATCACTCGAGCGTACACTACGGCTGCATATGCCTTCTCTGAGGCGTCGCTGAAGCCATGTAGTTGCACCTGAGCCGAATCTTCGTATTGTATCCATCGTGGTATTTGCATGTCTTCAAGAGAACTAAATCCATTGCGTAAATTTACCCATATGTCTTCCGTATCTTTAGATATTGGGGTGTCCCAAGCTAGCTCTTTAAGCCAAAGCTGCTGCAAGATGAGTTTCGCTTTGATGATGCAAGGGGAGATCCACCCGATGGGGTCAAATAGACGGGCGATGTCTGCTAAAACTGATCTTTTGGCGTATACCTTCACTACACGTAAATTGATCTTAAATTTAAACACATCTTGTGCTGGGTGCCATCGAATTCCGAGGGTCTTAATGGTATCGGTCGAATCAAAGTCGAGGGGAAGAAATCTCTCATTCGTTTTCAGGTAGTTGCTCTAATACCTTTGAGGAATTGCTTGCTCATTTTCTTAGCGGAAATCCAGCCGACTTTAAGATGGCTAGAACGTCTCCTTGAAGTTTAATGGCTTCGGATTCACTATTTGATCCATATATGAGGTCATCTACGTATAATCCTTCGGTGATTGCCTTAGTGACGTGAGGATGTGATTTATTGACATCAGCCGCTAGCTGATGTAATGTTCGCACTGCCAGGTATGGCGCTGATGCAGTGCCGAAGATGACAGTTTTGAGAGCGTATGTTTTTAATGGCTCTGTGTTATTTGCTCTCCACAAAATCAGCTGATATAGAGTATCTGCAGGTGCCATCCATATTTGCCGGTACATCATACTAATGTCCGCAACAAATGCGACCTTAAATTTTCTCCATTTTGCCATCAGCTCTATAATGTCTGCCTGCAAGCGTGGCCCAACCATTAAGTTATCGTTTAACGACTCGCCACTTGAAGACTTGCACGACGCATCGAAAACGAAGGGCAGTTTTGTGGTGCTATTTGATTCTTTAAGTACAGCATGGTGAGGTAGGAAATAATGCTGTTTTGTAGCGATATCTGTGGTTACTTCTTCCATGTGATCAAGGGTAAGGTATTCCTGGATACAGGTAGTATACGACTTTTGAAGTTTTTTATCTAATGTGAGTCTTTTCTCAATTTGAAAAAATCTGGCCATTGCCGGCCTTATAGAATTGCCGAGGTTCGGGCGACTATTATTTTTAAACGGTAGTTGAACTTCGTACCTACCGTCATCTCTTCGTTTACAACTCTTTTGAAAGTGTTGTTCACATTTTTCTTCTTCTTGGGTTAATTTCCTAACCTCTAGATCTTTCTCTAATTCCCAAAACCTTTTCAATTGAGCATCTAATGGGTTAAAATGGTTTTGTATTGTTAACTTACTAGACTGGCCAGCATTGTTGGTATTTCCAGTCAAAATCCATCTCAGCTCAGTAGATTGTGCAACAGGAGTCCCTCTTTCGCCCTTCACAATGCCCTGTAGGATGATAGATGCATATACATCGGCTCCTAAAAGAAGGTCAATCTTTCCCGGGGAACTATACGCAGGATCTGCAAGGGGTAGGTCGACAAGGTGGGTTCACCCCTCCGGCTCAAGGACCATGTTCTAAGCTGTGTTGTACTTAGAATAATTTTCCAAGGATAGTTGCCTTGAAATATGTTCGCTTGAAAATAACTTGTTAATAAAAAAAGAAACACTCTGGCTCAACGTTATAACTTGGGCTTTATTCCACTTCTCTCTAGTTCTAGCTGACAAGTGACTGTATAATTCCCACCCTAGTTCCCATGAAGTCTCGCTTTCACTTACTACTGTAAAAACATAGAATTATTAATTTTACATAAGAAGGTGGATGACCGCTTGAACTTGAACTTGAATTTAACTCTTTTATATACATTAATACATTTACATTTGGCATCTGGGGAACTAGGTGTGGTTTTACATGTTTTTTTTTTTTTTTTTTTTTGGTTGCGCCTGGAGGTGCAGGAATCTTCAAAAGATACCAATGGTCCGTACCATTGGTTATGCCCGATTCATATATCTGACAATGCCATCAGTGCTAGTCAGTATATGCCTACGGGCTAAACCTCACCCCCTCAGAGAGGCACTATGAGAACCGGCTGCGCGTACTCATAGTAGTAGGAAATTCGTTCCTCTCGTATTTTCATTTTTTGTGATGACTACGACTAAGTTGCCTTAACGAGTAGTTTACGCTTCTGTAGTGTTAATCGCGTTAGGTAGGTAGCTTTCCAGTGAAGGCACCTACTGATACCGTTATTACATGCGGTTTTTCCTTACGGCGCTAGGTCGAAAGGTCTTGTTCTTTGTAGTCGGCGCTCAAGGTTTGTCACGTCCATAGTACGGATTATTTCATTATTGCAATGAACATGAAGACGGGTACGAAGTTTGCGAGCAAAGTTTGTTACTTCGTCCCTCACGGTAGCAATTCCTAGATCTCTGTGAATATCACTATTCCTTATATACCAAGGAGCATTCACGATTGCTCTTAGCATTTTATTTTGAAATGCTTGCAGTAGAGCCATATTGCTTGGTTTGGTACAACCCCAAAGTTGTATACCATATGTCCAAGACGGTTTTAGCACTTGCTTATACAGAAGCAGTTTGTTGTATACGCTTAACTTCGAGTATCTTCCGAGTAGCCAATACATTTCTCTAAATCTGATTTCGAGCTCTTCGCGCTTCTTTTTAACGTGTGGTTTCCACTTAAGTTTTGCGTCTAGGGTCATTCCTAAATATTTTGCCTCGTTTGCGTAAGGTATTTGTACCGAGTTAATGGATATAGGTACGTTGTTTATCTTTCTTAACGTAAAATTGACATGCGTTGATTTTGTCCCATTGAGGACTATTCGCCAGGCTTTTGTCCATTCGCATACATTGTTCAAAGCTCGTTGGAGTTTTCCCGTTGATGATTCGACTGACTCATCTGTTACGAGGATAGCCGTGTCGTCTGCGAACGTTGCTACAACGGTCCCTTCATCTTGTGGTATATCTCTTGTGTAGAGCAAGAACAGGATTGGACCGAGAACACTTCCTTGTGGAACACCGGCGTAGATATCTTTGAAATCCGAATATTCACTCCCGTGTCTAACACGGAAAAGTCTGTTTTCAAGATAAGATTCCAATATTCTGTACAAATTTTCCGGTAAGATTACCCTTAGCTTATACCTTAGGCCTTCGTGCCATACCTTGTCGAAGGCTTGCGATACGTCGAGAAAAGCGCTAGAGCATATTTTTTTCCCTTCTAGAGCTTTTTCAATCTCGTTCGTTATTCGATACACCTGATCGATTGTGGAATGTTTGACCCGAAACCCGAATTGATGATCCGGGATCAAGTGTCTTTCTTCAATTACTGGTTGCAATCGTTTCAGCAGAAGTTTCTCGAAGACCTTAGATATTATTGGCAGAAGTGAAATGGGTCTATATGATTTCTTGTCATTTGCACATTTCCCCGGTTTCGGAACCATAATAACTTCGGCGACTTTCCATTGCCTTGGAACATATAATAGTCTTAAGGAAGCATTTATAATGTAGAGCAACTTAACCAGCACTTTTTTCGGTAGCTCTTTCAAAATTTCGCCAGTGATTAAATCATATCCCGGAGCCTTGTTATTTTTCAATTTTTGTATTGTCATTCGAAGTTCGGACAGGGATACGGTTTTTACTCTAAAGTTGTCGGGTGCCATATTAACATTCGGATCTTCGATCAACGGTTGTCCATTGAACGGCTTGAATGTTTCCTCTAAGTGATCGGCAAATAATTCTGCTTTCTCTTTATCTTCTTTTGCCCATTCCCCGTTAGCTTTCCTAATTGGCGGCGAGTGCATTACAGGTTTCCTTATGGACTTCAAGGGTTTCCATAGAGAGTAGTTTGAATACTTATCAGCGGTCAGACCCTCGAGGTAAGTAGAAGTCTCGTGATTTTTTAGGTCCTGCAGCACTTTTTTAAGCTTGTTACAAAGATGGTTCAGATAAGTTTTATCCGGTGGCGCGCGGGATTGTTGCCATCTCTTGCGCGCTCTCCTCTTTTCTCGTATGAGGTCTTCGATTTCAGGCTGGTATTTGACTTTATTGTTCCGCGCTTCTGTCTTTCGCAAAGGAGTGTTTTTCCACGCTGAGCTCTGAATGGCTTCGACGAGTTTGTCGATTTCTTCTTCTATTTCGAACGGTGTCTTTAGCGGTACATTTAAAGCAACATTTTCCTTGCAGTCTCTTCTGAAAGCGTCCCAGTTAGTTTTGTTACTAGTTAACCTAGGCGGTCCTTCTTTTTTTACTAGACTTCCACCTATTTTCAGAGTGACTGCCGAGTGATCTGAGCATAGATCATAGCATTCTTCGATTTCCGTCAAATTTTTAGTTAACCCTTTCGCGATAAAGAAGTCGACGAGGTCAGGGATTTTATTTTTGTCAGTTGGCCAATAAGTTGGCTTTCCTGTCGAAAAAAAGTTCACCCCACGTTTCGTGCTGGCTTTGTACAATAATCTGCCTTTTGTCGAATTGCATCTTGATCCCCAGAAAGTGTGTTTCGCGTTAAAGTCACCACCTAAGACAAAATTAGGTCCGAGTGAGTCAAAGAGACGAACGAGGTCGTCTTCTACTAGCTTATATCCCGGAGGGAAGTAAATACATCCGATGTTGTAGTCTAAGTGGTTTATTTTTACGGAGACTGAGCTTATTTGCATAGAATCAAACTCTATTTCTATGTTTTCGGAGTGCTTAATACAGTCTTTGATGTAAAGAGAGGACCCGCCTCTCGCATTTTCCGAAGGATGATTCGCATGGTAATCGCTGTAGCCTTTTATTTTGGGTCTAAGTCCCTTTTTTAAGTGCGTTTCCGATACCAAACATATGTCAATGTTATTTTTCCGTAGAAACACTTCTAACTCGTCGATTTTTTTCAGAAGGCCGTTTGCGTTCCACGTTAGTATCTTAAGTAGCTGTTTCATATTCATGTTTTTTTGATTGTCTTGCGAGGTTTGAACTCGAGCCTGCTCAATTTGTCAAGTATAATTTTATTAACTTTGGTTTGCTCCTCAAATTTTTCCAATATAATGGTAAATATTTGGCTAACCGGATCTGTTGTAGCTGATCTTAATTTGTTTTCGTTTGACGCGACTTGCGCGTACGATCTCGCGTCAACCTGTGGCGGTTTTTCCGCTGCACTTGGACCAGCGACGTTCTCTTGCGCAATTTTTTTATTTCCCTTTATCGGTCGCTTCGTTTTGACTGGCTTAGCGGTCTTGGGCTTATCGGTTTTACGATCTCTTAAGCTTGGGTTCGGGTGTATCGGTTTCTTGAGAGTATCGCGCCTTTTTTGAAGCTCCTTTGCTACTTCACAACCTCGATAGTTTGCTGGGTGCTTGCCTTTACAGTTTATGCAGGTCGCCGGAGCCTGCTTATTTAAGTCACACCTTTCTGATAAGTGGTTCCCGGCACATTTTACACATTTCGGTTCTTTCGGTTCGACTGGGTGTGATTGAAACCTTGACAGCGTTTGCACTGAGGTATCGATCGTGTATTCGTACGCATAGGCTCGATTTTAACTACGATATTCAAAATACTTTTTACGTTATAAATATCGTCTATATTTTCGCTTCTATCGAAGGTTAGCATAAAGAGCGGAAGTCCATGCTTGACCAAGATTTCATTGCCTTGTTCCGTTTTCTGCTTTATCTTCTTTAAGATATTAATTGCGTCGATAATTTTCAAGCCTTTTCCTTTAAGGTCATTTATAATGTCATCTTTAGTGCACGAGGGGTGGAGACCCCTTGCTATAACACGGAGTGGTCTTTCTGATTTATTTTCGTAGGTGAACCACTGGATCTTTTCCGCGTTTAGTTTTTTCGATATTGCTCGGTAGCCGTCAGAGTCAACTACATTAATTTTCCAATCATTGTTTCGGAATGACGTAACTTTAAATTCCGATGTCACAGTTCCCTTAAGAAGGCAATGCAATTTATTGTAGTCCGTAAAGCCGACGACGTTTATTGCAGGCGGGGGACGTAATTTGTCGTGAGTTTGTTTCTGTTTCAAGTCTTTTTCTTTGTCTTGTTTTCGTGGCTCGACTTCAGGTGAAGAACCGGCTCTTCGTTTTTGCTGGGTCTTTTCTTTGAGACCCCATTTGTTTCGCGTGCTAGCTCTTCTTCATCCGTGTGATATTTGGGACTAGCTGCACGGGGTGGGGTAATTTCCCGTTCTCTTTGCAAAAGTGAATTCTTTAACGCCTTGTTTTCCTCTTTTAGTGATTCTACCTCTCTCTTAAGCTCTTGGTAGAGTAGATCCATTTTATTTAGCTTAATACGGAGTTCATTGTTTTCTTCCTCAAAGCTATTACATTTCACTGAGTCCCGTTTCTCTTGCGCTTGCGCTTCCGGCGGACTTATTTTTCCGGAGACATTCGGTCTTGATGGTGGAGACCGAGTTACCCTTGAATTTCTCAAAAAGGGGTTTATTAAATGCAACAATTGGCTCTCCCCAGAATCCGTAGAGCCTACGTCCGAAGAGGGTGGATTTTCCAGAGAACCTGGACTGCCACCTGGGGTACTATATCTATTTGTTTTACTCATTGCATATTATGTATACATTTTATCCCCGGTATACGAAGGGTGGATTTTAGTCGCCTCTTACGACAGGCATGCCTACCTCGGGTATATTCTGGCCCCTACCCGAAGGGGGTTCGCCGTTTTACATGTATTGCTCTTATTAGTGTGTTGTTGGAGCGATTAATGCCCCCTATTATGTGTTATATGTGTAAGCAGTAATGATTTTCATAATGCACCCTCTCTCCTTATCTATATGTCAAATGTGATAAATTTATAATTTTGTGGAGGGGAGATAACTACTGATCTCATTGCAATTTGACCTACATATGTCAAAGGAGAGAAGATGCATTGTGAGGATTTTGACATTTCGTGTTTTCTTTTGGTGCGGTCGGCCTTTAATTCGTTTTGAACGTGATATTGTGTGTTGTGTGATATTTGTCGTGTTTCGGTGTTTTGTGTTGGGAACCAACACGGTATATTATATTGTATTAAAGATTTGAATAAAGTTTTCAGTTTTTCTAATAAACCACTTATTTGTTAAATGGGGGCTCGACCGGTATGACTCACATCGTGTAATTGAAAAATAAAGTAAATTGTGTGAAGTGTATTCCCAGCCGAACAACCGCCAAAGTATTCTACGTAAGATAGAGGAAAGTTGTACTAAAACGACTAAACACATCTAAGCTAATTCTACAAGATCCAGTTTACAGAACTAGTTCCAGTCTTGAAATTCTGAAAAATATCCTGAGAAATCATCAAAGGAGGAGGAGAAATTAAATTTAAGAAATTATTTAAATATGTACCTCTAGACTCGCAACCCTGCAGAAACCCGAAAAGAACCGACTGGACAAAGTTTGGCTAAGTCGTTAGATCCAAACCCTATAATAACCTCTACTGCAGAACTATACACAAAAGTAAAGACATTCGAAAAAGCCTTCAATAATGCATTTAAAGTTGCGTGTCCGGTCATATACAGCAAAAAATCTCCCCTTCGTGGTGGAACAAGGAACTCTCTAACCTCAAGAAACTGACTAGAGAGACCTTCAATATCTGCTACAAGTGCAAATACTGGCAGTCTTACACAAACAGCCTTAAAATATACAAAAAGGTTATCAGAGTGGCCAAGAAACGGTCCTGGATAGAATATTGGTAATCAATTGATACCCTCAATGGTTCCGCTACACTCAGTAAGATTCTCACGAAGGATCATTTTAATCCATCTCTCCTGAAAAGGTTGGATGGTAATTGGACGGCGACAGTAGCACAGAGCTTAAATTTCGCAATGTCTGCAATCTTGGGAACACATATTACCCATTATTACCGAGGAAAAAATCTCCTGGGCTATTCGCAGCTTCGCTCTTTATAAATCGCCGGGCCTAGATGGCGTTCTGCCCATTATGCGTAGTGCGAACAATAGAACAATCTATACACTATACGGAATACACTTTAGCTACCTTTCTAGACATAGAAGGAGCTTTTAACAATGTACGTACTGAATTATCTTCCAGAGCTAAGTACCTAGGAGTTATCCTGGATCCTTAACTTAACTGGAAACCAAACATAGATGAACGAGTAAAGAAAGCATGCCTGCAACAGAACCTCCGGCAAAAGATGGGGCCTGCAACCGAAATTGACTCTGTGGATGTACACAGCCGTAGTACGACCAATCCTCACCTATGGGTCGATAGTATTGTGGCCTGCCCTTAAAAAAGCCTAGAGTATATCTAAACTGAGTAAGGTGCAAAGAGCAACCTGCCCAGACACCACAGGCGCTCCACGGTTAACCTCGACAGATGCTCTACACCTTTTACCCCTAGATCTACATACGAGTATCACAAACATTTCAGCGCATATCGTAATCAGACTCAGAGTCCAAATGTTGGACTGCGAAACCAGCAATATTCTTGATTCTCTACCAGGAGAACTCGTACCGACTCCAACAGACTACATCATCCCCACAATGAACTTCACAAATCGTTTCGACGTACAATTCCCTACAAGAAAAGATTGGCAAGATTTTTGTTTTTTTCGAGGGTAGGTGAAAAATCTTCCATAGACACTATTGTCGTTTTCCATTGGGCCAAAAGCAGTACTCTCTTTGTGTTCCACATAAAAAAAGCACTCCCAATCATGTTCTGTTTGGATTGGAGTGCTGTTCCGGGAGTGTTATTCTATTCCGGATCTCATTTGGGAGTGCCAGGGTTGCCACTGACAATTTTGAAAAAGTCGCAAAAATAGGGTCACGGAGCAAAAAAAGTCCCAACAAAAACAATTAATGTCAAAATTGTAACGACGTTAGAACCATGAATAAACTCATTTGTGACTCATTCGCTAAAACACGAGCCGTCCACAGTCTCACGCACAAAGAAAACAAGAAAGTAGGAATCGACACTAATGAATATTTGAATGCGTATCAGGCTCGCACTGAAAGCATTCACTCAATCAGAGTATACACAAATGTATACGCGATTCACAAGCCTTTGAATGGTTTTAAGTAGCTCGTATTGAATAAGTGTAGAATTTTCAGGATACATATTATGGGGGCAATAAAGTGTGAGGGTAGCTACTCATTTCTTGGAATGAATGTAAATGTGTGTGACGGCAGTGAATGTTTAGAGTGGCTCATAAAACGATCTACTTGCTGCATTAAAATGAAAAACTCAGAAGCTAACATAAAAGCTTGTATTTCGCAAAACAAAAAAAAACACAATTTTGTTGTGAAGGGCTGTGATTAGCAACTAAATAAAATATTTACTGGAAGAATATGTTTTATAAGAAAAATTCTCAAAAAGTCTCAAAAAAATATAAAAAGGATCAAAAAGAGGTGTTTTTTAATAAAGTCGGATCATAGTCTCTTTGCGTCAAAAAAGGGTCAAATTGCGACTAAATTCGCATAGCAGCAAAGCTGGGGAGTGCTCTCAAGATGCACTAACACATATAAACCCTTACATCGGACTACTTGTCAAAGTCATAAAGTACAAGATGCATTCTTTTGTTTATTTTATTTTCTCAGTTGGAGCAAGTTATTAGAGACAAATTTTACATACATAGATATAATTAACAAATTGATAATATATTAATAAAAATATGATGGAATTGTTAATGTCGTTTTCCATTGGGCAAAAAGAATCCATTTTTTGCTTTGCTTTTCCGTGAAAAATGTGAACAAAAAACCAGACATTCACCAACACACGCAGAAGTAAGCAGAACACGATTTCACATGTTCCATTGGAATAAAAAAGGAGTGAAATCGGGAGTGAAACCATTGGAAGCGCGTGCTCATAGTAGTGTCAGATTCTTACTGACTAAAAAACACCACTCTTCGATATAATTTTGTTAGATATCGCAACTAACTAATAACTTATCAAGGAATTTTTCTATCACGAAATAAAAACGTTTGGCAGGGTACTTTCCACTGAAAGATCCTGCATGTTCCGCAATCTAGACGCGGTTAATCCTTATCTCGCCAAGTCGAAAGGTTTCGTCCTTTGTAGTCGGCGCAATAAATTCCTCTCATCCAAAATCTGTAGGACTGTATTTTTGACATGTCCGATTAGTCGGTTTCTATGCTTTCTCGTGAAGCTTCTAGTTTCAGCGTCGATTGTCGGAATTCCGAGATTATTCAGTGCGTTTTGCAGTCGTTTCTTCGACTGTTTTAGCTACTACTAGGATAGCGGTGTCATCGGCAAACGGAGCAAAGATAGTGCCATCTTTTATCGGTATATCACGAGTTTATGACAGATAGAGAAGCGACCCAAGATCGCTTCCTTGAGGTCCGAGTATTCGTTTACATGTCTAATTCGGAAGAGTCTATTCTCGAAATATCATATCATATCATATCAAGCATAAAGGAGAACTTGTCGTAGTTTGCATTTCAAGCCATCATGCCACACCTTGGCTTGCGAGATGTCAAGAAATACGCTTGAGCAAATATTTTTTTCCCCAAGTGCTTTCTCCATTACGTCAGTAATTCTATGCACCTGGTCAATCGTCGAATTCTTACTTCTGGACCCAAACTGGTGATCAGGGATAAGATTATTTTCGTCTGCAGCCGGTTGAAGACGCCTTAGTAATATCCCCCCGAAATTTTGGATATGACTGGAAGAACTGAAATTGGTCTATATGATTTTAACTCATTTGGCGGTTTTCCTGGTTGTAAAACCATTATGACTTCCGCAACTTTCCATTGGCTCAGAACATGTTTTAATCTGGGCGCTGCATTTACAATATGGAGAATCTTAATCAACGCTTTAATAACCAAGAGCTTTCTTGTGCTTTATATTTTCAATCTCATGTTTGGTTTCCCTTAGCGTTGCACTTGTGAGTGTTAAATTGTCGGATGGTAAATCCGGCCTATTGCTGTTATCGTAAGCCACTTGACTATCGTACGGTTTAAAGGTTTCTTCCAGGTGGGCCACAAACACGTCCAATTTTTCTTTATCTTCCCTCGCCCATTCACTCTGATTTAATTTGATTGGCGGCGCGGGGACTTTGGGCCTTTTGATGCCTTTTACAGCTTTCCAAAGTGAGTAATTGGAAACTTATTTCGCTGTTAAACTTTCAAGGTAAGAGCCTATCGCACGATTCTTAAAATCCACGATTCTCCTTCCTTGCACAGACGAATCAAGTGTGCTTTATGATGCGGAGCACGACTCTGTTGCCATTTTTAAGCGCTTTCTTTTTTCCTTGACCAATTCTTTTATTTTTGGAGGATATCGTAAACCGTGTCCGGCGTTTTCCTTGGAATGGCCGTATAATTCCAAGACGCGAGCTGTACGATCTCAACGAAGCGATCAACTTCAACCTCAAGTTCATAGAATGTCGTAAGTGTCGCTCAGTTCAATATTATCTTCAATTTCGTTTCTAAAGCCTTCCCAGTTAGTTCTTCTACCAGTTAATCTCGCTGACTCTAGGTGAAAGACTAGTTTTTCGCTCAATATCAAAATAATTGGCGATTGATCAGACGACAGATCAAAACTGTCTTTGACTTTTATGTGGTTGGTAGATATTCCTTTCACAGCGAAAAAATCAATCAGGTCAGGTATTTTGGAAGTATCAGTTGGCCAGTAAGTCCGTTTACCCGTCGAAAGGAAATCACAACTCTACTCCATACCTGCCCCATAGAGCATTCTACTTTTTTTCGAGCTGTATCTTGAGCCCCTGAATGTGTGTTTCGCATTACAATCGCCGCCCATAATGAAATTAGGTTTAAGCGATTCAAACAAGTTAGTAAAATCATTTTTTCAAGGGCGGAACGCGGTGGACAGTAGATAGATGAGACTTGAAGAGTACGCTGGCCATTTTTAACTCAAATCGTGCACAGTTGCAAAGTTTCCAGCTCTATCTTTAAGTCTTCGGATTGTTCGATACAGTCTTTAATAAACAAAGGTGATCCGTCTCTTGCTTTTCCTGAAGGGTGACAAGCGTGGCAATTATTGCAGCCTTTTATTCTTAAATGCGATTCGTTTTTTATTGGCAAAATGGACAGGCGACCAGTGGCCTTGACAGTCTACACCAATAGGAGCTGGCCAATGTATGATAACCCTACTCTGGGTTCCAGGTCACAGCAACGTTTATGGCAACGAACATGCTGATGAACTGGCCAGGCGAGGCTCAGCCCTCCACTACTCACCTGCGGAACTTGTTCACACCCCGTTCGGAGCAAATAAGACAAACATCTCCTCAATCTTACATAGAATGGCTAACCTTAAATGGTCTAGGTTAACGAACTGCGTCATATCGAGGAAGATGTGGCCCAAATACAACAAAACTAAAACAACCACTCTATTAAACATAACGCGCAGAAATATTGGCAGAATAACCGCGATAATCACGGGACACTGGCCGGTAGGAGTGCACGCAGCTGTAGTGACTCACTACATGTGTCCCAAAATATTATAATAACAATTACCTATATCGATTCCATCCCTAACTATTGCATAGCAACTCTTAAGCGTAATCGCTTAAGTTGCTTTTTCATTACACATTAAATGCGACTAATCCGGGTTTAGCTTAAAGCAATAAACATAAGAACGGATCACCGACGGTACCTGATCACAGGAAATGGTTTATACGTTTTATGATCAGGTACGCAAAGATCAAAGGTGGTACCGAATGTACATAATGTCTTATGTGGATGATATGGATGGAATCGATACTATATAAGGCGGAGAATAAGTCAATATAGATTTAGAATTTAAAAGGATAAGTTCTTGATTATAACTCGAACGGCCGCAGCCAAGCATTGAGACAGCGGGCCCTAGAGTAAATAAACATATTGTCAAGTAAACTAATTGTTTTATTTTAAAACTATACTCCGATTCGTACTCTTCTCCCGAATACAGGAAAGCACGGTACGTGATCGCAACATTTGATGGCAGTGGTGGGATAATCAAAAATCCCCTAACAACCAACACAAAAAATGAGATAGTGAGGTAGATCTCAACTACCATTTTTTTAAATTTTAAAAGCGTACCTGGAGCTAAAACACCAGAGGTAATAGTGGAAAAAAAATGATATATAAATAAATAAATAATACATATATATAAAATAATAATAAACATAAAAAAAAAAATTAAGAACGGAAAAAAAGGGAAGAGTGAAGTCTCAAGAAAATCAGACCTGGCAAATTCCGTAGAGGACGCCGGAGGCAAAGTTTGCGCAGTGTCAAAAAACCAGGGCGTAAAATGAATCTATAGGGCGCGAAGTCTGCCTGGCAAGTTAATAACAGAGACAACAGCAACAACAACAGGAGCAGTAACCAAGGAATAAAAGAGGAAGAAAAGACGCAGCAACAAAAACAGTAGCATCAGCGGCAACAACAATACCAGCAACAACAACATCAGTAACAACAAAAAAAAAAAAACACAAGGTATTTTCATCATTTAATGTATTTCTATGCATTATATTTTTCAGTAATAAGTTTATAATATAATCAAGCAAGAAAGGATCAGGAATCAATTATTTTTTATATACCACTAATTTTTTATATACACACTATTCCCAAATCCCCACCACCATTCTCACGAGAAATAGAAAATTAACTGTAAGTCTGTTCAAGCACTTACCCTTCCATATACCTGAACACAACGAAATGGAGCAAAAATTAAGCATAGTGGATGTTTTCACTATCGTGCCCGTTTTTAAGGGTAACCCAGAAGAGTTAGCACATTTTGTGTCCTGTGGGAATATGATCTTCTTTCACTCGAAAAAAGAAGATCAAACCACATTTTTAGAAATAGTTAAAACAAGGCTACAAAGTCCCGCCTTCGAACTAATACAGTTCAAAAAAAATCACGCAATGGCCAGATTTGGTCAAAGTTCTACAAAACGAGTATGGAGATGAAAAAACCTGTTCTGCTGCACAAATCGAACTACTGGCAGCAAGACAAAGCACAAGAGAGTCTGTTAAAGACTATGGGGAGCAAATAGTTCGCCTACTAAATACGCTAAACTTAGCGACACATGCCAGCACTGACGAAGAGGCCGTCAGAGAGTTTCTCATCACCGAGAATGAAACTCTAGCCATTCGGACCTTTGAAGATGGTCTTGTTGCACTTTTTTTTTAGAGGGAGGGAGAATTAACCGCGGGTCAATGGAACAAAAGTAGCCGACTTGCTACACTTAATTAAAGAAGAGAGGAAAAAAAAAAACGAACGCAAAAAGGGACACGACCGATCGCTTTTGCGATCGGAAAACGAAATGGCAAAAAGGGCGAACACAAAAAAGTGCAACAACACACAGCACGTCAATGCTGTCACTCACCGGCTGCTCAGCTAGGGTGGTTCGATTTAAAAAATCTAGAGATGCGCGTAAAAAAAAGGTAAAAGAAAAATTGTTGTAGTTGTACCGAAAAGGATTTCGGTACTACGGGCGCCACGAAATCTTTTCGGAGGGAGATTTCGAAACCTATGGGGGGGTGCTGAAAATATTTGTTTACAAGAAATGAAAGAAAAAACACAAAAGCAATTTCGTACTACGTTATAATCACTCCTTCGGAGCGAGCGATTTATTGAAAGAAAAAAATAAAGGGAAGAAACAAATGATTGGATTATAAAATTACTGGGATCAGAAAAAAACCTCAGGGAGGAAAAAAGATCCCAACGCAAAAAGAAAATTATCGCCGTAGGAGTGGCCCGTTACGGCAAGTCCCGAACAACTCAAACCGAAAAGAAGTTACGGGTCGCGAGTCCCGCTTTCACCGGGAAATTTATACGGGACCGAATCCTACCGGGTTACGCAAAATTCAAAATGTTTCCTAACCGAAACGCGCGCAAATTTTAACGGAGGAAAAAAAATCTAAAATTAAACTCAAACTTATCTGTTTGTCCTGCGTTCCTCCTTGTTCTAGGCTCTTCCTAATCGGTGCCCCGCTCTGGCTGCCGACCTTCTTCAAAAAAAAAATAATTCCTCTTGTCCTCGTCCGTTCCTCCTGGTCACTTCCTTCACTCCCTTCACTCCTTGTTTTTAAATGTTCCTTTTCTCTTAATCACTTTAATCACTTCACCAACTAGCACTATATCGAGTTCCACTTGTTCGCTTTCCCAAAAAAACCTCTGCTAACTTTGATGGTCAACCAAGAAGTGGTCTCTCGCTGAATACTAGGCCTAGTCGAGCTTCGAGCCTTTCACGTACACATACATGAATCCCCGCACATTCAGCTATTGGTCTCAAGAGCAGCTTGCTGTGCATTACTCCGCTTATTTGCGTAAGTATGCAACCGCTCTTGAACCGCCGCTATTCCGCTCTCAAATCTCATCCACATTCCGCTGGCTCGAATTCGCCCGACTTTGGCTTTTCTTCCCCATCCGCTCTGTTTCTTTAAACAATTTGTGAAAATCGACATAGTGAAAGAAGATTAGCAATTAAAATTTACTACCGTGGGTCTCCTCCCACCAATACTAAAAGAAGGAAAGAAGTGACCTGACTAGTTACAGGACGGGCCCTAAAACGCCATTCTGCGCTCAACAAAATTATCATACTGGAAGAAAATAAAACAAGGAGTACGATTTAAAATACGCGATTAATCTAATCTACCCGGTAGAATTCCGCGCAGATTTGGGGACTAGGGACGAGCCCTTAACGTGCCACTCCACACAAGAAGTCGACGGTTAGGGTGGGCTCTCGGCCATTGATGGGTTCCATCCGAACCATCCGTTGTTCGTGGGCTGCCGCTTGTCTTGTTTTAATGTGTTTGATGTGTTCATGTTGTCGATGTTGTTGTTGATGTTGTGTTACAGTACGCATTGGGTGTTATGGTGTTGGTGTTGTATGTGTGTAGAATTGTTGATGATCTGGGCCCCTCGCCCTCTCCGATGATACGTGTTGTTGATTCATCCGTTGTTGGTGTTCAATGCGTTTTGGTCATGTTGGTGATGTGTAATGCGTACACGCTGTTGTTGGGTTTAAGTCTGGGACACCACGTCCCCTCCTCTCGCAGGTGTATCGCGGTTGTGATGTCTTGTATCTCGTGTTTAGTATGTTGTGCTCGTAATGTGACTATCTTGTGACCTCCGTCTAGGTCGATGATTGTATTTGTGTTGCATCTCGTACCGGTTCGTCTCTTTACGTGTGTGTGTGTGTGTGTGGGGGGGAAATTCGTCCGGGCGGTCCGCTCACTCTTTCCGGTGATCATACGCTGGTCACTCGCCTCCTTCCCGCTAGAAGAACCGTCCGTTTCTTCCGGTCATCTTGAGATACCTAAATGGTTGTTCTTGCAAGATGCTGGGGAAATGGGCCTATGGCTGATGGACCCATGGCTGCCCTCCACTTTCCCAGAATGTTGCAGGAACAGGGTAAACAAGAGGGAGTAAAGGATGCACAGGGCGTTTCTTGTGGCGGTAAAAATTTACCGTAACAAATCCCACCCTTTCCTCCAAGGAAATGCACTTACGTTTCAAAGAACCGTGAGCCATTTCCTAAGGCCACTAGGTCTACGACACGACAAAGGAATGTTTCCATCAGGGCCAAAATGCCCGTCCATTTAAAAAAAAAACGAAAAGAAAAAAAAAAAAGAAATATTAAAAAAAAACGCGAAAACTACGTTACTACTGTGGGACTTGAGGACTATTCCTGTTCAGATGCATCACGGTATGGTTTCAGATCTTTGGTGTTCCATGTTCCACGCTCTCTACCATCTGTATCTATCAACGTATATGTCCAAGGGGACACCCGTTTTCCGATTCGGAATGGGCCCACAAATTTAGGGGCAAGTTTAGCTGCATAGAAATTAGCGGCATCAGATAATGCGAAATTCCTTCTCCATACAAGCTCGTTCGGGAGATATTTCACGTCTCTCCGTCGGAGATTGTAAGCTTGTGCCGACTTCTTGGTTGCCGCTTGTAATTTCCTAGCTATATCTAACCTAAGCTCCCTAAACTTTTCACCTAATCCTACTAAATCTTGGTCCCTATCCGCGGGTTGATCCTCGATTCGCGGTACCGAACGTCCGGACGCGTGAGTGATCATCTCTTTCCCGAAATTCGCGTAATACGGTGACACCCCTAACACCTCGTGCTGAGCCGTGCGTATCGCGCACGCCACCTTCGCCAGCTGCGAATCCCAGTCACGATGATTTTCCGAAACGTATGCTCTTAATGTTGTTTTAATTATTTGGTTAATCCGCTCTGCCGGATTAGCCTGTGGATGGTAGTGCGCAGTGTATTTTAACCTCGACCCATACCCGTCACACAACGCCCTCAATTCCCTACTCTTAAACTGTGGTCCATTATCACAGACCACGTACTTCGGAACCCCAAACAGCAAAAACACCTGATCCTCCAGTTCCTTGCACACCGACTTAGCGGTGGCCGACCTTAGGGGAAACAACAAGGGAAATTTTGTAAAATAATCGACGACCGTGAGAATATAAACGAAACCCCTACTCGACCTTGGAAGTGGACCCACTAGATCCACACATACCATATCCCAAGAATCTGAAACTCCTACCCTCTCCGTCATGAGACCAGCTGGCTTCTCATTCATCGGCTTCACTTGTTGGCAAACTTTGCAATTCCTAACATATTTTGTTATATCTGCCCTCATTTTTGGCCAATAGTATTTGGCCCCTACTCTAGCATAAGTCTTCCTAACCCCCATGTGCCCCGCTAAAGGATTATCGTGGCACTCTCCTAAGATACCTAACCTATCTGACTTCCCTACAACTAACTTCCACTCATTGTTGTTCTCATGGACGACTACCACATGGTTTGACTTAACGTATTTATATAGCCTTCCCTGCTCCACCCTCCAACTAGGGTAAGCCAGTGGGCTCGACTCTACTGCTCTCATCATCTTCGCCACCCAAGGGTCCAAATCCGCATCCGAGATCTCGGCCACTACCGGAACCCCTCGCGACAGCATGTCTGGAACTACATGCTCCTTCCCCTTGCGATGAACGATTTCAAAATCAAATTGTTGGAGCCTCACTGCCCAACGAGCTAATCTACCTTGCGGATCTTTGAGATTACTCAACCATACCAGGGAATAGTGATCCGTCACGACCGTAAACCGAATACCTTCGATATATGGTCGCAACTTCTCAACCGCCCATAGCACAGCCAAGCATTCCTTCTCTGTAGTGGAGTAATTTCGCTCACACCTATTGAGCGACCTACTTAAGTAGCAAACTACTTTCTCGCCATCATCAAACTCCTGCGAAAGAACGGCACCGATTCCATAATCTGAGGCATCGGTTTGAACAACAAAAGGCTGATTGAAATCCGGGCAAGTCAAAATTGGTGCCGTCACCAAGCACTCTTTCGCCCTCCTAAAACTCTTCTGACATTCCTCTGACCAAACAAACTTCCTACTTTTCTTTAACAAATCTGTTAAAGGCCTAACTAAAAGAGCGAAATTCGGTACGAAGCGCCTGTACCATGAAACAGTCCCTATAAAACTCCTAACCTCTTTCACATTCTTCGGTGCTGGGATCCTAACCATACTTTCCACTTTTTCGGGGTCTACATGTAACCCATTCCTGTCGACAACGTATCCTAAAAACTTCAACGATGATCTGCAAAAATTGCACTTCTCTCGACTAACCTTCAACCCCGCCTCACACAAACGTTTGAAAACCTTTCCCAGTATTTCGAGGTGTTTTCGAAAAGAATTGGTGACGATAATAATATCGTCGAGGTACACGAATACGTGTGGCTCAAGATCGGCACCAAGAAAGCTGTCGATAAACCTTTGCCACGTTGCTGGCGCATTGTGTAAGCCAAACGGCATTCTCTTAAACTGAAAGAGGCCCCTGTTTGGAACTGCCAAGGCAGTGAGAGGACGCGATCCCTCTTCCACTGGAATTTGCCAATATGCTGACTTTATATCCAGGGAGGATAAATACTTGGCGTCTCGAAGTTTGTCTAACGTTGTCGAAATGTAGGGTAGTGGATAAGCATCCCTATCTGTAACTTTATTTAATTTCCTATAGTCAACACAGAACCTATAAGAGCCATCCTTTTTCTTGATAAGAACTATCGGAGAAGCCCACGGGCTACTCGACTTCTCTATTACCCCCGCATCGAGCATCTCCTTTAGTTCTTTGTCAATATGTTCCTGCATTGCCGGTGATACCGGATAATATCTTTGCTTTATAGGTTCTGCTGACGTCCTAATCCTGTGCTCTACCAAGTTCGTGCAACCTAAACCCTCCGGCATCTTTTCAAAAACATCCGCTACCAATGTCTCCAACTCTCGAAGTTCGGGTCCGACCAAATCTGACTTCTCCGCGAGAGTGGATATCGGAGCCACTGTCTCCTGGCTCGAAAACCTCCACTGGTTTGATCTCAAATCCGGGACTACGCCCGCGCGTGCCCAAAAATCCGCACCCAAGATCATGACGTGTGGTAGCGAGGGAATGACTAAACATTCCAAAAGCACGGACCTATCTTGCACTACTATCGGTAGAGACACCACCCCTAAAACTTCTATCCCTGCACCGTCTGCTAATGCTACTGACTTAATACTCCCCCTAGCTAACTCTAAACCTAAATCCTTAAGGATCTCCCATCCGTCCTTACATATAATTGTGCGTGAAGCACCTGAATCTAATAAGCCTAACAACCTAATCCCATAAATGCTAACTCCTAAGTAAGGACGCCTATCGTCCCCGTTTGCCTCCAAGGTGAAACCTAACTGAATTTTAGTTGAAACCGACTGGTCGCCAGCAGGCGACCTACCTAATTCCGACGACGCTCCTGTCCTGCTGACCCAAGAGCGCGTGGGGCGTTTCCCGAACATCTTCTGCACTCTCTACGAGTAACACCTTCTGCCCCACAACCAAAACAACGCCTACGAGTGGAACAGGAATTCGAAAAGTGACCGCCTTCCCCACAATTGAAACACCGAAGGGTCCTAGCTGGCTGCTCGTTCCTTCTAACGACCGCAACCGGTTGTTCCTGAACTGCTGCCGTATGCTCCTGAGCAGCAACATACGCCAGGTCAGGTTCTAACAGGTGCCTAGTACGACTACTAGGAGGAGGGGTAAACGATTCCACATTCGACCGAACGGCTTCCAACTTTCTACCCAACGCAACCAGATCATCGACCGATTTGGGATCGGCTAGACCAAGTTGCGTCTGGTAGAAAGGCGCAAGGTTCCTCTGAAGGATAGACAGCTTCCGCTGTTCCGTCAAAGGTTCAGACAATCTCTTAATCAGATTGCGCATCGTAGCGACGTACACACCTATGGACTCATCTTTGCCCTGTGTACGCCGCCTGATCTCGTCCAATAAGAGATCGTCGTAGTTTGGGGGTAGAAATTCTAATTTTAACTCCCTAACCAAATCTGTCCAACTACCAACACTTTCCCTAACCGCCCTAAACCAAATGAGAGCATTCCCTGTAAATAAATCGACAGCTGATCTAAAAAGTTGAGCCTCCGACACCCCTCTTGCTTGCCGGAGCTCTTCCACCCTTTCTAAGAAAGCGTTCACTGATGAGCCGCAACGCTCACCAGTGAACTTCACGTCCCATTTTTCAATCCGCTCAGTAGTCCGTTCAACGATTTGCACGCTTCGTACTTCTAGGCTGGGCTCCGCCGGCGCACTCTTCTCCTTTAAAGTGGGCATAGGGGACGCCGGTTGAGGCACCGCCGTAGAAGTACTCGCCTTCAAGCTCTCAGGAACCTCGCCTTCCTCGCCTCCCATTTCAGTTAAATCCGCCATCAAGAGCAGTAACTGATTTTTCAATTCCATTTTCTCAACCTCTCCTTCTTTTCCGCCCGGCTGCGACCTATCCATCCTGCCTACCGCCCAATCGATTTTCGAGACTATCTTCAGGTAATCCGAAGACTTACGGTCTTTCGGCTTACCCTTCAGAAGCTCTTCAATTTCTCCTATCTTTGCCCTCACTGCCTTACCATCTTCTTCGTATGAGAATGGATAGTTATCCCCTGTCAGGACTGAACCCTCACGCCCTAACGCACGCGCCGCCCTTAGCGACTTCCTCATACCATCGACCGTGGTTGTAGGAAGGCCCCTCACAGCCATCTCATAGGCGAGCTCCTCGTGACACAACCTGTTGACTTCCATTGTACACGACAATTAACGCGAATTAAAATATCAAGAGGAAACCCTGACTTATCCAAAACACGCAAACCAAAAGTAAAGAAAAATAAATCGCACAAAATACGGTCTCGCAGAAGCAGACTAAATCACTTGATTTTCAAGTAAGACCAAACTCAATAGTAAAATCCCCGATCGAGTTGCACGAGAAGAAAAACGAAAGTAAAGCACCCTATACTAAAAAAGGCCGCGTAGAGAAAAGTTATCCAAAACAAACCCCCAAACGGCAAAAATATAATCCAATAAAAAAACACTTGAGTCAAAAACCACGAAAAATAAACCAAAGAAAAGAAAAAAAAACAATCGAAAAGTCCACGAAATCTTTGGTGACACACTGTACCTATGTACTTCCACTGCTATGGCAGAAAAAAAAAACAACGGCAAAAGAGAAACCCGAACCGCAAGGTGCCGGCAAAACTACCGCAATAGTAAAACCCACAAGTAGATATATGTATATATGCACCCCAAAAAGTATATAACGTGTTATATATGTATAAATGAATGATAAATAAAAATATCAAATATCCAAAAGAAGGAAATATTCATTCATTTTCATTCATTTTCAATGGCCCGCTAATCCTTCATGAGGGTCGCGGGGGTAGGATGCTCAGGTGGACTCTCCATCCTTCTCGATCCTCCGCCATTGACTCCAATTCATCAGGGAGAATCCCTAAGCGGCTCCAAGAGAGATGTCGGACTTGATCCAACCATCTATTTCTGGGCCTTCCGCGAAGTCGTCTACCTGATGGTACGGCAACCATGGCGCGTCTTGGAAGCCGGTCTGGGGACATACGCACTACGTGACCAAACCATCGAAGCATAGATCGTTCCGTTCGGAGAAGTAGCTGCTCAACGTTGAGCGCCTCGCGTACTCTGGTGTTGCGCACTCGATCCCTACGAGTTATTCCAACAACACCGCGAAGGAACCTCATTTCGGCAGCTTGTATCCGCGATCTTATTCTTTCGGTCACTACCCAAATTTCATGACCATAGGTGAGAGTTGGAACATACACCAAGTTAAAAACCGATAGCTTAGCTTGAATACTAAGTTCGGCCTTCCTTATAACAGATTGGCCAAGCTCTCTCAAAATTGATCCAGCCTGACCAATTCTACAGGATAACTCGGCATTGCTCCTCCCATCACTCGTGAATAAAACCCCGAGGTACTTAAACTTCTCCACCTGCTTCAGTGGGACTCCACTAACATGCAGAGTGCACTGAATGGGTTTTTTGGAAACGACCATTACTTCCGATTTGTTCACGTTGATCTTCATTCCAGCATCATCACAAACGGCTACAAACCTTTCGAGTGCGCGCTGAAGTTCGGTTTGAGAGGACCCAAGGATGACCAAATCATCCGCAAAGAGCAGATGACTAATCCTTAGGTCTCCCACAAGGAAATATTCAATAAATAAAATGAATTGTGCAATATGTAATAATACGAATATGCACAAATCAAAGGAATAGAGAGAAGAAAAAAGAAAAAAGAACACCTACTTGTGAATCCACGTGGAGTACGTGGACTGGTATTTACCGTCGAGATTATCCCGCGCCGAAATTCCTTTTATTTTAGGGAGGCCCCAATATCTACTGCACAAATCCGATTTTAGGGAGGCCCCAATGTCCACTGCACAAATCCGATGCACTGCTAAGGGATGAAAAAAAACACAAAAGTAAAAGAACAAAAATAAGAAAAAAACACAACTTCCCTGACACTACACGCACTACCAATACACTTTTTATTTATTTTTTTTTTATTTTCTTTTTCCCAAGCCCCACACGTTGGGTGCCAATTTGTTGCACTTTTTTTTTTAGAGGGAGGGAGAATTAACCGCGGGTCAATGGAACAAAAGTAGCCGACTTGCTACACTTAATTAAAGAAGAGAGAAAAAAAAAAAACGAACGCAAAAAGGGACACGACCGATCGCTTTTGCGATCGGAAAACGAAATGGCAAAAAGGGCGAACACAAAAAAGTGCAACAACACACAGCACGTCAATGCTGTCACTCACCGGCTGCTCAGCTAGGGTGGTTCGATTTAAAAAATCTAGAGATGCGCGTAAAAAAAAGGTAAAAGAAAAATTGTTGTAGTTGTACCGAAAAGGATTTCGGTACTACGGGCGCCACGAAATCTTTTCGGAGGGAGATTTCGAAACCTATGGGGGGGTGCTGAAAATATTTGTTTACAAGAAATGAAAGAAAAAACACAAAAGCAATTTCGTACTACGTTATAATCACTCCTCCGGAGCGAGCGATTTATTGAAAGAAAAAAATAAAGGGAAGAAACAAATGATTGGATTATAAAATTACTGGGATCAGAAAAAAACCTCAGGGAGGAAAAAAGATCCCAACGCAAAAAGAAAATTATCGCCGTAGGAGTGGCCCGTTACGGCAAGTCCCGAACAACTCAAACCGAAAAGAAGTTACGGGTCGCGAGTCCCGCTTTCACCGGGAAATTTATACGGGACCGAATCCTACCGGGTTACGCAAAATTCAAAATGTTTCCTAACCGAAACGCGCGCAAATTTTAACGGAGGAAAAAAAATCTAAAATTAAACTCAAACTTATCTATTTGTCCTGCGTTCCTCCTTGTTCTAGGCTCTTCCTAATCGGTGCCCCGCTCTTGCTGCCGACCTTCTTCAAAAAAAAAATAATTCCTCTTGTCCTCGTCCGTTCCTCCTGGTCACTTCCTTCACTCTCTTCACTCCTTGTTTTTAAATGTTCCTTTTCTCTTAATCACTTTAATCACTTCACCAACTAGCACTATATCGAGTTCCACTTGTTCGCTTTCCCAAAAAAACCTCTGCTAACTTTGATGGTCAACCAAGAAGTGGTCTCTCGCTGAATACTAGGCCTAGTCGAGCTTCGAGCCTTTCACGTACACATACATGAATCCCCGCACATTCAGCTATTGGTCTCAAGAGCAGCTTGCTGTGCATTACTCCGCTTATTTGCGTAAGTATGCAACCGCTCTTGAACCGCCGCTATTCCGCTCTCAAATCTCATCCACATTCCGCTGGCTCGAATTCGCCCGACTTTGGCTTTTCTTCCCCATCCGCTCTGTTTCTTTAAACAATTTGTGAAAATCGACATAGTGAAAGAAGATTAGCAATTAAAATTTACTACCGTGGGTCTCCTCCCACCAATACTAAAAGAAGGAAAGAAGTGACCTGACTAGTTACAGGACGGGCCCTAAAACGCCATTCTGCGCTCAACAAAATTATCATACTGGAAGAAAATAAAACAAGGAGTACGATTTAAAATACGCGATTAATCTAATCTACCCGGTAGAATTCCGCGCAGATTTGGGGACTAGGGACGAGCCCTTAACGTGCCACTCCACACAAGAAGTCGACGGTTAGGGTGGGCTCTCGGCCATTGATGGGTTCCATCCGAACCATCCGTTGTTCGTGGGCTGCCGCTTGTCTTGTTTTAATGTGTTTGATGTGTTCATGTTGTCGATGTTGTTGTTGATGTTGTGTTACAGTACGCATTGGGTGTTATGGTGTTGGTGTTGTATGTGTGTAGAATTGTTGATGATCTGGGCCCCTCGCCCTCTCCGATGATACGTGTTGTTGATTCATCCGTTGTTGGTGTTCAATGCGTTTTGGTCATGTTGGTGATGTGTAATGCGTACACGCTGTTGTTGGGTTTAAGTCTGGGACACCACGTCCCCTCCTCTCGCAGGTGTATCGCGGTTGTGATGTCTTGTATCTCGTGTTTAGTATGTTGTGCTCGTAATGTGACTATCTTGTGACCTCCGTCTAGGTCGATGATTGTATTTGTGTTGCATCTCGTACCGGTTCGTCTCTTTACGTGTGTGTGTGTGTGTGTGGGGGGGAAATTCGTCCGGGCGGTCCGCTCACTCTTTCCGGTGATCATACGCTGGTCACTCGCCTCCTTCCCGCTAGAAGAACCGTCCGTTTCTTCGGGTCATCTTGAGATACCTAAATGGTTGTTCTTGCAAGATGCTGGGGAAATGGGCCTATGGCTGATGGACCCATGGCTGCCCTCCACTTTCCCAGAATGTTGCAGGAACAGGGTAAACAAGAGGGAGTAAAGGATGCACAGGGCGTTTCTTGTGGCGGTAAAAATTTACCGTAACAAATCCCACCCTTTCCTCCAAGGAAATGCACTTACGTTTCAAAGAACCGTGAGCCATTTCCTAAGGCCACTAGGTCTACGACACGACAAAGGAATGTTTCCATCAGGGCCAAAATGCCCGTCCATTTTAAAAAAAAAACGAAAAGAAAAAAAAAAAGAAATATTAAAAAAAAACGCGAAAACTACGTTACTACTGTGGGACTTGAGGACTATTCCTGTTCAGATGCATCACGGCATGGTTTCAGATCTTTGGTGTTCCATGTTCCACGCTCTCTACCATCTGTATCTATCAACGTATATGTCCAAGGGGACACCCGTTTTCCGATTCGGAATGGGCCCACAAATTTAGGGGCAAGTTTAGCTGCATAGAAATTAGCGGCATCAGATAATGCGAAATTCCTTCTCCATACAAGCTCGTTCGGGAGATATTTCACGTCTCTCCGTCGGAGATTGTAAGCTTGTGCCGACTTCTTGGTTGCCGCTTGTAATTTCCTAGCTATATCTAACCTAAGCTCCCTAAACTTTTCACCTAATCCTACTAAATCTTGGTCCCTATCCGCGGGTTGATCCTCGATTCGCGGTACCGAACGTCCGGACGCGTGAGTGATCATCTCTTTCCCGAAATTCGCGTAATACGGTGACACCCCTAACACCTCGTGCTGAGCCGTGCGTATCGCGCACGCCACCTTCGCCAGCTGCGAATCCCAGTCACAATGATTTTCCGAAACGTATGCTCTTAATGTTGTTTTAATTATTTGGTTAATCCGCTCTGCCGGATTAGCCTGTGGATGGTAGTGCGCAGTGTATTTTAACCTCGACCCATACCCGTCACACAACGCCCTCAATTCCCTACTCTTAAACTGTGGTCCATTATCACAGACCACGTACTTCGGAACCCCAAACAGCAAAAACACCTGATCCTCCAGTTCCTTGCACACCGACTTAGCGGTGGCCGACCTTAGGGGAAACAACAAGGGAAATTTTGTAAAATAATCGACGACCGTGAGAATATAAACGAAACCCCTACTCGACCTTGGAAGTGGACCCACTAGATCCACACATACCATATCCCAAGAATCTGAAACTCCTACCCTCTCCGTCATGAGACCAGCTGGCTTCTCATTCATCGGCTTCACTTGTTGGCAAACTTTGCAATTCCTAACATATTTTGTTATATCTGCCCTCATTTTTGGCCAATAGTATTTGGCCCCTACTCTAGCATAAGTCTTCCTAACCCCCATGTGCCCCGCTAAAGGATTATCGTGGCACTCTCCTAAGATACCTAACCTATCTGACTTCCCTACAACTAACTTCCACTCATTGTTGTTCTCATGGACGACTACCACATGGTTTGACTTAACGTATTTATATAGCCTTCCCTGCTCCACCCTCCAACTAGGGTAAGCCAGTGGGCTCGACTCTACTGCTCTCATCATCTTCGCCACCCAAGGGTCCAAATCCGCATCCGAGATCTCGGCCACTACCGGAACCCCTCGCGACAGCATGTCTGGAACTACATGCTCCTTCCCCTTGCGATGAACGATTTCAAAATCAAATTGTTGGAGCCTCACTGCCCAACGAGCTAATCTACCTTGCGGATCTTTGAGATTACTCAACCATACCAGGGAATAGTGATCCGTCACGACCGTAAACCGAACACCTTCGATATATGGTCGCAACTTCTCAACCGCCCATAGCACAGCCAAGCATTCCTTCTCTGTAGTGGAGTAATTTCGCTCACACCTATTGAGCGACCTACTTAAGTAGCAAACTACTTTCTCGCCATCATCAAACTCCTGCGAAAGAACGGCACCGATTCCATAATCTGAGGCATCGGTTTGAACAACAAAAGGCTGATTGAAATCCGGGCAAGTCAAAATTGGTGCCGTCACCAAGCACTCTTTCGCCCTCCTAAAACTCTTCTGACATTCCTCTGACCAAACAAACTTCCTACTTTTCTTTAACAAATCTGTTAAAGGCCTAACTAAAAGAGCGAAATTCGGTACGAAGCGCCTGTACCATGAAACAGTCCCTATAAAACTCCTAACCTCTTTCACATTCTTCGGTGCTGGGATCCTAACCATACTTTCCACTTTTTCGGGGTCTACATGTAACCCATTCCTGTCGACAACGTATCCTAAAAACTTCAACGATGATCTGCAAAAATTGCACTTCTCTCGACTAACCTTCAACCCCGCCTCACACAAACGTTTGAAAACCTTTCCCAGTATTTCGAGGTGTTTTCGAAAAGAATTGGTGACGATAATAATATCGTCGAGGTACACGAATACGTGTGGCTCAAGATCGGCACCAAGAAAGCTGTCGATAAACCTTTGCCACGTTGCTGGCGCATTGTGTAAGCCAAACGGCATTCTCTTAAACTGAAAGAGGCCCCTGTTTGGAACTGTGAAGGCAGTGAGAGGACGCGATCCCTCTTCCACTGGAATTTGCCAATATGCTGACTTTATATCCAGGGAGGATAAATACTTGGCGTCTCGAAGTTTGTCTAACGTTGTCGAAATGTAGGGTAGTGGATAAGCATCCCTATCTGTAACTTTATTTAATTTCCTATAGTCAACACAGAACCTATAAGAGCCATCCTTTTTCTTGATAAGAACTATCGGAGAAGCCCACGGGCTACTCGACTTCTCTATTACCCCCGCATCGAGCATCTCCTTTAGTTCTTTGTCAATATGTTCCTGCATTGCCGGTGATACCGGATAATATCTTTGCTTTATAGGTTCTGCTGACGTCCTAATCCTGTGCTCTACCAAGTTCGTGCAACCTAAACCCTCCGGCATCTTTTCAAAAACATCCGCTACCAATGTCTCCAACTCTCGAAGTTCGGGTCAGACCAAATCTGACTTCTCCGCGAGAGTGGATATCGGAGCCACTGTCTCCTGGCTCGAAAACCTCCACTGGTTTGATCTCAAATCCGGGACAACGCCCGCGCGTGCCCAAAAATCCGCACCCAAGATCATGACGTGTGGTAGCGAGGGAATGACTAAACATTCCAAAAGCACGGACCTATCTTGCACTACTATCGGTAGAGACACCACCCCTAAAACTTCTATCCCTGCACCGTCTGCTAATGCTACTGACTTAATACTCCCCCTAGCTAACTCTAAACCTAAATCCTTAAGGATCTCCCATCCGTCCTTACATATAATTGTGCGTGAAGCACCTGAATCTAATAAGCCTAACAACCTAATCCCATAAATGCTAACTCCTAAGTAAGGACGCCTATCGTCCCCGTTTGCCTCCAAGGTGAAACCTAACTGAATTTTAGTTGAAACCGACTGGTCGCCAGCAGGCGACCTACCTAATTCCGACGACGCTCCTGTCCTGCTGACCCAAGAGCGAGTGGGGCGTTTCCCGAACATCTTCTGCACTCTCTACGAGTAACACCTTCTGCCCCACAACCAAAACAACGCCTACGAGTGGAACAGGAATTCGAAAAGTGACCGCCTTCCCCACAATTGAAACACCGAAGGGTCCTAGCTGGCTGCTCGTTCCTTCTAACGACCGCAACCGGTTGTTCCTGAACTGCTGCCGTATGCTCCTGAGCAGCAACATACGCCAGGTCAGGTTCTAACAGGTGCCTAGTACGACTACTAGGAGGAGGGGTAAACGATTCCACATTCGACCGAACGGCTTCCAACTTTCTACCCAACGCAACCAGATCATCGACCGATTTGGGATCGGCTAGACCAAGTTGCGTCTGGTAGAAAGGCGCAAGGTTCCTCTGAAGGATAGACAGCTTCCGCTGTTCCGTCAGAGGTTCAGACAATCTCTTAATCAGATTGCGCATCGTAGCGACGTACACACCTATGGACTCATCTTTGCCCTGTGTACGCCGCCTGATCTCGTCCAATAAGAGATCGTCGTAGTTTGGGGGTAGAAATTCTATTTTAACTCCCTAACCAAATCTGTCCAACTACCAACACTTTCCCTAACCGCCCTAAACCAAATGAGAGCATTCCCTGTAAATAAATCGACAGCTGATCTAAAAAGTTGAGCCTCCGACACCCCTCTTGCTTGCCGGAGCTCTTCCACCCTTTCTAAGAAAGCGTTCACTGATGAGCCGCAACGCTCACCAGTGAACTTCACGTCCCATTTTTCAATCCGCTCAGTAGTCCGTTCAACGATTTGCACGCTTCGTACTTCTAGGCTGGGCTCCGCCGGCGCACTCTTCTCCTTTAAAGTGGGCATAGGGGACGCCGGTTGAGGCACCGCCGTAGAAGTACTCGCCTTCAAGCTCTCAGGAACCTCGCCTTCCTCGCCTCCCATTTCAGTTAAATCCGCCATCAAGAGCAGTAACTGATTTTTCAATTCCATTTTCTCAACCTCTCCTTCTTTTCCGCCCGGCTGCGACCTATCCATCCTGCCTACCGCCCAATCGATTTTCGAGACTATCTTCAGGTAATCCGAAGACTTACGGTCTTTCGGCTTACCCTTCAGAAGCTCTTCAATTTCTCCTATCTTTGCCCTCACTGCCTTACCATCTTCTTCGTATGAGAATGGATAGTTATCCCCTGTCAGGACTGAACCCTCACGCCCTAACGCACGCGCCGCCCTTAGCGACTTCCTCATACCATCGACCGTGGTTGTAGGAAGGCCCCTCACAGCCATCTCATAGGCGAGCTCCTCGTGACACAACCTGTTGACTTCCATTGTACACGACAATTAACGCGAATTAAAATATCAAGAGGAAACCCTGACTTATCCAAAACACGCAAACCAAAAGTAAAGAAAAATAAATCGCACAAAATACGGTCTCGCAGAAGCAGACTAAATCACTTGATTTTCAAGTAAGACCAAACTCAATAGTAAAATCCCCGATCGAGTTGCACGAGAAGAAAAACGAAAGTAAAGCACCCTATACTAAAAAAGGCCGCGTAGAGAAAAGTTATCCAAAACAAACCCCCAAACGGCAAAAATATAATCCAATAAAAAAACACTTGAGTCAAAAACCACGAAAAATAAACCAAAGAAAAGAAAAAAAAAACAATCGAAAAGTCCACGAAATCTTTGGTGACACACTGTACCTATGTACTTCCACTGCTATGGCAGAAAAAAAAAACAACGGCAAAAGAGAAACCCGAACCGCAAGGTGCCGGCAAAACTACCGCAATAGTAAAACCCACAAGTAGATATATGTATATATGCACCCCAAAAAGTATATAACGTGTTATATATGTATAAATGAATGATAAATAAAAATATCAAATATCCAAAAGAAGGAAATATTCAATAAATAAAATGAATTGTGCAATATGTAATAATACGAATATGCACAAATCAAAGGAATAGAGAGAAGAAAAAAGAAAAAAGAACACCTACTTGTGAATCCACGTGGAGTACGTGGACTGGTATTTACCGTCGAGATTATCCCGCGCCGAAATTCCTTTTATTTTAGGGAGGCCCCAATATCTACTGCACAAATCCGATTTTAGGGAGGCCCCAATGTCCACTGCACAAATCCGATGCACTGCTAAGGGATGAAAAAAAACACAAAAGTAAAAGAACAAAAATAAGAAAAAAACACAACTTCCCTGACACTACACGCACTACCAATACACTTTTTATTTTTTATTTTTTTATTTTCTTTTTCCCAAGCCCCACACGTTGGGTGCCAATTTGTTGCACTTTTTTTTTTAGAGGGAGGGAGAATTAACCGCGGGTCAATGGAACAAAAGTAGCCGACTTGCTACACTTAATTAAAGAAGAGAGAAAAAAAAAACGAACGCAAAAAGGGACACGACCGATCGCTTTTGCGATCGGAAAACGAAATGGCAAAAAGGGCGAACACAAAAAAGTGCAACAACACACAGCACGTCAATGCTGTCACTCACCGGCTGCTCAGCTAGGGTGGTTCGATTTAAAAAATCTAGAGATGCGCGTAAAAAAAAGGTAAAAGAAAAATTGTTGTAGTTGTACCGAAAAGGATTTCGGTACTACGGGCGCCACGAAATCTTTTCGGAGGGAGATTTCGAAACCTATGGGGGGGTGCTGAAAATATTTGTTTACAAGAAATGAAAGAAAAAACACAAAAGCAATTTCGTACTACGTTATAATCACTCCTTCGGAGCGAGCGATTTATTGAAAGAAAAAAATAAAGGGAAGAAACAAATGATTGGATTATAAAATTACTGGGATCAGAAAAAAACCTCAGGGAGGAAAAAAGATCCCAACGCAAAAAGAAAATTATCGCCGTAGGAGTGGCCCGTTACGGCAAGTCCCGAACAACTCAAACCGAAAAGAAGTTACGGGTCGCGAGTCCCGCTTTCACCGGGAAATTTATACGGGACCGAATCCTACCGGGTTACGCAAAATTCAAAATGTTTCCTAACCGAAACGCGCGCAAATTTTAACGGAGGAAAAAAAATCTAAAATTAAACTCAAACTTATCTGTTTGTCCTGCGTTCCTCCTTGTTCTAGGCTCTTCCTAATCGGTGCCCCGCTCTGGCTGCCGACCTTCTTCAAAAAAAAAATAATTCCTCTTGTCCTCGTCCGTTCCTCCTGGTCACTTCCTTCACTCCCTTCACTCCTTGTTTTTAAATGTTCCTTTTCTCTTAATCACTTTAATCACTTCACCAACTAGCACTATATCGAGTTCCACTTGTTCGCTTTCCCAAAAAAACCTCTGCTAACTTTGATGGTCAACCAAGAAGTGGTCTCTCGCTGAATACTAGGCCTAGTCGAGCTTCGAGCCTTTCACGTACACATACATGAATCCCCGCACATTCAGCTATTGGTCTCAAGAGCAGCTTGCTGTGCATTACTCCGCTTATTTGCGTAAGTATGCAACCGCTCTTGAACCGCCGCTATTCCGCTCTCAAATCTCATCCACATTCCGCTGGCTCGAATTCGCCCGACTTTGGCTTTTCTTCCCCATCCGCTCTGTTTCTTTAAACAATTTGTGAAAATCGACATAGTGAAAGAAGATTAGCAATTAAAATTTACTACCGTGGGTCTCCTCCCACCAATACTAAAAGAAGGAAAGAAGTGACCTGACTAGTTACAGGACGGGCCCTAAAACGCCATTCTGCGCTCAACAAAATTATCATACTGGAAGAAAATAAAACAAGGAGTACGATTTAAAATACGCGATTAATCTAATCTACCCGGTAGAATTCCGCGCAGATTTGGGGACTAGGGACGAGCCCTTAACGTGCCACTCCACACAAGAAGTCGACGGTTAGGGTGGGCTCTCGGCCATTGATGGGTTCCATCCGAACCATCCGTTGTTCGTGGGCTGCCGCTTGTCTTGTTTTAATGTGTTTGATGTGTTCATGTTGTCGATGTTGTTGTTGATGTTGTGTTACAGTACGCATTGGGTGTTATGGTGTTGGTGTTGTATGTGTGTAGAATTGTTGATGATCTGGGCCCCTCGCCCTCTCCGATGATACGTGTTGTTGATTCATCCGTTGTTGGTGTTCAATGCGTTTTGGTCATGTTGGTGATGTGCAATGCGTACACGCTGTTGTTGGGTTTAAGTCTGGGACACCACGTCCCCTCCTCTCGCAGGTGTATCGCGGTTGTGATGTCTTGTATCTCGTGTTTAGTATGTTGTGCTCGTAATGTGACTATCTTGTGACCTCCGTCTAGGTCGATGATTGTATTTGTGTTGCATCTCGTACCGGTTCGTCTCTTTACGTGTGTGTGTGTGTGTGTGGGGGGGGGGAAATTCGTCCGGGCGGTCCGCTCACTCTTTCCGGTGATCATACGCTGGTCACTCGCAGGGACGGGTTAAGAATATCACTGCAGCGCCCCCCAACAACTAGCGCTTGTCGTAAAAGGCGACTAAGCGGACAAATCAGATCTAGGCAATATAACACCCAAGTGAGCCTAGCGACACATATACTACCATAAAAACCCTCCCACAAGTGTGCATGCGAGTCCGTGGGTTGACACGACTGGAGATCACCGGTGTCATAAAAGAAAGATCAAACAATACTAAAACAGGAGCATGCACGTGTCAAACAACAAACACCATCGCAATATGGTAATATTGCAAAACTGTATCATTATGATAATACTTGCAAAAAGGAAAGGCACTACCCCGCCAGGCACTACCACTGCTGTGCATGGTACTGATCCTGGACCGAGCAGAAATGTTCGGGTCAGAGCTATACGGATTCCGGGGGCTAGCAACATAATGAAACAGTTTGGACGCAATTTAAGGGTCGCGAGTTGGAACGTTGGAAGCATGACCGGTCGAAGTTACGAGCTGGAAGAGATGATGAATAGAAGGCGGGTGGACATCTTGTGTGTCCAAGAGACGAAATGGAAAAACACCGGGAATCGGGCGCGTTTCTTGGACGTTAGGACAAAAGATTACAAGATGTTCTACTACGGAACGGAAAAGGCTAGGAACGGAATCGGTATCATCCTTGCGGCAGAGCTACTTGGAAACGTCTTGAGCATTTCGAAGTCCAGCGACCGTTTGATGTCTCTCAAACTAGTAATACAAGGAGAGGTGTGGAATATTGTCAGTGCATATGCTCCCCACAATGGGTGCAATCAGATAGATAAGGATGCATTTTGGCTAGATTTCCACAATCTCCTTAAGAACATCCCAAAGGAAGAATTTCTGTTTGTGGGAGGAGATTTGAATGGACATGTCGGGAAATCAAACGAAGACTATGAAGACTGCCATGGAGGACTAGGATATGGCACCAGGAACCTTCCTGGTGAAGACATCCTAAGCATGTGCAAATCACACGGTCTTATCGTGTTAAATACCATGTTCATCAAACAAAGCCGACACCTGATCACTTACAGCAGTGGTGGAGATGAAACTCAGATTGACTACCATTTGGTAGCCAGTTTCATGAAGCCTCGGGTAAAAGATTGCAAAGTGATCCTGGGAGAGGCAATCGCTCGTCAACACCGTCTCCTGCTAACAGAAATTTTTATGAAAACACCAAAGAAAAGCAAACAAACAGGGGTCTCTGAGAAAATCAAGTGGTACAATCTGGACAAAGAAAAAGGCGATGCTTTTGTTTTCGTAATGAAAAATTACCTCTCTCACACCATCAACGGAGCTGAGGATGAAGAGTGCAGAGCACAAAATATGTGGGATTCCCTACAGCGAACTTGCTTAAAGAAGGCCAAATCACTGCTAGGAGCTTCAAAAGGCCACCATCAACACGCCAAAGAAACATGGTGGTGGAGTGATGAAGCTAAGAAAGTGATAAATGAGAAGAAAGCGGCTTTCAAAGCTTGGTCAAAGTGCCCCTCTAATAATAGTGACGAAAAAGTTCGCCTCAAAATGGAATGCAGATGCTGCAAGAAAAAAGCGAAGATGAAGTGCGCTCAGCTTCAAGCAGAGAGTACGGAGGGCCTGTATCGGGAGCTGGATAAAATATTTTCCCCGGTTGCTGATGCAAACCAGGCTATCCAGGAGCTGCGAAGACACAATATGAACAAGAGTGCCACTATCTTCAAAATAGCCGCCCAAAGAAGGAAGAATGCTCAGGAGATTCGTTCGCCAAAGTTCATTAGCAATGCTCATGGCCAGCTTCTTGTGGATGACGACAAAATTCTGCAGAGGTGGCGGCAGTATTGTGAAGAGCTTTTGAATGAACAGTTTCCCCGGCTATACTTTCCAAGAGCCACCCCTAACTGTGAACAAATACCCGACATTACAGTCGAAGAAGTTAGTGAGGCGGTCAAATACTCGAAAAAACGAAAAGCGGTTGGGCCAGACGAGATACCCTCTGAGTTCTGGAAAAAGATGGGAGACATCGGGTTCAGATGGCTCAGAATTCTCATCTCCAAATTCGTGAGAGGTGATCCAATGCCGAATGAATGGAGGGAAAGTTACCTTCTCCCTGTATACAAAGGGAAGGGTGATACGCGAAACTGTGATAACTACCGTTCGATCAAGCTGATGTCACACACCATGAAAATCGTTGAGCGGGTATTAGGTGGCCGACTGCGAAAAATAATACGGCTATCTGATGATCAGTGCGGGTTTGTCTCGGGTAAATCAACCACAGATGCAATCCAAAGTATAAGGATCATAATGGAAAAACATCGTGATTCCTTAAGGGATTTGCATATTGTATTGGTTGACTTTGAAAAGGCATTCGACAGACAACCACGAGATCTGATATGGGTGGCGCTAAGACATCGAGGGGTTCCAGAAACCTATGTACAGATGATTATGGACATGTACGAAGGAGCAAAGACAAAAGTAAGATGCCCCGCTGGAGTAACCGAAGAGTTCCGAATCAAAGTCGGGGTGCACCAGGGAAGCGTTTTAAGTCCTTTGCTCTTTATTACAGTCCTTGATTATCTGCTTGAAGGTAAAGTGATGGACCCCAAGGTACATCAGTTATTCTTTGCTGACGATGGAGCCATCATAAGTGAGGATCCTACATCCCTGCAACGAGCACTTGATGTGTGGGTGGACGTTTTGGAGGGAAATGGGTATCGCATTAGTTCAAAAAAGACAGAGTACTTGTGCTGCCCGTTCTCTGATCCACTCAGGCCTATTCCAGACATTTATTTGAATGGAACAGTGCTTCCCAAGTGCGAAAAGTTCAAATATCTGGGATCTGTGATCAATAGCAAAGCAACTTGTGATGACGACATCAATCATCGTGTAAGCGTAGGGTGGATGAAGTGGCGAGAAAATTCCGCTATCTTCTGTGACAGAAAAATGCCCCCTAAGTTGAAAGGAAGGCTCTACACCGCAGTTGTACGTCCAGCGCTCACATACGGTTCACAATGTTGGACGATGTACAAAAAGTATGAGAGTAAATTAACGGCAGCTGAGATGAAGATGCTTCACATGACAGCAGGAGTGACCAAGCTTGATCGAATAAGAAGTTCGAAGATCCGTGGAAGCTTTCACATCAAGGAAACCATCGTACGAAAATTAGAGCGCGACCGGCTCAGCTGGTATTGCCACGTTCAAAGAAGAGATCATTTGAACCCTGTAAAAAAGGCAATATCTATGCACGTTCCAAAGACATCGCGATGTAGGAAAGGCAGGCCTATAAACGCCTGGATCAGACAAATGCGACGACATCGGCATTTCATTGGCCTCAGTAACCGAGTGATCCAAAATCGGCAGGCCTGCCGATATTTTCTGAGGTCAAATAGGCGAACCCCACAGGCGGATCAGTAGAAATGCGGTGAAGTGGGAGGGTTGTGATCCCTAGTTTTCGGATCATAACCTCGCTGATAAAAGGAAGAAGAAAGAAGATACGCTGGTCACTCGCCTCCTTCCCGCTAGAAGAACCGTCCGTTTCTTCGGGTCATCTTGAGATACCTAAATGGTTGTTCTTGCAAGATGCTGGGGAAATGCCCCTATGGCTGATGGACCCATGGCTGCCCTCCACTTTCCCAGAATGTTGCAGGAACAGGGTAAAAAAGAGGGAGTAAAGGATGCACAGGGCGTTTCTTGTGGCGGTAAAAATTTACGGTAACAGTCTGACCAACCATAATCTGAAAATAATGGCTCAAACACGTGGCGAGACGAACCTCAAAAGGGCGATATCATTCGCGGAAACTCATGCCACACGACTACAGAGGCAAGCCCCATTCTTCCAAATAAATTTTAGACCACCCTCCGGTCCAAGACTCACCTGTCAAACATGTGGCAGAGTTGGACATACCAGTACGAAGTGTTACCAAAACCTTCCAAGTTTCTCACAACAACACTTAAAGAGGGAAGTTCAGTACATTACCTGTACGTACTGCAACAGAAAAAATCACACATATCAAAATTGTCATGCCCGACTAAATCCATTTGCAGGTCCTTCACATAGGTACGGACAAACAGTGAACAGTGAAAATAATATAAACGCAATCGAACCTCCACGTACGTCCTCACACCACAACCAAAATAATTACGGACATAGAAATAACGTACAACGACCAGTGAATTTTCACCACCATGCCTCAAAACCAATCATCAGCTACGACGGGAAACGTGAACCGTCGAGAATCGGCAACCGGCACCCCTTCTCGACTCACATTCCAAACCGACAATCATCGAAGAATGAATTAAAATCCACACTATCCATTTTAATTACCCTTATCCCCAATAATGGTCTAAGCATGATAAGGATTCCATTTGAAAATGGAATATATAAAAATTGATTAGTTGATGCAGAAATAAGTATCATTAAAAAACCAGCTACCAAACTTTAAAACCTAATAAAAAAAGAATAACACAAGTATGATGATTTCCACTATGTGTGGCGAAAAAATTATAGATACTAGTTTGGCAATAGAAACCCTGCTGTTCCAAGTAGGGGAGGACTCAATTAAAATACCCCATGCCTTTCACGTTCTTGAGGGTGGTTTTGATTTTAGCTTCGATGGAATCATTGGAAATGATTTCCTGACGAAATATTCGGGTATAATTAATTAGGAGCAGGACAATCTGAAGTTTTACCTCTTTTTCGATAATTCTTCTACGGTGATATGCAGCTCAGGGGAAGTGCTTCGCACACTTCCAAATCCTGAGAATAATGCTGGAACTGTTCCGCTCCAACGTTGAATCCGTGCTGTTATATGGTTGCAGAACGTGGAGAGCGACCACTACTATCACCAGAAAGCTGCAAACGTTTGTTAATAGGTACCTGCGCAATATCTTAAGAATTTTTTGGCCCAATCGTATCTCTAACGAACACTTTTACGAGAGAACGGGTCAGGAACCAATAGGCACAAGCATCCAACGGCGGAAGTGGCAGTGGATTGGTCACACGTACCGTAAGGGTGACAGTTCCATAGCGAACCATGTTATGCAATAGAACCCTCTAACTCAGGATGGCAGAAGACCTAGCGGTCTTCGACGACGGCGCCTAGGCATAGTAGAGCCCCTAGGACCCACAAGGGGATACAGGACGCTGCCGCAGTTGCAACATAGCCACCGAAAAGGAAGCAATCATCCACTACATGTGCACTTGTCCAGCACTAGCCAAGGCTAGACATCAAGCATTAGGCAAACGTTTCTATAATCCACCAAAACATCGATACTACTCTCCCGTTCCGACAGACGTATTTGCCGAAATCAGAACCAGTTTTGAAAAACCAGTTTGGAGCAAGCAGTATCCTTACCCTCCTTCCGCAAACAATTTTGTAAATGAAGAAGTACAAAAACTTCTTGACGCTAGTATAATTAGGCCATCGAAGTCCCTATGCAACAGTCCGGTATGGGTTGTACCACAAAAATGTACAAACGAGGACGGAAGTGCTAAACACCGAATGGCGATGGATTATAAAAAACTTAATAAACAAAGGGTATTTGACAAAACCAGATTTGGTTCCAAAAACAATAAGTTGCACCAATAATCGCCTGCACTTATTAACAAAGATGAGACATCGACCACTAAATTTGAACTACGTCTCGCTAAACAACTCAAGGATTATAAAGCTGAACTCAAATCACTGATAATGGAGACACATCGTAACCTGCAGGAGAAACTAAGCCAAATTGTCACTGATTTCAAAACCCGCTTCGATGATATCAATCGAACCTTAGCCGCGCTAATCGTAACGTAAACCAATTTGTTTACAAAATCTTGGACTAGCATCTGACAGGCTGATCTAGATCAGCGAAAGTCTCACTACGGTCAACCTCTTACTTTATCGGAAAGCTTTTCACCTGAAGAAGGAAAAAATGTTTTTTTCTGTTTTCACCCGTGGAGAGCGAGTGTATGTGCGTCACACCACACACCAAATGGAGAGGCTTTTCTGATCGATTGCAGTCAACGCGTGAATTGTTTTGCCGCTGCTGCTACTCATCATGATGTCATGCAAAACGAAAACTAAGCTGAAGTTCCAGTCCCTTTTATATATATTTTTTTAGAATATCTATTTTTTCAATGCCTAATTATTATTTAGCTATTTTGTTGTCATGTTTTACCTTAGTGTATCTATATCTGTTATTCGCCTGCCATCTGAGAACTTTTCCGTTTTTAAGCATCCGCATTTTTAGTCGTCTTTCCCCAAGGGCTAGTTTTTATTTTTCTAATTTGCTCATTGATGCCTAATACAATCGTAGGCCAATTCCAAGGAAATGGCACAAATGATCACTTGCGCATACTGATAAATATTCTTTGTAATCAGCGCCAGGGTTTTTCGTGTGTGTCACCTTAATGCGCAGAGTCTTTATAAGAAGATCGATGAATTTAGAGGAATGTTTGTTGATTCATATGTCGATGTCGTATGTGTAACCGAAACATGGTTTAATATTGATGTTGTGGATGAGGTATCGTATATGCTCTTAAAGGCTACCGGCTATTGCGAAATGATAGACCATATAGAATAGGAGGTGGCGTTGTCATGTATATCCGCAACACTTTATTCGTTAAGGTTTTAATCAACTCGCCTCCCGGTAGTCCAGTAGAGTATTGTTTTGTTGAAGGACGAGGGAAGAAAAAATGTCTTCTAGGTTGTTGAGTTAGGTCAGTTCATTCCAACTGCATCGAGTGACGACAAGCCAACGGCCCCACAACAGAAACCAGAAACCATCTATTCACCTTGAACTTAGCATAAATAATTGAATCGCCACTGTGTATTTGTTGTTGTATTCTTATGCTGATACTTTTTGCACTGTCATCAATATCTTCATTCTTTTTGTTACTCTTTGCACTTTCAAATATTTGTACTTTTTAGTATTATTTGTAAATAGCATTATCATCAATATTTGTATATTTTTCTTACCTTTGTTGTTATTAAGTTAGCAATTTTTATGTATAAATACTGTCAAATAAATTTCTTTTGTCACTTGTTTCTGAACAGTCAAGAGACTTTTATTTTACTTTTCCAAGTGAGTCTGCTTGGAAGCTGTTCTGGTGTTTCAGTTTATGCACTGGGAATACCACTCTTAAATACGGTACAAGAACCGTAATCTACTCAGCTCAATACAGTAAAAAGAGAACTGTACTCATTTTTGGTGACCCCGACATAATTTATTTCCCCCCACCAGAGGTAAGGAGCAAATCACAAATTCACGTTTAAGAAACAAGTTCAGCCTTCGCCAGGGCTAAAACAGTGGTGAGGCCATCAAGTTCTGCAATTCTCAACGTAATAAGGGCGTCGACAGGGCCATATACTGTTCGCAACGTATTCTTTAACTGCTGCACATCTAGTTCGATCACATCATCATGGACGAGATGGAAGTATTCGCCTTAGTAGCACATCAAAGGCTGAACAATTGAAAAGGCCATTAACAAACAAGAAAAACCCAGCAATGCAAGGAGGATAAGTTGCATATGGTTGACACCATCTGGGAGGAATTTGTCAACAATTACGATCTCCTCAACGGCACTATTAAGTCCGACGCTCCTGACATGCAAGGAGAAATGTTTGGAAGAACTAAAACCAGTTACGAAGAATTAAGGGATTTGCTGCTAGCAATCATACCCTCAGCTGAGGATGAGGAAAATGCATCATCAGATGCTGTGACTGCTAAGCCATCATCTGCTTCCAGGAATCATCCGGAAGAAGCATCATCAGATGCTGTCACTGTTAAACCACCGTCTGCTTCCAGGAATCATCCGAAAGAAGCATCATTAGATGCTGTGACTGTCATTGTCTGCCTCCAGGAATCATCCGGAAGAAGCACCATCAGATGCTGTGACTTTTGAGCCATTGCCTACCTCCAGGAATCATCCAGAAGAAGGAATTAACTCCAAGGCAAACTTCGAGGTAGAAATTGACCACATCAAGACTCCAGGCGCTGATCACATCCTGAGACAACTCCAGAGACAGCAGGCACTCATAGCCACTGTTCGGGGAATCTTGTCAACATGGGACTCAGCTTCCTCTTCTTTCTTTTATCAGCGAGGTTATGATCCGAAAATAAGGGATCATAACCCTCCCACTTCACAGCTTTTCTACTGATTCGCCTGTGGGGTTCGCCTATTTGACCTCAGAAAATATAGGCAAGTCTGCCGATTTTGGATCACTCGGTTACTGAGGCCAATGAAATGCCGATGTCGACGCATTTATCTAATCCAGGCGTTTATAGGCCTGCCTTTCCTACATCGCGATGTCTTTGGAACGTGCATTGATATTGCGTTTTTAACGGGGTTCAAATGATATCTTCTTTGAACGTGGCAATACCAGCTGAGCCGGTCACGCTCTATTTTTTGTACGATGGTTTCCTTGATGTGAAAGCTTCCACGTATCTTCAAACTTCTTATTCGATCAAGCTTTGTCACTCCTGCTGTCATGCGAAGCATCTTCATCTCAGCTGGCGTTAATTTACTCTCATACGTTTTGTACATCGTCCAACATTGTGAACCGTATGTGAGCGCTGGACGCACAGCTGTGGTGTAGAGCCTTCCTTTCAATTTAGGTGGCATTTTTCTGTCACAGAAGATAGCGGAATTTTCTCGCCACTTCATACACCCTACGCTTACGTGATGATTGATGTCGTCATCACTTTGCTTTGCTATTGATCATAGATCTCAGATATTTGAACTTTTCGCACTTGGGAAGCACAGTTCCATTCAAATAAATGTCTGGAATAGGCTTGAGTGGATCAGAGAACGGGCAGCAGAAGTACTCTCTCTTTTTTGAACTAATGCGATACCCATTTCCCTCCAAAACGTCCACCCACACATCAAGTGCTCGTCGCAGAAATTTAGGATTGTCATTTATGATGGCTCCATCGTCAGCAAAGAATAACTGATGTACCTTGGGGTCCATCACTTTACCTTCAAGCAGATAATCAAGGACTGTAATAAAGAGCAAAGGGCTTAAGACGATTCCCTGGTGCACCCCGACTTTGATTGAGAACTCTTCGGTTACTCCAGCGGGACATCTTACTCTTATCTTTGCTCCCTCGTGCATGTCCATGATTACCTGTACATAGGTTTCTGGAACCCCTTGATGTCTTAGCGCCACCCATATCAGATCTCTTGGTTGTCTGTCGAATGCCTTTTCAAAGTCAACCAATACAATATGCAAATCCCTTAAGGAATCACGATGTTTTTCCATTATGATCCTTATACTTTGGATTGAATCTGTGGTTAATTTACGCGAGACAAACCCACACTGATCATCAGATGACCGTATTATTTTTCGCAGTCGGTCAGCTAATACCCGTTCAACGATTTTCATGGTGTGTTACATCAGATTCATCGAACGGTAGTTATCACAGTTTCGCGTATCACCCTTCTCCTTGTATACAGGGAGAAGGTAACTTTCCCTCCATTGATTCGGCATTGGGTCACCTCTCACAAATTTGGTGATAAGAGTTCTGAGCCATTTGAGCCCGATGTCTCCTATCCGCACTCCGCACTTTTTCTTCGCTTTTTTCTTGCAACATCTGTATTCCACTTCGAGGCGAACTTTTTCGTCTCTATTATTAGAGGGGCACTTTGACCAAACTTTGAAAGCCAGTTTCTTCTCATTTATCACCTTCTTAGCTTCGTCACTCCACCACCATGTTTCTTTGGCGTGTTGATGGTAACCTATTGAAGCTCCTAGCAGTGATTTGGCCTTCTTTAAGCAAGTTCGCTGTAGGGAATCCCACATATTTTGTGCTCTGCACTCTTCATCCTCAGCTCCGTTGATGGTGTGAGAGAGGTAATTTTTCATTACGAAAACAAAAGCCTCGCATTTTTCTTTGTCCAGATTGTCCCACTTGATTTTCTCAGAGACCCTTGTTTGTTTGCTTTTCTTCGGTGTTTTCATAAAAATTTCTGTTAGCAGGAGACGGTGTTGCCGAGCGATTGCCTCTCCCAGGATCACTTTGCAATCTTTTACTCGAGGCTTCATGAAACTGGCTACCAAATTGTAGCCAATCTGAGTTTCATCTCCACCACTGCTGTAAGTGATTACACGATACGACCGTGTGATTTGCACATGCTTACGATGTCTTCACCAGAAAGGTTCCTGGTGCCATTTCCTAGTCCTCCATGGCAGTCTTCGTTTGACTTCCCGACAGGTCCATTCAAATCTCCTCCAACAAACAGAACTCTTCCTTTGTGATCTTCTTAAGCAGATTGTGGAAATCTACCCAAAATGCATCTTTATCTCCCTGTTTGCACCCATTTTGGAGAGCATTTGCACTGACAATATTCCACACCTCTCCTTGTATTACTAGTTTGAGAGACATCAAACGGTCGCTGGACCTCGAAATGCTCAAGACGTTACCAAGTACCTCAGCAGCAAGGATGATACCGATTCCATTCTTAGCCTTTTCCGTTCCGTAGTAGAACATCTTGTAATCTTTTGTTAACATTGGACTCAGCTAGCAAGGATAAACAGTCCAAACATCATATCAAGTACAATACTGCACATTGGAGAGGCATTGGAACGAAATAGACAGCTTGCATCATACAATATGCGAGCGTCATGATGATCCCAGCCAATTGAATTACGACATAAATCAATTCATCAATATTGAAGTCAGCGCTCAGGAGGGATTGGCCAAACTACAACAGCTAATCCACTCAAGCTCCGATGCTGCAGTCACAACAACTACAACAACTTCCATTCAGATGCCCAAAATATCGCTACCCAAGTTTGATGGAACATATTCCAATTGGAAGTAATTCCAATTATGCAAGTGATCCACACCCAGCATATTGGAGCTGCACAAAAGATGTGGTATTTGAAAACGAATATCAGTAGCGAAGCACTCCGATTAATCAGCCACCTTCCAATAAGCGTCGCCAATTATTACGCAGCCTGGAGCATCGTAACGGGGCGGTTTGAGAATGAGCGGTTATTAGTAGCCTCATTCATAGAGAAGTTGTTAGCGCAACCCCAATTAGCGGTTGACACAGCTTCAGCAATAAAAAACCTTCATGGCACTACCACTGAGTGCATGCAAGTATTAAACAGTCTTGGCATAGTTACACATAATTGGGATCCGCTGCTACTACATATTCTCATCAAGAAACTGGACAAAAACACGCATACATGGTGGGAGCAGTCACTCAAGGATCCAAGGGCACTTCAATCACTAGACGCCTTTCTCAAATTCATTGAAACCAGGTTCCAGGCATTGGAAGCGTTGGGCAAAAAGGCATCATCCAGTGAATTCAACAATCGACGACCACCGAGAACACATAAATCACTCACAACTATAGCACAGACAACACTTCATTGCTTGTGTTGCAAGGGCAATCATTAAGTATTCCAGTGTCCAAAATTTCTGCAATTACCTCCCTCTCAACGGCTCAACATGGTCAAGGGATCAAAAGCATGCATAAATTGTTTGAATGACGGACATTCCTCAAGTAAGTGCCCGGCTGGAAGCTGCCGAACCTGCTCAAAGAGACACAACACATTGCTGCACCTAGAGTTCTCTACAGGCAATTCAAATTCACACAATTCAAAAGTAGCATCAGCAAGCACAAACAATCCAACAAATCTATGTATCTCATCCGACAACCCATCGTCTGGTTCATCAATGTCCCTAACCACGAACGGGACGTATACAAATAGGGGCTATGTGTTCCTGTCATTTGGTATTATCAGGCTAACCAACCGTCATGGACAATCCGTTCAGTGCAAGGGAATACTGGATTCCGGTTCACAACTCAACTTCATCACAGAAGAAATCGTACGGACAATTCCGCTGATAACGACCATTGAAGGTATTGGTCGACATATTCAACGAGCATCCCGAAGGGTGAACATTGAGTTGAGATCACGTATCTACTCCTTCTCCACAAACTTTGAAGCTCGTGTATTACCCAAGATAACATCAAATCAACCTGGGAGAATGTTCGACACATCAAAATGGAATATACCAACCAACATTCCTATTATCGATCGGTCAAATAAGGCTAGGAGAGTCTTTGCCTACACTTCAAAACACAGTACTGGGTTGGACATTTGCCGGAAAAATAGACGATGCAGGAACCACACAAGAAGTGCGTGGAATATGCAGTGCTGATGAAGCCTTAGATCAGCAAATAGAAATGTTTTGGAAATTGGAGGATCCTGAAACACAAGAGAAAGGTATTACAGCTGCGGAATGATGCTGTGACACTCATTTTAACCAAACTGTGTCACGGAATTCTGATGGAAGATTTATAGTCAGCCTACCATTTGTGGAACAACCAATTGTCTTAGGAGAATCAAAAGATATAGCCTTCCAAAGGATCTCAAGAAGCAATATGTTTCATTTATGCAAGAATATCACCGCCTTGGACATATGGAAGAGATAAATCACAAACAGTTGGACAAACCCTATTATTTTCTACCACACCATTGTGTCACAAAGAATGACAGCAGTACAACAAAACTTAGAGTTGTCTTTGATGGATCTGCCCCAGCGATGACTATCCACCTTGTCGTGGTGCTGTGGCTTAAGTAGGGCTGACGGTTTTCTGCGGAGATGTGTCGGCGAGTGCTGGTGACTCCTAGACTACGTGAGGTCCAAAAAACCAATAGATAGTCTCCCTAATTCTACCGGTGGTGTGAGCGTTTTTAAAACCATCTCGAAAAATGATAGGTTGGTGGGATATATAAAACCAAACACTAACGAGCTCTCACAGATGCCCTGGTGAGGTCTATGTATAATAACTGCCTTACCCTGGCATGGCGGCTCTGGCGGGGCGAACCTCTACTCCGACCTTGCTCGTGGGAATAAAAATGAACGACAACAAAGAAAGAAACAAAAACCAAACGAAAGAAGAAAATACCAGTTCGGAAGCTGACACGCTACCCGTGGGCGTACCGGAACTGGTCGAGCTGCAGGCACCATCGGCAGCCAGCTCGGCAGAGGAGATTTCTATGGAAATGGAGAAGCGGCTATTAGCGGATCCATCCGAGAGTCCCCGGAAATAAAAGGGGGGAAGAAGGTCTCCCCAGGTCAGTTGGCGGTTGTTCCGTAGAGCGACGCATGGTTTACCAAACATGAATCACTAATCAGAAACATACCTCTCGACGACAGAGAAACAGTGACGTGTTGCCTGACGTTCTGTGCAGACGCGTTTCATAAATCTCCCCCTATCCGCCAACCAACCAACAAAATTAAAAAAAAAAATAGTCCAAATCTAATAGTGCAGCACCCAAGTTACCAAACAAAAAAAAAAAATAAAACAAAAAAATTAAAAATAAATAATAAAATAACTAATTCAAAATAACCTAATTAATAGCCCAATTGATTTCATTCATCGCGCGTGCACAATTTGTAATCAGTGTAATGCAGTGTAAAGGAAAACGAAAACAAAAAAAAAAGTCTGTGCCGGGTCTCTCCATCTATCCCTTCCCCATTCACTCGCTATTGCGCTTCTTAGTCATCGCAATTGTCGCATGTTCTTTATATGCTATCAATTGCGATGATTGAGAGAGCGTAACAACTGATGTATAGCGGACCGTGAGTGTTTTTCCGAATAGCGGACCACAGCTGATTGTCGTTTGGGCATAACACCGGCGATAGTTTGTTGTGGAAAGTTATACTTAGGATCTACACTTCACGGCCTTGCTTAGTAGCGTCAGAGTTGTGCCTTTTTGTGTTTTTGTGTCGTAATGATGAGGGAATTTAGGGTTGACTATACTAACATTCGTGGGCTTAGAACAAATTTTTTTTGACTTATACACCCACGCTCATTCCCATAAACCAGCTGTTTTGGCACTTGGTGAAACACAGGTAGTTGAAGAATCATCCGATCTAAGGCTGCCTGGATATAGCTTGGTGCCATTATTCTTTCCCCATCGCGGCCTTGCCATTTATATCCGTAGTGATATGGCTTACCAAGTTCCACCACAGTATGGTCACTGCTCCAATCCAGAATTTAATTACAAATGGCTAAAATTCACCGTTCGTAAGCAAATAATTCACTACTGTTTTATCTGCAGAAGCCTAGGTGCGGATAGCAACTCAACTTTTAACGAGTTTGATGCGCTGTCCGATTCCATCACACGAACTGTCACCCTGTATCCTCATACTGAAATCGTCATTGCGGGCGATTTCAATATACACAATTCGGACTGGCTTTGAAATTCTGGCCAGATAACACCCGAAGGAAGGTATGTTGAACTTTTCGCTGAGATAAACAATTTGACTCAGCTTGTAAATGAGCCTACACGCATACCGGACATTGCAGGTCATTTTGCCAACACTCTGGACCTGTTTTTTACCTCACACCCTGATAAATACATCACTGATGTGTTAGCGCCTCTAGGCCGGTGTTTGGGTCTAGATGACGTCACCAGACACGAAGGCTCGAGCTATTAAACATACCTTCGTCATCAACGCCCCCACAACACAAATGTCAACTACACAAAATTAATGACTTTTACATTATTTACATACATATAAACAAAGATAAAATTGTACATAAAGAATTATTCTAACATGAAATAAAACATACTGTTTTATAACGTTGATGGAATCGGTTGTTTCTTTTATTGTCAACAGTTGTATAGCGTTTTCAGTTTTTCCTACAGCGACCAAGCACACAATTCCCCAGTTTTGGAAATCCGCGATCGTTTCTCTGCACAGTGACGCAAACATTTGGTCCTTCGAGCCGGATCTTTCATTTTTTGCCTACTCGCTTACATTTGGTCCTATCGAGCCGGATTTTTAAATTTTTGTGTGTTCGCTTACAAAAACTAAAAAAGTAAAGAAAAAAAAAAAAACAATATTTAGTGTGAAGTGTGTGTGTTGCAAACAAATCTGCAAGTGACCTGAGGAATAACCAGGGAATTTTCCAATCAAGACATCGTCATCCAACATCCAAGACGTGGATTCCAGAGTTGCAGAATCCATCATCAGACTTGGACTTGGACTAGGACTAGGACAATCACGAATAAATCATCCCAGATGTCGATTTTGGAGCCACAAAATTTGTCACCGACTTGGACTCGAATTTGGAAAAGCAAGTGAGTACATTTTCCGATTATCTGCTCTGTAATTACCAGAAATAAAAAAAAAACATACATAAGTGCATTTACATAAATATATTTGGGTTAAATACATAAGTGCATAACATTTTGGTATAAAATGGGCAAAGCTGTGTTGGGGAGCGCATTAAAACAGCTCAATAAAGACATAGTCAACTTCGGCAAAGCGGCCTCAAGTAAACGCACCGTGAACTACTTGTCAAGCCGTCTTTCCCTACTGGAAAAGACTATAGAATCAGCCACCGTCCAATTTGAGGGTCTCTTGGATGAAGACGACTCCAAAAACGCACTTCTCGAAGAAATTTTTGAGGGCATTCGGGAGAATTACTTCGACTACCGTTCTAGCCTACTAGATGCCATCGACAAGGTTCAGACGCCGGTGCAAAATGAAGACAGCAAGAAAATTACAACTCCTAGCACATCGAGGTCGGACATAAAGCTGCCAAAAATAAGTTTGCCGACTTTTTCGGGTAGCTACGCGACGTGGCGAACCTTCCACGATTTGTTCGTCTCCTTGATCCACCACAACACCAAGCTGTCGGAAATAGAGAAGATGCACTACCTAAAGTCAACGGTATCTGGCGAAGCTGAGAAGCTTTTGACTCACCTGGCGATTGACAGCCGTAACTATGCGAAGGTTTGGAGCATTTTAACGGAGAGGTATGATCATACGCTCTTCCTGGTCAACAAGCAGCTAAAATGTCTCTTCAACCAGCCATCAGTGACGCAAGAAAGGTCGGAGTCCATCAAGGACTTGCTGGATACTTCGACGGAAGTGGTGCACAGCCTCAAGAACCTGCAGGTACCCCTCGAACATTGGGATGTGGTACTCATCTTATTGCTGCTACAAAAACTGTCCCCAAAAACGCAGCAACTGTGGGAGGAGAAGCTGGGAGCCAAAAAGGACACCAAAGAACTTCCGAGTTTTGAGGAGTTCAAAGGTTTTTTTGGAAACTAGGTTCCGTACGCTGGAGGCAGTCAACCAGCAGCAAGTACGAATTGCACCGAATCCCATCAAGCCTGTGTCTCACCGAAATGTTCTTCATACAGCAACCAGCAACGCAAAATACTCTTGCCAAATTTGCAGCAAGAGTCAATATGCTATTAGGAAGTGTAGTAGGTTCTTAAAGTTGAGTATTGCTGATCGTTGTAAACAAGTTTCGAGATTAGGCATCTGTAGAAATTGCTTAGCATATAGCCATACCTCCGAGCATTATCCAAGTAGTCGACGATGCTACTATTGCCAACAACCACATCATTCGCTTCTCCATTTTAACAGCACTCCTAATGTGGGGCAAGCGAACTCTTTCACCGTAAGCGCAGGGACAGGCGAATCTCTTTCCTTGCGAGCGTTATTAGACTCGGGTTCAGAAGCCAGCTTTATCACAACGTCAGCTGTTCAGCTACTTCGTCTTACATTAAAGCCAATCTCGGTCGAAGTTTCTGGATTGGGTTTGGTCAGCAGCGGCACCTGCTCAAGGGTGGTAGATATCTCCTTTGCTTCTCACCACTCAGCGTTTAGAGCGTCCACTCAAGTTCTTGTACTCAAGTCGCTGCCTGGGCATCTTCCGACCCAAACTTTGGCAATTACAGGTTGGAAACATCTGAACGGTTTGACGTTGGCGGATCCCAACTTCAATCAGTCAGCCAAGGTGGATTTATTACTGGGAAGTGATGTCCTGGTTGATATTTTGTTGCCGGAACTGGTCAAACCGATCGACAGAAATTTACCCATCGCTCAGAAGATCAAACTAGGGTGGGTCTTATTTGGTAGAGCACCCATATCATCTCCTCGAGTCAACAGCTTTCTCCAAACCTGCAGTATCGAGACAGAACTCCGCATATTCTGGGAATTGGAAGAGATTTCGATCCAACCCTATGAACGACCGGAAGACATCGAGTGTGAAGCACACTTCTTCAAAAACGTTCAACGGCTAGCTGATGGTCGTTTCCAAGTGGCCCTTACGTTCAAGGGAGATGTCTATCCTATTCTAGGCAGGTCTAGGGAAGGTGCTCTCAATCGTTTCAGGAGTCTGGAATGGAGGCTAGAAATAAATGAAAATTTAAAACAACGGTATATAGACAGTCTGGAGGATTACCTTAAGGTTGGCCATATGGAAGAAGTGATGGAAGACTCCATTATGAATCCGCATCACTACTTTGTGCCACATCACGCAGTCTTCAAAGAATCGATCTCGACTACTAAGCTCCGAGTGGTATTTGATGCTTCGTTTAAGACGTCGTATGGCGTCTCATTGAACGATCAGCTAATAATAGGCCCGGCGCTTCAACACAACATCATGGACATCATTCTCAGATGGAGTCTCTATCAATATACGTTCACTGAAGATATAGAGAAGATGTATCGACAAATAAGGGTACCGGAAGGTGATGCGAATTACCAGCTCGTTCTTTGGCGAAAGCAGCATCTGACATTTTGAGAACATATCGCCTCAAGACGGTGACCTTTGGCACAGCTCCTGCTCCATACTTGGCCATTCGCACTCTTCAGGCATTATCAGAGGAAGTCGCAGAACGGCATCCCAGAGCTGCGAGAATGATTCGAAACGAGATGTACGTCGATGACTTGATTTCGGGAGCGGACACACTGCCAGAGGCTAAGGCCAAAATAAAGGAAGTCAGGGAGATTCTAAGTGGAACTGGTTTCCACCTACGCAAATGGACCGCCAACAGCGAAGGTCTTCTCGATGGTATACCCGCTCAGGATCACGAGGTATCCTTCTCGTTACCCACGGACGGTTCAGATCGAGTGAAGACTTTGGGCATACAGTGGCTCCCTCTTACTGACGAATTCACTTTCAGTTACGCTTCTTTAGAAAATCAGCAGCCAACTAAGCGATCCATATTATCCTCGATAGCCCGCTTATTCGATCCCATGGGTTGGATCGCACCTTGCATCACCAAGGCGAAACTCCTGATGCAGCTTCTCTGGGTCCGCAAACAATCCTGGGATGATCCCGTCGACCCTGACATTCTGGAAGATTGGAGAGTTTTTCATGATGATCTGCCGGCTATTAACAATCTGCAGATTCAACGGTGGTTACACACTCCTGGTATGACCAAAAAACTCCAGCTGCATGGTTTCTAAGATTCGTCGGAAAGGGCATATGGGGCAGCGGTGTACCTCAGAGTAGAAGATGAAGACGGCAACACCCACATGCACTTACTCATGTCTAAATCGAAAGTCGCACCTGTAAACCCAGTCACTTTTCCGCGCTTGGAACTGTGTGGAGCTGTCACGCTCGCTAAGCTCATACACCACATTACAAGTGGAGAGGCACTCCCACCTTCGCATGGACAGACCCCACAATCACGCTCTGTTGGATACGAGCGGAGCCTACGAAGTGGGAAACCTTTGTGCGAAACAGAGTCGGGGAGATACAACGGTTGACGGAGTTCGATATATGGAACCACGTTCCAACACAACAAAATCCTGCGGTCTCCCGAGGAATGCTACCATCAACGCTGGTCCAAGCCACTTTGTGGTGGAATGGGCCCTCATTTCTACGGTCTGCATGGAACTTCGAATTTTCAGAACAGTCAGCTGATTTCAACACCGATGAAGGGAAGAAGGCCGTCAAGGTTCATCATGTCGATATCAACGGCACCGATAATAGGATCAGCCATCTTATTCATCGATCCTCCAGCCTACGTCGGCTCATCAGAATCACCGCCTACTGTAGAAGATTCGGAGCAAACTCTCGAAAGCGGAGCTCAGAACGGACTACGGGACTAATGAACCCATCAGAACTCGATGCAGCAACAAAGGTTTTAACACGTTTAGCCCAACATGAAATGTTTTCGCAAGGGGTAGCTAAAACAAGAGGTATGGGTCCATTGAATCCTTTTACGGACGGCGAAGGCATTCTTCGAGTCGGGGGATGGCTAAAAAATGCCGATCTCTCCTATGATCAACAGCATCCGATAATCTTGGAACCAACACATCACTATACAAAGCTTCTCATCAGGGAGACACACAGCAGGACTCTTCATGGTGGTATCCAGTTGATGATGGGCTACCTGCGAAACAAATATTGGATCTTCCAGCTGAAAAGGTCTGTCAAGAAATACATCCACGGTTGTACCACGTGTTATAGGTATCGCTGCAAGGCCGCTCACCAGTTAATGGGAGATCTCCCTAGTCCTAGGGTAAGGATTTCAAAGCCATTCACACACCCCGGGGTCGACTATGCTGGACCCATCGATATAAAGACATGGAGAGGCCGTGGTGCTAAATGTTACAAGGGTTATCTTGCCATATTCGCCTGTCTGACAACCAAGGCACTACATTTAGAAGCTGTAACCGACCTAACTACTCAAGCCTTTTTAGCAGCCTTTCGAAGATTTGCAGGACGGAGGGGACTCTGCTACGAGGTCTACAGCGACTGTGGTACAAACTTCGTCGGGGCCAACGCAGAACTTCATCGCTTAATGGACAACGCGACTCACGACTGGAAGGAGATAGCGAAAGTTTTGGCAAATCAAGGAACACGGTGGAATTTCATTCCCCCAGCTTCCTCCCACTTTGGAGGGCTATGGGAAGCAGGAGTAAGGAGTGTGAAACACGACTTCAAAAGAGTCGTCGGGAACGGTACACTCACGTATGAAGAGCTCGCCACGCTTTTAACGCAAATTGAACCGTGTCTTAATTCGAGACCTTTATGTCCCCTTTCAGAAGACCCTGATGACTTCCGTGCCTTAACTCCTGCACATTTTCTAATCGGTCAAGAAGTCTTAACTGTTCCTGAACCAGATCTAGCGTCGGAGAAACTATGCGCTGGCGACCGGTGGAAGTTAGTTCAACACCACATGCAGACGTTCTTGCAGCAGTGGCAACAGGAGTACCTGGCACGTCTACAACAACGACTGAAGTGGCTGAAAACACAACCGCAGCTAAAGGTGGGAGATTTGGTTTTGCTGAAGGACGAACGATTACCCCCTGCTAGGTGGAGTCTCGGCCGAATTCAGCAGACATACCCCGGAGCCCACAATATAATCCGCGTAGTCAAACTGAAAACACAGCAGGGAGAGTTCAAACGTCCAATCACAAAACTGTGTCCACTACCGATCAATAACTCTCAACCTGAACTCGAAACATTGTAGCTCCTAACCACGAAAACACACAAACGTACCTATGTATGATTAATAAAAAATAAAAAAAATCTATACAACACATACCCATGTTCATACAACACATACCCATATTCATACAACACATACCCATATTCATACAACACATATCCATAGTCATACAACACATCACCATATATATATGTACATCCATCCAATAATAATTAACTCTATCTCACACATAACACAAATAATTTTTTTTTTCATTTTTAATGCATTTTATTTAAAGAATTCAGTATACCTTACATGCTAACAAAAACGCTTAAAACTAGCTTAAATAACTTAACTATTTCCTTATAACTTACTGGCCCCATGTGGGCGCTCTAAGCTAATCCTAACACTTAATCTATGTCTTTTGACGTAACCTAACTAAATTTATTTGTTATAGCGAACTAATTAACAAATCAAAAAACTAAGAAAAATTTTTGAAAAAAACTTAGTATCTGTACGGATTTTTGTGTTAATGAATAAAACTTATGAACTACCTTAAAATAATCTTAAACTAACTTAACTACTTAAGTACTTAACTGCTGAACTACTATGTGTAATTAAATACACTCTTTTTTTTGTTTGTTGCCAAGTGCTGTGCCTTTTTTTTTTTATATTTTTTATTTTAGCCAAGTGCTGTGTTTTTTTCTTTTATTTTTATTTTTTTTTTAAAACCTTAACCTTTCAACTTACGACTACCTAAAACTATGTAAGCCGGCCATGGCTATTAAATGCAATAATAGACGACCCGCTCTGCCTACGTTACAGGCTAACCCGGATTAGGAGGAAACGACGACGGCGTTCACTCTTCTTCTCTAAGCCACCAAAATTGGTCATGCTGCCTACTAACGTCTTCAATGTCGCGGTTGGAAACCGCCCTACTGTACCGGAGACGCTCTACACTACTCTGTGCGATGTCTCGGTCGTAGTTGAGTCGCCTATCCACAGCTGTTCTGGCGACGTGGAAGATTAGCGGCACCGCTAACTTATCCTGGATCAGACCTCTCTGATCAAGGTATAGGAGCGCTTCTGGTGGGATAAAGCCGTTAAGGCGCACACTCTCGTGATAGAGATTGTTGGGGTAATAAGCCCCAAAGATCAGGCTATTCATCGAAGTCATTGCTCTTGCAATGTGCCTTCGAATCATCTTGATCAAGAAATTATCCACTCTGATCAGATTCGCCCTGTTGTACAGGACCTCATTAGGATAGTATTTTATGTACTCAGACTCTGGTATTCTGTATAAACGAAGGCAAGCCCTCTCAAACACCCGCATCTTTTCCAATAAGCTTGGCCCTACGTTGAACCACGCGGGACATCCATATGCGAGCATAGGCCGAATGAGGGCCATATAGCAGATTACCTTCACCCTTGCATCGAGTTGGCTGCTATAAAACGGTCTCTTTGCAAGGGCGAAAGCAACTTTGGCTCTGGCCAGAGCAGAATCTATATGTTTGTTAAAATATAGATATTGATCTAGCCAGACCCCAAGGTATCTGACTACACTTCGACTCGCAAGTGGCTGTCCGTACTGTCCCACGATAGAGAACTTTCGCCAATTCTTTCTGGTGTCCCTAGAGGCCCCAGACAACGGCGTTCTGAACGGGATGGTCTCCGACTTCTGAAAGTTAATCTTCAACTTCCAGTCGTCGCAGTATCTCTTGATCTTATCGAAGTCACGCTGCAAGAGTATTGCAATTACCTCAATCTTAGGCCCTGATCTGTACGCGACCAAATCGTCTGCGTACGCAATGGCATGGTGAAGTGAACCTATGAGATCGCTCGTGTAAATATTGAAAAGGATCGGTGAATTGACCGCGCCCTGTTGCAGACCATTTTTTACTTCAAAAATTCCAGCAGACGTCACATTGCCATTCTTCACAATGAACTTCTTACTGGTGAGCATGTCATAAAGTATGTACAGCAGTGGTTTACTTATGCCCAGCCTGCTCAACTTGTAGAAGAGTCCCTCTAACCATACGGTATCGAAGGCCTTCTCCAAGTCAATCAGGCAGCCACCCGTGCATTGCTTCTTGCCTTTGTTCCATTGGATATCCGATACCAGTTAAGACGCCGCATTTATGGTATCATGCCCCGCCTTGAAACCGAATTGATTATCCGGAATTATGTGCATGTCCTCAACCCACTTAGTCAGGGCTCTATGGATAACTTTTTCGAATACCTTGCTGATGTTCGGAAGTAGACTTATCGACCGGAGATTCCCCGGATTGGTACTATCTTTATCCCTTTTGGGAATGGGCTGCACCACCGCTGTTTTCCAATGCGCTGGATAATGGGCATTATTCATTGCATTATTAAACAGGATGGTGTAAATGTTCACCGCTTCTGGAGGAAGATGTCTAAGCACAATGTTGGGTATACCATCGATTCCCACGGAATTCTTTTTCCTCAGTGATTCGAAGATCGCTTGGAGCTCTGCCTTCGAAATTAACGGGGGATTTACCCTTTCATCGGCGACGGCATTGTTTGCCATATATCTTTCATTGAACACGGTGAAACCAGTGTTCTCAGATCGCCAGTGCTCCATGTCATTTCGAAGGTAGAAGTTGTGCACAAGGACCCGATTCTCCAGGTCGTGGTTCGGGCAAACACTATCATTCACCTTATACACGTCCTGGAAAGTCGCTCCTATAGCCTCTACCTTCTCCTGCGGATCTTCGATCACAAAGAAATTGTCATCCTCAGCTGCGTTATCTGGATCTATACCTGCTGTCACTAGTATTTGTACATTGTTCGTAGTTCGTGGGATCTTAAGACGCGGAAGATCGTTTTGATTATTCCTCCGAAAGATCTTGTTTATTTTCGGGAACATACTCGTGTTGTTGGATTTTACAGCCCGAATTTTCCGGTCCCAGTGCAAATTTATAGAAAGTCTGTAATTTTCTTTAATTAATTGCGAGAGATTTTTAATCAACGACTTCAGCGTCCTAACCTCCTCCGAGTTCTGTCTGTCAGTAAACTGTCTGTACAAGGTTTTTAATCTCGACAGCAGTCTACTTTTATGTTCGTGCAGGGCGTCAATCGTTGCATTGCGGTATATGTCCACGTTGTCAGTGTGTTGATACCGAGGTATCGTACTGTCCATCGTTCGTTTTATTGTCTCGTACATTTGTTTTAGATATCTATCAATCTGCTCGTTTGACAGATTCCTATTAGACGGTAGGTTGAGCAAGTTCGAGGAGAGTGCTCTCGTCAACTGTCTAAAGAAGCGAGTCCAACGCGTTCTACTGAAATTGTAGGCGTGCAATTGGACAAACTCCTCCAATTCCCCAATTTCGTTGGGAATCGTTATTTCGGCACTAAGTCCGCAATGGTCACTGTCATACACAAAAGTGTGTAAGCAGCTTAAAGTTCGTCGGTCCATGTCGGTCAGTTGTAGCCGTACGTCGAACAGCATTAAATCCAGATAAGATCCGTTTCTGGGATACGACGGACTATCCGTCGCTTTTAAATCTAGTCGATACTCAACACTGTGCAGACCCCACCAATTGAATAGTAGGTTCCCTCTAGAATTTGGTGTGTTATTTCCCCAAACTCTATGTTTGGCGTTTAAATCACCGGCTAAAATGTAAAAGTTCTCTTCCGACTCCAACCTAAGTATTCGAAAAAGTGTTCCGAGCTCTGAAATAAAACAAGTGGACCACATACTCTTTCCACTCTGGAGGGGGATATACACGATACATGCTTCCAGCTCCTTAAATCTACGCACTTCACCGTAGAACACTACTTTATGACGCAACTCTTTTCTAATGAAGATTGCGACACCTCCTCCTTGTACAGAGTTGGGTCGGTCTCTTCTTATAATATTATAACTACTGTGACTCAACTTGTGTTTCTGGGATAACTTAGTTTCGCTAACCAAAAGCACATCGGGAGAATGATCCTCAAGCATCTTGAAAAGTACGGCTCTATGTTCGATCCTAATCAGTGAATTCATCTTCAACGCAAGGATCTTTAAGGATTGCTCCGCCATGTTCGTACCCATTACGATTGGTGGTGTGTTAGGCCCGGCAGAAGCGCGTAGATCTGGTCCACCCGTTTCGCCTGCTCCTGAATTTGTCGCTGAAGTTGACCCATCTGCCCCTGGATAGAGAGTAAGATAGCCAACAAATCAGGTTCAACCTCCGGTGCTCCGGCTTTGGGGCCTGCGAAACAACCTTCGGCTGCGACTGTACCGTTTTCCCCCGGCCTGACGCCATTTGGGCGCAGGTCACTTGGGGCGTGGCGGATTGTGCAGGGACACTTGGAACGGGCGGACGCTTCACTTCCACCTTCTGCTGACGAGCCAGATTTACTTTTTTAATGTATTGGAACTTAGGGCAACCCCGATAGTTTGCGGTGTGCCCGCGTTCCTACATAACGCACACGAGAGCTGACATTTTAAGTCGCGCCATCCCTACCTAGCGCGTATTCCTCTGCTTTGTGGTCTTTTCCACGTTTCACACATCGAGGCTGCATGTCGCAGTTCGACGCGGCGTGCCCAAACCTCTGGCAGCGAACGCATTGTATCATGCCTTCACTCCACTTTACTTTTTCCCAGGTGACAACCTGAAAGTCTAGGAATTTGATACTCCTTAGACCATCCAGTTTGCTGTTGGGTGAGAGCTGAACCAGGAAGAACGGTAATTTCCGTTTCTCCGTTTTGGCCTTAGCTGTGGTAAATGGCTTAACCCCTACGAATATGAGCCCATCACACTCTTTCTCTTTAAGAAGCTTTAAGAGCTCCTCGGTTCTGTAGACGGTTCCATCCCCTTCAGTAGCATTGTTTTCAACTTTTCCCCCTTCGGGGTGAAGGAGAAGAACTCCGTCGTCGACTGCCTCAATAAATCTTTAATGATGTGGTGATGCTCCACTGTACTACAGTGGATAGCATGCCTATCTATGCAAAGTCTTTTAACATAAAAATTATTTCCTATGGCCGACTTACATAGTTCAATTGTGTCTTTCAGCTCAATCTTTAAGGTGTTGATCGGTGGCACCCTTTGCTTCGCTTTCCGTTGAGATTATTGTTGCTGCTGCTGTTGTCGCTGCTGCTGTTTTTCCTGCTGCTGCTTTTGTTGCTGCTGTTGTTGCTGCTGCTGTTGTTGCATAACACAAATCATAATACAGTCCATTCACAAATCTACTCAAATAGTACTAAAAATAATACTACAATATTAACCCTAAAACTCAAAACACACATGTGGCAACACTGAAGTATGAGCCACTCACCCATTTTACCCAAAAATCAAATCTCACACACACGCTTCACACGCGCTACCCAAACGCAAACTCACTCCACACGCACGCTTCACATGCACTAAACCCATTCCACAAACACACGCTTACACACAGTAAATTTAATCGCATGCACAACTCACATGCAAGCGAGTAGGGAAAGCTCTGCCACAATTCGCCGAATCTGCACACACACATACACAACACAAATTCAAAACAAAATAATCCACTGATTTGAAATATAATTATTAGTAAACTATTACTCACCTGGATTAATAATCACTACCTAAAACACCAAAGCAATCCACTAATAACACGAATAAATTCCCGCACCACAAACTTTCAACAGACGATCGACTACTCCAGTAGTAAACAACGAAGCATAACCAGCGAAAGAGAACAAAGGAGAAATGAGAGCAATTACACATGGACAACGGGATCCTGCGTAGCACATCTGCCGCGCTCATATTTCATTGATCATATTTGTCATCGTTCTTCTTCGTTCTATGTTTTGTTGTTGTCCCAATGCATTTTTGAAAGATTTTTAATAAGTTCTCTCTTTACATGACTGAGACATCTTCTAAGAACAGAGTTGCCATCCTCGCTTTCAATGGGCAAGCAGACAACTTTTTATGCTGAGGCATTTTGGTACCTATTTTGCCGAATTAGATGAACACAACTTGCGAACTTCGATCACCGGGGGGGGAGAATATTTGGGTCTCGATGACGTCACCAGACACGAAGGCTGGAGCTATTAAACATACCTTCGTCATCAACGCTCCACAACACAAATGTCAACTACACAAAATTAATGACTTTTACATTATTTACATACATATAAACAAAGATAAAATTGTACATAAAGAATTATTCTAACATGAAATAAAACATACTGTTTTATAATGTTGATAGAATCGGTGGTTTCTTTTATTGTCAACAGTTGTATAGCGTTTTCAGTTTTTCCTACAGCGACCAAGCACACAATTTCCCAGTTTTGGAAATCCGCGATCGTTTCTCTTCTCGTACTCTGACCACTCAGAGTACTTCCAAAAAGAAAAATATGGCGTTACGAGAAAGCCAATTGGGATGGCCTTAATAGTTTCTTTAGCAGCTTTAACTAGTCGCTATGCTTCCTCGATAGCGACGTGGATGGCGCCGCCGATATGATTACTGACACCATTCGCTTAGGTAGGTATCCATACCATATATATTCCTAACAGAATAAAAAGCATCAAACCTAAGGCAAACTCGTGGTTTGACACGAGCTGCAAAGAGGCTATCAGGTTGGAAGAGGTAAGTTTTCGGTCTTATAAAGCCAACAAATCTGAGGAAAAGATTTAAAGAAGTTTAAAGAATCCAGAAATGACTGCAGTGCCCACATTCGACGTGTAAAATTGTTACATGACCAGAAACTGAGACAAAAAGTTCTACAATGTCCCAAAGGTAGTAAACATGTTTGGTCATTCGTCAAAAATATTAAAAATTCTGTCTCGTCTTCCATCCCAACGCTCATTTACAATGACATTCCAGCTGTCAGCTCCTTAGACAAAGCTAATTTGCTTGCAGCTCACTTTGCAGCGAACTCCACCATGCCAGATAGTGCTTTGTCTCCGCCTGTACTTGAGAGCGTCGAATTTTCCATGGGACAAGTCCACTTTCGCACTCGTACAGTTGCAGGAGTACTCAAAGGTCTTAACATATACAAATCCGCTGGTCCAAATGGTATCTCCCCAATAGTTCTGAAGAGGTGTTCTTTCACGCTGCAAAACCTCTGCGTAAGCTTTTCTGTCAGTCCTACTCTTCTGGGCTCTTTCCGAGTAGATGGAAAACAGCATTTGTCCAGCCCGTCCCTAAAAAAGGCGATTCCTCCTCACCGTCCAATTACCGACCCATTGCACTTCCAAGGTCATGGAAACGCTGAAAAATCGTCAGCTTATGAAATATCTTGATTTACGAAAACTCCTCAATGACCGTCAGTATGGTTTTCGTAGCAACAGGTCCACTGGTGATTTGATGGCATATCTCACCAAGAAGTGGAACCAATCTCTCCATCACTTCGGCGAAACAAAGATGGTTGCGCTCGATATTTCTAAGGCATTTGTCTGAGTTTGGCATCAGGCTCTTTTGTCGAAAATGCGTGCATATGGCTTCGATGAGTCTCTTCTTCAATGGATTAGAAATTACCTTTCGGGCCGTTCAATATAGGTTATCTTGGACGGCTTCAAGTCTGCAATTCACCATATAAATGGTGTTCCCCAGGGCTCAGTTTTGTCTCCGACTCTCTTCCTTATTTTTATAAATAACCTCTTGTCTGCAACTTCTAATCCAAACCATTCCTTCGCTGATGACCGTACCCTCAGTTTTTCATATTCGTTCCCTAACTCCCGTCTCTGCTCTTCGGCCGTAGAAGAGGAACGAAAACGTATGTTAAACACATTAAATTCCGACCTGGACAGCATAACCAAATGGGGTTCAATGAATAGAGTGAAATTTAATGCATCCAAAACTCAATGCTGTCTTCTGTCCCTCAAGCGAAACCAAGACCCTCAACCATTATGCATGAATGGTACTTGCATCGCGGAATCCGAAAGACTTGCCATTCTCGGTATTTGCATCAATAATCGTCTTCGATGGAACGATCACATATTCGAGGTCGCCAAAAATGCTGCAAAATGTCTAGGATTCCTTAAACGGTGCAAGAAATATTTTACCCCGACTGATCTGGCCTCCATCTATAAGGCATTCATCGGCCCAAAGCTGGAATATAACGCCCACATCTGGTCTGGTGCACCCAAGACCGTTCTGCACATTCCAGATAGGGTACAAAATCGCGCGTTAAGACTGATAGGTAATAGAGACATCGTGTGCTCCATAGTCTCACTTGAACATCGTAGAAATGTCTCATGTCTTTCTCTTTTTTACCGCTTTTTTTTATAAAGAATGCTCCAGCGAAATAGCCAGTTGCAATATAACACCCAAGTGAGCCTAGCGACACATATACTACCATAAAAACCCTCCCACAAGTGTGCATGCGAGTCCGTGGGTTGACACGACTGGAGTTCACCGGTGTCATAAAAGAAAGATCAAACAATACTAAAACAGGAGCATGCACGTGTCAAACAACAAACACCATCGCAATATGGTGAAAAAATTGTATTGCAAAACTGTATCATTATGGTAATACTTGCAAAAAGGAAAGGCACTACCCCGCCAGGCACTACCACTGCTGTGCATGGTACTGATCCTGGACCGAGCAGAAATGTTCGGGTCAGAGCTATACGGATTCCGGGGGCTAGCAACATAATGAAACAGTTTGGACGCAATTTAAGGGTCGCGAGTTGGAACGTTGGAAGCATGACCGGTCGAAGTTACGAGCTGGAAGAGATGATGAATAGAAGGCGGGTGGACATCTTGTGTGTCCAAGAGACGAAATGGAAAAACACCGGGAATCGGGCGCGTTTCTTGGACGATAGGACAAAAGATTACAAGATGTTCTACTACGGAACGGAAAAGGCTAAGAACGGAATCGGTATCATCCTTGCGGCAGAGCTACTTGGAAACGTCTTGAGCGTTTCGAAGTCCAGCGACCGTTTGATGTCTCTCAAACTAGTAATACAAGGAGAGGTGTGGAATATTGTCAGTGCATATGGTCCCCACAATGGGTGCAATCAGATAGATAAGGATGCATTTTGGCTAGATTTCCACAATCTCCTTAAGGACATCCCAAAGGAAGAATTTCTGTTTGTTGGAGGAGATTTGAATGGACATGTCGGGAAATCAAACGAAGACTATGAAGACTGCCATGGAGGACTAGGATATGGCACCAGGAACCTTCTTGGTGAAGACATCCTAAGCATGTGCAAATCACACGGTCTTATCGTGTTAAATACCATGTTCATCAAACAAAGCCGACACCTGATCACTTACAGCAGTGGTGGAGATGAAACTCAGATTGACTACAATTTGGTAGCCAGTTTCATGAAGCCTCGGGTAAAAGATTGCAAAGTGATCCTGGGAGAGGCAATCGCTCGGCAACACCGTCTCCTGCTAACAGAAATTTTTTATGAAAACACCAAAGAAAAGCAAACAAACAAGGGTCTCTGAGAAAATCAAGTGGTACAATCTGGACAAAGAAAAAGGTGAGGCTTTTGTTTTCGTAATGAAAAATTACCTCTCTCACACCATCAACGGAGCTAAGGATGAAGAGTGCAGAGCACAAAATATGTGGGATTCCCTACAGCGAACTTGCTTAAAGAAGGCCAAATCACTGCTAGGAGCTTCAAAAGGCCACCATCAACACGCCAAAGAAACATGGTGGTGGAGTGATGAAGCTAAGAAAGTGATAAATGAGAAGAGAGTGGCTTTCAAAGCTTGGTCAAAGTGCCCCTCTAATAACAGTGACGAAAAAGCTTGCCTCGAAATGGAATACAGATGCTGCAAGAAAAAAGCGAAGAAGAAGTGCGCTCAGCTTCAAGCAGAGAGTACGGAAGGCCTGTATCGGGGGCTGGAGAAAATATTTTCCCCGGTTGCTGATGCAAACCAGGCTATCCAGGAGCTGCGAAGACACAATATGAACAAGAGTGCCACTATCTTCAAAATAGCCGTCGAAAGAAGGAAGAATGCTCAGGAGATTCGTTCGCCAAAGTTCATTAGCAATGCTCATGGCCAGCTTCTTGTGGATGACGACAAAATTCTGCAGAGGTGGCGGCAGTATTGTGAAGAGCTTTTGAATGAACAGTTTCCACGGCTATACTTTCCAAGAGCCACCCCTAACTGTGAAGAAATACCCCACATTACAGTCGAAGAAGTTAGTGAGGCGATCAAATACTCCAAAAAACGAAAAGCGGTTGGGCCAGACGAGATACCCTCTGAGTTCTGGAAAAAGATGGGAGACATCGGGTTCAGATGGCTCAGAATTCTCATCTCCAAATTCGTGAGAGGTGATCCAATGCCGAATCAATGGAGGGAAAGTTACCTTCTCCCTGTATACAAAGGGAAGGGTGATACGCGAAACTGTGATAACTAGCGTTCGATCAAGCTGATGTCACACACCATGAAGATCGTTGAGCGGGTATTAGGTGGCGGACTGCGAAAAATAATACGGCTATCTGATGATCAGTGCGGGTTTGTCTCGGGTAAATCAACCACAGATGCAATCCAAAGTATAAGGATCATAATGGAAAAACATCGTGATTCCTTAAGGGATTTGCATATTGTATTGCTTGACTTTGAAAAGGCATTCGACAGACAACCACGAGATCTGATATGGGTGGCGCTAAGACATCGAGGGGTTCCAGAAACCTATGTACAGATGATTATGGACATGTACGAAGGAGCAAAGACAAAAGTAAGATGCCCCGCTGGAGTAACCGAAGAGTTCCCAATCAAAGTCGGGGTACACCAGGGAAGCGTTGTAAGTCCTTTGCTCTTTATTACAGTCCTTGATTATCTGCTTGAAGGTAAAGTGATGGACCCCAAGGTACATCAGTTATTCTTTGCTGACGATGGAGCCATCATAAGTGAGGATCCTACATCCCTGCAACGAGCACTTGATGTGTGGGTGGACGTTTTGGAGGGAAATGGGTATCGCATTAGTTCAAAAAAGACAGAGTACTTGTGCTGCCCGTTCTCTGATCCACTCAGGCCTATTCCAGACATTTATTTGAATGGAACAGTGCTTCCCAAGTGCGAAAAGTTCAAATATCTGGGATCTATGATCAATAGCAAAGCAACTTGTGATGACGACATCAATCATCGTGTAAGCGTAGGGTGGATGAAGTGGCGAGAAAATTCCGCTATCTTCTGTGACAGAAAAATGCCCCCTAAGTTGAAAGGAAGGCTCTACACCGCAGTTGTACGTCCAGCGCTCACATACGGTTCACAATGTTGGACGATGTACAAAAAGTATGAGAGTAAATTAACGGCAGCTGAGATGAAGATGCTTCGCATGACAGCAGGAGTGACAAAGCTTGATCGAATAAGAAGTTCGAAGATCCGTGAAAGCTTTCACATCAAGGAAACCATCGTACAAAAAATAGAGCGTGACCGGCTCAGTTGGTATTGCCACGTTCAAAGAAGAGATCATTTGAACCCTGTTGAAAAGGCAATATCAATGCACGTTCCAAAGACATCGCGATGTAGGAAAGGCAGGCCTATAAACGCCTGGATCAGACAAATGCGACGACATCGGCATTTCATTGGCCTCAGTAACCGAGTGATCCAAAATCGGCAGGCCTGCCGATATTTTCTGAGGTCAAATAGGCGAACCCCACGGGCGGATCAGTAGAAATGCGGTGAAGTGGGAGGGTTGTGATCCCTTGTTTTCGGATCATAGCCTCGCTGATAAAAGGAAGAAGAAGAAGAAGGAGTATTATTTCTTCAACAACTATGGGAACTAAAATACGACTCGTACGCCGCACTGCCCCAAACAACATAGTTAAAGTATCGAGAAGATCTGAAGTCACTACATGACATCAAGGTACCAAGACATGTTTTCTCTAACAAGGTTCCAAAAATCATTTAATACCACATATTCGCAGACGCTTCGGAAAAGGCATATGGGGCAGCAGCATATGTGAGAGCCATGAATATCAACAATGAGATTACAGTACGTCTACTTAGCGCCAAATCAAGAGTAGCTCCATCATAGAAAACGAAGTTATCATTTCAAACGACAATTCCAAGGTTGGAATTATGTGCAGCCAAGCTGGCTCATGAGCTGATGTTCCATCTACAAGCTGATCTAGATATTCAGACTGACAATATATTTTTATGGGCGGACTCAATAATAGTCCTCAACCTCGTCGTACACACTTCCAATCTTCGATGCCAATCGGGTAACTGCTATACAACAATTAAGTACACCACATCAAAGGCGACATGTGTCCTCCAAGGAAAATACCGCAGACATTTTGTCAAGAGGACTAGCACCCAAACAATTGAAGGGGAATCTCCTTTGGCTTTACGGGCCATGTTTCTTGCCTGGAGCTGAAGTTATATGGCCACCTAAATTCAAAAGATCACCAGATCACCCAACCGCTAAGACAATAGCCGACATCTCTTTATCAGCGACTACTGAACATTTTCAGCCTTCAGAGTGCAACATCCTGGACACAATGCACCACAAAAACTCATTTCAAAGGGCGATACGCATCGTCGCATATGTTGGCAACTAAATACATTTCACTAAAAATACAATACAATAACTAACCTAGAATAACTAAGAATCTTTAAACAATCTAACCTAAACAATGCCCACACTAAATGTCAAGATTAAAAGTAATATTTCTAAACAAATATGTGCCTGTATTAGTAACTAAATTGAATTTTGTTATATACTAAACACAAAGAAGTAATGTTAATGCTCAATAACTGAAAGTTCATACATTATAAATATGAGACGAATTGAATAAACGTACTTACTGGTTTTTATAACGTGGATAGATACGGGTGTTTTATTTAACTGGCTTCAAGTGGTATTTGTATATATTCTCCAACGGATACGGATTAAGGAATTTTCTACAGGGTGTCCGCCGGGAAGGTATACTACTTTGTTTGTTTATAATTTTTGATTAAATGAAAGAGAATGGATCTTATATTGATAAATGTTTTATTCAATGTCGGCAATTATGTATGGAATACAATATCAGGTAAATGTCCGCCTCTGCTAGTCTCACAAATGCGAGCACTTTTGAGCACATTTTTCATTACATTCTCACACATTTCACGCGGTATTTCATTAATTTCATCACGAATATTTTGTTGGTTGTCATGGGCTAGCTGTAACATCGTATTGGCATATGTACGGCGGCGTAAATGGTTTTCTTGAAGAAGCTCTTGTGTCAACTGAATCTTAAATGGAAACAAATGCAAATCCTTGTGCAAAATTGTGGCAAAAGTTGTTCTTTGAAGACCAAGCTCCTGAGCACGGCGTCGAATTGAGGTTGATGGATTGTTTTGAACACTTCCTTGAACAGCAGTAATGTTTTCAGCCGATCTTGCAGTACGTTGTGGCCCATGCTAGGGCCTATCACCTACAGACCCTCTTTCTTCGAAATCATTCACTACACGAGAAATAGTGCGTTTTGTTGGCACGTTGTTTCTCCCAAAAATTTCACGTAACTTTCTCATCGTCACAGTAATCGATGATTGATTTTGATAAAATGTTTTAACGATTAAAACACGTTGGTTTATCGAATATTTTTCCACAATAAATTTGCCACGTGTCTACTTCACGACTGCCAAATATGAACTGTCAAGACTAATGTTTACCAAAATGGCGGCAAAACAAAGTAGTATACGTTCCCGGCGGACACCCTGTATAATTGTGCGACACTATCATTTTCATACGAAAACATTTGGTCCTTTCAAACCGGATAATATTGAAACTAAAATGTAAAAAGACAGTGCAGTTAGTGTGTGAATCGGGACAATAAACAAAAAAAAAATACTTTTACAGCATTTGTGCGTGTGGAATTTAAGACTTCTTCAAAGATCAGGTACAAATCGGGTTCCCGCGTCGTGAAATTTTGTTGCAGCAGTTCATCGAAGATCATCACAGATCTTAGCAGATCATCGAAGTGCAGATCAGATCCCATCAGTTCTACAAAAATCATCATCCATCAGAGATACGAGGCAGAATTCAATATGCAGGTATGTCGTATGTAGATTCGCAGAACAGAATGTTGTCGCAGTTACAGCAGGATTTTAGTAATTTTAAGAAGACAGGTGAATCGCGCCGCGCGACAAATTATCTGTTGACACGACTTTCCCTGCTCGAGGAAAACTTAGTGAATTCCAAACGTTATCACGAAGAAAACATGTGTGCAGGTAAGCTAGAAAGGGAAGCAAAGGATACAGTAGCTGCCACATACGAACAAATTGTGGAGGTTTACGTGGAATACAGGTGTGAATTGCTAGATGCCTTGCAAATGCACACTAAAGTCTTCAAAGGCACCTAAGTCCCACGCACCGAAGCCACAAGAGTCAGTTGGTGGAAGGGAGTTGCGTCTTCCAACGGTAAATATTCCTTGCTATTCTGGTTCCTACACAAAGTGGCGAGCATTTCACGATGTTTTTGTGTCCCTCGTCGATGCTAATCAGTCTCTCACTAATGTCGAAAAATTACATCACTTAAAATCGAGCATTAGCGGTGGGGCGGAACGGCTCATCCAACATTTTGGTCTCGAGGAAGACAATTATGAAAAGGCGTGGTATTTACTAGAGGGGCGTTACGACCATAAACGCACATTAGTAAATGCGCAATTAAAATTATTTTTTGGCCAAGCGACGTTGACTCAGGAGTCCGTCAGTGGCATCAAATCCATATTGGACATCTCGCAGGAATGCATCCGCAGTTTGGAGAACTTGGGGGTTCCTGTAAGGCATTGGGATATCATTTTAATTTATATTCTGGTTCAGAAATTCCGAACTACTACGCAACAACTGTGGGAGGAGACATTAGGGAAATGTAAAAATTTGCAAAAAAAGTTTTTGGAGACGCGTTTCCGAACGCTTGAAGCAGTAGAGATGCAGCCATCACCACGCTCAAACATGAGGTTCGGATCGAAACCGAATATTATGGTTAAGTCGTTACACGCAAAAACACAACCCAAAAGGCCTTTTGGATGGCAGGTATGCCATCAGGGGCAACACTCTTTGCGTACATGTAAGCGTTTCCTGAATTCCAATCTGACCCAAAAACTAAATTTAGTGCGTCAAATCAAAGCGTGCAAACATTTGTCTGAAGCGAGACTGTCCCAGCACAAAAAACTGCTATTTTTGCCAGCAACGGCATAACACTCTACTGTACCCAACGCCAAACCCTCACAGCACACACCCTCAAGCTCATTCACAACCAGTCAGCACAACACAGTTTACACAACACAACACAAACGTTCCAGTGATTCAAGGGCAAATGAATTACAACAATCCAGCATTTCATCCCGGACCGGAACCTTCAGGCTCACAAATAAGGAATGCATTTTTTGCAGCTCAGCACGGTACCCAAGTGCTGTTGGCAACAGCACTAGTAAAGGTGAAAGCAGCTGATGGAAGGTACTACGAGCTGAGAGCCTTGATCGACCCGGGATCAGAGGCAACTTTTATTACCGAGTCAGCAGTACAGCTGCTGAAGCTGGGAAGACAGCGTGGTCTGGTCAGAGTATCTGGGCTAGGGTTGGTCACCAGTGGGACAAGCAAACATTACGTCGAACTTAAGTTTGCATCACGACATTCGACGTTTGAAAGTGTCACTGAAGCACATATTTTTAAGTCGCTGAGTGGACTTCTTCCGACCCAACCAGTGATACTCTGCCAGGACGACCTGATACTGGATTTGGAATTAGCAGACCCAGCTTTCCATGTCCCCGCAACCATCGATTTGCTCTTCGGATGTAGCATCTATTCTGACATAATCCTTCCAGATGTGGTCAGATTTCCAAAAACCAACTCACTCATCGCTCAAAGAACCCAGCTAAGTTGGATCATTCTGGGAAAGGTTTCCGAGGAAGGCAATCGTAATCTCCGAAGCCATATTCAACGCGTAGATCTGGATGATGAGCTGCGAAGATTTTGGGAAATAGAAGAGTCACCTTTTAGAGTTCCACTATCGAAAGAAGAGGCTGGATGTGAGGAGCACTTTGAGCCGAACACGAAGCGACTGGCGAACGGACGCTATGAAGTCGCGCTCCCATTCAAAAGGGGAGAATAACCTGCCATAGGATCCAGCATCGAGATCGTACGCAGAAGGTTTGCTCAGCTGGAACATCGATTCGCAAGCAATCCAAAGCTTCAAGCGGAATACAGTCGAGGTGTGAACGAGTGCCTGACTCTAGAGCACATGGAAGAAATAAATATAAGAGACGCGACTTCAAACACAATATCACTGTTTCTTGCCACACCACGCCGTAATTAAAGAGGCTAGCTCCACGACGAAGCTGAGAGTGTTTTTTGATGCTGCGGCTAAAAATGCAGATGGCTCATCACTAAATGAGCAGCTAATGGTAAGACCTAAATCCCAGACAGACATCATTGATATCCTCATGAAATGGAGGCGGCATCGTTACACGTTCACCGCCGACATTGAGAAGATGTATCGTCAGGTGCTGGTAAGGCCTGTCGACCGGTCCTATCAGTTAATTTTGTGGAGACAACACCAACAACAGCCCTTAAAGGTGTATCGACTCAACACAGTCACGTTTGGTACTGCGTGTGCACCATATTTGGCTATTAAAACCTTAAAAAGGAAGGCCAATGATGAGGCCCCAAAGTATCCAATAGGGGCAAGCGTGGTCGAAAACGATATGTATCTTGATAACCTTATAAGTGGGGCTGATACGCTTTGCGAGGCACTGCAGAAGCAAGATGAGGTGCGCCAGTTACTACTGGCGGCCGGGTTTAACCTCCGAAAATGGACGTTAGACGAAAGGGCACTTCTACCCAACGTTCCCGAAGAAGACTGCGAAATGAAGTTTGACATTCCTTTTAAAGAAGCACATGTCAAGACCTTAGGGATGTAATGGGACAAAATTAAAGATTTGTTTTCGTTTTAGAGCGTGCAGCACAACAACAACAATGACACCACCAAGAGGACCATGCTTTCAGCCATAGCCAAGATGTACGATCCACTACGCTGGATATCATCGTGCATCATCTTATCAAAGGTGATGATGCAGAAGCTGTGGTGCAAGGGTATGGAATGGAATCAACCAATCCCACCAGAATTGAAGGATGAATGGGAACGATTTTGCCATGATCTACCATCTACCCAGAATGTGAAAATTCCAAGGTGGATACATACGCATAAGAATTACAAGGCGGTAGAAATACACGGGTTCTGTGATGCTTTCACTAAAGCATATGGAACCAGCGTTTACATAAGGGTTTCAGATAGTAACAACAAAACCCACATGTGTCTCCTAATTTCCAAGACCAAGGTGGCATCACTCAAACAAGTAAGTCTACCACGTCTTGAGCTGTGCGGTGCTGTTATCTTAGCAACACTCATCGACTACACGACAAACGTATTGTAAATACCAGAGACAAAGCGATTTGCCTGGTCCGACTCCACCATCACTCTAGCATGGATCAGTGCGTCACCCAACAGATGGACAACATTCATAAGCAACCGGGTCGTAGAGATCCAATGCCGCATGAACCCTAACATGTGGAAACATGTACGTACCCAACACAATCCAGCCGATCTGGCTTCCCGTGGGGTTTCGCCGGCAACGATAGCCACCCAAACCGTGTGGTGGGAAGGTCCCTCATTTCTGAGGACGGAATGGAACTTCGTTGTACCAGAACAGCCAACACTACATGAACCAGAAGAGGAACGACATCCTATAAAAACTTTCTGCACAACTAGCCACCAAGATGAGTCGGTTAGCAGCATTATTAATAAATTTTCGAAACTCTCAAAGGTAATTCGCGTTTTAGCCTTTTGTCAACGATTCGTAAGAAATTGCAAAGTCAACGTGAGGGATAGGAAATTAGGTATCCTAGATCCTGATGAACTCCAATCAGCGACACAAACGGCTATCAAGGCGGTGCACAGGGATATGTTTCCTACCGAATTAGAGCATTTCGAGAACAAATCCGCAATGCCTAAAACTCTGCGATCGCTCAATCCCTTCATCGATGGACGAGGTATTCTACGAATCGTAGGCAGACTGCAGCATACTAATCTACCCTACACACAGCAACCCCAATTATCTTGAAGGCAAATCACCATTTCACTGAATTAATAATAGCAGACGCACATAAGCAGACACACCACGGTAGCATTCAACAGATGCTCGCGTACATTCGCACAGCTTATTGGGTGCTGCAACTCAAACGTAGTGTCAAAAGACACATCCACAATTGCAATGTGTGTTTTCGGTACAAAGGTAAAGCCATGCAGGAATTGATGGGAAGTCTACCTGCCCCCCTAGTAAGCATGACAACTAGAGACCTGGTGGCCCTACTACTGGAAGTCCCAGCCGGAAAGGGAACACAGAATATCGTGTGCGCCTCAGCGTGCTTCCCTGACGATAATGGTGATATCCCGCCTAAAGACGTCCAGAGCCTCACTAACTACTGCCAAAAAAGCAACCTCCACTACATCATCGGTTGCGACGCCAATGCACATCACGAGGTCTGGGGTAGTAGTGACATCAACAGAAGGGGTGAGTGTCTTTTAGAATATCTTGTCAGTAGTCAAGTAGATATTTTGAATAAAGGCTCTAAACCCACCTTCATAAATGCGATTCGCGCAAAGGGTCTTGACCTCACTCTCGCTACCCCATTTATCTCTATTTCTATTGAAAATTGGAACGTATTAGACGAGGCCTGACTGTCAGACCATCAACATATTAGGTTTGACATACCCGGTCAACTCTCATATGTCTCTAGCAGATACGATCCCAAATCTACGGATTGGCATCGCTATCGTTAACTAGTGTTCTCAAGAAAAGAAATGCTCCTCACATCTATCGAGTCCATAGAGGACCTGGATGAAGCTGCTGACCAGCTTAACAATATACTGCTTAATTCCTACCACGACAGCTGCGTCCCCAAAACCAATGTTAGCAAACGTAAAGTGCTCTGGTGGAATGACCAACTGGCGAAACTTAGGAAGAAGGTTAGAAAGCTCTTCAACTCTGCAAAGCGTACGAAGAGGTGGGACAAATAAAGGCTTGCTCTCACAGAATATAATCTAGAATTGAGACGATCTAAACGAGCTGCTTGGAGGAAATGCTGCGAAACTATTGCCGCTATGCCAACAGCGGCACGAATCCATAAAGCGCTTGTTAAAGAGCATATCAACTGTGTAGGGTTATTGCAGAAGAATGACGGAACCTACACGACGGACCGTATGGATACACTTAGAACCCTGCTCCAGGTACATTTCCCAGGTTCGTCTCTAAACACATCTCATGTGTACTCGAACACATTTGACCACAGGGTTTTTGTGGAAAGTAGAGTTAACAGTTTATCAGGTAAAATATTTAGTCCAGATAAAGTTGAATGGGCAGTCGGCACCTTCAAACCTTTTAAAGCTCCCGGCGGTGATGGTCTCTTTTCAGCACTTCTACAAAAGTCAATCGACCTCATCCTGCCGGGTTTGATAGCTTTATTTAGAGCTAGCTACAATTGGGGATACAAACCACCCACCTGGAGACAGGTTTATGTGGTATTCATTCCCAAACCAGGCAATAGGCCTAGCGAGCTGCCTAAATCTTATAGACGTATAAGTCTAACTTCATTTGTCCTCAAGACAATGGAGAGACTAATTGATATTCACATCAGAGATAGGTTAGATGTGTCTAACCCTCTGCACTCGAATCAGTACGCATACAGAAAAGGCAAATCCACAGTAGGTGCCCTTCATTGTCTCGTCAAAAGATAGAGGGTACACTCAGTTCTAAGGAAATAGCCTTTTGTGCATTTCTTGATTCGATAACAATGGTTATGACTTGATCGCAAGGGCGATCAGTAGCAGAGGAATCGAAGAATCGACCAACCAATGGATTAGGGCCATGCTGGTAAGCCGCTTCATTACTTCCTCCTCCGGGGGAGTGTCGGTGTCTGTAACGGCAGCGAAAGTTATGCTGATGACTTGGCGGTTTGTATTAGTGGTGAACACGGCACGACAATCTCTAACGTCACGCAAAGTGCACTCGTACAAGTTGTAGAATGGTATAACAAAGAAGGACTATGCATCAATCCTAATAAAACCGTTCTGGTGCCCTTTACAAGGAAGACACAGGTCAACCTTGAACCCATCACAATCAAAGGCACCACAATAGTTTATTCCAGCGAGATCAAATACCTTGGTGTAATTCTTGACAAACGACTTAACTGGAATTCACATATTAAGTCCGCCACAGAACGTGCTACGAGAGCACTTTGGGCTAGTAAACGCCTATACGGCAGAACTTGGGGTCTCTCTCCTAAAATGATACATTGGTTATACATAATGATCGCAAGACCCATTATCACATATGAGGCTATCGTCTGGTGGCCAAAAACCCTCCAGCAGACAACGGCAAACGAGTTGCAGAAGTTGCAAGGAACTGCCTGTCTCGGCATTGCAGGTGCGATGCGCACCTGCCCCACGACAGCTCTTGAAGCTATTGTCGGGCTAACACCCTTACCAATCTTCATTAGGAAGATGGCCGCTAGATATGCCATCAAGCTGCAGCTAGATTATGAGTATAAACCAGGTGACCTAGTGGGGCATCTAAAGATACTCAAATCGATCCCTAAAAGAGACATGTTTTGTACTATACCGGATATTATGGTCAGGCAACATTGCTAGGACCGCGGAAATTGGTCCAATGGTGTTCCAACACTGGACCCCAAAAGTCTCGTCTGGTTCACGGACGGATCGAAAATGGATTCTGGAGTTGGAGCCGGGGTCTTTGGACCCAACACAAAAATTTCGGTACCTATGGGTACGACTCCCACTGTGTTTCAGGCTGAAATCCATGCCATTGAAATCTGCGCCAGACACAATCTCCGTAAGGAAATCAAGGGCGCTAGGATTAATATATTTTTAGATAGCCAGGCAGCACTTAGAGCATTATCGTCCAACCAAATGGACTCCATAACTGTAAAATTCTGCTACGATGCTTTACAAGATCTTGCTGTAAGAAAGAATATAGAAACTCGATAATATTCCAGACTTAGAAAACCCGGCCCAATGTCAGCGAACAAGATCGAAACAAGTGAACCGTTGAATTCTAAACTTTAACTGTTTATTCAACTTAAAATCTTACAATGAACTTCAGTAAGTACATTAGTGTGAGTGAGATCACGGACGGATCGAAAATGGATTCTGGAGTTGGAGCCGGGGTCTTTGGACCCAACACAAAAATGTCGGTACCTATGGGTACGACTCCCACTGTGTTTCAGGCTGAAATCCATGCCATTGAAATCTGCGCCAGACACAATCTCCGTAAGGGAATCAAGGGCGCTAGGATTCATATATTTTTAGATAGCCAGGCAGCACTTAGAGCATTATCGTCCAACCAAATGGACTCCATAACTGTAAAATTCTGCTACGATGCTTTACAAGATCTTGCTGTAAGAAATAATATAGAAACTCGATAATATTCCAGACTTAGAAAACCCGGCCCAATGTCAGCCAACAAGATCGAAACAAGTGAACCGTTGAATTCTAAACTTCAACTGTTTATTCAACTTAAAATCTTACAATGAACTTCAGTAAGTACATTAGTGTGAGTGAGAACACTCTGGTGTTCCATTTTCATTATATTTTTCAACATCCTCCGGCGGCGAGCATGCAGGAATCTCCAGGTTGTGTAACAATTGAACAGGTCGTCGAGTTCTGAAACCGCCGGAATACCATACTTCGCAGGCTGTGTATGCCCGTTTCGACCAGAGAAGACGTCCTCTATAGTAGCCAACTTCCAGTTCAATTGCGGCTTCCCAGAATCTGCTACCAAATGTGGGAGATGAACATACCCTATTGTGATGAAATGAACGCAGGAGTTGCAAGTACTCCATCCTCCATCGTCTCCACAGTTTGTTAGTGTACTTCTGGCGACGTGTCCATAAAGCTCGAATCCCATTAGCATCATCGGATATACCGTGGGGTATGCTAGGTCCATATTGGATACCCAGGAAGTGAGCCGGTGTCAAAGGTGCTGCATCAGATGGATCGTTGCCCACGTAGGTTAAGGGACGCGAATTGACCACCCCTTCGGTCTCGATCAAAAGGGTCATCAGCTGCTCGGAAGTGAGCTTAGCATTTCCTATTACCACCTTTAGAACATTTTTTATAGTTCTGATGAGACGTTCCCAGAACCCGCCCCACCAGGGAGCTCGCTCGACTGAAAACTTCCACTTGATACGTTTATGCGCTAGGAAATCTTGAAACATTCCATCTTCAAACTCCACGGCATTTATCTCAAAGGCGGCTCTGCGGAACGTCTTAGCATTATCAGAATATATGACAGAAGGAACTCCTCTTCGAGCGATAAAACGCTTGAGACCTGTTATGCAGCTATCCGTCGATAAGCTCGTCAGCATCTCGAGATGCACAGCAAGCTTATTCATATTATCTGATTCATCAGAAGAATAGAGCGGACCGGCGAAATCGACACCAACGACATCGAAAGGTATAATCAATTTGATTCGATCGGCGGGTAAGGCTTCATACGGCACTGAAGATGCTCTCCCAAACACCTTTCGGCATAATACACACGTCTTTATTCGTTTTTGGATGCGTTGACGTCCTTTTGGTATCCAAAACCTTGTTCTCATTTGAAACAGCACAATATTGGTTCCACCATGCAGGGTACGTTGATGAAAGTCGTGTGTAATAAGCCCCGTGGCGTGGGACTCTGTGGGTAATATTATGGGATGCCGCATATCTGAAGAGTCGCCAAGGCACTGAAGACGACCCTTTACCCTCAAAAGACCGTTACCATCCAGAAAAGGAAGCAATTGCCAAATTGTCCACGTCTTTGATATTGGCATCCCTTCCTGCAAAGAGCAAATTTCTTTAGTAAAACAAATAGACTGAATATACCTGATCCAGTGAATTTCTGCAGCATCGATCTCTTCTGCAGTTAAGTGTTTAGATGCAGAACCATTCTTTCTTTGGCAGGCCCTGACAAAACGCTGTATATATGCCGTAACTCGAATAAGATGTTTCCATGTACCCACACTCTTATATGGGATCAAAGGAGACGACGGTCTCAATTCAGGTTCAGCAGCAGCCTCTACGATCAAAGCAACACTATCTACCTGGCAGAAGCTTTGAACTGGAAAATCACCATTCTTTAGCCACGAGGGTCGACTTTTCCAGAGAGAAGAAGATTGAAGAATATCGGTACTGACGCCTCTCGTCACTAGATCAGCCGGATTTTCCCTCCCACTACAATGCCGCCACTCTGCCACCTGGGTGTATCGCTTTATCTCGTCCACCCTGCTCAGCACGTAAGGTTTCCACTTACCCTTTTCTCCTTGGATCCAGTTCAGCGCTATTTTTGAGTCGGTCCATAAGTAAAAGCTACGGACCGAAGTCTCGAGCGACCGTTTCAAATATGCACAAAGCCGTGCAGCAACTAAAGCAGCAGTTAGTTCCTATTTTGGCAATGTGAGGCCGTTGTCCTTTAAAGGAGCGACCCGACACTTCGCACATAAAAATGAAAACGTCCTTTACCCTAATGGGTCGATGCTTGTGATGTAGGCTACAGCCCCAAACGCCTTGAGGCTGGCATCGGCAAAAATGTGGACATCATTTGTAACCGACGCGCAAAATGTCAGAGCTGCTCGCGGTATAGTTACCTCGCTGAGCTGTGACAAGCTCTTAACACATTGTTCCCATTCAGCTAACAGATCTCCAATCAGTGGCTCGTCCCAAGAGATCTTTTCCTTTCAGATGGATTGAAACAGTACCTTCACCCTTACGATAACAGGACTAAGCATGCCCAGAGGATCAAAAACTCTCGCAATGGCACTTAGAATAACTCTTTTACTGGCTCCCCCACGACTAATCGATTCTTCCATCGAATTTGTTGCGACACTAATCTCGTCGGCCAGCACAAACCAATTCAGCCCAAGCACTTTCTGATTTACGGCAGTATGACCCGAACCCAAAGCTTTTCGTACGCGACTGCTATTTGAGTTCCATTTCCTTAAGTTCATTTTGGCGTTACTCATAATCTTCGCAGCCTCCTGACTTACTCGAATTGCGTCTTCTTCTGAATCTAGCGCCATAGCGACGTCATCCATGTAAAAACTTTTCCGCAATAAATGACACGTTGCAGGAAAATTGTCTTCTTCATGGTTTAAATGCTGTCTGATGGTTGTTGTTAACAAAACTGGGCTGCAGTTGACGCCAAAAGTAACTCTGGTCATGCGGTAGTCCATATAGTGCATCATCTGACGAGAAAGAGCTCCTGGAGCGAATCACACAAAGCGATGGGTATCACGGTCGTTTTTGTTGAGCAGAACCTGCAAGAATGCTTTTCCACATCAGCTACCACACCATAACGGCCAAGCCTGAAGTTTAACAAGACCTTGAGAACGTCAGGCAGCAGATTGATTAGCACCCACGTGTAGCATGTCGTTGAGTGAAGTTGAGTCTGGACTGCGAGCAGATGCATCAAACACAATTCTCATCTTCGTGGTGGTACTATCAGCTTTGAACACTGGGTGGTGTGGGAGGTAGTACACGCGTTTTGGTTGACACTGCCCTGCCAAAGGGATACATTCAGCAAAACCCTCGGATACCAAGTTTTGAATGGGTGCATCGTATTCGCGAAAAAGTGTTGGGTTCTTGGAAAGCCGCACCATCAGCGACCGAAATCGTTTCAATGCTTGTTCTTTGTTGCTTCGAAGCGTAACATCGGCATCTTTCCATGGCAGAACAGCTTCGTAACGCTGCCCCTTTCGAGTTATACATTGGGCAATTAGATCCTCTGCCAGTAGTTCGTTTTCCATCTTTTTTGGATAATTGCCGATGTTTTCAAGGGACCAGAATGCGGCGCAATCGTTCTCCAATGACGAAAGGCATAAAGCGGTGCTGCAATTAGGGGGGGACTTGAATTTTCGTTCGAAAAAACTGTCTTACCGAACAAAGGTTTGCCTTGTAGAGTCCACCCACAGATGGTCTCCACTGCTCTTAAGGAGGGTGAAATGAAGCGCTGTTTCCCAGTGACTATTGACCAATACTTGTCGGAACCGATGAGAAGACCCAATCCTTTTTCTGCATCGATATTTGCATGATGAACATCAGCTATAAGAAGATTTTGGATCGGTGCGCATGACAAGTCCGGCGGGGGTAGAACATCGATACAAATATGTGGCACCACCACTGCTTCTATGTCCACGCGTTGGTTGCTGTACTGACTTGCAAGAAAAAACCTCACCTTGTGGAACAGCCTTGATGGAGTTTGATTCCTGAACCCAAATGGCATCAGAGACAAATTGACTTGACCAATAGTAGGTATGTTTAGTTTCTTTACTAAATCCTAGCGAATGTAGGAACACTGGCTGCTGCCGTCTATGAGGAAGCGAATAAGTAGTCGTCTGGATTTGGTCGAGGCTGCGACAATTCCCCGGCCTGTCTTCAAAAAGACGTATGATAAATGTGATGAATCGCAGGCACACATTGTAGCGCCACTTTGAAGCATTGTTTCAACCTTGGGATTGCACAGAGATGTAAGGTGTTTCCCTTTACATTTCGCACACGAGATATATTTGGCACTTCTGCAATTCTTTACTTTACTTTACTAGGGCCTTGTACGCACTGCGACCTGTAAGATCTATTGTGCCAGCCCGGTGTTTAGCTGAGAACTTGGTTAAGGCTCTTGATAAACCTCAACAAAGCTGGAGGCTCAATATTCCAGAAGTCAGAGGGACTCAATAAAGCCCTTCCGATATGGAGAAGTCTTTTTCTTGCGGCCATGGGGCATTCACAAAGAATATGTTCTGCCGTCTCTTTTTGCTCTCCACATAGCCGGCATTGGTCTGTATCTGCTACTCCTATCTTGTGCAGGTGGTACCTGAGTGGGCAATGACCAGTCAAGTAGCCTGTTAAGGTTCTTAGGTCTGCTTTCCTAAGCTCGAGTAGCTTTTTAGCCTTGCAGCGGTTGAGATTAATGAACTTCTTTGCCTGTCTTAGGCCCTTGAGTTTGGCCCAGTTCTCTGCATGATGATCGTCTTCCCATTTCTTTATTTTTATGTTAACGCTACTCAGTGCGACTCCAAAATAGGGTTCAGGTCCGACTAGTGGGCGACTAGCGCCTCTTCTCGCTAAGCAGTCCGCCCGTTCGTTGCCCTCGAAGCCTTCGTGTCCTGGTATCCAGGCCACAGTGACTATGTTTTTCGATGCGAGATCTTCGAGTAGGTTTAGACAGTCCCATACAAGTTTTGATCCTACCGTGTACGATTTCAGAGCCATAAGTGGTGCCTGGCTGTCTGAGAGGATATAGATACGAGTGCCCTCGACTCTTCTACGCAGACATTCTCGTACACAAAGCTCGATCGCATGGACTTCCACCTGAAATATTGTTGGTGATTTCCCAAGCGCAGCCGCACGTTGGAACCTGGGTCCATAAACCCCTGCGCCAGTGCTACCATTTTCCAATTTGGAACCATCTGTGTACCAAGTTTGAGAGTTTGGTAAGACTACAAGTCCTTCATTCCTCCATGTGTGGCGGTCACCTATGACCACATTGAATTTCCTGGAGAACCGGTATTTCTTGATCATAGTATCTGGGATACTAGGGTCAGAATAGGGTCATTTTGAATATAACTTAGAATCTTCAAATGGCCTGTAAAGTTGCCGATTTTAAGGTCCGAGATCTTGGGTAGCCTAAGAGCACTCAGCATAGCTTCTTTTTGTGCTGCAAGGTGCAACGGTGTGAGGCTAAGCATTGTTCCCATTGCTGCCGTAGGGCACGTTCTCATTGCTCCTGTGATACTCAGACAGGCTAGACGATGTATTTTATTCAACTGTTTCTGAGTCTTGGCCTGTAAGGTTTTTGGCCACCAAGCCAACGATGCATAGGTGACCATGGGTTTGATAATGGCGCTGTACGTCCAATATATTATCTTGGGTTTTAGCCCCCAAGTTTTAGCATGTAGGCGCTGGCACATAAACATTGCTCTTGCGCTTTCTCGGTAACCTTGTTCAGGTGTGAATTCCAGGTGAGCGTCTTGTCAAGTATAACACCTAGGTACTTCGCTTTCTTGGATATGTCGATTGGGACGTTTTCCAGTCTAATTTCTTTGAGAAAGTGGTTTCTTTTCCTGGAAAAGGGTCCCTTTGTCCTGCACCAATCGGAAGTTGAATTGAGGGCACCTTGCATTAGTTGAGAAATTATGTCCTCAAATTTGCCTCTGACGCTGATGACAATGTCGTCTGCGTATCCTTGTACTTTGTAACCCGATTTTTCAAGTAGCTCTAGGAGTTCGTCAATAACTAAGGTCCAGAGCAGGGGAGAGAGGACTCCTCCCTGCGAGCAACCTCTGGTAGCTGTTATAGTTTTATGCGAGCCTCCGCACTCGATTCTTATCTTCCTGCTGCATAGCATGGTTAGGATCCAGTTTATGATCAGAGCAGCGATATTTTTCCTGATCATAGCCTTTTTGATAGCCTCATAGGAAGTGTTGTCGAATGCTCCCTGTATATCTATGAAGGCACATAGGGCTGTTTCTTTGGCAGCTAATGATTTTTCAATCAATAATGTTAAGCTATGAATGGCTGTTTCCGTAGATTTCCCAGGTTGATAAGCAAATTGGTTTGCATGCAGAGGATCATGTAGAAGGAAATTTTCCCTTATATGATGATCGACAATTTTCTCCATCGTTTTTAGGAGAAAGGAACTGAGACTAATGGGTCGAAAGGATTTAGGCGATTGCTCCGCCTGCTTTGCCGCCTTTGGAATGAAGACCACCTTAACCTCCTTCCAACTTTTTGGTATGTAGCCTAGTGTAAGGCTGGATCTGAAAATTCTTATAAGGGTAGGAATTAACAGGTTTACTCCTTCTTGTAGTAGGCAGGGAAATATGCCATCTACACCTTGTGATTTAAATAGGCTAAAGGTTGATAGAGCCCATCTAATATGGTTGGCAGTAAAGATTTTGCCAGATAGGCTATAGTCTCGTGTAGAAGCAATGAGAACGTCGTTCCTCAGGTGTTCTGGAGAGACACCACAAACGGATATACAGCCTCGAAACTGGGTATCAAGTAAGGCTTGGCAGGTTTCCTCCGGACTGCTGGTGAATTCCCCATCTGGTTTCTTTAGGGAGCCAAGATGCTTGGAGTGACTCTTGGCTAGGGCCTTTTGAAGGCGAACCGCAGTGGGGAAGCTTTCGATACGTTCGCAGTGAGTTCTCCAAGATTCGCGTTTAGATTTTCCAAGTTCTTTGTTATAACTTGTTAGAGTTTCTTTGTAAAGGCACCAATCGCCATTGATTTTAGCTCTATTGAATAGCTTCCTAGTTTCACGCCTAAGTGACTCAAGACGCTTATTCCACCAGGGGGCGTCGCGGTTGGTCCTTTTCTGTGTTTCGGCACAACTGCCTTCATAAGCGACGGAAATGGTTTTTCGAAGGTGTTCTGCCTCGAATTCCAACTCTGAAATGGTATGTATAGGATTCGAAGCACGATTTAGTTCTGCCTCGAGGATAAACCGATAGGAATCCCAATTAGTGTGTCTAGGGTTCCTGTAATTTAGCGTGTCACTCATGGAGATCCCTATATCGAATCTGATGTGGTTATGGTCCGACATAGAGACTTCATCAGACACGTGCCAGTTTGTGATGAAATTGTATATAAAAGGGCTTGCCAAAGTGAGATCTAGTACCTCTTGGCGGATGATGTTAGTAAAAGTAGGAACGTTTCCCCTATTTACCACCACCATGTTGTTAGGACATAAAAATTCAAAAAGCAATTCACCTCTTTTGTTGATGTCCGAACTGCCCCAGGCGGTGTGATGGGCGTTAGCGTCACAGCTGATAATCCAGGGTAGCTTTTTGGCACGGCAGTAAGCCATCAAGTACCCTATTTCGTTCGGCGGTGCCTCGGCTGTAAGCGGAGGCGAAGACAACCTTCGTGGTTCCACTTGTTAGCGGCACTTCTGCCACTATCGCCACCAGGTCCCTAGTTATGAACTCTGTAATGGGAAATATATTATGAGTGTTTTTAATTAAAATTGCTGCCCTAGGATTACTCCACGAGTCAGAATAAATTAACTTACAGTTCTTCGTTGGGAGCCCTTCAATGGCTCCCTCGAGCACTAATGGCTCTTGCATCAGTGCTAAGTCAACATCTTCCTTGATGAACCGTCTATTCAGCACGGAAGATGCTGCCCTAGCATGGTGCAAGTTTATTTGAAGACACCTGAAATGCCTTCTGATGAGTGGTGGAGGACTCATCTACCGTTTACGCCCCCTGTGCCGGTGGGCCGTTTTTCTGACCCTGCCGCTATTTAGTAGCGCAGCTTAATCGGGGTTTCTTCTCTCCCACTTCCTTAACCTCCCAGAGGGAGGGATGTAGCGTCTTTCGCTATACCTAGGGGTGTAGTCTTCCTCTCGACGTGGTGTGTGTCTGGGTCTGAGGGGCGAGGGTGGACGTGGATGAGGGTTGCGCTGATGAGGGTTGCGCGGAAGCTTCGGTAGCGCGCTTGAAGCTCTAGGTGATGTTCTTTCTGGCGGCCGTTTTTTTGCGGATACCACCTCAGCGCTGGTGCTGGGGTCCTGTGTGGCCTCTGCCCTGGTGTTGGAGACCCGTATGGCCTCAGGGCTGGTGCTGGGGCCCTGTATGGCCTCAGTGCCGCTGGTATTAGCTCTGCGCGTACAAGAGCTGGCAGGATTTTCTTTAACTATCGTGCCTGTCTGGTTTACGGTGGGTCTTGGGTGCTCTTTATGTTTACGGCGAAGTTGTACGGACCCGAAGCCGTAACTAAGTTCGCCTCCGATTTTGGAGAGGTGTGAGGCTGATGCCGGATCCAGAGCCACGGTGATCTCCACGACGGCTGCTCGTTCGACTCTATTGAGCACTCTCCAGTCATCCACTCTTAGCCCTTCGTTTTGGCCTTTTATTAGGCCCAACAAACGCTCGTTCGAGTCTTTGCCTGGAAAGTACCCGACAAAAATTTCTGGACGCGGAACTTCTCCCTCGTCCACAGCTTTCAGCTGTGCATCTTTCCAGGGCTTCATTTTGGGTACTGTTGTCTTGAGCCAGTCCGCTGTTGCTCTATTTTTACAGCTGAAAAGAAGCCAGCCGGGTTTGAAAGTACAATCGAGTAACTGCGGTTTAGTAGAACTTTCCCTCTGCTGCAGGATGATGTCCAGTATTTATTTATTTGTTTATTACTATGACATGCCTATACACAGTAAGATACAATATCTTATAAATTAGTGATAAGCTAGAGAGAATAAATCATAATTAAAAATAAGAAATGCGAAATGAGAGCTACAAAATAAGAAAATGATATTAAATATTGAGATAAAAAGAAAAAAGAAAAATTCAAGTGAAAGTTATATAAAAGTTCAAAAATAAGTTATGATAAATAGTTCATCTAATTTGTGACAAATATATTTTAAGGTCTCTTTTAAAACTTGTTATGTTGCCTATTCTTCTAATATACCGCGGTAATGTATTCCATAAACGGATTGCAAACACAAAAAATTGACGCTCAGAAGTGAGGGATGAATACCTTGGGAGGATCAACTGATTAGATCTGTTTGAGGAAGCCATTCTTATTTTTTCGTAGAGATAGGGCGGTTGCTGTGATAACAAAATGTCGCAGAGGAGAGTTAATGTTCGAAACTGAAGGAGACTGTCAAACGTCATATCAAACAAGCGCCGAGAAAAGTTTGACACCCTGTTATATCTACGTAATCCGAAAACATACCTAATTGTGCTGTTGAATGCTACCTGAAGCCTTCTTTTACTGAAGTAATTACAGGAATAGAAAATTTCGCAGCCATATGTAAGGATTGGAATAACCAGAGTTTTTGCCAACATAAGCCGAGTTTTCAGGGGGGTGTATGCTTGTGAAACCCAAAGAGTACGAAGCATGCCCTATATTTTGCCAACTATTGAGTTCATATGATTATCCCATGTTAGATTACGATTCATAATCATACCAAGGTTTTTAGCGGTTTCAACATATTCAATGGGATCAGAGTTTAGTACAATAGAAGGAAAGTAAGAAGGGTCCAAGGGTGTATTTGAAATTACTAGACACTTTGATTTTTTAGGGTTCAATAAAAGACCATTTCTTTGAGACCAACGCGCAATGTTGTCGAGGTCCTCATTAACACAGGCGACGCAGTGCTCAATCATACCAAGTGGACAGCTCATGTATATTTGAGCGTCATCAGCATACATGTGAAAGGAGCAGTATTTAGTAACTGAGGGGAGGTCGTTTACATATAACGAAAATAAAAGTGGACCTAAAATTGATCCTTGTGGTACACCGGAAGTTGTTGGAAGAAAATCTGACAAGGTGCCATTGATTTCAACTGCTTGAATTTTATCGGCCAAGTAGGAAGAGAGTAACTTTACAGCGGAAGGGGTGAAATTATATTTCAGATGAAGTTTAGTGCACAATTTTGAGTGATCGACAGTGTCAAACGCCTTAGAGAAATCAAGGAGCACTAAAAATGTCACTTTACCTTCGTCCTGAGCTTGACGTAGGTCTTCCGTGACACTACTCAAGGTCGTAGTGCAGCTGTGTTTCTTACGAAAACCCGATTGTTTAGCTGTAAGCAGATTTGTGTTATTGAGGTACAGGCTCATTTGCTTTTAAAGAATCTTTTCAAAAACCTTGGATGTAAGTGATAAAACAGAAATCGGTCTACAGTCATCGTTCTTTGAGTTTTTAGGAATCGGAAGGATTTTGGCCAATTTCCACTGTGAGGGGTATGAGCCCGTTGTCAAATAGTATTAAAAATATGTGTAACGTACGGTAGAAGTATTGGCAAAATCGACTTCAAGAATATGGGACTCACTTCATCAAGCCCCACAGCATTCGATTTGATTGAAAGCAAGCTTTCTACAACATCAGCACAATCCACGGTTCTAAAACTAAAGCTGGAAATTGGTGTTATGGGAGAGTGACTCAGAAAAAAAGTAGGGGAAGTCTCCACGTTATTCGAGATTTGAGCTATCGGCAATGATATGAATTTCCGATTGAGTGAATTAGGATCAATGTCATCAGGAAGGTTAGATTTAGCCCTACCGATACCGATGTTGCGTAAATTTTTCCACAGCTGCCGTCCGCCCAAAGAAGGGCGAATCTGATTAGAAAAAAATTGGGATTTTGTTCGCTATCGGCAATGATATGAATTTCCGATTGAGTGAATTAGGATCAATGTCATCAGGAAGGTTAGATTTAGCCTTACCGATGCCGATGTTGCGTAAATTTTTCCACAGCTGCCGTCCGCCCAAAGAAGGTCGAATCTGATTAGAAAAAAATTGGGATTTTGTTCTACGAATCTCCATAACAACTTTGTTGCGGAGGGAGCAGTACGTGCGTCGAAGCTTCTCTAAGCGAAATCTCTTCCAATTATTGTAAGCTTGATCACGTTGATATGCTAGTTCGCGAATTTGATGGGTGAACCATGGCTGATTATGTGGTTGAGAGGTCTTAGTTTTAATTGGAACATGACTATTAAAAAGATTTACTATTTTATCATTTAGAAATTTAACTTGTTCCGTGGATGATGACATGTAGCGGACAGTTTCCCAGTTTATGTTCCTTGTATCTGCTTCCAATAGTGCATAATCAACATTTGCAAAGTCCCTATATCGAATTGTTTTAACAGCTGATGTAATATTAAAATTATACGTGAGATATATCAGGTCATGCCGTGAAAACGCAGGAGCGGAGAGCTGGTCATAAAGAGACACTTTGCCCATGTCGCTCACCCAAAAAAGGTCAAGAAGCGTCGGTTGATATATGGAATAATGAGTAGGGGTGGTGGTGTTGACGGGTCGTAGATTGAAAGTACCCATGCTATCAACTATCGAATTTTCATTTAGAAGATTGCAATTAAAATCCCCACACAATATTTTATTAGAACTTACTAATGTGATTTCTTCCAATACAGTTATGAAAGGAGAAATATTTATGATTTGATCGGGGTGGTAAACTGCGCCGGTCAGGAGTTTACTTTCAACGCCGACTAAGTCCACGAACACGTACTCCATCTCACTATCAACTTGGCTACACACCTAAGTTTGCACCTTATACTATCCCTAACATATATCGCTACACCACCACCAATTCGACCACTCCTATCTTAACGAAAAACCTTATATCCCCTTAGACGACACATCTCATCGTTGAGGTAATCCGTAAACCATTTTTCGGAGACACAGATGACGTAGACATTGGATTCCTCAAACAGATCTCGAAATTCATCAACTTTAGGTATTAAGCTTTGAGCATTAATGTGACAAATCTGAAGGCCATTTTTCATTCTACTCAAAATCCGTATCATAGAGTGCATTGCTCCATTATTATTCATCCTGATAGAAAAATAAGACCACAACAAGTTTTAAAACAAGAAGAAAAAGAAATAAATATAATGATAGATGATAATAATAATAATAATAATATTAATAATAATAATAATAATAATACTACAAAAGATCGTTATTTCCTGTTGATCTGGCAATTCCCTCGAGCCTCTCGATGCAGTCGACAAGTACAGCTGTTTCTTGCAGATGACTCTTAGCGTACACAGCTCCACGTACGGTATAGACAGATGAGAGTTGTTTACTTTTCTTCAATTGAAGGGCGCGTATCATTAAGCGTCGATTTTCTTGTGATAAGCTTTCTCGCAGGTAGATAGCAGTACCGGAACTTGCGGAGCTGAGACCAATATGATGTAATCACAGCTGTTGGTTGTTTACTTTTCGATAAGCGGCGATTGATTTTAAAAGGAAGTTTTTTCGTAAGGCGTGTTGAACTTTATCATAATCGCAGAGTTGCGTGAATTGTTTTTAGCACGTGTGCGATAAATATTTTTCAACACAGGTGGAGTGACGTTTATCACACAGTGAATTGAAAAGAGTCACTAAATTTTCGTTGGGTAAGCGCGGTACACCAAATAAGAATGCATCAGTCGCGACCATTCGATTTTTATATGTGTTGTTCATCATGTAAAAATTAACCTTTTTTATTTAAATAATATAAATAATAAATTAAAAGAATTAAATAATGTAATTGTTAACGTAACGTAAATGTTTCGATAATTTATACCATTTACACTTAGTTATACTGAACCCTACCATGGGGTATTGTTTACATACATATATCTATCATTACAATTTGGCGTAACTAACTAATGTCAGTTTGCTCTTTGGCTGTATAATTGGATTCCCGCAATAAATCTCAAACGGCACAGACGTGCTTTCTTATAACGTTAAAGAAAGGTGGAGTTTTTTTCTTTACTTCGTGTACAACGTACACTTTTATTAAACCTATCTTTTAACGAAAGAACATTTGGTCCTTCGGAGCCTTGTGAACAGGCATTTAATTAAATTTACAATTTACAATTTTAAATTTTAGTTTTTTTTTGTTACAAAAACCGAAGGTGTTTGATAACAAGAACAGTGTTCATAGACGAAAAAAAAACAAAAAAACACCTTTTTTTTTGATAGTTAATTTGGTTTTGTGTTAAACATAAAGACAAATACAATTTCTTAAAACTAAACATATTAAACATTGGACAGTGAGTTTTTTTTAGTGTCCGGTTAAAGTGCTAAACGGTTTTCGCGGCGCGCAATTTACAAAGCTGTACATAACCGAAAAAATACCGTACTCAAAGGAAATACGGTTCTAGAGAACGGTACTGCAACAACTGGATTTTTCCCAACGGGATATAGACTTCTATTGGACTAACGGTCATCTAAAAGGAATTTTTAGAATTTAAAAAAAAATTTTATTTGATTTTATTTTCATTTTTTTTATTCGTGGAAATTACCTTTAATTTTTATTTTTCTCGGTGATAACGAAGGAAAGTTTTTGTGGAATGGCTGAATTGGAGAGCAAGCTTAAGAGCATTCTTGCTCAATTGGGGAGGGATGCTTCCAATTATGCTAAGCGCAGCCCGAGTCAACGCACCAAGAACTACCTGTCGGGGAGAATAGACATATTAGAAGAAAATTTCAAGACAGCGAGGGAAATAAATAAATCACCTCGTTGGAAGGAGCACCCTTGGAAGAAGCATCCAAAGTGTTTGACTGCATACAGGGGCTGTATCTGGATTACCGTACCACGATGTTAGACGCAATGGACAAACATGCGGAAAAAGTAGCTGCGGGGACATCAGTTCCAGCTGCGAAAACACCAATTACAACACCGGTTCCAGAGCCAAGGGTGAGTGACAAAAAACATTTACATATACATGACTCTTTAAGACTTCCGAAAATAAATATGCCCAATTTTACGGGGAAATATGAAGAGTGGAAGTCATTTTACGATCTATTCACCTCCCTTATTCACAATAATGAAAGTCTATCGTAGATTCAAAAGCTCCATTATTTGAAATCTGCTATTTCGGGCGAAGCAGAACGTCTTTTATCTCATTTAGCCATTGCCAATGGGAATTACGACCAGGCATGATCAATCCTGCAATCGCGGTACGATCACAAAAGAATACTGGTGACGACGCAATTTAAATTGTTGTTTTCGCAACCAGCATTGCAACGGGAATATAGCACCGATTTAAAAAATCTGCTCGACACGACAATTGAATGTCGGCATTCGTTGGCGAATTTAGATTTACCCGTGCAACACTGGGACGATATTCTGGTCTATGTTATCGTTCAGAAGTTACCTGGAAAGACGAAACAATTGTGGGAGGAGGAATTAGGTGTAAAAAAAGAGTTACCGACCTTTAATGATTTCACCGAATTCCTCGAAGCACGATTCCGCACCTTAGAGGTCATCGATCCCAATGAGACCGGGAAAGGTAGTAACGCGAAAAAATGCAACAACTTTCATGTGCAAGAACATGCAAACAAGCAAGTTTCCTGCAAAATTTGCAACAAGGGTGCCCACGCGGTGCGATCCTGCAAACGGTTTTTGGGATGGGATGCAGAAACGCGCAAATCGTCTATAAGCAGGATAGGTGTATGTACGAATTGTCTAGCATATAATCATACAACCCAGCAATGTTTTAGCCAATCTAGGTGTCGCATTTGCCAGAAACCGCACCATACACTTCTGCATTTAGACAATAGACCTAACGTTCAAGTCCCCAACATACCACAGAGTTCTGAAAATCAAAATAAATTTCGTAAGCAATATCGACAAAACCCAAATAGCCAAAATTATAACACTGTAACTTCCACACAACCCTCTCAATCCATATCTCAACCCGAATCTAACAACGTACAACCTAATATAAATAGTGTACTAAATCCTTATATAGACCCATTCCATAGCAATAATCCGAATTTAAACAATACATTAAACACTTACCATATGCAGAACGCAAACAAATCTCAGGTGTTGTTAGCAACTGCGATAGTGAAGGTCAAATCAGCATATGGTCAGACGTATAATTTGCGTGCGTTACTTGATCCAGGGTCTGAATCAACTTTCATCACTGAGTCAGCTGCCCAGTTGCTTCAACTGAAGAGAACTCGAACTTTTGTTGAGGTCGCGGGGTTGGGGAGGGTCCAGAGTGGATCTTGCCACAGCTTTGTCGACATCTCCATCGGATCTTTGCATTCCAACTTCGAGATCAACGCACGCGCTCTGATCTTTAGATCCCTCACGGGCCTTCTTCCGGCCTTCGAACTCAACATACGCGACTGGAAACACATCAGAGGACTACGTCTGGCTGACCCATTGTACAACAAGCCTGCAAATATAGATTTGTTAATAGGAAGCGACCTTTATTGTGATCTGATTTTACCTGGGATTGTCCGGGGGGAGGAATTTGCGTCACCGACTGCGTTTGAGACCCACCTCGGCTGGATACTCATGGGTAGAACTCCAGTAGGACACGTGCAACAAGTACGAAGTTTCGTACAGGTAAATTTTAGTACTGCGGCTCTTGGTACTTATCTCCGAAAATTTTGGGAGATCGAGGAAACACCGTTTCAGAACTCACAAACTGTTGAAGACCAATATTGTGAGGAACAGTTTTTAAGGACAACTCGTCGCTTACAAGACGGGCGATATGTGGTTTCATTACCATTTAAGGAAGGGAAGAATCCTGCGCTTGGACCCTCGAAGCAAGGTGCCTTGCGTAGGTTCTTTCACTTGGAGAAACGTCTTCATCGTAACCCAGCTTTGCTTGCTGAATATGCAAAGTGTGTAGGGGAGTATTTGCAGCTAGGACACATGGAGGAGGTTGATCTCTTAACTGACCCAGTCTTGAAAACTTCTTATCACTACTTTGTACCGCATCATGCGGTTTTCAAAGAGGCAAGCACGACTACGAAATTGCGAGTCGTATTTGACGCTACTGCCAAAACAATGGATGGTACATCCCTCAACGACCACCTTTTAGCAGGACCTAACACTTTAAACGATATTGTAGCAATCATAATACAATGGCGAGCAAACAAATTTACCTTCACATCTGATGTCGAAAAGATGTATCGGCAAATAAGAGTTGAAAGGAGTGACTCGTATTATCAGCTGATCTTCTGGCGTGATTCTCCAACAGAGAAAATAAGGGCATACCGGTTGAAAACGGTCACCTTTGGTACAACATCGGCACCATGGCTAGCCATACGCACCCTTCTGAAACTAGCAACAGAGGAAGAAACCAAACATCCGATAGCTGCTGATATGGTAAGACATGAAATGTATGTAGATGATCTTATTTCAGGAGCTGAGTTCATAGACGAAGCTAAGGAGAAAATAAACCTAAGGAAGTGGACCAGCAATAGTGAGGCGATCCTTCAACACATTCCAGCAGATCAACGTGAAGCTACATTTGACACATCGGAACCTGTTCGAGCTTGGGCATTCAATGGTTTCCTGCAGAAGACGTCTTTTCGTTTCGACATGCATCGTTTCAACCATGCGACGATTCTAAGAGGACAATTCTATCAACGATAGCTAAATTGTTTGATCCCCTAGGATGGATCTCGCCGTGCGTTGTCAAGGCTAAAATGATAATGCAGGAGCTGTGGCGTGATGGGTCAGACTGGGACAAACCGATACCTCCAGAACTCAATCATGAATGGCTAACATTTCGACAAGAGTTGAAATTTATTCCAGAACTGAAGATACCACGGTGGAGTCATTTACACAGTTCAATGAAGGGAGTGGAGATACATGGTTTTTGTGATGCGTCTCAACGAGCGTATGGGGCAGCCATATACATTCGTGTCTTGGATCACGAAGACAACATCAGGATGTCTTTACTGGTGTCTAAAACAAAAGTTGCTCCATTAAAGACAATCACTTTGCCACGCTTGGAACTGTGTGGCGCTGTCATTTTAGCTACCCTAATGGAGTTTGTAACGCAAACTTTAAAATTTACGAATATCAAACGATTCGCTTGGACAGACTCAACCATTACCTTGGCCTGGATTGCTGCTCCACCCACTAAATGGGCAACATTTGTCAGCAATCGTGTCGCAGAAATCCAACGACTGTCGAAAGGTGTCAGGTGGAACCACATACCAACGAAGATAAACCCAGCCGATTTGGCCTCGCGGGGCGTTTTACCGTCAGCATTGGAAGGGAATGATCTTTGGTGGAAGGGCCCAGATTTCCTTCAACAGAAGTGGGACTTTCATTGTCCACAGCAGCCTTCAGTTTTGGAGACCGATATGGAACAACGTACCATAAGGGTTCACAACGTGACCAAGCTGGAGAACGAAATCAATCTATTAATAAACAAATACTCTAATCTAACTAAACTTTTGAAAATTATAGCCTTCTGTATAAGATTTGTATCAAATTTACGAAAATTACCTCAAGAGTGGTTGAAAGATATTATTTCTCCGGAAGAAATCCATTCAGCATCACTCCTCGCGATCAAGGCATCACAAGCAGACTACTTTTCCGATGAAATCGCGAGATTGCAAGCGGGACAGAGGACAAAAGGTCTAAATTCACTGTCTCCATTCCTGGATTCGAATGGAATCATGCGGGTTGGTGGCCGTCTTCACAAGTCTGGCTTGACTTTTGACCAGAAGCATCCAATAATCCTAGATCCAAAAGGCCATTACACCAAATTGGTAATTCAGGACGCTCATGGTAGAACGTTGCACGGCGGATTACCCCAAATGATAGCGTTCCTGCGTAATCGATTTTGGATTTTGAAAATTAAAAATTATGTTAAACATACCATACACCATTGTGCTATTTGTTTTAGGTACCGGGCGAAGACAGCAAATCAACAAATGGGAAATTTACCCGTGCCTAGAGTTACCATCTCGCACCCTTTTACAAACACCGGGGTGGACTATGCCGGCCCGATTGATGTGAAAGGACGAGGAGCGAAGCAGTTCAAGGCCTACATAGCGATCTTCGTCTGCCTGGCCACCAAAGCGATTCATATCGAATTGGTCAGTGACATGACTACGCAGGCATTCAAGGCGGCTTACAGAAGGTTTACAGTGCGAAGAGGTATATGTTCCAATCTCTATAGTGACAACGGAACCACTTTTGTTGAAGCTAATCGCGAGTTGCAGAAAGCCTTACAAGTGGCGCAAACTGACTTCAAGGAAGTAGCCGAGTCTCTAGCGACGGAAGGTACGAAATGGCATTTCATCCCACCAGCATCTCCGCACTTCGGAGGCCTATGGGAGGCGGGAGTAAAATCCATTAAGTACCACTTGAAACGAGTGGCATCAGAGTTATTGACTTACGAAGAGTTTAGCACCCTGTTAACACAAGTCGAAGTGTGTTTAAACTCCCGACCGCTATGTCCAATTTCAGAAAACATCGACGACTTTTTAATTCTAACGCCAGCACATTTTCTGATAGGGCAACCTCTCAACATGATTCCTCAACCTGACCTGTTGGAAACAAACTTCAATCATCTAGATCGTTGGCAGAGGATCCAGAAACTGTACCAAACCTTTTGGCATCAGTGGAGCACCGAATATTTATCACGATTGCAGCAGAGACCAAAATGACTAAACGTTAAGACCGAATCAAACGTAGGAGATTTAGTGCTTCTTAAAGATGATCGTTTACCACCGGCAAAATGGAAGCTTGGACGGATCATAGGTAAACACCCAGGAGCAGACAACCTAACAAGGGTAGTCACGTTAAAAACACCAACGGGAGAACTAAAACGCCCAATATCAAAAATTTGTCCATTGCCAATTACCAAATTGCCGACGGCAAATGAAGCCGAGTAAGTGCCGACGGCAAATATCAGTCAGTATAAAGGGCAAGGAAAAACTTATAAACACATACAAATAAAAGTAAAACCAATTTCTTATATACATTTATTCATATACCATAAAATTCATAATAATACTGTTACACATAACAATATCTTAAATTAGGTATACATATAAACATATATACCTATATAATAACATAAAATGAAATCAGCCAACATCAAAACATGAATTAACTGACCACACACAACATAACATAATCCATTTTTTTTTGTCAGGAAAGTACAGACAAAACACATTATCATAAACACAAAGAAATTCGACATTATGAATTTCACACTTAAACAAAACAAATCTATACCTATATTAAAAAAAAAAAAATAAAAAATAAAAAATCCGCAATGACTGCAAGGCAACGCCTGGCGGCGGATTACCACACATACATTCACACTTCTGTCCATCAGAGATCATTCACCGACGCGACATTATGATCTCTTGAATGCACAACAACTACCGTTACCGTTTTCGTTTCGTATCAATGCACTTTTACACTTTTTTCTCACAATAATCAAAAAGAAAAACACTAATTATATTTTTCACTAATCACCAAATTACTAAGTTTATCACTAGGTACACTTCACAAGTCACAACACATCACAATCGAGAAGACGACCAACGTAAACAAATGGTGAAGAAGTGGATGCGTACGCGAAGGGAATCCCATTGTCTTTTCTTGTTGTTTATGCTTGTCGTAAGCATAACAACAACAACATGTACACAAACAATCCGCAAGTACAAAAAATAAAAAAAACGAAACAAGGAAAATTATTTATTGATAAAAATCAAAATTCACTTACCTGCACATCAGTTACACTAAAAAAAATGTAATTTTTTTTGTTTTTTCTTTATACTTTTTCACTATTTTAGTGGCTGAACACAATGCATGCCGCGGCCGCGCCGCTGTAGCGTAGTACGTAGAGCTGTCAAATGGTGTGGCGCTGCACTCACAAAATTCGCCCACAATGGTGTAGCGCGTAGTAATGTCAAATAATGCCAGCTGATTAAAATTGTATTTTTCTTTTTGAGTGTTATTGAGATTTGATTATTTTTGTGAGATTATTGTGCTATAATAATACAATAAAAATAATAAGAAATGGATAAATTTATTTTCCTTTCACTAGCAAAATAATTTTTTCCACGGCGTGATCTTCCATTTTGACTGTAACGAATATTTCAAATTTATTGCGGTACTGCTGAACTCAGTTCAAGAATCCACCACGAAAACATTGTATAGAAAACCAAAACAGTCTTCAACAGTCGCCAATTTCTCTATCTGTCACTTGTGGCGCTGCACAAGTTAAAAGTAACTGGCTGAACACAATGCATGCCGCGGCCGGGCCGCGGTAGCGTAGTACGATCTGTCACAGAGTTAAAATATATGCACCCCTATCGTGGAATCCGTCGGAATTGAGTTTCACTTCACCTATTCGATTCCCTTTCACTTTCTACTGCTATCGTGGAATCCGCCGAGAACGTCTCCTTATCGACAGGCATTGGGGAAAGGTAGTTTCACTATCAAACAGCTTTTATTTGTCAATAAAAATCTGTGTAGCTACATTCGTTTCGTAAAACGAAAATTTCTTTAAAAAGTGATTAAAATAAAAATAAGGCACACAAATGGACAGGATAGCTGTTTTTGGAAGCAGAAGAGGAAGAAGATGAACAGTTTTCCCAGAGAAGAGTACGACAGAGGTTTATAGCAACAGTGGATGATTTCGTGGAACTTCCAGAAACCATATTTTTTATTTATTTCTGATTTAAATAAAGTTCAATATTGCATAGATTTATTAACAATTTTCGGCTTAATAAAGCAGTTGTAGTTTTCTTCCTGTAATTTATATGTAAACACAAATTGTTTGTACACAGAAGACGATGTGCAGCCAGCCAAGCCAGAAATCCGCAATGATTTTGATGCGGATGAGAAATGTCATTTCGTTCGGGAAAAATTCGATTCGAATGTTTTCCACGATACAGTGGAACTGATTCACATTACCCACACGGGGAACTGTTCACTTTGCGGATTTGACGATGCCGAAATATTTTTTTCGGTGAATAATTCCCCCCGGCGGATTCCACGATAGGGGTGATTGGAACTCACTAGAGCGCCCACAATGAGGTAGCTGCGGCGTGGCGGTAGCAGTGGTGTAGTACGAAGTTGGTTTACTTTTAACTTGTGCAGCGCCACAAGTGACAGATAGAGAAATTGGCGACTATTGAAGACTGTTTTGGTTTTCTATACGATGTTTTCGTGGTGAATTCTTGAACTGAGTTCAGCAGTAGCGCAAGAAATTTGAAATATTCGTTACAGTCAAAATGGAAGAGCACGCCGTGGAAAAAATTATTTTGCTAGTGAAAGGAAAATAAATTTATCCACTTCTTATTATTTTTATTGTATTATTATAGCACAATAATCTCACAAAAATAATCAAATCTCAATAACACTCAAGAAGAAAAACACAATTTTAATCAGCTGGCATTATTTGACATTACTACGCGCTACACCATTGTGGGCGAATTTTGTGAGTGCAGCGCCACACCATTTGACATCTCTACGTACTACGCTACCGCGGCGCGGCCGCGGCATGCATTGTGTTCAGCCAGTAAACCAACTTCGTACCACATCACTGCTACCGCCACGCCGCAGCTACCTCATTGTGGGCGCTCTAGTGAGTTCCCATATATTTTAACTCTGTGACAGGTCGTACTACGCTACCGCGGCATGCATTGTGTTTAGCCAGTTAATGCGAACACAAAACTACCCGACAACATCCGCACAGCACAAGAGGGTAAACAAATCGACTGCAGCAAAAACAACAATGTGATGACCTCATTGCACAGTCGCCAACCACTTTCCAGTCAGAGTGAAAGAAAACAAGAGCTTGAAGCGAGACTCGAAAGAAGTCGAAATGGTTGAATGCAAAGGTACACTGCGAACAGAGTTCACGGCGGGGAGAATGTTCATCATGTAAAAATTAACCTTTTTTATTTAAATAATATAAATAATAAATTAAAAGAATTAAATAATGTAATTGTTAACGTAACGTAAATGTTTCGATAATTTATACCATTTACACTTAGTTATACTGAACCCTACCATGGGGTATTGTTTACATACATATATCTATCATTATAATTTGCCGTAACTAACTAATGTCAGTTTGCTCTTTGGCTGTATAATTGGATTCCCGCAATAAATCTCCAACGGCACAGACGTGCTTTCTTATAACGTTAAAGAAAGGTGGAGTTTTTTTTCTTTACTTTGTGTACAACGTACACTTTTATTAAACCTATCTTTTAACGAAAGAACAGTGTCAACTGATTTTTTAACTTCCTTGAGTTCATTGGATGTACGATCAAATTGTCTTTTTAGATCAGTTAGTTCGATTGTTTTTGCCACAAGGTTTGTTTTAGTTTCACTGCATTCTTTGGTGACGTGACTAAGGGACGATTTTAAGTCTTTTAATTCTGATTTAATCGAAACAACATCGTTATTAAAAGAAGAAAGTGCGGATTCTAATTGCGATATTCTAGTGTTTATACCACTGATGCTTAGCTTTATATCACCGATTTCTTGATCAATTTTTAATTTAATATTAGATTCGGTTTCTGATAATTTGGTGGAGAGCAAATAAATTATAAATTCGCTTTGTTTATGTAATTGTTCATCCATCTTATTCAAAATGTTGATGTTGCTACCGTCCATATATTTTTGCGCAGAATTTCTGTTCGTCGAGGACAAAGAACTTTGGGGCGAATTTATTGCGGTATCGATCTTCGAATGTGAGCGCAATACAGTTTTTTTTTTGTGGAGGTGTCATGTGTGTGTGGTGGTGAGAGAGATGGTGAGTACAGCAAGAGCAAACAAATTGGAATTGGTACGGCGAAATTTAAGATTTTTACAATCACTACTTAAAGTTTTTAATAATTCAAAAGAGAAAACAAATTAACTAATTATTTCGCCACAAACCGATTAAGAAAGGGACGAGTGACAATTATTTTAGCTATTGATTATAGGACTATTTCAATTAGAGCACTTTTTGATCAGATTGATTACGAACAATTGCCAGTGGGGGAAAAACACGTCTATTCGGTAGCTCTCATGACAACTACTCCTTGTCCTGTACCCGTCTGAGCTGGTCTGTAGTCCAGATGGTGCCCGGGAAGTCTGGTGGTAAGCTACCAATCTTGTCGATGTCAACGGCGGCGTCCCTGTAGGTTTTTACAGGGCTTGATGGTCCGAGCCTAACTTTTGACGTGGTGGCTATCCTCTTCGCTGCGTTGTCTGGTGGTGTAGTGCTGTCACCTCTTGGACGTTTTGAGGGGGCTTCTTGCCTGTTTAGTGGAGTCTGCGCTAGCTCACGAGCTTTCTGCAGGCTGTGTCCTTTCCTCAGAAACTCTTTTAGTCTTTTGCGTCCAGCTCCAGATAGCTTGACCCTTTCTGAAAAGGGACTTTTGACGCCTTCAATTTGAGCATCAATCACCGTTGCAGGAGAGCCAGGTGATGCTAGGAGAGTCTCTTCATCCTCCGTATTTATGGTGTCAGTTGTGTCGATGGTACTTGAAGCCACGTCCTCTGCTATGACATCCATAAGTTCAGACTCCACAGTAGGACCAAGTGCCCTCTCTGTAGAGTCTGAGAGGCCCAAAGCGGCCCCGGTTTGCACGTTAAGAGGAGTGCATTCCTTATCGTTATTGTTTAAATTTTTTTCCATGGGATTTTTTGATAAGGGGAAGGGTAGTTCACCCGCGGTAGACCTCCATGCCACGGGAGGGCTAATTTAAACCGGATGTCACCTGGTTTCCGGAGTTCACCGTTATAAGACACACTTACGGAGTGCCATTCCTCCCTTAGGCACGGTCGTTACACACCTGGGATTACGGGTTTTTTAAAGTTTTCCTCTTTAGATCCGCCATATTTCGTATTCAGCAGGGACACCTCGTGCAGGGTGTGGTTCTTCACCACGTATGGACGGTCTTAGGAGATAGATTCATTTGGATGCCTCTATACCTTTGGCTCCTTTGCCTGGAACCTTACCCCCAAAGCAATTCTTTGACGGATGCCCACGTTTTGCACACCGGTAGCAACGATTTTGCTTTCGCAGAATTTCTTTCATCTGTTCAATTGACACTTTGCTGTCGCACTCTTTCGTCACATGCCGATCGGAATTACAAAAAATACAGCTGTTTTTGTCGTTCAGAGACATCAAATTGGTTGCAGTAGTCAGGGTTGAAGCGAGACGTTTGACGTTTGTAGAAGAATACGATGTTATTTCGCTCTTTTCCAGAGATCGACTTCCCGCTTCAAAAAACGCATTACACTTTCTACCTGTTTATTACCCACTTGTAAGAGCGCAGATGTACTGTTGTCCGCTTCTGTTGATGTCTCGTTTACTTGCGTTTGATAGCCCTCTCTCTCGGTGGAACGATAGTAGTCGACACGGAGGTCAACTGGAAGGCAACGAATAAGTACAGATTTTAACATAACATGATATTGGTGTGATGGAATCTGCAGTGCAGTTAGAGTGCGACAACATGAAGTTACAGCGTTATAAAGAGTGCGTAAACCTACCGCATCTGTGCGTGTCTGTACTGGACGAAGAGAGACGAGTTGTTGCATGTGTTGTCTACCAAACGTTCAGGGTCGCCAAATTGTTCGCGCAAAAGAGAGACGCCTGCTTCATAGTAGGTTCCAGATGCGGTGAACCCTTCAATTACCTTTTTTGCTTTTCCCACAAGAACGGATCCGAGATAACAGAATTTGCCGGATGATGATAGCCCGTTGTTTTCATGAACTGCTGTTTTAAATTGCTCCCAAAAGGGAAGCCATTCTTGAATGTTACCATCAAACCTTTTGAGCGGGAGTTTTGGCAACTTGGGTGGACATGCATCATTGCGATTGGACAATCGGCTTCTGTTGACGTCTACAGCTTCTGATGATGGAGTTTGCTTTCGGCGCACTTTCTGCAGACGCGAACTAATCCGAGCCAACATCTCGACCGCCATGTCCTGGTATTCAGCTACCTTTTCCATTTCCTTGTCGAGATCATCAGTCTTGGACAGACACTTGACAGACGTCCAAATTTTCAAAGTCGAGCTGGGAGTCGCTGGATGCGAGGTACTCCTTCGCACTTTTCACAATTTTCGTGACTTGACCGCGACAGGCCGCTCTTGATGCAAGCTCCATTGTCGAAATTTAGAGTTCTGTCTTAACGATTTAGTTTCTGTACATCTTGTTCCCGGGTTTTGGCACCATGTAAAACAGAATATAGAAACTCGATAATATTCCAGACTTAGAAAACCCGCCCCAATGTCAGCGAGCAAGATCGAAACAAGTGAACCGCTTGAATTCCAAACTTCAACTGTTTATTCAATTTAAAATCTTACAATGAACTTCAGTAAGTACATTAGTGTGAGTGAGAACACTCTGGTGTTCCATTTTCATTATATTTTTTAACACTTGCCAAACACAACTGAGTAAAGCTCGGTTGGGTCCCTGGAAACCAGGGAATTGTGGGCAACCAATCTGCAGATGAGCTTGCTAGGGCCGGCTCAGAATCTGCGTTTATAGGTCCCGAACCTTATTGTAGCGTCAACTGGACAACAGCTACAGCGATGATTAACGAATGGGAGAACAAACTTCGTCTAGATCACTGGGCTAATGGGCCTGGTTTAAGACAATCCAAACGTTTAATCAAGCCTTACTCCGACATCGTCGGCAGCTCTAAAAGCACTACACGTGTGGAAGAGCATCTGCTCCGTGCGAGTACTGTCGGATGAACTGAACAGCACTACACCCACGTGCAGTTCAGCTCCTCCATCTCTTCCCAAGCTCACTGAGCAAGAGAAGAAATCGCTAAGTCGTGAGGCTAAAGCGGCTTTCCGCATCCTTGACCGACTAGGCAAAAAGACGGAAAAGAAGCGGAGTCAGCAAGAGCGGGAATCCCACGTCTGGGCAACTGATATTGCCAGACAGTTCAGCGGGCTAATGAAGCTAAAGCCTCTGCGGCACTTCGCTACCTGTGGGCAACGCCACCCAACCACCCGTGGTACACGCCACCCTTCCACCCGTGGCTCACGCCAGTCCTCCACCCGTGGCACTCGCCAACCCACGAATCGAAGAGTGAATCCCTCTCCTCGAAAGAATCGCTCCCACGCTAACGACACACCGAGGCGATCTCGTTTACCAAACCAAGCTGAGGGCCAGTCCGTAGTCTCGATAGACACTGCGCCCAAGAGACGCAGGTCCGTAGACGAGGAGTCCAACGCCTCGAAGAAGACAAAGAGCTCAGTGAGCTGCAAACCCTTCTCCGAGACGGTCAAGGACAGCCTCGTCGTCGCGATAGTGGACGTGTCTGACGAAGAGGGGAGGATCTCCTACGATAAGTGGAGGCTCATTGAAGTCAGAGTGATGAACTGCCCTTTCGAGCGTATACTAACTCATCCCAACTCTCCACCCACCTTTCAAGACGCTGGCTGGCATCAAGGCTTTGTTAAGCTGATCGCATGCGACGATCAGAACTCGGTCGAATTCATCGCCGCTGCCATTAGCAGCATAGGTGAAATCTGGCCAGGAGCCGAAAGCGAGGATCTGGGTTCCACTCGAACCGCCCGAGCCAGCAAAAGTGCTTAGCTTGATTGCCTATCAGAATCCGGACCTACCAGTCATAGACTGGAAGGCATTTGAGCTCTAAAAAGACGGATAATGACACCAAGAGATCTGGCCGCTCGCTAGTCATCTCTCTAACTGCCGAATCAATACCTCTACTCCGCGCGAAGGAGTTTAAGATCAGTTGTGATCTGAAGGTAATTGATGTAAGGCTTTTCACGGCGGACCGAAATAGCATCGCAGGTCCCTCTAACTTGGCGACTCCCGCCCTCCCCCGCGTTGTAATCCCTGATGATGAACCATCATCCCCCGATGACCTAAACGCTACCATCGTGGAGAGGTCCGTATCAGCTCATAATGATGCTAAAACTGATACAGATTAATCTCCACCATTCTTCCTTAGCATCCGCTAACCTGTTACTTCGCCTCAGTGAACGAGCCTTTGACATCGCCCTGATCCAAGAACCTTGGATAAGAGATGACACCGTCATAGGATTGAGGGCCCCAGGAAATACGCTATACCACGCGAAGAATGTAGGTAGAACCCGAGCTTGCATTCTTGCTAAAACCTCCTTAAACTTAACTTTTCTTCCCCACCATAGCACAAGAGACCTAGCAGTAACACTGCTTAAATCAAAAAACATCACCATCTGGCTGGCGTCAGGATACCTACCCTATGAAGACCCCGAGTCTGCTCCATCCAAGGAAGTGGAAGAAGTGGTAGATGAAGCAAGGAGGAGAAGAGAAGCCATCTTATTGGGGTGCGACACCAACGCGCACCATGATCTATGGGGTAGTACCGACACTAACCCTCGAGGTAGGTCTATTTTCGAGTATTTAGTAGGCACCGACCTAGTAGTTTGTAACAGAGGAAATGATCTTACTTTTATTACTAAGACCCGGCAAGAGGTGCTTGACGTCACTTTTGCTTCCCAAAGTCATTCAGTCATTCGTTTTCCGATCACCGTTATCTGGAGCACAAACTGGAAATTTGTCACAGTACCGCACCCTAAGTCTTCCGCAATCGACGGAAAACCGACTGATGCTTACACAATAAATCCTTCTCTGCTAAACTATCCAATCAAGTGTACACTACACCAACTACACAATTGTAATTAGACAAGCTAAACACCGTTCTAACCTCTGCGCTTAATACAGCTTTCATCCAATCCTGTCCGATCACAAGAAGAAAGGTGGGCAATCGTCCCCCAACGCAGAATGCAGAACTTAACAGTCTTCGCTGCACAAGCAGGAAACAGTTCAATAAAGCCAAACGAACAAGGCTACGACTGGACTGGGAAATCTACAAAGAAAGTTTGAAGAGCTTCAAAATAGAGGTTCGGAAAGCTAGACGCAGATCCTGGCGCGGTTTTTGTCAGAGTATTGACAACACGTCTCAATCCTCTAGACCGCGAAAAGTCCTCTCCAAAACACCAACTATACCTAGTGTCCTCATGAATCCGAATGGATCCTGGGCGGAATCGGACGAAGCATCGCTCAACCTGCTCATGGACACTCACTTCCCCGGCTGCACGCCTAACCCCAACGATGATCGCGCCTTGGTAAATGTTGCACGCCTAAAGGCACCTCCTCATCTGATCAGCGAAGATAAGCTGAAATGGGCACTAAACAGTTTCGAACCATTCAAATCCCCGGGACCGGACGGTATTTTTCCGCCCCCGATTCAGACGGCTTTCAACATAGTATGGCAGTATCTTTTCTGCATTCTGAAGGCTTGTCTTGAGCTCGGAACAACACCAACTGCCTGGACCGAGGTAAGAGTGGTCTTTATACCCAAAGCAGGCAAGACATCGCACACTCTTCCAAAGGACCTTAGACCTATTAGTCTAACGTCCTTCCTTCTTAAGATTCTGGAAAGAATCCTGGACCTACACATCATGGCCACTATTGATAGCACCTTACTATCCACGTCACAGCACGCCTACCAAAAAGGTAAATCTGTTGAAACGGCTTTGTACTCCATCATCCACTCTATCGAAAAATCACTCTCAATCAAAGAGTTCACCCTAGCGTCATTTCTAGACATAGAGGGAGCCTTCAACAACGTTGAAACAAATTCGATTACCAGTGCCTTACGCAGGCTCAACATCTGCGAACCCATCGGTTGTTTCATAGAACACATTCTAAATAACAGGGTAATAACAGCATCCTCCGGAAGTAGCACTGCCAAGCGACATGCACATCGAGGCACCCCTCAAGGGGTGTACTGTCTCCACTATTGTGGAATTTGGTGCTCAACGAGGCCTTTCTAAAGATCGAAAAAACTGGATGCAATGTTATTGCCTATGCAGATGATGTCGCCATTCTAACAACAGGCAAATACCCGCAGACGCTGGCCGATGTCATGCAGTCTGCTCTTAATGAACTGCTCAGATGGACAGATAAATGCGGCCTCTCCGTTAACTCGACGAAGATCGAGCTAGTTCTATTCACAAGAAAACACAAGCTACCGGACTTCACTCCGCCCAAGATAAGGGGATCCACCCTCAAGCTTTCAAATAGTGCTAGCTATTTAGGCCTAAAGCTTGACGGCAAGTTAATTTGGAAGGAGAATGTCGTCGTACGGGCCAGGAAACCGCTGGCCGCTCTATATATCTGCAGGAAAGCAGTAGGCTCCACCTGGGGCCTTAAACCAAGCATCATGCTATACACGTCGGTCATTAAACCAATTCTCATGAATAGAGTATTGTAATGGTGGCCTGCCTTGGAGAAGAAATCCAACCTATCCATAATGGAAAAAACTCAGCGAGTTGCATGTCTCATATTACCGGTGCACTGAGAACTTCTGCCACAGCAGCGCTACGAACCATGCTTCACCTGCTTCCGATTGACATCGTTAGTAAGCAATTGGCTGTCAGCTCGGCAATAAGACTGAGAAGCTCCAAGCAGGGGAAGGAGCAACACACGGGACATGCCAATATACTTTCGATGCACCGTCATCTTCCCAATTCCACTGACCATCTGCCCACTGAATACGCATTCGATACCGGACAGAAGTGAGTGGACGCAACGCAATGTCCTTTACAACGAATCGCTGTCAATCTTCACGGACGGGTCCAAAACCAAGGACGGAGTCGGTGCCGGAATTTTCTCGGAAGATCTGGATATACACCTCTCCTTTAACCTTCCAGACTACTGCAGCGTTTTTCAGGCCGAAATCACCGCAGTTCGCAAAGCTGCTGACAGGCTGGCGGCTAGCACGCTATCAACACCTGATATTGTTATTTATGTCGACAGTCAGACAGCCATCAAATCCCTCGCATCCAGCACTACGAGATCTAAGGTAGTGAAAGACTGTCGAATATCTCTTAACAAGATAGCTGGTCAGTACAACCTCACCCTTTGCTGGGTACCAGGTCACTGTGACATACCGGGGAATTGTGCAGCCAACGAACTAGCACGACAAGGGCCCTCTGGTACAGATAGCATAAGCATCACCGACATCGAAGCGCCAGCGTCTTATGTTAAGTACCTTATTCAAATTGATGCCGAGAAAGTAGCCAATCATCGATGGTAACATCTAGACCAATGTCATAAAGCCAGACAGATCTGGCCGATACTCAATAAATCCAGGTCCATCGGACTCTTGAAGCACAAGAGAGGAACCCTCTCAAAAATAACAAATGTCCTCACTGGACACTGCGTCATAGGAAGACATGCCCAAAGATTAGGTATCCCTCATAACGATATCTGCAGAAGCTGAAGAGATGAAGAGGAACAAGAGACCATCAGTCATCTCCTGTGCGCCTGTCCTGCGCTCGCCAACATCAGGAAGTCCACTCTGGGTGAATACTTCTACAATGATCTTAATGATCTCGGCAACGCCTGCACGGCTAAAATTCTCGCCTTCATTCAACGAAGCAAATGGTTCCAAGAGTAAGAGGGTGATCCACCCGCCATACATATCGGCGGTACAATGGACCTACTTTCTGGTCTAAGTACATCCACATCGAGGGCCGATCCTAACCTAACCTAACCTAACACCAGCACATTTTCTTATCGACGAATCTCTGAAAATTATCCCTCAAGGCGATGTATCGGAGGAAACTGTGAGCTATCGACAGAGGTGGAATAGAACACAACATTTGGTCGACCTATTTTGGCACAAATGAAGTCAGGAGTACCAGTCGCGCCTCCAACAACGTCCTAAGTGGACAAAGGCAGAGGCTGTACCCAACGTAGATGAAGTGATGCTAATCAAGCACGTCCTCCGTCACAATGGATGCTCGCAAGAATTACGGATATCCATCTAGGCAAGGATAACTTAACGCGTATAGTCACGCTAAGGACCAGGAACGGGGTAACCAAACGACCCATCACTAAAATATGCCATCTACCATCTAACAACGCAAAGGAAAACAACACCATCATATAATTACGCAAATAACACTATTAAAAACTACATAAAACATTCAATTCACTCAACACAACATTAAATAAACATTTAATTCACTCAACACAACACTAAAATATCATCAGCAATATTGCCGTCGGCACTTCACCAAAACAGCAAAATGCCGTCGGCAATTCATCCAAATTGCAAAATACCGTCGGCAATGCATCAAAATTGCAACATGCCGCCGCCAAACCCCATACCACACTGTAACGAAATGGTACACTTCGCCCCTCATCTGCACCGTCCCCACGATCATCATTCCGGCGTTGGACGCACGAACACTGTACATCCATACAATTACCCGAATTCTGCACCAGAAGCTCACTGACCGTTGTTCTACCTACCGACCCCACTGTGAGTATCCCGAACAACCATCAACACCTCAGGCCCAACTTAGCCGACCGACACGCACACCCATCAATTGCCGTAGCCGAAATCCCACACCATACTCGAAACTCCATAACCGCTAACTTCTTTTTTTGGGCCCCACTGTAAATAAATAATGAGATCACACCACTCCATTTACATCACAAACAAAAACTCCACCCGAACGACACACACACGAACCACAACAAAGTATACCCGCAGCCACGGTCGCTCTTATCTCTCTTCGATCGCCGACCCCCAACCACGAGACGATGGCCATCGACATGTGTTGGGATGGGAGAGAGCCAATGTGTACATGCGAGCAGGGGTAGGTTGGTGTAGTGTAGGCATAATAAGAAGAGAGAGAAATCAGAATAGCTGCTGAGCACCGCCTACTACACTGTGTGTGCGAAGTACACTATGGGTAGACTTATATGACGAACGAGGGGATAGTCAGGCGTTTACTCTCAGACACACTGTGATGGGTAGTATGGTAGTAATATGGAGAGCTGAAGTATACGTGTGACATAGAACCAAGGGGAAACGGCTATGTGATATATGGAGAGGTGAACGAAGATGTCTGCCAAATATTGGAAAGTTTTACATTGGGTCGTCGAATTCACACTCAATGCTTACACGGATTTTAATAAATCAACCCACTGCCGACGAAGAAGTCGGAGTTCCTCACGCTGCGGTTAGGGTACCAATCTGGTGTACTGTGAGTCAACTCTCTGGTGTGGACAAATCCACCGAACCTTGACTTGAGCATTAAATCATGGACCTGCTGCTGACCACAACCGCTCCGACCGTAGAATTTGGGCTCATCTTCCTCTAGGAAAAGCCATTGCTGTTCCTAACCATACGCACTCCTAGGAGTATTATTTTTGTGACATTTGCTGTCAAAGTACCGGCCTTAAGCCGGTGCTGCTAAGTACCTACAAAAGAATTTCCTTGTGCGACACTATTCGAGTGGTAATTATCCGTTGGAGAATATACCACTCGAAAAATACCACTTGGAGCCGGTTAAATAAAACACCCGTATCTATCCACGTTATAAAACCAGTAAGTAGGTTTATTCAATTCGACTCATATTTATAATGTATGAACTTTCAGTTATTGCTTCGATTCAAGAGACCCAAGAACGATCAATGCAAGTCTGACAAGGTCAATACACAGGATGCATTTCTCAACAGCAGTGAACTTTATCTAGCTCAAAGAACTGTGATTAGACTGATGCAGAAAGTAGAAGTCCAAGACGACATAACTCAACTTAAAAAACACAATGAAGTATCCAAGAAGAGTCCCTTAACAACTCTAACTCCGTTTCTCGATCAGGAAGGAATCATTCGCGTTGGTGGACGATTGGAATCATCTGCATTGCAATACGATGCCAAGCATCCAATACTGATGCCCTATTCCCACCCACTTACAAAATGATTGATGATGGAAGTTCATCAGGAAAACAAGCATGCAGGACCTCAAACCATCTTGGCAATCGCTCGGCAGAAGTACTGGCCAATAAGAGGCAAAACACTCGCTCGATCTATTGTTCACAGCTGTGTTTTCTGTTCAAGGTTAAGACCCAAACTGCTATCACAAATGATGGGAAACCTCCCGGCCGACAAAGTCCAACCAGCACGACCATTCTTGAATACAGGTATTGATTTTTGTGGACCTATCTACACTCATTACAAGCTAAGGGGAAAACATCCACAAAGGTCTTACATATCAGTGTTCTGCTGCTTTGCCACAAAGGCTTGTCATCTCGAGTTGGTGACTGATTTACCATCAGAAGAATTCATTGGCGCATTACTTGTCCTCATGGCAAGAGGAGGCCATTGCAAAAACATCTATTGTGACAACGCTACCAATTTCGAGGGAGCCAAGAGTCAGTTATCTGAGATAATCCAATTTATGGATTCTGGAGAAGATAGGGAGAAGATTGTGACCTCTTGTACAAGGAAGGGGTGCAACTTCAATTTCATACCTCCACGATCACCACACTTCGGGGGATTGCGGGAAGCTGCTGTCAAATCACCGAAACATCTACTGCAACATACTTTGCCTTCAGCATCGCTAACCTATGAAGAACTTGAGACCGTCATAATAGAAGTCCAGGCTATACTCAATTCTCGACCGATAACTACAATGCCATCATCTCCAAATGACTTTGCTGCTCTTACCCCAGGACACTTTCCCATTGGAGAGCCAATCACCAGTACAATCGATCGTACAGCGAAACCCGAAAAATGATCACTGCTCACTCAATGAAAGCTACTCACCCATGTTAAGAACGAATTCTGGCGACGTTGGTCGAGCGAGTATTTGAATCAACTACAGCATAGATATAAATGGAAAGAAAGATGTTAAAATGTTGAGCCAGGAATGATAGTCATACTGAAGGAAGATAACCAACCAAGCCTCAAATGGCCTCTAGGCCGAATTATTGGTATCATCAAGGGACAAGATGGGCTAGTAAGTGTAGCGGATGTGCAAACAGCGAATGGCGTGTTCCGCCGGGCCATAAACAAGTTAGCACCGCTTCCAATACAGCAACAATCACAGCCCTCTGATAAGACTTCACCTGATCATCTGAAACGTCACAGTAAGGAAGAGGACAAGTCAGCTGATCCATCGCTATCCAACAACATACCTAGAGACAGACCTCATGAGGATGCCCCCACACCACGTAAATGGAAGGGAGGTCTACATCACCTTGTTCATCGCTTGCGCAATGACAACTACAATAAACGCAAAGGGAATTGAAATGAGCGCATTTGACTCCCGACCTGGAATTTACTTCGACAATGTAGGAACCTCGATCCTAGTCATCTATTATGATCTAGCGCCATACTGGAGAAAGTTGCGGGTAATTGGAAATAGCACCAAAATATTTCAGCATCTTTGTGAAAGGTTACGACAAAAAACGTTGTGTACCCACGTAACCAACCTCACTCACCAGGATCTATATAAAGACAGCATTACCTTTGAAAAACAAACCCTACGACGTCCGAAGAGAGGAGCATTCAACATAATTGGAAATATGGCGAATTCCTTGTTTGGAGTCCTTGACTCTCAGTATGCAGAAAAGATTTTTTTTTTTTTTTTATTAATGAAGGTGAAAATCTCGAAAGACACAGTGGGGTTAGAAACCCAAAGTAGTGTGGGACTCTTACCGCACTAAACGACGAAGATTTTATTTTCAACGTTAAGTCGGGTTTGAGAAGCTATTATAATTTAAATACGGGCTCTCGTAATTGTTAAAAAAAATTCATGGGGCTTGGTTCTTCTTAACCTACGAATATTATTTCGTACATTTAAGACATCGTCTATCTCAGGATTGATATGCATCTGCAAACGCTCGCTGTGACGCGTTGCGTACTTTTAATTGTATCTGCTACAAGGTCGACCTGCAAATCTCGATGCAAGTCACTATTTCTAATGTACCATGGGGCATTCACTATTCTCCGAAGGACCTTATTTTGAAATTTGTGCAACATTTGAACATTTGTTTTCTTTGTGCAACTCCATAATTGGATACCATATGTCCAAACGGGTTTTAATATCTGATTGTGTTGGCAACTACAATACACTTGCAGTGACGTCACCAGTATTTGACAACTCTTAAAGAACATACCAAATAATGTATACAAAACATAAAGTAATTCCAATACTAAAGTGTTATACAAGTAATTACTAATACTTATTTACTATAATGTATTATTTAACACAAAGATAAATTATAATTATTATGTAAAAGTAAATGCAATGGCGGAAAAATTCTTTGTATAAATACGAAATAACCCAATTAAAGACATGTATTCGAACAAAGGTTGCGTTTATCTACAATACATAGTAAATCTCTTTTCTACCTCCTTCTATTGAATTTAGAAGTTAAAAAAAGTAAAATTTAAATTCCCCTAAAATCCGTGATAAATTCATTGGTCCTTCGAAGCCAGATATTGTGTGTGTGCTAAAACAAAAGACAAAAGAACAAAATTAAAAGGTTAAGTGCAAATACTATATTTTATTATATACTTAAGACATTGTGAAAGTGCAATTCCTTTGTTACACGGAAGCCATTTTACCCCCAATTGTGCAAATCGGGATTCCCGCGTCGCGTAACTTCGTTCCTGCATAGACATCTTAACTCAAGGCACATCAAGTAAGTCCTTATTTTTCTATTTCTTTTTTTCGTCCTTTTTTTATTTATCGATAAAATAAAGTGTCCCCCAATTGTGCAAATCGGGATTCCCGCGACGTGTAATTTCGTTGCTGTATACATATATACGTATATTCATTAAAGGCGCATTACGTAAGTCCTTACTTTTCCTACTACCTTTTGTCTTTTTATTGAGAAAACAACTCTAAAATGTCCTTTGAGGAGCTCCAAAACATAGTTTTATCGCAGATGAAACGAGATCTCACCAATTTCAAGAAGACAGGTGAATCTCGCCGGAGGAGAAATTATTTATCCACTCGACTTGCTTTATTAGAAGATAGCTTAGTAGCTTCTCGGCGATATCACGAGGAGATTCTGAATGCTGGTAAGCTGGAGAAGGAATTTAAAAAGGAGGTTGTAGTGGAAGTGTTTGAACAAATCCAGGAAGCTTACCTTGAGTACAAGTGCGAGTTATTAGACGCATTGGACAAGTGTGCTCCGAAAAGTAAGGTTCAAGAGGTTGCAACGACACACGTTCCACTTACACCCCCGCCACCTTCCGCAGCTTCTAGTAACGTGGCTATTCGTCTTCCAAAAATTAATATACCCGAGTTTTCTGGAAACTATACAAAATTGCGGGCGTTTCACGACATTTTCGTCTCGCTGATTTATAACAATGGGTCACTTGGTGAGATACAGAAGTTTCATTACCTAAAGTCGTCTCTCCTCACGGGTGATGCAGCGAGACTTCTGCAACATTTGTCCCTAGATGCGGGGAATTATGATAAGGCATGGGAAATTTTAAAGGCGAGGTTTGACCACAAGCGGGTGTTGGTCAACGCTCAATTCAAGGTTTTTTTTTAACCAACCTATGTTAGGAAAAGAATCTGCAGATGGTTTAAGAAAAATTTTAGATGTTTCTTCTGAAAGTCTGCACGCTTTATAGAACTTAGGACTCCCAGTAGCATAAGAATTGCTACTTCTGTCACCAACGCCACCATTCACTACTACACCCAAGCACACACGCACACACATCATCACCCCACACGTACATAACATCACAACGGATTCAAAATCATGGTAGCACTCAAACGGAGCAATTAGCCGTGAACCCCAACGCTCCAACATTTCATCCAATGAGTGACAACCAACCCAACTGCAGCAGGCGTAACGCATTTCATGCATCGCAACAGGTCACAACGAATGTTTTACTAGCCACAGCAGTGGTTAAGGTAAAATCAAGGGACGGGAGGTACGTTTACCTGCGTGCCTTAATCGATCCGGGATCAGAGGCAACGTTCATAGCTGAATCAGCTGCGCAATTGCTCAAACTCCCTAAATTTCGTACAAATGTCCAGGTATCGGGGCTGGGGAAGGTCAGTAACGGCACCAGTCAACACTACGTCGACGTTATTTTTACGTCGAGGGATTCAACGTTCGAGAGCTCTGCCAGGGCTTTAGTCTTTAAGTCGTTAACTGGGCTTCTTCCGGCCAAATCCGTGATACCTGACAATTGGAAACACATAAATGGGTTGCAGCTAGCCGACCCCAACTTCAACACACCCGCAAAAATAGAAATACTATTCGGAGTCGATGTGTATTCTGAGGTCATTCTTCCGGAAATCATCAGGACTGACGACGTCAACACACCCATCGCCCAAAAGACCAAGCTGGGATGGGTCGTCATAGGTAAGGTGCCTGAAGAGGAACCACGATCCATCCAGAGCTTCGTCCAACTAACAACACTGGATACACCGCTGCGGAAATTTTGGGAGATAGAAGAAGCTCCATTTCGAATTCAAGATTCTGAAGAGGACATAGCTTGCGAGAAGCACTTCACTGCAACTACAAGGCGCCTGACCGATGGACGGTATGAAGTAACACTTCCTTTTAAAGGCAGAAAGCGTCCAGTGTTAGGTGCTAGCAGAGACGTGGCTCTCAGGAGATTCCCTTCATTGAAAAAACGCCTTCAGAGCAATGAAAAGTTACAGACGGGATACAGCCAGTGTATCATGGAGTATTTGACGTTGCAACATATGGAGGAAGTTGATATGGACAATGATGCTGTGATAAAGTCACCGTACCACATGTTTCTTCCACACCACGCCGTGTTGAAAGAAGCCAGCACCACCACAAAGCGCAGGGTAGTATTCGATGCCGCAGCAAAAACTACCCACGGAATATCACTAAATGACAGCTTAATGGTAGGGCCTAAGCTTCAGAGCAACATAGTGGATTTCATACTTCAGTGTAGAAGACACCGATACACCTTTACGGCAGATGTCGAAAAAATGTATCGCCAAATATGGGTAAGTCCACTAGATAGGTATTATCAACTTATCCTTTGGAGAGAAAGGGAGAGTCAACCGGTAATGGCCTTCAAAATCAAAACGGTAACGTTCGGCACAGCGTGTGCACCTTATTTGGCCATCCGGATCCTACACCAAGCAGCAGATGATGAAGCACATCGATATCCCATAGGAGCACGAACGGTTAAGGAAGACATGTACGTAGACGACCTTATAAGTGGAGCAGACAACGTTGAAGAAGCTCGGCAAAAACGGGATGAGGTCCGCAAGTTGTTAGCATCAGCCGGTCTGAATCTACGCAAATGGACCTCTAACCACCAGGAACTCATCGCGGACATACCTGACAACGATCGCGAAATCGATTTTGATCTTCCTCTAGGGTCGTCAGCTCACGTCAAAACGTTAGGTATAAAGTGGTTCCCAAAAACCGACTCATTCTCTTTTCAGAATTTTCACGCTGAAACTCAAGAACCAACAAAGAGGGCAATTCTGTCAGCGATAGCCAAGCTATTTGACCCACTCTGTTGGATATCACCCTGCACTATGAAAGGCAAAATCCTTATGCAGCAGCTATGGCAGCGTGGCAGTGACTGGGACCAGCCAATTCCAGCAGAGCTAAAGCATGAGTGGGAGAACTTTCAACGAGAACTTCCATCGATTGAAAACATCGCGATTCCTCGGTGGGTGAACACTCAAAAAACCTGCAGAGGCATTGAACTGCATGGCTTTAGCGATGCCTCAACAAAGTCTTACGGAGCAGCAGTTTATATACGCGTGCTAGATGACTCCAACAAAGCACACATGCACCTACTTATGGCGAAAACAAAAGTGGCTCCCTTAAACACCGTAAGTCTTCCTAGGCTGGAACTTTGCGGCGCAGTCCTGCTATCTAGACTACTGCACTACATAAAGGACGTCCTCGAGATGCAACAGGTCAACAGCTACGCGTGGTCAGACTCCACAATAACGTTAGCCTGGATTCGCGCACCCCCTACAAAATGGGCTACATTTGTCAGTAATAGGGTTGCGGAAATTCAGCGTCTCACCCAGCACGATGAATGGAGGCACATTCCCACACACGACAATCCGGCAGACTTAGCATTTCGAGGTATCTCCCCTTCGTCATTAGAAGCACAAGACTTATGGTGAAAAGGTCCAATCTTTTTGCGAAGGCAATGGGAATTTCAGGAACCAGAGCAGCCATTATCAACAGAGACAGTAGAAGAGATTAAAAAGGTTCTAACTCATCACGTAACAACACCAGACACATATGATAGTGTGAACAGAGTTATTCACAAGTTCTCTCGGTTGTCAAGGGTACTCCGAGTCTTAGCCTTCTGCTTACGAATCATACAGAACTGTCGAACGGAGCCGAGAGCTAGGAAAATGAGCACTATCGAACCAAAGGAATTGCAACAAGCTACATTCGTCGCGATTCGTACCACTCAAAAGGACATGTGCTTATCAGAACCACACAAAGTTCCTAACGCTATACCAAAGGGTCTGAGAGCACTCAACCCCTTCTTCGACGGACAGGGCATCCTCCGCGTAGGAGGACGACTCCAATTCGCACTTCTACCCTATGAGCAAAAGCACCCAATAATACTCCACACAAAACATCACTTTACGGAACTCGTAATCAGCGATGCACATCATCGAACTCTTCACGGAGGATTACAGCAAATGGTGGCATACATTCGGACCAAATATTGGGTAATAAACATAAAAAGGGCTGTTAAAAGGTGTATTCACCAGTGCGTTGTATGCTTCCGACATAAGGCTCAACACATGCAACAGTTGATGGGAAGTCTACCTGCACTTCGGGTCCGAAAGGCCCGACCATTTGCGAATGCTGGAGTCGATTACGCTAGACCGATTGAGATTAAAAGTTGGAAGGGACGTAATGCGAAGAGTATTAAAGGGTACTTCGCGATCTTTATTTGTTTAGCGACCAAGGCTATACACATTGAGGTTGTCTCGGACCTAACCACTCAGGCGTTTTTGGCTGCCTTTCAACGCTTTACTGCACGAACAGGTATACGCAGCCAAATCCACAGCGATTGTGGAACCAATTTTGTTGGAGCTAGCAGAGAACTCGACCGTATGCTGAAAGAAGCAAAACACGATTGGGCAGAAGTCGCAGAAATCCTGTCTGATCAAGGAACAAAATGGAATTTCATCCCTCCCGCTTCGCCTCACTTCGGTGGACTCTGGGAAGCGGGAGTAAAATCAATCAAACACCATTTAAAACGCGCGACCGGAAACGAGAAGCTTACATTTGAGGAGCTGTACACCTTACTCACACAGATAGAGGCCTGTCTGAATTCCAGACCTTTATGCCCTCTCTCGGACAACCATTTGGACTTGGACGTCATAACGCCAGGACATTTCTTAATAGGCGAAGCGTTACACACCGTACCTGAAGGAGACACATCGAGCGCAAACGTAAGCACTATCGATCGCTGGAGTAGAATTCAGTGTTTTGCCGACGGCTTTTGGCGAAAATGGTACAGTGAGTACCTTTCGCACCTACAACAAAGGCAAAAGTGGCTTAAAACAGAGGACCAACCGAGAACAGGAGACCTCGTCATCGTCAAGGATGAACGATTACCACCTTCCCAATGGATGCTCGCCCGCATAGAACAGGTACATCCAGGAGCCGACGGTCTTATTCGTGTGGTAACACTCAGGACAAAAACCGGCAAACTCAAACGTCCTCTAGCAAAAATTTGTTACCTGCCGTCGAACAAAACCAACGAAAACGACACATTAATTTAAAACTTTCAATACCTAAACTGTCAAACACTACAAACACATCAACAATTCAAACAAAGTTCACTTCAAGTTCAAAAATATTTAGCCATATTCTTTATTCAAATTATAAAATACAATTAAATCAACACAATTCACAAATACAAATTAGCCTAATCCAAAACGTAAACACTAACACATCCAGGTATGTACATATGTACAATTGCAAGTACATAACCTCGTCTAACACAAAACGGGGCATCAGCTGCAAATCGAAGAAGCGGAACTGACGCTTTATCGTCACCGATGAACAGCTGACGGTAACCCATTGCCACACACAAATGTCACAAACGATCGAACGGTACGGTTAAACGATCAAATGATAAACATCCACTTTGCACGTAAACAAGCAATGCGATGGGTATCAACACGACGCGTACCAACGCATTCGACCGAACACAATTTAAGCACAATAAAATCAAAATCGATCTGCACTCATACTTAAAGATATTAATGCACTTCACAAACTCAAAATGTATACATTTTTTTTTGACACACCACATAAACTCGTTCAAATTACCGCGAAACACCGAAAATCGCGAAACAAAACGATCAACGAAATTTTCCTATGAACCGGTAAAATTCATTCATAAAATCGCGAAAACCCACGTGAGGATATCGTCTGAATAAAATAAAAGCTTAACAAAGTAAAACTCACCTGTGTTCCGGAATCAGCAACACTCTTCCATAATTCCAAATGAAGTACCTAAAATAAAATTACTCAAAACACAACCACAAAAACAAAAAAAAAAAAAAAAAAACACAAAACACTCCCGACGATTACTATACGACACCGTTTACTATCATCCGTCACGATTATCCACGTCCAATTCATCCCATTCATAGTTACAACGCTAGTGTGAAAAGGATAAACGGACAACAAAGAGTACATATGATGGCAGACGTAAGAGAAAGACAGATGTCTATCAACCACCGATCGTCTCTTTGATAGACCAAAGACATCGACTTATCGTCTTATTACTCTATTTATTCTCCTCTATGTCGCAATGTGTCGTCTCTTTCATGTTTCAATTCACTAATCGCATTTCTCTTTACATGTAACCATTTATTACAATCAGATGTAGTAGATTTGCTCTGCAGCGAAGGTCACAGGGTGGTCCCGAAATGAAACACCGAACTGAAGTTGACGACTATGTCGGCTCAAATTTGCGAACTTCGTTCACGGTTGGGGAGAATGTTGGCAACTACAATACACACGCAGTGACGTCACCAGTATTTGACAACTCTTAAAAAACATACCAAATAATGTATACAAAACATAAAGTAATTCCAATACTAAAGTGTTATACAAGTAATTTCTAATACTTATCTACTATAATGTATTATTTAACACAAAGATAAATTATAATTATTATGTAAAAGTATATGCATTGGCGCCAAAATTCTTTGTATAAATACGAAATAACCCAATTAAAGACATGCATTCGAACAAAGGTTGCGTTTATCTACAATACATAGTAAATCTCTTTTCTACCCCTTTCTATTGAATTTTGAAGTTAAAAAAAGTAAAATTTAAATTCCCCTAAAATCCGTGATAAATTCAGATTGTATAATAGGATTTTATTCTCAATGGACAGTTCTGAGTTATATCCTAAAAACCAATAAAGTTTTCTACATCTAATATTTAGATCTTCTACTTTCTTTTTCACATGTTCCTTCCATTTCAGTTAAGCATCCAGTTTCGTACCGAGATACTTAGCTATGTTAGATTAAGGAACTACTTAATTATTAATAACCACGGGAAGATTCGTTATTTCTTTATTTGTAAAATTAATATGGATGGTCTTTGACTCATTAAGTTTAATTCGCCATCGCGTCCAATCACATATCTCGTTAATTGAATTTTGTAGCTTTTCTGTGGCTTTAGCCACACATCCATCTGTTGATAGAAGAGCAGTGTCGTCTGCAAATGTGGCTATCATGGTATCACTCGCATGCGGTATATCACTCGTATATAATAAATACAGGGTGGGTCCCAGAACACTTCCCTGCGGAACACCTGCTTGTATCTCTTTAAGTTCAGAATACGCTGAGCCATAACGAACTCTAAAGAATCGATTACCTATATAAGATTTAAGGATCTCATAGTACTGTCTAGGTAGATCCCTATGAAGTTCGTACCCTAAGCCCTTATGCCAAACTTTATCAAAAGCCTGTGCAACGTCTAAGAATATTGCAGCACAAACTTGTTTTTCTTCCAGTCCTTTTTCTATAACATTAGTTATACGATGCACTTGGTCTATCGTCGAGTGTTTATTCCTAAACCCGAACTGATGGGTAGGGATAAGCTTTCTTTGCTCTATAATTGGGTCTAACCTTTTAAGAAGGAGTTTCTCGAAAAGTTTTGAAAATAACGGTAAAAGTGAGATTGGCCTACATGAGGTAACTTCTGATAAATGCTTATCTTGTTTAGGAATAACAATAATTTCTGCTATCTTCCAGTGATGTGGGACATACCTTTGTTTAAAGCAAGCATTAATTATAAGCTTGTGTTTCAAGAATACAGTTGGAGGAAGTTCCTTCAAGATTTGAGCAGCTATAAGATCATAACCTGGTGATTTTCTATTATTTAGTTTATGAATACATGTCCCGATCTCTCTTAACGAAACATAAAGAATTTCCTTTTCGTCTACTCTGTTATAGATATCAAAATCTTCATTTGCTACCCTAGGTGGAAACGGTTTAAAAACATTTGAAAGGTGCTGACAAAAAAGTTTAACCTTTTCCTTTGGATCGCCGATCCATTTCCCATCAGATGTTTTCAACGGGGGATCTTGCGCTTAAAGTCTCTTTAAATGTTTAGCAGCCTTCCAAAGGGAGTATCGTGTGGCGGTGGTATATCCTTTTGGTGAGACCACTCACACACGAATCGTTTGTAAAAACTAGGTTGCTCCAAACTTCTTGGAGAATGAAAAAGAACTGCTTTCACAAAGCTTAAATAAAATCTTATTTTATTACGTATGTACAATAGGTTAATTACAGTTTCGACGTCTGTCCACCATGACTTCTTTTTTTATTCTGACAGCGAAATGTTACATTTATTTTATTTTATGGATGTTTTTGTGCTTTGTTCGCCCTCTATATTTAATCTGAGAATTACATGATTTATTTTACCTTTTACTACCATCTCTTTCTTCCGGTTATGTAGTTTATTTGTTTTATGTTTTTTCCTGCCATCTATGTTTCATACCGCTACATCACCCCCCTCCTAGCGTAGCGATCCATTGTATAAATTTTCCGTTCCGTTTTTAAAAAAAAAATTAGTTAATCCGTTCATAGAAAAATATTCGTTTAATCCGATCGTGTAAACGCGACACTCAAAGATGTAAGCCATCTGACACTTTGCTGTCAATTAATTGTCGTGATATGGCTTAACTCTGTCGATTGACATCGACAAAAATTTTCCAGCCTTTTCTATTACGAATTGTTTTCGCAATCGCCTTATAACTTTAAACGGACCATCGTAAGGCGAATCCAATCCAGATTTGACTCTGTCGTTACGTATTAGGACCTGGCTGCAAGTGTTTAAATTATTTGGAATGTGTACTGATGTTTGTGCCTTTCTCGTTTGCAGGGCCGGTGTTGGAATGTCCTTGAAGAAAGTTCTCAACTGCTGAACGAAATTGTCTTCACTTGAATCAAATGTGGAAAATGAGGAAAGTTCCCATGGGACTCGGATATTTTTTCCGTAAAGGAGTTCCGACGGAGTGAAGTTAAAGTCTTCCTTTTTTGTGGTTCTAATTCCCAGTAATATTAAAGGAAGTGCTTGCGACCAATTGACTTTATCTCCGGATGCCCGTATAGCAGTTTTAAGCTGCCTGTGGAACCTTTCCACCATCCCATTTGCCTGTGGGTGGTAGGCAGTTGTGCGAATGCGTGTAGTGCCTAGCAATTTGTTCAGCTCTTTGAAGAGTTTGGATTCAAACTGCGAGCCCTGATCTGATGTTATTGTACTTGGTACCCCAAATCTAGATACATGCTCGTGAACATATGTTTTGGCAATGGTGTCGGCACATATGTCTCGAATGGGATAGGCTTCTGGCCATCTAGAGAACCTATCCACAATGGTCAGTAAGTATTTATAGTCTTTCGACGGAGGAAGCGGGCCTACTATGTCTATATGTATGTGCTGGAATCTACTGGCAGGCACTTTAATTTGCTCGGTTGGTGATTTTGTGTGTCTTTGAACTTTTTCCTTCTGGCATGGTTCGCAAGTTCTTGTCCATAGATTAATGTCGGCATTCATTTTGGGCCAGAAGTATAGTTTGCTAATCTTCTTGCGTGTAGCTCGTGTTCCTGCATGTGCAAGAGAATGTAATGATTGGAAGATTGCTTTTCTTTTGCTTTGAGGAATGTATGGCCTATTGTTGCCAGTGGACGTTTCACACCATAAGGAGACTTCGTATGCAGGTATTTTTATGAAATCAAGTTTAATACTGGAGTTCTTGGGTGGGTTTTGAATGAGTCCCACGAGTTCTCCATCTACATCTTGTGCTTTTGCCAACGCTTCCATTCCCGGAAAAAGCAAGTCAATTGCAGCAGCATCTGGGCGTGAGAGGGTGTCAGCCACAACGTTGAGCGAACCCTTGATATATTTGATATCATTTGTGAACTGGGCTATAAAGTCTAGCTGACGTTCCTGTCTCGGGCTGCGCTTCGTCTTGGTTGTAAGGGCTGTTGTAAGCGGTTTGTGATCTGTGTAAATACAGAACTCTTGCCCCTCGACGAAGTTTCGGAAATGCTGAATGGCCAAATAGATAGCGAGTAACTCTCTGTCGAAGGCAGAGTACCGTGATTGTGTGGGTGATAGCTTTTTGCTAAAAAATGCTATTGGTTCCCACCGATCCTGCCTGAACTGTTGCATTACCGCCCCTATGTCCGTATTGGATGCATCCGTTGCCATGCTGAGTTGTGCATTTTCTTGTGGATGTGTGAGAAGTGTGGCATTAGCGAGTTGTTGCTTTGCTTTTGCGAAAGCTTCTTGGCAAATGGGTGGCCAAGTGAAGTCTTTTGCTTTGGCGTTGCTTTTAAGTAGGTTTGTTAGATGATCATAGACTGGCGCAAACCTTCTTGGTAGGTGTGGTATGAAGCGGTGGTAGTAATTCATCATGCCTACAAAGCGTTGCACATTTTTAACCGACTTCGGTTCAGGAAAGTTTTCGGTTATCTTAACCCGATCTTGTGATGGTTGAATTCCATTTTTCGAGATGTGGCATCCCAGAAACTGCAGTTCTGCAACACCAAATGAGCACTTCGAAGCCTTGGATGGCAAACGACTAACAAAGGCCTCGTAGGGGCAGCATCTCCTGATAGGTGTTGGTCCGCTAAGTAACGAGAAAGAGCCACTGCAGCCGAAAACCTAGCAGCTCTGTTAGTAAGCCCTACTCCCACCTCCTCGTGGTGCCATCTGGGGATTTCTTCGGAAATTGCTAACGGGAGAGGACGAATGGCGAGCTTCCTGCGCCAAAAAACAGGATAAGTGTCGGTTGGTCTGTGGCCCAGCGAGCCGCAACCGTAAAAACTTTTACTGCTCCGAAACGAAAACCAACGCCTCGGATACGGACGGATAATTTGATGACGACCTTTGGCTATCGGACACGGACAACGAACGGATTCTGGAACGTTAAGACCCTCCTGGACTCACTCAAGGAAGGGCCTTATAACGCCAGATTCCTCCAATTAGAACGCGAATTCGCAAGGTATAAAATAGACATCTTAGGGCTGAGCGAGATAAGATGGTTCGATGCTGGGGAATTCATCTCCCCAACCAAAAACACTGTCATGCTCTACTCTGGGAAACCAGCTGGAAGTGCACGGAGTTCCGGAGTAGGACTCATGCTAACTCCAGCAGCACGTAGTAGCCTCATATCCTGGAAACCCCATAATGACCGGATATTGACGGCTAGGTTCCAGAGTAGAGTTAGAAAAATTACCATCATACAGTGTTATGCTCCGACTCTAGACGCGACTGAGGACGAAAAGGATGATTTTTATAGCCACTTAGGCGCCGCCTACAACCAAACGCCTAATGGCGACATCGTAATGGTGATGGGAGATTTCAATGCCAAGGTGGGTAGCGACAACACCATGCTTAAGCACGTGATGGGAGTTCACGGCGTGGGAGACCGTAATGATAACGGTGAGCGGTTTGTGGACTTCTGCAATACCAACCGCCTAGTCATCGGAGGTACGCTGTTTAAGCATAGCACCTGCCACAAAATCAGTTGGGTCTCTACTGATAGGCAACGAACATCCAACCAGATCGACCACATTGCGATCAGTCGCCGCTTTAGAAATTGTTTCCTGGGCGTCCGAAACAGACGTGGAGCTGACGTCGGACTAGAACGAGATCACCATCTTATGGTAGCTCATTTACGCCTTCGTACTGCATCCGTCAACAGCAACCGCTCAAACCTACTTAACATCACCAGGTTTAATATCGACAGGCTCAAGGTTCCCCAAGTGCGCCAACAGTTCAGGGACCATCTTGCCTTAGAAGCAGAAGCAATCAGCAGCATAGAGAACATGGATGACCACTGGAGTGCTGTGAAAAATGCTTTTGCGACTGGGGCACGCACGTATGTCGGTAAAAAGCAGAAACACCACCGCACATGGCTTTCTACAGACACCTGGAGACGGATCGATGAGCGTACAGCAATCAAGGCTCGGATTGCAGCGGCCTCAGCAGTGGAGAGAACCGAGCTTGAAGCCCAATACCGTGCGAAGAAGAAAGAAGTGCAGCGTAGTGTGAGACGTGACAAACGTCAATATATCAACTCACTGGCCTCAAGGGCTGAAGAAGCAGCGAGTAGGTGCGACAGTAGGACTGTGTATAGCATCACTAAGGAGCTCATCGGTGGTCGAAACTCCAAACAACATCCAGTGAAGAGTCTAGACGGTAACCTTCTGATTTCGGATGAGGATCAGCTCACTAGATGGAGAGAACATTTTGCTGCAGTGCTAAATCACATAGACGATGGCGGTATGATCTCGAATTCGAATGAGCAGTTCGAAGCAACAAATTCCCGAATTCGCACCGCACCTCCCAGTAAAACCGAGATAATAACAGCAATCAAGTCCCTCAAGAAGAACAAGGCGGTGGGTATTGATGGCATCCCTGCCGAGCTATTTCAAGCGGCGCCAAATACATCGGCAGATTTGCTGCATCCCCTAATACGGAGAGCTTGGGATAGTGAACAATTTCCACAGGAGTGGAAAAGGGGGATGATCATTAAACTTCCAAAGAAGGGAAACTTGATGGATTGCGGTAACTGGAGAGGTATATGCGTTCTTCCAGCCGTGGCTAAAATAATAGCTAAAATAATTCTAGAACGAATTAAAGAACATTTAGATCCAACTCTCGATGTCGAACAGGCAGGCTTTCGCGCTGGATCCTCCTGCATTGACCACATAAACACCTTACGGATCATTATCGAGCAATGCGTTGAGTATAGGTCTCCGCTACATTTAATGTTTATCGACTTCGAGAAGGCTTTCGACAGATTGAATCGAGATGCTATCTGGTTGGCCTTGCGCAGGAGAGGCATCCCAGAAAAACTTGTAGCTTTTATCAAGGCTACATACGAGGGCGGTGTCTGACACGTCGTGCACAATGGTAAGGTGTCGGAGGATTTTGAAGTCCAAAGTGGAGTACGTCAAGGGTGCATACTGTCCCCACTATTATTTTTGGTGGTAATCAGCGATGTACTCCGTGCAGCATTGACGGAAGGCAACTATGGAATTCGTTGGACTATGACATCTTACCTTAAACACCTAGATTACGCTGACGATGTTTGTCTACTTTCACATCGGATAATGGATCTTCATCTGATGGCCCAAAATCTAGAAGCTGAGGCAAACAAAGTGGGGCTAAAAGTAAACCCAGCCAAAACAAAAGCCCTGAGCACTTCTTCTAACAACCGCGCTCAACTTAACATTGCCGGACAGGAAGTCGAGAAAGTTGATAACTTTCTTTATTTAGGAAGTGTGGTCTCGGCTAATCGCGGTGGCACCGAACTGGATGTGTGCAGCAGAATCGGGAAGGCTAAAGCTGCGTTCGGAATGCTATCTAAAATCTGGAGAAGCAATGTTATCAGCTTAAGAACCAAGCTGCGACTGTTCCGCTCCAACGTAGAATCAGTGCTGCTTTATGGGTGCAGTACTTGGAAGGTGGACATCATTAACACACGGAAGCTGCAAGTCTTTGTAAACAAATGCTTAAGAATCATCTTGAGGATTTTTTGCCGAACCGCATCTCTAACGAACAGCTTTATCTGAGAACGGGCAAAGAACCTATAAGCATTACTATACGAAGAAGAAAGTGGCAATGGATTGGACACACCCTACGGCGCGAAGACAACTCCATTGCGAAATACGCCATGCAGTGGAATCCGCTCACCCAGGCAGGCAGAATAGCGGGACGCCCTAGGCAAACGTGGCGCAGAACAGTTGAGGAGGAATCGAGCTCTTTAGGAATGAGTTGGAGGCAGCTCAAACGCGTTGCAGAACTTCGAACACGATGGCGCGCAGGCGTGGTTGACGCCCTATGCCCCCCGAGGGGTTAAAGGATCTAAGTAAGTAAAGTAGAAGCCTTGATACGTAACCCGTAATCGCATAAACGTTGAAACAAAAGTCTAAGGTGATGCTCATGCTCTTCATCCGTTTTGCTTGCGACAAGAATGTCGTCAACGTAAACGAAAATAAAGTCCAGGCCCCTTGTCACCTGGTGCATAAAACGTTGAAAGGTTTGGGCCGCGTTACGTAATCCGAAAGGCATTCGCGTGAATTCGAAGAGCCCAAATGGTGTTGTAACCGCCGTTTTATGGACGTCCTCCGGTGCTACAGGGATATGATGGTAAGCTCTTACCAGATCTATTTTCGAAAAAACTGTACAACCGTGGAGAATGCCACTAAAATCGTGTATGTGCGGTAGGGGATACCTGTCAGGAGTTGTTATAGCGTTTAACATCCTGTAATCCCCACACGGCCTCCAATCGTTGGCTTCTCGCTTGGGGGCCATGTGCAAGGGAGATGCGCATGGGGATGAGGATGGTGTGCAAATACCAATCTGTGACATATAGTCAAACTCATTTTTTGCTATTTTCAATTTACCGGCATTTAAACGTCTGGGCCGTGAGTATGGCAACGGACCTTTTGTTAGAATGTGATGCCTGACCGAATGGGTTACTGGAAAGTTGAAGTCTGGTGCATTCAACAGAGAGGGAAAATCTATAAGAATGGCGTTGTACCTCTGTTCCAGGGCGAAAAAACGAGGGCTTGCAATGTCTAGTTGACAAAGAGATCCGTTGACCTTTGAGTTGGTCAGCGGGTCGATTAACTTAGCATTTTTAAGGTCGATGATCAAACCAGTTTGGCGCAAAAAGTCCGCACCAATGATTGGTTTGGTAACAGACGCGATCAAGAAGGTATGGTTGAAGACACGTCTGAACCCAAGACTAGTCCGAAGGTATTTGGTTCCGAAGGTCTTAATGGCGGAACCATTTGCGGCCGATATGAACTGATCGGGTTTAGAGTTTTGGGGTTTGAATTGTGACGCTGGTAAGGCTGAGACGTCGGAGCCGGAATCAATTAAAAAAGTTATGTTTGAAATGGGATCTTTTATGAAAAGACGGCATTGTATGTTAGATATCCTACTGCCATTTGCCGCCACGATGGCAGTAGAAGCTAGTTTGGGTGTTTGAAATCACAAGGCTTATTGCATTTGCGTGCACCCTGCCCGTATTTGGAATGATACCAGCACATTTTGATATCATGCCTTGAACGCGATCTATTTCGTTTGGGGTAGGTACTAGAAGGATGGGTTCTGGTGTTGTTTCGAGAGCGTTTATTTTGGAAATTCATATTCGAAAGCATTGATTTGATTTTCAGAATCTCTGCTTGAAGGTCATGATTGATATTTGTTAATTCACTGATTGTTTTGTTGGATTGGGAGGTGATAGAGAAGGTGGAGGTCTTCTGTTGCTGATATACCTCGAAGATATCATCTGCAACTTCAAGCAATTCCTCCGTTTTAGACTTGGAACTGGCTTTGACTGAGACTTGTACTAGCGTTGGAAGGCGTCTTTTCCACAATTCTATTATTAAGTTTTCTGTTACAAGTGTGGATTGCCCTGCCAACGTTTTCAGTCTTCGATAAAAGTCTGAGGGTTTGCTATCGCCCATCTCCTCACCTGACAACAGTGCCTCTATCCTTTTCCCTTCACTCATAGAGTGACGCTCGATAAGAGCTTTCTTTAAATCAGTATAAGGGGTAAGGGATTCTTTCATTAGAATATCGTAAACGCTTGCAGCCACGTCTTGCGGCAATGATTGAACGACATAGTGAAATCTGGATTGTTCAACCGTTATATTTCTGATTGCAAACTGTGATTCAACTTGAATGAACCAGATGGCTGGCTTCTTTGTCCAAAATTCTGGTAATTTAATCGCGACGGCATTAACAGATTCACTTGGTCAAATCTAGGACTACCAGGTCTCGGATTTTGGGATCCGTGGGGGTTTTCTAGCGGTGGTGATGGTTTATCGACAATGTTCAAAATTATCTAATGTAATTTGGAATATGGGGATATACTCGTACCAAGGACGGAAAAAAAAATTAAATTTTTACACTTTTGAATTGAGGGATTTGCAGTTCGGAAGAAAAAGAGGTTTACACTTTTGAACAACTAAATCAAACAAATTTACACTCGATTGCGAACAGATAACCCGTGATTAGCGAATTAAAGAATTACTCGTATATTGTTTAGCACGTGGCTTTGAGATACATATATGTACATGTATTTTATGTAAAGAATGAGATTTCATATATAATTTATATAATGGAGAATAATAATATAAAATCTGTATGATGTTTTATACTATTGTAATATAACCTAGAATGTATCAAACTTACATACATGTACCCTGTTCTTGCTGATTGGAGTCGTGCTGGACGTGGTGGTGTGATGCTGCTGGTGCTGATGTGTTGCTGGACGTGGTGGTGTGATGCTGCTGGTGCTGATGTGTTGCTGGACGTGGTGGTATAATGCTGGACGTGGTGTGTGATGTGATAGGATTTTATTCTCAATGGACAGTTCTGAGTTATATCCTAAAAACCAATAAAGTTTTCTACATCTAATATTTAGATCTTCTACTTTCTTTTTCACATGTTCCTTCCATTTCAGTTTAGCATCCAGTTTCGTACCGAGATACTTAGCTATGTTAGATTAAGGAACTACTTAATTATTAATAACCACGGGAAGATTCGTTATTTCTTTATTTGTAAAATTAATATGGATGGTCTTTGACTCATTAAGTTTAATTCGCCATCGCGTCCAATCACATATCTCGTTAATTGAATTTTGTAGCTTTTCTGTGGCTTTAGCCACACATCCATCTGTTGATAGAAGAGCAGTGTCGTCTGCAAATGTGGCTATCATGGTATCACTCGCATGCGGTATATCACTCGTATATAATAAATACAGGGTGGGTCCCAGAACACTTCCCTGCGGAACACCTGCTTGTATCTCTTTAAGTTCAGAATACGCTGAGCCATAACGAACTCTAAAGAATCGATTACCTATATAAGATTTAAGGATCTCATAGTACTGTCTAGGTAGATCCCTATGAAGTTCGTACCCTAAGCCCTTATGCCAAACTTTATCAAAAGCCTGTGCAACGTCTAAGAATATTGCAGCACAAACTTGTTTTTCTTCCAGTCCTTTTTCTATAACATTAGTTATACGATGCACTTGGTCTATCGTCGAGTGTTTATTCCTAAACCCGAACTGATGGGTAGGGATAAGCTTTCTTTGCTCTATAATTGGGTCTAACCTTTTAAGAAGGAGTTTCTCGAAAAGTTTTGAAAATAACGGTAAAAGTGAGATTGGCCTACATGAGGTAACTTCTGATAAATGCTTATCTTGTTTAGGAATAACAATAATTTCTGCTATCTTCCAGTGATGTGGGACATACCTTTGTTTAAAGCAAGCATTAATTATAAGCTTGTGTTTCAAGAATACAGTTGGAGGAAGTTCCTTCAAGATTTGAGCAGCTATAAGATTATAACCTGGTGATTTTCTATTATTTAGTTTATGAATACATGTCCCGATCTCTCTTAACGAAACATAAAGAATTTCCTTTTCGTCTACTCTGTTATAGATATCAAAATCTTCATTTGCTACCCTAGGTGGAAACGGTTTAAAAACATTTGAAAGGTGCTGACAAAAAAGTTTAACCTTTTCCTTTGGATCGCCGATCCATTTCCCATCAGATGTTTTCAACGGGGGATCTTGCGCTTGAGGTCTCTTTAAACGTTTAGCAGCCTTCCAAAGGGAGTATCCTGTGGCGGTGGTATCTCCTTTTGGTGAGACCACTCACACACGAATCGTTTGTAAAAACTAGGTTGCTCCAAACTTCTTGGAGAATGAAAAAGAACTGCTTTCACAAAGTTTAAATAAAATTTTATTTTATTACGTATGTACAATAGGTTAATTACAGTTTCGACGTCTGTCCGCCATGACTTCTTTTTTTATTCTGACAGCGAAATGTTACATTTATTTTATTTTATGGATGTTTTTGTGCTTTGTTCGCCCTCTATATTTAATCTGAGAATTACATGATTTATTTTACCTTTTACTACCATCTCTTTCTTCCGGTTATGTAGTTTATTTGTTTTATGTTTTTTCCTGTCATCTATGTTTCATACCGCTACATCACCCCCCTCCTAGCGTAGCGGTCCATTGTATAAATTTTCCGTTCCGTTTTTAAAAAAAAAATTAGTCAATCCGTTCATAGAAAAATATTCGTTTAATCCGATCGTGTAAACGCGACACTCAAAGATGTAAGCCATCTGACACTTTGCTGTCAATTAATTGTCGTGATATGGCTTAACTCTGTCGATTGACACCGACAAAAATTTTCCAGCCTTTTCTATTACGAATTGTTTTCGCAATCGCCTTATAACTTTAAACGGACCATCGTAAGGCGAATCCAATCCAGATTTGACTCTGTCGTTACGTATTAGGACCTGGCTGCAAGTGTTTAAATTATTTGGAATGTGTACTGATGTTTGTGCCTTTCTCGTTTGCAGGGCCGGTGTTGGAATGTCCTTGAATAAAGTTCTCAACTGCTGAACGAAATTGTCTTCACTTGAATCAAATGTGGAAAATGAGGAAAGTTCCCATGGGACTCGGATATTTTTTCCGTAAAGGAGTTCCGACGGAGTGAAGTTAAAGTCTTCCTTTTTTGTGGTTCTAATTCCCAGTAATATTAAAGGAAGTGCTTGCGACCAATTGACTTTATCTCCGGATGCCCGTATAGCAGTTTTAAGCTGCCTGTGGAACCTTTCCACCATCCCATTTGCCTGTGGGTGGTAGGCAGTTGTGCGAATGCGTGTAGTGCCTAGCAATTTGTTCAGCTCTTTGAAGAGTTTGGATTCAAACTGCGAGCCCTGATCTGATGTTATTGTACTTGGTACCCCAAATCTAGATACATGCTCGTGAACATATGTTTTGGCAATGGTGTCGGCACATATGTCTCGAATGGGATAGGCTTCTGGCCATCTAGAGAACCTATCCACAATGGTCAGTAAGTATTTATAGTCTTTCGACGGAGGAAGCGGGCCTACTATGTCTATATGTATGTGCTGGAATCTACTGGCAGGCACTTTAATTTGCTCGGTTGGTGATTTTGTGTGTCTTTGAACTTTTTCCTTCTGGCATGGTTCGCAAGTTCTTGTCCATAGATTAATGTCGGCATTCATTTTGGGCCAGAAGTATAGTTTGCTAATCTTCTTGCGTGTAGCTCGTGTTCCTGCATGTGCAAGAGAATGTAATGATTGGAAGATTGCTTTTCTTTTGCTTTGAGGAATGTATGGCCTATTGTTGCCAGTGGACGTTTCACACCATAAGGAGACTTCGTATGCAGGTATTTTTATGAAATCAAGTTTAATACTGGAGTTCTTGGGTGGGTTTTGAATGAGTCCCACGAGTTCTCCATCTACATCTTGTGCTTTTGCCAACGCTTCCATTCCCGGAAAAAGCAAGTCAATTGCAGCAGCATCTGGGCGTGAGAGGGTGTCAGCCACAACGTCGAGCGAACCCTTGATATATTTGATATCATTTGTGAACTGGGCTATAAAGTCTAGCTGACGTTCCTGTCTCGGGCTGCGCTTCGTCTTGGTTGTAAGGGCTGTTGTAAGCGGTTTGTGATCTGTGTAAATACAGAACTCTTGCCCCTCGACGAAGTTTCGGAAATGCTGAATGGCCAAATAGATAGCGAGTAACTCTCTGTCGAAGGCAGAGTACCGTGATTGTGTGGGTGATAGCTTTTTGCTAAAAAATGCTATTGGTTCCCACCGATCCTGCCTGAACTGTTGCATTACCGCCCCTATGTCCGTATTGGATGCATCCGTTGCCATGCTGAGTTGTGCATTTTCTTGTGGATGTGTGAGAAGTGTGGCATTAGCGAGTTGTTGCTTTGCTTTTGCGAAAGCTTCTTGGCAAATGGGTGGCCAAGTGAAGTCTTTTGCTTTGGCGTTGCTTTTAAGTAGGTTTGTTAGATGATCATAGACTGGCGCAAACCTTCTTGGTAGGTGTGGTATGAAGCGGTGGTAGTAATTCATCATGCCTACAAAGCGTTGCACATTTTTAACCGACTTCGGTTCAGGAAATTTTTCGATTATCTTAACCCGATCTTGTGATGGTTGAATTCCATTTTTCGAGATGTGGCATCCCAGAAACTGCAGTTCTGCAACACCAAATGAGCACTTCGAAGCCTTGGATGGCAAACGACTAACAAAGGCCTCGTAGGGGCAGCATCTCCCGATAGGTGTTGGTCCGCTAAGTAACGAGAAAGAGCCACTGCAGCCGAAAACCTAGCAGCTCTGTTAGTAAGCCCTACTCCCACCTCCTCGTGGTGCCATCTGGGGATTTCTTCGGAAATTGCTAACGGGAGAGGACGAATGGCGAGCTTCCTGCGCCAAAAAACAGGATAAGTGTCGGTTGGTCTGTGGCCCAGCGAGCCGCAACCGTAAAAACTTTTACTGCTCCGAAACGAAAACCAACGCCTCGGATACGGACGGATAATTTGATGACGACCTTTGGCTATCGGACACGGACAACGATCGGATTCTGGAACGTTAAGACCCTCCTGGACTCACTCAAGGAAGGGCCTTATAACGCCAGATTCCTCCAATTAGAAGGCGAATTCGCAAGGTATAAAATAGACATCTTAGGGCTGAGCGAGATAAGATGGTTCGATGCTGGGGAATTCATCTCCCCAACCAAAAACACTGTCATGCTCTACTCTGGGAAACCAGCTGGAAGTGCACGGAGTTCCGGAGTAGGACTCATGCTAACTCCAGCAGCACGTAGTAGCCTCATATCCTGGAAACCCCATAATGACCGGATATTGACGGCTAGGTTCCAGAGTAGAGTTAGAAAAATTACCATCATACAGTGTTATGCTCCGACTCTAGACGCGACTGAGGACGAAAAGGATGATTTTTATAGCCACTTAGGCGCCGCCTACAACCAAACGCCTAATGGCGACATCGTAATGGTGATGGGAGATTTCAATGCCAAGGTGGGTAGCGACAACACCATGCTTAAGCACGTGATGGGAGTTCACGGCGTGGGAGACCGTAATGATAACGGTGAGCGGTTTGTGGACTTCTGCAATACCAACCGCCTAGTCATCGGAGGTACGCTGTTTAAGCATAGCACCTGCCACAAAATCAGTTGGGTCTCTACTGATAGGCAACGAACATCCAACCAGATCGACCACATTGCGATCAGTCGCCGCTTTAGAAATTGTTTCCTGGGCGTCCGAAACAGACGTGGAGCTGACGTCGGACTAGAACGAGATCACCATCTTATGGTAGCTCATTTACGCCTTCGTACTGCATCCGTCAACAGCAACCGCTCAAACCTACTTAACATCACCAGGTTTAATATCGACAGGCTCAAGGTTCCCCAAGTGCGCCAACAGTTCAGGGACCATCTTGCCTTAGAAGCAGAAGCAATCAGCAGCATAGAGAACATGGATGACCACTGGAGTGTTGTGAAAAATGCTTTTGCGACTGGGGCACGCACGTATGTCGGTAAAAAGCAGAAACACCACCGCACATGGCTTTCTACAGACACCTGGAGACGGATCGATGAGCGTACAGCAATCAAGGCTCGGATTGCAGCGGCCTCAGCAGTGGAGAGAACCGAGCTTGAAGCCCAATACCGTGCGAAGAAGAAAGAAGTGCAGCGTAGTGTGAGACGTGACAAACGTCAATATATCAACTCACTGGCCTCAAGGGCTGAAGAAGCAGCGAGTAGGTGCGACAGTAGGACTGTGTATAGCATCACTAAGGAGCTCATCGGTGGTCGAAACTCCAAACAACATCCAGTGAAGAGTCTAGACGGTAACCTTCTGATTTCGGATGAGGATCAGCTCACTAGATGGAGAGAACATTTTGCTACAGTGCTAAATCACATAGACGATGGCGGTATGATCTCGAATTCGAATGAGCAGTTCGAAGCAACAAATTCCCGAATTCGCACCGCACCTCCCAGTAAAACCGAGATAATAACAGCAATCAAGTCCCTCAAGAAGAACAAGGCGGTGAGTATTGATGGCATCCCTGCCGAGCTATTTCAAGCGGCGCCAAATACATCGGCAGATTTGCTGCATCCCCTAATACGGAGAGCTTGGGATAGTGAACAATTTCCACAGGAGTGGAAAAGGGGGATGATCATTAAACTTCCAAAGAAGGGAAACTTGATGGATTGCGGTAACTGGAGAGGTATATGCGTTCTTCCAGCCGTGGCTAAAATAATAGCTAAAATAATTCTAGAACGAATTAAAGAACATTAAGATTCAACTCTCGATGTCGAACAGGCAGGCTTTCGCGCTGGATCCTCCTGCATTGACCACATAAACACCTTACGGATCATTATCGAGCAATGCGTTGAGTATAGGTCTCCGCTACATTTAATGTTTATCGACTTCGAGAAAGCTTTCGACAGATTGAATCGAGATGCTATCTGGTTGGCCTTGCGCAGGAGAGGCATCCCAGAAAAACTTATAGCTATTATCAAGGCTACATAGGAGGGCGGTGTGTGACACGTCGTGCACAATGGTAAGGTGTCGGAGGATTTTGAAGTCCAAAGTGGAGTACGTCAAGGGTGCATACTGTCCCCACTATTATTTTTGGTGGTAATCAGCGATGTACTCCGTGCAGCATTGACGGAAGGCAACTATGGAATTCGTTGGACTATGACATCTTACCTTAAACACCTAGATTACGCTGACGATGTTTGTCTACTTTCACATCGGATAATGGATCTTCATCTGATGGCCCAAAATCTAGAAGCTGAGGCAAACAAAGTGGGGCTAAAAGTAAACCCAGCCAAAACAAAAGCCCTGAGCACTTCTTCTAACAACCGCGCTCAACTTAACATTGCCGGACAGGAAGTCGAGAAAGTTGATAACTTTCTTTATTTAGGAAGTGTGGTCTCGGCTAATCGCGGTGGCACCGAACTGGATGTGTGCAGCAGAATCGGGAAGGCTAAAGCTGCGTTCGGAATGCTATCTAAAATCTGGAGAAGCAATGTTATCAGCTTAAGAACCAAGCTGCGACTGTTCCGCTCCAACGTAGAATCAGTGCTGCTTTATGGGTGCAGTACTTGGAAGGTGGACATCATTAACACACGGAAGCTGCAAGTCTTTGTAAACAAATGCTTAAGAATCATCTTGAGGATTTTTTGCCGAACCGCATCTCTAACGAACAGCTTTATCTGAGAACGGGCCAAGAACCTATAAGCATTACTATACGAAGAAGAAAGTGGCAATGGATTGGACACACCCTACGGCGCGAAGACAACTCCATTGCGAAATACGCCATGCAGTGGAATCCGCTCACCCAGGCAGGCAGAATAGCGGGACGCCCTAGGCAAACGTGGCGCAGAACAGTTGAGGAGGAATCGAGCTCTTTAGGAATGAGTTGGAGGCAGCTCAAACGCGTTGCAGAACTTCGAACACGATGGCGCGCAGGCGTGGTTGACGCCCTATGCCCCCCGAGGGGTTAAAGGATCTAAGTAAGTAAAGTAGAAGCCTTGATACGTAACCCGTAATCGCATAAACGTTGAAACAAAAGTCTAAGGTGATGCTCATGCTCTTCATCCGTTTTGCTTGCGACAAGAATGTCGTCAACGTAAACGAAAATAAAGTCCAGGCCCCTTGTCACCTGGTGCATAAAACGTTGAAAGGTTTGGGCCGCGTTACGTAATCCGAAAGGCATTCGCGTGAATTCGAAGAGCCCAAATGGTGTTGTAACCGCCGTTTTATGGACGTCCTCCGGTGCTACAGGGATATGATGGTAAGCTCTTACCAGATCTATTTTCGAAAAAACTGTACAACCGTGGAGAATGCCACTAAAATCGTGTATGTGCGGTAGGGGATACCTGTCAGGAGTTGTTATAGCGTTTAACATCCTGTAATCCCCACACGGCCTCCAATCGTTGGCTTCTCGCTTGGGGGCCATGTGCAAGGGAGATGCGCATGGGGATGAGGATGGTGTGCAAATACCAATCTGTGACATATAGTCAAACTCATTTTTTGCTATTTTCAATTTACCGGCATTTAAACGTCTGGGCCGTGAGTATGGCAACGGACCTTTTGTTAGAATGTGATGCCTGACCGAATGGGTTACTGGAAAGTTGAAGTCTGGTGCATTCAACAGAGAGGGAAAATCTATAAGAATGGCGTTGTACCTCTGTTCCAGGGCGAAAAAACGAGGGCTTGCAATGTCTAGTTGACAAAGAGATCCGTTGACCTTTGAGTTGGTCAGCGGGTCGATTAACTTAGCATTTTTAAGGTCGATGATCAAACCAGTTTGGCGCAAAAAGTCCGCACCAATGATTGGTTTGGTAACAGACGCGATCAAGAAGGTATGGTTGAAGACACGTCTGAACCCAAGACTAGTCCGAAGGTATTTGGTTCCGAAGGTCTTAATGGCGGAACCATTTGCGGCCGATATGAACTGATCGGGTTTAGAGTTTTGGGGTTTGAATTGTGACGCTGGTAAGGCTGAGACGTCGGAGCCGGAATCAATTAAAAAAGTTATGTTTGAAATGGGATCTTTTATGAAAAGACGGCATTGTATGTTAGATATCCTACTGCCATTTGCCGCCACGATGGCAGTAGAAGCTAGTTTGGGTGTTTGAAATCACAAGGCTTATTGCATTTGCGTGCACCCTGCCCGTATTTGGAATGATACCAGCACATTTTGATATCATGCCTTGAACGCGATCTATTTCGTTTGGGGTAGGTACTAGAAGGATGGGTTCTGGTGTTGTTTCGAGAGCGTTTATTTTGGAAATTCATATTCGAAAGCATTGATTTGATTTTCAGAATCTCTGCTTGAAGGTCATGATTGATATTTGTTAATTCACTGATTGTTTTGTTGGATTGGGAGGTGATAGAGAAGGTGGAGGTCTTCTGTTGCTGATATACCTCGAAGATATCATCTGCAACTTCAAGCAATTCCTCCGTTTTAGACTTGGAACTGGCTTTGACTGAGACTTGTACTAGCGTTGGAAGGCGTCTTTTCCACAATTCTATTATTAAGTTTTCTGTTACAAGTGTGGATTGCCCTGCCAACGTTTTCAGTCTTCGATAAAAGTCTGAGGGTTTGCTATCGCCCATCTCCTCACCTGACAACAGTGCCTCTATCCTTTTCCCTTCACTCATAGAGTGACGCTCGATAAGAGCTTTTTTTAAATCAGTATAAGGGGTAAGGGATTCTTTCATTAGAATATCGTAAACGCTTGCAGCCACGTCTTGCGGCAATGATTGAACGACATAGTGAAATCTGGATTGTTCAACCGTTATATTTCTGATTGCAAACTGTGATTCAACTTGAATGAACCAGATGGCTGGCTTCTTTGTCCAAAATTCTGGTAATTTAATCGCGACGGCATTAACAGATTCACTTGGTCAAATCTAGGACTACCAGGTCTCGGATTTTGGGATCCGTGGGGGTTTTCTAGCGGTGGTGATGGTTTATCGACAATGTTCAAAATTATCTAATGTAATTTGGAATATGGGGATATACTCGTACCAAGGACGGAAAAAAAAATTAAATTTTTACACTTTTGAATTGAGGGATTTGCAGTTCGGAAGAAAAAGAGGTTTACACTTTTGAACAACTAAATCAAACAAATTTACACTCGATTGCGAACAGATAACCCGTGATTAGCGAATTAAAGAATTACTCGTATATTGTTTAGCACGTGGCTTTGAGATACATATATGTACATGTATTTTATGTAAAGAATGAGATTTCATATATAATTTATATAATGGAGAATAATAATATAAAATCTGTATGATGTTTTATACTATTGTAATATAACCTAGAATGTATCAAACTTACATACATGTACCCTGTTCTTGCTGATTGGAGTCGTGCTGGACGTGGTGGTGTGATGCTGCTGGTGCTGATGTGTTGCTGGACGTGGTGGTGTGATGCTGCTGGTGCTGATGTGTTGCTGGACGTGGTGGTGTAATGCTGGACGTGGTGTGTGATGTGATAGGATTTTATTCTCAATGGACAGTTCTGAGTTATATCCTAAAAACCAATAAAGTTTTCTACATCTAATATTTAGATCTTCTACTTTCTTTTTCACATGTTCCTTCCATTTCAGTTTAGCATCCAGTTTCGTACCGAGATACTTAGCTATGTTAGATTAAGGAACTACTTAATTATTAATAACCACGGGAAGATTCGTTATTTCTTTATTTGTAAAATTAATATGGATGGTCTTTGACTCATTAAGTTTAATTCGCCATCGCGTCCAATCACATATCTCGTTAATTGAATTTTGTAGCTTTTCTGTGGCTTTAGCCACACATCCATCTGTTGATAGAAGAGCAGTGTCGTCTGCAAATGTGGCTATCATGGTATCACTCGCATGCGGTATATCACTCGTATATAATAAATACAGGGTGGGTCCCAGAACACTTCCCTGCGGAACACCTGCTTGTATCTCTTTAAGTTCAGAATACGCTGAGCCATAACGAACTCTAAAGAATCGATTACCTATATAAGATTTAAGGATCTCATAGTACTGTCTAGGTAGATCCCTATGAAGTTCGTACCCTAAGCCCTTATGCCAAACTTTATCAAAAGCCTGTGCAACGTCTAAGAATATTGCAGCACAAACTTGTTTTTCTTCCAGTCCTTTTTCTATAACATTAGTTATACGATGCACTTGGTCTATCGTCGAGTGTTTATTCCTAAACCCGAACTGATGGGTAGGGATAAGCTTTCTTTGCTCTATAATTGGGTCTAACCTTTTAAGAAGGAGTTTCTCGAAAAGTTTTGAAAATAACGGTAAAAGTGAGATTGGCCTACATGAGGTAACTTCTGATAAATGCTTATCTTGTTTAGGAATAACAATAATTTCTGCTATCTTCCAGTGATGTGGGACATACCTTTGTTTAAAGCAAGCATTAATTATAAGCTTGTGTTTCAAGAATACAGTTGGACGAAGTTCCTTCAAGATTTGAGCAGCTATAAGATTATAACCTGGTGATTTTCTATTATTTAGTTTATGAATACATGTCCCGATCTCTCTTAACGAAACATAAAGAATTTCCTTTTCGTCTACTCTGTTATAGATATCAAAATCTTCATTTGCTACCCTAGGTGGAAACGGTTTAAAAACATTTGAAAGGTGCTGACAAAAAAGTTTAACCTTTTCCTTTGGATCGCCGATCCATTTCCCATCAGATGTTTTCAACGGGGGATCTTGCGCTTGAGGTCTCTTTAAACGTTTAGCAGCCTTCCAAAGGGAGTATCCTGTGGCGGTGGTATCTCCTTTTGGTGAGACCACTCACACACGAATCGTTTGTAAAAACTAGGTTGCTCCAAACTTCTTGGAGAATGAAAAAGAACTGCTTTCACAAAGCTTAAATAAAATTTTATTTTATTACGTATGTACAATAGGTTAATTACAGTTTCGACGTCTGTCCGCCATGACTTCTTTTTTTATTCTGACAGCGAAATGTTACATTTATTTTATTTTATGGATGTTTTTGTGCTTTGTTCGCCCTCTATATTTAATCTGAGAATTACATGATTTATTTTACCTTTTACTACCATCTCTTTCTTCCGGTTATGTAGTTTATTTGTTTTATGTTTTTTCCTGCCATCTATGTTTCATACCGCTACATCACCCCCCTCCTAGCGTAGCGATCCATTGTATAAATTTTCCGTTCCGTTTTTTAAAAAAAAATTAGTTAATCCGTTCATAGAAAAATATTCGTTTAATCCGATCGTGTAAACGCGACACTCAAAGATGTAAGCCATCTGACACTTTGCTGTCAATTAATTGTCGTGATATGGCTTAACTCTGTCGATTGACACCGACAAAAATTTTCCAGCCTTTTCTATTACGAATTGTTTTCGCAATCGCCTTATAACTTTAAACGGACCATCGTAAGGCGAATCCAATCCAGATTTGACTCTGTCGTTACGTATTAGGACCTGGCTGCAAGTGTTTAAATTATTTGGAATGTGTACTGATGTTTGTGCCTTTCTCGTTTGCAGGGCCGGTGTTGGAATGTCCTTGAAGAAAGTTCTCAACTGCTGAACGAAATTGTCTTCACTTGAATCAAATGTGGAAAATGAGGAAAGTTCCCATGGGACTCGGATATTTTTTCCGTAAAGGAGTTCCGACGGAGTGAAGTTAAAGTCTTCCTTTTTTGTGGTTCTAATTCCCAGTAATATTAAAGGAAGTGCTTGCGACCAATTGACTTTATCTCCGGATGCCCGTATAGCAGTTTTAAGCTGCCTGTGGAACCTTTCCACCATCCCATTTGCCTGTGGGTGGTAGGCAGTTGTGCGAATGCGTGTAGTGCCTAGCAATTTGTTCAGCTCTTTGAAGAGTTTGGATTCAAACTGCGAGCCCTGATCTGATGTTATTGTACTTGGTACCCCAAATCTAGATACATGCTCGTGAACATATGTTTTGGCAATGGTGTCGGCACATATGTCTCGAATGGGATAGGCTTCTGGCCATCTAGAGAACCTATCCACAATGGTCAGTAAGTATTTATAGTCTTTCGACGGAGGAAGCGGGCCTACTATGTCTATATGTATGTGCTGGAATCTACTGGCAGGCACTTTAATTTGCTCGGTTGGTAATTTTGTGTGTCTTTGAACTTTTTCCTTCTGGCATGGTTCGCAAGTTCTTGTCCATAGATTAATGTCGGCATTCATTTTGGGCCAGAAGTATAGTTTGCTAATCTTCTTGCGTGTAGCTCGTGTTCCTGCATGTGCAAGAGAATGTAATGATTGGAAGATTGCTTTTCTTTTGCTTTGAGGAATGTATGGCCTATTGTTGCCAGTGGACGTTTCACACCATAAGGAGACTTCGTATGCAGGTATTTTTATGAAATCAAGTTTAATACTGGAGTTCTTGGGTGGGTTTTGAATGAGTCCCACGAGTTCTCCATCTACATCTTGTGATTTTGCCAACGCTTCCATTCCCGGAAAAAGCAAGTCAATTGCAGCAGCATCTGGGCGTGAGAGGGTGTCAGCCACAACGTTGAGCGAACCCTTGATATATTTGATATCATTTGTGAACTGGGCTATAAAGTCTAGCTGACGTTCCTGTCTCGGGCTGCGCTTCGTCTTGGTTGTAAGGGCTGTTGTAAGCGGTTTGTGATCTGTGTAAATACAGAACTCTTGCCCCTCGACGAAGTTTCGGAAATGCTGAATGGCCAAATAGATAGCGAGTAACTCTCTGTCGAAGGCAGAGTACCGTGATTGTGTGGGTGATAGCTTTTTGCTAAAAAATGCTATTGGTTCCCACCGATCCTGCCTGAACTGTTGCATTACCGCCCCTATGTCCGTATTGGATGCATCCGTTGCCATGCTGAGTTGTGCATTTTCTTGTGGATGTGTGAGAAGTGTGGCATTAGCGAGTTGTTGCTTTGCTTTTGCGAAAGCTTCTTGGCAAATGGGTGGCCAAGTGAAGTCTTTTGCTTTGGCGTTGCTTTTAAGTAGGTTTGTTAGATGATCATAGACTGGCGCAAACCTTCTTGGTAGGTGTGGTATGAAGCGGTGGTAGTAATTCATCATGCCTACAAAGCGTTGCACATTTTTAACCGACTTCGGTTCAGGAAAGTTTTCGATTATCTTAACCCGATCTTGTGATGGTTGAATTCCATTTTTCGAGATGTGGCATCCCAGAAACTGCAGTTCTGCAACACCAAATGAGCACTTCGAAGCCTTGGATGGCAAACGACTAACAAAGGCCTCGTAGGGGCAGCATCTCCCGATAGGTGTTGGTCCGCTAAGTAACGAGAAAGAGCCACTGCAGCCAAAAACCTAGCAGCTCTGTTAGTAAGCCCTACTCCCACCTCCTCGTGGTGCCATCTGGGGATTTCTTCGGAAATTGCTAACGGGAGAGGACGAATGGCGAGCTTCCTGCGCCAAAAAACAGGATAAGTGTCGGTTGGTCTGTGGCCCAGCGAGCCGCAACCGTAAAAACTTTTACTGCTCCGAAACGAAAACCAACGCCTCGGATACGGACGGATAATTTGATGACGACCTTTGGCTATCGGACACGGACAACGATCGGATTCTGGAACGTTAAGACCCTCCTGGACTCACTCAAGGAAGGGCCTTATAACGCCAGATTCCTCCAATTAGAACGCGAATTCGCAAGGTATAAAATAGACATCTTAGGGCTGAGCGAGATAAGATGGTTCGATGCTGGGGAATTCATCTCCCCAACCAAAAACACTGTCATGCTCTACTCTGGGAAACCAGCTGGAAGTGCACGGAGTTCCGGAGTAGGACTCATGCTAACTCCAGCAGCACGTAGTAGCCTCATATCCTGGAAACCCCATAATGACCGGATATTGACGGCTAGGTTCCAGAGTAGAGTTAGAAAAATTACCATCATACAGTGTTATGCTCCGACTCTAGACGCGACTGAGGACGAAAAGGATGATTTTTATAGCCACTTAGGCGCCGCCTACAACCAAACGCCTAATGGCGACATCGTAATGGTGATGGGAGATTTCAATGCCAAGGTGGGTAGCGACAACACCATGCTTAAGCACGTGATGGGAGTTCACGGCGTGGGAGACCGTAATGATAACGGTGAGCGGTTTGTGGACTTCTGCAATACCAACCGCCTAGTCATCGGAGGTACGCTGTTTAAGCATAGCACCTGCCACAAAATCAGTTGGGTCTCTACTGATAGGCAACGAACATCCAACCAGATCGACCACATTGCGATCAGTCGCCGCTTTAGAAATTGTTTCCTGGGCGTCCGAAACAGACGTGGAGCTGACGTCGGACTAGAACGAGATCACCATCTTATGGTAGCTCATTTACGCCTTCGTACTGCATCCGTCAACAGCAACCGCTCAAACCTACTTAACATCACCAGGTTTAATATCGACAGGCTCAAGGTTCCCCAAGTGCGCCAACAGTTCAGGGACCATCTTGCCTTAGAAGCAGAAGCAATCAGCAGCATAGAGAACATGGATGACCACTGGAGTGCTGTGAAAAATGCTTTTGCGACTGGGGCACGCACGTATGTCGGTAAAAAGCAGAAACACCACCGCACATGGCTTTCTACAGACACCTGGAGACGGATCGATGAGCGTACAGCAATCAAGGCTCGGATTGCAGCGGCCTCAGCAGTGGAGAGAACCGAGCTTGAAGCCCAATACCGTGCGAAGAAGAAAGAAGTGCAGCGTAGTGTGAGACGTGACAAACGTCAATATATCAACTCACTGGCCTCAAGGGCTGAAGAAGCAGCGAGTAGGTGCGACAGTAGGACTGTGTATAGCATCACTAAGGAGCTCATCGGTGGTCGAAACTCCAAACAACATCCAGTGAAGAGTCTAGACGGTAACCTTCTGATTTCGGATGAGGATCAGCTCACTAGATGGAGAGAACATTTTGCTACAGTGCTAAATCACATAGACGATGGCGGTATGATCTCGAATTCGAATGAGCAGTTCGAAGCAACAAATTCCCGAATTCGCACCGCACCTCCCAGTAAAACCGAGATAATAACAGCAATCAAGTCCCTCAAGAAGAACAAGGCGGTGGGTATTGATGGCATCCCTGCCGAGCTATTTCAAGCGGCGCCAAATACATCGGCAGATTTGCTGCATCCCCTAATACGGAGAGCTTGGGATAGTGAACAATTTCCACAGGAGTGGAAAAGGGGGATGATCATTAAACTTCCAAAGAAGGGAAACTTGATGGATTGCGGTAACTGGAGAGGTATATGCGTTCTTCCAGCCGTGGCTAAAATAATAGCTAAAATAATTCTAGAACGAATTAAAGAACATTTAGATCCAACTCTCGATGTCGAACAGGCAGGCTTTCGCGCTGGATCCTCCTGCATTGACCACATAAACACCTTACGGATCATTATCGAGCAATGCGTTGAGTATAGGTCTCCGCTACATTTAATGTTTATCGACTTCGAGAAGGCTTTCGACAGATTGAATCGAGATGCTATCTGGTTGGCCTTGCGCAGGAGAGGCATCCCAGAAAAACTTGTAGCTTTTATCAAGGCTACATACGAGGGCGGTGTCTGACACGTCGTGCACAATGGTAAGGTGTCGGAGGATTTTGAAGTCCAAAGTGGAGTACGTCAAGGGTGCATACTGTCCCCACTATTATTTTTGGTGGTAATCAGCGATGTACTCCGTGCAGCATTGACGGAAGGCAACTATGGAATTCGTTGGACTATGACATCTTACCTTAAACACCTAGATTACGCTGACGATGTTTGTCTACTTTCACATCGGATAATGGATCTTCATCTGATGGCCCAAAATCTAGAAGCTGAGGCAAACAAAGTGGGGCTAAAAGTAAACCCAGCCAAAACAAAAGCCCTGAGCACTTCTTCTAACAACCGCGCTCAACTTAACATTGCCGGACAGGAAGTCGAGAAAGTTGATAACTTTCTTTATTTAGGAAGTGTGGTCTCGGCTAATCGCGGTGGCACCGAACTGGATGTGTGCAGCAGAATCGGGAAGGCTAAAGCTGCGTTCGGAATGCTATCTAAAATCTGGAGAAGCAATGTTATCAGCTTAAGAACCAAGCTGCGACTGTTCCGCTCCAACGTAGAATCAGTGCTGCTTTATGGGTGCAGTACTTGGAAGGTGGACATCATTAACACACGGAAGCTGCAAGTCTTTGTAAACAAATGCTTAAGAATCATCTTGAGGATTTTTTGCCGAACCGCATCTCTAACGAACAGCTTTATCTGAGAACGGGCAAAGAACCTATAAGCATTACTATACGAAGAAGAAAGTGGCAATGGATTGGACACACCCTACGGCGCGAAGACAACTCCATTGCGAAATACGCCATGCAGTGGAATCCGCTCACCCAGGCAGGCAGAATAGCGGGACGCCCTAGGCAAACGTGGCGCAGAACAGTTGAGGAGGAATCGAGCTCTTTAGGAATGAGTTGGAGGCAGCTCAAACGCGTTGCAGAACTTCGAACACGATGGCGCGCAGGCGTGGTTGACGCCCTATGCCCCCCGAGGGGTTAAAGGATCTAAGTAAGTAAAGTAGAAGCCTTGATACGTAACCCGTAATCGCATAAACGTTGAAACAAAAGTCTAAGGTGATGCTCATGCTCTTCATCCGTTTTGCTTGCGACAAGAATGTCGTCAACGTAAACGAAAATAAAGTCCAGGCCCCTTGTCACCTGGTGCATAAAACGTTGAAAGGTTTGGGCCGCGTTACGTAATCCGAAAGGCATTCGCGTGAATTCGAAGAGCCCAAATGGTGTTGTAACCGCCGTTTTATGGACGTCCTCCGGTGCTACAGGGATATGATGGTAAGCTCTTACCAGATCTATTTTCGAAAAAACTGTACAACCGTGGAGAATGCCACTAAAATCGTGTATGTGCGGTAGGGGATACCTGTCAGGAGTTGTTATAGCGTTTAACATCCTGTAATCCCCACACGGCCTCCAATCGTTGGCTTCTCGCTTGGGGGCCATGTGCAAGGGAGATGCGCATGGGGATGAGGATGGTGTGCAAATACCAATCTGTGACATATAGTCAAACTCATTTTTTGCTATTTTCAATTTACCGGCATTTAAACGTCTGGGCCGTGAGTATGGCAACGGACCTTTTGTTAGAATGTGATGCCTGACCGAATGGGTTACTGGAAAGTTGAAGTCTGGTGCATTCAACAGAGAGGGAAAATCTATAAGAATGGCGTTGTACCCCTGTTCCAGGGCGAAAAAACGAGGGCTTGCAATGTCTAGTTGACAAAGAGATCCGTTGACCTTTGAGTTGGTCAGCGGGTCGATTAACTTAGCATTTTTAAGGTCGATGATCAAACCAGTTTGGCGCAAAAAGTCCGCACCAATGATTGGTTTGGTAACAGACGCGATCAAGAAGGTATGGTTGAAGACACGTCTGAACCCAAGACTAGTCCGAAGGTATTTGGTTCCGAAGGTCTTAATGGCGGAACCATTTGCGGCCGATATGAACTGATCGGGTTTAGAGTTTTGGGGTTTGAATTGTGACGCTGGTAAGGCTGAGACGTCGGAGCCGGAATCAATTAAAAAAGTTATGTTTGAAATGGGATCTTTTATGAAAAGACGGCATTGTATGTTAGATATCCTACTGCCATTTGCCGCCACGATGGCAGTAGAAGCTAGTTTGGGTGTTTGAAATCACAAGGCTTATTGCATTTGCGTGCACCCTGCCCGTATTTGGAATGATACCAGCACATTTTGATATCATGCCTTGAACGCGATCTATTTCGTTTGGGGTAGGTACTAGAAGGATGGGTTCTGGTGTTGTTTCGAGAGCGTTTATTTTGGAAATTCATATTCGAAAGCATTGATTTGATTTTCAGAATCTCTGCTTGAAGGTCATGATTGATATTTGTTAATTCACTGATTGTTTTGTTGGATTGGGAGGTGATAGAGAAGGTGGAGGTCTTCTGTTGCTGATATACCTCGAAGATATCATCTGCAACTTCAAGCAATTCCTCCGTTTTGGACTTGGAACTGGCTTTGACTGAGACTTGTACTAGCGTTGGAAGGCGTCTTTTCCACAATTCTATTATTAAGTTTTCTGTTACAAGTGTGGATTGCCCTGCCAACGTTTTCAGTCTTCGATAAAAGTCTGAGGGTTTGCTATCGCCCATCTCCTCACCTGACAACAGTGCCTCTATCCTTTTCCCTTCACTCATAGAGTGACGCTCGATAAGAGCTTTCTTTAAATCAGTATAAGGGGTAAGGGATTCCTTCATTAGAATATCGTAAACGCTTGCAGCCACGTCTTGCGGCAATGATTGAACGACATAGTGAAATCTGGATTGTTCAACCGTTATATTTCTGATTGCAAACTGTGATTCAACTTGAATGAACCAGATGGCTGGCTTCTTTGTCCAAAATTCTGGTAATTTAATCGCGACGGCATTAACAGATTCACTTGGTCAAATCTAGGACTACCAGGTCTCGGATTTTGGGATCCGTGGGGGTTTTCTAGCGGTGGTGATGGTTTATCGACCATGTTCAAAATTATCTATTGTAATTTGGAATATGGGGATATACTCGTACCAAGGACGGAAAAAAAAATTAAATTTTTACACTTTTGAATTGAGGGATTTGCAGTTCGGAAGAAAAAGAGGTTTACACTTTTGAACAACTAAATCAAACAAATTTACACTCGATTGCGAACAGATAACCCGTGATTAGCGAATTAAAGAATTACTCGTATATTGTTTAGCACGTGGCTTTGAGATACATATATGTACATGTATTTTATGTAAAGAATGAGATTTCATATATAATTTATATAATGGAGAATAATAATATAAAATCTGTATGATGTTTTATACTATTGTAATATAACCTAGAATGTATCAAACTTACATACATGTACCCTGTTCTTGCTGATTGGAGTCGTGCTGGACGTGGTGGTGTGATGCTGCTGGTGCTGATGTGTTGCTGGACGTGGTGGTGTGATGCTGCTGGTGCTGATGTGTTGCTGGACGTGGTGGTGTAATGCTGGACGTGGTGTGTGATGCTGCACGTGGCGGTGTGATTCTGGACGTGGTGTGTGATGCTACACGTGGCGGTGCGATTCTGGGCGTGGTGTGGTGATGAAAGTCGTGGTGGTGTGATGCGTGAGCTGGTGTGATGCTGGTCGTGGTGAAGGAATGCTCGTCGTGGCGGTGTGATGCGTGTGCTGGTGTGATGCTGGTCGTGGTAGAGCTGATGGCGCAAAATTGGCGGGATACGGCGTAGTTGCGCGCCGTGAGGTTGTGCTCTGTCCGAAGAAAATCCCGCGTGGGTGCGTTCTGTGGCAGGTTTTATTGCGCGCAAAATGTTGTCGCCGATGATGCTGTACGTGCGGCTGATGAGACGACGCGTGGTTTGCGGTTGCTTAGTCTGCGTGCGGGGTCACCAATATCGTGGCGGTGGTATCTCCTTTTGGTGAGACCACTCACACGCGAATCGTTTGTAAAAACTAGGTTGCTCCAAACTTCTTGGAGAATGAAAAAGAACTGCTTTCACAAAGCTTAAATAAAATTTTATTTTATTACGTATGTACAATAGGTTAATTACACTTTTGACGTCTGTCCGCCATGACTTCTTTTTTTATTCTGACAGCGAAATGTTACATTTATTTTATTTTATGGATGTTTTTGTGCTTTGTTCGCCCTCTATATTTAATCTGAGAATTACATGATTTATTTTACCTGTTACTACCATCTCTTTCTTCCGGTTATGTAGTTTATTTGTTTTATGTTTTTTCCTGCCATCTATGTTTCAAACCGCTACAGGAGTAGTCCGTGACTTTGTCAGCCGTTAGATTACAAAGATATTTAGCTAAAGAATCATTTTTGAATTCAGTAATAGTTTTTCTTAAGCCTATTATTGAGTCTATTAAAAATGGGTTTATCACCAAGATAACTTGTGGCTTGCCATTTTCTACGAGCTCTTCTCTTTTCAAGTATAAGTTGCTTGATTTCTGTGGGGTATTTCACCGAAGCCTGTTTTTTTTGTTGATAAGTCAGTGTACTATCTTCTGCTGCCTGTTGCACATCGGCAATGAATTGTTCTGTGTCAATGTCAATATGTTTTGTTGTGACTAGTGGGGACCTAAGGTTAATGAAACCTTCGAGAGGTTCTCTGAATTTACACCAGTTCGTTCTTTTGTTTGATAGTCGTGGGTTTTTTAACTGTTCTATCGATAAACCATTGACTGTTAGGATTACAGGTGTATGATCCGATGACAGATCATCACTGCTTTTAACTTTAACTTCTTTTCTATTAATACTTTTCGTTATGAAGAAGTCGATACCATCCGGTATTATTGGTGATCTAGTCAAAATAAATTCACAGTTAAAATTTCGCCCTGTTTGTAGAGCTTCCTGCCTTTTGTTGTTATTAGTCTTGACCCCCAATATGTATGTTTTGTAATAAAATCAGCACCGATGATGAAGTTGTTACCTAACATTTGGAAGAGATCAATTAGGTTTTCCTCTGTAGGCGAGTGCTTGGGTGGGCAGTATATCGCAGATATTTTAAAGTCCTTGCCTTTAGTTTCTATGTTTATTGTCGCTACTTGCATTATTTGTTTTGCTATTTTTGGCAATTCGTAATGATCCAAGGTACTTTTCACAATCACAGCATTCCCTCCCCTGGCACTGTCAGCTGGATGAGGAGAGTGAAAACAAAGGTACCCAGGAATGCTAATCTTAGTTCCCTGTTTAAAATGACTTTCAGAAATCAGGCAAACATCAATGTCTTCGTTACATAGAAAAACCTGAAATTCAGGGATGTGTTGGAGTAAACCATTTGCATTCCACGTTGCGACATTTAGATTATTTTTAATCATTAATATATTGTTGTCTTTTTCCTGCTTCTTTGCTTAGCAGTTTAATAATTTTATCCTGATTATCCAATCTTTGGATAATAGTAATAAGCATTTCCTTTATCGATATTTCCTCTTCCTTCCGTGTATTTTTCACAATTTGGGAATATGATTTACTTTCTGCAGTTGGTATGTTCGTTTTAGCAGCAATTGGCACTTTGTCTAGTTTCTTGTTTTCAGCGTTTACTTGTTGCTTGCTTTTATTATTGGATGCATTTCGTTGGTTGATTTTAGTAGCCTTACTTTTCCTTTCTTGACATTCTTTTGCCATCGGACAACCTCTATAATTTGCTGGGTGATCACCATGACAGTTGATGCATTTTGCTTTCTCGTCCTTCTTTAGAGGACAATTATTTGCGGGATGGTTTCCTTCGTATTTAACGCAAGCAAAATCTCTTTTACAATAACTTTGCGTATGCCCGAAAGCTTGGCATCGTTTGCATTGGGGTATTGAGTTTTAATTCTTTCGAAATGGCCCGATCTTAACAACAATACCCATTATTGATTTTATGTTATTGTGATATTCTTGCTGGGGTTCGTTTAAATAAAACCGTCTTTTGTGTATTTTAATTGTTTATTTGTTATTAAACACCAACTTTACTTCAACACAATATTCAATCACTTTATTCTTTATTTATTTCAAATTAAACTGTCGCTACAATGGTCCAATCTCCTCTTGTAATCGCTGTATGCACTTATAAAGAACTGTGTCGACGATGGTTGTGGTATGGGTATTTATATAAAATAGGATCCCGGAATAATTGGGATATTGTGTGGAACAATTGTGGAACGTAAGCTCATCAGGTGGGAATATTTACTGCTAGCAGGCAATAGATGTCATTGCACACTGTACCTGGCGATGTACTTGATACTACACTGCCCCCCTCTTAAACTTATTCGTCCCGAACAAGATCATCTGGATTACTGCCATGGTAACGATGAAGACGATCCAGGTGGACAATTTTCATCTTGCTTCTTACTCCACGCTGGATCCGGAAGACGACGTCATTGATGCGTATGACCACTTTATAAAGGCCCTCCCAGTCTTGCTGCAGCTTGGGTGGCCTCCCCTTTTGCCGGTGTGGGTTGTACAGCCATACTGGGTCTCTCTCGTCGAAGCTGGACGTTGTTGCCTTTGTGTCGTACCTGGTTTTCATGCGGTCACTCGCTATCCTTATCCTCGTCCTGGTCATCTGATGTATGTCTCGTATCCTTTCCTTGAGGTCTGCCACGAAGTCCTCTTCACTCTTGGGCTCATCGTTAGGAGATCCAAACTTCACCTCACTAGGTAGCCGGACTGCTCGACCAAACAAGACTTCAGATGGAGTATGTCCAGTAGTACTATGCACTGCATTTCGGTAGGCCATCAAGAACAGAGGAATTTGTCGATCCCAATCACGCTGGTGGTCTTCTACGACCTTCGAGTGATGTTCGTTTAAGGTTCTGTTGAAGCGCTCTACTATCCCGTCGGATTGCGGATGAAGCGGAGTCGTCCTCGTCTTCTTAATTCCTAGTTGTTGGCATACCTCTTGGTATATCTTTGATTCGAAGTTTCGGCCCTGGTCGGAATGCAGTTCCATGGGCACGCCAAATCTGCTCACCCAGTTGTTGACGATCTTTTCCACGACGGTCTTCGCTTCCTGGTTAGGGATGGCGAATGCTTCCGGCCATATGCTGAAGTAGTCCATGACGACTAGGATGTTATGGTTGCCATTGTCGGTTTCCGGAAACGGACCAGCGATGTCGGCGGCGATCCGTTCAAATGGTGCACCCACGTTGTACTGTTGCATCTTGCCACGCGTTTTCCTTCTGGGTCGCTTGCTGGCGGCACACACGACGCTTTTTCGACACCAACTTTCTACGTCGTCTCTTGCGCTGAGCCAACAGAAACGTTCTCGCACCTTCTCCAGCGTCTTGTTTGCACCCAAATGATCTCCGGATGCTCCATCATGCATCTCCCGTAACACCTCATGTACGTTTGATCCCGGCAAGACAAGCTGCATTATGAAATCTTTCCCGTCCGGCCTCTCCCATTTCCTTTTCAGCACACCATCTTGCACATGATGGGAGTCCCACTGAGCCCAGTATGCCTTAAGAGTGGGGCTCCTGTCCGAGATATCTTGTCCATTTGGCTTTTCCATAAACTACTTCCACGCTAATATCGGCTCGATGTCTGGCTCTTCTTTTTGAGCGTTGCGGATTTCCTCTGCACTCCAACCAGCGATAGGCCCAGCTCTTACCCTTTGGATGGAAAGAAGGTTCTTCTCTTCCTGTCGCACACAATGCTTGCAGTCGTTCTTACATTGTCGTCGGGATAAGGCATCCGCATTAGAATGAAGTTTCCCTTTACGATGCTGTATTTCATAATCGTACATCTGCAGCCGTTCAATCCATCTTGCGACCTGGCCCTCTGGATTCTTGAACTGCAGCAGCCATTGTAGAGCTGCGTTGTCTGTGCGCAAAAGGAACTCTTGGCCGTAGAGGTATTTATGGAAGTGTTTTTTTTTTGTCGCCAGAAGCAGCGCCAGAAGTTCTTGCCTGGTCACGCAGTAGTTCCTTTCGGGCTTGGAGAGCACTTTGCTGAAGTATGCTACTACCTTCTCTTGGCCGTTGTGTACCTGCGAAAGAACCGCTCCGACACCGACGTTACTTGCATCTGCATCCACGATGAACATTTCTCCGGTAATGGGATATGCTAGTGTTGGTGCTTCGCATAGTTGTTGCTTAAGGTTCTTGAAGCTTTTGTCGCACTCACCTGACCACTTGAATTGCCTTCCTTTTTCTGTCAGTTGGTGCAGGCTCTTTGCGGTTCCGGCAAAGTCCTTTACGAATCGTCGGTAGTACGTGGCGAGACCCAAAAAGCTCCTGAGTTGATGTTTGTCTTTTGGAACCGGCCAGTTTTTCACAGCTTCCACCTTGCCTGGATCTGTTCGCACTCCTTCTGATGAGATAACGTGGCCCAGGTACTTGACTTCGGATCTGAAGAGGTCACATTTCTTTGGGTTCAGCTTCAGGTGAGCGCTTCGAAGCGGTTCTAGCACATTCTTCAGGTTGTCGCGATGTTCCTCGAATGTTTTTCCTATCACGATCACATCGTCCGCCACATCGGAGCCAAAACCTTCAAAAGCTACTTTTCAATTTCTATTTGTTTAGCCACAAAAGCCATACACTTGGAATTAGTGTCGGATCTAACCACCCAGGCATTCATAGCAGCATTCCGCCGTTTTACAGCACGTCGAGGTTTATCTTCCCAGATACTGAGCGACAACGGAACAAACTTTGTTGGAGCAAACGCCGAATCAAAGCGAATGCTGATGCAAGCTCAGCATGATTGGGGCGAGGTTGCGGACGTTTTGGCCACTCAAGGCACTCGGTGGAGTTTTATTCCTCCTGCTTCTCCTCACTTCGGGGGACTTTTGGAATCAGGAGTGAAGTCAGTAAAACGCCATCTGACCAGAACCATAGGAAACGAGAAGCTGACCTTCGAAGAATTCTGCACACTTCTTATACAGATAGAAGCATGCCTGAATTCCAGGCCGTTATGTCCTCTTTCCGATAACCCAGATGAATTAAACGTCCTAACACCAGCACATCCATCACTTGATTATCTACCTTGTCGCGGTGTGATGGCTTATACTAGAGCTCAAGACGCTTGGAATCGACATCGGGGACGTATCACGTCCGAAGCGGTATCGCCGCAACGATGAGCGATTCACTTGAAGAGGCTCGAAGTAAAACTAAAAGATAATCATCCTACCTAGTCTCTCCTATCCTTCTTCCCCACCCCTCCCCCAACTCTTCCTGAGTTGGATCAAGGGATGGATCAAGGTGTCAACCGTACCGTGCCGAGGATCAGCCTGGCTGAGGGCCCAGGACAACCAAAAATAGCTCAGTCGCAAACGGTGTATCCAAAGACAGCGGGCACGCTCTGGTATCAACTGCCTTATCTGCATAATGCGGGGCTCTGTGGAGACTAACCACCCTTTCCCTAGCTACTCGCGGGACCAACATTTCAAACAAAAATAAAAAACCAGACCTTGAGGCCGGACCTCAACAAAAAAACCCGGAAACAGCCGACATCGTCGGCAGCTCTAAACGCACTACACGTGTGGAAGAGCATCTGCAGAATCTCTGCATCGATGATTCCGTCAGCGAGTGCTCCGTGCTGTCGGACGAACTGAACAGCACTACACCCACGTGCAGTTCAGCTCCTCCATCTCCTCCCAAGCTCACTGACCAAGAGAGGAAATCGCTAAGTCGTGAGACTAAAGCGGCTTTCCGCATCCTTGACCGACTAGGCAAAAAGACGGAAAAGGAGCGGAGTCAGCAAGAGCGGGAATCCCACGTCTGGGCAACTGACATTGCCAGACAGTTCAGCGGGCTAATGAAGTTAAAGCCTCTGCGGCACTTCGCTACCCGTGGGCAACGCCACCCAACCACCCGTGGCACACGTCACCCTTTCGCTCCCACGCTAACGACACACCGAGGCGATCTGGTTTACCAAACCAAGCTGGGGGCCAGTCCGTAGTCTCGATAGACTCTGCGCCCAAGAGACGCAGGTCCGTAGCCGAGGAGTCCAACGCCTCGAAGATGACAAAGAGCTCAGTGAGCTGCAACCTACCCAACCAGCGACGGAAGCTTCACCACCACTGAGGAAGTGGTGGATATAGTTGAAAGCGGTAATGCCAAAAAATCGGCGGGAATTGACCAAATTTCCAACTTTTTAATTAAAAAGTTGCCAAGTTTGGCCATTGTCCTGCTGACGGTTATTTTCAATAACTGTATTAACAACGGCTACTTCCCGTCAAAATGGAAGGTTGCAAAAGTGGTTCCGGTGCCAAAGAAAACCGACCGCTCAAATATGAACGGATACCGGCCCATTGCCCTACTGTGCTGCGTTAGCAAAATTCTAGAGTCGGTAATCTTGCGGAGAATTAACCATTTCTGCACGGAGCGTGGGATAGTCCCCAACAACCAGTATGGTTTTCGGGCGAGACATTCCACCGTGCACCCTCTGCTAAGGCTACACAGCGACGTCACCCGCGGACTCAACAAGTAGGAGACTACAGTAGCATGCCTTCTGGATATTGAAAAGGCCTTTGACAGCGTCTGGACGAAGGGTCTAACGTTCAAGATCATAAATTTAGGATTCCCAAATTACTTGGTAAGAATAATTTATAACTTCTTAACACATAGATATTTTTTCGTGCAGATTGACAACGCAAAGTCAGCAATAAGAGGACCAACGCCGGAGTGCCGCAGGGATCAAGGCTTGGCCCGATGCTGTTCAACATTTTCACTGCTGACCAGCCAAGCACATCAACAGGACCAGGATGCTCTATGCAAATGACTCGTTAACGTATGCAATCTCTCTCTCTCCAGAGATAGCAGCCCGAAGAGTTGAAGCACACATTAGGACACTTTGGGAGTACTATCTCAAATGGGGACTGAAGATCAACAGCAACAAAACTGAGCTAATTTGTTTTAGGCCACCAACAACAGCCACAAGAGGACGCCGTGCGTTCGCAAGTCGGTGCCGTAACATCAGGATCACACTTCCTGACAGCACCGAAGTGCCAACTAAGACGACAGCCAGGTATCTAGGAATAAATTTCAGTGAGAGGTTTAAATTTAATCCTCATGCTGAAATTATCCTAAGAAGAGCCAACTTCGCATTCCACCTAGTGCACCCACTGCTGCGAAGGCGAAATGGTCTAAGTAAAGCGACCAAGCTTCTTATATACAAGCAGTTGATACGACCAGTCATCACATATTGCTGTCCCATTTGGTTCACGATATCACCAACGACGATGAAGAAGATCCAAGTTCCTAGATACAAACCATCCAGAGGATTTGATGAAGTTTGCGATGTCATTTATTGGTCTGTTGGACAACTCTTCTAGATCCTCAAAGAAGTGTTGTCCAAGGATCTTATTTCTCAAATGATAGAGGCCTGGGCAATGACAGAGAAAGTGGGCGGTGTCCTCCTGAGCCTCCTCGTCGCCGCAGCCTCTACAAAGGTCTTCGCTAGTCACACGTAGTTTTTCATGTGGTACCGCATGGTGTTATGCCCCGTTATGACTCCAATTAGAGTAGAGAGGGATTTTCTGTGCCTCTGTATGAGTCTATTGGTTCTTACTCTGTCAAAAGCGGGCCACAGCTTCCTCGTGGTGACACAAGTATCTAAACAGGTCCACCTATTGTTAGCCTCCGTTATGGCTTTGTTTCCTGCTACGAGCTTAAGGGCGCAAGGCGGGATGTACACCGAGGGGTCGGATTGGTCCGAGCTTAGTGCTGAGCCTCCTCTAGCCAGTTCATCGGCTTTCTCATTCCCTGGTATGCCTTCATGACCAGGGACCCAGCAGAGCTTTACCTCGTGCTGTGTTCCAAGAACCTTGAGCTCTTCTCTACAACACTTCACAAGCTTCGATTTTATTTCTATAGCAGATATTGCTTTTATCGCTGCCTGGCTGTCGATGAAAAAGGTGATATCCTCTCGTGGTATTGCCCTTATCGCAGTCTCACGAGCTGCTATTGTAACTGCTAGGACCTCCGCCTGGAAAACGCTGCTGTAGTTCGAAAGCCGAGCTGACATGGGGAGACCAAGCGTTTCAGAGAATATGCCTGCGCCTACACCTATTTCCATTTTGGATCCATCGGTGTAAATAGCTAAGGATCGCTCGTTAGGCGTTCTGTCATTTTTCCAGTCTTCCCTGCTCGGGTAGGTGCTAGAGAATGGTCTTAAGAAGTCTAGGTTAGGCGTTAAGTAGTCTGTATTAGATACACTGCCTAGATATCTCTGCAGGATCGTGGTGTGACCCATTGCATTTGGTCTCCAGCTATCTATTTGGCTTAATCTTACGGCACTATGGGCTGCCGATACTTGTATAAAGATGTCTAGCGGAAGCAGATTGAGAATGGCCTCGAGTCCTGCTGTAGGTGTCGTTCTCATCGCACTGGTTGTGGCGATGCACGCTAGTCTTTGTACTTTTGTGGTAGCAGCTAGGTTATTTATTTTGCTGGCTGCCTGCCGCCAAACAAGGCTGCCATACGTTAGTATTGGCCTTATTATAGCTGTATACATCCATAGGATGATTTTGGGGCTCGGTCCCCAAGTCTTCCCAAATATTCTATTGCACGAGTAAAAAGCTATCGTGGCTTTTTTGACTCTTTCGTTGAAGTTTAGTCTCCAGTTCAGTTTCCTGTCGAGCACCAGGCCAAGGTATCTCGCACTATCGGAGATACTCAGGGGAGTTCCCCTCACGGAAGGAGTTACGAATTGTGGAATTATTCTTCTGTTAGTGAATAGTACTAACTCTGTCTTCTGGGGATTAACCGCCAGCCCACATCTCTCCGTCCAGGAGTCAATGATTTCCAGCGCCCCTTCGATTTGTTCGCTCAGGGTCGGTAGAAATTTACCTGTTGCTAGCAGCACAACATCATCCGCATATGCAATGGCCTTGACGCCGCTGTTTCTAAGTTTAAGAAGGACTTCGTTCAGAACAATAACCACTGCAAAACCTTGCTGACCATCCAAATGACGGGATCCAAGAATTCATCCAGCAACAGATCGAGCTAAGCCACCGTTACCTAAGCGTACGAGCGATCATCGATGGACGTTTTAATTATATCATTTACAACGCGGAAACACCGTTTTACCAACGTGCAGACAACCAGCACTACCGAGGATAGTCGGATACAACCGCCTTTTTTTTTTTTTTTTTTCATTTTTTACACACATTCAAGTAAATATATGTTCTGTATTTAATAAAACACATGTATTAGATTAAGTAAGACAATAATAATATTTTTGTAAAAAATTTTAATATAGATATCATTTGAAATACGTTGGGCCCCTATTGTTGAGCCAACATTTAATTTATTAGTTATAAGTCTAGTTCTAAGCCAATTTGTATATAGAACGAAACACTAAATAAAAACCTTAATCGTAATCATCAGTGAGCTGCAAACCCTTCTCCGAGACGGTCAAGGACAGCCTCGTCGTCGCGATAGTGGACGTGTCTGACGAAGAGGGGAGGATCTCCTACGATAAGTGGAGGCTCATTGAAGTCAGAGTGATGAACTGCCCTTACGAGCGTATACTAACTCATCCCAACTCTCCACCCACCTTTCAAGACGCTGGCTGGCATCAAGGCTTTGTTAAGCTGATCGCATGCGACGATCAGAACTCGGTCGAATTCATCGCCGCTGCCATTAGCAGCATAGGTGAAATCTGGCCAGGAGCCATGCTCAAGGCGGTGGAACGGAGCCAAATCCTCCACAGGCCGAAAGCGAGGATCTGGGTTCCACTCGAACCGCCCGAGCCAGCAAAAGTGCTTAGCTTGATTGCCTATCAGAATCCGGACCTACCAGTCAAAGACTAGAAGGCATTCGAGGAGCCACCGAGCTCTAAAAAGACGGATAATGACACCAAGGGATCTGGCCGCTCGCTAGTCATCTCTCTAACTGCCGAATCAATACCTCTACTCCGCGCGAAGGAGTTTAAGATCCGTTGTGGTCTGAAGGTAATTGATGTAAGGCTTTTCACGGCGGACCGAAATAGCATCGCAGGTCCCTCTAGCTTGGCGACTCCCGCCCTCCCCCGCGTTGTAATCCCTGATGATGAACCATCATCCCCCGATGACGTAAACGCTACCATCGTGGAGAGGTCCGTATCAGCTCATAATGATGCTAAAACTGATACAAATTAATCTCCACCATTCTTCCTTAGCATCCGCTAACCTGTTACTTCGCCTCAGTGAACGAGCCTTTGACATCGCCCTGATCCAAGAACCTTGGATAAGAGATGACACCGTCATAGGATTGAGGGCCCCAGGAAATACGCTATACCACGCGAAGAATGTAGGTAGAACCCGAGCTTGCATTCTTGCTAAAACCTCCTTAAACTTAACTTTTCTTCCCCACCATAGCACAAGAGAAATAGCAGTAACACTGCTTAAATCAAAAAACATCACCATCTGGCTGGCGTCAGGATACCTACCCTATGAAGACCCCGAGTCTGCTCCATCCAAGGAAGTGGAAGAAGTGGTAGATGAAGCAAGGAGGAGAAGAGAAGCCATCTTATTGGGGTGCGACACCAACGCGCACCATGATCTATGGGGTAGTACCGACACTAACCCTCGAGGTAGGTCTATTTTCGAGTATTTAGTAGGCACCGATCTAGTGGTTTGTAACAGAGGAAATGGTCCTACTTTTATTACTAAGACCCAGCAAGAGGTGCTTGACGTCACTTTTGCTTCCCAAAGTCATCCAGTCATTCGTTTTCCGATCACCGTTATCTGGAGTACAAACTGGAAATTTGTCACAGTACCGCACCCTAAGTCTTCCGCAATCGACGGAAAACCGACTGGTGCTTACACAATAAATCCTTCTCTGCTAAACTATCCAATCAAGTGTACACTACACCAACTACACAATTGGAATTAGACAAGCTTAACACCGTTCTAACCTCTGCGCTTAATACAGCTTTCATCCAATCCTGTCCGATCACAAGAAGAAAGGTGGGCAATCGTCCCCCAATGCAGAATGCAGAACTTAACAGTCTTCGCTGCACAAGCAGGATACAGTTCAATAAAGCCAAACGAACAAGGCTACGACTGGACTGGGGAATCTACAAAGAAAGTTTGAAGAGCTTCAAAATAGAGGTTCGGAAAGCTAGACGCAGATCCTGGCGCGGTTTTTGTCAGAGTATTGACAACACGTCTCAATCCTCTAGACTGCGAAAAGTCCTCTCCAAAACACCAACTATACCTACTGTCCTCATGAATCCGAATGGATCCTGGGCGGAATCGGACGAAGCATCGCTCAACCTGCTGATGGGCACTCACCTCCCCGGCTGCACGTCTAACCCCAACGATGATCGCGCCTTGGTAAATGTTGCACGCCTACAGGCACCTCCTCATCTGATCAGCGAGGATAAGCTGAAATGGGCACTAAACAGTTTCGAACCATTCAAATCCCCGGGACCGGACGGTATTTTTCCGGCCCTGATTCAGACGGCTTTCAACATAGTATGGCAGTATCTTTTCCGCATTCTGAAGGCTTGTCTTGAGCTCGGAACAACACCAACTGCCTGGACCGAGGTAAGAGTGGTCTTTATACCCAAAGCAGGCAAGACATCGCACACCCTTCCAAAGGACCTTAGACCTATTAGTCTAACGTCCTTCCTTCTTAAGATTCTGGAAAGAATCCTGGACCTACACATTATGGCCACTATTGATAGCACCTTACTATCCACGTCACAGCACGCCTACCAAAAAGGTAAATCTGTTGAAACGGCTTTGTACTCCATCATCCACTCTATCGAAAAATCACTCTCAATCAAAGAGTTCACCCTAGCGTCATTTCTAGACATAGAGGGAGCCTTCAACAACGTTGAAACAAATTCGATTACCAGTGCCTTACGCAGGCTCAACATCTGCGAACCCATCGGTTGTTTCATAGAACACATTCTAAATAACAGGGTAATAACAGCATCTTTCAGAAGTAGCACTGCCAAGCGACATGCACATCGAGGCACCCCTCAAGGGGTGTACTGTCTCCACTATTGTGGAATTTGGTGCTCAACGAGGCCTTTCTAAAGATCGAAAAAACTGGATGCAATGTTATTGCCTATGCAGATGATGTCGCCATTCTAACAACAGGCAAATACCCGCAGACGCTGGCCGATGTCATGCAGTCTGCTCTTAATGAACTGCTCAGATGGACTGATAAATGCGGCCTCTCCGTTAACTCGACGAAGATCGAGCTAGTTCTATTCACAAGAAAACACAAGCTACCGGACTTCACTCCTGAGAGGCCCCAAGCAGGGGAAAGAGCAACACACGGGACATGCCAATATACTTTCGATGCACCGTCATCTTCCCAATTCCACTGACCATCTGCCCACTGAATACGCACTCGATACCGGACAGAAGTGAGTGGACGCAACGCAATGTCCTTTACAACGAAGCGCTGTCAATCTTCACGGACGGGTCCAAAACCAAGGACGGAGTCGGTGCTGGAATTTTCTCGGAAGATCTGCACATACACCTCTCCTTTGACCTTCCAGACTACTGCAGCGTTCTTCAGGCCGAAATCACCGCAGTTCGCAAAGCTGCTGACGGGCTGGCGGCTAGCACACTATCAACACCTGATATTGTTATTTATGTCGACAGTCAGACAGCCATCAAATCCCTCGCATCCAGCACTACGAGATCTAAGGCAGTGAAAGACTGTCGAATATCTCTTAACAAGATAGCTGGTCAGTACAACCTCACCCTTTGCTGGGTACCAGGTCACTGTGACATACCGGGGAATTGTGCAGCCAACGAACTAGCACGACAAGGGTCCTCTGGTACAGATAGCATAAGCATCACCGACATCGAAGCGCCAGCGTCTTATGTTAAGTACCTTATTCAAATTGATGCCGAGAAAGTAGCCAATCATCGATGGTAACATCTAGACCAATGTCATAAAGCCAGACAGATCTGGCCGATACTCAATAAATCCAGGTCCATCGGACTCTTGAAGCACAAGAGAGGAACCCTCTCAAAAATAACAAATGTCCTCACTGGACACTGCGTCATAGGAAGACATGCCCAAAGATTAGGTATCCCTCATAACGATATCTGCAGAAGCTGAAGAGATGAAGAGGAACAAGAGACCATCAGTCATCTCCTGTGCGCCTGTCCTGCGCTCGCCAACATCAGGAAGTCCACTCTGGGTGAATACTTCTACAATGATCTTAATGATCTCGGCAACGCCTGCACGGCTAAAATTCTCGCCTTCATTCAACGAAGCAAATGGTTCCAAGAGTAAGAGGGTGATCCACCCGCCTTACATATCGGCGGTACAATGGACCTACTTTCTGGTCTAAGTACATCCACATCGAGGGCCGATCCTAACCTAACCTAACCTAACACCAGCACATTTTCTTATCGACTGAATTTTCGAATCTCTGAAAATTATCCCTCAAGGCGATGTATCGGAGGAAACTGTGAGCTATCGACAGAGGTGGAATAGAACACAACATTTGGTCGACCTATTTTGGCACAAATGAAGTCAGGAGTACCAGTCGCGCCTCCAACAACGTCCTAAGTGGACAAAGGCAGAGGCTGTACCCAACGTAGATGAAGTGATGCTAATCAAGCACGTCCTCCGTCACAATGGATGCTCGCAAGAATTACGGATATCCATCTAGGCAAGGATAACTTAACGCGTATAGTCACGCTAAGGACCAGGAACGGGGTAACCAAACGACCCATCACTAAAATATGCCATCTACCATCTAACAACGCAAAGGAAAACAACACCATCATATAATTACGCAAATAACACTATTAAAAACTACATAAAACATTCAATTCACTCAACACAACATTAAATAAACATTTAATTCACTCAACACAACACTAAAATATCATCAGCAATATTGCCGTCGGCACTTCACCAAAACAGCAAAATGCCGTCGGCAATTCATCCAAATTGCAAAATACCGTCGGCAATGCATCAAAATTGCAACATGCCGCCGCCAAACCCCATACCACACTGTAACGAAATGGTACACTTCGCCCCTCATCTGCACCGTCCCCACGATCATCATTCCGGCGTTGGACGCACGAACACTGTACTTCTTCTTCTTCCTTTTATCAGCGAGGCTATGATCCGAAAACAAGGGATCACAGCCCTCCCACTTCACTGCATTTCTACTGATCCGCCTGTGGGGTTCGCCTATTTGACCTCAGAAAATATCGGCAGGCCTGCCGATTTTGGATCACTCGGTTACTGAGGCCAATGAAATGCCGATGTCGTCGCATTTGTCTGATCCAGGCGTTTATAGGCCTGCCTTTCCTACATCGCGATGTCTTTGGAACGTGCATAGATATTGCCTTTTTAACAGGGTTCAAATGATCTCTTCTTTGAACGTGGCAATACCAACTGAGCCGGTCGCGCTCTAATTTTTGTACGATGGTTTCCTTGATGTGAAAGCTTCCACGGATCTTCGAACGAACACTGTACATCCATACAATTACCCGAATTCTGCACCAGAAGCTCACTGACCGTTGTTCTACCTACCGACCCCACTGTGAGTATCCCGAACAACCATCAACACCTCAGGCCCAACTTAGCCGACCGACACGCACACCCATCAATTGCCGTAGCCGAAATCCCACACCATACTCGAAACTCCATAACCGCTAACTTCTTTTTTTGGGCCCCACTGTAAATAAATAATGAGATCACACCACTCCATTTACATCACAAACAAAAACTCCATCCGAACGACACACACACGAACCACAACAAAGTATACCCGCAGCCACGGTCGCTCTTATCTCTCTTCGATCGCCGACCCCCAACCACGAGACGATGGCCATCGACATGTGTTGGGATGGGAGAGAGCCAATGTGTACATGCGAGCAGGGGTAGGTTGGTGTAGTGTAGGCATAATAAGAAGAGAGAGAAATCAGAATAGCTGCTGAGCACCGCCTACTACACTGTGTGTGCGAAGTACACTATGGGTAGACTTATATGACGAGCGAGGGGATAGTCAGGCGTTTAGTCTCAGACACACTGTGATGGGTAGTATGGTAGTAATATGGAGAGCTGAAGTATACGTGTGACATAGAACCAAGGGGAAACGGCTATGTGATATATGGAGAGGTGAACGAAGATGTGTGCCAAATATTGGAAAGTTTTACATTGGGTCGTCGAATTCACACTCAATGCTTACACGGATTTTAATAAATCAACCCACTGCCGACGAAGAAGTCGGAGTTCCTCACGCTGTGGTTAGGGTACCAATCTGGTGTACTGTGAGTCAACTCTCTGGTGTGGACAAATCCACCGAACCTTGACTTGAGCATTAAATCATCGGACCTGCTGCTGACCACAACTGCTCCGACCGTAAAATTTGGGCTCATCTTCCTCTAGGAAAAGCCATTGCTGTTCCTAACCATACGCACTCCTAGGAGTATTATTTTTGTGACATTTGCTGTCAAAGTACCGGCCTTAAGCCGGTGCTGCTAAGTAGCTACAAAAGAATTTCCTTGTGCGACACTATTCGAGTGGTAATTATCCGTTGGAGAATATACCACTCGAAAAATACCACTTGGAGCCGGTTAAATAAAACACCCGTATCTATCCACGTTATAAAACCAGTAAGTAGGTTTATTCAATTCGACTCATATTTATAATGTATGACCTTTCAGTTAATGCTTCGATTCAAGAGACCCAAGAACGATCAATGCAAGTCTGACAAGGTCAATACACAGGATGCATTTCTCAACAGCAGTGAACTTTATCTAGCTCAAAGAACTGTGATTAGACTGATGCAGAAAGTAGAAGTCCAAGACGACATAACTCAACTTAAAAAACACAATGAAGTATCCAAGAAGAGTCCCTTAACAACTCTAAGTCCGTTTCTCGATCAGGAAGGAATCATTCGCGTTGGTGGACGATTGGAATCATCTGCATTGCAATACGATGCCAAGCATCCAATACTGATGCCCTATTCCCACCCACTTACAAAATGGTTGATGATGGAAGTTCATCAGGAAAACAAGCATGCAGGACCTCAAACCATCTTGGCAATCGCTCGGCAGAAGTACTGGCCAATAAGAGGCAAAACACTCGCTCGATCTATTGTTCACAGCTGTGTTTTCTGTTCAAGGTTAAGACCCAAACTGCTATCACAAATGATGGGAAACCTCCCGGCCGACAAAGTCCAACCAACACGACCATTCTTGAATACAGGTATTGATTTTTGTGGACCTATCTACACTCATTACAAGCTAAGGGGAAAACATCCAAAAAGGTCTTACATATCAGTGTTCTGCTGCTTTGCCACAAAGGCTTGTCATCTCGAGTTGGTGACTGATTTACTATCAGAAGGATTCATTGGCACACTACGGAGATTCATGGCAAGAGGAGGCCGTTGCAAAAACATCTATTGTGACAACGCTACCAATTTCGAGGGAGCCAAGAGTCAGTTATCTGAGATAATCCAATTTATGGATTCTGGAGAAGATAGGGAGAAGATTGTGACCTCTTGTACAAGGAAGGGGTGCAACTTCAATTTCATACCTCCACGATCACCACACTTCGGAGGATTGCGGGAAGCTGCTGTCAAATCACCGAAACATCTACTGCAACATACCTTGTCTTCAGCATCGCTAACCTATGAAGAACTTGAGACCGTCATAATAGAAGTCGAGGCTATACTCAATTCTCGACCGATAACTACAATGCCATCATCTCCAAATGACTTTGCTGCTCTTACCCCAGGACACTTTCTCATTGGAGAGCCAATCACCAGTACAATCGATCGTACAGCGAAACCCGAAAAATGATCACTGCTCACTCAATGGAAGCTACTCACCCATGTTAAGAACGAATTCTGGCGACGTTGGTCGAGCGAGTATTTGAATCAACTACAGCATAGATATAAATGGAAAGAAAGATGTTAAAATGTTGAGCCAGGAATGATAGTCATACTGAAGGAAGATAACCAACCAAGCCTCAATTGGCCTCTAGGCCGAATTATTGGTATCATCAAGGGACAAGATGGGCTAGTAAGTGTAGCGGATGTGCAAACAGCGAATGGCGTGTTCCGCCGGGCCATAAACAAGTTAGCACCGCTTCCAATACAGCAATAATCACAACCCTCTGATAAGACTTCACCTGATCATCTGAAACGTCACAGTAAGGAAGGGGACAAGTCAGCTGATCCATCGCTATCCAACAACATACCTAGAGACAGACCTCATGAGGATGCCCCCACACCACGTAAATGGAAGGGAGGTCTACATCACCTTGTTCATCGCTTGCGCAATGACAACTACAATAAACGCAAAGGGAATTGAAATCAGCGCATTTGACTCCCGACCTGGAATTTACTTCGACAATGTAGTAACATCGAACCTAGTCATCTATTATGATCTAGCGCCATACTGGAGAAAGTTGCGGGTAATTGGAAATAGCACCAACATATTTCAGCATCTTTGTGAAAGGTTACGACAAAAAACGTTGTGTACCCACGTAACCAACCTCACTCACCAGGATCTATATAAAGACAGCATTACCTTTGAAAATCAAACCCTACGACGTCCGAAGAGAGGAGCATTCAACATAATTGGAAATATGGCGAATTCCTTGTTTGGAGTCCTTGACTCTCAGTATGCAGAAAAGATTTTTTATTTTTTTTTTTATTAATGAAGGTGAAAATCCCGAAAGACACAGTGGGGTTAGAAACCCAAAGTAGTGCGGGACTCTTACCGCACTAAACGACGAAGATTTTATTTTCAGCGTTAAGTTGGGTTTGAGAAGCTATTATAATTTAAATACGGGCTCTCGTAATTGTTAACAAAAAATTCATGGGGCTTGGTTCTTCTTAACCTACGAATATTATTTCGTACATTTAAGACATCGTCTATCTCAGGATTGATATGCATCTGCAAACGCTCGTTGTGACGCGTTGCATACTTTTTAATTGTATCTGCTACAAGGTCGACCTGCAAATCTCGATGCAAGTCACTATTTCTAATGTACCATGGGGCATTCACTATTCCCCGAAGGACCTTATTTTGAAATTTGTGCAACATTTGAACATTTGTTTTCTTTGTGCAACTCCATAATTGGATACCATATGTCCAAACGGGTTTTAATATCTGATTGTATAATAGGATTTTATTCTCAATGTACAGTTCTGAGTTATATCCTAACAACCAATAAAGTTTTCTACATCTAATATTTAGATCTTCTACTTTCTTTTTCACATGTTCCTTCCATTTCAGTTTAGCATCCAGTATCATACCGAGATACTTAGCTATGTTAGATTAAGGAACTACTTGATTATTAATAACCACGGGAAGATTCGTTATTTCTTCATTTGTAAAATTAATATGGATGGACGTTGACTCATTAAGTTTAATTCGCCATCGCGTCCAATCACATATCTCGTTAATTGAATTTTGTAGCTTTTCTGTGGCTTTAGCCACACATCCATCTGTTGATCCACAGATCCATCGTCTGCAAATGTGGCTATCATGGTATCACTCGCATGCGGTATATCACTCGTATATAATAACTACAGGGTGGGTCCCAGAACACTTCCCTGCGGAACACCTGCTTGTATTTCTTTAAGTTCAGAATACGCTGAGCCATAACGAACTCTAAAGAATCTATTACCTATATAAGATTTAAGGATCTCATAGTACTGTCTAGGTAGATCCCTATGAAGTTTGTACTCTAAGCCCTTATGCCAAACTTTATCAAAAGCCTGTGCAACGTCTAAGAATATTGCAGAACAAACTTGTTTTTTTTCCAGTGCCTTTTCTATAACATTAGTTATACAATGCACCTGGTCTATCGTCGAGTGTTTATTCCTAAACCCGAATTGATGGGTAGGGATAAGCTTTCTTTGCTCTATAATTGGGTCTAACCTTTTAAGAAGGAGTTTCTCCAAAAGTTTTGAAAATAACGGTAAAAGTGAGATGGCCTACATGAGGTAACTTCTGATAAAGGCTTACCTTGTTTAGGAATAACAATAATCGTCGGTAGTACGTGGCGAGACCCAAAAAGCTCCTAAGTTGGTGTTTGTCTTTAGTAACTGGCCAGTTTTTCACAGCTTCTACCTTGTCTGGCTCTGTTCGCACTCGTTCTGATGAGACAACGTGGCCCAGGTACTTGACTTCGGATCTGAAGAGGTCACATTTCTTTGGGTTCAGCTTCAGGTGAGCGCTTCGAAGCCGTTCTAGCACATTCTTCAGGTTGTCGCGATGTTCCTCGAATGCTTTTCCTGTCACGATCACATCGTCCAGATACACCAAGCAAGTTTTCCAGGTCAATCCACCCAGGATGTGTTTCATTAGGCACTCAAAAATTGCCGGAGCGTTGCACAATCCAAATGACATTACTGTAAACTGCCACAACCCATTTCTTGCAGTGAACGCAGTTTTCTCTCCGTCCTTTGGATCGATCTGTACCTGCCAGTAACCGCTCATTCAATCAAGGGTGGAAAACCATCGAGCTCCTGAGAGTGTGTCTAATGTGTCATCGATCCGTGGCAGAGGTTAGCTATCCTTTTTGGTGACGTCATTAAGTCTCCGATAGTCCACACTGAATCGAGTGCTGCCGTCTTTCTTCTCGACCAGTACAACAGGTGAGGCCCAAGGACTCTTAGAACTTTCGATGAGCCCTTCTTTCTCCATCGTTGACACCATATCCGCAACCTCCGTCTGCTTTGCCAATGGTAGTCGTCTGGCAGGCTGGCGAATTGGTTTGGCATCCCCAGTGTTTAAGCGATGCTGCACCAGATGTGTTCGGCCGTACTCTCCATCCTGTGAGGGAAATATATCAGCGTACTCACCGATTAGATTTTCTGGCATGGCTCGCTGATCCCGATCCAGTTCGCAGTGCTTGAGGATCATGTCCCTTACTTCCGTCAACCTGGCTGATGAAACGGGCCCCACAGATTCCTTTCCAGTTATTGTCGGGATTAAACATATATAAAAACATTCACCAATAACCTCCCCTTGTTTTAGTTTGACGCTGTGGCTCTTTAAGTTCATGAGCCTTACTGCGACCAGGCTATTCTTTGGCTCCGCTAAAACTTTTCCCACGATGTAGTTTGGGAATTCCTTCCTGAATGCGGCTCCAATAGGTAGAATCAGTGGCTTCCAGGATCACCCTCTAGTTTTGTCCAAATGATAGTCTCGGAAGATGGTGGTAAGACTTCGTCCTTGCTGAGTATTGTCCTTAAATGTGCTGCATTCTCGTTCCCCTACACCATTGGAATCTCTACGTTTTGGTACCGCAGAATTTGCATCCCGATGTCGATGATTACGTCATGTTCTTCCATAAAGTCCACTCTGATGATGATGCATGAGAAAAGGCCAACCCTGCTAGTTGTAACGTGAGGCGAACTTCTCCGTATACTTTCGCCGCTACCCCTGTAGCAGTTCTAAGTCAGTAGCAGCTGGTGTTGTGCAGCCAAGACTTCCGGACGAGATCTCTTCTTACAATGGAAGCCGTAGCGCCGGTATCAATAGTAGCCACGCACTTGTTTTTGCCGATGAATGCTTCCACTGTTAGACTCTTGTTGCATCGTTTGGTTTGGGAGACCTGGATGGTGGTCTTAGGGGTGTCGATTCCATTAGCCAACTTCTGCCCCGCCAAGCTGACTCTTAGGCGTTTCCCGACTCCTGGTTTCGAGAAGCCTGGCCAACAGGATGGATGTTGTCCCTGTAGGATGGTTCTTCGTTGCGTCGCCTATTCGCACAATGTGGACAGTTTCCGCGTCTGGGTGGATTTCTGCATTGCCGTTGTAGGTGTCCTATTTTGTTGCAGTTCCAGCAACGAATTCGTCCTCCGCGAGCATTGTTTCGGTCTTCGACGTCCATCCTCTGGCAAGAGCATTCGATGGCGGCTACTTCCCTCACACGGTGGATTCCCTGACAGGCCTGGTCTGCGGCCTCCATTGTCAGAGCAAACGCCAAAGCTTCGGCGAGCGTTTTCTTTCCAGCCATTCTTACCGCCATTTGTAGTTTCGCATCAGCTATGGCATGGGTAAACGCTTCGGTTGCCATCTCGTTAATGATCTCCTCCCCGGCGTTTGGATAGGACAAATGTGCCAGTCGCTCGATATCCGCTTGCAATTGCTGGAGAGTTTCTCCTCTCACCTGAACTCTTCTGCGCAACTGGACCCTATATACTTGCTGCATATGGTCATCCCCAAATCGCATCTCGATGGCTTTTACCAGACTATCGAGTTGCGTTGCTTGTCGTCGGGAATGGTTTGCCGAAGCTCTGCAGCTGATCCTCTAAGCGCAAGTGTGAGGGCAATGTACTCCTCTTCGCCGTCCTACTTGTTCGTCATTGCCGCAGCTTCGAACGGCCATGATGTCTGTCCACCGAAGACGGGAGGCTGCATCTCTTTCCTTCTCGGGCAGTCGCTTGAATACTCCCGAACTTTCTGTTTCTTCACGTGTTCGAGTTCCTTTGCCAAATTCTCGAATCTCCCTTCAACAGCCTCGATTTTGGTTTGAACATTCTCGAATTTTGTTTCAAATGTCTCAATTTTGGTCTCTACATTTCCAATCTTCTCGTCGATTGTCCCGAATCTTGTCTCCAAACTTCTATTTTATTCATCAAATTTGCTTTCGAGAACACTCCTTTGATCGAGTAGCTGTTGCTCTAGATAATTCTTTTGTTCATCGAACTTTTTCTTTTGCTCGTCTAAAGAATTGCTTAGCTTCTCGAATTTTTCATTTTGAGAATTCTTTTGTTCGTCGATCTTAGCTTCTAGAGAATTCTTTTGCTGATCCAAAGAATTGTCTAGCTTCTCGAATTTTTCGGAAAGTTATTTCATTAAAGTCGACATGTCACTCGTCGTACTTACTTGTTCTTCTTCGACGTCAAACTAAGCTGTTTCAGGATCTGCACCCTCGTCCGTCATTATTTTCCGCAACTTAATGATCAATTCTCTCTTCGTACCAGTCGTATGCTGATTCCGCTGGCTCAGTACTTCCTTTAGTTGCGGCAATGACAAATCTTCTAGCAATTTCCGAACCATTTTTAATTGTTCACTTACACAAAAGGCAATACACAAAATTTGTTTTATTCCACTTTTCTGACACCAATGTAATATTCTTGCTGGGGTTCGTTTAAATAAAACCGTCTTTTGTGTATTTTAATTGTTTATTTGTTATCAAACACCACCTTTACTTCAACACAATATTCAATCACTTTATTCTTTATTTATTTCAAAATAAACTGTCGCTACAATGGTCTAATCTCCCTCTTGTAATCGCTGTATGCACTTATAAACAACTGTTTCGACGATGGTTGTGGTATGGGTATTTATATAAAATACAAGTCCTTCTATTGTATACTAGATGTCGCCAGGGATGAATTGAGGATCCTGGAATAATTGGGATATTCTGTGGAACAATTTTGGAACGTAAGCTCATCAGGTGGGAATATTTACTGCTAGCAGACAATAGATGTCGTTGCACACTGTACCTGGCGATGTACTTGATACTACATTATATATCTTTTCGACTTCTTCTTGATTATGAAAAGAGAGCATAAAAAGAGATAATTTTCTGTTTCTTGTCATTGGTTGCCCATCACTATCTTGTGTGGTTTCTTTTTCAATTAGGTTTTTGGCTTCCAAGATCCTAAATTTTTTATTACTCAAGTCTTCGACGATATCGTGTTCATCACAAGAGAAGTGAAGACCTCTAGCTAACTGGTCTAGTAGCTTTATTTTCATACGAGTGCACTGGAACTTTGTTTTTGTCCATTCTTCAGTGATTTCTTTATATGTGTTACTGTCATCGACATTTATATTCAATTTATTGTTATTGTAGGATGTGAATTTATAAGCCTTTTTCGTTTTTTGTTCTATTACTTTTTTTAACTCACCAAATCTGTCCACTCCCGAGATCATTATTGGTGGTGGTAATGTCTGCTTTTTCAAACCAGTGGTTAACTTTCCCAGCCTTTTATCACTTGTCTTACCCTGTAAATTTGCTTGTTTAGCATCTTGTCTTCTTGCAGGTAATTCAGGACTGTCTTCTGCCTTGCGTTTTTTCGTTTTCTTTAGATGGCTGTCTGTTTCCAGTGCGAGCTCATCCTCATCTGTCATGTATTCCTTTTCTCTATTTTGCTGGGCAGGTTGGGCCGGGCAATGGTTAGAGCAGTCCAGAATGGTGACCTTATTTTCCAGTTCTCTTATTTGGTTTTGCAAACTTGCAACTATTACTTCAAGATTTTTCCTTTCTCCAGAAATAACGAGATCTTCCGCGTAAATTTCCACCGAACGAACTACGGGTCTAATGAGCCTCTTACGCGTATGGCGAAGGAAGTAAATAATATCCGCGAAAAATTTGATTACAACTATAGCAAATTAAATCTAAAACATAAATTATACGAGCGATACTAACTTCTTGATGTTGTAAGTGTTTAGTGTAATGTTCGACTTATGCGTGGCATATCAATTTTTAGTTCATATTTTGTTTAGTATCCTGTTTTTCTATTTATAATACTTGTGCAGTCTTTTTGTGTAAGGTGTTAGGCTTTATAAATATAACAATACTAACAACTAACACCACGCTAAATGATGACTGTGACAAGCTGGATATTACTTAGTGGCTGATTTGAATTTTTCTCTCTCAGTTCAAAGTAATATTCGTCACAAAATGCTTGCCCTTAAGCAGTACTGATAGCGTTAAAAAAAAAAAAAGAGTTCAGCTTGCCATTCATTGTAATAGGTAGTTGTTTGTTTTTGTTTTCCCTTGTGAAACTGTTTTAGGTTCACTTTCAAGTATACTGGTTTCAGTTCCAGATTTCTGTTTTTGTATTTTCGGAATACTTAGAATTATAGCACGATCTTCGGCTCTAAGACTTTTTGACGCTATCATTTTTCGTGGAGGTCTCGGCGTGAATGAACGCCTTATTGAGCTTTGTTTATGTAGCAATAAATGGTCCCCCCAGAATCCATGGGACCGACCTCCAAGGAGGGTGGATTTTCCAGTTTACCTGGTCTGCCACCTGGGGTATTTCTATCATTTGTTTTGTTCATTGCCTTATTTGTTCTGGTAACCGTATTAGTTTTATTGGGTAGTACAGTAATTTCTACACACAAACCCCCTGCCAGGAGGACCGGGTCATTTGTTTTTTATTTCCAAGTTTTGCGAAGTTTTCGTCTCCCTTTGTGGATTTTAGTCGCCTCTTACGACAAGCATGCCTACCTCGGATATATTCTAACCCCTATCCGAAGGGGTATGCAGAAAAGATGTCCGAAATAATTGAACCCGATGAAGATTATTTGCCAGCCTTTTAAAAAAAACACACTCGATAGTAGAGTCCACAATCAACATAATAAAGCAAAACCAAGAAACCCTGGATCAACGACATGTGATATTGCTAGCTCAGCTGGATGAGGTGATTAACCGAATCAACAACAACACGGACGAATCATATCAACTCAAGATTCAACAACTCTTTTCGCCATGGTCCTTATATACCACATTGCTTATATCAAACGTTCAACGCACACACTCAGCAATAACAAGTGCGTTATCAGACATCCATCAAGAAAAAATAAGTCATTTGCTAATTTCTCCACACCAAATGAAACAACAAGCTATTGTTATAAGGAACAGCCTATCATCTACGCCTATCATATTGCCTGCCAGTACCACCTGACAATATATTGGAGCTTTATAGAATCATAGTGACTGCTGGCCAGATAACGAACAACTATGTTGTCTTTCAAATAAAATTTCCATTAATAAACTCTGACGATCTTGAGTTATACAGACTAGTTCCGACCCCAGCGGTAGTAAATGAGACAACACTACTCATACAACCATCATCTACATTCTTAGCGGTTAACCGTCATCATGACCAGTACTACCCGTTAACAGATCTTGAACTATCAAATTGCATCATTGTAGAAAAAACAAGGTATCTCTGCACGCAAATACATCCGATTTATCATAGAGGAGCTGCAATAAACAAATGTGAAATGCACATACTCAATAAAATAAGGGACCTATCGACATGTCAAATGAAACTAATTCATAATAACTCAGCATGGACCGAGTTCTTGCACTCCAATCAGTGGATATATGCTGTGACTTCAAAAACATCACTAAATATAACATGCAAGGATACGGCGACATTAGCTACGATTGAGTTATCTGGCATCTTAAAATTGCAACCCAATTGCGTCGCAAAGAAAACTTCATAACTCTACGGGCTCACGGCAAGCATTCCCACACCTTCCGTTCATCCATCACGAGACTCAGTGAGATGCCAAATGAGACGCTTTTCGAGCACATAAGCAATCACTTGGAGCCGACACATCAATATCCAATTCGGTTTGACGAACGAGAAATAAGATTAAAAAAGCTAGCAGCACAGATAGACTATACTCATCTGAAGTTACCAGCTATTATCCAGCGACATGCAATACCACAAACCATTATAAGATCGACCGGCCTATTCATCATCGTCGCCAGGTTGGGTGTCAAATCGCCCAAAATGCAAAAAACTAAAAAAATGTCAAATCACCCAAAAAACAGGTTGGGCGATTTAACATTTTTATTTTTTGGGCGATTTGACATGATGTCAAAACACTCAAAAAAGTGATTTTGGGCGATTTTGTGTTTCGGCTATCTTAAGACGGATCTGTGTCATATCGCCCAAAACCAAATCGCCCAAATCTGGAAAATGTCACATCGCCCAAGATTTTTGGGTGATTTAACACTATGACAGATCGACCAAGAAATGAAATGTCAAATCACCCAAAGCAGAAATGGGCATTTCATCGCAATTTGAAAATACCAACACATAGGAAGGTCAAAAAAGACGACCAAATTGAAAAAGGTTGAAAACATTTATTTTCCGCAATTTTGGGCACAGGGACATTAGTCCTCGGGGCATAAGTCCACCGCATTGGGACATAAAATTTTTGGTCTTATGTCCCACCTACAAACCTCTCAAGGAAAACAACAGCCAAATAAGAGCCCACCCACCTCAAATCCAACAGTGACCCCAAGCAGGGGGGTTGCAGGGGGGCAGCATGCCCCCCCTTACACATTGCACTGTTTATGCATTGTGGACTTATGTATACGCCTCTTCGAAAAAAAAAAGTTGACATATGGTAACTATGTATGACCCTGCGCTCATATTATATTCATTAATAATCGGAAATGAAGGATTGAAGAAATGGATGTATTGCACAAAAAAAACGTAAGCTGCATTGAGCCTTACTTACGATGTCAATCGCGCTGATTGCTTTGTCAGGCTCACACTTACAGTTACGGGGAAACCAAATCGCTCGGTGGGGGGAGGGGGGTCCGCGCGTGGTTGCGTGGCGCGAAACGATAACCGCTCCGCATCGCGCCGCGTCCGGCCGTCCTCCGCGCGGGGACGCGACGTGAAAGCGCTGTGAGCGCTAATGTAATTGTTACAATTCGTTTTGAATGCAGTCTTAAACCCAATTTAACGAAAATGTCAATCCGCCCAAAATCTGTTATATTTTGGGGTGATTTGACATTATGCTAAATAGCCCAAAATTAAAAATGTTAAATCGCCCAAAAATCTTTTTGACATTTTTCTGTATTTTTTCGCAATTTGGGCGATTTGGTTTTGGGCGATCGGAAGCAAGGCTATAAATGAATTCTGACAAAATGCCCACTTTCTTGGGCGTTGTGTCATTTTTTAATTTTTGGGCGATGTGTCGTTGTGTCATATCGCCCTTAATTTTTGGGCGATGTGACATTTTTCCGATTTGGGCGATTTGACACCCAACCTCATTGCCATAGTACTATTACTAGCTTGGAAATTCCGAGTATTTACCTGCAACAACAGACCGGCAGATTATCCAGTTGCTGCTCCAAGATCAGTCCCAGGAATATCAACCAACGGCAACCGTCATCACACCATTGAACTAAATTCAATGCAACAACAACAGCATTGAACTCAGTTTAACGGGGGCAGGATGTTGAGTTAGGTCAGTTCATTCCAACTGTATCGAGTGACGACAAGCCAACGGCCCAACACAACGGAAACCAGAAACCATTCATTCACCTCATTCATTGCGGCCCACAACGGAAAGCAGAAACCATCTATTCACCTTGAACTTAGCAAGAATAATTGAATCGCCACTTTGTATTTTTTGTTATATTCTTATGCTGATACTTTTTGCACTGTCATCAATATTTTCATTCTTTTTGTTATTCTTTGCACTTTGAAATATTTGTACCTTTTTAGTATTACTTGTGAATAGTATTATCATCAATATTTGTATATTTTTCTTACCTTTGTTGTTATTAAGTTAGCAATTTTTATGTATAAATACTGTTAAATAAATTTCTTTTGTCACTTGTTTCTGAACAGTCAATCAAGACGTTCTATCTTACTTTTCCAAGTGAGTCTGCTTGGAAGCTGTTCTGGTGTTTCAGTTTATGTTCTGCAATACCGCTCTTAGATACGGTACAAGAACCGTAATCTATTCAGCTCAATACAGTAAAAGAGCTGTATTCATAGGTGTTGTCTACCGACCTCATAGCCATTTTGATTTATATCTCGTATACAATATCATAGAAAATTATTCTCCTAATTATTGGAAAACCATTGTTTGCTGTGATTTTAATTGCAATTTGTCAAATCAAGCGGGCTCTACATTATTTTTTGAGACAATGCAAGCGCTTAGTCTAGATATTATAAACAAAACTGTTCCAACGCACTTCACTCACATTAGCACTCTTGTGGACTTCTTTCTCACAAATGATACTCAGGACGTTTTTTATAGCCAGTTCTCACCTCCTGTGGTCTCGAACCATGGTGTTATATTTGCCACATTTAGCTTCCCCTGTGGTGAACAGCGCTTAAAACATACCTACCGAGATTTTAGGAACTTAAACACTCAAGCATTGGAACATGATCTACAAAGAGTGAACTGGCTGCCTATATACGAGTACTGTGCGAGTTCAAGTGAAAATCAGGTAAATTTCCTACATAGTGTTATACAGCATCGTTTTAATTGCCATGTTTCTCTTAAGACCAATGTTACCAGGTACTCCTATAACTTGTGGTTTACTCTCGAAATATTAGACATAAAAAATAAGCGCCACGCAGCTTATAAGAGATAGAAACAATTTAGATTTCCTGAAATTTATAATGTTTTTCTCCAGCTAAGGAATCTAGTTAATTCAAAAATCAAGCAAGTCAAGCGCGATTATTACGATACGAACTTAAATCACAAGCTGCCAACTAAGACCCTCTGCCTTGAAGCTCATAGAAACGTACCTTGATGGAAGGAAACAAGCGGTTGTTGTTTATGATAAAAGGTCGAACACTCAGCGAGTGTACCCCAAGAATCCATCTTAGGGCTACTGCTTTTTCCCATTTTCATTAATGACCTCCCGACTATAGTTCAGCACTCATCATTGCACATGTATGTAGACGATTTTCAACTTTATATCAGCTGTAAACATGACCTTTTACAAGATTTGGTTCATGAACTCAACGATGACCTTGATAAAATTCTAACATGGTCTGTACAGAACTCATTAATGTTGAATCCATCCAAGACCAAGTGTCTCGCTATTAGCAGAAGCGGAATTGTTGATTGTGACCTATTTGTAGGTCAAAGTTAAAAATCTTGGTGTATGGTTCAATGAGACTTTGTCCTGTGATGACCATATGTCCACAGTTACACCTATTATTCTCTTAGAAATCTCTCAATGTCACAATCCCACACACCGCTGCATACTAGAAAAACTTAAGATCTCACGCTCGCACCGGTCCCTTAGTTTGATCCAGCTGCTCGTATCTTACCAAAACTCAGAGCGACTGTTTTTCATTCATGCCAATCGTCTTTGGAATTCCCTTCCTCTTGAGGTAGAAGGCTTTATAATACGAATAGCTTTGGAGAATCTCTATTTCGGCATTTGGCAGGTTAATGGTAATACAATTAGACACGTTTAATGTTTATAGATACACTATAGGTAAACTTCATAAATAAATCAAAATCATTTAACATTTGAAATTATATCCCAAATAATTGTTCATTATAGTAAATACAATTATCCCAAACATATGTTTATACATAAATTTAAATTAAAACTTTATTATATATTTTGAATTGTATAAATTTCTCATTTACAGTTTAAAGGTGAATAAAGGCTATTACGAACGATGTTAATAAAATAAATAAATAAATGAAATAAATGAAATGAAATGACATTCCTTCTCTACCCTAGATCTCGAATCCGGTTTCCATCAGATTAAACTGAAAGAATCTGACATTGAGAAAATCTCGTTCAGTGTTAGTAATGGTAAATACGAATATATGAGATTGCCGTTCAGTTTAAAGAATGCGCCCTTGCGTGATAAGATTTTCTCTGCGATGTGTACTTTTGGAGAAAATCATGTCTTTCTGGATTAAGTTATTTTTTCCGAATCCGCCATGCCAGGGTCGCCAGATATCGAATTTTCCGACCAATCACCGATGTGTGCAATCTGTACGTCATCGGAAGTGCACTAGTGTGCAGATTTGAAATCTGTGATAAGATTTTCTCTGCGAATCTCGTTCAGTGTTAGTAATGGTAAATACGAATATATGAGATTGCCGTTCGGTTTAAAGAATGCGCCCCTGCGTGATTAGATTTTCTCTGCGATGTGTACTTTTGGAGAAAATCATGTCTTTCTGGATTAAGTTATTTTGGCCGAATCCACCGGGACAGGGTCGCTAGATATCGAATTTTCCGACCAATCACCGATATGTAATTTGTACGTTATCGGAAGCGCACTAGTGTACAGATTTCATATCTGTGATTCGATTTTCTCTGCGATGTGTACTTTTGGAGAAAATCATGTCTTTCTGGATTAAGTTATTTTTTCCGAATCCGCCATGTCAGGGTCGCCAGATATCGAATTTTCCGACCAATCACCCATGTATGCAATCTGTACGTCATCGGAAGTGCACTAGAGTGCAGATTTGAAATCTGTGATTAGATTTTCTCTGCGAATCTCGTTCAGTGTTAGTAATGGTAGATACGAATATATGAGATTGCCGTTCGGTTTAAAGAATGCGCCCTTGCGTGATTAGATTTTCTCTGCGATGTGTACTTTTGGAGAAAATCATGTCTTTCTGGATTAAGTTATTTTGGCCGAATCCACCGGGACAGGGTCGCTAGATATCGAATTTTCCGACCAATCACCGATGTAATTTGTGCGACATTAGAAGTGCACTAGTGTTCAGATTTCTAATCTGTGATTAGATTTTCTCTGCGATGTGTACTTTTGGAGAAAATCATGTCTTTCTGTATTAAGTTATTTTGGCCGAATCCGCCGGGCAGGGTCGCTGGATATCGAATTTTCCGACCAATCACCGATGTATGTAATTTGTACGTCATCGGAAGTGCACAAGTGTGCAGATTTGAAAGCTGTGATTAGATTTTCTCTGCGATGTGTACTTTTGGAGAAATTCAAGTCTTTCTGGATTAAGATATTTTTTCCGAATCCGCCATGCCAGTTTCGCCAGATATCGAATTTTCCGACCAATCACCCATGTATGCAATCTGTACGTCATCGGAAGTGCACTAGTGTGCAGATTTGAAATCTGTGATTAGATTTTCTCTGCGAATCTCGTTCAGTGTTAGTAATGGTAGATACGAATATATGAGATTGCCGTTCGGTTTAAAGAATGCGCCCTTGCGTGATTAGATTTTCTCTGCGATGTGTACTTTTGGAGAAAATCATGTCTTTCTGGATTAAGTTATTTTGGCCGAATCCGCCGGGACAGGGTCGCTAGATATCGAATTTTCCGACCAATCACCGATGTAATTTGTGCGACATTAGAAGTGCACTAGTGTTCAGATTTCTAATCTGTGATTAGATTTTCTCTGCGATGTGTACTTTTGGAGAAAATCAAGTCTTTCTGGATTAAGTTATTTTTTCCGAATCCGCCATGCCAGGGTCGCCAGATATCGAATTTTCCCACCAATCACCGACGTCTGTAATTTGTACGTTATCAGAAGCGCACTAGTGTACTGATTTCAGATCTGATGTATGTAATTTGTACGTCATCGGAAGTGCACAAATGCGCAGATTTGAAAGCTGTGATTAGATTTTCTCTGCGATGTGTACTTTTGGAGAAAATCAAGTCTTTCTGGATTAAGTTATTTTTTCCGAATCCGCCATGCCAGGGTCGCCAGATATCGAATTTTCCGACCAATCACCCATGTAGGTAATTTGTACGTCATCAGAAGCGCACTAGTGTACTGATTTCAGATCTGATGTATGTAATTTGTACGTCATCGGAAGTCCACAAATGTGCAGATTTGAAAGCTGTGATTAGATTTTCTCTGCGATGTGTACTTTTGGAGAAATTCAAGTCTTTCTGGATTAAGATATTTTTTCCGAATCCGCCATGCCAGGGTCGCCAGGTATCGAATTTTCCGACCAATCGCTCATGTATGTAATTTGTGCGACATTAGAAGTGCACTAGTGTTCAGATTTCTAATCTGTGATTAGATTTTCTCTGCGATGTGTACTTTTGGAGAAAATCATGTCTTTCTGGATTAAGTTATTTTGGCCGAATCCGCCATGTCAGGGTCGCTAGATATCGAATTTTCCGACCAATCACCGATATATGTAATTTGTACTTCATTAGAAGCGCGCTACTGTACAGATTTCAGATCTGTGATTAGATTTTCTCTGCGATGTGTACTTTTGGATAAAATCATGTCTTTCTGGATTAAGTTATTTTTTCCGAATCCGCCATGCCAGGGTCGCCAGATATCGAATTTTCCCACCAATCACCGACGTCTGTAATTTGTACGTCATCAGAAGCGCACTAGTGTACTGATTTCAGATCTGATGTATGTAATTTGTACGTCATCGGAAGTGCACAAATGTGCAGATTTGAAAGCTGTGATTAGATTTTCTCTGCGATGTGTACTTTTGGAGAAAATCAAGTCTTTCTGGATTAAGTTATTTTTTCCGAATCCGCCATGCCAGGGTCGCCAGATATCGAATTTTCCGACCAGTCACCGATGTATGTAACTTGTACGTCATCAGAAGCGCACTAGTGTATCGATTTCAGATCTGTGATTAGATTTTCTCTGCGATGTGTACTTTTGGAGAAAATCAAGTCTCTCTGGATTAAGATATTTTTTCCGAATCCGCCATGCCAGTTTCGCCAGATATCGAATTTTCCGACCAATCACCCATGTATGCAATCTGTACGTCATCGGAAGTGCACTAGTGTGCAGATTTGAAATCTGTGATTAGATTTTCTCTGCGAATCTCGTTCAGTGTTAGTAATGGTAAATACGAATATATGAGATTGCCGTTCGGTATAAAGAATGCGCACTTGCGTGATTAGATTTTCTCTGCGATGTGTACTTTTGGAGAAAATCATGTCTTTCTGGATTAAGTCTTTTTTTCCGAATCCGCCGGGACAGGGTCGCCAGATATCGAATTTTCCGACCAATCTCCGATGTGTGTAATTTGTACATCATCGGAAGTGCACAAGTGTGCAGATTTGAAAGCTGTGATTAGATTTTCTCTGCGATGTGTAGTTTTGGAGAAAATAATGTCTTTCTGGATTAAGATATTTTTTCCGAATCCGCCATGCCAGGGTCGCCAGATATCGAATTTTCCGACCAATAACCCATGTAGGTAATTTGTACGTCATTAGAAGTGCACTAGTGTGCAGATTTCAAATCTGTGATTATGTTTTCTCTGCGATGTGTACTTTTGGAGAAAATCATGTCTTTCTGGATTAAGGTAGTTTTTCCGTATCCGCCATGCCAGGGTCGCCAGATATCGAATTTTCCGACCAATCACCCATGTATGTAATTTGTGCGACATTAGAAGTGCACTAGTGTTCAGATTTTTAATCTGTGATTAGATTTTCTCTGCGATGTGTACTTTTGGAGAAAATCATGTCTTTCTGGATTAAGTTATTTTGGCCGAATCCGCCATGCCAGGGTCGCCAGATATCAAATTTTCCGACCAATCACCGATGTACGTCATCAGAAGTGCGCTAGTTTACAGATTTCAGATCTGTGATTAGATTTTCTCTGCGATGTGTACTTTTGGAGAAAATCATGTCTTTCTGGATTAAGTTATTTTGGCCGAATCCGCCATGTCAGGGTCGCTGGATATCAAATTTTCCGACCAATCACCGATGTATGTAATCTGTACGTCATCAGAAGCGCGCTAGTGTACAGATTTCAGATCTGTGATTAGATTTTCTCTGCGATGTGTACTTTTGGAGAAAATCAAGTCTTTCTGGATTAAGTTATTTTTCCGAATCCGCCATGCCAAGGTCGCCAGATATCGAATTTTCCGACCAATCACCGATGTATGCAACCTGTACGTCATCGGAAGTGCACTAGTGTGCAGATTTGAAATCTGTGATTAGACTTTCTCTGGGAATCTCGTTCAGTGTTAGTAATGGTAAATACGAATATATGAGATTGCCGTTCGGTTTAAAGAATGCGCCCTTGCGTGATTAGATCTTCTCTGCGATGTGTACTTTTGGAGAAAATCATGTCTTTCTGGATTAAGTTAGTTTTTCCGTATCCGCCATGCCAGGGTCGCCAGGTATCGAATTTTCCGACCAATCACCCATGTATGTAATTTGTGCGACATTAGAAGTGCACTAGTGTTCAGATTTCTAATCTGTGATTAGATTTTCTCTGCGATGTGTACTTTTGGAGAAAATCATGTCTTTCTGGATTAAGTTATTTTGGCCGAATCCGCCATGTCAGGGTCGCTAGATATCGAATTTTCCGACCAATCACCGATATATGTAATTTGTACGTCATTAGAAGCGCGCTACTGTACAGATTTCAGATCTGTGATTAGATTTTCTCTGCGATGTGTACTTTTGGAGAAAATTATGTCTTTCTGGATTAAGTTATTTTTTCCGAATCCGCCATGCCAGGGTCGCCAGATATCGAATTTTCCCACCAATCACCGACGTCTGTAATTTGTACGTCATCAGAAGCGCACTAGTGTACTGATTTCAGATCTGATGTATGTAATTTGTACGTCATCGGAAGTGCACAAATGTGCAGATTTGAAAGCTGTGATTAGATTTTCTCTGCGATGTGTACTTTTGGAGAAAATCAAGTCTTTCTGGATTAAGTTATTTTTTCCGAATCCGCCATGCCAGGGTCGCCAGATATCGAATTTTCCGACCAGTCACCGATGTATGTAACTTGTACGTCATCAGAAGCGCACTAGTGTATCGATTTCAGATCTGTGATTAGATTTTCTCTGCGATGTGTACTTTTGGAGAAAATCAAGTCTCTCTGGATTAAGATATTTTTTCCGAATCCGCCATGCCAGTTTCGCCAGATATCGAATTTTCCGACCAATCACCCATGTATGCAATCTGTACGTCATCGGAAGTGCACTAGTGTGCAGATTTGAAATCTGTGATTAGATTTTCTCTGCGAATCTCGTTCAGTGTTAGTAATGGTAAATACGAATATATGAAATTGCCGTTCGGTATAATGAATGCGCCCTTGCGTGATTAGATTTTCTCTGCGATGTGTACTTTTGGAGAAAATCATGTCTTTCTGGATTAAGTCTTTTTTTCCGAATCCGCCGGGACAGGGTCGCCAGATATCGAATTTTCCGACCAATCTCCGATGTATGTAATTTGTACATCATCGGAAGTGCACAAGTGTGCTGATTTGAAAGCTGTGATTAGATTTTCTCTGCGATGTGTAGTTTTGGAGAAAATAATGTCTTTCTGGATTAAGATATTTTTTCCGAATCCGCCATGCCAGGGTCGCCAGATATCGAATTTTCCGACCAATAACCCATGTAGGTAATTTGTACGTCATTAGAAGTGCACTAGTGTGCAGATTTCAAATCTGTGATTAGGTTTTCTCTGCGATGTGTACTTTTGGAGAAAATCATGTCTTTCTGGATTAAGGTAGTTTTTCCGTATCCGCCATGCCAGGGTCGCCAGATATCGAATTTTCCGACCAATCACCCATGTATGTAATTTGTGCGACATTAGAAGTGCACTAGTGTTCAGATTTTTAATCTGTGACTAGATTTTCTCTGCGATGTGTACTTTTGGAGAAAATCATGTCTTTCTGGATTAAGTTATTTTGGCCGAATCCGCCATACCAGGGTCGCCAGATATCAAATTTTCCGACCAATCACCGATGTATGTAATTTGTACGTCATCAGAAGCGCGCTAGTGTACAGATTTCAGATCTGTGATTAGATTTTCTCTGCGATGTGTACCTTTGGAGAAAATCATGTCTTTCTGGATTAAGTTATTTTGGCCGAATCCGCCATGTCAGGGTCGCTGGATATCAAATTTTCCGACCAATCACCGATGTATGTAATCTGTACGTCATCAGAAGCGCGCTAGTGTACAGATTTCAGATCTGTGATTAGATTTTCTCTGCGATGTGCACTTTTGGAGAAAATCAAGTCTTTCTGGATTAAGTTATTTTTCCGAATCCGCCATGCCAAGGTCGCCAGATATCGAATTTTCCGACCAATCACCGATGTATGCAACCTGTACGTCATCGGAAGTGCGCTAGTGTGCAGATTTGAAATCTGTGATTAGATTTTCTCTGCGAATCTCGTTCAGTGTTAGTAATGGTAAATACGAATATATGAGATTGCCGTTCGGTTTAAAGAATGCGCCCTTGCGTGATTAGATCTTCTCTGCGATGTGTACTTTTGGAGAAAATCATGTCTTTCTGGATTAAGTTAGTTTTTCCGTATCCGCCATGCCAGGGTTGCCAGGTATCGAATTTTCCGACCAATCACCCATGTATGTAATTTGTGCGACATTAGAAGTGCACTAGTGTTCAGATTTCTAATCTGTGATTAGATTTTCTCTGCGATGTGTACTTTTGGAGAAAATCATGTCTTTCTGGATTAAGTTATTTTGGCCGAATCCGCCATGTCAGGGTCGCTAGATATTGAATTTTCCGACCAATCACCGATATATGTAATTTGTACGTCATAAGAAGCGCGCTACTGTACAGATTTCAGATCTGTGATTAGATTTTCTCTGCGATGTGTACTTTTGGAGAAAATCATGTCTTTCTGGATTAAGATATTTTTTCCGAATCCGCCATGCCAGGGTCGCCAGATATCGAATTTTCCGACCAATCACCGATGTATGCAATCTGTACGTCATCGGAAGTGCACTAGTGTGCAGATTTGAAATCTGTGATTAGATTTTCTCTGCGAATCTCGTTCAGTGTTTTTTTTTTTTTTTTTGTCGGGATAGGAAACACTCGACTGGAGCACTCAGACACAACTGGTCCATTGTACTGCCAGAGAGCAAACCCTGATTTGCCCATTTTGTTGGAATTTCCTTGACTTTCGAAGAAAGCCAAGCAAGCACTTCAGTGATGAGGAGCTTACAGTACCAGCACTCACCACATCCGCACCGAAGATCTGCCACCTGATACGAGCAAAGGCCGGACACTCACAGAGATAATGTTCCGCGGTGTCGTCACTTTCTCCACAAGCGTCGCAAATTGTAGTGTCACTTAAGCCTAACACGTTAAGGTGCTTGGCAAAAGCGAAGTGGCCTGTCAAGACGCCGATAAGTTGTCTACAGTCTTTTCTGCTGAGAGACAGCAAGAATGCCGCTGATTTCTTACAGACGTCCGGGAGCATGCGTTTAGTCAACCTGCAACCTGGAGAGTCATGCCACACACAATTGTGTGTGGAAGCCCTAACCGAGGACGCTGGAAGACCCAACACGGGTTCGGGACCGGAGAAAGCCTCCTCTGAGCCTTGTCTAGCAATCTCATCGGAGATCTCGTTCCCCAAGATCCCAGTGTGACCTGGGACCCAGATAAGAGACAGAGAATTCAGCCTTGCGACCGAGTTCAAAGAGTTTTTGGTTTCACGAACTATTTTGGAAGTGGTTAAAGGGTTAAGCAAGGCCTTAAGCGCAGCCTGACTGTCACTACAGACACAAATGCTACGTCCCTTCCACCTGTTCTTCACAACATAGTTCATGGCCATTAGGATTGCATAAGTTTCCGCTTGGAAAACAGACGCATATTTGCCTAACGAGAAGTGAAGTCTAATGTTGTCGACTTCCACGAAGACCCCAGCGCCAGACCCTTGACTGGTTTTGGAACCATCCGTGAAAATACGACTACATTCCATTCCCGGCTCAGATTCTGACCGAAGCCAGTCCTGGACACAAGGAAAGTCGACTCTGAATTTGCGCATCAGCTGGAGTTCTGGTGTCATTGCATCAGACGGCATATCCATAAGACAGGAGTCGTAAGATAAGTGTCGCGCAAGTTCATCAAAGTTCCAGTGTGGAGTATACCAAAAACCGCCCCGCCTAAGACGATGGATGGCTTTGATAGTGCAACCCATGATATAAGTATCAAGGGGAGGTAAGTTCAGCAAAGCGTCTAGAGCAGAGCCAGGCGTACTCGGGAAAGCTCCTGAGCAGCCGAGACAAGCCGTTCTTTGGAGTTTCGAGCAAAAAGCAACCACATATTTACGCGAGAGCCCCTTCCACCAAACAACCGACGCATATGCGAGGAATGGTCTTATCATAGCCGTGTAGATCCAGAGAACCTTATTCGGTGATAAGCCCCAAGTCTTGCCAAAAGCACCCTTACACTGCCAGAAGACTGAGAGCGCCTTGGATGTTTTCGACTCGACGTGTTTAGACCAGTGTTAGTAGTGGTAAATACGAATATATGAGATTGCCGTTCGGTTTAAAGAATGCGCCCTTGCGTGATTAGATTTTCTCTGCGATGTGCACTTTTGGAGAAAATCATGTCTTTCTGGATTAAGTTATTTTGGCCGAATCCGCCATGCCAGGGTCGCCAGAAACGAATTTTCCCACCAATCACCGACGTTTGTAATTTGTACGTCATCAGAAGCGCACTAGTGTACTGATTTCAGATCTGATGTATGTAATTTGTACGTCATCGGAAGTGCACAAGTGTGCAGATTTGAAAGCTGGGATTAGATTTTCTCTGCGATGTGTACTTTTGGAGAAAATCAAGTCTTTCTGGGTTAAGTTATTTTTTCCGAATCCGCCATGCCAGGGTCGCCAGATATCGAATTTTCCGACCAATCACCCATGTATGTAATTTGAACGTCAACAGAAGCGCACTAGTGCATCGATTTCAGATCTGTGATTAGATTTTCTCTGCGATGTGTACTTTTAGAGAAAATCATGTCTTTCTCTATTAAGTTATTTTTTCCGAATCCGCCATGCCAGGGTCGCCAGATATCGAATTTTCCGACCAATCACCCATGTATGTAATTTGAACGTCATCAGAAGCGCACTAGTGCATCGATTTCAGATATGTGATTAGATTTTCTCTGCGATGTGTACCTTTGGAGAAAATCATGTCTTTCTCTACTAAGTTATTTTTTCCGAATCCCCAATGCCAGGGTCGCCAGATATCGAATTTTCCGACAAATCACCCATGTAGGTAATTTGTACGTCATTATAAGTGCACTAGTGTGCAGATTTCAAATCTGTGATTAGATTTTCTCTGCGATGTGTACTTTTGGAGAAAATCATGTCTTTCTGGATTAAGTTAGTTTTTCCGTATCTGCCATGCCAGGGTCGCCAGGTATCGAATTTTCCGACCAATCACCCATGTATGTAATTTGTGCGACATTAGAAGTGCACTAGTGTTTAGATTTCTAATCTGTGATTAGATTTTCTCTGCGATGTGTATTTTTGGAGAAAATCATGTCTTTCTGGATTAAGTTATTTTGGCCGAATCCGCCATGCCAGGGTCGCCAGATATCAAATTTTCCGACCAACCACCGATGTATGTAATTTGTACGTCATCAGAAGCGCGCTAGTGTACAGATTTCAGATCTGTGATTAGATTTTCTCTGCGATGTGTACTTTTGGAGAAAATCATGTCTTTCTGGATTAAGTTATTTTGGCCGAATCCGCCATGTCAGGGTCGCTGGATATCAAATTTTACGACCAATCACCGATGTATGTAATCTGTACGTCATCAGAAGCGCGCTAGTGTACAGATTTCAGATCTGTGATTAGATTTTCTCTGCGATGTGTACTTTTGGAGAAAATCAAGTCTTTCTGGATTAAGTTATTTTTCCGAATCCGCCATGCCAAGGTCGCCAGATATCGAATTTTCCGACCAATCACCGATGTATGCAACCTGTACGTCATCGGAAGTGCACTAGTGTGCAGATTTGAAATCTGTGATTAGATTTTCTCTGCGAATCTCGTTCAGTGTTAGTAATGGTAAATACGAATATATGAGATTGCCGTTCGGTTTAAAGAATGCGCCCTTGCGTGATTAGATCTTCTCTGCGATGTGTACTTTTGGAGAAAATCATGTCTTTCTGGATTAAGTTAGTTTTTCCGTACCGCCATGCCAGGGTCGCCAGGTATCGAATTTTCCGACCAATCACCCATGTATGTAATTTGTGCGACATTAGAAGTGCACTAGTGTTCAGATTTCTAATCTGTGATCAGATTTTCTCTGCGATGTGTACTTTTGGAGAAAATCATGTCTTTCTGGATTAAGTTATTTTGGCCGAATCCGCCATGTCAGGGTCGCTAGATATCGAATTTTCCGACCAATCACCGATATATGTAATTTGTACGTCATTAGAAGCGCGCTACTGTACAGATTTCAGATCTGTGATTAGATTTTCTCTGCGATGTGTACTTTTGGAGAAAATCATGTCTTCCTGGATTAAGTTATTTTTTCCGAATCCGCCATGCCAGGGTCGCCAGATATCGAATTTTCCCACCAATCACCGATGTCTGTAATCTGTACGTCATCAGAAGCGCACTAGTGTACTGATTTCAGATCTGATGTATGTAATTTGTACGTCATCGGAAGTGCACAAATGTGCAGATTTGAAAGCTGTGATTAGATTTTCTCTGCGATGTGTACTTTTGGAGAAAATCAAGTCTTTCTGGATTAAGTTATTTTTTCCGAATCCGCCATGCCAGGGTCGCCAGATATCGAATTTTCCGACCAATCACCGATGTATGTAACTTGTACGTCATCAGAAGCGCACTAGTGTATCGATTTCAGATCTGTGATTAGATTTTCTCTGCGATGTGTACTTTTGGAGAAAATCAAGTCTTTCTGGATTAAGATATTTTTTCCGAATCCGCCATGCCAGTTTCGCCAGATATCGAATTTTCCGACCAATCACCCATGTATGCAATCTGTACGTCATCGGAAGTGCACTAGTGTGCAGATTTGAAATCTGTGATTAGATTTTCTCTGCGAATCTCGTTCAGTGTTAGTAATGGTAAATACGAATATATGAGATTGCCGTTCGGTATAAAGAATGCGCCCTTGCGTGATTAGATTTTCTCTGCGATGTGTACTTTTGGAGAAAATCATGTCTTTCTGGATTAAGTCTTTTTTTCCGAATCCGCCGGGACAGGGTCGCCAGATATCGAATTTTCCGACCAATCTCCGATGTATGTAATTTGTACATCATCGGAAGTGCACAAGTGTGCAGATTTGAAAGCTGTGATTAGATTTTCTCTGCGATGTGTAGTTTTGGAGAAAATAATGTCTTTCTGGATTAAGATATTTTTTCCGAATCCGCCATGCCAGGGTCGCCAGATATCGAATTTTTCGACCAATAACCCATGTAGGTAATTTGTACGTCATAAGAAGTGCACTAGTGTGCAGATTTCAAATCTGTGATTAGATTTTCTCTGCGATGTGTATTTTTGGAGAAAATCATGTCTTTCTGGATTAAGTTATTTTGGCCGAATCCGCCATGCCAGGGTCGCCAGATATCAAATTTTCCGACCAACCACCGATGTATGTAATTTGTACGTCATCAGAAGCCCGCTAGTGTACAGATTTCAGATCTGTGATTAGATTTTCTCTGCGATGTGTACCTTTGGAGAAAATCATGTCTTTCTGGATTAAGTTATTTTGGCCGAATCCGCCATGTCAGGGTCGCTGGATGTCAAATTTTCCGACCAATCACCGATGTATGTAATCTGTACGTCATCAGAAGCGCGCTAGTTTACAGATTTCAGATCTGTGATTAGATTTTCTCTGCGATGTGTACTTTTGGAGAAAATCAAGTCTTTCTGGATTAAGTTATTTTTCCGAATCCGCCATGCCAAGGTCGCCAGATATCGAATTTTCCGACCAATCACCGATGTATGCAACCTGTACGTCATCGGAAGTGCACTAGTGTGCAGATTTGAAATCTGTGATTAGATTTTCTCTGCGAATCTCGTTCAGCGTTAGTAATGGTAAATACGAATATATGAGATTGCCGTTCGGTTTAAAGAATGCGCCCTTGCGTGATTAGATCTTCTCTGCGATGTGTACTTTTGGAGAAAATCATGTCTTTCTGGATTAAGTTAGTTTTTCCGTATCCGCCATGCCAGGGTCGCCAGGTATCGAATTTTCCGACCAATCACCCATGTATGTAATTTGTGCGACATTAGAAGTGCACTAGTGTTCAGATTTCTAATCTGTGATTAGATTTTCTCTGCGATGTGTACTTTTGGAGAAAATCATGTCTTTCTGGATTAAGTTATTTTGGCCGAATCCGCCATGTCAGGGTCGCTAGATATCGAATTTTCCGACCAATCACCGATATATGTAATTTGTACGTCATAAGAAGCGCGCTACTGTACAGATTTCAGATCTGTGATTAGATTTTCTCTGCGATGTGTACTTTTGGAGAAAATCATGTCTTTCTGGATTAAGATATTTTTTCCGAATCCGCCATGCCAGGGTCGCCAGATATCGAATTTTCCGACCAATCACCGATGTATGCAATCTGTACGTCATCGGAAGTGCACTAGTGTGCAGATTTGAAATCTGTGATTAGATTTTCTCTGCGAATCTCGTTCAGTGTTAGTAATGGTAAATACGAATATATGAGATTGCCGTTCGGTTTAAAGAATGCGCCCTTGCGTGATTAGATTTTCTCTGCGATGTGCACTTTTGGAGAAAATCATGTCTTTCTGGATTAAGTTATTTTGGCTGAATCCGCCATGCCAGGGTCGCCAGAAACGAATTTTCCCACCAATCACCGACGTTTGTAATTTGTACGTCATCAGAAGCGCACTAGTGTACTGATTTCAGATCTGATGTATGTAATTTGTACGTCATCGGAAGTGCACAAGTGTGCAGATTTGAAAGCTGTGATTAGATTTTCTCTGCGATGTGTACTTTTGGAGAAAATCAAGTCTTTCTGGGTTAAGTTATTTTTTCCGAATCCGCCATGCCAGGGTCGCCAGATATCGAATTTTCCGACCAATCACCCATGTATGTAATTTGAACGTCATCAGAAGCGCACTAGTGCATCGATTTCAGATCTGTGATTAGATTTTCTCCGCGATGTGTACTTTTAGAGAAAATCACGTCTTTCTCTATTAAGTTATTTTTTCCGAATCCGCCATGCCAGGGTCGCCAGATATCGAATTTTCGGACCAATCACCCATGTATGTAATTTGAACGTCATCAGAAGCGCGCTAATGTATCGATTTCAGATCTGTGATTTGATTTTCTCTGCGATGTGTACTTTTAGAGAAAATCATGTCTTTCTGGATTAAGTTACTTTTTCCGAATCCGCCATGCCAGGGTCGCCAGATATCGAATTTTCCGACCAATCGCCGACGTTTGTAATTTGTACGTCATCAGAAGCGCACTAGTGTACAGATTTCAGATCTGTGATTAGATTTGCTCTGCGATGTGTGCTTTTGGAGAAAATCATGTCTTTCTGGATAAAGTTATTTTTTCCGAATCCGCCATGCCAGGGTCGCCAGATATCGAATTTTCCGACAAATCACCCATGTAGGTAATTTGTACGTCATTATAAGTGCACTAGTGTGTAGATTTCAAATCTGTGATTAGATTTTCTCTGCGATGTGTACTTTTGGAGAAAATCATGTCTTTCTGGATTAAGTTAGTTTTTCCGTATCTGCCATGCCTGGGTCGCCAGGTATCGAATTTTCCGACCAATCACCCATGTATGTAATTTGTGCGACGTTAGAAGTGCACTAGTGTTTAGATTTCTAATCTGTGATTAGATTTTCTCTGCGATGTGTATTTTTGGAGAAAATAATGTCTTTCTGGATTAAGTTATTTTGGCCGAATCCGCCATGCCAGGGTCGCCAGATATCAAATTTTCCGACCAATCACCGATGTATGTAATTTGTACGTCATCAGAAGCGCGCTAGTGTACAGATTTCAGATCTGTGATTAGATTTTCTCTGCGATGTGTACTTTTGGAGAAAATCAAGTCTTTCTGGATTAAGTTATTTTTTCCGAATCCGCCATGCCAAGGTCGCCAGATATCGAATTTTCCCACCAATCACCGACGTTCGTAATTTGTACGCCATTAGAAGCGCACTAGTGTACTGATTTCAGATCTGATGTATGTAATTTGTACGTCATCGGAAGTGCACAAGTGCGCAGATTTGAATGTGATTAGATTTTCTCTGCGATGTGTACTTTTGGAGAAAATCATGTCTTTCTGGATTAAGTTATTTTTTCCGAATCCGCCATGCCAGGGTCGCCCGATATCGAATTTTCCGACCAATCACCGATATATGTAATTTGTACGTCATCAGAAGCGCACTAGTGTACACGTTTCAGTTCTGTGATTAGATGTGGGCGCCGTGGCGTAAGTAGTTAGTGTGTCGGATCACTACGCATGAGGTTCCAAGTTCGAATCCCAGAAAATACCAAAAAGTTTTTTCACGGTCCCACCTCTCGCGAGCGTCTGACCAACATCCGAGAGTATTGTTGTCACGAAAAAGCTTCTCAAATCGCCGTTCGGATTCGGCATTAAACTGTAGGTCCCTTCCATTCGTGTGAAAAATATAACGCACACAGCATGAGTGGTTGCGAGAAGCTAGGCCCTGGCACTTTAAAGAGCTGTTGCGCCAAATATTTGTATTTGTAGTGTACAGATTTCAGATCTGTGATTAGATTTTCTCTGCGATGTGTACTTTTGGAGAAAATCATGTCTTCCTGGATTAAGTTATTTTTTTCGAATCCGCCATGCCAGGGTCGCCAGATATCGAATTTTCCGACCAATCACCGATGTATGTAATTTGTACGTCATCAGAAGTGCACTAGTGTATAGATTTCGGATCTGTGATTAGATTTTCTCTGCGATGTGTACTTTTGGAGAAAATCAAGTCTTTCTGGATTAAGTTATTTTTTCCGAATCCGCCATGCCAGGGTCGCCAGATATCGAATTTTCCGACCAATCGCCGACGTTTGTAATTTGTACGTCATCAGAAGCGCACTAGTCTACAGATTTCAGATCTGTGATTAGATTTTCTCTGCGATGTGTGCTTTTGGAGAAAATCATGTCTTTCTGGATTAAGTTATTTTGGGCGAATCCGCCGGGACAGGGTCGCTAGATATCGAATTCTTCTTGGGGACCTGCATTGCGATTGATCGGGAAACTGCTGACTGCCCAAAACTTGGCTTGGGCCAGTAGCGCAACAATCAAGTTCGTGATGAAGTGCTTACTTTACCTCCTAGTGGTGGTCCCCGGGCAACTATACGTATAAACCCTTATACGTATAGGCCAAAATTGTAAGTGCGGATTGTCTAGGGCCTTGATTCTAGGCTAGGTAACGTGGGCCAGCAACCTGCGTTACTGAAACCAGCTCGCTACTGAAACCGACACTATGCCTCGGATAAGGACTGAGCACATGTTGACGACTTTTGGCTATTGTACCCGGACAAAGATAGGTTTCTGGAATGTAAAGACGCTCCTCGACTCGGGAAGAGAAGGTCCTTACAATGCCAGATTCCTCCAACTGGAAAAGGAATTCATGCGATATAAACTGGACATTTTGGGGGTAAGTGAAGTAAGATGGTTAGAAGCGGGCGAGTACCAGTCTCCAACGCGTAACACTGTACTACTTTATTCTGGAAGACCATCCGGAAGTCCGCGGGAATATGGAGTTGGACTACTGCTAACAACAACAGCACGCAAGGGCCTGATTTCCTGGCAGCCTCATGGTGATAGGATTTTGACGGCCAGATTCCGGACTAGAGTACGACGCGTCACCATCATACAGTGTTACGTCCCAACGAATAGTTCGTCTGAGGACAGAAAGCAGAGCTTCTACAATCTCTTAAGCGCCGTCTTCAACACAACACCAAATAGAGACATTGTCATAGTGATGGGGGATTTGAATGCCAAGGTAGGCAGCGACAACGAAGGGCTCAAGCATGTAATCGGGAAGCATGGACTAGGCAACCGCAATGACAACGGCGAAAGGTTTGCGGATTTCTGCAATGCCAACCGCCTTGTGATAGGTGGCACCATGTTTGAGCACAAGACCTGCCACAAAGTCAGCTGGGTTTCCAATGACAGGCAAGCAACCTCCAACCAAATTGACCATTTTGCTATCAGCCGCCGCTTTAGAAGTAGTCTCCTGGACGTCCAAAACAGACGAGGGGCAGATGTGGGGATAGTACGTGATCACCATCTTATGATAGCTACTCTCCAACTACGCACTGCTGCAGTTCGAAGATCCCACGACAACACAAGAATGCCCAGGTTCAACATCGATAGACTTAGTGATCCCTCAGTGCGCCAACAATTAAGGGAGCACTTTTCGCAAGGTGTGGAAGCAATCAGCAGCTCAATGCCCGCAACCATCCAAGACCATTGGTGTGCTGTGAAAAATGTTTTTACATCTGGTGCTGAAAGAATTGTCGGTCGATCGCAGGGAAGACATAGGGCGTGGCTTCCCGAGGATACCTGGAGACGGATTGACGAACGAAGACAGCTAAAAGCTCGCGTTGCAGCTACCCCAGCAGCAGGGAGAAACGAGCTAGAGTCCCTATATCGCATGAAGATGAGAGAAGTTCAGCGTAGCGTACGACGTGACAAGCGCAACTACACTAACGCGCTGGCTACAGAAGCAGAAGAAGCTGCACGGAGGTGCGACAGCAGAACTGTCTACAGAATCACGAAAGAGCTGACAGGTAGTCGCAGCTCCAGCCAATACCCAGTGAAAAGCCTAGACGGCTCCTTGCTCATTTCGGATGAGGACCAGCTCAAGAGATGGAAAGAGCATTTTGCTACCGCTTTGAACCGTGTATTCGCTAGCGATATGATCCCAAATCAGACTGAGATGCCCGAGGTGAGAAGTTCTCGAATACGCACCACGACTCCCAGTAAAGATGAGATCATTACCGCGATCAAGGCACTCAAAACCAACAAGGCGGTAGGACTTGACGGTATTCCAGCAGAGCTCTTACGAGCAGCGCCAACAACATCGGCTGAGCTTCTGCTTCCACTTATAGATAGAGCTTGGGAAGCTGAGAGCTTTCCTAACGAGTGGAAAAAGGGAATGATCGTCAAGCTTCCTAAGAAAGGAAATTTAATGGAGTGCGGAAACTGGAGGGGTATTTGCGTGCTGCCTGCTGTAGCTAAGATAATAGCTAAAATCATCCTTGAGCGAATCAAACAACATCTCGAAGATACACTCGATGCCGAACAAGCAGGTTTCCGCTCTGGATCCTCCTGTGCCGACCACATCAACACCCGCGGATTATCATCGAACAGTGTGTTGAATATCGATCGCCACTGCACCTGCTGTTCATCGATTTTGAGAAGGCGTTCGATAGTGTCAACAGGGAGTTTATTTGGCGTGCCTTACGCAGGAGAGGCATTAGCGATAAACTAATTGCTATTATCAAAGCTACATATGAAGGCTCCAAATGTCACGTTCTTCACAGGGGAAGGTTGTCTGAGGAATTTGAGATGCAAAGTGGGGAAAGACAAGGCTGTATCCTTTCACCAATATTATTCCTATTGGTGATTAGCGATGTGGTTCATGCAGCTTGTCGACGGGAAACGGAGGAATTCGATGGACTCTTACATCTCAACTGAAACATCTTGGCTACGCAGACGATGTATGCTTACTCTCCCACAGAATTATGGACCTCCACCAAATGACAGCAGATGTGGAGAGGGAGGCAGGTGTCGTCGGGCTGAAAATTAATACGACAAAAACTAAAATCATCAGCCTTGGAACTAACTCATCGGCTCAAATATGCATTGCTGGACAACCGGTAGAGAGAGTAGAGGATTTCCAGTATCTTGGGAGTATTGTCTCGACCGATGGTGGAACCGAACTGGATATAGCCAACAGGATCGCCAAAGCAAAGTCCGCGTTCGGGATGTTGTCCAAAATATGGAGAAGCAATGCAATCAGTTTGAGCACCAAAATAAGACTGTTCCGCTCCAACGTTGAATCCGTGCTGCTATATGGTTGCAGCACGTGGAGAGTGACCACTACTATCACCAGAAAGCTGCAAACGTTCGTTAATAGGTGTCTGCGCAATATCTTAAGGATTTTCTGGCCCAATCGTATCTCTAACGAACACCTTTACGAGAGAACGGGTCAGGAACCAATAGGCACAACTATCCAACGGCGGAAGTGGCAGTGGATTGGTCACACGTTCCGAAAGGGTGACAGCTCCATAGCGAACCATGCTATGCAATGGAACCCTCTAACTCAGGATAGCAGAAGACCTGGCGGTCCGCGGAAATTATGGCGCAGAACAGTCGAGAAGGAGGCACGGCAGTTAGGGAAAAGTTGGGGAGAACTCAGACACATTGCCAGAAACCGTACACGATGGCGCGTAGGCGTAGTAGAGGCCCTAGGACCCACAAGGGGATACAGGACATAAGTAAGTAAAGTAAGAATTCTCCGACCAATCACCGATGCATGTAACTTGTACGTCATCGGAAGTGCACAAGTGTGCAGATTTGAAAGCTGTGATTAGATTTTCTCTGCGATGTGTACTTTTGGAGAAAATCATGTCTTTCTGGATTAAGTTATTTTTTCCGAATCCGCCATGCCAGGGTCGCCAGATATCGAATTTTCCGACCAATCACCGATGTATGTAATTTGTACGTCATCGGAAGTGCACAAGTGTGCAGATTTCAAATCTGTGATTAGATTTTCTCTGCGATGTGTACTTTTGGAGAAAATCATGTCTTTCTGGATTAAGTTATTTTTTCCGAATCCGCCATGCCAGGGTCGCCAGATATCGAATTTTCCGACCAATCACCGATGTATGTAATTTATACGTCATCGGAAGTGCACAAGTGTGCAGATTTGAAAGCTGTGATTAGATTTTCTCTGCGATGTGTACTTTTGGAGAAAATCAAGTCTTCCTGGATTTAGTTACTTTTTCCGAATCCGCCATGCCAAGGTCGCCAGATATCGAATTTTCCGACCAATCACCGATATATGTAATTCGTACGTCATTAGAAGCGCGCTAGTGTACAGATTTCAGATCTGTGATTAGATTTTCTCTGCGATGTGTACTTTTGGAGAAAATCATGTCTTTCTGGATTAAGTTATTTTTTCCGAATCCGCCATGCCAGGGTCGTCAGATAACGAATTTTCCGACCAATTTTATGTGATTAGATTTTCTCTGCGATGTGTACTTTTGGAGAAAATCATGTCTTTCTGGATTAAGTTATTTTTTCCTAATCCGCCATGCCAGGGTCGCCAGATAACGAATTTTCCGACCAATCACTGATGTATGGGGACCTGCATTGCGATTGATCGGGAAACTACTGACTGCCCAAAACTTGGCTTGGGCCAGTAGCGCAACAATCAAGTTCGTTATGAAGTGCTTACTTTACCTCCTAGTGGTGGTCCCCGGGCAACTATACGTATAAACCCTTATACGTATAGGCCAAAATTGTAAGTGCGGGTTGTCTAGGGCCTTGATTCTAGGCTAGGTAACGTGGGCCAGCAACCTGCGTTACTGAAACCAGCTCGCTACTGAAACCGACACTATGCCTCGGATAAGGACTGATCACATGTTGACGACTTTTGGCTATTGTACCCGGACAAAGATAGGTTTCTGGAATGTAAAGACGCTCCTCGACTCGGGAAGAGAAGGTCCTTACAATGCCAGATTCCTCCAACTGGAAAAGGAATTCATGCGATATAAACTGGACATTTTGGGGGTAAGTGAAGTAAGATGGTTAGAAGCGGGCGAGTACCAGTCTCCAACGCGTAACACTGTACTACTCTATTCTGGAAGACCATCCGGAAGTCCGCGGGAATATGGAGTCGGACTACTGCTAACAACAACAGCACGCAAGGGCCTGATTTCCTGGCAGCCTCATGGTGATAGGATTTTGACGGCCAGATTCCGGACTAGAGTACGACGCGTCACCATCATACAGTGTTACGCCCCAACGAATAGTTCGTCTGAGGACGAAAAGGAGAGCTTCTACAATCTCTTAAGCGCCGTCTTCAACACAACACCAAATGGAGACATTGTCATAGTGATGGGGGATTTGAATGCCAAGGTAGGCAGCGACAACGAAGGGCTCAAGCATGTAATCGGGAAGCATGGACTAGGCAACCGCAATGACAACGGCGAAAGGTTTGTGGATTTCTGCAATGCCAACCGCCTTGTGATAGGTGGCACCATGTTTGAGCACAAGACCTGCCACAAAGTCAGCTGGGTTTCCAATGACAGGCAAGCAACCTCCAACCAAATTGACCATTTTGCTATCAGCCGCCGCTTTAGAAGTAGTCTCCTGGACGTCCAAAACAGACGAGGGGCAGATGTGGGGATAGTACGTGATCACCATCTTATGATAGCTACTCTCCAACTACGCACTGCTGCAGTTCGAAGATCCCACGACAACACAAGAATGCCCAGGTTCAACATCGATAGACTTAGTGATCCCTCAGTGCGCCAACAATTAAGGGAGCACTTTTCGCAAGGTGTGGAAGCAATCAGCAGCTCAATGCCCGCAACCATCCAAGACCATTGGTGTGCTGTGAAAAATGTTTTTACATCTGGTGCTGAAAGAATTGTCGGTCGATCGCAGGGAAGACATAGGGCGTGGCTTTCCGAGGATACCTGGAGACGGATTGACGAACGAAAACAGCTAAAAGCTCGCGTTGCAGCTACCCCAGCAGCAGGGAGAAGCGAGCTAGAGTCCCTATATCGCATGAAGATGAGAGAAGTTCAGCGTAGCGTACGACGTGACAAGCGCAACTACATCAACGCGCTGGCTACAGAAGCAGAAGAAGCTGCACGGAGGTGCGACAGCAGGACTGTCTACAGAATCACGAAAGAGCTGACAGGTGGTCGCAGCTCCAGCCAATACCTAGTGAAAAGCCTAGACGGCTCCTTGCTCATTTCGGATGAGGACCAGCTCAAGAGATGGAAAGAGCATTTTGCTACGGTTTTGAACCGTGTATTCGCTAGCGATATGCTCCCAAATCAGACTGAGATGCCCGAGGTGAGAAGTTCCCGAATACGCACCACGACTCCCAGTAAAGATGAGATCATTACCGCGATCAAGGCACTCAAAACCAACAAGGCGGTAGGACTTGACGGTATTCCAGCAGAGCTCTTACGAGCAACGCCAACAACATCGGCTGAGCTTCTGCTTCCACTTATAGATAGAGCTTGGGAAGCTGAGAGCTTTCCTAACGAGTGGAAAAAGGGAATGATCGTCAAGCTTCCTAAGAAAGGAAATTTAATGGAGTGCGGAAACTGGAGGGGTATCTGCGTGCTGCCTGCTGTAGCTAAGATAATAGCTAAAATCATCCTTGAGCGAATCAAACAACATCTCGAAGACACACTCGATGCCGAACAAGCAGGTTTCCGCTCTGGATCCTCCTGTGCCGACCACATCAACACCCGCGGATTATCATCGAACAGTGTGTTGAATATCGATCGCCACTGCACCTGCTGTTCATCGATTTTGAGAAGGCGTTGGATAGTGTCAACAGGGAGTTTATTTGGCGTGCCTTACGCAGGAGAGGCATTCCCGATAAACTAATTGCTATTATCAAAGCTACATATGAAGGCTCCAAATGTCACGTTCTGCACAGGGGAAGGTTGTCTGAGGAATTTGAGATCCAAAGTGGGGTAAGACAAGGCTGTATCCTTTCACCAATATTATTCCTATTGGTGATTAGCGATGTGCTTCATGCAGCTTTGTCGACGGGAAACGGAGGAATTCGATGGACTCTTACATCTCAACTGAAGCATCTTGACTACGCAGACGATGTATGCTTACTCTCCCACAGAATTATGGACCTCCACCAAATGACAGCAGATGTGGAGAGGGAGGCAGGTGTCGTCGGGCTGAAAATTAATACGACAAAAACTAAAATCATCAGCCTTGGAACTAACTCATCGGCTCAAATATGCATTGCTGGACAACCGGTAGAGAGAGTAGAGGATTTCCAGTATCTTGGGAGTATTGTCTCGACCGATGGTGGAACCGAACTGGATATAGCCAACAGGATCGCCAAAGCAAAGTCCGCGTTCGGGATGTTGTCCAAAATATGGCGAAGCAATGCAATCAGTTTGAGCACCAAAATAAGACTGTTCCGCTCCAACGTTGAATCCGTGCTGCTATATGGTTGCAGCACGTGGAGAGTGACCACTACTATCACCAGAAAGCTGCAAACGTTCGTTAATAGGTGTCTGCGCAATATCTTAAGGATTTTCTGGCCCAATCGTATCTCTAACGAACACCTTTACGAGAGAACGGGTCAGGAACCAATAGGCACAACTATCCAACGGCGGAAGTGGCAGTGGATTGGTCACACGTTCCGAAAGGGTGACAGCTCCATAGCGAACCATGCTATGCAATGGAACCCTCTAACTCAGGATAGCAGAAGACCTGGCGGTCCGCGGAAAACATGGCGCAGAACAGTCGAGAAGGAGGCACGGCAGTTAGGGAAAAGTTGGGGAGAACTCAGACACATTGCCAGAAACCGTACACGATGGCGCGTAGGCGTAGTAGAGGCCCTAGGACCCACAAGGGGATACAGGACATAAGTCATCAGAAGCGCACTAATGTATCGATTTCAGATCTGTGATTTGATTTTCTCTGCGATGTGTACTTTTAGAGAAAATCATGTCTTTCTGGATTAAGTTACTTTTTCCGAATCCGCCATGCTAGGGTCGCCAGATATCGAATTTTCCGACCAATCGCCGACGTTTGTAATTTGTACGTCATCAGAAGCGCACTAGTGTACAGATTTCAGATCTGTGATTAGATTTGCTCTGCGATGTGTGCTTTTGGAGAAAATCATGTCTTTCTGGATAAAGTTATTTTTTCCGAATCCGCCATGCCAAGGTCGCCAGATATCGAATTTTCCGACCAATCACCAATATATGCAATTTGTACGTCATTAGAAGCGCGCTACTGTACATATTTCAGATCTGTGATTAGATTTTCTCTGCGATGTGTGCTTTTGGAGAAAATCATGTCTTCCTGGATTAAGTTATTTTTTCCGAATCCGCCATGCCAAGGTCGCCAGATATCGAATTTTCCGACCAATCGCCGACGTTTGTAATTTGTACGTCATCAGAAGCGCACTAGTGTACAGATTTCAGATCTGTGATTAGATTTTCTCTGCGATGTGTGCTTTTGGAGAAAATCATGTGTTTCTGGATTAAGTTATTTTTTCCGAATCCACCATGCCAAGGTCGCCAGATATCGAATTTTCCGACCAATCACCGATATATGTAATTTGTACGTCATTAGAAGCGCGCTAGTGTACAGATTTCAGATCTGTGATTAGATTTTCTCTGCGATGTGTACTTTTGGAGAAAATCATGTCTTTCTGGATTAAGTTATTTTGGGCGAATCCGCCTTGACAGGGTCGCTAGATATCGAATTCTCCGACCAATCACCCATGTATGTAATTTGTACGTCATCGGAAGTGCACAAGTGTGCAGATTTCAGAGCTTTGATTAGATTTTCTCTGCGATGTGTACTTTTGGAAAAAATCATGTCTTTCTGGATTAAGTTATTTTTTCCGAATCCGCCATGCCAGGGTCGCCAGATATCGAATTTTCGGACCAATCACCCATGTATGTAATTTGAACGTCATCAGAAGCGCACTAGTGTATCGATTTCAGATCTGTGATTTGATTTTCTCTGCGATGTGTACTTTTAAAGAAAATCATGTCTTTCTGGATTAAGTTATTTTTTCCGAATCCGCCATGCCAGGGTCGCCAGATATCGAATTTTCCGACCAATCACCCATGTATGTAATTTGAACGTCATCAGAAGCGCACTAGTGTATCGATTTCAGATCTGTGATTTGATTTTCTCTGCGATGTGTACTTTTAGAGAAAATCATGTCTTTCTGGATTAAGTTATTTTTTCCGAATCCGCCATGCCAGGGTAGCCAGAAACGAATTTTCCCACCAATCACCGACGTTTGTAATTTGTACGTCATCAGAAGCGCACTAGTGTACTGATTTCAGATCTGATGTATGTAATTTGTACGTCATCGGAAGTGCACAAGTGTGCAGATTTGAAAGCTGTGATTAGATTTTCTCTGCGATGTGTACTTTTGGAGAAAATCATGTCTTTCTAGATTAAGTTATTTTTTCCGAATCCGCCATGCCAGGGTCGCTAGATATCGAATTTTCCGACCAATCACCCATGTATGTAATTTGAACGTCATCAGAAGCGCACTAGTGCATCGATTTCAGATCTGTGATTAGATTTTCTCTGCGATGTGTACTTTTAGAGAAAATCATGTCTTTCTCTATTAAGCTATTTTTTCCGAATCCGCCATGCCAGGGTCGCCAGATATCGAATTTTCCGACCAATCACCGATGTATGTAATTTGTACGTCATCGGAAGTGCACAAGTGTGCAGATTTCAAATCTGTGATTAGATTTTCTCTGCGATGTGTACTTTTGGAGAAAATCATGTCTTTCTGGATTAAGTTATTTTGGCCGAATCCGCCATGCCAGGGTCGCCAGATATCAAATTTTCTGACCAATCACCGATGTATGTAATTTGTACGTCATCAGAAGCGCGCTGGTGTACAGATTTCAGATCTGGGATTAGATTTTCTCTGCGATGTGTACTTTTGGAGAAAATCAAGTCTTTCTGGATTAAGTTATTTTTTCCGAATCCGCCATGCCAAGGTCGCCAGATATCGAATTTTGCCACCAATCACCGACGTTTGTAATTTGTACGCCATCAGAAGCGCACTAGTGTACTGATTTCAGATCTGATGTATGTAATTTGTACGTCATCGGAAGTGCACAAGTGTGCAGATTTGAAATCTGTGATTAGATTTTCTCTGCGATGTGTACTTTTGGAGAAAATCATGTCTTTCTGGATTAAGTTATTTTGGCCGAATCCGCCGGGACAGGGTCGCCAGATATCGGATTCTCCGACCAATCACCGATGTATGTAATTTGTACGTCATCGGAAGTGCACAAGTGCGCAGATTTGAAAGCTGTGATTAGATTTTCTCTGCGATGTGTACTTTTGGAGAAAATCATGTCTTTCTGGATTAAGTTATTTTTTCCGAATCCGCCATGCCAGGGTCGCCCGATATCGAATTTTCCGACCAATCACCGATATATGTAATTTGTACGTCATCAGAAGCGCACTAGTGTACACGTTTCAGATCTGTGATTAGATGTAGGCGCCGTGGCGTAAGTGGTTAGTGTGTCGGATCACTACGCATGAGGTTCCAAGTTCGAATCCCTGAAAATACCAAAAAGTTTTTTCACGGTCCCACCTCTCGCGAGCGTCTGACAAACATCCGAGAGTATTGTCGTCACGAAAAAGCTTCTCAAATCGCCGTTCGGATTCGGCATTAAACTGTAGGTCCCTTCCATTCGTGTGAAAAATATAACGCACACAGCATGAGTGGTTGCGAGAAGCTAGGCCCTGGCACTTTAAAGAGCTGTTGCGCCAAATATTTGTATTTGTAGTGTACAGATTTCAGATCTGTGATTAGATTTTCTCTGCGATGTGTACTTTTGGAGAAAATCATGTCTTCCTGGATTAAGTTATTTTTTCCGAATCCGCCATGCCAGGGTCGCCAGATATCGAATTTTCCGACCAATCACCGATGTATGTAATTTGTACGTCATCAGAAGTGCACTAGTGTACAGATTTCAGATTTGTGATTAGATTTTCTCTGCGATGTGTGCTTTTGGAGAAAATCATGTGTTTCTGGATTAAGTTATTTTTTCCGAATCCACCATGCCAAGGTCGCCAGATATCGAATTTTCCGACCAATCACCGATATATGTAATTTGTACGTCATTAGAAGCGCGCTAGTGTACAGATTTCAGATCTGTGATTAGATTTTCTCTGCGATGTGTACTTTTGGAGAAAATCATGTCTTTCTGGATTAAGTTATTTTGGCCGAATCCGCCGGGACAGGGTCGCTAGATATCGAATTCTCCGACCAATCACCCATGTATGTAATTTGTACGTCATCGGAAGTGCACAAGTGTGCAGATTTCAAAGCTTTGATTAGATTTTCTCTGCGATGTGCACTTTTGGAAAAAATCATGTCTTTCTGGATTAAGTTATTTTTTCCGAATCCGCCATGCCAGGGTCGCCAGATATCGAATTTTCCGACCAATCACCGATGTATGTAATTTGAACGTCATCAGAAGCGCACTAGTGTATCGATTTCAGATCTGTGATTAGATTTTCTCTGCGATGTGTACTTTTAGAGAAAATCATGTCTTTCTGGATTAAGTTATTTTTTCCGAATCCGCCATGCCAGGGTCGCCAGATATCGAATTTTCCGACCAATCACCGATGTATGTAATTTGTACGTCATCGGAAGTGCACAAGTGTGCAGATTTCAAAGCTTTGATTAGATTTTCTCTGCGATGTGTACTTTTGGAAAAAATCATGTCTTTCTGGATTAAGTTATTTTTTCCGAATCCGCCATGCCAGGGTCGCCAGATATCGAATTTTCCGACCAATCACCCATATATGTAATTTGAACGTCATCAGAAGCGCACTAGTGTATCGATTTCAGATCTGTGATTTGATTTTCTCTGCGATGTGTACTTTTAGAGAAAATCATGTCTTTCTGGATTAAGTTATTTTTTCCGAATCCGCCATGCCAGGGTCGCCAGAAATGAATTTTCCCACCAATCACCGACGTTTGTAATTTGTACGTCATCAGAAGCGCACTAGTGTACTGATTTCAGATCTGATGTATGTAATTTGTACGTCATCGGAAGTGCAAAAGTGTGCAGATTTGAAAGCTGTGATTAGATTTTCTCTGCGATGTGTACTTTTGGAGAAAATCAAGTCTTTCTGGATTAAGTTATTTTTTCCGAATCCGCCATGCCAGGGTCGCCAGATATCGAATTTTCCGACCAATCACCGATATATGTAATTCGTACGTCATTAGAAGCGCGCTAGTGTACAGATTTCAGATCTGTGATTAGATTTTCTCTGCGATGTGTACTTTTGGAGAAAATCATGTCTTTCTGGATTAAGTTATTTTTTCCGAATCCGCCATGCCAGGGTCGCCAGATATCGAATTTTCCGACCAATCACCGATGTATGTAATTTATACGTCATCGGAAGTGCACAAGTGTGCAGATTTGAAAGCTGTGATTAGATTTTCTCTGCGATGTGTACTTTTGGAGAAAATCAAGTCTTCCTGGATTTAGTTACTTTTTCCGAATCCGCCATGCCAAGGTCGCCAGATATCGAATTTTCCGACCAATCACCGATATATGTAATTCGTACGTCATTAGAAGCGCGCTAGTGTACAGATTTCAGATCTGTGATTAGATTTTCTCTGCGATGTGTACTTTTGGAGAAAATCATGTCTTTCTGGATTAAGTTATTTTTTCCGAATCCGCCATGCCAGGGTCGTCAGATAACGAATTTTCCGACCAATTTTATGTGATTAGATTTTCTCTGCGATGTGTACTTTTGGAGAAAATCATGTCTTTCTGGATTAAGTTATTTTTTCCGAATCCGCCATGCCAGGGTCGCCAGAAAACGAATTTTCCGACCAATCACTGATGTATGCAAGCTGCACGTAATCGGAAGTGCACTAGTGTGCAGATTTGAAATCTGTGATTAGATTTTATCTGCGATGTGTACTTTTGGAGAAAATCATATCTTTCTAGATTAAGTTATTTTGGCCGAATCCGCCGGGACAGGGTCGCTAGATATCGAATTCTAAGACCAATCACCGATGTATGTAATTTGTACGTCATCGGAAGTGCACAAGTGTGCAGATTTCAAAGCTTTTATTAGATTTTCTCTGCGATGTGTACTTTTGGAAAAAATCATGTCTTTCTGGATTAAGTTATTTGTTCCGAATCTGCCATGCCAGGGTCGCCAGATATCGAATTTTCGGACCAATCGCCCATGTATGTAATTTGAACGTCATCAGAAGCGCACCAATGTATCGATTTCAGATCTGTGATTTGATTTTCTCTGCGATGTGTACTTTTAGAGAAAATCATGTCTTTCTGGATTAAGTTACTTTTTCCGAATCCGCCATGCCAGGGTCGCCAGATATCGAATTTTCCGACCAATCGCCGACGTTTGTAATTTGTACGTCATCAGAAGCGCACTAGTGTACAGATTTCAGATCTGTGATTAGATTTGCTCTGCGATGTGTGCTTTTGGAGAAAATCATGTCGTTCTGGATAAAGTTATTTTTTCCGAATCCGCCATGCCGAGGTCGCCAGATATCGAATTTTCCGACCAATCACCGATATATGTAATTTGTACGTCATTAGAAGCGCGCTACTGTACATATTTCAGATCTGTGATTAGATTTTCTCTGCGATGTGTGCTTTTGGAGAAAATCATGTCTTCCTGGATTAAGTTATTTTTTCCGAATCCGCCATGCCAAGGTCGCCAGATATCGAATTTTCCGACCAATCGCCGACGTTTGTAATTTGTACGTCATCAGAAGCGCACTAGTGTACAGATTTCAGATCTGTGATTAGATTTTCTCGGCGATGTGTACTTTTGGAGAAAATCATGTGTTTCTGGATTAAGTTATTTTTCCGAATCCACCATGCCAAGGTCGCCAGATATCGAATTTTCCGACCAATCATCGATATATGTAATTTGTACGTCATTAGAAGCGCGCTAGTGTACAGATTTCAGATCTGTGATTAGATTTTCTCTGCGATGTGTACTTTTGGAGAAAATCATGTCTTTCTGGATTAAGTTATTTTGGCCGAATCCGCCGGGACAGGGTCGCTAGATATCGAATTCTCCGACCAATCACCCATGTATGTAATTTGTACGTCATCGGAAGTGCACAAGTGTGCAGATTTCAAAGCTTTGATTAGATTTTCTCTGCGATTTGTACTTTTGGAAAAAATCATGTCTTTCTGGATTAAGTTATTTTTTCCGAATCCGCCATGCCAGGGTCGCCAGAAACGAATTTTCCCACCAATCACCGACGTTTGTAATTTGTACGTCATCAGAAGCGCACTAGTGCATCGATTTCGGATCTGATGTATGTAATTTGTACGTCATCGGAAGTGCACAAGTGTGCAGATTTGAAAGCTGTGATTAGATTTTCTCTGCGATGTGTAATTTTGGAGAAAATCAAGTCTTTATAGATTAAGTTATTTTTTCCGAATCCGCCATGCCAGGGTCGCCAGATATCGAATTTTCCGACCAATCACCCATGTATGTAATTTGAACGTCATCAGAAGCGCACTAGTGCATCGATTTCAGATCTGTGATTAGATTTTCTCTGCGATGTGTGCTTTTGGAGAAAATCATGTCTTCCTGGATTAAGTTATTTTTTCCGAATCCGCCATGCTAGGGTCGCCAGATATCGAATTTTCCGACCGATCACCGATGTATGTAATTTGTACGTCATCAGAAGTGCACTAGTGTACAGATTTCAGATTTGTGATTAGATTTTCTCTGCGATGTGTGCTTTTGGAGAAAATCATGTGTTTCTGGATTAAGTTATTTTTTCCGAATCCACCATGCCAAGGTCGCCAGATATCGAATTTTCCGACCAATCACCGATATATGTAATTTGTACGTCATTAGAAGCGCGCTAGTGTACAGATTTCAGATCTGTGATTAGATTTTCTCTGCGATGTGTACTTTTGGAGAAAATCATGTCTTTCTGGATTAAGTTATTTTGGCCGAATCCGCCGGGACAGGGTCGCTAGATATCGAATTCTCCGACCAATCACCCATGTATGTAATTTGTACGTCATCGGAAGTGCACAAGTGTGCAGATTTCAAAGCTTTGATTAGATTTTCTCTGCGATTTGTACTTTTGGAAAAAATCATGTCTTTCTGGATTAAGTTATTTTTTCCGAATCCGCCATGCCAGGGTCGCCAGAAACGAATTTTCCCACCAATCACCGACGTTTGTAATTTGTACGTCATCAGAAGCGCACTAGTGCATCGATTTCGGATCTGATGTATGTAATTTGTACGTCATCGGAAGTGCACAAGTGTGCAGATTTGAAAGCTGTGATTAGATTTCCTCTGCGATGTGTAATTTTGGAGAAAATCAAGTCTTTATAGATTAAGTTATTTTTTCCGAATCCGCCATGCCAGGGTCGCCAGATATCGAATTTTCGGACCAATCACCCATGTATGTAATTTGAACGTCATCAGAAGCGCACTAGTGTATCGATTTCAGATCTGTGATTAGATTTTCTCTGCGATGTGTACTTTTAGAGAAAATCATGTCTTTCTGGATTAAGTTATTTTTTCCGAATCCGCCATGCCAGGGTCGCCAGATATCGAATTTTCCGACCAATCACCGATGTATGTAATTTGTACGTCATCAGAAGTGCACAAGTGTGCAGATTTCAAAGCTTTGATTAGATTTTCTCTGCGATGTGTACTTTTGGAAAAAATCATGTCTTTCTGGATTAAGTTATTTTTTCCGAATCCGCCATGCCAGGGTCGCCAGATATCGAATTTTCCGACCAATCACCCATATATGTAATTTGAACGTCATCAGAAGCGCACTAGTGTATCGATTTCAGATCTGTGATTTGATTTTCTCTGCGATGTGTACTTTTAGAGAAAATCATGTCTTTCTGGATTAAGTTATTTTTTCCGAATCCGCCATGCCAGGGTCGCCAGAAACGAATTTTCCCACCAATCACCGACATTTGTAATTTGTACGTCATCAGAAGCGCACTAGTGTACTGATTTCAGATCTGATGTATGTAATTTGTACGTCATCGGAAGTGCAAAAGTGTGCAGATTTGAAAGCTGTGATTAGATTTTCTCTGCGATGTGTACTTTTGGAGAAAATCAAGTCTTTCTGGATTAAGTTATTTTTTCCGATTCCGCCATGCCAGGGTCGCCAGATATCGAATTTTCCGACCAATCACCGATGTATGTAATTTGTACGTCATCAGAAGTGCACAAGTGTGCAGATATCAAATCTGTGATTAGATTTTCTCTGCGATGTGTACTTTTGGAGAAAATCATGTCTTTCTGGATTAAGTTATTTTTTCCGAATCCGCCATGCCAGGGTCGCCAGATATCGAATTTTCCGACCAATCACCGATGTATGTAATTTATACGTCATCGGAAGTGCACAAGTGTGCAGATTTGAAAGCTGTGATTAGATTTTCTCTGCGATGTGTACTTTTGGAGAAAATCAAGTCTTCCTGGATTTAGTTACTTTTTCCGAATCCGCCATGCCAAGGTCGCCAGATATCGAATTTTCCGACCAATCACCGATATATGTAATTCGTACGTCATTAGAAGCGCGCTAGTGTACAGATTTCCGATCTGTGATTAGATTTTCTCTGCGATGTGTACTTTTGGAGAAAATCATGTCTTTCTGGATTAAGTTATTTTTTCCGAATCCGCCATGCCAGGGTCGCCAGATAACGAATTTTCCGACCAATCACTGATGTATGCAAGCTGCACGTAATCGGAAGTGCACTAGTGTGCAGATTTGAAATCTGTGATTAGATTTTATCTGCGATGTGTACTTTTGGAGAAAATCATATCTTTCTGGATTAAGTTATTTTGGCCGAATCCGCCATACCAGGGTCGCTAGATATCGAATTCTAAGACCAATCACCGATGTATGTAATTTGTACGTCATCGGAAGTGCACAAGTGTGCAGATTTCAAAGCTTTGATTAGATTTTCTCTGCGATGTGTACTTTTGGAAAAAATCATGTCTTTCTGGATTAAGTTATTTGTTCCGAATCCGCCATGCCAGGGTCGCCAGATATCGAATTTTCGGACCAATCACCCATGTATGTAATTTGAACGTCATAAGAAGCGCACTAATGTATCGATTTCAGATCTGTGATTTGATTTTCTCTGCGATGTGTACTTTTAGAGAAAATCATGTCTTTCTGGATTAAGTTACTTTTTCCGAATCCGCCATGCCAGGGTCGCCAGATATCGAATTTTCCGACCAATCGCCGACGTTTGTAATTTGTACGTCATCAGAAGCGCACTAGTGTACAGATTTCAGATCTGTGATTAGATTTTCTCTGCGATGTGTGCTTTTGGAGAAAATCATGTCTTTCTGGATAAAGTTATTTTTTCCGAATCCGCCATGCCAAGGTCGCCAGATATCGAATTTTCCGACCAATCACCGATATATGTAATTTGTACGTCATTAGAAGCGCGCTACTGTACATATTTCAGATCTGTGACTAGATTTTCTCTGCGATGTGTACTTTTGGAGAAAATCATGTCTTCCTGGATTAAGTTATTTTTTCCGAATCCGCCATGCCAAGGTCGCCAGATATCGAATTTTCCGACCAATCGCCGACGTTTGTAATTTGTACGTCATCAGAAGCGCACTAGTGTACAGATTTCAGATCTGTGATTAGATTTTCTCTGCGATGTGTGCTTTTGGAGAAAATCATGTGTTTCTGGATTAAGTTATTTTTTCCGAATCCACCATGCCAAGGTCGCCAGATATCGAATTTTCCGACCAATCACCGATATATGTAATTTGTACGTCATTAGAAGCGCGCTAGTGTACAGATTTCAGATCTGTGATTAGATTTTCTCTGCGATGTGTACTTTTGGAGAAAATCATGTCTTTCTGGATTAAGTTATTTTGGCCGAATCCGCCGGGACAGGGTCGCTAGATATCGAATTCTCCGACCAATCACCCATGTATGTAATTTGTACGTCATCGGAAGTGCACAAGTGTGCAGATTTCAAAGCTTTGATTAGATTTTCTCTGCGATTTGTACTTTTGGAAAAAATCATGTCTTTCTGGATTAAGTTATTTTTTCCGAATCCGCCATGCCAGGGTCGCCAGAAACGAATTTTCCCACCAATCACCGACGTTTGTAATTTGTACGTCATCAGAAGCGCACTAGTGCATCGATTTCGGATCTGATGTATGTAATTTGTACGTCATCGGAAGTGCACAAGTGTGCAGATTTGAAAGCTGTGATTAGATTTTCTCTGCGATGTGTAATTTTGGAGAAAATCAAGTCTTTCTAGATTAAGTTATTTTTTCCGAATCCGCCATGCCAGGGTCGCCAGATATCGAATTTTCCGACCAATCACCCATGTATGTAATTTGAACGTCATCAGAAGCGCACTAGTGCATCGATTTCAGATCTGTGATTAGATTTTCTCTGCGATGTGTACTTTTAGAGAAAATCATGTCTTTCTCTATTAAGCTATTTTTTCCGAATCCGCCATGCCAGGGTCGCCAGATATCGAATTTTCCGACCAATCACCGATGTATGTAATTTGTACGTCATCGGAAGTGCACAAGTGTGCAGATTTGAAAGCTGTGTTTAGATTTTCTCTGCGATGTGTACTTTTGGAGAAAATCATGTCTTTCTGGATTAACATATTTTTTCCGAACCCGCCATGCCAGGGTCGCCAGATATCGAATTTTCCGACAAATCACCCATGTAGGTAATTTGTACGTCATTGGAAGTGCACTAGTGTGCAGATTTCAAATCTGTGATTAGATTTTCTCTGCGATGTGTACTTTTGGAGAAAATCATGTCTTTGTGGATTAAGTCAGTTTTTCCGTATCCGCCATGCCAGGGTCGCCAGATATCGAATTTTCCGACCAATCACCGATGTATGTAATTTGTACGTCATCAGAAGCGCGCTAGTGTTCAGATTTCAGATCTGTGATTAGATTTTCTCTGCGATGTGTACTTTTGGAGAAAATCAAGTCTTTCTTACTTACTTACTTATGTCCTTTAACCCCTCGGGGGGCATAGGGCGTCAACCATGCCTGCGCGCCATCGTGTTCGGAGTTCTGCAACGCATTTGAGCTGCCTCCAACTCATTCCTAAAGAGCTCGATTCGTCCTCAACTGTTCTGCGCCACGTTTGCCTAGGGCGTCCCGCTATTCTGCCTGCCTGGGTGAGCGGATTCCACTGCATAGCGTATTTCGCAATGGAGTTGTCTTCGCGCCGTAACGTGTGTCCAATCCATTGCCACTTTCTTCTTCGTATAGTAATGCTTATAGGTTCTTGGCCCGTTCTCAGATAAAGTTGTTCGTTGGAGATGCGGTTCGGCCAAAAAATCCTCAAGATGATTCTTAAGCATTTGTTTACGAAGACTTGCAGCTTGCGTGTGTTAATGGTGTCCACCTTCCAGGTACTGCACCCATAAAGCAGCACTGATTCTACGTTGGAGCGGAACAGTCGTAGCTTGGTTCTTAAGCTAATAACATTGCTTCTCCAGATTTTGGACAGCATTCCGAACGCAGCTTTAGCCTTCCCGATTCTGCTGCACACATCCAGTTCGGTGCCACCGCGATTAGCCGAGACGACACTTCCTAAATATAGAAAGTTATCAACTTTCTCGACTTGCTTTCCGGCAATGTTAAGTTGAGCGCGGGTATTGGAAGTACTCAGGGCTTTTGTTTTGGCTGTGTTTATTTTTAGCCCCACTTTGCTTGCCTCAGCTTCTAGATTTTGGGCCATCAAATGAAGATCCATTATCCGATGTGAAAGTAGACAAACATCGTCAGCGTAATCTAGGTGTTTAAGGTAAGATGTCATAGTCCAACGAATTCCAGAATTAGCTTCCGTCAATGCTGCACGGAGTACATCGCAGATAACCACCAAGAACAATAGTGGGGACAGTATGCACCCTTGACGTACTCCACTTTGGACTTCAAAGTCCTCCGACACCTTACCATTGTGCACGACGTGACACTTGCCGCCCTCATATGTAGCCTTGATAATAGCTATAAGCTTTTCTGGAATGCCTCTCCTGCGCAAGGCCAGCCAGATAGCATCTCGATTCAAGCTGTCGAAAGCCTTCTCGAAGTCGATAAACAGTAAATGTAGCGGAGACCTATACTCAACGCATTGTTCGATTATGATCCGTAAGGTGTTTATGTGGTCGATGCAGGAGGATCCAGCGCGAAAGCCTGCCTGTTCGACATCGAGAGTTGAATCGAAATGATCTTTAATTCGTTCTAGAATTATTCTAGCTATTATTTTGGCTACAGCTGGAAGAACACATATACCTCTCCAGTTACCGCACTCCATCAAGTTACCCTTCTTTGGAAGCTTAATGATCATCCCCCTTTTCCACTCCTGTGGAAATTGTTCACTATCCCAAGCTCTCCGTATTAGCGGATGCAGCAAATCTGCCTATGTATTTGGCGCCGCTTGAAATAGCTCGGCAGGGATGCCATCAATACCCACCGCTTTGTTTTTCTTGAGGGACTTGATTGCTGTTATTATTTCAGCTTTACTGGGAGGTACGGTGCGAATTTGGGAATTTGTTGCTTCGAACTGCTCATTCGAATTCAAGATCATACCGCCGTCGTCTAAGTGATTTAGCACTGCAGCAAAATGTTCTCTCCATCTAGTGAGCTGATCCTCATCCGAAATCAGAAGGTCACCGTCTAGACTCTTCACTGGATGTTGTTTGGAGTTTCGACCACCAATGAGCTCCTTAGTGATGTTGTAAACAGTCCTACTGTCGCACCTACTCACTGCTTCTTCAGCCCTTGAGGCCAGTGAGTTGACATGTTGACGCTTGTCACCTCTCACACTACGCTGCACTTCTTTCTTCTTCGCATGGTATTGCACTTCAAGCTCGGTTCTCTCTACTGCTGAGGCCGCTGCAATCCGAGCCTTGATTGCTGTACGCTCATCGATCCGTCTCCAGGTGTCTGTAGAAAGCCATGTGCGGTGGTGTTTCTGCTTTTTACCGACATAAGTGCGTGCCCCAGTCGCAAAAGCATTTTTCACAGCACTCCAGTGGTCATCCATGTTCTCTATGCTGCTGATTGCTTCTGCTTCTAAGGCAAGATCGTCCCTGAACTGTTGGCGCACTTGGGGAACCTTGAGCCTGTCGATATTAAACCTGGTGATGTTAAGCAGGTTTGAGCGGTTGCTGTTGACAGATGCAGTACGAAGGCAAGCTCTCCGTATTAGCGGATGCAGCAAATCTGCCTATGTATTTGGCGCCGCTTGAAATAGCTCGGCAGGGATGCCATCAATACCCACCGCTTTGTTTTTCTTGAGGGACTTGATTGCTGTTATTATTTCAGCTTTACTGGGAGGTACGGTGCGAATTCGGGAATTTGTTGCTTCGAACTGCTCATTCGAATTCAAGATCATACCGCCGTCGTCTAAGTGATTTAGCACTGCAGCAAAATGTTCTCTCCATCTAGTGAGCTGATCCTCATCCGAAATCAGAAGGTCACCGTCTAGACTCTTCACTGGATGTTGTTTGGAGTTTCGACCACCAATGAGCTCCTTAGTGATGTTGTAAACAGTCCTACTGTCGCACCTACTCACTGCTTCTTCAGCCCTTGAGGCCAGTGAGTTGACATGTTGACGCTTGTCACGTCTCACACTACGCTGCACTTCTTTCTTCTTCGCATGGTATTGGGCTTCAAGCTCGGTTCTCTCTACTGCTGAGGCCGCTGCAATCCGAGCCTTGATTGCTGTACGCTCATCGATCCGTCTCCAGGTGTCTGTAGAAAGCCATGTGCGGTGGTGTTTCTGCTTTTTACCGACATAAGTGCGTGCCCCAGTCGCAAAAGCATTTTTCACAGCACTCCAGTGGTCATCCATGTTCTCTATGCTGCTGATTGCTTCTGCTTCTAAGGCAAGATCGTCCCTGAACTGTTGGCGCACTTGGGGAACCTTGAGCCTGTCGATATTAAACCTGGTGATGTTAAGCAGGTTTGAGCGGTTGCTGTTGACAGATGCAGTACGAAGGCGTAAATGAGCTACCATAAGATGGTGAGTCTTTCTGGATTAAGTTATTTTTTCCGAATCCGCCATGCCAAGGTCGCCAGATATCGAATTTTCCCACCAATCACCGACGTTTGTAATTTGTACGCCATCAGAAGCGCACTAGTGTACTGATTTCAGATCTGATGTATGTAATTTGTACGTCATCGGAAGTGCACAAGTGTGCAGATTTGAAATCTGTGATTAGATTTTCTCTGCGATGTGTACTTTTGGAGAAAATCATGTCTTTCTGGATTAAGTTATTTTGGCCGAATCCGCCGGGACACGGTCGCTAGATATCGGATTCTCCGACCAATCACCGATGTATGTAATTTGTACGTCATCGGAAGTGCATAAGTGCGCAGATTTGAAATCTGTGATTCGATTTTCTCTGCGATGTGTGCTTTTGGAGAAAATCATGTCTTTCTGGATTAAGTTATTTTTTCCGAATCCGCCATGCCAGGGTCGCCCGATATCGAATTTTCCGACCAATCACCGATATATGTAATTTGTACGTCATCAGAAGCGCACTAGTGTACACGTTTCAGATCTGTGATTAGATGTGGGCGCCGTGGCGTAAGTGGTTAGTGTGTCGGATCACTGCGCATGAGGTTCCAAGTTCGAATCCCTGAAAATACCAAAAAGTTTTTTCACGGTCCCACCTCTCGCGAGCGTCTGACAAACATCCGAGAGTATTGTTGTCACGAAAAAGCTTCTCAAATCGCCGTTCGGATTCGGCATTAAACTGTAGGTCCCTTCCATTCGTCTGAAAAATATAACGCACACAGCATGAGTGGTTGCGAGAAGCTAGGCCCTGGCACTTTAAAGAGCTGTTGCGCCAAATATTTGTATTTGTAGTGTACAGATTTCAGATCTGTGATTAGATTTTCTCTGCGATGTGTACTTTTGGAGAAAATCATGTCTTCCTGGATTAAGTTATTTTTCCGAATCCGCCATGCCAGGGTCGCCAGATATCGAATTTTCCGACCAATCACCGATGTATGTAATTTGTACGTCATCAGAAGTGCACTAGTGTACAGATTTCAGATCTGTGATTAGATTTTCTCTGCGATGTGTACTTTTGGAGAAAATCAAGTCTTTCTGGATTAAGTTATTTTTTCCGAATCCGCCATGCCAGGGTCGCCAGATGTCGAATTTTCCGACCAATCGCCGACGTTTGTAATTTGTACGTCATCAGAAGCGCACTAGTCTACAGATTTCAGATCTGTGATTAGATTTTCTCTGCGATGTGTGCTTTTGGAGAAAATCATGTCTTTCTGGATTAAGTTATTTTGGCCGAATCCGCCGGGACAGGGTCGCTAGATATCGAATTCTTCTTGGGGACCTGCATTGCGATTGATCGGGAAACTGCTGACTGCCCAAAACTTGGCTTGGGCCAGTAGCGCAACAATCAAGTTCGTGATGAAGTGCTTACTTTACCTCCTAGTGGTGGTCCCCGGGCAACTATGGCCACTATAGGCCAAAATTGTAAGTGCGGATTGTCTAGGGCCTTGATTCTAGGCTAGGTAACGTGGGCCAGCAACCTGCGTTACTGAAACCAGCTCGCTACTGAAACCGACACTATGCCTCGGATAAGGACTGATCACATGTTGACGACTTTTGGCTATTGTACCCGGACAAAGATAGGTTTCTGGAATGTAAAGACGCTCCTCGACTTGGGAAGAGAAGGTCCTTACAATGCCAGATTCCTCCAACTGGAAAAGGAATTCATGCGATATAAACTGGACATTTTGGGGGTAAGTGAAGTAAGATGCTTAGAAGCGGGCGAGTACCAGTCTCCAACGCGTAACACTGTACTACTTTATTCTGGAAGACCATCCGGAAGTCCGCGGGAATATGGAGTTGGACTACTGCTAACAACAACAGCACGCAAGGGCCTGATTTCCTGGCAGCCTCATGGTGATAGGATTTTGACGGCCAGATTCCGGACTAGAGTACGACGCGTCACCATCATACAGTGTTACGTCCCAAAGAATAGTTCGTCTGAGGACAGAAAGGAGAGCTTCTACAATCTCTTAAGCGCCGTCTTCAACACAACACCAAATAGAGACATTGTCATAGTGATGGGGGATTTGAATGCCAAGGTAGGCAGCGACAACGAAGGGCTCAAGCATGTAATCGGGAAGCATGGACTAGGCAACCGCAATGACAACGGCGAAAGGTTTGCGGATTTCTGCAATGCCAACCGCCTTGTGATAGGTGGCACCATGTTTGAGCACAAGACCTGCCACAAAGTCAGCTGGGTTTCCAATGACAGGCAAGCAACCTCCAACCAAATTGACCATTTTGCTATCAGCCGCCTCTTTAGAAGCAGTCTCCTGGACGTCCGAAACAGACGAGGGGCAGATGTGGGGATAGTACGTGATCACCATCTTATGATAGCTACTCTCCAACTACGCACTGCTGCAGTTCGAAGATCCCACGACAACACAAGAATGCCCAGGTTCAACATCGATAGACTTAGTGATCCCTCAGTGCGCCAACAATTAAGGGAGCACTTTTCGCAAGGTGTGGAAGCAATCAGCAGCTCAATGCCCGCAACCATCCAAGACCATTGGTGTGCTGTGAAAAATGTTTTTACATCTGGTGCTGAAAGAATTGTCGGTCGATCGCAGGGAAGACATAGGGCGTGGCTTCCCGAGGATACCTGGAGACGGATTGACGAACGAAGACAGCTAAAAGCTCGCGTTGCAGCTACCCCAGCAGCAGGGAGAAACGAGCTAGAGTCCCTATATCGCATGAAGATGAGAGAAGTTCAGCGTAGCGTACGACGTGACAAGCGCAACTACACTAACGCGCTGGCTACAGAAGCAGAAGAAGCTGCACGGAGGTGCGACAGCAGAACTGTCTACAGAATCACGAAAGAGCTGACAGGTAGTCGCAGCTCCAGCCAATACCCAGTGAAAAGCCTAGACGGCTCCTTGCTCATTTCGGATGAGGACCAGCTCAAGAGATGGAAAGAGCATTTTGCTACGGTTTTGAACCGTGTATTCGCTAGCGATATGATCCCAAATCAGACTGAGATGCCCGAGGTGAGAAGTTCTCGAATACGCACCACGACTCCCAGTAAAGATGAAATCATTACCGCGATCAAGGCACTCAAAACCAACAAGGCGGTAGGACTTGACGGTATTCCAGCAGAGCTCTTACGAGCAGCGCCAACAACATCGGCTGAGCTTCTGCTTCCACTTATAGATAGAGCTTGGGAAGCTGAGAGCTTTCCTAACGAGTGGAAAAAGGGAATGATCGTCAAGCTTCCTAAGAAAGGAAATTTAATGGAGTGCGGAAACTGGAGGGGTATTTGCGTGCTGCCTGCTGTAGCTAAGATAATAGCTAAAATCATCCTTGAGCGAATCAAACAACATCTCGAAGATACACTCGATGCCGAACAAGCAGGTTTCCGCTCTGGATCCTCCTGTGCCGACCACATCAACACCCGCGGATTATCATCGAACAGTGTGTTGAATATTGATCGCCACTGCACCTGCTGTTCATCGATTTTGAGAAGGCGTTGGATAGTGTCAACAGGGAGTTTATTTGGCGTGCCTTACGCAGGAGAGGCATTAGCGATAAACTAATTGCTATCATCAAAGCTACATATGAAGGCTCCAAATGTCACGTTCTTCACAGGGGAAGGTTGTCTGAGGAATTTGAGATGCAAAGTTGGGTAAGACAAGGCTGTATCCTTTCACCAATATTGTTCCTATTGGTGATTAGCGATGTGCTTCATGCAGCTTTGTCGACGGGAAACGGAGGAATTCGATGGACTCTTACATCTCAACTGAAACATCTTGGCTACGCAGACGATGTATGCTTACTCTCCCACAGAATTATGGACCTCCACCAAATGACAGCAGATGTGGAGAGGGAGGCAGGTGTCGTCGGTCTGAAAATTAATACGACAAAAACTAAAATCATCAGCCTTGGAACTAACTCATCGGCTCAAATATGCATTGCTGGACAACCGGTAGAGAGAGTAGAGGATTTCCAGTATCTTGGGAGTATTGTCTCGACCGATGGTGGAACCGAACTGGATATAGCCAACAGGATCGCCAAAGCAAAGTCCGCGTTCGGGATGTTGTCCAAAATATGGAGAAGCAATGCAATCAGTTTGAGCACCAAAATAAGACTGTTCCGCTCCAACGTTGAATCCGTGCTGCTATATGGTTGCAGCACGTGGAGAGTGACCACTACTATCACCAGAAAGCTGCAAACGTTCGTTAATAGGTGTCTGCGCAATATCTTAAGGATTTTCTGGCCCAACCGTATCTCTAACGAACACCTTTACGAGAGAACGGGTCAGGAACCAATAGGCACAACTATCCAACGGCGGAAGTGGCAGTGGATTGTTCACACGTTCCGAAAGGGTGACAGCTCCATAGCGATCCATGCTATGCAATGGAACCCTCTAACTCAGGATGGCAGAAGACCTGGCGGTCCGCGGAAAATATGGCGCAGAACAGTCGAGAAGGAGGCACGGCAGTTAGGGAAAAGTTGGGGAGAACTCAGACACATTGCCAGAAACCGTACACGATGGCGCGTAGGCGTAGTAGAGGCCCTAGGACCCACAAGGGGATACAGGACATAAGTAAGTAAAGTAAGAATTCTCCGACCAATCACCGATGCATGTAATTTGTACGTCATCGGAAGTGCACAAGTGTGCAGATTTGAAAGCTGTGATTAGATTTTCTCTGCGATGTGTACTTTTGGAGAAAATCATGTCTTTCTGGATTAAGTTATTTTTTCCGAATCCGCCATGCCAGGGTCGCCAGATATCGAATTTTCCGACCAATCACCGATGTATGTAATTTATGCGTCATCGGAAGTGCACAAGTGTGCAGATTTGAAAGCTGTGATTAGATTTTCTCTGCGATGTGTACTTTTGGAGAAAATCAAGTCTTCCTGGATTTAGTTACTTTTTCCGAATCCGCCATGCCAAGGTCGCCAGATATCGAATTTTCCGACCAATCACCGATGTATGTAATTTGTACGTCATCAGAAGCGCACAAGTGTGCAGATTTCAAATCTGTGATTAGATTTTCTCTGCGATGTGTACTTTTGGAGAAAATCATGTCTTTCTGGATTAAGTTATTTTTTCCGAATCCGCCATGCCAGGGTCGCCAGATATCGAATTTTCCGACCAATCACCGATGTATGTAATTTATGCGTCATCGGAAGTGCACAAGTGTGCAGATTTGAAAGCTGTGATTAGATTTTCTCTGCGATGTGTACTTTTGGAGAAAATCAAGTCTTCCTGGATTTAGTTACTTTTTCCGAATCCGCCATGCCAAGGTCGCCAGATATCGAATTTTCCGACCAATCACCGATATATGTAATTCGTACGTCATTAGAAGCGCGCTAGTGTACAGATTTCAGATCTGTGATTAGATTTCTCTGCGATGTGTACTTTTGGAGAAAATCATGTCTTTCTGGATTAAGTTATTTTTTCCGAATCCGCCATGCCAGGGTCGCCAGATAACGAATTTTCCGACCAATTTTATGTGATTAGATTTTCTCTGCGATGTGTAATTTTGGAGAAAATCATGTCTTTCTGGATTAAGTTATTTTTTCCGAATCCGCCATGCCAGGGTCGCCAGATAACGAATTTTCCGACCAATCACTGATGTATGCAAGCTGTACGTAATCGGAAGTGCACTAGTGTGCAGATTTGAAATCTGTGATTAGATTTTATCTGCGATGTGTACTTTTGGAGAAAATCATGTCTTTCTGGATAAAGTTATTTTGGCCGAATCCGCCATGCCAGGGTCGCTAGATATCGAATTCTCCGACCAATCACCCATGTATGTAATTTGTACGTCATCGGAAGTGCACAAGTGGGCAGATTTCAAAGCTTTGATTAGATTTTCTCTGCGATGTGTACTTTTGGAAAAAATCATGTCTTTCTGGATTAAGTTATTTTTTCCGAATCCGCCATGCCAGGGTCGCCAGATATCGAATTTTCGGACCAATCACCCATGTATGTAATTTGAACGTCATCAGAAGTGCACAAGTGTGCAGATTTCAAATCTGTGATTAGATTTTCTCTGCGATGTTTACTTTTGTAGAAAATCAAGTCTTTCTGGATTAAGTTATTTTTTCCTAATGCGCCATGCCAGGGTCGCCAGATATCGACTTTCCGACCAATCGCCGGCGTTTGTAATTTGTACGTCATCAGAAGCGCACTAGTGTACAGATTTCAGATCTGTGATTAGATTTTCTCTGCGATGTGTGCTCTTGGAGAAAATCATGTCTTCCTGGATTAAGTTATTTTTTCCGAATCCGCCATGCCAAGGTCGCCAGATATCGAATTTTCCGACCAATCACCGATATATGTAATTGGTACGTCATTAGAAGCGCGCTAGTGTACAGATTTCAGATCTGTGATTAGATTTTCTCTGCGATGTGTGCTTTTGGAGAAAATCATGTCTTCCTTAATTAAGTTATTTTTTCCGAATCCGCCATGCCAAGGTCGCCAGATATCGAATTTTCCGACCAATCGCCGACGTTTGTCATTTGTACGTCATTAGAAGCGCACTAGTGTACAGATTTCAGATCTGTGATTAGATTTTCTCTGCGATGTGTGCTTTTGGAGAAAATCATGTCTTCCTGGATTAAGTTATTTTTTCCGAATCTGCCATGCCAAGGTCGCCAGATATCGAATTTTCCGACCAATCACCGATATATGTAATTGGTACGTCATTAGAAGCGCGCTAGTGTACAGATTTCAGATCTGTGATTAGATTTTCTCTGCGATGTGTACTTTTGGAGAAAATCATGTCTTTCTGGATTAAGTTATTTTGGCCGAATCCGCCGGGACAGGGTCGCTAGATATCGAATTCAGCGACCAATCACCCATGTATGTAATTTGTACGTCATCGGAAGTGCACAAGTGTGCAGATTTCAAAGCTTTGATTAGATTTTCTCTGCGATGTGTGCTTTTGGAGAAAATCATGTCTTCCTGGATTAAGTTATTTTTTCCGAATCCGCCATGCCAAGGTCGCCAGATATCGAATTTTCCGACCAATCGCCGACGTTTGTAATTTGTACGTCATCAGAAGCGCACTAGTGTACAGATTTCAGATCTGTGATTAGATTTTCTCTGCGATGTGTGCTTTTGGAGAAAATCATGTGTTTCTGGATTAAGTTATTTTTTCCGAATCCACCATGCCAAGGTCGCCAGATATCGAATTTTCCGACCAATCACCGATATATGTAATTTGTACGTCATGAGAAGCGCGCTAGTGTACAGATTTCAGATCTGTGATTAGATTTTCTCTGCGATGTGTACTTTTGGAGAAAATCATGTCTTTCTGGATTAAGTTATTTTGGCCGAATCCGCCGGGACAGGGTCGCTAGATATCGAATTCAGCGACCAATCACCCATGTATGTAATTTGTACGTCATCGGAAGTGCACAAGTGTGCAGATTTCAAAGCTTTGATTAGATTTTCTCTGCGATGTGTACTTTTGGAAAAAATCATGTCTTTCTGGATTAAGTTATTTGTTCCGAATCCGCCATGCCAGGGTCGCCAGATATCGAATTTTCGGACCAATCACCCATGTGTGTAATTTGAACGTCATCAGAAGCGCACTAATGTATCGATTTCAGATCTGTGATTTGATTTTCTCTGCGATGTGTACTTTTAGAGAAAATCATGTCTTTCTGGCTTAAGTTACTTTTTCCGAATCCGCCATGCCAGGGTCGCCAGATATCGAATTTTCCGACCAATCGCCGACGTTTGTAATTTGTACGTCATCAGAAGCGCACTAGTGTACAGATTTCAGATCTGTGATTAGATTTGCTCTGCGATGTGTGCTTTTGGAGAAAATCATGTCTTTCTAGATAAAGTTATTTTTTCCGAATCCGCCATGCCAAGGTCGCCAGATATCGAATTTTCCGACCAATCACCGATATATGTAATTTGTACGTCATTAGAAGCGCGCTACTGTACAGATTTCAGATCTGTGATTAGATTTTCTCTGCGATGTGTGCTTTTGGAGAAAATCATGTCTTCCTGGATTAAGTTATTTTTTCCGAATCCGCCATGCCAAGGTCGCCAGATATCGAATTTTCCGACCAATCGCCGACGTTTGTAATTTGTACGTCGTCAGAAGCGCACTAGTGTACAGATTTCAGATCTGTGATTAGATTTTCTCTGCGATGTGTGCTTTTGGAGAAAATCATGTGTTTCTGGATTAAGTTATTTTTTCCGAATCCACCATGCCAAGGTCGCCAGATATCGAATTTTCCGACCAATCACCGATATATGTAGTTTGTACGTCATTAGAAGCGGGCTAGTGTACAGATTTCAGATCTGTGATTAGATTTTCTCTGCGATGTGTACTTTTGGAGAAAATCATGTCTTTCTGGATTAAGTTATTTTTTCCGAATCCGCCATGCCAGGGTCGCCAGATATCGAGTTTTCCGACCAATCACCGATGTATGTAATTTATACGTCATTGGAAGCGCACAAATGTGCAGGTTTCAAATCTGTGATTAGATTTTCCCTGCGATGTGTACTTATGGAGAAAATCAAGTCTTTCTGGATTAAGTTATTTTTTCCGAATCCACCATGCTAGGGTCGCCAGATATCGAATTTTCCGACCACTCACCGATTCATGTAATTTATACGACATTGGAAGCGCACAAATGTGCAGGTTTCAAATCTGTGATTAGATTTTCTCTGCGATGTGTACTTTTGGAGAAAATCATGTCTTTCTGGATTAAGTTATTTTTTCCGAATCCGCCATGCCAGGGTCGCCAGATATCGAGTTTTCCGACCAATCACCGATGTATGTAATTTATACGTCATTGGAAGCGCACAAATGTGCAGGTTTCAAATCTGTGATTAGATTTTCTCTGCGATGTGTACTTTTGGAGAAAATCAAGTCTTTCTGGATTAAGTTATTTTTTCCGAATCCGCTATGCCAGGGTCGCCAGATATCGAATTTTCCGACCAATCACCGATATATGTAATTTGTACGTCATTAGAAGCGCGCTAGTGTACAGATTTCAGATCTGTGATTAGATTTTCTCTGCGATGTGTACTTTTGGAGAAAATCATGTCTTTCTGGATTAAGTTATTTTTCAGGGTCGCCAAATATCGAATTTTCCGACCAATCGCCGACGTTTGTAATTTGTACGTCATCAGAAGCGCACTAGTGTACAGATTTCAGATCTGTGATTAGATTTTCTCTGCGATGTGTGGTTCTGGAGAAAATCATGTGTTTCTGGATTAAGTTATTTTTTCCGAATCCGCCACGCCAAGGTCGCCAGATATCGAATTTTCCGACCAGTCACCGATATATGTAATTTGTACGTCATTAGAAGCGCGCTAGTGTACATATTTCAGATCTGTGATTAGATTTTCTCTGCGATGTGTACTTTTGGAGAAAATCATGTCTTTCTGGATTAAGTTATTTTTTCCGAATCCGCCATTCCAGGGTCGCCAGATAGCGAATTTTCCGACCAACCACCGATGTATGTAATTTGTACGTCATTAGAAGCGCGCTAGTGTACATATTTCAGATCTGTGATTAGATTTTCTCTGCGATGTGTACTTTTGGAGAAAATCATGTGTTTCTGGATTAAGTTATTTTTTCCGAATCCTCCATGCCAGGGTCGCCAGATAACGGATTTTCCGACCAATTTTATGTGATTAGATTTTCTCTGCGATGTGTACTTTTGGAGAAAATCATGTCTTTCTGGATTAAGTTATTTTTTCCGAATCCGCCATGCCAGGGTCGCCAGATAACGAATTTTCCGACCAATCACTGATGTATGCAAGCTGTACGTAATCGGAAGTGCACTAGTGTGCAGATTTGAAATCTGTGATTAGATTTTATCTGCGATGTGTACTTTTGGAGAAAATCATGTCTTTCTGGATTAAGTTATTTTGGCCGAATCCGCCATGCCAGGGTCGCTAGATATCGAATTCTCCGACCAATCACCGATGTATGTAATTTGTACGTCATCGGAAGTGCACAAGTGTGCAGATTTCAAAGCTTTGATTAGATTTTCTCTGCGATGTGTACTTTTGGAAAAAATCATGTCTTTCTGGATTAAGTTATTTGTTCCGAATCCGCCATGCCAGGGTCGCCAGATATCGAATTTTCGGACCAATCACCCATGTATGTAATTTGAACGTCATCGGAAGCGCACTAATGTATCGATTTCAGATCTGTGATTTGATTTTCTCTGCGATGTGTACTTTTAGAGAAAATCATGTCTTTCTGGATTAAGTTACTTTTTCCGAATCCGATATGCCAGGGTCGCCAGATATCGAATTTTCCGACCAATCGCCGACGTTTGTAATTTGTACGTCATCAGAAGCGCACTAGTGTACAGATTTCAGATCTGTGATTAGATTTGCTCTGCGATGTGTGCTTTTGGAGAAATTCATGTCTTTCTGGATTAAGTTATTTTTTCCGAATCCTCCATGCCAGGGTCGCCAGATAACGGATTTTCCGACCAATTTTATGTGATTAGATTTTCTCTGCGATGTGTACTTTTGGAGAAAATCATGTCTTTCTGGATTAAGTTATTTTTTCCGAATCCGCCATGCCAGGGTCGCCAGATAACGAATTTTCCGACCAATCACTGATGTATGCAAGCTGTACGTAATCGGAAGTGCACTAGTGTGCAGATTTGAAATCTGTGATTAGATTTTATCTGCGATGTGTACTTTTGGAGAAAATCATGTCTTTCTGGATTAAGTTATTTTGGCCGAATCCGCCATGCCAGGGTCGCTAGATATCGAATTCTCCGACCAATCACCGATGTATGTAATTTGTACGTCATCGGAAGTGCACAAGTGTGCAGATTTCAAAGCTTTGATTAGATTTTCTCTGCGATGTGTACTTTTGGAAAAAATCATGTCTTTCTGGATTAAGTTATTTGTTCCGAATCCGCCATGCCAGGGTCGCCAGATATCGAATTTTCGGACCAATCACCCATGTATGTAATTTGAACGTCATCGGAAGCGCACTAATGTATCGATTTCAGATCTGCGATTTGATTTTCTCTGCGATGTGTACTTTTAGAGAAAATCATGTCTTTCTGGATTAAGTTACTTTTTCCGAATCCGCCATGCCAGGGTCGCCAGATATCGAATTTTCCGACCAATCGCCGACGTTTGTAATTTGTACGTCATCAGAAGCGCACTAGTGTACAGATTTCAGATCTGTGATTAGATTTGCTCTGCGATGTGTGCTTTTGGAGAAAATCATGTCTTTCTGGATAAAGTTATTTTTTCCGAATCCACCATGCCAAGGTCGCCAGATATCGAATTTTCCGACCAATCACCGATATATGTAATTTGTACGTCATTAGAAGCGCACTAGTGTACAGATTTCAGATCTGTGATTAGATTTTCTCTGCGATGTGTACTTTTGGAGAAAATCATGTCTTTCTGGATTAAGTTATTTTGGCCGAATCCGCCGGGACAGGGTCGCTAGATATCGAATTCTCCGACCAATCACCCATGTATGTAATTTGTACGTCATCGGAAGTGCACAAGTGTGCAGATTTCAAAGCTTTGATTAGATTTTCTCTGCGATGTGTACTTTTGGAAAAAATCATGTCTTTGTGGATTAAGTTATTTTTTCCGAATCCGCCATGCCAGGGTCGCCAGATATCGAATTTTCCGACCAATCACCGATGTATGTAATTTGTACGTCATCAGAAGTGCACAAGTGTGCAGATTTCAAATCTGTGATTAGATTTTCTCTGCGATGTTTACTTTTGTAGAAAATCAAGTCTTTCTGGATTAAGTTATTTTTTCCTAATGCGCCATGCCAGGGTCGCCAGATATCGACTTTTCCGACCAATCGCCGGCGTTTGTAATTTGTACGTCATCAGAAGCGCACTAGTGTACAGATTTCAGATCTGTGATTAGATTTTCTCTGCGATGTGTACTTTTGGAGAAAATCATGTCTTTCTGGATTAAGTTATTTTGGCCGAATCCGCCGGGACAGGGTCGCTAGATATCGAATTCTCCGACCAATCACCCATGTATGTAATTTGTACGTCATCGGAAGTGCACAAGTGTGCAGATTTCAAAGCTTTGATTAGATTTTCTCTGCGATGTGTACTTTTGGAGAAAATCATGTCTTTCTGGATTAAGTTATTTTTTCCGAATCCGCCATGCCAGGGTCGCCAGATAACGAATTTTCCGACCAATCACTGATGTATGCAAGCTGTACGTAATCGGAAGTGCACTAGTGTGCAGATTTGAAATCTGTGATTAGATTTTATCTGCGATGTGTACTTTTGGAGAAAATCATGTCTTTCTGGATTAAGTTATTTTGGCCGAATCCGCCATGCCAGGGTCGCTAGATATCGAATTCTCCGACCAATCACCGATGTATGTAATTTGTACGTCATCGGAAGTGCACAAGTGTGCAGATTTCAAAGCTTTGATTAGATTTTCTGTGCGATGTGTACTTTTAGAGAAAATCATGCCTTTCTGGATTAAGTTATTTTTTCCGAATCCGCCATGCCAGGGTCGCCAGATATCGAATTTTCCGACCAATCGCCGACGCTTGTAATTTGAACGTCGTCAGAAGCGCAGTAGTGTACAGATTTCAGATCTGTGATTAGATTTTCTCTGCGATGTGTGCTTTTGGAGAAAATCATGTCTTTCTGGATTAAGTTATTTTTTCCGAATCCGCCATGCCAGGGTCGCCAGATATCGAATTTTCCGACCAACCACCGATATATGTAATTTGTACGTCATAAGAAGCGCGCTTGTGTACAGATTTAAGATCTGTGATTAGATTTTCTCTGCGATATGTACTTTTGGAGAAAATCATGTCTTTCTGGATTAAGTTATTTTTTCCGAATCCACCATGCCAAGGTCGCCAGATATCGAATTTTCCGACCAACCACCGATATATGTAATTTGTACGTCATTAGAAGCGCGCTAGTGTGCAGGTTTCAAATCTGTGATTAGATTTTCCCTGCGATGTGTACTTATGGAGAAAATCAAGTCTTTCTGGATTAAGTTATTTTTTCCGAATCCACCATGCTAGGGTCGCCAGATATCGAATTTTCCGACCACTCACCGATGCATGTAATTTATTCGTCATCAGAAGTGCACTAGTGTGCAGATTTGAAATCTGTGATTAGATTTTCTTTGCGATGTGTACTTTTGGAGAAAATCATGTCTTTCTGGATTAAGTTATTTTTTCCGAATCCGCCATGCCTGGGTCACCAGATATCGAATTTTCCGACCAATCACCGATGTATGCGATCTGTACGTAATCGGAAGTGCACTAGTGTGCAGATTTGATATCTGTGATTAGATTTTCTCTGCGATGTGTACTTTTGGAGAAAATCATGTCTTTCTGGATTAAGTTATTTTGGCCGAATAAGCCAGGACAGGGTCGCTAGATATCGAATTCTCCGACCAATCACCGATGCATATAATTTGTACGTCATCGGAAGTGCACAAATGTGCAGATTTGAAAGCTGTGATTAGATTTTCTCTGCGATGTGTACTTTTGGAGAAAATCAAGTCTTTGTGGATTAAGTTATTTTTTCCGAATCCGCTATGCCAGGGTCGCCAGATATCGAATTTTCCGACCAATCGCCGACGTTTGTAATTTGTACGTCATCAGAAGCGCACTAGTGTACAGATTTCAGATCTGTGATTAGATTTGCTCTGCGATGTGTGCTTTTGGAGAAAATCATGTCTTTCTGGATTAAGTTATTTTTTCCGAATCCGCCATGCCAGGGTCGCCAGATAACGAATTTTCCGACCAATCACTGATGTATGCAAGCTGTACGTAATCGGAAGTGCACTAGTGTGCAGATTTGAAATCTGTGATTAGATTTTATCTGCGATGTGTACTTTTGGAGAAAATCATGTCTTTCTGGATTAAGTTATTTTGGCCGAATCCGCCATGCCAGGGTCGCTAGATATCGAATTCTCCGACCAATCACCGATGTATGTAATTTGTACGTCATCGGAAGTGCACAAGTGTGCAGATTTCAAAGCTTTGATTAGATTTTCTCTGCGATGCGTACTTTTGGAAAAAATCATGTCTTTCTGGATTAAGTTATTTTTTCCGAATCCGCCATGCCAGGGTCGCCAGATATCGAATTTTCGGACCAATCACCCATGCATGTAATTTGAACGTCATCGGAAGCGCACTAATGTATCGATTTCAGATCTGCGATTTGATTTTCTCTGCGATGTGTACTTTTAGAGAAAATCATGTCTTTCTGGATTAAGTTACTTTTTCCGAATCCGCCATGCCAGGGTCGCCAGATATCGAATTTTCCGACCAATCGCCGACGTTTGTAATTTGTACGTCATCAGAAGCGCACTAGTGTACAGATTTCAGATCTGTGATTAGATTTTCTCTGCGATGTGTGCTTCTGGAGAAAATCATGTCTTTCTGGATTAAGCTATTTTTTCCGAATCCGCCATGCCAAGGTCGCCAGATATCGAATTCTCCGACCAGTCACCGATATATGTAATTTGTACGTCATTAGAAGCGCGCTAGTGTACATATTTCAGATCTGTGATTAGATTTTCTCTGCGATGTGTACTTTTGGAGAAAATCAAGTCTTTCTGGATTAAGTTATTTTTTCCGAATCCGCCATGCCAGGGTCGCCAGATATCGAATTTTCCGACCAATCGCCGACGTTTGTAATTTGAACGTCATCAGAAGTGCACAAGTGTGCAGATTTCAAATCTGTGATTAGATTTTCTCTGCGATGTTTACTTTTGTAGAAAATCAAGTCTTTCTGGATTAAGTTATTTTTTCCTAATGCGCCATGCCAGGGTCGCCAGATATCGACTTTTCCGACCAATCGCCGGCGTTTGTAATTTGTACGTCATCAGAAGCGCACTAGTGTACAGATTTCAGATCTGTGATTAGATTTTCTCTGCGATGTGTGCTTTTAGAGAAAATCATGTCTTCCTGGATTAAGTTATTTTTTCCGAATCCGCCATGCCAAGGTCGCCAGATATCGAATTTTCCGACCAATCACCGATATACGTAATTGGTATGTCATTAGAAGCGCGCTAGTGTACAGACTTCAGATCTGTGATTAGATTTTCTCTGCGATATGTACTTTTGGAGAAAATCGTGTCTTTCTGGATTAAGTTATTTTGGCCGAATCCGCCATGCCAGGGTCGCTAGATATCGAATTCTCCGACCAATCACCGATGTATGTAATTTGTACGTCATCGGAAGTGCACAAGTGTGCAGATTTCAAAGCTTTGATTAGATTTTCTCTGCGATGTGTACTTTTGGAGAAAATCATGTCTCTCTGGATTAAGTTACTTTTTCCGAATCCGCCACGCCAGGGTCGCCAGATATCGAATTTTCCGACCAATCGCCGACGTTTGTAATTTGTACGTCATCAGAAGCGCACTAGTGTACAGATTTCAGATCTGTGATTAGATTTGCTCTGCGATGTGTGCTTTTGGAGAAAATCATGTCTTTCTGGATTAAGTTATTTTTTCCTAATCCTCCATGCCAGGGTCGCCAGATAACGGATTTCCCGACCAATTTTATGTGATTAGATTTTCTCTGCGATGTGTACTTTTGGAGAAAATCATGTCTTTCTGGATTAAGTTACTTTTTCCGAATCCGCCATGCCAGGGTCGCCAGATATCGAATTTTCCGACCAATCGCCGACGTTTGTAATTTGTACGTCATCAGAAGCGCACTAGTGTACAGATTTCAGATCTGTGATTAGATTTGCTCTGCGATGTGTGCTTTTGGAGAAAATCATGTCTTTCTGGATAAAGTTATTTTTTCCGAATCCACCATGCCAAGGTCGCCAGATATCGAATTTTCCGACCAATCACCGATATATGTAATTTGTACGTCATTAGAAGCGCACTAGTGTACAGATTTCAGATCTGTGATTAGATTTTCTCTGCGATGTGTACTTTTGGAGAAAATCATGTCTTTCTGGATTAAGTTATTTTGGCCGAATCCGCCGGGACAGGGTCGCTAGATATCGAATTCTCCGACCAATCACCCATGTATGTAATTTGTACGTCATCGGAAGTGCACAAGTGTGCAGATTTCAAAGCTTTGATTAGATTTTCTCTGCGATGTGTACTTTTGGAAAAAATCATGTCTTTCTGGATTAAGTTATTTTTTCCGAATCCGCCATGCCAGGGTCGCCAGATATCGAATTTTCCGACCAATCACCGATGTATGTAATTTGTACGTCATCAGAAGTGCACAAGTGTGCAGATTTCAAATCTGTGATTAGATTTTCTCTGCGATGTTTACTTTTGTAGAAAATCAAGTCTTTCTGGATTAAGTTATTTTTTCCTAATGCGCCATGCCAGGGTCGCCAGATATCGACTTTTCCGACCAATCGCCGGCGTTTGTAATTTGTACGTCATCAGAAGCGCACTAGTGTACAGATTTCAGATCTGTGATTAGATTTTCTCTGCGATGTGTGCTTTTGGAGAAAATCATGTCTTCCTGGATTAAGTTATTTTTTCCGAATCCGCCATGCCAAGGTCGCCAGATATCGAATTTTCCGACCAATCACCGATATACGTAATTGGTATGTCATTAGAAGCGCGCTAGTGTACAGATTTCAGATCTGTGATTAGATTTTCTCTGCGATGTGTACTTTTGGAGAAAATCATGTCTTTCTGGATTAAGTTATTTTTTCCGAATCCGCCATGCCAGGGTCGCCAGATAACGAATTTTCCGACCAATCACTGATGTATGCAAGCTGTACGTAATCGGAAGTGCACTAGTGTGTAGATTTGAAATCTGTGATTAGATTTTATCTGCGATGTGTACTTTTGGAGAAAATCATGTCTTTCTGGATTAAGTTATTTTGGCCGAATCCGCCATGCCAGGGTCGCTAGATATCGAATTCTCCGACCAATCACCGATGTATGTAATTTGTACGTCATCGGAAGTGCACAAGTGTGCAGATTTCAAAGCTTTGATTAGATTTTCTGTGCGATGTGTACTTTTAGAGAAAATCATGCCTTTCTGGATTAAGTTATTTTTTCCGAATCCGCCATGCCAGGGTCGCCAGATATCGAATTTTCCGACCAATCGCCGACGCTTGTAATTTGAACGTCGTCAGAAGCGCAGTAGTGTACAGATTTCAGATCTGTGATTAGATTTTCTCTGCGATGTGTGCTTTTGGAGAAAATCATGTCTTTCTGGATTAAGTTATTTTTTCCGAATCCGCCATGCCAGGGTCGCCAGATATCGAATTTTCCGACCAACCACCGATATATGTAATTTGTACGTCATAAGAAGCGCGCTTGTGTACAGATTTAAGATCTGTGATTAGATTTTCTCTGCGATATGTACTTTTGGAGAAAATCATGTCTTTCTGGATTAAGCTATTTTTTCCGAATCCACCATGCCAAGGTCGCCAGATATCGAATTTTCCGACCAACCACCGATATATGTAATTTGTACGTCATTAGAAGCGCGCTAGTGTACAGATTTCAGATCTGTAATTAGATTTTCTCTGCGATGTGTACTTTTGGAGAAAATCATGTCTTTTTGGATTAAGTTATTTTTTCCGAATCCGCCATGCCAGAGTCGCCAGATATCGAGTTTTCCGACCAATCACCGATGTATGTAATTTATACGTCATTGGAAGCGCACAAATGTGCAGGTTTCAAATCTGTGATTAGATTTTCCCTGCGATGTGTACTTATGGAGAAAATCAAGTCTTTCTGGATTAAGTTATTTTTTCCGAATCCACCATGCTAGGGTCGCCAGATATCGAATTTTCCGACCACTCACCGATGCATGTAATTTATACGTCATCAGAAGTGCACTAGTGTGCAGATTTGAAATCTGTGATTAGATTTTCTTTGCGATGTGTACTTTTGGAGAAAATCATGTCTTTCTGGATTAAGTTATTTTTTCCGAATCCGCCATGCCAGGGTCACCAGATATCGAATTTTCCGACCAATCACCGATGTATGCGATCTGTACGTAATCGGAAGTGCACTAGTGTGCAGATTTGATATATGTGATTAGATTTTCTCTGCGATGTGTACTTTTGGAGAAAATCATGTCTTTCTGGATTAAGTTATTTTGGCCGAATAAGCCAGGACAGGGTCGCTAGATATCGAATTCTCCGACCAATCACCGATGCATATAATTTGTACGTCATCGGAAGTGCACAAGTGTGCAGATTTGAAAGCTGTGATTAGATTTTCTCTGCGATGTGTACTTTTGGAGAAAATCAAGTCTTTCTGGATTAAGTTATTTTGGCCGAATCCGCCGGGACAGGGTCGCTAGATATCGAATTCTCCGACCAATCACCCATGTATGTAATTTGTACGTCATCGGAAGTGCACAAGTGTGCAGATTTCAAAGCTTTGATTAGATTTTCTCTGCGATGTGTACTTTTGGAAAAAATCATGTCTTTCTGGATTAAGTTATTTTTTCCGAATCCGCCATGCCAGGGTCGCCAGATATCGAATTTTCCGACCAATCACCGATGTATGTAATTTGTACGTCATCAGAAGTGCACAAGTGTGCAGATTTCAAATCTGTGATTAGATTTTCTCTGCGATGTTTACTTTTGTAGAAAATCAAGTCTTTCTGGATTAAGTTATTTTTTCCTAATGCGCCATGCCAGGGTCGCCAGATATCGAATTTTCCGACCAATCGCCGACGTTTGTAATTTGTACGTCATCAGAAGCGCACTAGTGTACAGATTTCAGATCTGTGATTAGATTTGCTCTGCGATGTGTGCTTTTGGAGAAAATCATGTCTTTCTGGATTAAGTTATTTTTTCCGAATCCTCCATGCCAGGGTCGCCAGATAACGAATTTTCCGACCAATCACTGATGTATGCAAGCTGTACGTAATCGGAAGTGCACTAGTGTGCAGATTTGAAATCTGTGATTAGATTTTATCTGCGATGTGTACTTTTGGAGAAAATCATGTCTTTCTGGATTAAGTTATTTTGGCCGAATCCGCCATGCCAGGGTCGCTAGATATCGAATTCTCCGACCAATCACCGATGTATGTAATTTGTACGTCATCGGAAGTGCACAAGTGTGCAGATTTCAAAGCTTTGATTAGATTTTCTCTGCGATGCGTACTTTTGGAAAAAATCATGTCTTTCTGGATTAAGTTATTTGTTCCGAACCCGCCATGCCAGGGTCGCCAGATATCGAATTTTCGGACCAATCACCCATGTATGTAATTTGAACGTCATCGGAAGCGCACTAATGTATCGATTTCAGATCTGCGATTTGATTTTCTCTGCGATGTGTACTTTTAGAGAAAATCATGTCTTTCTGGATTAAGTTATTTTTTCCGAATCCGCCATTCCAGGGTCGCCAGATAGCGAATTTTCCGACCAATCACCGATATATGTAATTTGTACGTCATTAGAAGCGCGCTACTGTACAGATTTCAGATCTGTGATTAGATTTTCTCTGCGATGTGTGCTTTTGGAGAAAATCATGTCTTCCTGGATTAAGTTATTTTTTCCGAATCCGCCATGCCAAGGTCGCCAGATATCGAATTTTCCGACCAATCGCCGACGTTTGTAATTTGTACGTCGTCAGAAGCGCACTAGTGTACAGATTTCAGATCTGTGATTAGATTTTCTCTGCGATGTGTGCTTTTGGAGAAAATCATGTGTTTCTGGATTAAGTTATTTTTTCCGAATCCACCATGCCCAGGTCGCCAGATATCGAATTTTCCGACCAATCACCGATATATGTAATTTGTACGTCATTAGAAGCGGGCTAGTGTACAGATTTCAGATCTGTGATTAGATTTTCTCTGCGATGTGTGCTTTTGGAGAAAATCATGTCTTCCTTAATTAAGTTATATTTTCCGAATCCGTAATGCCAGGGTCGCCAGATATCGAATTTTCCGACCAATCGCCGACGCTTGTAATTTGTACGTCATCAGAAGCGCACTAGTGTACAGATTTCAGATCTGTGATTAGATTTTCTCTGCGATGTGTGCTTTTGGAGAAAATCATGTCTTTCTGGATTAAGTTATTTTTTCCGAATCCGCCATGCCAAGGTCGCCAGATATCGAATTTTCCGACCAATCACCGATATATGTAGCTTGTACGTCATTAGAAGCGGGCTAGTGTACAGATTTCAGATCTGTGATTAGATTTTCTCTGCGATGTGTACTTTTGGAGAAAATCATGTCTTTCTGGATTAAGTTATTTTTTCCGAATCCGCCATGCCAGGGTCGCCAGATATCGAGTTTTCCGACCAATCACCGATGTATGTAATTTATACGTCATTGGAAGCGCACAAATGTGCAGGTTTCAAATCTGTGATTAGATTTTCCCTGCGATGTGTACTTATGGAGAAAATCAAGTCTTTCTGGATTAAGTTATTTTTTCCGAATCCACCATGCTAGGGTCGCCAGATATCGAATTTTCCGACCACTCACCGATTCATGTAATTTATACGTCATTGGAAGCGCACAAGTGAGCAGATTTCAAATCTGTGATTAGATTTTCTCTGCGATGTGTACTTTTGGAGAAAATCAAGTCTTTCTGGATTAAGTTATTTTTTCCGAATCCGCTATGCCAGGGTCGCCAGATATCGAATTTTCCGACCAATCACCGATATATGTAATTTGTACGTCATTAGAAGCGCGCTAGTGTACAGATTTCAGATCTGTGATTAGATTTTCTCTGCGATGTGTACTTTTGGAGAAAATCATGTCTTTCTGGATTAAGTTATTTTTCAGGGTCGCCAAATGTCGAATTTTCCGACCAATCGCCGACGTTTGTAATTTGTACGTCATCAGAAGCGCACTAGTGTACAGATTTCAGATCTGTGATTAGATTTTCTCTGCGATGTGTGGTTCTGGAGAAAATCATGTGTTTCTGGATTAAGTTATTTTTTCCGAATCCGCCACGCCAAGGTCGCCAGATATCGAATTTTCCGACCAGTCACCGATATATGTAATTTGTACGTCATTAGAAGCGCGCTAGTGTACATATTTCAGATCTGTGATTAGATTTTCTCTGCGATGTGTACTTTTGGAGAAAATCATGTCTTTCTGGATTAAGTTATTTTTTCCGAATCCGCCATTCCAGGGTCGCCAGATAGCGAATTTTCCGACCAACCACCGATGTATGTAATTTGTACGTCATTAGAAGCGCGCTAGTGTACATATTTCAGATCTGTGATTAGATTTTCTCTGCGATGTGTACTTTTGGAGAAAATCATGTCTTTCTGGATTAAGTTATTTTTTCCGAATCCTCCATGCCAGGGTCGCCAGATAACGGATTTTCCGACCAATTTTATGTGATTAGATTTTCTCTGCGATGTGTACTTTTGGAGAAAATCATGTCTTTCTGGATTAAGTTATTTTTTCCGAATCCGCCATGCCAGGGTCGCCAGATAACGAATTTTCCGACCAATCACTGATGTATGCAAGCTGTACGTAATCGGAAGTGCACTAGTGTGCAGATTTGAAATCTGTGATTAGATTTTATCTGCGATGTGTACTTTTGGAGAAAATCATGTCTTTCTGGATTAAGTTATTTTGGCCGAATCCGCCATGCCAGGGTCGCTAGATATCGAATTCTCCGACCAATCACCGATGTATGTAATTTGTACGTCATCGGAAGTGCACAAGTGTGCAGATTTCAAAGCTTTGATTAGATTTTCTCTGCGATGTGTACTTTTGGAAAAAATCATGTCTTTCTGGATTAAGTTATTTGTTCCGAATCCGCCATGCCAGGGTCGCCAGATATCGAATTTTCGGACCAATCACCCATGTATGTAATTTGAACGTCATCGGAAGCGCACTAATGTATCGATTTCAGATCTGTGATTTGATTTTCTCTGCGATGTGTACTTTTAGAGAAAATCATGTCTTTCTGGATTAAGTTACTTTTTCCGAATCCGCCATGCCAGGGTCGCCAGATATCGAATTTTCCGACCAATCGCCGACGTTTGTAATTTGTACGTCATCAGAAGCGCACTAGTGTACAGATTTCAGATCTGTGATTAGATTTGCTCTGCGATGTGTGCTTTTGGAGAAAATCATGTCTTTCTGGATTAAGTTATTTTTTCCGAATCCTCCATGCCAGGGTCGCCAGATAACGGATTTTCCGACCAATTTTAAGTGATTAGATTTTCTCTGCGATGTGTACTTTTGGAGAAAATCATGTCTTTCTGGATTAAGTTATTTTTTCCGAATCCGCCATGCCAGGGTCGCCAGATAACGAATTTTCCGACCAATCACTGATGTATGCAAGCTGTACGTAATCGGAAGTGCACTAGTGTGCAGATTTGAAATCTGTGATTAGATTTTATCTGCGATGTGTACTTTTGGAGAAAATCATGTCTTTCTGGATTAAGTTATTTTGGCCGAATCCGCCATGCCAGGGTCGCTAGATATCGAATTCTCCGACCAATCACCGATGTATGTAATTTGTACGTCATCGGAAGTGCACAAGTGTGCAGATTTCAAAGCTTTGATTAGATTTTCTCTGCGATGTGTACTTTTGGAAAAAATCATGTCTTTCTGGATTAAGTTATTTGTTCCGAATCCGCCATGCCAGGGTCGCCAGATATCGAATTTTTGGACCAATCACCCATGTATGTAATTTGAACGTCATCGGAAGCGCACTAATGTATCGATTTCAGATCTGCGATTTGATTTCCTCTGCGATGTGTACTTTTAGAGAAAATCATGTCTTTCTGGATTAAGTTACTTTTTCCGAATCCGCCATGCCAGGGTCGCCAGATATCGAATTTTCCGACCAATCGCCGACGTTTGTAATTTGTACGTCATCAGAAGCGCACTAGTGTACAGATTTCAGATCTGTGATTAGATTTGCTCTGCGATGTGTGCTTTTGGAGAAAATCATGTCTTTCTGGATAAAGTTATTTTTTCCGAATCCACCATGCCAAGGTCGCCAGATATCGAATTTTCCGACCAATCACCGATATATGTAATTTGTACGTCATTAGAAGCGCACTAGTGTACAGATTTCAGATCTGTGATTAGATTTTCTCTGCGATGTGTACTTTTGGAGAAAATCATGTCTTTCTGGATTAAGTTATTTTGGCCGAATCCGCCGGGACAGGGTCGCTAGATATCGAATTCTCCGACCAATCACCCATGTATGTAATTTGTACGTCATCGGAAGTGCACAAGTGTGCAGATTTGAAAGCTGTGATTAGATTTTCTCTGCGATGTGTACTTTTGGAGAAAATCATGTCTTTCTGGATTAAGTTATTTTTTCCGAATCCGCCATTCCAGGGTCGCCAGATAGCGAATTTTCCGACCAATCACCGATATATGTAATTTGTACGTCATTAGAAGCGCGCTACTGTACAGATTTCAGATCTGTGATTAGATTTTCTCTGCGATGTGTGCTTTTGGAGAAAATCATGTCTTCCTGGATTAAGTTATTTTTTCCGAATCCGCCATGCCAAGGTCGCCAGATATCGAATTTTCCGACCAATCGCCGACGTTTGTAATTTGTACGTCGTCAGAAGCGCACTAGTGTACAGATTTCAGATCTGTGATTAGATTTTCTCTGCGATGTGTGCTTTTGGAGAAAATCATGTGTTTCTGGATTAAGTTATTTTTTCCGAATCCACCATGCCCAGGTCGCCAGATATCGAATTTTCCGACCAATCACCGATATATGTAATTTGTACGTCATTAGAAGCGGGCTAGTGTACAGATTTCAGATCTGTGATTAGATTTTCTCTGCGATGTGTGCTTTTGGAGAAAATCATGTCTTCCTTAATTAAGTTATATTTTCCGAATCCGTAATGCCAGGGTCGCCAGATATCGAATTTTCCGACCAATCGCCGACGCTTGTAATTTGTACGTCATCAGAAGCGCACTAGTGTACAGATTTCAGATCTGTGATTAGATTTTCTCTGCGATGTGTGCTTTTGGAGAAAATCATGTCTTTCTGGATTAAGTTATTTTTTCCGAATCCGCCATGCCAAGGTCGCCAGATATCGAATTTTCCGACCAATCACCGATATATGTAGCTTGTACGTCATTAGAAGCGGGCTAGTGTACAGATTTCAGATCTGTGATTAGATTTTCTCTGCGATGTGTACTTTTGGAGAAAATCATGTCTTTCTGGATTAAGTTATTTTTTCCGAATCCGCCATGCCAGGGTCGCCAGATATCGAGTTTTCCGACCAATCACCGATGTATGTAATTTATACGTCATTGGAAGCGCACAAATGTGCAGGTTTCAAATCTGTGATTAGATTTTCCCTGCGATGTGTACTTATGGAGAAAATCAAGTCTTTCTGGATTAAGTTATTTTTTCCGAATCCACCATGCTAGGGTCGCCAGATATCGAATTTTCCGACCACTCACCGATTCATGTAATTTATACGTCATTGGAAGCGCACAAGTGAGCAGATTTCAAATCTGTGATTAGATTTTCTCTGCGATGTGTACTTTTGGAGAAAATCAAGTCTTTCTGGATTAAGTTATTTTTTCCGAATCCGCTATGCCAGGGTCGCCAGATATCGAATTTTCCGACCAATCACCGATATATGTAATTTGTACGTCATTAGAAGCGCGCTAGTGTACAGATTTCAGATCTGTGATTAGATTTTCTCTGCGATGTGTACTTTTGGAGAAAATCATGTCTTTCTGGATTAAGTTATTTTTCAGGGTCGCCAAATGTCGAATTTTCCGACCAATCGCCGACGTTTGTAATTTGTACGTCATCAGAAGCGCACTAGTGTACAGATTTCAGATCTGTGATTAGATTTTCTCTGCGATGTGTGGTTCTGGAGAAAATCATGTGTTTCTGGATTAAGTTATTTTTTCCGAATCCGCCACGCCAAGGTCGCCAGATATCGAATTTTCCGACCAGTCACCGATATATGTAATTTGTACGTCATTAGAAGCGCGCTAGTGTACATATTTCAGATCTGTGATTAGATTTTCTCTGCGATGTGTACTTTTGGAGAAAATCATGTCTTTCTGGATTAAGTTATTTTTTCCGAATCCGCCATTCCAGGGTCGCCAGATAGCGAATTTTCCGACCAACCACCGATGTATGTAATTTGTACGTCATTAGAAGCGCGCTAGTGTACATATTTCAGATCTGTGATTAGATTTTCTCTGCGATGTGTACTTTTGGAGAAAATCATGTCTTTCTGGATTAAGTTATTTTTTCCGAATCCTCCATGCCAGGGTCGCCAGATAACGGATTTTCCGACCAATTTTATGTGATTAGATTTTCTCTGCGATGTGTACTTTTGGAGAAAATCATGTCTTTCTGGATTAAGTTATTTTTTCCGAATCCGCCATGCCAGGGTCGCCAGATAACGAATTTTCCGACCAATCACTGATGTATGCAAGCTGTACGTAATCGGAAGTGCACTAGTGTGCAGATTTGAAATCTGTGATTAGATTTTATCTGCGATGTGTACTTTTGGAGAAAATCATGTCTTTCTGGATTAAGTTATTTTGGCCGAATCCGCCATGCCAGGGTCGCTAGATATCGAATTCTCCGACCAATCACCGATGTATGTAATTTGTACGTCATCGGAAGTGCACAAGTGTGCAGATTTCAAAGCTTTGATTAGATTTTCTCTGCGATGTGTACTTTTGGAAAAAATCATGTCTTTCTGGATTAAGTTATTTGTTCCGAATCCGCCATGCCAGGGTCGCCAGATATCGAATTTTCGGACCAATCACCCATGTATGTAATTTGAACGTCATCGGAAGCGCACTAATGTATCGATTTCAGATCTGTGATTTGATTTTCTCTGCGATGTGTACTTTTAGAGAAAATCATGTCTTTCTGGATTAAGTTACTTTTTCCGAATCCGCCATGCCAGGGTCGCCAGATATCGAATTTTCCGACCAATCGCCGACGTTTGTAATTTGTACGTCATCAGAAGCGCACTAGTGTACAGATTTCAGATCTGTGATTAGATTTGCTCTGCGATGTGTGCTTTTGGAGAAAATCATGTCTTTCTGGATTAAGTTATTTTTTCCGAATCCTCCATGCCAGGGTCGCCAGATAACGGATTTTCCGACCAATTTTAAGTGATTAGATTTTCTCTGCGATGTGTACTTTTGGAGAAAATCATGTCTTTCTGGATTAAGTTATTTTTTCCGAATCCGCCATGCCAGGGTCGCCAGATAACGAATTTTCCGACCAATCACTGATGTATGCAAGCTGTACGTAATCGGAAGTGCACTAGTGTGCAGATTTGAAATCTGTGATTAGATTTTATCTGCGATGTGTACTTTTGGAGAAAATCATGTCTTTCTGGATTAAGTTATTTTGGCCGAATCCGCCATGCCAGGGTCGCTAGATATCGAATTCTCCGACCAATCACCGATGTATGTAATTTGTACGTCATCGGAAGTGCACAAGTGTGCAGATTTCAAAGCTTTGATTAGATTTTCTCTGCGATGTGTACTTTTGGAAAAAATCATGTCTTTCTGGATTAAGTTATTTGTTCCGAATCCGCCATGCCAGGGTCGCCAGATATCGAATTTTTGGACCAATCACCCATGTATGTAATTTGAACGTCATCGGAAGCGCACTAATGTATCGATTTCAGATCTGCGATTTGATTTCCTCTGCGATGTGTACTTTTAGAGAAAATCATGTCTTTCTGGATTAAGTTACTTTTTCCGAATCCGCCATGCCAGGGTCGCCAGATATCGAATTTTCCGACCAATCGCCGACGTTTGTAATTTGTACGTCATCAGAAGCGCACTAGTGTACAGATTTCAGATCTGTGATTAGATTTGCTCTGCGATGTGTGCTTTTGGAGAAAATCATGTCTTTCTGGATAAAGTTATTTTTTCCGAATCCACCATGCCAAGGTCGCCAGATATCGAATTTTCCGACCAATCACCGATATATGTAATTTGTACGTCATTAGAAGCGCACTAGTGTACAGATTTCAGATCTGTGATTAGATTTTCTCTGCGATGTGTACTTTTGGAGAAAATCATGTCTTTCTGGATTAAGTTATTTTGGCCGAATCCGCCGGGACAGGGTCGCTAGATATCGAATTCTCCGACCAATCACCCATGTATGTAATTTGTACGTCATCGGAAGTGCACAAGTGTGCAGATTTCAAAGCTTTGATTAGATTTTCTCTGCGATGTGTACTTTTGGAAAAAATCATGTCTTTGTGGATTAAGTTATTTTTTCCGAATCCGCCATGCCAGGGTCGCCAGATATCGAATTTTCCGACCAATCACCGATGTATGTAATTTGTACGTCATCAGAAGTGCACAAGTGTGCAGATTTCAAATCTGTGATTAGATTTTCTCTGCGATGTTTACTTTTGTAGAAAATCAAGTCTTTCTGGATTAAGTTATTTTTTCCTAATGCGCCATGCCAGGGTCGCCAGATATCGACTTTTCCGACCAATCGCCGGCGTTTGTAATTTGTACGTCATCAGAAGCGCACTAGTGTACAGATTTCAGATCTGTGATTAGATTTTCTCTGCGATGTGTGCTTTTGGAGAAAATCATGTCTTCCTGGATTAAGTTATTTTTTCCGAATCCGCCATGCCAAGGTCGCCAGATATCGAATTTTCCGACCAATCACCGATATACGTAATTGGTATGTCATTAGAAGCGCGCTAGTGTACAGATTTCAGATCTGTGATTAGATTTTCTCTGCGATGTGTACTTTTGGAGAAAATCATGTCTTTCTGGATTAAGTTATTTTTTCCGAATCCGCCATGCCAGGGTCGCCAGATAACGAATTTTCCGACCAATCACTGATGTATGCAAGCTGTACGTAATCGGAAGTGCACTAGTGTGCAGATTTGAAATCTGTGATTAGATTTTATCTGCGATGTGTACTTTTGGAGAAAATCATGTCTTTCTGGATTAAGTTATTTTGGCCGAATCCGCCATGCCAGGGTCGCTAGATATCGAATTCTCCGACCAATCACCGATGTATGTAATTTGTACGTCATCGGAAGTGCACAAGTGTGCAGATTTCAAAGCTTTGATTAGATTTTCTGTGCGATGTGTACTTTTAGAGAAAATCATGCCTTTCTGGATTAAGTTATTTTTTCCGAATCCGCCATGCCAGGGTCGCCAGATATCGAATTTTCCGACCAATCGCCGACGCTTGTAATTTGAACGTCGTCAGAAGCGCAGTAGTGTACAGATTTCAGATCTGTGATTAGATTTTCTCTGCGATGTGTGCTTTTGGAGAAAATCATGTCTTTCTGGATTAAGTTATTTTTTCCGATTCCGCCATGCCAGGGTCGCCAGATATCGAATTTTCCGACCAACCACCGATATATGTAATTTGTACGTCATAAGAAGCGCGCTTGTGTACAGATTTAAGATCTGTGATTAGATTTTCTCTGCGATATGTACTTTTGGAGAAAATCATGTCTTTCTGGATTAAGATTTTTTCCGAATCCACCATGCCAAGGTCGCCAGATATCGAATTTTCCGACCAACCACCGATATATGTAATTTGTACGTCATTAGAAGCGCGCTAGTGTACAGATTTCAGATCTGTAATTAGATTTTCTCTGCGATGTGTACTTTTGGAGAAAATCATGTCTTTTTGGATTAAGTTATTTTTTCCGAATCCGCCATGCCAGAGTCGCCAGATATCGAGTTTTCCGACCAATCACCGATGTATGTAATTTATACGTCATTGGAAGCGCACAAATGTGCAGGTTTCAAATCTGTGATTAGATTTTCCCTGCGATGTGTACTTATGGAGAAAATCAAGTCTTTCTGGATTAAGTTATTTTTTCCGAATCCACCATGCTAGGGTCGCCAGATATCGAATTTTCCGACCACTCACCGATGCATGTAATTTATTCGTCATCAGAAGTGCACTAGTGTGCAGATTTGAAATCTGTGATTAGATTTTCTTTGCGATGTGTACTTTTGGAGAAAATCATGTCTTTCTGGATTAAGTTATTTTTTCCGAATCCGCCATGCCAGGGTCACCAGATATCGAATTTTCCGACCAATCACCGATGTATGCGATCTGTACGTAATCGGAAGTGCACTAGTGTGCAGATTTGATATCTGTGATTAGATTTTCTCTGCGATGTGTACTTTTGGAGAAAATCATGTCTTTCTGGATTAAGTTATTTTGGCCGAATAAGCAAAGGACAGGGTCGCTAGATATCGAATTCTCCGACCAATCACCGATGCATATAATTTGTACGTCATCGGAAGTGCACAAGTGTGCAGATTTGAAAGCTGTGATTAGATTTTCTCTGCGATGTGTACTTTTGGAGAAAATCAAGTCTTTCTGGATTAAGTTATTTTTTCCGAATCCGCTATGCCAGGGTCGCCAGATATCGAATTTTCCGACCAATCGCCGACGTTTGTAATTTGTACGTCATCAGAAGCGCACTAGTGTACAGATTTCAGATCTGTGATTAGATTTGCTCTGCGATGTGTGCTTTTGGAGAAAATCATGTCTTTCTGGATTAAGTTATTTTTTCCGAATCCTCCATGCCAGGGTCGCCAGATAACGGATTTTCCGACCAATTTTATGTGATTAGATTTTCTCTGCGATGTGTACTTTTGGAGAAAATCATGTCTTTCTGGATTAAGTTATTTTTTCCGAATCCGCCATGCCAGGGTCGCCAGATAACGAATTTTCCGACCAATCACTGATGTATGCAAGCTGTACGTAATCGGAAGTGCACTAGTGTGCAGATTTGAAATCTGTGATTAGATTTTATCTGCGATGTGTACTTTTGGAGAAAATCATGTCTTTCTGGATTAAGTTATTTTGGCCGAATCCGCCATGCCAGGGTCGCTAGATATCGAATTCTCCGACCAATCACCGATGTATGTAATTTGTACGTCATCGGAAGTGCACAAGTGTGCAGATTTCAAAGCTTTGATTAGATTTTCTCTGCGATGCGTACTTTTGGAAAAAATCATGTCTTTCTGGATTAAGTTATTTGTTCCGAATCCGCCATGCCAGGGTCGCCAGATATCGAATTTTCGGACCAATCACCCATGTATGTAATTTGAACGTCATCGGAAGCGCACTAATGTATCGATTTCAGATCTGCGATTTGATTTTCTCTGCGATGTGTACTTTTAGAGAAAATCATGTCTTTCTGGATTAAGTTACTTTTTCCGAATCCGCCATGCCAGGGTCGCCAGATATCGAATTTTCCGACCAATCGCCGACGTTTGTAATTTGTACGTCATCAGAAGCGCACTAGTGTACAGATTTCAGATCTGTGATTAGATTTGCTCTGCGATGTGTGCTTTTGGAGAAAATCATGTCTTTCTGGATAAAGTTATTTTTTCCGAATCCACCATGCCAAGGTCGCCAGATATCGAATTTTCCGACCAATCACCGATATATGTAATTTGTACGTCATTAGAAGCGCACTAGTGTACAGATTTCAGATCTGTGATTAGATTTTCTCTGCGATGTGTACTTTTGGAGAAAATCATGTCTTTCTGGATTAAGTTATTTTGGCCGAATCCGCCGGGACAGGGTCGCTAGATATCGAATTCTCCGACCAATCACCCATGTATGTAATTTGTACGTCATCGGAAGTGCACAAGTGTGCAGATTTCAAAGCTTTGATTAGATTTTCTCTGCGATGTGTACTTTTGGAAAAAATCATGTCTTTCTGGATTAAGTTATTTTTTCCGAATCCGCCATGCCAGGGTCGCCAGATATCGAATTTTTCGACCAATCACCGATGTATGTAATTTGTACGTCATCAGAAGTGCACAAGTGTGCAGATTTCAAATCTGTGATTAGATTTTCTCTGCGATGTTTACTTTTGTAGAAAATCAAGTCTTTCTGGATTAAGTTATTTTTTCCTAATGCGCCATGCCAGGGTCGCCAGATATCGACTTTTCCGACCAATCGCCGGCGTTTGTAATTTGTACGTCATCAGAAGCGCACTAGTGTACAGATTTCAGATCTGTGATTAGATTTTCTCTGCGATGTGTGCTTTTGGAGAAAATCATGTCTTCCTGGATTAAGTTATTTTTTCCGAATCCGCCATGCCAAGGTCGCCAGATATCGAATTTTCCGACCAATCACCGATATACGTAATTGGTATGTCATTAGAAGCGCGCTAGTGTACAGATTTCAGATCTGTGATTAGATTTTCTCTGCGATGTGTACTTTTGGAGAAAATCATGTCTTTCTGGATTAAGTTATTTTTTCCGAATCCGCCATGCCAGGGTCGCCAGATAACGAATTTTCCGACCAATCACTGATGTATGCAAGCTGTACGTAATCGGAAGTGCACTAGTGTGCAGATTTGAAATCTGTGATTAGATTTTATCTGCGATGTGTACTTTTGGAGAAAATCATGTCTTTCTGGATTAAGTTATTTTGGCCGAATCCGCCATGCCAGGGTCGCTAGATATCGAATTCTCCGACCAATCACCGATGTATGTAATTTGTACGTCATCGGAAGTGCACAAGTGTGCAGATTTCAAAGCTTTGATTAGATTTTCTGTGCGATGTGTACTTTTAGAGAAAATCATGCCTTTCTGGATTAAGTTATTTTTTCCGAATCCGCCATGCCAGGGTCGCCAGATATCGAATTTTCCGACCAATCGCCGACGCTTGTAATTTGAACGTCGTCAGAAGCGCAGTAGTGTACAGATTTCAGATCTGTGATTAGATTTTCTCTGCGATGTGTGCTTTTGGAGAAAATCATGTCTTTCTGGATTAAGTTATTTTTTCCGAATCCGCCATGCCAGGGTCGCCAGATATCGAATTTTCCGACCAACCACCGATATATGTAATTTGTTCGTCATAAGAAGCGCGCTTGTGTACAGATTTAAGATCTGTGATTAGATTTTCTCTGCGATATGTACTTTTGGAGAAAATCATGTCTTTCTGGATTAAGCTATTTTTTCCGAATCCACCATGCCAAGGTCGCCAGATATCGAATTTTCCGACCAACCACCGATATATGTAATTTGTACGTCATTAGAAGCGCGCTAGTGTACAGATTTCAGATCTGTAATTAGATTTTCTCTGCGATGTGTACTTTTGGAGAAAATCATGTCTTTCTGGATTAAGTTATTTTTTCCGAATCCGCCATGCCAGGGTCGCCAGATAACGAATTTTCCGACCAATCACTGATGTATGCAAGCTGTACGTAATCGGAAGTGCACTAGTGTGCAGATTTGAAATCTGTGATTAGATTTTATCTGCGATGTGTACTTTTGGAGAAAATCATGTCTTTCTGGATTAAGTTATTTTGGCCGAATCCGCCATGCCAGGGTCGCTAGATATCGAATTCTCCGACCAATCACCGATGTATGTAATTTGTACGTCATCGGAAGTGCACAAGTGTGCAGATTTCAAAGCTTTGATTAGATTTTCTCTGCGATGCGTACTTTTGGAAAAAATCATGTCTTTCTGGATTAAGTTATTTGTTCCGAACCCGCCATGCCAGGGTCGCCAGATATCGAATTTTCGGACCAATCACCCATGTATGTAATTTGAACGTCATCGGAAGCGCACTAATGTATCGATTTCAGATCTGCGATTTGATTTTCTCTGCGATGTGTACTTTTAGAGAAAATCATGTCTTTCTGGATTAAGTTACTTTTTCCGAATCCGCCATGCCAGGGTCGCCAGATATCGAATTTTCCGACCAATCGCCGACGTTTGTAATTTGTACGTCATCAGAAGCGCACTAGTGTACAGATTTCAGATCTGTGATTAGATTTGCTCTGCGATGTGTGCTTTTGGAGAAAATCATGTCTTTCTGGATAAAGTTATTTTTTCCGAATCCACCATGCCAAGGTCGCCAGATATCGAATTTTCCGACCAATCACCGATATATGTAATTTGTACGTCATTAGAAGCGCACTAGTGTACAGATTTCAGATCTGTGATTAGATTTTCTCTGCGATGTGTACTTTTGGAGAAAATCATGTCTTTCTGGATTAAGTTATTTTGGCCGAATCCGCCGGGACAGGGTCGCTAGATATCGAATTCTCCGACCAATCACCCATGTATGTAATTTGTACGTCATCGGAAGTGCACAAGTGTGCAGATTTCAAAGCTTTGATTAGATTTTCTCTGCAATGTGTACTTTTGGAAAAAATCATGTCTTTCTGGATTAAGTTATTTTTTCCGAATCCGCCATGCCAGGGTCGCCAGATATCGAATTTTCCGACCAATCACCGATGTATGTAATTTGTACGTCATCAGAAGTGCACAAGTGTGCAGATTTCAAATCTGTGATTAGATTTTCTCTGCGATGTTTACTTTTGTAGAAAATCAAGTCTTTCTGGATTAAGTTATTTTTTCCTAATGCGCCATGCCAGGGTCGCCAGATATCGACTTTTCCGACCAATCGCCGGCGTTTGTAATTTGTACGTCATCAAAAGCGCACTAGTGTACAGATTTCAGATCTGTGATTAGATTTTCTCTGCGATGTGTGCTTTTGGAGAAAATCATGTCTTCCTGGATTAAGTTATTTTTTCCGAATCCGCCATGCCAAGTTCGCCAGATATCGAATTTTCCGACCAATCACCGATATACGTAATTGGTATGTCATTAGAAGCGCGCTAGTGTACAGATTTCAGATCTGTGATTAGATTTTCTCTGCGATGTGTACTTTTGGAGAAAATCATGTCTTTCTGGATTCAGTTATTTTTTCCGAATCCGCCATGCCAGGGTCGCCAGATAACGAATTTTCCGACCAATCACTGATGTATGCAAGCTGTACGTAATCGGAAGTGCACTAGTGTGCAGATTTGAAATCTGTGATTAGATTTTATCTGCGATGTGTACTTTTGGAGAAAATCATGTCTTTCTGGATTAAGTTATTTTGGCCGAATCCGCCATGCCAGGGTCGCTAGATATCGAATTCTCCGACCAATCACCGATGTATGTAATTTGTACGTCATCGGAAGTGCACAAGTGTGCAGATTTCAAAGCTTTGATTAGATTTTCTGTGCGATGTGTACTTTTAGAGAAAATCATGCCTTCCTGGATTAAGTTATTTTTTCCGAATCCGCCATGCCAGGGTCGCCAGATATCGAATTTTCCGACCAATCGCCGACGCTTGTAATTTGAACGTCGTCAGAAGCGCAGTAGTGTACAGATTTCAGATCTGTGATTAGATTTTCTCTGCGATGTGTGCTTTTGGAGAAAATCATGTCTTTCTGGATTAAGTTATTTTTTTCGAATCCGCCATGCCAGGGTCGCCAGATATCGAATTTTCCGACCAACCACCGATATATGTAATTTGTACGTCATAAGAAGCGCGCTTGTGTACAGATTTAAGATCTGTGATTAGATTTTCTCTGCGATATGTACTTTTGGAGAAAATCATGTCTTTCTGGATTAAGCTATTTTTTCCGAATCCACCATGCCAAGGTCGCCAGATATCGAATTTTCCGACCAACCACCGATATATGTAATTTGTACGTCATTAGAAGCGCGCTAGTGTACAGATTTCAGATCTGTAATTAGATTTTCTCTGCGATGTGTACTTTTGGAGAAAATCATGTCTTTTTGGATTAAGTTATTTTTTCCGAATCCGCCATGCCAGAATCGCCAGATATCGAGTTTTCCGACCAATCACCGATGTATGTAATTTATACGTCATTGGAAGCGCACAAATGTGCAGGTTTCAAATCTGTGATTAGATTTTCCCTGCGATGTGTACTTATGGAGAAAATCAAGTCTTTCTGGATTAAGTTATTTTTTCCGAATCCACCATGCTAGGGTCGCCAGATATCGAATTTTCCGACCACTCACCGATGCATGTAATTTATACGTCATCAGAAGTGCACTAGTGTGCAGTTTTGAAATCTGTGATTAGATTTTCTTTGCGATGTGTACTTTTGGAGAAAATCATGTCTTTCTGGATTAAGTTATTTTTTCCGAATCCGCCATGCCAGGGTCACCAGATATCGAATTTTCCGACCAATCACCGATGTATGCGATCTGTACGTAATCGGAAGTGCACTAGTGTGCAGATTTAATATCTGTGATTAGATTTTCTCTGCGATGTGTACTTTTGGAGAAAATCATGTCTTTCTGGATTAAGTTATTTTGGCCGAATAAGCCAGGACAGGGTCGCTAGATATCGAATTCTCCGACCAATCACCGATGCATATAATTTGTACGTCATCGGAAGTGCACAAGTGTGCAGATTTGAAAGCTGTGATTAGATTTTCTCTGCGATGTGTACTTTTGGAGAAAATCAAGTCTTTCTGGATTAAGTTATTTTTTCCGAATCCGCTATGCCAGGGTCGCCAGATATCGAATTTTCCGACCAATCGCCGACGTTTGAAATTTGTACGTCATCAGAAGCGCACTAGTGTACAGATTTCAGATCGGTGATTAGATTTTCTCTGCGATGTGTGCTTCTGGAGAAAATCATGTCTTTCTGGATTAAGCTATTTTTTCCGAAGCCGCCATGCCAAGGTCGCCAGATATCGAATTTTCCGACCAGTCACCGATATATGTAATTTGTACGTCATTAGAAGCGCGCTAGTGTACATATTTCAGATCTGTGATTAGATTTTCTCTGCGATGTGTACTTTTGGAGAAAATCAAGTCTTTCTGGATTAAGTTATTTTTTCCGAATCCGCCATGCCAGGGTCGCCAGATATCGAATTTTCCGACCAATCGCCGACGTTTGTAATTTGAACGTCATCAGAAGCGCACTAGTGTACAGATTTCAGATCTGTGATTAGATTTTCTCTGCGATGTGTACTTTTGGCGAAAATCATGTCTTTCTATATATGTATATATTTGGCGCAACAGCTCTTTAAAGTGCCAGGGCCTAGCTTCTCGCAACCACTCATGTTGTGTGCGTTATATTTTTCACACGAATGGAAGGGACCTACAGTTTAATGCCGAATCCGAACGGCGACTTGAGAAGCTTTTTCGTGACAACAATACTCTCGGATGTTTGTCAGACGCTCGCGAGAGGTGGGACCGTAAAAAAACTTTTTGGTGTTTTCTGGGATTCGAACTTGGAACCTCATGCGTAGTGATCCGACACACTAACCACTTACGCCACGGCGCCCACATCATGTCTTTCTGGATTAAGTTATTTTTTCCGAATCCGCCATGCCAGGGTCGCCAGATATCGAATTTTCAGACCAATCGCCGACGTTCGGAATTTGAACGTCATCAGAAGCGCACTAGTGTACAGATTTCAGATCTGTGATTAGATTTTCTCTGCGATGTGTGCTTTTGGAGAAAATCATGTCTTTCTGGATTAAGTTATTTTTTCCGAATCCGCCATGCCAAGGTCGCCAGATATCGAAGTTTCCGACCAGTCACCGATATATGTAATTTGTACGTCATTAGGAGCGCGCTAGTGTACAGATTTCAGATCTGTGATTAGATTTTCTCTGCGATGTGTGCTTTTGGAGAAAATCATGTCTTTCTGGATTAAGTTATTTTTTCCAAATCCGCCATGCCAGGGTCGCCAGATATCGAATTTTCCGACCAATCACCGATGTATGTAAATTATACATACGTCATTGGAAGCGCACAAATGTGCAGATTTCAAATCTGTGATTAGATTTTCTCTGCGATGTGTACTTTTGGAGAAAATCAAGTCTTACTGGATTAAGTTATTTTTTCCGAATCCGCCATACCAAGGTCGCCAGATATCGAATTTTCCGACCAACCGCCGACGTTTGTAATTTGTACGTCATCAGAAGCGCACTAGTGTACAGATTTCAGATCTGTGATTAGATTTTCTCTGCGATGTGTGTTTTTGGAGAAAATCATGTGTTTCTGGATTAAGTTATTTTTTCCGAATCCACCACGCCAAGGTCGCCAGATATCGAATTTTCCGACCAATCACCGATATATGTAATTTGTACGTCATTAGAAGCGCGCTAGTGTACAGATTTCAGATCTGAAATTAGATTTTCTCTGCGATGTGTACTTTTGGAGAAAATCATGTCTTTCTGGATTAAGTTATTTTTTCCGAATCCGCCATATCAGGGTCGTTAGATATCAAATTTTCCGACCAATCACCGATGTATGTAATTTGTACGTCATCGGAAGTGCACAATTGTGCAGATTTCAAGTATGTGATTAGATTTTCTCTGCGATGTGTACTTTTGGAGAAAATCAAGTCTTTCTGGATTAAGTTATTTTTTCTGAATCCGCCATGCCAGGGTCGCCAGATATCGAATTTTCCGACCAATCACCGATATATGTAATTTGTACGTCATTAGAAGCGCACTAGTGTACAGATTTCAGATCTGTGATTAGATTTTCTCTGCGATGTGTGCTTTTGGAGAAAATCATGTCTTCCTGGATTAGGTTATTTTTTCCGAATCCGCCATGCCAAGGTCGCCAGATATCGAATTTTCCGACCAATCGCCGACGTTTGTAATTTGTACGTCATCAGAAGCGCACTAGTGTACCGATTTCAGATCTGTGATTAGATTTTCTCTGCGATGTGTGTTTTTGGAGAAAATCATGTGTTTCTGGATTAAGTTATTTTTTCCGAATCCACCACGCCAAGGTCGCCAGATATCGAATTTTCCGACCAATCACCGATATATGTAATTTGTACGTCATTAGAAGCGCACTAGTGTACAGATTTCAGATCTGTGATTAGATTTTCTCTGCGATGTGTGCTTTTGGAGAAAATCATGTCTTCCTGGATTAGGTTATTTTTTCCGAATCCGCCATGCCAAGGTCGCCAGATATCGAATTTTCCGACCAATCGCCGACGTTTGTAATTTGTACGTCATCAGAAGCGCACTAGTGTACCGATTTCAGATCTGTGATTAGATTTTCTCTGCGATGTGTGCTTTTGGAGAAAATCATGTGTTTCTGGATTAAGTTATTTTTTCCGAATCCACCATGCAAAGGTCGCCAGATATCGAATTTTCCGACCAATCACCGATATATGTAATTTATACGTCATGAGAAGCGCGCTAGTGTAAAGATTTCAGATCTGTGATTAGATTTTCTCTGCGATGTGTACTTTTGGAGAAAAGCATGTCTTTCTGGATTAAGTTATTTTGGCCGAATCCGCCGGGACAGGGTCGCCAGATATCGAATTCTCCGACCAATCACCCATGTATGTAATTTGTACGTCATCGGAAGTGCACAAGTGTGCAGATTTCAAAGCTTTGATTAGATTTTCTCTGCGATGTGTACTTTTGGAAAAAATCATGTCTTTCTGGATTAAGTTATTTTTTCCGAATCCGCCATGCCAGGGTCGCCAGATATCGAATTTTCCGACCAATCACCGATGTATGTAATTTGTACGTCATCAGAAGTGCACAAGTGTGCAGATTTCAAATCTGTGATTAGATTTTCTCTGCGATGTTTACTTTTGTAGAAAATCAAGTCTTTCTGGATTAAGGTATTTTTTCCTAATGCGCCATGCCAGGGTCGCCAGATATCGAATTTTCCGACCACTCACCGATGCATGTAATTTATACGTCATCAGAAGTGCACTAGTGTGCAGATTTGAAATCTGTGATTAGATTTTCTTTGCGATGTGTACTTTTGGAGAAAATCATGTCTTTCTGGATTAAGTTATTTTTTCTGAATCCGCCATGCCAGGGTCGCCAGATATCGAATTTTCCGACCAATCACCGATGTATGCGATCTGTACGTAATCGGAAGTGCACTAGTGTGCAGATTTGATATCTGTGATTAGATTTTCTCTGCGATGTGTACTTTTGGAGAAAATCATGTCTTTCTGGATTAAGTTATTTTGGCCAAATTCCGCATGCCAGGGTCGCTAGATATCGAATTCTCCGACCAATCACCGATGCATATAATTTGTACGTCATCGGAAGTGCACAAGTGTGCAGATTTGAAAGCTGTGATTAGATTTTCTCTGCGATGTGTACTTTTGGAGAAAATCAAGTCTTTCTGGATTAAGTTATTTTTTCCGAATCCGCTATGCCAGGGTCGCCAGATATCGAATTTTCCGACCAATCGCCGACGTTTGTAATTTGTACGTCATCAGAAGCGCACTAGTGTACAGATTTCAGATCTGTGATTAGATTTTCTCTGCGATGTGTGCTTCTGGAGAAAATCATGTCTTTCTGGATTAAGCTATTTTTTCCGAATCCGCCATGCCAAGGTCGCCAGATATCGAATTTTCCGACCAGTCACCGATATATGTAATTTGTACGTCATTAGAAGCGCGCTAGTGTACATATTTCAGATCTGTGATTAGATTTTCTCTGCGATGTGTACTTTTGGAGAAAATCAAGTCTTTCTGGATTAAGTTATTTTTTCCGAATCCGCCATGCCAGGGTCGCCAGATATCGAATTTTCCGACCAATCGCCGACGTTTGTAATTTGAACGTCATCAGAAGCGCACTAGTGTACAGATTTCAGATCTGTGATTAGATTTTCTCTGCGATGTGTACTTTTGGCGAAAATCATGTCTTTCTATATATGTATATATTTGGCGCAACAGCTCTTTAAAGTGCCAGGGCCTAGCTTCTCGCAACCACTCATGTTGTGTGCGTTATATTTTTCACACGAATGGAAGGGACCTACAGTTTAATGCCGAATCCGAACGGCGACTTGAGAAGCTTTTTCGTGACAACAATACTCTCGGATGTTTGTCAGACGCTCGCGAGAGGTGGGACCGTAAAAAAACTTTTTGGTGTTTTCTGGGATTCGAACTTGGAACCTCATGCGTAGTGATCCGACACACTAACCACTTACGCCACGGCGCCCACATCATGTCTTTCTGGATTAAGTTATTTTTTCCGAATCCGCCATGCCAGGGTCGCCAGATATCGAATTTTCAGACCAATCGCCGACGTTCGGAATTTGAACGTCATCAGAAGCGCACTAGTGTACAGATTTCAGATCTGTGATTAGATTTTCTCTGCGATGTGTGCTTTTGGAGAAAATCATGTCTTTCTGGATTAAGTTATTTTTTCCGAATCCGCCATGCCAAGGTCGCCAGATATCGAAGTTTCCGACCAGTCACCGATATATGTAATTTGTACGTCATTAGGAGCGCGCTAGTGTACAGATTTCAGATCTGTGATTAGATTTTCTCTGCGATGTGTACTTTTGGAGAAAATCATGTTTTTCTGGATTAAGTTATTTTTTCCGAATCCGCCATATCAGGGTCGTTAGATATCAAATTTTCCGACCAATCACCGATGTATGTAATTTGTACGTCATCGGAAGTGCACAATTGTGCAGATTTCAAGTATGTGATTAGATTTTCTCTGCGATGTGTACTTTTGGAGAAAATCAAGTCTTTCTGGATTAAGTTATTTTTTCTGAATCCGCCATGCCAGGGTCGCCAGATATCGAATTTTCCGACCAATCACCGATATATGTAATTTGTGCGTCATTAGAAGCGCACTAGTGTACAGATTTCAGATCTGTGATTAGATTTTCTCTGCGATGTGTGCTTTTGGAGAAAATCATGTCTTCCTGGATTAGGTTATTTTTTCCGAATCCGCCATGCCAAGGTCGCCAGATATCGAATTTTCCGACCAATCGCCGACGTTTGTAATTTGTACGTCATCAGAAGCGCACTAGTGTACCGATTTCAGATCTGTGATTAGATTTTCTCTGCGATGTGTGCTTTTGGAGAAAATCATGTGTTTCTGGATTAAGTTATTTTTTCCGAATCCACCATGCCAAGGTCGCCAGATATCGAATTTTCCGACCAATCACCGATATATGTAATTTGTACGTCATGAGAAGCGCGCTAGTGTACAGATTTCAGATCTGTGATTAGATTTTCTCTGCGATGTGTACTTTTGGAGAAAAGCATGTCTTTCTGGATTAAGTTATTTTGGCCGAATCCGCCGGGACAGGGTCGCTAGATATCGAATTTTCCGACCAATCACCGATGTATGTAATTTGTACGTCATCAGAAGTGCACAAGTGTGCAGATTTCAAATCTGTGATTAGATTTTCTCTGCGATGTTTACTTTTGTAGAAAATCAAGTCTTTCTGGATTAAGTTATTTTTTCCTAATGCGCCATGCCAGGGTCGCCAGATATCGAATTTTCCGACCACTCACCGATGCATGTAATTTATACGTCATCAGAAGTGCACTAGTGTGCAGATTTGAAATCTGTGATTAGATTTTCTTTGCGATGTGTACTTTTGGAGAAAATCATGTCTTTCTGGATTAAGTTATTTTTTCCGAATCCGCCATGCCAGGGTCGCCAGATATCGAATTTTCCGACCAATCACCGATGTATGCGATCTGTACGTAATCGGAAGTGCACTAGTGTGCAGATTTGATATCTGTGATTAGATTTTCTCTGCGATGTGTACTTTTGGAGAAAATCATGTCTTTCTGGATTAAGTTATTTTGGCCAAATTCCGCATGCTAGGGTCGCTAGATATCGAATTCTCCGACCAATCACCGATGCATATAATTTGTACGTCATCGGAAGTGCACAAGTGTGCAGATTTGAAAGCTGTGATTAGATTTTCTCTGCGATGTGTACTTTTGGAGAAAATCAAGTCTTTCTGGATTAAGTTATTTTTTCCGAATCCGTTATGCCAGGGTCGCCAGATATCGAATTTTCCGACCAATCACCGATATATGTAATTTGTACGTCATGAGAAGCGCGCTAGTGTACAGATTTCAGATCTGTGATTAGATTTTCTCTGCGATGTGTACTTTTGGAGAAAATCATGTCTTTCTGGATTAAGTTATTTTGGCCGAATCCGCCGGGACAGGGTCGCTAGATATCGAATTCTCCGACCAATCACCCATGTATGTAATTTGTATGTCATCGGAAGTGCACAAGTGTGCAGATTTCAAAGCTTTGATTAGATTTTCTCTGCGATGTGTACTTTTGGAGAAAATCATGTCTTATTGGATTAAGTTATTTTTTCCGAATCCGCCATGCCAGGGTCGCCAGATATCGAGTTTTCCGACTAATCACCGATGTATGTAATTTATACGTCATTGGAAGCGCACAAATGTGCAGGTTTCAAATCTGTGATTAGATTTTCCCTGCGATGTGTACTTATGGAGAAAATCAAGTCTTTCTGGATTAAGTTATTTTTTCCGAATCCACCATGCTAGTGTCGCCAGATATCGAATTTTCCGACCACTCACCGATGCATGTAATTTATACGTCATCAGAAGTGCACTAGTGTGCAGATTTGAAATCTGTGATTAGATTTTCTTTGCGATGTGTACTTTTGGAGAAAATCATGTCTTTCTGGATTAAGTTATTTTTTCCGAATCCGCCATGCCAGGGTCGCCAGATATCGAATTTTCCGACCAATCACCGATGTATGCGATCTGTACGTAATCGGAAGTGCACTAGTGTGCAGATTTGATATCTGTGATTAGATTTTCTCTGCGATGTGTACTTTTGGAGAAAATCATGTCTTTCTGGATTAAGTTATTTTGGCCGAATCCGCCATGTCAGGGTCGGTAGATATCGAATTTTCCGACCAATCACCGATATATGTAATTTGTACGTCATTAGAAGCGCGCTACTGTACAGATTTCAGATCTGTGATTAGATTTTCTCTGCGATGTGTACTTTTGGAGAAAATCATGTCTTCCTGGATTAAGTTATTTTTTCCGAATCCGCCATGCCAGGGTCGCCAGATATCGAATTTTCCCACCAATCACCGATGTCTGTAATCTGTACGTCATCAGAAGCGCACTAGTGTACTGATTTCAGATCTGATGTATGTAATTTGTACGTCATCGGAAGTGCACAAATGTGCAGATTTGAAAGCTGTGATTAGATTTTCTCTGCGATGTGTACTTTTGGAGAAAATCAAGTCTTTCTGGATTAAGTTATTTTTTCCGAATCCGCCATGCCAGGGTCGCCAGATATCGAATTTTCCGACCAATCACCGATGTATGCGATCTGTACGTAATCGGAAGTGCACTAGTGTGCAGATTTGATATCTGTGATTAGATTTTCTCTGCGATGTGTACTTTTGGAGAAAATCATGTCTTTCTGGATTAAGTTATTTTGGCCAAATTCCGCATGCCAGGGTCGCTAGATATCGAATTCTCCGACCAATCACCGATGCATATAATTTGTACGTCATCGGAAGTGCACAAGTGTGCAGATTTGAAAGCTGTGATTAGATTTTCTCTGCGATGTGTACTTTTGGAGAAAATCAAGTCTTTCTGGATTAAGTTATTTTCTCCGAATCCGCTATGCCAGGGTCGCCAGATATCGAATTTTCCGACCAATCACCGATATATGTAATTTGTACGTCATTAGAAGCGCGCTAGTGTACAGATTTCAGATCTGTGATTAGATTTTCTCTGCGATGTGTACTTTTGGAGAAAATCATGTCTTTCTGGATTAAGTTATTTTTTCCGAATCCTCCATGCCAGGGTCGCCAGATATCGAATTTTCCGACCAATCGCCGACGTTTGTAATTTGAACGTCATCAGAAGCGCACTAGTGTACAGATTTCAGATCTGTGATTAGATTTTCTCTGCGATGTGTGCTTCTGGAGAAAATCATGTCTTTCTGGATTAAGCTATTTTTTCCGAATCCGCCATGCCAAGGTCGCCAGATATCGAATTTTCCGACCAGTCACCGATATATGTAATTTGTACGTCACTAGAAGCGCGCTAGTGTACATATTTCAGATCTGTGATTAGATTTTCTCTGCGATGTGTGCTTCTGGAGAAAATCATGTCTTTCTGGATTAAGTTATTTTTTCCGAATCCGCCATTCCAGGGTCGCCAGATAGCGAATTTTCCGACCAATCACCGATGTATGTAATTTATACGTCATTGGAAGCGCACGAGTGTGCAGATTTCAAATCTGTGATTAGATTTTCTCTGCGATGTGTACTTTTGGAGAAAATCAAGTCTTTCTGGATTAAGTTATTTTTTCCGAATCCGCCATTCCAGGGTCGCCAGATAGCGAATTTTCCGACCAATCACCGACGTATGTAATTTATACGTCATTGGAAGCGCACGAGTGTGCAGATTTCAAATCTGTGATTAGATTTTCTCTGCGATGTGTACTTTTGGAGAAAATCAAGTCTTTCTGGATTAAGTTATTTTTTCCGAATCCGCCATGCCAGGGTCGCCAGATATCGAATTTTCCGACCAATCGCCGAAGTTTGTAATTTGAACGTCATCAGAAGCGCACTAGTGTACAGATTTCAGATCTGTGATTAGATTTTCTCTGCGATGTGTACTTTTGGCGAAAATCATGTCTTTCTATATATATATATATTTGGCGCAACAGCTCTTTAAAGTGCCAGGGCCTAGCTTCTCGCAACCACTCATGTTGTGTGCGTTATATTTTTCATACGAATGGAAGGGACCTACAGTTTAATGCCGAATCCGAACGGCGACTTGAGAAGCTTTTTCGTGACAACAATACTCTCGGATGTTTGTCAGACGCTCGCGAGAGGTGGGACCGTAAAAAAACTTTTTGGTGTTTTCTGGGATTCGAACTTGGAACCTCATGCGTAGTGATCCGACACACTAACCACTTACGCCACGGCGCCCACATCATGTCTTTCTGGATCAAGTTATTTTTTCCGAATCCGCCATGCCAGGGTCGCCAGATATCGAATTTTCAGACCAATCGCCGACGTTCGGAATTTGAACATCATCAGAAGCGCACTAGTGTACAGATTTCAGATCTGTGATTAGATTTTCTCTGCGATGTGTGCTTTTGGAGAAAATCATGTCTTTCTGGATTAAGTTATTTTTTCCGAATCCGCCATGCCAAGGTCGCCAGATATCGAAGTTTCCGACCAGTCACCGATATATGTAATTTGTACGTCATTAGGGGCGCGCTAGTGTACAGATTTCAGATCTGTGATTAGATTTTCTCTGCGATGTGTGCTTTTGGAGAAAATCATGTCTTTCTGGATTAAGTTATTTTTTCCGAATCCGCCATGCCAGGGTCGCCAGATATCGAATTTTCCGACCAATCACCGATGTATGTAATTTATACATACGTCATTGGAAGCGCACAAATGTGCAGATTTCAAATCTGTGATTAGATTTTCTCTGCGATGTGTACTTTTGGAGAAAATCAAGTCTTACTGGATTAAGTTATTTTTTCCGAATCCGCCATACCAAGGCCGCCAGATATCGAATTTTCCGACCAACCGCCGACGTTTGTAATTTGTACGTCATCAGAAGCGCACTAGTGTACAGATTTAAGATCTGTGATTAGATTTTCTCTGCGATGTGTGTTTTTGGAGAAAATCATGTGTTTCTGGATTAAGTTATTTTTTCCGAATCCACCATGCCAAGGTCGCCAGATATCGAATTTTCCGACCAATCACCGATATATGTAATTTGTACGTCATTAGAAGCGCGATAGTGTACAGATTTCAGATCTGAGATTAGATTTTCTCTGCGATGTGTACTTTTGGAGAAAATCATGTCTTTCTGGATTAAGTTATTTTTTCCGAATCCGCCATATCAGGGTCGCTAGATATCAAATTTTCCGACCAATCACCGATGTATGTAATTTGTACGTCATCGGAAGTGAACAATTGTGCAGATTTCAAATATGTGATTAGATTTTCTCTGCGATGTGTACTTTTGGAGAAAATCAAGTCTTTCTGGATTAAGTTATTTTTTCTGAATCCGCCATGCCAGGGTCGCCAGATATCGAATTTTCCGACCAATCACCGATGTATGTAATTTATACGTCATCAGAAGTGCACTAGTGTACAGATTTCAGATCTGTGATTAGATTTTCTCTGCGATGTGTGTTTTTGGAGAAAATCATGTGTTTCTGGATTAAGTTATTTTTTCCGAATCCGCCATACCAAGGTCGCCAGATATCGAATTTTCCGACCAACCGCCGACGTTTGTAATTTGTACGTCATCAGAAGCGCACTAGTGTACAGATTTCAGATCTGTGATTAGATTTTCTCTGCGATGTGTGTTTTTGGAGAAAATCATGTGTTTCTGAATTAAGTTATTTTTTCCGAATCCACCATGCCAAGGTCGCCAGATATCGAATTTTCCGACCAATCACCGATATATGTAATTTGTACGTCATTAGAAGCGCGCTACTGTACAGATTTCAGATCTGAGATTAGATTTTCTCTGCGATGTGTACTTTTGGAGAAAATCAAGTCTTTCTGGATTAAATTATTTTTCCGAATCCGCCATGCCAGGGTCGCCAGATATCGAATTTTCCGACCAGTCATCGATGTATGTAATTTGTACGTCATCAGAAGTGCACTAGTGTGCAGATTTGAAATCTGTGATTAGATTTTCTCTGCGATGTGTACTTTTGGAGAAAATCAAGTCCTTCTGGATTAAGTTATTTTTTCCGAATCCGCCATGCCAGGGTCGCCAGATATCGAATTTTCCGACCAATCACCGATGTATGTAATTTATACCTCATTGGAAGCGCACAAATGTGCATATTTCAAATCTGTGATTAGATTTTCTCTGCGATGTGTACTTTTGGAGAAAATCAAGTCTTTCTAAATTAAGTTATTTTTTCCGAATCCGCCATGCCAGGGTCGCCAGATATCGAATTTTCCCACCAATCGCCGACGTTTGTAATTTGTACGTCATCAGAAGCGCACTAGTGTACTGATTTCAGATCTGTGATTAGATTTTCTCTTCAATGTGTGCTTTTGGAGAAAATCATGTCTTTCTGGATTAAGTCATTTTTTCCGAATCCGCCATGCCAAGGTCGCCAGATATCGAATTTTCCGACCAATCACCGATATATGTAATTTGTACGTCATTAGAAGCGCGCAAGTGTACAGATTTCCGATCTGTAATTAGATTTTCTCTGCGATGTGTACTTTTGGAGAAAATCATGTCTTTCTGGATTAAGTTATTTTTTCCGAATCCGCCATGCCAAGGTCGCCAGATATCGAATTTTCCGACCAATCACCGATGTATGCGATCTGTACGTAATCGGAAGCGCACTAGTGTGCAGATTTGAAATCTGTGATTAGATTTTCTCTGCGATGTGTACTTTTGGAAAAAAATCATGTCTTTCTGAATTAAGTTATTTTGGCCGAATCCGCCGGGACGGGGTCGCTAGATATCGAATTTTCCGACCAATCACCGATGTATGTAATTTGTACGTCATCGGAAGTGCACAATTGTGCAGATTTCAAATCTGTGATTAGATTTTCTCTGCGGTGTGTACTTTGGAGAAAATCAAGTCTTTCTCAATTAAGTTATTTTTTCCGAATCCGCCATGCCAGGGTCGCCAGATATCGAATTTTCCGACCAATCACCGATGTATGTAACTTGAACGTCATCAGAAGCGCACTAGTGTATCGATTTCAGATCTGTGATTAGATTTTCTCTGCGATGTGACTTTTAGAGAAAATCATGTCTTTCTGGATTAAGTTATTTTTTCCGAATCCGCCATGCCAGGGTCGCCAGATATCGAATTTTCCGACCAATCACCGATATATGTAATTGGTACGTCATTAGAAGCGCGCTAGTGTACAGATTTCAGATCTGTGATTAGATTTTCTCTGCGATGTGTACTTTTGGAGAAAATCATGTCTTTCTGGATTAAGTTATTTTTTCCGAATCCGCCATGCCAGGGTCGCCAGATAACGAATTTTCCGACCAATCACTGATGTATGCAAGCTGTACGTAATCGGAAGTGCACTAGTGTGCAGATTTGAAATCTGTGATTAGATTTTATCTGCGATGTGTACTTTTGGAGAAAATCATGTCTTTCTGGATTAAGTTATTTTGGCCGAATCCGCCATACCAGGGTCGCTAGATATCGAATTCTCCGACCAATCACCGATGTATGTAATTTGTACGTCATCGGAAGTGCACAAGTGTGCAGATTTCAAAGCTTTGATTAGATTTTCTGTGCGATGTGTACTTTTAGAGAAAATCATGCCTTTCTGGATTAAGTTATTTTTTCCGAATCCGCCATGCCAGGGTCGCCAGGTATCGAATTTTCCGACCAATCGGCGACGCTTGTAATTTGAACGTCATCAGAAGCGCACTAGTGTACAGATTTCAGATCTGTGATTAGATTTTCTCTGCGATGTGTGCTTTTGGAGAAAATCATGTCTTTCTGGATTAAGTTATTTTTTCCGAATCCGCCATGCCAAGGTCGCCAGATATCGAATTTTCCGACCAATCACCGATATATGTAATTTGTACGTCATTAGAAGCGGGCTAGTGTACAGATTTCAGATCTGTGATTAGATTTTCTCTGCGATGTGTACTTTTGGAGAAAATCATGTCTTTCTGGATTAAGTTATTTTTTCCGAATCCGCCATGCCAGGGTCGCCAGATATCGAATTTTCCGACCAACCACCGATATATGTAATTTGTACGTCATAAGAAGCGCGCCTGTGTACAGATTTAAGATCTGTGATTAGATTTTCTCTGCGATGTGTACTTTTGGAGAAAATCATGTCTTTCTGGATTAAGTTATTTTTTCCGAATCCACCATGCCAAGGTCGCCAGATATCGAATTTTCCGACCAACCACCGATATATGTAATTTGTACGTCATTAGAAGCGCGCTAGTGTACAGATTTCAGATCTGTAATTAGATTTTCTCTGCGATGTGTACTTTTGGAGAAAATCATGTCTTATTGGATTAAGTTATTTTTTCCGAATCCGCCATGCCAGGGTCGCCAGATATCGAGTTTTCCGACCAATCACCGATGTATGTAATTTATACGTCATTGGAAGCGCACAAATGTGCAGGTTTCAAATCTGTGATTAGATTTGCCCTGCGATGTGTACTTATGGAGAAAATCAAGTCTTTCTGGATTAAGTTATTTTTTCCGAATCCACCATGCTAGGGTCGCCAGATATCGAATTTTCCGACCAATCACCGATGCATGTATATACGTCATTGGAAGCGCACAAGTGAGCAGATTTCAAATCTGTGATTAGATTTTCTCTGCGATGTGTACTTTTGGAGAAAATCATGTCTTTCTGGATTAAGTTATTTTTTCCGAATCCGCCATGCAAGGGTCGCCAGATATCGAATTTTCCGACCAATCACCGATGTATGCGATCTGTACGTAATCGGAAGTGCACTAGTGTGCAGATTTGATATCTGTGATTAGATTTTCTCTGCGATGTGTACTTTTGGAGAAAATCATGTCTTTCTGGATTAAGTTATTTTGGCCGAATCCGCCAGGACAGGGTCGCTAGATATCGAATTCTCCGACCAATCACCGATGCATATAATTTGTACGTCATCGGAAGTGCACAAGTGTGCAGATTTGAAATCTGTGATTAGATTTTCTCTGCGGTGTGTACTTTTGGAGAAAATCAAGTCTTTCTGGATTAAGTTATTTTTTCCGAATCCGCTATGCCAGGGTCGCCAGATATCGAATTTTCCGACCAATCACCGATATATGTAATTTGTACGTCATTAGAAGCGCGCTAGTGTACAGATTTCAGATCTGTGATTAGATTTTCTCTGCGATGTGTACTTTTGGAGAAAATCATGTCTTTCTGGATTAAGTTATTTTTTCCGAATCCTCCATGCCAGGGTCGCCAGATATCGAATTTTCCGACCAATCGCCGACGTTTGTAATTTGTACGTCATCAGAAGCGCACTAGTGTACAGATTTCAGATCTGTGATTAGATTTTCTCTGCGATGTGTGCTTCTGGAGAAAATCATGTCTTTCTGGATTAAGCTATTTTTTCCGAATCCGCCATGCCAAGGTCGCCAGATATCGAATTTTCCGACCAGTCACCGACATATGTAGTTTGTACGTCATTAGAAGCGCGCTAGTGTACATATTTTAGATCTGTGATTAGATTTTCTCTGCGATGTGTACTTTTGGAGAAAATCATGTCTTTCTGGATTAAGTTATTTTTTCCGAATCCGCCATTCCAGGGTCGCCAGATAGCGAATTTTCCGACCAATCACCGATGTATGTAATTTATACGTCATTGGAAGCGCACAAGTGTGCAGATTTCAAATCTGTGATTAGATTTTCTCTGCGATGTGTACTTTTGGAGAAAATCATGCCTTTCTGGATTAAGTTATTTTTTCCGAATCCGCCATGCCAGGGCCGCCAGATAACGAATTTTCCGACCAATTTTATGTGATTAGATTTTCTCTGCGATGTGTACTTTTGGAGAAAATCATGTCTTTCTGGATTAAGTTATTTTTTCCGAATCCGCCATGCCAGGGTCGCAAGATAACGAATTTTCCGACCAATCACTGATGTATGCAAGCTGTACGTAATCGGAAGTGCACTAGTGTGCAGATTTGAAATCTGTGATTAGATTTTATCTGCGATGTGTACTTTTGGAGAAAATCATGTCTTTCTGGATAAAGTTATTTTGGCCGAATCCGCCATGCCAGGGTCGCTAGATATCGAATTCTCCGACCAATCACCGATGTATGTAATTTGTACGTCATCGGAAGTGCACAAGTGTGCAGATTTCAAAGCTTTGATTAGATTTTCTCTGCGATGTGTACTTTTGGAAAAAATCATGTCTTTCTAGATTAAGTTATTTGTTCCGAATCCGCCATGCCAGGGTCGCCAGATATCGAATTTTCGGACCAATCACCCATGTATGTAATTTGAACGTCATCAGAAGCGCACTAATGTATCGATTTCAGATCTGTGATTTGATTTTCTCTGCGATGTGTACTTTTAGAGAAAATCATGTCTTTCTGGATTAAGTTACTTTTTCCGAATCCGCCATGCCAGGGTCGCCAGATATCGAATTTTCCGACCAATCGCCGACGTTTGTAATTTGTACGTCATCAGAAGCGCACTAGTGTACAGATTTCAGATCTGTGATTAGATTTGCTCTGCGATGTGTGCTTTTGGAGAAAATCATGTCTTTCTGGATAAAGTTATTTTTTCCGAATCCGCCATGCCAAGGTCGCCAGATATCGAATTTTCCGACCAATCACCGATATATGTAATTTGTACGTCATTAGAAGCGCACTAGTGTACAGATTTCAGATCTGTGATTAGATTTTCTCTGCGATGTGTGCTTTTGGAGAAAATCATGTCTTCTTGGATTAAGTTATTTTTTCCGAATCCGCCATGCCAAAGTCGCCAGATATGGAATTTTCCGACCAATCGCCGACGTTTGTAATTTGTACGTCATCAGAAGCGCACTAGTGTACAGATTTCAGATCTGTGATTAGATTTTCTCTGCGATGTGTGCTTTTGGAGAAAATCGTGTGTTTCTGGATTAAGTTATTTTTTCCGAATCCACCATGCCAAGGTCGCCAGATATCGAATTTTCCGACCAATCACCGATATATGTAATTTGTACGTCATGAGAAGCGCGCTAGTGTACAGATTTCAGATCTGTGATTAGATTTTCTCTGCGATGTGTACTTTTGGAGAAAATCATGTCTTTCTGGATTAAGTTATTTTGGCCGAATCCGCCATACCAGGGTCGCTAGATATCGAATTCTCCGACCAATCACCCATGTATGTAATTTGTACGTCATCGGAAGTGCACAAGTGTGCAGATTTCAAAGCTTTGATTAGATTTTCTCTGCGATGTGTACTTTTGGAAAAAAATCATGTCTTTCTGGATTAAGTTATTTTTTCCGAATCCGCCATGCCAGGGTCGCCAGATATCGAATTTTCCGACCAATCACCCATGTATGTAATTTGAACGTCATCAGAAGCGCACTAGTGTATCGATTTCAGATCTGTGATTTGATTTTCTCTGCGATGTGTACTTTTAGAGAAAATCATGTCTTTCTGGATTAAGTTATTTTTTCCGATTCCGCCATGCCAGGGTCGTCAGATATCGAATTTTCCGACCAATCACCGATGTATGTAATTTGTACGTCATCAGAAGTGCACAAGTGTGCAGATTTCAAATCTGTGATTAGATTTTCTCTGCGATGTTTACTTTTGTAGAAAATCAAGTCTTTCTGGATTAAGTTATTTTTTCCTAATGCGCCATGCCAGGGTCGCCAGATATCGACTTTTCCGACCAATCGCCGGCGTTTGTAATTTGTACGTCATCAGAAGCGCACTAGTGTACAGATTTCAGATCTGTGATTAGATTTTCTCTGCGATGTGTGCTTTTGGAGAAAATCATGTCTTCCTGGATTAAGTTATTTTTTCCGAATCCGCCATGCCAAGGTTGCCAGATATCGAATTTTCCGACCAATCACCGATATATGTAATTGGTACGTCATTAGAAGCGCGCTAGTGTACAGATTTCAGATCTGTGATTAGATTTTCTCTTCGATGTGTGCTTTTGGAGAAAATCATGTCTTCCTTAATTAAGTTATTTTTCCGAATCCGCCACGCCAAGGTCGCCAGATATCGAATTTTCCGACCAATCGCCGACGTTTGTAATTTGTACGTCATTAGAAGCGCACTAGTGTACAGATTTCAGATCTGTGATTAGATTTTCTCTGCGATGTGTGCTTTTGGAGAAAATCATGTCTTCCTGGATTAAGTTATTTTTTCCGAATCCGCCATGCCAAGGTCGTCAGATATCGAATTTTCCGACCAATCACCGATGTATGTAATTATTACGTCATTAGAAGCGCGCTAGTGTACAGATTTCAGATCTGTGATTAGATTTTCTCTGCGATGTGTACTTTTGGAGAAAATCATGTCTTTCTGGATTAAGTTATTTTTTCCGAATCCGCCATGCCAGGGTCGCCAGATAACGAATTTTCCGACCAATCACTGATGTATGCAAGCTGTACGTAATCGGAAGTGCACTAGTGTGCAGATTTGAAATCTGTGATTAGATTTTATCTGCGAGGTGTACTTTTGGAGAAAATCATGTCTTTCTGGATTAAGTTATTTTGGCCGAATCCGCCGGGACAGGGTCGCTAGATATCGAATTCTCCGACCAATCACCGATGTATGTAATTTGTACGTCATCGGAAGTGCACAAGTGTGCAGATTTCAAAGCTTTGATTAGATTTTCTGTGCGATGTGTACTTTTAGAGAAAATCATGCCTTTCTGGATTAAGTTATTTTTTCCGAATCCGCCATGCCAAGGTCGCCAGATATCGAATTTTCCGACCAATCGCCGACGCTTGTAATTTGAACGTCATCAGAAGCGCACTAGTGTACAGATTTCAGATCTGTGATTAGATTTTCTCTGCGATGTGTGCTTTTGGAGAAAATCATGTCTTTCTGGATTAAGTTATTTTTTCCGAATCCTCCATGCCAGGGTCGCCAGATATCGAATTTTCCGACCAATCGCCGACGTTTGTAATTTGTACGTCATCAGAAGCGCACTAGTGTACAGATTTCAGATCTGTGATTAGATTTTCTCTGCGATGTGTGCTTCTGGAGAAAATCATGTCTTTCTGGATTAAGCTATTTTTTCCGAATCCACCATGCCAAGGTCGCCAGATATCGAATTCTCCGACCAGTCACCGATATATGTAATTTGTACGTTATTAGAAGCGCGCTAGTGTACATATTTCAGATCTGTGATTAGATTTTCTCTGCGATGTGTACTTTTGGAGAAAATCATGTCTTTCTGGATTAAGTTATTTTTTCCGAATCCGCCATTCCAGGGTCGCCAGATATCAAATTTTCCGACCAATCACCGATGTATGTAATTTATACGTCATTGGAAGCGCACAAGTGTGCAGATTTCAAATCTGTGATTAGATTTTCTCTGCGATGTGTACTTTTGGAGAAAATCAAGTCTTTCTGGATTAAGTTATTTTTTCCGAATCCGCCATGCCAGGGTCGCCAGATATCGAATTTTCCGACCAATCGCCGACGTTTGTAATTTGAACGTCATCAGAAGCGCACTAGTGTACAGATTTCAGATCTGTGATTAGATTTTCTCTGCGATGTGTACTTTTGGCGAAAATCATGTCTTTCTATATATATATATATTTGGCGCAACAGCTCTTTAAAGTGCCAGGGCCTAGCTTCTCGCAACCACTCATGTTGTGTGCGCTATATTTTTCACACGAATGGAAGGGACCTACAGTTTAATGCCGAATCCGAACGGCGACTTGAGAAGCTTTTTCGTGACAACAATACTCTCGGATGTTTGTCAGACGCTCGCGAGAGGTGGGACCGTAAAAAAACTTTTTGGTGTTTTCTGGGATTCGAACTTGGAACCTCATGCGTAGTGATCCGACACACTAACCACTTACGCCACGGCGCCCACATCTAATCACAGATCTGAAACGTGTACACTAGTGCGCTTCTGATGACGTACAAATTACATATATCGGTGATTGGTCGGAAAATTCGATATCGGGCGACCCTGGCATGGCGGATTCGGAAAAAATAACTTAATCCAGAAAGACATGATTTTCTCCAAAAGCACACATCGCAGAGAAAATCTAATCACAGATTTCAAATCTGCGCACTTATGCACTTCCGATGACGTACAAATTACATACATCGGTGATTGGTCGGAGAATCCGATATCTAGCGACCCTGTCCCGGCGGATTCGGAAAAAATAACTTAATCCAGAAAGACATGATTTTCTCGAAAAGTACACATCGCAGAGAAAATCTAATCACAGATTTCAAATCTGCACACTTGTGCACTTCCGATGACGTACAAATTACATACATCAGATCTGAAATCAGTACACTAGTGCGCTTCTGATGGCGTACAAATTACAAACGTCGGTGATTGGTGGGAAAATTCGATATCTTGCGACCTTGGCATGGCGGATTCGGAAAAAAGAACTTAATCCAGAAAGACATGATTTTCTCTAAAAGTACACACCGCAGAGAAAATCTAATCACAGATCTGAAATCGATACACTAGTGCGCTTCTGATGACGTTCAAATTACATACATGGGTGATTGGTCGGAAAATTCGATATCTGGCGACCCTGGCATGGCGGATTCGGAAAAAATAACTTAATCCAGAAAGACATGATTTTTTCCAAAAGTGCACATCGCAGAGAAAATCTGATCAAAGCTTTGAAATCTGCACACTTGTGCACTTCCAATGACGTACAAATTACATACATGGGTGATTGGTCGGAGAATTCGATATCTAGCGACCCTGTCCCGGCCGATTCGGCCAAAACAACTTAATCCAGAAAGACATGATTTTCTCCAAAAGTACACATCGCAGAGAAAATCTAATCACAGATCTGAAATCTGTACACTAGTGCACTTCTGATGACGTACAAATTACATACATCGGTGATTGGTCGGAAAATTCGATATCTGGCGACCCTGGCATGGCGGATTCGGAAAAAATAACTTAATCCAGGAAGACATGATTTTCTCCAAAAGTACACATCGCAGAGAAAATCTAATCACAGATCTGAAATCTGTACACTACAAATACAAATATTTGGCGCAACAGCTCTTTAAAGTGCCAGGGCCTAGCTTCTCGCAACCACTCATGCTGTGTGCGTTATATTTTTCACACGAATGGAAGGGACCTACAGTTTAATGCCGAATCCGAACGGCGACTTGAGAAGCTTTTTCGTGACAACAATACTCTCGGATGTTTGTCAGACGCTCGCGAGAGGTGGGACCGTAAAAAAACTTTTTGGTGTTTTCTGGGATTCGAACTTGGAACCTCATGCGTAGTGATCCGACACACTAACCACTTACGCCACGGCGCCCACATCATGTCTTTCTGGATCAAGTTATTTTTTCCGAATCCGCCATGCCAGGGTCGCCAGATATCGAATTTTCAGACCAATCGCCGACGTTTGGAATTTGAACGTCTTCAGAAGCGCACTAGTGTACAGATTTCAGATCTGTGATTAGATTTTCTCTGCGATGTGTGCTTTTGGAGAAAATCATGTCTTTCTGGGTTAAGTTATTTTTTCCGAATCCGCCATGCCAAGGTCGCCAGATATCGAAGTTTCCGACCAGTCACCGATATGTGTAATTTGTACGTCATTAGAAGCGCGCTAGTGTATAGATTTCAGATCTGTGATTAGATTTTCTCTGCGATGTGTTCTTTTGGAGAAAATCATGTCTTTCTGGATTAAGTTATTTTTTCCGAATCCTCCATGCCAGGGTCGCCAGATATCGAATTTTCCGACCAATCGCCGACGTTTGTAATTTGTACGTCATCAGAAGCGCACTAGTGTACAGATTTCAGATCTGTGATTAGATTTTCTCTGCGATGTGTGCTTCTGGAGAAAATCATGTCTTTCTGGATTAAGCTATTTTTTCCGAATCCACCATGCCAAGGTCGCCAGATATCGAATTCTCCGACCAGTCACCGATATATGTAATTTGTACGTTATTAGAAGCGCGCTAGTGTACATATTTCAGATCTGTGATTAGATTTTCTCTGCGATGTGTACTTTTGGAGAAAATCATATCTTTCTGGATTAAGTTATTTTTTCCGAATCCGCCATTCCAGGGTCGCCAGATATCAAATTTTCCGACCAATCACCGATGTATGTAATTTATACGTCATTGGAAGCGCACAAGTGTGCAGATTTCAAATCTGTGATTAGATTTTCTCTGCGATGTGTACTTTTGGAGAAAATCAAGTCTTTCTGGATTAAGTTATTTTTTCCGAATCCGCCATGCCAGGGTCGCCAGATATCGAATTTTCCGACCAATCGCCGACGTTTGTAATTTGAACGTCATCAGAAGCGCACTAGTGTACAGATTTCAGATCTGTGATTAGATTTTCTCTGCGATGTGTACTTTTGGCGAAAATCATGTCTTTCTATATATATATATATTTGGCGCAACAGCTCTTTAAAGTGCCAGGGCCTAGCTTCTCGCAACCACTCATGTTGTGTGCGCTATATTTTTCACACGAATGGAAGGGACCTACAGTTTAATGCCGAATCCGAACGGCGACTTGAGAAGCTTTTTCGTGACAACAATACTCTCGGATGTTTGTCAGACGCTCGCGAGAGGTGGGACCGTAAAAAAACTTTTTGGTGTTTTCTGGGATTCGAACTTGGAACCTCATGCGTAGTGATCCGACACACTAACCACTTACGCCACGGCGCCCACATCTAATCACAGATCTGAAACGTGTACACTAGTGCGCTTCTGATGACGTACAAATTACATATATCGGTGATTGGTCGGAAAATTCGATATCGGGCGACCCTGGCATGGCGGATTCGGAAAAAATAACTTAATCCAGAAAGACATGATTTTCTCCAAAAGCACACATCGCAGAGAAAATCTAATCACAGATTTCAAATCTGCGCACTTATGCACTTCCGATGACGTACAAATTACATACATCGGTGATTGGTCGGAGAATCCGATATCTAGCGACCCTGTCCCGGCGGATTCGGAAAAAATAACTTAATCCAGAAAGACATGATTTTCTCGAAAAGTACACATCGCAGAGAAAATCTAATCACAGATTTCAAATCTGCACACTTGTGCACTTCCGATGACGTACAAATTACATACATCAGATCTGAAATCAGTACACTAGTGCGCTTCTGATGGCGTACAAATTACAAACGTCGGTGATTGGTGGGAAAATTCGATATCTGGCGACCTTGGCATGGCGGATTCGGAAAAAATAACTTAATCCAGAAAGACATGATTTTCTCTAAAAGTACACATCGCAGAGAAAATCTAATCACAGATCTGAAATCGATACACTAGTGCGCTTCTGATGACGTTCAAATTACATACATGGGTGATTGGTCGGAAAATTCGATATCTGGCGACCCTGGCATGGCGGATTCGGAAAAAATAACTTAATCCAGAAAGACATGATTTTTTCCAAAAGTGCACATCGCAGAGAAAATCTGATCAAAGCTTTGAAATCTGCACACTTGTGCACTTCCAATGACGTACAAATTACATACATGGGTGATTGGTCGGAGAATTCGATATCTAGCGACCCTGTCCCGGCCGATTCGGCCAAAACAACTTAATCCAGAAAGACATGATTTTCTCCAAAAGTACACATCACAGAGAAAATCTAATCACAGATCTGAAATCTGTACACTAGCGCGCTTCTAATGACGTACAAATTACATATATCGGTGATTGGTCGGAAAATTCGATATCTGGCGACCTTGGCATGGTGGATTCGGAAAAAATAACTTAATCCAGAAACACATGATTTTCTCCAAAAGCACACATCGCAGAGAAAATCTAATCACAGATCTGAAATCTGTACACTAGTGCACTTCTGATGACGTACAAATTACATACATCGGTGATTGGTCGGAAAATTCGATATCTGGCGACCCTGGCATGGCGGATTCGGAAAAAATAACTTAATCCAGGAAGACATGATTTTCTCCAAAAGTACACATCGCAGAGAAAATCTAATCACAGATCTGAAATCTGTACACTACAAATACAAATATTTGGCGCAACAGCTCTTTAAAGTGCCAGGGCCTAGCTTCTCGCAACCACTCATGCTGTGTGCGTTATATTTTTCACACGAATGGAAGGGACCTACAGTTTAATGCCGAATCCGAACGGCGACTTGAGAAGCTTTTTCGTGACAACAATACTCTCGGATGTTTGTCAGACGCTCGCGAGAGGTGGGACCGTAAAAAAACTTTTTGGTGTTTTCTGGGATTCGAACTTGGAACCTCATGCGTAGTGATCCGACACACTAACCACTTACGCCACGGCGCCCACATCATGTCTTTCTGGATCAAGTTATTTTTTCCGAATCCGCCATGCCAGGGTCGCCAGATATCGAATTTTCCGACCAATCGCCGACGTTTGTAGTTTGTACGTCATCAGAAGCGCACTAGTGTACAGATTTCAGATCTGTGATTAGATTTTCTCTGCGATGTGTGCTTCTGGAGAAAATCATGTCTTTCTGGATTAAGCTATTTTTTCCGAATCCACCATGCCAAGGTCGCCAGATATCGAATTCTCCGACCAGTCACCGATATAAGTAATTTGTACGTTATTAGAAGCGCGCTAGTGTACATATTTCAGATCTGTGATTAGATTTTCTCTGCGATGTGTACTTTTGGAGAAAATCATGTCTTTCTGGATTAAGTTATTTTTTCCGAATCCGCCATTCCAGGGTCGCCAGATATCAAATTTTCCGACCAATCACCGATGTATGTAATTTATACGTCATTGGAAGCGCACAAGTGTGCAGATTTCAAATCTGTGATTAGATTTTCTCTGCGATGTGTACTTTTGGAGAAAATCAAGTCTTTCTGGATTAAGTTATTTTTTCCGAATCCGCCATGCCAGGGTCGCCAGATATCGAATTTTCCGACCAATCGCCGACGTTTGTAATTTGAACGTCATCAGAAGCGCACTAGTGTACAGATTTCAGATCTGTGATTAGATTTTCTCTGCGATGTGTACTTTTGGCGAAAATCATGTCTTTCTATATATATATATATTTGGCGCAACAGCTCTTTAAAGTGCCAGGGCCTAGCTTCTCGCAACCACTCATGTTGTGTGCGCTATATTTTTCACACGAATGGAAGGGACCTACAGTTTAATGCCGAATCCGAACGGCGACTTGAGAAGCTTTTTCGTGACAACAATACTCTCGGATGTTTGTCAGACGCTCGCGAGAGGTGGGACCGTAAAAAAACTTTTTGGTGTTTTCTGGGATTCGAACTTGGAACCTCATGCGTAGTGATCCGACACACTAACCACTTACGCCACGGCGCCCACATCTAATCACAGATCTGAAACGTGTACACTAGTGCGCTTCTGATGACGTACAAATTACATATATCGGTGATTGGTCGGAAAATTCGATATCGGGCGACCCTGGCATGGCGGATTCGGAAAAAATAACTTAATCCAGGAAGACATGATTTTCTCCAAAAGCACACATCGCAGAGAAAATCTAATCACAGATTTCAAATCTGCGCACTTATGCACTTCCGATGACGTACAAATTACATACATCGGTGATTGGTCGGAGAATCCGATATCTAGCGACCCTGTCCCGGCGGATTCGGCCAAAATAACTTAATCCAGAAAGACATGATTTTCTCGAAAAGTACACATCGCAGAGAAAATCTAATCACAGATTTCAAATCTGCACACTTGTGCACTTCCGATGACGTACAAATTACATACATCAGATCTGAAATCAGTACACTAGTGCGCTTCTGATGGCGTACAAATTACAAACGTCGGTGATTGGTGGGAAAATTCGATATCTGGCGACCTTGGCATGGCGGATTCGGAAAAAATAACTTAATCCAGAAAGACATGATTTTCTCTAAAAGTACACATCGCAGAGAAAATCAAATCACAGATCTGAAATCGATACACTAGTGCGCTTCTGATGACGTTTAAATTACATATATGGGTGATTGGTCGGAAAATTCGATATCTGGCGACCCTGGCATGGCGGATTCGGAAAAAATGACTTAATCCAGAAAGACATGATTTTTTCCAAAAGTACACATCGCAGAGAAAATCTAATCAAAGCTTTGAAATCTGCACACTTGTGCACTTCCGATGACGTACAAATTACATACATCGGTGATTGGTCGGAAAATTCGATATCTGGCGACCCTGGCATGGCGGATTCGGAAAAAATAACTTAATCCAGAAAGACATGATTTTCTCTAAAAGTACACATCGCAGAGAAAATCTAATCACAGATCTGAAATCGATACACTAGTGCGCTTCTGATGACGTTCAAATTACATACATGGGTGATTGGTCGGAAAATTCGATATCTGGCGACCCTGGCATGGCGGATTCGGAAAAAATAACTTAATCCAGAAAGACATGATTTTTTCCAAAAGTGCACATCGCAGAGAAAATCTAATCAAAGCTTTGAAATCTGCACACTTGTGCACTTCCAATGACGTACAAATTACATACATGGGTGATTGGTCGGAGAATTCGATATCTAGCGACCCCGGCATGGCGGATTCGGCCAAAACAACTTAATCCAGAAAGACATGATTTTCTCCAAAAGTACACATCGCAGAGAAAATCTAATCACAGATCTGAAATCTGTACACTAGCGCGCTTCTAATGACGTACAAATTACATATATCGGTGATTGGTCGGAAAATTCGATATCTGGCGACCTTGGCATGGTGGATTCGGAAAAAATAACTTAATCCAGAAACACATGATTTTCTCCAAAAGCACACATCGCAGAGAAAATCTAATCACAGATCTGAAATCTGTACACTAGTGCACTTCTGATGACGTACAAATTACATACATCGGTGATTGGTCGGAAAATTCGATATCTGGCGACCCTGGCATGGCGGATTCGGAAAAAATAACTTAATCCAGGAAGACATGATTTTCTCCAAAAGTACACATCGCAGAGAAAATCTAATCACAGATCTGAAATCTGTACACTACAAATACAAATATTTGGCGCAACAGCTCTTTAAAGTGCCAGGGCCTAGCTTCTCGCAACCACTCATGCTGTGTGCGTTATATTTTTCACACGAATGGAAGGGACCTACAGTTTAATGCCGAATCCGAACGGCGACTTGAGAAGCTTTTTCGTGACAACAATACTCTCGGATGTTTGTCAGACGCTCGCGAGAGGTGGGACCGTAAAAAAACTTTTTGGTGTTTTCTGGGATTCGAACTTGGAACCTCATGCGTAGTGATCCGACACACTAACCACTTACGCCACGGCGCCCACATCATGTCTTTCTGGATCAAGTTATTTTTTCCGAATCCGCCATGCCAGGGTCGCCAGATATCGAATTTTCAGACCAATCGCCGACGTTTGGAATTTGAACGTCATCAGAAGCGCACTAGTGTACAGATTTCAGATCTGTGATTATATTTTCTCTGCGATGTGTGCTTTTGGAGAAAATCATGTCTTTCTGGGTTAAGTTATTTTTTCCGAATCCGCCATGCCAAGGTCGCCAGATATCGAAGTTTCCGACCAGTCACCGATATATGTAATTTGTACGTCATTAGAAGCGCGCTAGTGTACAGATTTCAGATCTGTGATTAGATTTTCTCTGCGATGTGTGCTTTTGGAGAAAATCATGTCTTTCTGGATTAAGTTATTTTTTCCGAATCCGCCATGCCAGGGTCGCCAGATATCGAATTTTCCGACCAATCACCGATGTATGTAATTTATACGTCATTAGAAGCGCGCAAGTGTACAGATTTTCGATCTGTAATTAGATTTTCTCTGCGATGTGTACTTTTGGAGAAAATCATGTCTTTCTGGATTAGGTTATTTTTTCCGAATCCGCCATGCCGGGGTCGCCAGATATCGAATTTTCCGACCAATCACCGATGTATGCGATCTGTACGTAATCGGAAGCGCAGTAGTGTGCAGATTTGAAATCTGTGATTAGATTTTCTCTGCGATGTGTACTTTTGGAGAAAATCATGTCTTTCTGAATTAAGTTATTTTGGCCGAATCCGCCGGGACGGGGTCGCTAGATATCGAATTTTCCGACCAATCACCGATGTATGTAATTCGTACGTCATCGGAAGTGCACAATTGTGCAGATTTCAAATCTGTGATTAGATTTTCTCTGCGGTGTGTACTTTGGAGAAAATCAAGTCTTTCTCAATTAAGTTATTTTTTCCGAATCGGCCATGCCAGGGTCGCCAGATATCGAATTTTCCGACCAATCACCGATGTATGTAATTTGTACGTCATCGGAAGTGCACAAGTGTGCAGATTTCAAAGCTTTGATTAGATTTTCTCTGCGATGTGTACTTTTGGAAAAAATCATGTCTTTCTGGATTAAGTTATTTTTTCCGAATCCGCCATGCCAGGGTCGCTAGATATCGAATTTTCCGACCAATCACCGATGTACGTAATTTATACGTCATTGGAAGCGCACAAGTGTGCAGATTTCAATTCTGTGATAAGATTTTCTCTGCGATGTGTACTTTTGGAGAAAATCATGTCTTTCTGGATTAAGTTATTTTTTCCGAATCCGCCATGCCAGGGTCGCCAGATATCGAATTTTCCGACCAATCACCGATGCATGTAATTTAAACGTCATCAGAAGCGCACTAGTGTATCGATTTCAGATCTGTGATTAGATTTTCTCTGCGATGTGACTTTTAGAGAAAATCATGTCTTTCCGGATTATGTTATTTTTTCCGAATCCGCCATGCCAGGGTCGCTAGATATCGAATTTTCCGACCAATCGCCGATGTATGTAATTTATACGTCATTGGAAGCGCACAAGTGTGCAGATTTGAAATCTGTGATTAGATTTTCTCTGCGATGTGTACTTTTGGAGAAAATCATGTCTTTCTGGATTAAGTTATTTTTTCCGAATCCGCCATGCCAGGGTCGCCAGATATCGAATTTTCCAACCAATCACCGATGTATGTAATTTGAACGTCATCAGAAGCGCACTAGTGTATCGATTTCAGATCTGTGATTAGATTTTCTCTGCGATGTGTACTTTTAGAGAAAATCATGTCTTTCTGGATTAAGTTATTTTTTCCGAATCCGCTATGCCAGGGTCGCCAGATATCGAATTTTCCGACCAATCACAGATGTATGTAATTTATACGTCATTGGAAGCGCACAAGTGTGCAGATTTCAATTCTGTGATAAGATTTTCTCTGCGATGTGTACTTTTGGAGAAAATCATGTCTTTCTGGATTAAGTTATTTTTTCCGAATCCGCCATGCCAGGGTCGCCAGATATCGATTTTTCCGACCAATCACTGATGTGTGCGATCTGTACGTAATCGGAAGCGCAGTAGTGTGCAGATTTGAAGTCTGTGATTAGATTTTCTCTGCGATGTGTACTTTTGGAGAAAATCATGTCTTTCTGAATTAAGTTATTTTGGCCGAATGCGCCGGGACGGGGTCGCTAGATATCAAATTTTCCGACCAATCAACGATGTATGCGATCTGTACGTAATCGGAAGCGCACTAGTGTGCAGATTTGAAATCTGTGATTAGATTTTCTCTGCGATGTGTACTTTTGGAGAAAATCATGTCTTTCTGAATTAAGTTATTTTGGCCGAATCCGCCGGGACGGGGTCGCTAGATATCGAATTTTCCGACCAATCACCGATGTATGTAATTTGTACGTCATCGGAAGTGCACAATTGTGCAGATTTCAAATCTGTGATTAGTTTTTCTCTGCGGTGTGTACTTTGGAGAAAATCAAGTCTTTCTCAATTAAGTTATTTTTTCCGAATCCGCCATGCCAGGGTCGCCAGATATCCAATTTTCCGACCAATCACCCATGAATGTAATTTGAACGTCATCAGAAGCGCACTAGTGTATCGATTTCAGATCTGTGATTAGGTTTTCTCTGCGATGTGACTTTTAGAGAAAATCATGTCTTTCTGGATTAAGTTATTTTTTCCGAATCCGCCATGCCAGGGTCGCTAGATATCGAATTTTCCGACCAATCACCGATGTACGTAATTTATACGTCATTGGAAGCGCACAAGTGTGAAGATTTCAATTCTGTGATAAGATTTTCTCTGCGATGTGTACTTTTGGAGAAAATCATGTCTTTCTGGATTAAGTTATTTTTTCCAAATCCGCCATGCCAGGGTCGCCAGATATCGAATTTTCCGACCAATCACCGATGCATGTAATTTAAACGTCATCAGAAGCGCACTAGTGTATCGATTTCAGATCTGTGATTAGATTTTCTCTGCGATGTGACTTTTAGAGAAAATCATGTCTTTCCGGATTATGTTATTTTTTCCGAATCCGCCATGCCAGGGTCGCTAGATATCGAATTTTCTGACCAATCACCGATGTAGGTAATTTATACGTCATTGGAAGCGCACAAGTGTGCAGATTTGAAATCTGTGATTAGATTTTCTCTGCGATGTGTACTTTTGGAGAAAATCATGTCTTTCTGGATTAAGTTATTTTTTCCGAATCCGCCATGCCAGGGTCGCCAGATATCGAATTTTCCAACCAATCACCGATGTATGTAATTTGAACGTCATCAGAAGCGCACTAGTGTATCGATTTCAGATCTGTGATTAGATTTTCTCTGCGATGTGTACTTTTAGAGAAAATCATGTCTTTCTGGATTAAGTTATTTTTTCCGAATCCGCTATGCCAGGGTCGCCAGATATCGAATTTTCCGACCAATCACAGATGTGTGTAATTTATACGTCATTGGGAGCGCACAAGTGTGCAGATTTCAATTCTGTGATAAGATTTTCTCTGCGATGTGTGCTTTTGGAGAAAATCATGTCTTTCTGGATTAAGTTATTTTTTCCGAATCCGCCATGCCAGGGTCGCCAGATATCGATTTTTCCGACCAATCACTGATGTGTGCGATCTGTACGTAATCGGAAGCGCAGTAGTGTGCAGATTTGAAGTCTGTGATTAGATTTTCTCTGCGATGTGTACTTTTGGAGAAAATCATGTCTTTCTGAATTAAGTTATTTTGGCCGAATGCGCCGGGACGGGGTCGCTAGATATCAAATTTTCCGACCAATCACCGATGTATGTAATTTGTACGTCATCGGAAGTGCACAATTGTGCAGATTTCAAATCTGTGATTAGATTTTCTCTGCGGTGTGTACTTTGGAGAAAATCAAGTCTTTCTCAATTAAGTTATTTTTTCCGAATCCGCCATGCCAGGGTCGCCAGATATCGATTTTTCCGACCAATCACTGATGTGTGCGATCTGTACGTAATCGGAAGCGCAGTAGTGTGCAGATTTGAAGTCTGTGATTAGATTTTCTCTGCGATGTGTACTTTTGGAGAAAATCATGTCTTTCTGAATTAAGTTATTTTGGCCGAATGCGCCGGGACGGGGTCGCTAGATATCGAATTTTCCGACCAATCGCCGATGTATGTAATTTGTATGTCATCAGAAGAGCACTAGTGTACAGATTTCAGATCTGTGATTAGATTTTCTCTGCGATGTGTACTTTTCGAGAAAATCATGTCTTTCTGGATTAAGTTATTTTTCCGAATCCGCCATGCCAGGGTCGCCAGATATCGAATTTTCCGACGAATCATCGATGTATATAATTTGTACGTCATCAGAAGTGCACGAGTGTGCAGATTTGAAATCTGTGATTAGATTTTCTCTGCGATGTGTACTTTTGGAGAAAATCATGTCTTTCTGGATTAAGTTATTTTTTCCGAATCCGCCATGCCGGGGTCGCCAGATATCGAATTTTCCGACCAATCACTGATGTGTGCGATCTGTACGTTATCGGAAGCGCACTAGTGTGCAGATTTGAAATCTGTGATTAGATTTTCTCTGCGATGTGTACTTTTGGAGAAAATCATGTCTTTCTGAATTAAGTTATTTTGGCCGAATCCGCCGGGACGGGGTCGCTAGATATCGAATTTTCCGACCAATCATCGATGTATGTAATTTGTACGTCATCGGAAGTGCACAATTGTGCAGATTTCAAATCTGTGATTAGATTTTCTCTGCGGTGTGTACTTTGGAGAAAATCAAGTCTTTCTCAATTAAGTTATTTTTTCCGAATCCGCCATGCCAGGGTCGCCAGATATCGAATTTTCCGACCAATCACCCATGAATGTAATTTGAACGTCATCAGAAGCGCACTAGTGTATCGATTTCAGATCTGTGATTAGGTTTTCTCTGCGATGTGACTTTTAGAGAAAATCATGTCTTTCTGGATTAAGTTATTTTTTCCGAGTCCGCCATGCCAGGGTCGCTAGATATCGAATTTTCCGACCAATCACCGATGTACGTAATTTATACGTCATTGGAAGCGCACAAGTGTGCAGATTTCAAATCTGTGATAAGATTTTCTCTGCGATATGTACTTTTGGAGAAAATCATGTCTCTCTGGATTAAGTTATTTTTTCCGAATCCGCCATGCCGGGGTCGCCAGATATCGAATTTTCCGACCAATCACCGATGTATGCGATCTGTACGTAATCGGAAGCGCACTAGTGTGCAGATTTGAAATCTGTGATTAGATTTTCTCTGCGATGTGTACTTTTGGAGAAAATCATGTCTTTCTGAATTAAGTTATTTTGGCCGAATCCGCCGGGACGGGGTCGCTAGATATCGAATTTTCCGACCAATCACCGATGTATGTAATTTGTACGTCATCGGAAGTGCACAATTGTGCAGATTTCAAATCTGTGATTATATTTTCTCTGCGGTGTGTACTTTGGAGAAAATCAAGTCTTTCTCAATTAAGTTATTTTTTCCGAATCCGCCATGCCAGGGTCGCCAGATATCGAATTTTCCGACCAATCACCGATGTATGTAATTTATACGTCATTGAAAGCGCACAAGTGTGCAGATTTCAAATCTGTGATAAGATTTTCTCTGCGATGTGTACTTTTGGAGAAAATCATGTCTTTCTGGATTAAGTTATTTTTTCCGAATCCGCCATGCCGGGGTCGCCAGATATCGAATTTTCCGACCAATCACCGATGTATGCGATCTGTACGTAATCGGAAGCGCACTAGTGTGCAGACTTGAAATCTGTGATTAGATTTTCTCTGCGATGTGTACTTTTGGAGAAAATCATGTCTTTCTGAATTAAGTTATTTTGGCCGAATCCGCCGGGACGGGGTCGCTAGATATCGAATTTTCCGACCAATCACCGATGTATGTAATTTGTACGTCATTGGAAGCGCACAAATGTGCATATTTCAAATCTGTGATTAGATTTTCTCTGCGATGTGTACTTTTGGAGAAAATCAAGTCTTTCTAAATTAAGTTATTTTTTCCGAATCCGCCATGCCAGGGTCGCCAGATATCGAATTTTCCCACCAATCGCCGACGTTTGTAATTTGTACGTCATCAGAAGCGCACTAGTGTACTGATTTCAGATCTGTGATTAGATTTTCTCTTCAATGTGTGCTTTTGGAGAAAATCAAGTCTTTCTAAATTAAGTTATTTTTTCCGAATCCGCCATGCCAGGGTCGCCAGATATCGAATTTTCCGACCAATCACCGATGTATGTAATTTATACGTCATTGGAAGCGCACAAGTGTGCAGATTTCAAATCTGTGATAAGATTTTCTCTGCGATGTGTACTTTTCGAGAAAATCATGTCTTTCTGGATTAAGTTATTTTTTCCGAATCCGCCATGCCGGGGTCGCCAGATATCGAATTTTCCGACCAATCACCCATGAATGTAATTTGAACGTCATCAGAAGCGCACTAGTGTATCGATTTCAGATCTGTGATTAGGTTTTCTCTGCGATGTGACTTTTAGAGAAAATCATGTCTTTCTGGATTAAGTTATTTTTTCCGAATCCGCCATGCCAGGGTCGCCAGATATCGAATTTTCCGACCAATCACCGATGCATGTAATTTAAACGTCATCAGAAGCGCACTAGTGTATCGATTTCAGATCTGTGATTAGATTTTCTCTGCGATGTGACTTTTAGAGAAAATCATGTCTTTCCGGATTATGTTATTTTTTCCGAATCCGCCATGCCAGGGTCGCTAGATATCGAATTTTCCGACCAATCACCGATGTATGCGATCTGTACGTAATCGGAAGCGCACTAGTGTGCAGATTTGAAATCTGTGATTAGATTTTCTCTGCGATGTGTACTTTTGGAGAAAATCATGTCTTTCTGAATTAAGTTATTTTGGCCGAATGCGCCGGGACGGGGTCGCTAGATATCAAATTTTCCGACCAATCAACGATGTATGCGATCTGTACGTAATCGGAAGCGCACTAGTGTGCAGATTTGAAATCTGTGATTAGATTTTCTCTGCGATGTGTACTTTTGGAGAAAATCATGTCTTTCTGAATTAAGTTATTTTGGCCGAATCCGCCGGGACGGGGTCGCTAGATATCGAATTTTCCGACCAATCACCGATGTATGTAATTTGTACGTCATTGGAAGCGCACAAATGTGCATATTTCAAATCTGTGATTAGATTTTCTCTGCGATGTGTACTTTTGGAGAAAATCAAGTCTTTCTAAATTAAGTTATTTTTTCCGAATCCGCCATGCCAGGGTCGCCAGATATCGAATTTTCCCACCAATCGCCGACGTTTGTAATTTGTACGTCATCAGAAGCGCACTAGTGTACTGATTTCAGATCTGTGATTAGATTTTCTCTTCAATGTGTGCTTTTGGAGAAAATCAAGTCTTTCTAAATTAAGTTATTTTTTCCGAATCCGCCATGCCAGGGTCGCCAGATATCGAATTTTCCGACCAATCACCGATGCATGTAATTTATACGTCATTGGAAGCGCACAAGTGTGCAGATTTGAAATCTGTGATTAGATTTTCTCTGCGATGTGTACTTTTGGAGAAAATCATGTCTTTCTGGATTAAGTTATTTTTTCCGAATCCGCCATGCCAGGGTCGCCAGATATCGAATTTTCCAACCAATCACCGATGTATGTAATTTGAACGTCATCAGAAGCGCACTAGTGTATCGATTTCAGATCTGTGATTAGATTTTCTCTGCGATGTGTACTTTTAGAGAAAATCATGTCTTTCTGGATTAAGTTATTTTTTCCGAATCCGCTATGCCAGGGTCGCCAGATATCGAATTTTCCGACCAATCACAGATGTATGTAATTTATACGTCATTGGAAGCGCACAAGTGTGCAGATTTCAATTCTGTGATAAGATTTTCTCTGCGATGTGTACTTTTGGAGAAAATCATGTCTTTCTGGATTAAGTTATTTTTTCCGAATCCGCCATGCCAGGGTCGCCAGATATCGATTTTTCCGACCAATCACTGATGTGTGCGATCTGTGCGTAATCGGAAGCGCAGTAGTGTGCAGATTTGAAGTCTGTGATTAGATTTTCTCTGCGATGTGTACTTTTGGAGAAAATCGTGTCTTTCTGAATTAAGTTATTTTGGCCGAATGCGCCGGGACGGGGTCGCTAGATATCAAATTTTCCGACCAATCACCGATGTATGCGATCTGTACGTAATCGGAAGCGCACTAGTGTACAGATTTGAAATCTGTGATTAGATTTTCTCTGCGATGTGTACTTTTGGAGAAAATCATGTCTTTCTGAATTAAGTTATTTTAGCCGAATCCGCCGGGACGGGGTCGCTAGATATCGAATTTTCCGACCAATCACCGATGTATGTAATTTGTACGTCATCGGAAGTGCACAATTGTTCAGATTTCAAATCTGTGATTAGATTTTCTCTGCGGTGTGTACTATGGAGAAAATCAAGTCTTTCTCAATTAAGTTATTTTTTCCGAATCCGCCATGCCAGAGTCGCCAGATATCGAATTTTCCGACCAATCACCCATGAATGTAATTTGAACGTCATCAGAAGCGCACTAGTGTATCGATTTCAGATCTGTGATTAGGTTTTCTCTGCGATGTGACTTTTAAAAAAAATCATGTCTTTCTGGATTAAGCTATTTTTTCCGAATCCGCCATGCCAGGGTCTCTAGATATCGAATTTTCCGACCAATCACCGATGTACGTAATTTATACGTCATTGGAAGCGCACAAGTGTGCAGATTTCAATTCTGTGATAAGATTTTCTCTGCGATGTGTACTTTTGGAGAAAATCATGTCTTTCTGGATTAAGTTATTTTTTCCGAATCCGCCATGCCAGGGTCGCCAGATATCGAATTTTCCGACCAATCACCGATGCATGTAATTTAAACGTCATCAGAAGCGCACTAGTGTATCGATTTCAGATCTGTGATTAGATTTTCTCTGCGATGTGACTTTTAGAGAAAATCATGTCTTTCCGGATTATGTTATTTTTTCCGAATCCGCCATGCCAGGGTCGCTAGATATCGAATTTTCTTACCAATCACCGATGTATGTAACTTATACGTCATTGGAAGCGCACAAGTGTGCAGATTTGAAATCTGTGATTAGATTTTCTCTGCGATGTGTACTTTTGGAGAAAATCATGTCTTTCTGGATTAAGTTATTTTTTCCGAATCCGCCATGCCAGGGTCGCCAGATATCGAATTTTCCAACCAATCACCGATGTATGTAATTTGAACGTCATCAGAAGCGCACTAGTGTATCGATTTCAGATCTGTGATTAGATTTTCTCTGCGATGTGTACTTTTAGAGAAAATCATGTCTTTCTGGATTAAGTTATTTTTTCCGAATCCGCTATGCCAGGGTCGCCAGATATCGAATTTTCCAACCAACCACAGATGTATGTAATTTATACGTCATTGGAAGCGCACAAGTGTGCAGATTTCAATTCTGTGATAAGATTTTCTCTGCGATGTGTACTTTTGGAGAAAATCATGTCTTTCTGGATTAAGTTATTTTTTCCGAATCCGCCATGCCAGGGTCGCCAGATATCGATTTTTTCGACCAATCACTGATGTGTGCGATCTGTACGTAATCGGAAGCGCAGTAGTGTGCAGATTTGAAGTCTGTGATTAGATTTTCTCTGCGATGTGTACTTTTGGAGAAAATCATGTCTTTCTGAATTAAGTTATTTTGGCCGAATGCGCCGGGACGGGGTCGCTAGATATCAAATTTTCCGACCAATCACCGATGTATGTAATTTGTGCGTCATCGGAAGTGCACAATTGTGCAGATTTCAAATCTGTGATTAGATTTTCTCTGCGATGTGTACTTTTGGAGAAAATCATGTTTTTCTAAATTACGTTATTTTTTCCGAATCCGCCATGCCAAGGTCGCCAGGTATCGAATTTTCCGGCCAATCACCGATGTATGTAATTTATACGTCATTGGAAGCGCACTAGTGTGCAGATTTCAAATCTGTGATTAGATTTTCTCTGCGATGTGCACTTTTGGAGAAAATCAAGTCTTTCTGGATTAAGTTATTTTTTCCGAATCCGCCATGCCAGGGTCGCCAGATATCGATTTTTCCGAACAATCACTGATGTGTGCGATATGTACGTAATCGGAAGCGCAGTAGTGTGCAGATTTGAAGTCTGTGATTAGATTTTCTCTGCGATGTGTACTTTTGGAGAAAATCATGTCTTTCTGAATTAAGTTATTTTGGCCGAATGCGCCGGGACGGGGTCGCTAGATATCGAATTTTCCGACCAATCACCGATGTATGTAATTTGTATGTCATCAGAAGTGCACTAGTGTACAGATTTCAGATCTGTGATTAGATTTTCTCTGCGATGTGTACTTTTCGAGAAAATCATGTCTTTCTGGATTAAGTTATTTTTCCGAATCCGCCATGCCAGGGTCGCCAGATATCGAATTTTCCGACGAATCATCGATGTGTGTAATTTGTACGTCATCAGAAGTGCACTAGTGTGCAGATTTGAAATCTGTGATTAGATTTTCTCTGCGATGTGTACTTTGGAGAAAATCATGTCTTTCTGGATTAAGTTATTTTTTCCGAATCCGCCATGCCAGGGTCGCCAGATATCCAATTTTCCGACCAATCACCCATGTATGTAATTTGAACGTCATCAGAAGCGCACTAGTGTATCGATTTCAGATCTGTGATTAGATTTTCTCTGCGATGTGTACTTTTAGAGAAAATCATGTCTTTCTGGATTACGTTATTTTTTCCGAATCCGCCATGAAAAAGGTGCCAGATATCGAATTTTCCGGCCAATCACCGATGTATGTAATTTATACGTCATTGGAAGCGCACAAGTGTGCAGATTTCAAATCTGTGATTAAATTTTCTCTGCGATGTGTACTTTTGGAGAAAATAATGTCTTTCTGGATTACGTTATTTTTTCCGAATCCGCCATGCCAAGGTCGACAGATATCGAATTTTCCGGCCAATCACCGATGTATGCGATCTGTACGTAATCGGAAGTGCCCTAGTGTGCAGATTTGAAATCTGTGATTAGATTTTCTCTGCGATGTGTACTTTTGGAGAAAATCGTGTCTTTCTGAATTAAGTTATTTTGGCCGAATGCGCCGGGACGGGGTCGCTAGATATCGAATTTTCCGACCAATCACCGATGTATGTAATTTGTATGTCATCAGAAGTGAACTAGTGTACAGATTTCAGATCTGTGATTAGATTTTCTCTGCGATGTGTACTTTTCGAGAAAATCAAGTCTTTCTGGATTAAGTTATTTTTTCCGAATCCATCATGCCAGGGTCGCCAGATATCGAATTTTCCGACGAATCATCGATGTATGTAATTTGTACGTCATCAGAAGCGCACTAGTGTGCAGATTTCAAATCTGTGATTAGATTTTCTCTGCGATGTGTACTTTTGGAGAAAATCATGTCTTTCTGGATTAAGTTATTTTGGCCGAATCCGCCATGCCAGGGTCGCCAGATATCGAATTTTCCGACCAATCACCGATGTATGTAATTTGAACGTCATCAGAAGCGCACTAGTGTATCGATTTCAGATCTGTGATTAGATTTTCTCTGCGATGTGTACTTTTGGAGAAAATCAAGTCCTTCTGGATTAAGTTATTTTTTCCGAATCCGCCATGCCAGGGTCGCCAGATATCCAATTTTCCGACCAATCACCCATGTATGTAATTTGAACGTCATCAGAAGCGCACTAGTGTATCGATTTCATATCTGTGATTAGATTTTCTCTGCGATGTGTACTTTTAGAGAAAATCATGTCTTTCTGGATTAAGTTATTTTTTCCGAATCTGCCATGCCAGGGTCGCTAGATATCGAATTTTCCGACCAATCACCGATGTATGTAACTTATGCGTCATTGGAAGCGCGCAAGTGTGCATATTTCAAATCTGTGATTAAATTTTCTCTGCGATGTGTACTTTTGGAGAAAATAATGTCTTTCTGGATTACGTTATTTTTTCCGAATCCGCCATGCCAAGGTCGACAGATATCGAATTTTCCGGCCAATCACCGATGTATGCGATCTGTACGTAATCGGAAGTGCCCTAGTGTGCAGATTTGAAATCTGTGATTAGATTTTCTCTGCGATGTGTACTTTTGGAGAAAATCATGTCTTTCTGAATTAAGTTATTTTGGCCGAATGCGCCGGGACGGGGTCGCTAGATATCGAATTTTCCGACCACTCACCGATGCATGTAATTTATACGTCATCAGAAGTGCACTAGTGTGCAGATTTGAAATCTGTGATTAGATTTTCTTTGCGATGTGTACTTTTGGAGAAAATCATGTCTCTCTGGATTAAGTTATTTTTTCCGAATCCGCCATGCCAGGGTCGCCAGATATCGAATTTTCCGACGAATCATCGATGTATGTAATTTGTACGTCATCAGAAGCGCACTAGTGTGCAGATTTCAAATCTGTGATTAGATTTTCTCTGCGATGTGTACTTTTGGAGAAAATCATGTCTTTCTGGATTAAGTTATTTTGGCCGAATCCGCCATGCCAGGGTCGCCAGATATCGAATTTTCCGACCAATCATCGATGTATGTAATTTGAACGTCATCAGAAGCGCACTAGTGTATCGATTTCAGATCTGTGATTAGATTTTCTCTGCGATGTGTACTTTTGGAGAAAATCAAGTCCTTCTGGATTAAGTTATTTTTTCCGAATCCGCCATGCCAGGGTCGCCAGATATCCAATTTTCCGACCAATCCCCCATGTATGTAATTTGAACGTCATCAGAAGCGCACTAGTGTATCGATTTCAGATCTGTGATTAGATTTTCTCTGCGATGTGTACTTTTGGCGAAAGTCATGTCTTTCTGGATTAAGTTATTTTGGCCGAATGCGCCGGGACGGGGTCGCTAGATATCAAATTTTCCGACCAATCACCGATGTATGTAATTTGTACGTCATCGGAAGTGCACAAGTGTGCAGATTTCAATTCTGTGATTAGATTTTCTCTGCGATGTGTACTTTTGGAGAAAATCAAGTCTTTCTGGATTAAGTTATTTTTTCCGAATCCACCATGCCAGGGTCGCCAGATATCGAATTTTCCGACCAATCACCGATGTATGTAATTTGCATGTCATCAGAAGTGCACTAGTGTACAGATTTCAGATCTGTGATTAGATTTTCTCTGCGATGTGTACTTTTGGAGAAAATCATGTCTTTCTGGATTAAGTTATTTTGGCCGAATCCGCCATGTCAGGGTCGCTAGATATCAAATTTTCCGACCAATCACCAATGTATGTAATTTGTACGCCATCGGAAGTGCAGAATTGTGCAGATTTCAAATCTGTAATTAGATTTTCTCTGCGATGTGTACTTTTGGAGAAAATCATGTCTTTCTGGATTAAGTTATTTTTTCCGAATCCACCATGCCAGGGTCGCCAGATATCGAATTTTCCGACGAATCATCGATGTATGTAATTTGTACGTCATCAGAAGTGCATTTGTGTGCAGATTTGAAATCTGTGATTAGATTTTCTCTGTGATGTGTACTTTTGGAGAAAATCATGTCTTTCTGGATTAAGTTATTTTTTCCGAATCCGCCATGCCAGGGTCGCCAGATATCCAATTTTCCGACCAATCACCCATGTATGTAATTTGAAAGTCATCAGAAGCGCACTAGTGTATCGATTTCAGATCTGCGATTAGATTTTCTCTGCGATGTGTACTTTTAGAGAAAATCATGTCTTTCTGGATTAAGTTATTTTTTCCGAATCCGCCATGCCAGGGTCGCCAGATATCGAATTTTCCGACCAATGACCGACGTATGTAATTTATACGTCATTGGAAGCGCACAAGTGTGCAGATTTTAAATCGGTGATTAGATTTTCCCTGCGATGTGTACTTTTGGAGAAAATCAAGTCTTTCTGCTTTAAGTTAATTTTTCCGAATCCGCCGCCGCCGACCAATCGCCGATGTATGTAATTTGTACGTCATCGGAAGTGCACAAGTGTGCTGATTTCAAATCTGTGATTAGATTTTCTCTGCGATGTGTACTTTTGGAGAAAATCAAGTCTTTCTGGATTAAGTTATTTTTTCTGAATCCACCATGTCAGGGTCGCCAGATATGGAATTTTCCGACCAATCACCGATGTATGGAATTTGTACGTCATCGGAAATGCACAATTGTGCAGATTTCGAATATGTGATGTAACGAAGTGACATGTTCCTCTCTACCAGCCGAGACGAAAAGTAAAAGGAAAGCTAGTATACAGTCAGGCAGTCTGCGTAGGGCGACCCACGGCGATAAAAAGAGTTGCATACCTTCCGGCACTTGTGCAAGTGCCGAGGACTACCATTAGGTAGAGGGGCGGAGCATTGCATACTCTCAGGCACTTCGCAAGGAATATGAGACACGAGCAACAACAAAAGACCGAGAGATACAAACAACAACAAAAGACAAGGGAGTTTTTAAAATTCACATTTCGTTCCTGCGGGAATTATGCATATAGCAGAGGACATTCGATGCAGTTGTCAGAGCTTGCTCAGTGGTAACACCGTGCCAACAGACTCTCCCGAATTCGGCAACCAAAGTCATACTTTGGTTTTGGTTCCCTTTTGTTCACAGTTGTGAGTGAACACCCAGTTAAAGGTCCGCTGCTGACCAGAACCGGCCAAGAACCGATTAAGTTTCTTCCCCGATTTGGGGTTGACCTTACCTGACTTTTAGCGGATTCTGCCGCTAGTCCTCCTTTGAGCTTACGCTTAAAATTACCCATCGATAAGCAGTCCCTCCCCGGCTGCTAGCAAGGCCGTACCCTTGTACGGATTGCCCCGCTTACCCGCTCCCCAGGCGGACTACCAGTTAGCCCGGCTCCCCCAGCCGGACAACCATTTAGCCCGGCTCCCCCAGCCGGACTACCAGTTAGCCCGGCTCCCCCAGCCGGACTACCATTTAGCCCGGCTCCCCCAGCCGGACTACCATTTAGCCCGGCTCCCCCAGCCGGACTACCATTTAGCCCGGCTCCCCCAGCCGGACTACCATTTAGCCCGGCTCCCCCAGCCGTACTACCAGTTAGCCCGGCTCCCCCAGCCGGACTACCAGTTAGCCCGGCTCCCCCAGCCGGACTACCAGTTAGCCCGACTCCCCCAGCCGGACTACCATTTAGCCCGGCTCCCCCAGCCGGACTACCATTTAGCCGATCTAGCGTGTGGGCCGCACGCCCGCAAACCCGACCACGAGACGCTGCGACACCAGAAACCAGCCAAGGAGTGCCAGCCCGAGCCTGAGCATCATCAAGCCGTATCCAGCACCACCGTATTAAGCCTTATAAGGCGATATTAAGTATTATTTAAAGATTGTTAGGTATAAAAAGTGTTAATAAGAATCCACCTTGCATTGTTAAAAATTACATTGTAACGATCTTTAACATCTGTCTAATAAAGTACCTCTTTCCCAAAGTTTTAGGGTATTTCTTTGGGTTGACCCTGGAGCCGGCGAGCTTCACCTCAGCCTTCGACAAAAAAGACCTTTACAATTGGCGCCCGAGCAGGGACCTCTACAAGAGGTACCATCAGAACCAGACAGGAACCTGACCACACCAGAACCAGACCGAACCGGAGCCCGACCTCTACAAGAGGTACCATCAGAACCAGACAGGAACCTGACTACACCAGAACCAGACCGAACCGGAACCCGACCTCTACAAGAGGTACCACCAGATCGAGACCTGTTGAAACCCGAACCGGACCGTGCCAGAACCATGGCGCCCGGACTAGATGACACCCCAATACTCCGAGAGCCACCAGCGGATGACCAGCTCGCTTCTATGAACATCGGGTGGATCTATTTGCTAAACAAGACCGAGCTTACGACCACAATGGCCGACAAAGGGTTGGAAACCACGGGGACATTAAAGGAGCTACGGCAACGTATGAGCCAATACCTGAAGGATGCTCGAACCCGCAAGTCAACCCAGAACCTCTGCGCGGAGTGGGAAGACCGTGTCCAGGAACGGGAGTACGCCGAGACCGAGACCATCGGGACAACCGCCGAGGCCAAAGGGCCTACACCGCTATACACGGAAACCCGTTTCCCGGTCCCGGTGGTCAGCCAGCAGTATAAAGAATCGTCCTCCAAGCCCGAAGGCGGGCCAACGACGACAGGACAGCCGGCCAACCTCGCGAAACCGAGTCCCCCGCAACCCGCGCCACAGCATAAGCTGGTCCTAAGCTATGAGGCAGAAATAATGAACACTGTCCGCAAGTGGGGCCTGAGGTTTGACGCGTCAGGAAACCCGCACGAGTTCATTGAACGACTGGAGGAATTGGCACAGTGCTATGATATTCCGCGAGACTATCTACCCCGCACACTTCCAGAGATCTTCCGAGGGACGGCCCTAGAATGGCTCCGAATTTACCGAGAAGATTGGGAGACCTGGGAAGATTTCCGCCAGGCTTTCCTGCGGTACTATCTTCCAGCCCGCTTCGTCAGCAAGTTGGAAGACGAAATCATGCGGAGAAGGCAAGGTCCTCGAGAAAAAGCGAAGGAGTACATACGGGCATACCAGTACCTTATCCGGCAACATCCCCAAATGGAGAATGTTAAGAGCATGGACAGAATTTACGATAATCTCCGACCCGAGTATCGACTGTGCATCAAGCGACGAGACTTCGATACGTTGGAAGAGCTCATGGAGCTTACAGAAGAATACGAGTTCGTGCGAAATGAAGAAAGGAACAGTCGACCAACCTTCGCCCCAAACCCGCCAGTAAGACCGCCAGCCGGTAGGACACCGGCCGCCCAGACCAACTATGACCGAAGTACCCATTGTTGGAATTGTAAGCAACGGGGGCACCGACAACAAGATTGCCGACAAGCCGGCCGCCTCTTTTGCTCCCGGTGCGGGGAAGACGGAAGACTGACGAGAGACTGCCAGTGCCACCAAAATCGAGTGGCCATCCTCTCCAAACCCGTGTGGGAAGATCCCAGATTTTTTATTCCCATATCCGTTCAGGGGCGTGTGTTCCGAGCATTACTCGACACCGGTGCTACCCAATCCTTTATCGGTTCCGCTTTAAGAGACAGCCTGCAAAAACTGAGGGTTCCGAAGCGGTGGACACAGCAAGACGTACAATTGGCGAACGGTGAAATCATCACCACCGGCGAGTACTATCCGATCACGCTGGACTACCTCGACAGGGAAGTCGTCATAGAACCCGCGTATATGAGGGAGCTGGCCGAAGACGCCATCTTTGGAATGGATTTCCTAGAACAGACCGATTTCCGGATGACGATAGCCGGACAACCCGTAACGCACAGTACCGCCCTCTCCCCACGAGAAGAGGTAACCTCAGTGCACGCCCTCCGCGGCACCGAATACCCCACGGCATCGGAGCGCCTGCGACTCGAGGCCTTCCTGGCACAGGAATTGCCCAAGTTCGAAGCACTGGAAAGCACCACCGATATCACCAAACACCGGATACGACTCACCACCGACCAGCCTTTTAAGCAGCGCTATTACCCCCGAAACCCCGCTATGCAGGAAATTATTGACAATGAGATCGACGAACTACTCCGACTAGACAAGGTGGAGCCGTCGAATAGCCCTTAGAGTTCCCCGATTGTTCTGGTTAAAAAGAAAACCGGAACTTGGAGGCTCTGCGTGGATTTCCGTCAGCTCAACGACATTTCCGTCAAGGATGTCTACCCCTTACCACAAATCAACCCCATTCTGGACAAACTACGGCAGGCCAAGTTCATCTCAACTATAGACCTAAAGCAAGGGTATTGGCAAATCCCACTGGAAGAGAGCTCCCGACAATACACCGCTTTTACAGTCCCGGGGCGGGGATTATACCAATGGAAGGTGATGCCCTTCGGGTTACACTCGGCTCCCGCCACATTTCAGAGGGCGCTAGATAGCGTTATCGGGCCTGACATGGAGCCCAACGCTTTCGCTTACTTAGATGACATTATAGTCATCAGTACAACGTTTGAGGAACACCTGCGCCACTTGCGCGAGGTTTCCAGAAGGCTCCAGCGAGCGAACCTTAAGGTCAATCCAGACAAATGTGAGTTCTGCCGACCCGAACTGAAATACGTATCTTGGGCATCGCATCCTGGTATGGCCGATTTATACAGGACTTGTCAACCATCGCCACTCCATTAACCGCCCTCCTCAAGAAACATCGACCCTGGAGGTGGGGTACCGAGCAGCAAGCGGCGTTTGACACTATCAAGGACCGACTCACGAACGCCCCTATCCTCACGTGCCCAGACTTCAGCGAACCGTTTACGCTGCAAACCGACGCCAGCGCCGAAGGCCTGGGGGTGGTCCTGACCCAAAAGATTGACAACCAAGAGAGGGTAATCGCGTACGCCAGTCGCACTCTCACAGAATTAGAGAGGAAATACGCTACGACCGAGAAGGAGTGCCTGGCCATCCTCTGGGGAATCCGGAAAATGCGCCCATATTTGGAGGGGTATCATTTTACCGTTGTGGCCGATCACCATTCGCTGAAATGGTTGCATTCTTTAGACAACCCGTCCGGGAGATTGGCCCGGTGGGCCATCGAGCTTCAACAGTATGATTTCGACATTCAGTACCGGAAGGGGACGCTGAACGTGGTCGCAGACACTCTGTCACGAGACCCACTACCGAATACCGAGGCACAACTGCACTCATGCAGCTCCCCCCGCCCAGAGTGGACAGAACGCATAATGGATTTGCTTAAAACTAACCCCGAGGCCTACCCCGATTACCAAGTAATCGAGGGTAGGTTATACCGCCACTTTCCGCAGCCTGACCAACTCACGGACAAAGACTCCGCCGCGTGGAAATGGTGCGTTCCGGTGGCGGACCGAAAGCAAGTTTTAAAAGAGCACCACGACGCCGTCACGGCAGGACATCTGGGCACGGCGAAAACGAGCGCCCGTATAGCCGAGAGCTGCTACTAGCCCGGTTTATTCCGGGATGTAGCAAGATACGTCCGCCGCTGTGATGTGTGCAATCGATATAAAGCACAACAACAGAAACCCAGTGGAATGATGCACACTACCCCAGCAGGAGCACCGTGGGAAATCGTGTGCGCAGACTTTGTTGGGCCCCTTCCACGGTCCCTGAAGGGGCATACCATGATGCTAGTGATAATGGATAAGTTTACAAAATGGGTAGAAGCCGTCCCACTAAGGGCCGCGACCACCCCTGGTTTAATCAAGGCAATCCGAGAAAGAATCGCGACCAGGTTCGGTTGCCCAAGAGTCTTGCTTTCCGACAATGGCACCCAGTTCACCAGTCACCAATTTCGCGCCTACCTACAAGAAATGGGCATCCAACAGCGCTTGACAGCCCCCTATACCCCGCAAGAGAACCCTACGGAACGCGTCAACCGAGTTCTAAAAACCATGATGGCCCAGTATGTACGAGACAACCATCGACACTGGGACGAACATCTACCAGAACTGACCTTTGCCATAAACTCCAGCAAACACGAATCCACCGGCTACACTCCTGCGTATTTAAATTATGGACGGGAACTCAGAAGGCCAGGTACAGCGGTAACCACCTTACCAGCCGCACTGCAAAGTACCGGAGAGCCAATATCTGTCCGAAACGAACGCATGAAGGCCATATACGATCTAGTCCAAGGAAACCTCAGGAGAGCGGCACAAACCCAAGCAAAGTACTACAACCTGCGTCGACGGGCATGGCGCCCCAGCATTGGGGATATGGTATACCGGAAAGCTCGAGAGATATCCTCAAGCGCGAAACACTTCACAGAGAAGTTAGCCCCTCGATACACCGGACCCTATGAGGTCGTCAAATTTGTGTCTCCAGTCATTACATTGCTACATAACCACAAGGAGAAACCACACACATACTACCGCGCCCATATTCAGGATCTGAAAGAATATAAAAGCGCAGGCAGCAAAGCAGACGCAGTCAGTATTGTACCAACCACCGGTAGCACAACAGCCAGACACACTCGCCGCGTTGAACCTAGCACAGAGAAAATGAGCCAGCCGAACAAAAAAGGGATACCGCAAGACCCGTTTACCCGACAACCGACGGCCCCGGCTAAACTGAGCGCACCACCGCCGAAGCAAAACACTCCGGGAACAATAACAGGAAAAGTACGAATCTCCCCGCGAGCGCCGCCGTCAAGCCCCGTGCGAGTTATACCGCACCTAGGAGACCAAGCACGACTCCATGCCGTCAGAGAACAAAAGAAACAGGCGGAGGAAAGGTGGTTCCAACGTCTAACCAAACAACCAGAAGAGCCGACCCGTCGCCAGGTCAGGTGCAAAATTCCTCCAACACCAGTGGCGTCCACAAGCGGCACGGCTGATACATCTTCACACACATTTCTCCGTCCCCAGGCAAGCGAGGCCCAGCCACGACCAGTGAAACCACCGACCTCGCCAACGGCACACATGCAGACACCGCAACAGCCCAAAGCGGCCACCGTTACCAACACCCGGAACCACAATCCTCGACGAGACAGCCGCGGGAAGCGAAACCGCCTAAAAAGGGAACAACGGCGACGAAAGCAACGAAGGGAAAACCCGTTCATCGGATTGGATATACCTGCTCTGCAGCCAGGCGAACCAAACACCGAGCACGTCATCCAGGGACCACGGGGTGCAGTATCAACAACAGGCCAAGAAGATGGAAGCGTCATTTTACGCTGCGGACGGTTCCGCAAGACAGTGGCACCCAGACGACCCTGAAAAAAAAAATAATAAAAAATTCTACCTAACTTCCCTCCTTACCCAATCCCTCACCCAATAGCCACGCAACACATTTTATCCTCACCACCGTCCCATACCCAAACAAGTCAAGAGTAAAAAAGGAAAAAAAAAAAATAAATATATATATATATATATATATATATATATATATATATATATAGCTAGAGAAAAAAAAACCAGGGGAAGCAAAACGCTTTTATGAATTATTTAACCTTGATGAAAAAATTTAAAAAAAAAAAAAGCTTTATGAATTTAACCATAATTTTGATTGTTATCCTGATTGAATGAATTTTTGTCCAATAAACTTTTCGACGAAATTATTTATGTTTAAATTTTCTCCTTACAGAAAGAACAGAGTGACGACGAGAAGGTTCTCGTGTGACGAAATAGAGGGGGAATGTAACGAAGTGACATGTTCCTCTCTACCAGCCGAGACGAAAAGTAAAAGGAAAGCTAGTATACAGTCAGGCAGTCTGCGTAGGGCGACCCACGGCGATAAAAAGAGTTGCATACCTTCCGGCACTTGTGCAAGTGCCGAAGACTACCATTAGGTAGAGGCGCGGAGCATTGCATACTCTCAGGCACTTCGCAAGGAATATGAGACACGAGCAACAACAAAAGACCGAGAGATACAAACAACAACAAAAGACAAGGGAATTTTTAAAATTCACATTTCGTTCTACGGGAATTATGCATATAGCAGAGGACATTCGATGCAGTTGTCAGAGCTTGCTCAGTGGTAACACCGTGCCAACAGACTCTCCCGAATTCGGCAACCAAAGTCATACTTTGGTTTTGGTTCCCTTTTGTTCACAGTTGTGAGTGAACACCCAGTTAAAGGTCCGCTGCTGACCAGAACCGGCCAAGAACCGATTAAGTTTCTTCCCCGATTTGGGGTTGACCTTACCTGACTTATAGCGGATTCTGCCGCTAGTCCTCCTTTGAGCTTACGCTTAAAATTACCCATCGATAAGCAGTCCCTCCCCGACTGCTAGCAAGGCCGTACCCTTGTACGGATTGCCCCGCTTACCCGCTCCCCAGCCGGACTACCAGTTAGCCCGGCTCCCCCAGCCGGACTACCATTTAGCCCGCATCCCCCAGCCGGACTACCAGTTAGCCCGGCTCCCCCAGCCGGACTACCATTTAGCCCGGCTCCCCCAGCCGGACTACCATTTAGCCCGGCTCCCCCAGCCGGACTACCATTTAGCCCGGCTCCCCCAGCCGGACTACCAGTTAGCCCGGCTCCCCAGCCGGACTACCATTTAGCCCGGCTCCCCCAGCCGGACTACCAGTTAGCCCGGCTCCCCCAGCAGGACTACCATTTAGCCCGGCTCCCCCAGCCGGACTAATATTCAGCCCGGCTCCCCCAGCCGGACGACCAGTTAGCCCGGCTCCCCCAGCCGGACTACCATTTAGCCCGGCTCCCCCAGCCGGACTACCAGCTAGCCCGGCTCCCCCAGCCGGACTACCAGTTAGCCCGGCTCTCCCCAGCCGGACTGCCACTTAGCCCGGCTCCTCCGCCGGACTACCATTTAGCCGATCTAGCGTGTGGACCGCACGCCCGCAAACCCGACCACGAGACGCTGCGACACCAGAAACCAGCCAAGGAGTACCAGCCCGAGCCTGAGCATCATCAAGCCGTATCCAGCACCACCGTATTAAGCCTTATAAGGCGATATTAAGTATTATTTAAAGATTGCTAGGTATAAAAAGTGTCAATAAGAATCCACCTTGCACTGTTAAAAATTACATTGTAACGATCTTTAACATCTGTCTAATAAAGTACCTCTTTCCCAAAGTTTTAGGGTATTTCTTTGGGTTGACCCTGGAGCCGGCGAGCTTCACCTCAGCCTTCGACAAAAAAGACCTTTACAGTGATTAGATTTTCTCTGCGATGTGTACTTTTGGAGAAAATCAAGTCTTTCTGGATTAAGTTATTTCTTCTGAATCCACCATGAAAGGGTCGCCAGATATCGAATTTTCCGACCAATCACCGATGTATGTAATTTATGCGTCATTGGAAGCGCGCAAGTGTGCAGATTTCAAATCTGTGATTAGATTTTCTCTGCGATGTGTACTTTTGGAGAAAATAATGTCTTTCTGGATTACGTTATTTTTTCCGAATCCGCCATGCCAAGGTCGCCAGATATCGAATTTTCCGACCAATCACCGATGTATGCGATCTGTACGTAATCGGAAGTGCCCTAGTGTGCAGATTTGAAATCTGTGATTAGATTTTCTCTGCGATGTGTACTTTTGGAGAAAATCATGTCTTTCTGGATCAAGTTATTTTTTCCGAATCCGCCATATCAGGGTCGCTAGATATCAAATTTTCCGACCAATCACCGATCTATGGAATTTGTACGTCATCGGAAGTGCACAATTGTGCAGATTTCGAATATGTGATTAGATTTTCTCGGTGATGTGTACTTTTGGAGAAAATCAAGTCTTTCTGGATTAAGTTATTTCTTCTGAATCCACAATGAAAGGGTCGCCAGATATCGAATTTTCCGACCAATCACCGATGTATGTAATTTATACGTCATTGGAAGCGCGCAAGTGTGCAGATTTCAAATCTGTGATTAGATTTTCTCTGCGATGTGTACTTTTAGAGAAAATAATGTCTTTCTGGATTACGTTATTTTTTCCGAATCCGCCATGCCAAGGTCGCCCGATATCGAATTTTCCGGCCAATCACCGATATATGCGATCTGTACGTAATCGGAAGTGCCCTAGTGTGCAGATTTGAAATCTGTGATTAGATTTTCTCTGCGATGTGTACTTTTGGAGAAAATCATGTCTTTCTGGATTAAGTTATTTTGGCCGAATCCGCCGGGACAGGGTCGCCAGATATCGAATTTTCCGACCAATCACCGATGTATGTAATTTATGCGTCATTGGAAGCGCGCAAGTGTGCAGATTTCAATTCTGTGATAAGATTTTCTCTGCGATGTGTAGTTTTGGAGAAAATAATGTCTTTCTGGATTACGTTATTTTTTCCGAATCCGCCATGCCAAGGTCGCCAGATATCGAATTTTCCGGCCAATCACCGATTTATGCGATCTGTACATAATCGGAAGTGCCCTAGTGTGCAGATTTGAAATCTGTGATTAGATTTTCTCTGCGATGCGTACTTTTGGAGAAAATCATGTCTTTCTGGATTAAGTTATTTTGGCCGAATCCGCCTGGACAGGGTCGCCAGATATCGAATTTTCCGACCAATCACCGATGTATGTAATTTGTACGTCATCGGGAGTGCACAAGTGTGCAGATTTGAAAGCTGTGATTAGATTTTCTCTGCGATGTGTACTTTTGGAGAAAATCAAGTCTTTCTGGATTAAGTTATTTTTTCCGAATCCGCCATGCCAGGGTCGCCAGATATCGAATTTTCCGACCAATCACCGATGTATGTAACTTGAACGTCATCAGAAGCGCGCTAGTGTATCGATTTCAAATCTGTGATTAGATTTTCTCTGCGATGTGTTCTTATAAAGAAAATCATGTCTTTCTGGATTAAGTTATTTTTTCCGAATCCGCCATGCCAGGGTCGCCAGATATCGAATTTTCCGACCAATCACCGATGTATGTAATTTGTACGTCATCAGAAGTGCACAAGTGTGCAGATTTCAAATCTGTGATTAGATTTTCTCTGCGATGTGTAGTTTTGGAGAAAATCAAGTCTTCCTGGATTAAGTTATTTTTTCCGAATACGCCATGCCAGGGTCGCCAGATATCGAATTTTCCGACCACTCACCGATGTATGTAATTTGTACGTCATTGGAAGTGCACAAGTGTGCAGATTTCAAATCTGTGATTAGATTTTCTCTGCGATGTGTACTTTTGGCGAAAATCATGTCTTTCTGGATTAAGTTATATTGGCCGAATCCGCCATGTCAGGGACGCTAGATATCAAATTTTTCGACCAATCACCGATGTATGTAATTTGTACGTCATCGGAAGTGCACAATTGTGCAGATTTCGAATATGTGATTAGATTTTCTCTGCGATGTGTACTTTTGGAGAAAATCAAGTCTTTCTGGATTAAGTTATTTTTTCTGAATCCACCATGTCAGGGTCGCCAGATATGGAATTTTCCGACCACCCACCGACGTATGTAATTTGTACGTCATCGGAAGTGCACAATTTTGCAGATTTCAAATCTGTGATTAGATTTTCTCTGCGATGTGTAGTTTTGGAGAAACTCAAGTCTTCCTAGATTAAGTTATTTTTTCCGAATCCGCCATGCCAGGGTCGCCAGATATCGAATTTTCCGACCAATCGCCGACGTTTGTAATTTGTACGCCATTGGAAGTACACAAGTGTGCAGATTTCAAATCTGTGATTAGATTTTCTCTGCGATGTGTACTTTTGGAGAAAATCATGTCTATCTGGATTAAGTTATTTTGGCCGAATCCGCCATGTCAGGGTCGCTAGATATCAAATTTTCCGACCAATCACCGATGTATGCAATTTGTACGTCATCGGAAGTGCACAGCTGTGCAGATTTCAATTCTGTGATTAGATTTTCTCTGCGATGTGTACTTTTGGAGAAAATCATGTCTTTCTGGATTAAGTTATTTTGGCCGAATCCGCCATGTCAGGGTCGCTAGATATCGAATTTTCCGACCAATCACCGATGTATGTAATTTGTACGTCATCAGAAGTGCACAAGTGTGCAGATTTCAAATCTGGATTAGATTTTCTCTGCGATGTGTAGTTTTGGAGAAAATCAAGTCTTCCTGGATTAAGTTATTTTTTCCGAATCCGCCATGCCAGGGTCGCCAGATATCGAATTTTCCGACCAATCGCCGACATTTGTAATTTGTACGTCATTGGAAGCGCACAAGTGTGCAGATTTCAAATCCGTGATTAGATTTTCTCTGCGATGTGTACTTTTGGCGAAAATCATGTCTTTCTGGATTAAGTTATTTTGGCCGAATCCGCCATGTCAGGGTCGCTAGATATCAAATTTTCCGACCAATCACCGATGTATGTAATTTGTAGGTCATCGGAAGTGCACAATTGTGCAGATTTCAATTCTGTGATTAGATTTTCTCTGCGATGTGTACTTTTGGAGAAAATCAAGTCTTTCTGGATTAAGTTATTTTTTCCGAATCCACCATGCCAGGGTCGCCAGATATCGAATTTTCCGACCAATCACCGATGTATGTAACTTGTATGTCATCAGAAGTGCACTAGTGTACAGATTTCAGATCTGTGATTAGATTTTCTCTGCGATGTGTACTTTTGGAGAAAATCATGTCTTTCTGGATTAAGTTATTTTGGCCGAATCCGCCATGTCAGGGTCGCTAGATATCAAATTATCCAACCAATCACCGATGTATGTAATTTGTACGTCATCGGAAGTGCACAATTGTGCAGATTTCGAATATGTGATTAGATTTTCTCTGCGATTTGTACTTTTGGAGCAAATCAAGTCTTTCTGGATTAAGTTATTTTTTCTGAATCCACCATGTCAGGGTCGCCAGACATGGAATTTTCCGACCAATCACCGACGTATGTAATTTGTACGTCATCGGAAGTGCACAATTGTGCAGATTTCAAATCTGTGATTCGATTTTCTCTGCGATGTGTAGTTTTGGAGAAACTCAAGTCTTCCTAGATTAAGTTATTTTTTCCGAATCCGCCATGCCAGGGTCGCCAGATATCGAATTTTCCGACCAATCGCCGACGTTTGTAATTTGTACGTCATTGGAAGTACACAAGTGTGCAGATTTCAAATCTGTGATTAGATTTTCTCTGCGATGTGTACTTTTGGCGAAAATCATGTCTTTCTGGATTAAGTTATTTTGGCTGAATCCGCCATGTCAGGGTCGCTAGATATCAAATTTTCCGACCAATCACCGATGTATGTAATTTGTACGTCATCGGAAGTGCACAGTTGTGCAGATTTCAATTCTGTGATTAGATTTTCTCTGCGATGTGTACTTTTGGAGAAAATCAAGTCTTTCTGGATTAAGTTATTTTTTCCGAATCCACCATGCCAGGGTCGCCAGATATCGAATTTTCCGACCAATCACCGATGTATGTAATTTGTATGTCATCAGAAGTGCACTAGTGTACAGATTTCAGATCTGTGATTAGATTTTCTCTGCGATGTGTACTTTTGGAGAAAATCATGTCTTTCTGGATTAAGTTATTTTGGCCGAATCCGCCATGTCAGGGTCGCTAGATATCAAATTTTCCGACCAATCACCGATGTATGTAATTTGTACGCCATCGGAAGTGCGCAATTGTGCAGATTTCAAATCTGTGATTAGATTTTCTCTGCGATGTGTACTTTTGGAGAAAATAATGTCTTTCTGGATTACGTTATTTATTCCGAATCCGCCATGCCAAGGTCGCCAGATATCGAATTTTCCGGCCAATCACCGATGTATGCGATCTGTACGTAATCGGAAGTGCCCTAGTGTGCAGATTTGAAATCTGTGATTAGATTTTCTCTGCGATGTGTACTTTTGGAGAAAATCATGTCTTTCTGGATTAAGTTATTTTTTCCGAATCCGCCATATCAGGGTCGCTAGATATCAAATTTTTCGACCAATCACCGATGTATGGAATTTGTACGTCATCGGAAGTGCACAATTGTGCAGATTTGAAAGCTGTGATTAGATTTTCTCTGCGATGTGTACTTTTGGAGAAAATCAAGTCTTTCTGGATTAAGTTATTTTTTCCGAATCCGCCATGCCAGGGTCGCCAGATATCGAATTTTCCGACCAATCGCCGACATTTGTAATTTGTACGTCATTGGAAGTGCACAAGTGTGCAGATTTCAAATCTGTGATTAGATTTTCTCTGCGATGTGTACTTTTGGCGAAAATCATGTCTTTCTGGATTAAGTTATTTTGGCCGAATCCGCCATGTCAGGGTCGCTAGATATCAAATTTTCCGACCAATCACCGATGTATGTAATTTGTACGTCATCGGAAGTGCACAGTTGTGCAGATTTCAATTCTCTGATTAGATTTTCTCTGCGATGTGTACTTTTGGAGAAAATCAAGTCTTTCTGGATTAAGTTATTTCTTCTGAATCCACCATGAAAGGGTCGCCAGATATCGAATTTTCCGACCAATCACCGATGTATGTAATTTATGCGTCATTGGAAGCGTGCAAGTGTGCAGATTTCAAATCTGTGATTAGATTTGCTCTGCGATGTGTACTTTTGGAGAAAATAATGTCTTTCTGGATTACGTTATTTTTTCCGAATCCGCCATGCCAAGGTCGCCAGATATCGAATTTTCCGGCCAATCACCGATATATGCGATCTGTACGTAATCGGAAGTGCCCTAGTGTGCAGATTTAAAATCTGTGATTAGATTTTCTCTGCGATGTGTACTTTTGGAGAAAATCATGTCTTTCTGGATTAAGTTATTTTGGCCGATTCCGCCGGGACAGGGTCGCCAGATGTCGAATTTTCCGACCAATCACCGATGTATGTAATTTATGCGTCATTGGAAGCACGCAAGTGTGCAGATTTCAAATCTGTGATTAGATTTTCTCTGCGATGTGTACTTTTGGAGAAAATAATGTCTTTCTGGATTACGCTATTTTTTCCGAATCCGCCATGCCAAGGTCGCCAGATATCGAATTTTCCGACCAATCACCGATGTATGTAACTTGAACGTCATCAGAAGCGCACTAGTGTATCGATTTCAAATCTGTGATTAGATTTTCTCTGCGATGTGTTCTTATAGAGAAAATCATGTCTTTCTGGATTAAGTTATTTTTTCCGAATCCGCCATGCCAGGGTCGCCAGATATCGAATTTTCCGACCAATCACCGATGTATGTAACTTGAACGTCATCAGAAGCGCACTAGTGTATCGATTTCAAATCTGTGATTAGATTTTCTCTGCGATGTGTTCTTATAGAGAAAATCATGTCTTTCTGGATTAAGTTATTTTTTCCGAATCCGCCATGGGGTCGCCAGATATCGAATTTTCCGACCAATCACCCATGTATGTAATTTGTACGTCATCAGAAGTGCACAAGTGTGCAGATTTCAAATCTGTGATTAGATTTTCTCTGCGATGTGTAGTTTTGGAGAAAACCAAGTCTTCCTGGATTAAGTTATTTTTTCCGAATCCGCCATGCCAGGGTCGCCAGATATCGAATTTTCCGACCAATCACCGATGTATGTAACTTGAACGTCATCAGAAGCGCACTAGTGTATCGATTTCAAATCTGTGATTAGATTTTCTCTGCGATGTGTTCTTATAGAGAAAATCATGTCTTTCTGGATTAAGTTATTTTTTCCGAATCCGCCATGCCAGGGTCGCCAGATATCGAATTTTCCGACCAATCACCGATGTATGTAATTTGTACGTCATCAGAAGTGCACAAGTGTGCAGATTTCAAATCTGTGATTAGATTTTCTCTGCGATGTGTAGTTTTGGAGAAAATCAAGTCTTCCTGGATTAAGTTATTTTTTCCGAATCCGCCATGCCAGGGTCGCCAGATATCGAATTTTCCGACCAATCGCCGACATTTGTAATTTGTACGTCATAGGAAGTGCACAAGTGTGCAGATTTCAAATCTGTGATTAGATTTTCTCTGCGATATGTACTTTTGGCGAAAATCATGTCTTTCTGGATTAAGTTATTTTGGCCGAATCCGCCATGTCAGGGTCACTAGATATCAAATTTTCCGACCAATCACCGATGTATGTAATTTGTACGTCATCGGAAGTGCACAGTTGTGCAGATTTCAAATCTGTGATTAGATTTTCTCTGCGATGTGTAGTTTTGGAGAAAATCAAGTCTTTCTGGATTAAGTTATTTTTTCTGAATCCACCATGTCAGGGTCGCCAGATATGGAATTTTCCGACCAATCACCGACGTATGTAATTTGTATGTCATCGGAAGTGCACAATTGTGCAGATTTCAAATCTGTGATTAGATTTTCTCTGCGATGTGTAGTTTTGGAGAAACTCAAGTCTTCCTAGATTAAGTTATTTTTTCCGAATCCGCCATGCCAGGGTCGCCAGATATCGAATTTTCCGACCAATCGCCGACGTTTGTAATTTGTACGTCATTGGAAGTACACAAGTGTGCAGATTTCAATTCTGTGATTAGATTTTCTCTGCGATGTGTACTTTTGGCGAAAATCATGTCTTTCTGGATTAAGTTATTTTGGCCGAATCCGCCATGTCAGGGTCGCTAGATATCAAATTTTCCGACCAATCACCGATGTATGTAATTTGTACGTCATCGGAAGTGCACAGTTGTGCAGATTTCAATTCTGTGATTAGATTTTCTCTGCGATGTGTACTTTTCGAGAAAATCAAGTCTTTCTGGATTAAGTTATTTTTTCCGAATCCACCATGCCAGGGTCGCCAGATATCGAATTTTCCGACCAATCACCGATGTATGTAATTTGTATGTCATCAGAAGTGCACTAGTGTACAGATGTCAGATCTGTGATTAGATTTTCTCTGCGATGTGTACTTTTGGAGAAAATCATGTCTTTCTGGATTAAGTTATTTTGGCCGAATCCGCCATGTCAGGGTCGCTAGATATCAAATTTTCCGACCAATCACCGATGTATGTAATTTGTACGCCATCGGTAGTGCACAATTGTGCAGATTTCAAATCTGTGATTAGATTTTCTCTGCGATGTGTACTTTTGGAGAAAATCAAGTCTTTCTGGATTAAGTTATTTTTTCCGAATCCACCATGCCAGGGTCGCCAGATATCGAATTTTCCGACCAATCACCGATGTATGTAATTTGTATGTCATCAGAAGTGCACTAGTGTACAGATTTCAGGTCTGTGATTAGATTTTCTCTGCGATGTGTACCTTTGGAGAAAATCATGTCTTTCTGGATTAAGTCATTTTTTCCGCATCCGCCATGCCAGGGTCGCCAGATATCAAATTTTCCGACGAATCATCGATGTATGTAATTTGTACGTCATCAGAAGTGCACTAATGTGCAGATTTGAAATCTGTGATTAGATTTTCTCTGCGATGTGTACTTTTGGAGAAAATCATGTCTTTCTGGATTAAGTTATTTTTTCCGAATCCGCCATGCCAGGGTCGCCAGATATCCAATTTTCCGACCAATCACCCATGTATGTAATTTGAACGTCATCAGAAGCGCACTAGTGTATCGATTTCAGATCTGTGATTAGATTTTCTCTGCGATGTGTACTTTTGGAGAAAATCATGTCTTTCTGGATTAAGTTATTTTTTCTGAATCCACCATGCCAGGGTCGCCAGATATCGAATTTTCCGACCAATCACCGATGTATGTAATTTGTACGTCATCGGAAGTGCACAAGTGTGCAGATTTGAAAGCTGTGATTAGATTTTCTCTGCGATGTGTACTTTTGGAGAAAATCATGTCTTTCTGGATTAAGTTATTTTTTCCGAATCCGCCATGCCAGTGTCGCCAGATATCGAATTTTCCGACCAATCACCGATGTATGTAATTTGTACGTCATCAGAAGTGCACAAGTGTTCAGATTTCAAATCTGTGATTAGATTTTTTCTGCGATGTGTAGTTTTGGAGAAAATCAAGTCTTCCTGGATTAAGTTATTTTTTCCGAATCCGCCATGCCAGGGTCGCCAGATATCGAATTTTCCGACCTATCGCCGACGTTTGTAATTTGTACGTCATAGGAAGTGCACTAGTGTGCAGATTTCAAATCTGTGATTGGATTTTCTCTGCGATGTGTACTTTTGGAGAAAATTATGTATTTCTGGATTAAGTTATTTTTTCCGAATCCGCCATGCCAGGGTCGCCAGATATCCAATTTTCCGACGAATCATCGATGTATGTAATTTGTACGTCATCAGAAGTGCACTAGTGTGCAGATTTCAAATCTGTGATTAGATTTTCTCTGCGATGTGTACTTTTGGAGAAAATCATGTCTTTCTGGATTAAGTTATTTTTTCCGAATCCGCCATGCCAGGGTCGCCAGATATCCAATTTTCCGACCAATCACCCATGTATGTAATTTGTACGTCATCAGAAGCGCACTAGTGTATCGATTTCAGATCTGTGATTAGATTTTCTCTGCGATGTGTACTTTTAGAGAAAATCATGTCTTTCTGGATTAAGTTATTTTTTCCGAATCCGCCATGCCAGGGTCGCCAGATATCGAATTTTCCGACCAATCACCGACGTATGTAATTTATACGTCATTGGAAGCGCACAAGTGTGCAGATTTCAAATCGGTGATTAGATTTTCTCTGCGATGTGTACTTTTGGAGAAAATCAAGTCTTTCTGGATCAAGTTAATTTTTCCGAATCCACCATGAAAGGGTCGCCTGATATCGAATTTTCCGAATAATCACCGATGTAAGTAATTTATGCGTCATCAGAAGTGCACTAGTGTACAGATTTCAGATCTGTGATTAGATTTCCTCTGCGATGTGTACTTTTGGAGAAAATCATGTCTTTCTGGATTAAGTTATTTTTTCCGAATCCGCCATATCAGGGTCGGTAGATATCAAATTTTCCGACCATTCACCGATGTATGTAATTTGTACGTCATCGGAAGTGCACAATTGTGCGGATTTCGAATATGTGATTAGATTTTCTCTGCGATGTGTACTTTTGGAGAAAATCAAGTCTTTCTGGATTAAGTTATTTTTTCTGAATCCACCATGAAAGGGTCGCCAGATATCGAATTTTCCGACCAATCACCGATGTATGTAATTTGTATGTCATCAGAAGTGCACTAGTGTACAGATTTCAGGTCTGTGATTAGATTTTCTCTGCGATGTGTACTTTTGGAGAAAATCATGTCTTTCTGGATTAAGTTATTTTTTCCGAATCCGCCACGCCAGGGTCGCCAGATATCGAATTTTCCGACCAATCGCCGATGTATGTAATTTGTACGTCATTAGAAGTGCGCTAGTGTACAGATTTCAGATCTGTGATTGGATTTTCTCTGCGATGTGTACTTTTGGAGAAAATCAAGTCTTTCTGGATTAAGTTATTTTTTCCGAATCCGCCATGCCAGGGTCGCCAGATATCGAATTTTCCGACCAATCATCGATGCATGTAATTTGTGCGTCATCAGAAGTGCACTAGTGTGCAGATTTCAAATCTGTGATTAGATTTTCTCTGCGATGTGTATTTTTAGAGAAAATCAAGTCTTTCTGGATTAAGCTATTTTTTCCGAATCCGCCATGCCAGGGTCGCCAGATATCGAATTTTCCGACCAATCACCGATGTATGTAATTTATACGTCATTGGAAGCGCACAAGTGTGCAGATTTCAAATCTGTGATTAGATTTTCTCTGCGGTGTGTACTTTTGGAGAAAATCATGTCTTTCTGGATTAAGTTATTTTGGCCGAATCCGCCATGTCAGGGTCACTAGATATCAAATTTTCCGACCAATCACCGATGTATGTAATTTGTACGTCATCGGAAGTGCACAGTTGTGCAGATTTCAAATCTGTGATTAGATTTTCTCTGCGATGTGTAGTTTTGGAGAAAATCAAGTCTTTCTGGATTAAGTTATTTTTTCTGAATCCACCATGTCAGGGTCGCCAGATATGGAATTTTCCGACCAATCACCGACGTATGTAATTTGTATGTCATCGGAAGTGCACAATTGTGCAGATTTCAAATCTGTGATTAGATTTTCTCTGCGATGTGTAGTTTTGGAGAAACTCAAGTCTTCCTAGATTAAGTTATTTTTTCCGAATCCGCCATGCCAGGGTCGCCAGATATCGAATTTTCCGACCAATCGCCGACGTTTGTAATTTGTACGTCATTGGAAGTACACAAGTGTGCAGATTTCAATTCTGTGATTAGATTTTCTCTGCGATGTGTACTTTTGGCGAAAATCATGTCTTTCTGGATTAAGTTATTTTGGCCGAATCCGCCATGTCAGGGTCGCTAGATATCAAATTTTCCGACCAATCACCGATGTATGTAATTTGTACGTCATCGGAAGTGCACAGTTGTGCAGATTTCAATTCTGTGATTAGATTTTCTCTGCGATGTGTACTTTTCGAGAAAATCAAGTCTTTCTGGATTAAGTTATTTTTTCCGAATCCACCATGCCAGGGTCGCCAGATATCGAATTTTCCGACCAATCACCGATGTATGTAATTTGTATGTCATCAGAAGTGCACTAGTGTACAGATTTCAGATCTGTGATTAGATTTTCTCTGCGATGTGTACTTTTGGAGAAAATCATGTCTTTCTGGATTAAGTTATTTTGGCCGAATCCGCCATGTCAGGGTCGCTAGATATCAAATTTTCCGACCAATCACCGATGTATGTAATTTGTACGCCATCGGTAGTGCACAATTGTGCAGATTTCAAATCTGTGATTAGATTTTCTCTGCGATGTGTACTTTTGGAGAAAATCAAGTCTTTCTGGATTAAGTTATTTTTTCCGAATCCACCATGCCAGGGTCGCCAGATATCGAATTTTCCGACCAATCACCGATGTATGTAATTTGTATGTCATCAGAAGTGCACTAGTGTACAGATTTCAGGTCTGTGATTAGATTTTCTCTGCGATGTGTACCTTTGGAGAAAATCATGTCTTTCTGGATTAAGTCATTTTTTCCGCATCCGCCATGCCAGGGTCGCCAGATATCAAATTTTCCGACGAATCATCGATGTATGTAATTTGTACGTCATCAGAAGTGCACTAATGTGCAGATTTGAAATCTGTGATTAGATTTTCTCTGCGATGTGTACTTTTGGAGAAAATCATGTCTTTCTGGATTAAGTTATTTTTTCCGAATCCGCCATGCCAGGGTCGCCAGATATCCAATTTTCCGACCAATCACCCATGTATGTAATTTGAACGTCATCAGAAGCGCACTAGTGTATCGATTTCAGATCTGTGATTAGATTTTCTCTGCGATGTGTACTTTTGGAGAAAATCATGTCTTTCTGGATTAAGTTATTTTTTCTGAATCCACCATGCCAGGGTCGCCAGATATCGAATTTTCCGACCAATCACCGATGTATGTAATTTGTACGTCATCGGAAGTGCACAAGTGTGCAGATTTGAAAGCTGTGATTAGATTTTCTCTGCGATGTGTACTTTTGGAGAAAATCATGTCTTTCTGGATTAAGTTATTTTTTCCGAATCCGCCATGCCAGTGTCGCCAGATATCGAATTTTCCGACCAATCACCGATGTATGTAATTTGTACGTCATCAGAAGTGCACAAGTGTTCAGATTTCAAATCTGTGATTAGATTTTTTCTGCGATGTGTAGTTTTGGAGAAAATCAAGTCTTCCTGGATTAAGTTATTTTTTCCGAATCCGCCATGCCAGGGTCGCCAGATATCGAATTTTCCGACCTATCGCCGACGTTTGTAATTTGTACGTCATAGGAAGTGCACTAGTGTGCAGATTTCAAATCTGTGATTAGATTTTCTCTGCGATGTGTACTTTTGGAGAAAATTATGTATTTCTGGATTAAGTTATTTTTTCCGAATCCGCCATGCCAGGGTCGCCAGATATCCAATTTTCCGACGAATCATCGATGTATGTAATTTGTACGTCATCAGAAGTGCACTAGTGTGCAGATTTCAAATCTGTGATTAGATTTTCTCTGCGATGTGTACTTTTGGAGAAAATCATGTCTTTCTGGATTAAGTTATTTTTTCCGAATCCGCCATGCCAGGGTCGCCAGATATCCAATTTTCCGACCAATCACCCATGTATGTAATTTGTACGTCATCAGAAGCGCACTAGTGTATCGATTTCAGATCTGTGATTAGATTTTCTCTGCGATGTGTACTTTTAGAGAAAATCATGTCTTTCTGGATTAAGTTATTTTTTCCGAATCCGCCATGCCAGGGTCGCCAGATATCGAATTTTCCGACCAATCACCGACGTATGTAATTTATACGTCATTGGAAGCGCACAAGTGTGCAGATTTCAAATCGGTGATTAGATTTTCTCTGCGATGTGTACTTTTGGAGAAAATCAAGTCTTTCTGGATCAAGTTAATTTTTCCGAATCCACCATGAAAGGGTCGCCTGATATCGAATTTTCCGACCAATCACCGATGTAAGTAATTTATGCGTCATCAGAAGTGCACTAGTGTACAGATTTCAGATCTGTGATTAGATTTCCTCTGCGATGTGTACTTTTGGAGAAAATCATGTCTTTCTGGATTAAGTTATTTTTTCCGAATCCGCCATATCAGGGTCGGTAGATATCAAATTTTCCGACCATTCACCGATGTATGTAATTTGTACGTCATCGGAAGTGCACAATTGTGCGGATTTCGAATATGTGATTAGATTTTCTCTGCGATGTGTACTTTTGGAGAAAATCAAGTCTTTCTGGATTAAGTTATTTTTTCTGAATCCACCATGAAAGGGTCGCCAGATATCGAATTTTCCGACCAATCACCGATGTATGTAATTTGTATGTCATCAGAAGTGCACTAGTGTACAGATTTCAGGTCTGTGATTAGATTTTCTCTGCGATGTGTACTTTTGGAGAAAATCATGTCTTTCTGGATTAAGTTATTTTTTCCGAATCCGCCACGCCAGGGTCGCCAGATATCGAATTTTCCGACCAATCGCCGATGTATGTAATTTGTACGTCATTAGAAGTGCGCTAGTGTACAGATTTCAGATCTGTGATTGGATTTTCTCTGCGATGTGTACTTTTGGAGAAAATCAAGTCTTTCTGGATTAAGTTATTTTTTCCGAATCCGCCATGCCAGGGTCGCCAGATATCGAATTTTCCGACCAATCATCGATGCATGTAATTTGTGCGTCATCAGAAGTGCACTAGTGTGCAGATTTCAAATCTGTGATTAGATTTTCTCTGCGATGTGTATTTTTAGAGAAAATCAAGTCTTTCTGGATTAAGCTATTTTTTCCGAATCCGCCATGCCAGGGTCGCCAGATATCGAATTTTCCGACCAATCACCGATGTATGTAATTTATACGTCATTGGAAGCGCACAAGTGTGCAGATTTCAAATCTGTGATTAGATTTTCTCTGCGGTGTGTACTTTTGGAGAAAATCATGTCTTTCTGGATTAAGTTATTTTTTCCGAATCCGCCATGCCAGGGTCGCCAGATATCGAATTTTCCGACCAATCACCGATGTATGTAATTTATACGTCATTGGAAGCGCACAAGTGTGCAGATTTCAAATCTGTGATTAGATTTTCTCTGCGATGTGTACTTTTGGAGAAAATCATGTCTTTCTGGATTAAGTTATTTTTTCCGAATCTGCCATGCCAGGGTCGCCAGATATCGAATTTTCCGACCAATCACCGATGTATGCGATCTGTACGTAATCGGAAGTGCACTAGTGTGCAGATTTGAAATCTGTGATTAGATTTTCTCTGCGATGTGTACTTTTGGAGAAAATCATGTCTTTCTGGATTAAGTCATTTTGGCCGAATCTGCCGGGACAGGGTCGCTAGATATCGAATTTTCCGACCAATCGCCGATATATGTAATTTGTACGTCATCGGAAGTGCACAAGTGTGCAGATTTGAAAGCTGTGATTAGATTTTCTCTGCGATGTGTACTTTTGGAGAAAATCACGTCTTTCTGGATTAAGTTATTTTTTCCGAATCCGCCATGCCAGGGTCGCCAGATATCGAATTTTCCGACCAATCACCGATGTATGTAATTTATACGTCATTGGAAGCGCACAAGTGTGCAGATTTCAAATCTGTGATTAGATTTTCTCTGCGATGTGTACTTTTGGAGAAAATCATGTCTTTCTGGATTAAGTTATTTTTTCCGAATCCGCCATGCCAGGGTCGCCAGATATCGAATTTTCCGACCAATCACCGATGTATGCGATCTGTACGTAATCGGAAGTGCACTAGTGTGCAGATTTGAAATCTGTGATTAGATTTTCTCTGCGATGTGTACTTTTGGAGAAAATCATGTCTTTCTGGATTAAGTCATTTTGGCCGAATCTGCCGGGACAGGGTCGCTAGATATCGAATTTTCCGGCCAATCACCGATGTATGCGATTTGTACGTAATCGGAAATACACTAGTGTGCAGATTTGCAATCTGTGATTAGATTTTCTCTGCGATGTGTACTTTTGGAGAAAATCATGTCTTTCTGGATTAAGTTATTTTGGGAGAATCCGCCATGCCAGGGTCGCCAGATATCGAATTTTCCGACCAATCACCGATGTACATATGTAATTTGAACGTCATCAGAAGCGCACTAGTGTATCGATTTCAGATCGGTGATTAGATTTTCTCTGCAATGTGTACTTTTAGAGAAAATCAAGTCTTTCTGGATTAAGCTATTTTTTCCGAATCCGCCATGCCAGGGTCGCCAGATATCGAATTTTCCGACCAATCACCGATGTATGTAATTTATACGTCATTGGAAGCGCACAAGTGTGCAGATTTCAAATCTGTGATTAGATTTTCTCTGCGGTGTGTACTTTTGGAGAAAATCATGTCTTTCTGGATTAAGTTATTTTTTCCGAATCCGCCATGCCAGGGTCGCCAGATATCGAATTTTCCGACCAATCACCGATGTATGTAATTTATACGTCACTGGAAGCGCCCAAGGGTGCAGATTTCAAATCTGTGATTAGATTTTCTCTGCGATGTGTACTTTTGGAGAAAATCATTTCTTTCTGGATTAAGTTATTTTGGGAGAATCCGCCATGCCAGGGTCGCCAGATATCCAATTTTCCGACCAATCACCCATGTAGGTAATTTGAACGTCATCAGAAGCGCACTAGTGTATCGATTTCAGATCTGTGATTAGATTTTCTCTGCGATGTGTACTTTTAGAGAAAATCATGTCTTTCTGGATTAAGTTATTTTTTCCGAATCTGCCATGCCAGGGTCGCCAGATATCGAATTTTCCGACCAATCACCGACGTACGTAATTTATACGTCATTGGAAGCGCACAAGTGTGCAGATTTCAAATCGGTGATTAGATTTTCTCTGCGATGTGTACTTTTGGAGAAAATCAAGTCTTTCTGGATTAAGTTATTTTTTCCGAATCCGCCATGCCAGGGTCGCCAGATATCGAATTTTCCGACCAATCGCCGATGTATGTAATTTGAACGTCATTAGAAGCGCACTAGTGTATCGATTTCAGATCTGTGATTAGATTTTCTCTGCGATGTGTACTTTTCGAAAAAATCATGTCTTTCTGGATTAAGTTATTTTTTTCCGAATCCGCCATATCAGGGTCGCTAGATATCAAATTTTCCGACCAATCACCGATGTATGGAATTTGTATGTCATCGGAAGTGCACAATTGTGCAGATTTCGAATATGTGATTAGATTTTCTCTGCGATGTGTTCTTTTGGAGAAAATCAAGTCTCTCTGGAATAAGTTATTTTTTCTGAATCCACCATGAAACGGTCGCCAGATATCGAATTTTCCGACCAATCACCGATGTATGTAACTTGAACGTCATCAGAAGCGCACTAGTGTATCGATTTCAAATCTGTGATTAGATTTTCTCTGCGATGTGTTCTTATAGAGAAAATCATGTCTTTCTGGATTAAGTTATTTTTTCCGAATCCGCCATGCCAGGGTCGCCAGATATCGAATTTTCCGACCAATCACCGATGTATGTAATTTGTACGTCATCAGAAGTGCACAAGTGTGCAGATTTCAAATCTGTGATTAGATTTTCTCTGCGATGTGTAGTTTTGGAGAAAATCAAGTCTTCCTGGATTAAGTTATTTTTTCCGAATCCGCCATGCCAGGGTCGCCAGATATCGAATTTTCCGACCAATCGCCGACATTTGTAATTTGTACGTCATAGGAAGTGCACAAGTGTGCAGATTTCAAATCTGTGATTAGATTTTCTCTGCGATATGTACTTTTGGCGAAAATCATGTCTTTCTGGATTAAGTTATTTTGGCCGAATCCGCCATGTCAGGGTCACTAGATATCAAATTTTCCGACCAATCACCGATGTATGTAATTTGTACGTCATCGGAAGTGCACAGTTGTGCAGATTTCAAATCTGTGATTAGATTTTCTCTGCGATGTGTAGTTTTGGAGAAAATCAAGTCTTTCTGGATTAAGTTATTTTTTCTGAATCCACCATGTCAGGGTCGCCAGATATGGAATTTTCCGACCAATCACCGACGTATGTAATTTGTATGTCATCGGAAGTGCACAATTGTGCAGATTTCAAATCTGTGATTAGATTTTCTCTGCGATGTGTAGTTTTGGAGAAACTCAAGTCTTCCTAGATTAAGTTATTTTTTCCGAATCCGCCATGCCAGGGTCGCCAGATATCGAATTTTCCGACCAATCGCCGACGTTTGTAATTTGTACGTCATTGGAAGTACACAAGTGTGCAGATTTCAATTCTGTGATTAGATTTTCTCTGCGATGTGTACTTTTGGCGAAAATCATGTCTTTCTGGATTAAGTTATTTTGGCCGAATCCGCCATGTCAGGGTCGCTAGATATCAAATTTTCCGACCAATCACCGATGTATGTAATTTGTACGTCATCGGAAGTGCACAGTTGTGCAGATTTCAATTCTGTGATTAGATTTTCTCTGCGATGTGTACTTTTCGAGAAAATCAAGTCTTTCTGGATTAAGTTATTTTTTCCGAATCCACCATGCCAGGGTCGCCAGATATCGAATTTTCCGACCAATCACCGATGTATGTAATTTGTATGTCATCAGAAGTGCACTAGTGTACAGATGTCAGATCTGTGATTAGATTTTCTCTGCGATGTGTACTTTTGGAGAAAATCATGTCTTTCTGGATTAAGTTATTTTGGCCGAATCCGCCATGTCAGGGTCGCTAGATATCAAATTTTCCGACCAATCACCGATGTATGTAATTTGTACGCCATCGGTAGTGCACAATTGTGCAGATTTCAAATCTGTGATTAGATTTTCTCTGCGATGTGTACTTTTGGAGAAAATCAAGTCTTTCTGGATTAAGTTATTTTTTCCGAATCCACCATGCCAGGGTCGCCAGATATCGAATTTTCCGACCAATCACCGATGTATGTAATTTGTATGTCATCAGAAGTGCACTAGTGTACAGATTTCAGGTCTGTGATTAGATTTTCTCTGCGATGTGTACCTTTGGAGAAAATCATGTCTTTCTGGATTAAGTCATTTTTTCCGCATCCGCCATGCCAGGGTCGCCAGATATCAAATTTTCCGACGAATCATCGATGTATGTAATTTGTACGTCATCAGAAGTGCACTAATGTGCAGATTTGAAATCTGTGATTAGATTTTCTCTGCGATGTGTACTTTTGGAGAAAATCATGTCTTTCTGGATTAAGTTATTTTTTCCGAATCCGCCATGCCAGGGTCGCCAGATATCCAATTTTCCGACCAATCACCCATGTATGTAATTTGAACGTCATCAGAAGCGCACTAGTGTATCGATTTCAGATCTGTGATTAGATTTTCTCTGCGATGTGTACTTTTGGAGAAAATCATGTCTTTCTGGATTAAGTTATTTTTTCTGAATCCACCATGCCAGGGTCGCCAGATATCGAATTTTCCGACCAATCACCGATGTATGTAATTTGTACGTCATCGGAAGTGCACAAGTGTGCAGATTTGAAAGCTGTGATTAGATTTTCTCTGCGATGTGTACTTTTGGAGAAAATCATGTCTTTCTGGATTAAGTTATTTTTTCCGAATCCGCCATGCCAGTGTCGCCAGATATCGAATTTTCCGACCAATCACCGATGTATGTAATTTGTACGTCATCAGAAGTGCACAAGTGTTCAGATTTCAAATCTGTGATTAGATTTTTTCTGCGATGTGTAGTTTTGGAGAAAATCAAGTCTTCCTGGATTAAGTTATTTTTTCCGAATCCGCCATGCCAGGGTCGCCAGATATCGAATTTTCCGACCTATCGCCGACGTTTGTAATTTGTACGTCATAGGAAGTGCACTAGTGTGCAGATTTCAAATCTGTGATTGGATTTTCTCTGCGATGTGTACTTTTGGAGAAAATTATGTATTTCTGGATTAAGTTATTTTTTCCGAATCCGCCATGCCAGGGTCGCCAGATATCCAATTTTCCGACGAATCATCGATGTATGTAATTTGTACGTCATCAGAAGTGCACTAGTGTGCAGATTTCAAATCTGTGATTAGATTTTCTCTGCGATGTGTACTTTTGGAGAAAATCATGTCTTTCTGGATTAAGTTATTTTTTCCGAATCCGCCATGCCAGGGTCGCCAGATATCCAATTTTCCGACCAATCACCCATGTATGTAATTTGTACGTCATCAGAAGCGCACTAGTGTATCGATTTCAGATCTGTGATTAGATTTTCTCTGCGATGTGTACTTTTAGAGAAAATCATGTCTTTCTGGATTAAGTTATTTTTTCCGAATCCGCCATGCCAGGGTCGCCAGATATCGAATTTTCCGACCAATCACCGACGTATGTAATTTATACGTCATTGGAAGCGCACAAGTGTGCAGATTTCAAATCGGTGATTAGATTTTCTCTGCGATGTGTACTTTTGGAGAAAATCAAGTCTTTCTGGATCAAGTTAATTTTTCCGAATCCACCATGAAAGGGTCGCCTGATATCGAATTTTCCGAATAATCACCGATGTAAGTAATTTATGCGTCATCAGAAGTGCACTAGTGTACAGATTTCAGATCTGTGATTAGATTTCCTCTGCGATGTGTACTTTTGGAGAAAATCATGTCTTTCTGGATTAAGTTATTTTTTCCGAATCCGCCATATCAGGGTCGGTAGATATCAAATTTTCCGACCATTCACCGATGTATGTAATTTGTACGTCATCGGAAGTGCACAATTGTGCGGATTTCGAATATGTGATTAGATTTTCTCTGCGATGTGTACTTTTGGAGAAAATCAAGTCTTTCTGGATTAAGTTATTTTTTCTGAATCCACCATGAAAGGGTCGCCAGATATCGAATTTTCCGACCAATCACCGATGTATGTAATTTGTATGTCATCAGAAGTGCACTAGTGTACAGATTTCAGGTCTGTGATTAGATTTTCTCTGCGATGTGTACTTTTGGAGAAAATCATGTCTTTCTGGATTAAGTTATTTTTTCCGAATCCGCCACGCCAGGGTCGCCAGATATCGAATTTTCCGACCAATCGCCGATGTATGTAATTTGTACGTCATTAGAAGTGCGCTAGTGTACAGATTTCAGATCTGTGATTGGATTTTCTCTGCGATGTGTACTTTTGGAGAAAATCAAGTCTTTCTGGATTAAGTTATTTTTTCCGAATCCGCCATGCCAGGGTCGCCAGATATCGAATTTTCCGACCAATCATCGATGCATGTAATTTGTGCGTCATCAGAAGTGCACTAGTGTGCAGATTTCAAATCTGTGATTAGATTTTCTCTGCGATGTGTATTTTTAGAGAAAATCAAGTCTTTCTGGATTAAGCTATTTTTTCCGAATCCGCCATGCCAGGGTCGCCAGATATCGAATTTTCCGACCAATCACCGATGTATGTAATTTATACGTCATTGGAAGCGCACAAGTGTGCAGATTTCAAATCTGTGATTAGATTTTCTCTGCGGTGTGTACTTTTGGAGAAAATCATGTCTTTCTGGATTAAGTTATTTTGGCCGAATCCGCCATGTCAGGGTCACTAGATATCAAATTTTCCGACCAATCACCGATGTATGTAATTTGTACGTCATCGGAAGTGCACAGTTGTGCAGATTTCAAATCTGTGATTAGATTTTCTCTGCGATGTGTAGTTTTGGAGAAAATCAAGTCTTTCTGGATTAAGTTATTTTTTCTGAATCCACCATGTCAGGGTCGCCAGATATGGAATTTTCCGACCAATCACCGACGTATGTAATTTGTATGTCATCGGAAGTGCACAATTGTGCAGATTTCAAATCTGTGATTAGATTTTCTCTGCGATGTGTAGTTTTGGAGAAACTCAAGTCTTCCTAGATTAAGTTATTTTTTCCGAATCCGCCATGCCAGGGTCGCCAGATATCGAATTTTCCGACCAATCGCCGACGTTTGTAATTTGTACGTCATTGGAAGTACACAAGTGTGCAGATTTCAATTCTGTGATTAGATTTTCTCTGCGATGTGTACTTTTGGCGAAAATCATGTCTTTCTGGATTAAGTTATTTTGGCCGAATCCGCCATGTCAGGGTCGCTAGATATCAAATTTTCCGACCAATCACCGATGTATGTAATTTGTACGTCATCGGAAGTGCACAGTTGTGCAGATTTCAATTCTGTGATTAGATTTTCTCTGCGATGTGTACTTTTCGAGAAAATCAAGTCTTTCTGGATTAAGTTATTTTTTCCGAATCCACCATGCCAGGGTCGCCAGATATCGAATTTTCCGACCAATCACCGATGTATGTAATTTGTATGTCATCAGAAGTGCACTAGTGTACAGATTTCAGATCTGTGATTAGATTTTCTCTGCGATGTGTACTTTTGGAGAAAATCATGTCTTTCTGGATTAAGTTATTTTGGCCGAATCCGCCATGTCAGGGTCGCTAGATATCAAATTTTCCGACCAATCACCGATGTATGTAATTTGTACGCCATCGGTAGTGCACAATTGTGCAGATTTCAAATCTGTGATTAGATTTTCTCTGCGATGTGTACTTTTGGAGAAAATCAAGTCTTTCTGGATTAAGTTATTTTTTCCGAATCCACCATGCCAGGGTCGCCAGATATCGAATTTTCCGACCAATCACCGATGTATGTAATTTGTATGTCATCAGAAGTGCACTAGTGTACAGATTTCAGGTCTGTGATTAGATTTTCTCTGCGATGTGTACCTTTGGAGAAAATCATGTCTTTCTGGATTAAGTCATTTTTTCCGCATCCGCCATGCCAGGGTCGCCAGATATCAAATTTTCCGACGAATCATCGATGTATGTAATTTGTACGTCATCAGAAGTGCACTAATGTGCAGATTTGAAATCTGTGATTAGATTTTCTCTGCGATGTGTACTTTTGGAGAAAATCATGTCTTTCTGGATTAAGTTATTTTTTCCGAATCCGCCATGCCAGGGTCGCCAGATATCCAATTTTCCGACCAATCACCCATGTATGTAATTTGAACGTCATCAGAAGCGCACTAGTGTATCGATTTCAGATCTGTGATTAGATTTTCTCTGCGATGTGTACTTTTGGAGAAAATCATGTCTTTCTGGATTAAGTTATTTTTTCTGAATCCACCATGCCAGGGTCGCCAGATATCGAATTTTCCGACCAATCACCGATGTATGTAATTTGTACGTCATCGGAAGTGCACAAGTGTGCAGATTTGAAAGCTGTGATTAGATTTTCTCTGCGATGTGTACTTTTGGAGAAAATCATGTCTTTCTGGATTAAGTTATTTTTTCCGAATCCGCCATGCCAGTGTCGCCAGATATCGAATTTTCCGACCAATCACCGATGTATGTAATTTGTACGTCATCAGAAGTGCACAAGTGTTCAGATTTCAAATCTGTGATTAGATTTTTTCTGCGATGTGTAGTTTTGGAGAAAATCAAGTCTTCCTGGATTAAGTTATTTTTTCCGAATCCGCCATGCCAGGGTCGCCAGATATCGAATTTTCCGACCTATCGCCGACGTTTGTAATTTGTACGTCATAGGAAGTGCACTAGTGTGCAGATTTCAAATCTGTGATTAGATTTTCTCTGCGATGTGTACTTTTGGAGAAAATTATGTATTTCTGGATTAAGTTATTTTTTCCGAATCCGCCATGCCAGGGTCGCCAGATATCCAATTTTCCGACGAATCATCGATGTATGTAATTTGTACGTCATCAGAAGTGCACTAGTGTGCAGATTTCAAATCTGTGATTAGATTTTCTCTGCGATGTGTACTTTTGGAGAAAATCATGTCTTTCTGGATTAAGTTATTTTTTCCGAATCCGCCATGCCAGGGTCGCCAGATATCCAATTTTCCGACCAATCACCCATGTATGTAATTTGTACGTCATCAGAAGCGCACTAGTGTATCGATTTCAGATCTGTGATTAGATTTTCTCTGCGATGTGTACTTTTAGAGAAAATCATGTCTTTCTGGATTAAGTTATTTTTTCCGAATCCGCCATGCCAGGGTCGCCAGATATCGAATTTTCCGACCAATCACCGACGTATGTAATTTATACGTCATTGGAAGCGCACAAGTGTGCAGATTTCAAATCGGTGATTAGATTTTCTCTGCGATGTGTACTTTTGGAGAAAATCAAGTCTTTCTGGATCAAGTTAATTTTTCCGAATCCACCATGAAAGGGTCGCCTGATATCGAATTTTCCGACCAATCACCGATGTAAGTAATTTATGCGTCATCAGAAGTGCACTAGTGTACAGATTTCAGATCTGTGATTAGATTTCCTCTGCGATGTGTACTTTTGGAGAAAATCATGTCTTTCTGGATTAAGTTATTTTTTCCGAATCCGCCATATCAGGGTCGGTAGATATCAAATTTTCCGACCATTCACCGATGTATGTAATTTGTACGTCATCGGAAGTGCACAATTGTGCGGATTTCGAATATGTGATTAGATTTTCTCTGCGATGTGTACTTTTGGAGAAAATCAAGTCTTTCTGGATTAAGTTATTTTTTCTGAATCCACCATGAAAGGGTCGCCAGATATCGAATTTTCCGACCAATCACCGATGTATGTAATTTGTATGTCATCAGAAGTGCACTAGTGTACAGATTTCAGGTCTGTGATTAGATTTTCTCTGCGATGTGTACTTTTGGAGAAAATCATGTCTTTCTGGATTAAGTTATTTTTTCCGAATCCGCCACGCCAGGGTCGCCAGATATCGAATTTTCCGACCAATCGCCGATGTATGTAATTTGTACGTCATTAGAAGTGCGCTAGTGTACAGATTTCAGATCTGTGATTGGATTTTCTCTGCGATGTGTACTTTTGGAGAAAATCAAGTCTTTCTGGATTAAGTTATTTTTTCCGAATCCGCCATGCCAGGGTCGCCAGATATCGAATTTTCCGACCAATCATCGATGCATGTAATTTGTGCGTCATCAGAAGTGCACTAGTGTGCAGATTTCAAATCTGTGATTAGATTTTCTCTGCGATGTGTATTTTTAGAGAAAATCAAGTCTTTCTGGATTAAGCTATTTTTTCCGAATCCGCCATGCCAGGGTCGCCAGATATCGAATTTTCCGACCAATCACCGATGTATGTAATTTATACGTCATTGGAAGCGCACAAGTGTGCAGATTTCAAATCTGTGATTAGATTTTCTCTGCGGTGTGTACTTTTGGAGAAAATCATGTCTTTCTGGATTAAGTTATTTTTTCCGAATCCGCCATGCCAGGGTCGCCAGATATCGAATTTTCCGACCAATCACCGATGTATGTAATTTATACGTCATTGGAAGCGCACAAGTGTGCAGATTTCAAATCTGTGATTAGATTTTCTCTGCGATGTGTACTTTTGGAGAAAATCATGTCTTTCTGGATTAAGTTATTTTTTCCGAATCTGCCATGCCAGGGTCGCCAGATATCGAATTTTCCGACCAATCACCGATGTATGCGATCTGTACGTAATCGGAAGTGCACTAGTGTGCAGATTTGAAATCTGTGATTAGATTTTCTCTGCGATGTGTACTTTTGGAGAAAATCATGTCTTTCTGGATTAAGTCATTTTGGCCGAATCTGCCGGGACAGGGTCGCTAGATATCGAATTTTCCGACCAATCGCCGATATATGTAATTTGTACGTCATCGGAAGTGCACAAGTGTGCAGATTTGAAAGCTGTGATTAGATTTTCTCTGCGATGTGTACTTTTGGAGAAAATCACGTCTTTCTGGATTAAGTTATTTTTTCCGAATCCGCCATGCCAGGGTCGCCAGATATCGAATTTTCCGACCAATCACCGATGTATGTAATTTATACGTCATTGGAAGCGCACAAGTGTGCAGATTTCAAATCTGTGATTAGATTTTCTCTGCGATGTGTACTTTTGGAGAAAATCATGTCTTTCTGGATTAAGTTATTTTTTCCGAATCCGCCATGCCAGGGTCGCCAGATATCGAATTTTCCGACCAATCACCGATGTATGCGATCTGTACGTAATCGGAAGTGCACTAGTGTGCAGATTTGAAATCTGTGATTAGATTTTCTCTGCGATGTGTACTTTTGGAGAAAATCATGTCTTTCTGGATTAAGTCATTTTGGCCGAATCTGCCGGGACAGGGTCGCTAGATATCGAATTTTCCGGCCAATCACCGATGTATGCGATTTGTACGTAATCGGAAATACACTAGTGTGCAGATTTGCAATCTGTGATTAGATTTTCTCTGCGATGTGTACTTTTGGAGAAAATCATGTCTTTCTGGATTAAGTTATTTTGGGAGAATCCGCCATGCCAGGGTCGCCAGATATCGAATTTTCCGACCAATCACCGATGTACATATGTAATTTGAACGTCATCAGAAGCGCACTAGTGTATCGATTTCAGATCGGTGATTAGATTTTCTCTGCAATGTGTACTTTTAGAGAAAATCAAGTCTTTCTGGATTAAGCTATTTTTTCCGAATCCGCCATGCCAGGGTCGCCAGATATCGAATTTTCCGACCAATCACCGATGTATGTAATTTATACGTCATTGGAAGCGCACAAGTGTGCAGATTTCAAATCTGTGATTAGATTTTCTCTGCGGTGTGTACTTTTGGAGAAAATCATGTCTTTCTGGATTAAGTTATTTTTTCCGAATCCGCCATGCCAGGGTCGCCAGATATCGAATTTTCCGACCAATCACCGATGTATGTAATTTATACGTCACTGGAAGCGCCCAAGGGTGCAGATTTCAAATCTGTGATTAGATTTTCTCTGCGATGTGTACTTTTGGAGAAAATCATTTCTTTCTGGATTAAGTTATTTTGGGAGAATCCGCCATGCCAGGGTCGCCAGATATCCAATTTTCCGACCAATCACCCATGTAGGTAATTTGAACGTCATCAGAAGCGCACTAGTGTATCGATTTCAGATCTGTGATTAGATTTTCTCTGCGATGTGTACTTTTAGAGAAAATCATGTCTTTCTGGATTAAGTTATTTTTTCCGAATCTGCCATGCCAGGGTCGCCAGATATCGAATTTTCCGACCAATCACCGACGTACGTAATTTATACGTCATTGGAAGCGCACAAGTGTGCAGATTTCAAATCGGTGATTAGATTTTCTCTGCGATGTGTACTTTTGGAGAAAATCAAGTCTTTCTGGATTAAGTTATTTTTTCCGAATCCGCCATGCCAGGGTCGCCAGATATCGAATTTTCCGACCAATCGCCGATGTATGTAATTTGAACGTCATTAGAAGCGCACTAGTGTATCGATTTCAGATCTGTGATTAGATTTTCTCTGCGATGTGTACTTTTCGAAAAAATCATGTCTTTCTGGATTAAGTTATTTTTTTCCGAATCCGCCATATCAGGGTCGCTAGATATCAAATTTTCCGACCAATCACCGATGTATGGAATTTGTATGTCATCGGAAGTGCACAATTGTGCAGATTTCGAATATGTGATTAGATTTTCTCTGCGATGTGTTCTTTTGGAGAAAATCAAGTCTCTCTGGAATAAGTTATTTTTTCTGAATCCACCATGAAACGGTCGCCAGATATCGAATTTTCCGACCAATCACCGATGTATTTAATTTATACGTCATCAGAAGTGCACTAGTGTACAGATTTCAGATCTGTGATTAGATTTTCTCTGCGATGTGTAATTTTGGAGAAAATCATGTCTTTCTGGATTAAGTTATTTTTTCCGAATCCGCCACGCCAGGGTCGCCAGATATCGAACTTTCCGACCAATCACCGATGTATGTAATTTGTACGTCATCAGAAGCGCGCTAGTGTACAGATTTCAGATCTGTGATTAGATTTTCTCTGCGATGTGTACTTTTGGAGAAAATCAAGTCTTTCTGGATTAAGTTATTTTTTCCGAATCCGCCATGCCAGGGTCGCCAGATATCGAATTTTCCGGCCAATCACCGATGTATGCGATCTGTACGTAATCGGAAGTGCACTAGGGTGCAGATTTGAAATCTGTGATTAGATTTTCTCTGCGATGTGTACTTTTGCAGAAAATCAAGTCTTTCTGGATTAAGATATTTTTTCCGAATCCGCAATGCCAGGGTCGCCAGATATCGAATTTTCCGACCAATCACCGATGTATGTAATTTGCACGTCATCAGAAGTGCACAAGTGTTCAGATTTCAAATCTGTGATTAGATTTTCTCTGCGATGTGTAGTTTTGGAGAAAATCAAGTCTTCCTGGACTAAGTTATTTTGGCCGAATCCGCCATGCCAGGGTCGCCAGATATCGAATTTTCCGACCAATCGCCGACGTTTGTAATTTGGACGTCATAGGAAGTGCACTAGTGTGCAGATTTCAAATCTGTGATTAGATTTTCTCTGCGATGTGTACTTTTGGAGAAAATCATGTCTTTCTGGATTAAGTTATTTTTTCCGAATCCGCCATGCCAGGGTCGCCAGTTATCGAATTTTCCGACGAATCATCGATGTATGTAATTTGTACGTCATCAGAAGTGCACTAGTGTGCAGATTTCAAATCTGTGATTAGATTTTCTCTGCGATGTGTACTTTTGGAGAAAATCATGTCTTTCTGGATTAAGTTATTTTTTCCGAATCCGCCATGCCAGGGTCGCCAGATATCCAATTTTCCGACCAATCACCCATGTATGTAATTTGAACGTCATCAGAAGCGCACTTGTGTATCGATTTCAGATCTGTGATCATCATGTCTTTCTGGATTAAGTTATTTTTTCCGAATCCGCCATGCCAGGGTCGCCAGATATCGAATTTTCCGACCAATCACCGACGTATGTAATTTATACGTCATTGGAAGCGCACAAGTGTGCAGATTTCAAATCGGTGATTAGATTTTCTCTGCGATGTATACTTTTGGAGAAAATCAAGTCTTTCTGGATTAAGTTAATTTTTCCGAATCCGCCATGCCAGGGTCGCCAGATATCGAATTTTCCGACCAATCGCCGACGTTTGTAATTTGTACGTCATTGGAAGTGCACAAGTGTGCTGATTTCAAATTTGTGATTAGATTTTCTCTGCGATGTGTACTTTTGGAGAAAATCAAATCTTTCTTTCACCGATGTATGTAATTTGCACGTCATCAGAAGTGCTCAAGTGTTCAGATTTCAAATCTGTGATTAGATTTTCTCTGCGATGTGTAGTTTTGGAGAAAATCAAGTCTTAGTGGATTAAGTTATTTTTTCCGAATCCGCCATGCCAGGGTCGCCAGATATCGAATTTTCCGACCAATCACCGATGTATGTAATTTATACGTCATTGGAAGCGCACAAGTGTGCAGATTTCAAATCGGTGATTAGATTTTCTCTGCGATGTATACTTTTGGAGAAAATCAAGTCTTTCTGGATTAAGTTAATTTTTCCGAATCCGCCATGCCAGGGTCGCCAGATATCGAATTTTCCGACCAATCGCCGACGTTTGTAATTTGTACGTCATTGGAAGTGCACAAGTGTGCTGATTTCAAATTTGTGATTAGATTTTCTCTGCGATGTGTACTTTTGGAGAAAATCAAGTCTTTCTTTCACCGATGTATGTAATTTGCACGTCATCAGAAGTGCACAAGTGTTCAGATTTCAAATCTGTGATTAGATTTTCTCTGCGATGTGTAGTTTTGGAGAAAATCAAGTCTTCCTGGATTAAGTTATTTTTTCCGAATCCGCCATGCCAGGGTCGCCAGATATCGAATTTTCCGACCAATCATCGATGCATGTAATTTGTGGGTCATCAGAAGTGCACTAGTGTGCAGATTTCAAATCTGTGATTAGATTTTCTCTGCGATGTGTATTTTTGGAGAAAATCAAGTCTTTCTGGATTAAGCTATTTTTTCCGAATCCGCCATGCCAGGGTCGCCAGATATCGAATTTTCCGACCAATCACCGATGTATGTAATTTATACGTCATTGGAAGCGCACAAGTGTGCAGATTTCAAATATGTGATTAGATTTTCTCTGCGATGTGTACTTTTGGAGAAAATCATGTCTTTCTGGATTAAGTTATTTTTTCCGAATCCGCCATGCCAGGGTCGCCAGATATCGAATTTTCCGACCAATCACCGATGTATGTAATTTATACGTCATTGGAAGCGCACAAGTGTGCAGATTTCAAATCTGTGATTAGATTTTCTCTGCGATGTGTACTTTTGGAGAAAATCATGTCTTTCTGGATTAAGTTATTTTTTCCGAATCCGCCATGCCAGGGTCGCCAGATATCGAATTTTCCGGCCAATCGCCGATGTATGCGATCTGTACGTAATCGGAAGTGCACTAGTGTGCAGATTTGAAATCTGTGATTAGATTTTCTCTGCGATGTGTACTTTTGGAGAAAATCATGTCTTTCTGGATTAAGTTATATTGGCCGAATCCCCCGGGACAGGGTCGCTAGATATCGAATTTTCCGACCAATCACCGATATATGTAATTTGTACGTCATTGGAAGCGCACAAGTGTGCAGATCTCAAATCGGTGATTAGATTTCCTCTGCGATGTATACTTTTGGAGAAAATCAAGTCTTCCTGGACTAAGTTATTTTGGCCGAATCCGCCATGCCAGGGTCGCCAGATATCGAATTTTCCGACCAATCGCCGACGTTTGTAATTTGGACGTCATAGGAAGTGCACTAGTGTGCAGATTTCAAATCTGTGATTAGATTTTCTCTGCGATGTGTACTTTTGGAGAAAATCATGTCTTTCTGGATTAAGTTATTTTTTCCGAATCCGCCATGCCAGGGTCGCCAGTTATCGAATTTTCCGACGAATCATCGATGTATGTAATTTGTACGTCATCAGAAGTGCACTAGTGTGCAGATTTCAAATCTGTGATTAGATTTTCTCTGCGATGTGTACTTTTGGAGAAAATCATGTCTTTCTGGATTAAGCTATATTTTCCGAATCCGCCATGCCAGGGTCGCCAGATATCCAATTTTCCGACCAATCACCCGTGTATGTAATTTGAACGTCATCAGAAGCGCACTAGTGTATCGATTTCAGATCTGTGATCATCATGTCTTTCTGGATTAAGTTATTTTTTCCGAATCCGCCATGCCAGGGTCGCCAGATATCGAATTTTCCGACCAATCACCGACGTATGTAATTTATACGTCATTGGAAGCGCACAAGTGTGCATATTTCAAATCGGTGATTAGATTTTCTCTGCGATGTATACTTTTGGAGAAAATCAAGTCTTTCTGGATTAAGTTAATTTTTCCGAATCCGCCATGCCAGGGTCGCCAGATATCGAATTTTCCGACCAATCATCGATGCATGTAATTTGTGGGTCATCAGATGTGCACTAGTGTGCAGATTTCAAATCTGTGATTAGATTTTCTCTGCGATGTGTATTTTTGGAGAAAATCAAGTCTTTCTGGATTAAGTTATTTTTTCCGAATCCGCCATGCCAGGGTCGCCAGATATCGAATTTTCCGACCAATCACCGATGTGTGTAATTTATACGTCATTGGAAGCGCACAAGTGTGCAGATTTCAAATCTGTGATTAGATTCTCTCTGCGATGTGTACTTTTGGAGAAAATCATGTCTTTCTGGATTAAGTTATTTTTTCCGAATCCGCCATGCCAGGGTCGCCAGATATCGAATTTTCCGACCAATCACCAACGTATGTAATTTATACGTCATGAGAAGCGCACAAGTGTGCAGATTTCAAATCTGTGATTAGATTTTCTCTGCGATGTGTACTTTTGGAGAAAATCATGTCTTTCTGGATTAAGTTATTTTTTCCGAATCCGCCATGCCAGGGTCGCCAGATATCGAATTTTCCGACCAATCGCCGATGTATGTAATTTGAACGTCATTAGAAGCGCACTAGTGTATCGATTTCAGATCTGTGATTAGATTTTCTCTGCGATGTGTACTTTTCGAAAAAATCATGTCTTTCTGGATTAAGTTATTTTTTCCGAATCCGCCATATCAGGGTCGCTAGATATCAAATTTTCCGACCAATCACCGATGTATGGAATTTGTATGTCATCGGAAGTGCACAATTGTGCAGATTTCGAATATGTGATTAGATTTTCTCTGCGATGTGTTCTTTTGGAGAAAATCAAGTCTCTCTGGAATAAGTTATTTTTTCTGAATCCACCATGAAACGGTCGCCAGATATCGAATTTTCCGACCAATCACCGATGTATTTAATTTATACGTCATCAGAAGTGCACTAGTGTACAGATTTCAGATCTGTGATTAGATTTTCTCTGCGATGTGTAATTTTGGAGAAAATCATGTCTTTCTGGATTAAGTTATTTTTTCCGAATCCGCCACGCCAGGGTCGCCAGATATCGAACTTTCCGACCAATCACCGATGTATGTAATTTGTACGTCATCAGAAGCGCGCTAGTGTACAGATTTCAGATCTGTGATTAGATTTTCTCTGCGATGTGTACTTTTGGAGAAAATCAAGTCTTTCTGGATTAAGTTATTTTTTCCGAATCCGCCATGCCAGGGTCGCCAGATATCGAATTTTCCGGCCAATCACCGATGTATGCGATCTGTACGTAATCGGAAGTGCACTAGGGTGCAGATTTGAAATCTGTGATTAGATTTTCTCTGCGATGTGTACTTTTGCAGAAAATCAAGTCTTTCTGGATTAAGATATTTTTTCCGAATCCGCAATGCCAGGGTCGCCAGATATCGAATTTTCCGACCAATCACCGATGTATGTAATTTGCACGTCATCAGAAGTGCACAAGTGTTCAGATTTCAAATCTGTGATTAGATTTTCTCTGCGATGTGTAGTTTTGGAGAAAATCAAGTCTTCCTGGACTAAGTTATTTTGGCCGAATCCGCCATGCCAGGGTCGCCAGATATCGAATTTTCCGACCAATCGCCGACGTTTGTAATTTGGACGTCATAGGAAGTGCACTAGTGTGCAGATTTCAAATCTGTGATTAGATTTTCTCTGCGATGTGTACTTTTGGAGAAAATCATGTCTTTCTGGATTAAGTTATTTTTTCCGAATCCGCCATGCCAGGGTCGCCAGTTATCGAATTTTCCGACGAATCATCGATGTATGTAATTTGTACGTCATCAGAAGTGCACTAGTGTGCAGATTTCAAATCTGTGATTAGATTTTCTCTGCGATGTGTACTTTTGGAGAAAATCATGTCTTTCTGGATTAAGTTATTTTTTCCGAATCCGCCATGCCAGGGTCGCCAGATATCCAATTTTCCGACCAATCACCCATGTATGTAATTTGAACGTCATCAGAAGCGCACTTGTGTATCGATTTCAGATCTGTGATCATCATGTCTTTCTGGATTAAGTTATTTTTTCCGAATCCGCCATGCCAGGGTCGCCAGATATCGAATTTTCCGACCAATCACCGACGTATGTAATTTATACGTCATTGGAAGCGCACAAGTGTGCAGATTTCAAATCGGTGATTAGATTTTCTCTGCGATGTATACTTTTGGAGAAAATCAAGTCTTTCTGGATTAAGTTAATTTTTCCGAATCCGCCATGCCAGGGTCGCCAGATATCGAATTTTCCGACCAATCGCCGACGTTTGTAATTTGTACGTCATTGGAAGTGCACAAGTGTGCTGATTTCAAATTTGTGATTAGATTTTCTCTGCGATGTGTACTTTTGGAGAAAATCAAATCTTTCTTTCACCGATGTATGTAATTTGCACGTCATCAGAAGTGCTCAAGTGTTCAGATTTCAAATCTGTGATTAGATTTTCTCTGCGATGTGTAGTTTTGGAGAAAATCAAGTCTTAGTGGATTAAGTTATTTTTTCCGAATCCGCCATGCCAGGGTCGCCAGATATCGAATTTTCCGACCAATCACCGATGTATGTAATTTATACGTCATTGGAAGCGCACAAGTGTGCAGATTTCAAATCGGTGATTAGATTTTCTCTGCGATGTATACTTTTGGAGAAAATCAAGTCTTTCTGGATTAAGTTAATTTTTCCGAATCCGCCATGCCAGGGTCGCCAGATATCGAATTTTCCGACCAATCGCCGACGTTTGTAATTTGTACGTCATTGGAAGTGCACAAGTGTGCTGATTTCAAATTTGTGATTAGATTTTCTCTGCGATGTGTACTTTTGGAGAAAATCAAGTCTTTCTTTCACCGATGTATGTAATTTGCACGTCATCAGAAGTGCACAAGTGTTCAGATTTCAAATCTGTGATTAGATTTTCTCTGCGATGTGTAGTTTTGGAGAAAATCAAGTCTTCCTGGATTAAGTTATTTTTTCCGAATCCGCCATGCCAGGGTCGCCAGATATCGAATTTTCCGACCAATCATCGATGCATGTAATTTGTGGGTCATCAGAAGTGCACTAGTGTGCAGATTTCAAATCTGTGATTAGATTTTCTCTGCGATGTGTATTTTTGGAGAAAATCAAGTCTTTCTGGATTAAGCTATTTTTTCCGAATCCGCCATGCCAGGGTCGCCAGATATCGAATTTTCCGACCAATCACCGATGTATGTAATTTATACGTCATTGGAAGCGCACAAGTGTGCAGATTTCAAATATGTGATTAGATTTTCTCTGCGATGTGTACTTTTGGAGAAAATCATGTCTTTCTGGATTAAGTTATTTTTTCCGAATCCGCCATGCCAGGGTCGCCAGATATCGAATTTTCCGACCAATCACCGATGTATGTAATTTATACGTCATTGGAAGCGCACAAGTGTGCAGATTTCAAATCTGTGATTAGATTTTCTCTGCGATGTGTACTTTTGGAGAAAATCATGTCTTTCTGGATTAAGTTATTTTTTCCGAATCCGCCATGCCAGGGTCGCCAGATATCGAATTTTCCGGCCAATCGCCGATGTATGCGATCTGTACGTAATCGGAAGTGCACTAGTGTGCAGATTTGAAATCTGTGATTAGATTTTCTCTGCGATGTGTACTTTTGGAGAAAATCATGTCTTTCTGGATTAAGTTATATTGGCCGAATCCCCCGGGACAGGGTCGCTAGATATCGAATTTTCCGACCAATCACCGATATATGTAATTTGTACGTCATTGGAAGCGCACAAGTGTGCAGATCTCAAATCGGTGATTAGATTTCCTCTGCGATGTATACTTTTGGAGAAAATCAAGTCTTCCTGGACTAAGTTATTTTGGCCGAATCCGCCATGCCAGGGTCGCCAGATATCGAATTTTCCGACCAATCGCCGACGTTTGTAATTTGGACGTCATAGGAAGTGCACTAGTGTGCAGATTTCAAATCTGTGATTAGATTTTCTCTGCGATGTGTACTTTTGGAGAAAATCATGTCTTTCTGGATTAAGTTATTTTTTCCGAATCCGCCATGCCAGGGTCGCCAGTTATCGAATTTTCCGACGAATCATCGATGTATGTAATTTGTACGTCATCAGAAGTGCACTAGTGTGCAGATTTCAAATCTGTGATTAGATTTTCTCTGCGATGTGTACTTTTGGAGAAAATCATGTCTTTCTGGATTAAGCTATATTTTCCGAATCCGCCATGCCAGGGTCGCCAGATATCCAATTTTCCGACCAATCACCCGTGTATGTAATTTGAACGTCATCAGAAGCGCACTAGTGTATCGATTTCAGATCTGTGAACATCATGTCTTTCTGGATTAAGTTATTTTTTCCGAATCCGCCATGCCAGGGTCGCCAGATATCGAATTTTCCGACCAATCACCGACGTATGTAATTTATACGTCATTGGAAGCGCACAAGTGTGCATATTTCAAATCGGTGATTAGATTTTCTCTGCGATGTATACTTTTGGAGAAAATCAAGTCTTTCTGGATTAAGTTAATTTTTCCGAATCCGCCATGCCAGGGTCGCCAGATATCGAATTTTCCGACCAATCATCGATGCATGTAATTTGTGGGTCATCAGATGTGCACTAGTGTGCAGATTTCAAATCTGTGATTAGATTTTCTCTGCGATGTGTATTTTTGGAGAAAATCAAGTCTTTCTGGATTAAGTTATTTTTTCCGAATCCGCCATGCCAGGGTCGCCAGATATCGAATTTTCCGACCAATCACCGATGTGTGTAATTTATACGTCATTGGAAGCGCACAAGTGTGCAGATTTCAAATCTGTGATTAGATTCTCTCTGCGATGTGTACTTTTGGAGAAAATCATGTCTTTCTGGATTAAGTTATTTTTTCCGAATCCGCCATGCCAGGGTCGCCAGATATCGAATTTTCCGACCAATCACCAACGTATGTAATTTATACGTCATGAGAAGCGCACAAGTGTGCAGATTTCAAATCTGTGATTAGATTTTCTCTGCGATGTGTACTTTTGGAGAAAATCATGTCTTTCTGGATTAAGTTATTTTTTCCGAATCCGCCATGCCAGGGTCGCCAGATATCGAATTTTCCGACCAATCGCCGTGTATGTAAGTTGTGCGTCATCGGAAGTGCACAAGTGTGCTGATTTCAAATCTGTGATTAGATTTTCTCTGCGATGTGTACTTTTGGAGAAAATCATGTCTTTCTGGATTAAGTTATTTTTTCCGAATCCACCATGCCAGGGTCGCCAGATATCGAATTTTCCGACCAATCACCGATGTATGTAATTTGAACGTCATAAGAAGCGCACTAGTGTATCGATTTCAGATCTGTGATTAGATTTTCTCTGCGATGTGTACTTTTGGAGAAAATCATGTCTTTCTGGATTAATTTATTTTTTCCGAATCCGCCATGCCAGGGTCGCCAGATATCGAATTTTCCAGCCAATCACCGATGTATGCGATCTGTACGTAATCGGAAGTGCACTAGTGTGCAGATTTGAACTCTGTGATTAGATTTTCTCTGCGATGTGTATTTTTGGAGAAAATCATGTCTTTCTGGATTAAGTTATTTTGGCCGAATCCGCCGGGACAGGGTCGCTAGATATCGAATTTTCCGACCAATCACCGATATATGTAATTTGTACGTCATCGGAAGTGCACTAGTGTGCAGATTTGAAAGCTGTGATTAGATTTTCTCTGCGATGTGTACTTTTGGAGAAAATCATGTCTTTCTGGATTAAGTTATTTTTTCCGAATCCGCCATGCCAGGGTCGCCAGATATCGAATTTTCCGACCAATCACCGATGTATGTAATTTGAACGTCATAAGAAGCGCACTAGTGTATCGATTTCAGATCTGTGATTAGATTTTCTCTGCGATGTGTACTTTTGGAGAAAATCATGTCTTTCTGGATTAAGTTATTTTGGCCGAATCCGCCGGGACAGGGTCGCTAGACGACGAATTTTCCGACCAATCGCCGATGTATGTAATTTGTACGTTATCGGAAGTGCACAAGTGTGCAGATTTAAAAGCTGTGATTAGATTTTCTCTGCGATGTGTACATTTGGAGAAAATCATGTCTTTCTGGACTAAGCTATTTTTTCCGAATCCGCCATATCAGGGTCGCTAGATATCAAATTTTCCGACCAATCACCGATGTATGGAATTTGTACGTCATCGGAAGTGCACAATTGTGCAGATTTCGAATATGTGACTAGATTTTCTCTGCGATGTGTACTTTTGGAGAAAATCAAGTCTTTCTGGATTAAGTTATTTTTTCTGAATCCACCACGAAAGGGTCGCCAGATATCGAATTTTCCGACCAATCACCGATGTATGTAATTTATACGTCATCAGAAGTGCACTAGTGTACAGATTTCAGATCTGTGATTAGATTTTCTCTGCGATGTGCACATTTGGAGAAAATCATGTCTTTCTGGATTAAGTTATTTTGGCCGAATCCGCCATGTCAGGGTCGCTAGATATCAAATTTTCCGACCAATCACCGATGTATGTAATTTGTACGCCATCGGAAGTGCACTAGTGTACAGATTTCAGATCTGTGATTAGATTTTCTCTGCGATGTGTACTTTTGGAGAAAATCATGTCTTTCTGGATTAAGTCATTTTTTCCGAATCCGCCATGCCAGGGTCGCCAGATATCGAATTTTCCGACGAATCATCGATGTATGTAATTTGTACGTCATCAGAAGTGCACTAATGTGCAGATTTGAAATCTGTGATTAGATTTTCTCTGCGATGTGTACTTTTCGAGAAAATCAAGTCTTTCTCAATTAAGTTATTTTTTCCGAATCCGCCATGCCAGGGTCGCCAGATATCCAATTTTCCGACCAATCACCCATGTAGGTAATTTGAACGTCATCAGAAGCGCACTAGTGTATCGATTTCAGATCTGTGATTAGATTTTCTCTGCGATGTGTACTTTTAGAGAAAATCATGTCTTTCTGGATTAAGTTATTTTTTCCGAATCTGCCATGCCAGGGTCGCCAGATATCGAATTTTCCGACCAATCGCCGATGTATGTAAGTTGTACGTCATCGGAAGTGCACAAGTGTGCTGATTTCAAATCTGTGATTAGATTTTCTCTGCGATGTGTACTTTTGGAGAAAATCATGTCTTTCTGGATTAAGTTATTTTTTCCGAATCCGCCATATCAGGGCCGCTAGATATCAAATTTTCCGACCAATCACCGATGTATGGAATTTGTACGTCATCGGAAGTGCACAATTGTGCAGATTTCGAATATGTGATTAGATTTTCTCTGCAATGTGTACTTTTGGAGAAAATCAAGTCTTTCTGGATTAAGTTATTTTTTCTGAATCCACCATGAAAGGGTCGCCAGATATCGAATTTTCCGACCAGTTAACCGATGTATGTAATTTATACGTCATCAGAAGTGCACTAGTGTACAGATTTCAGATCTGTGATTAGATTTTCTCTGCGATGTGTACTTTTGGAGAAAATCAAGTCTTTCTGGATTAAGTTATTTTTTCCGAATCCGCCATGCCAGGGTCGCCAGATATCGAATTTTCCGGCCAATCACCGATGTATGTAATTTATACGTCATCAGAAGTGCACTAGTGTACAGATTTCAGATCTGTGATTAGATTTTCTCTGCGATGTGTACTTTTGGAGAAAATCAAGTCTTTCTGGATTAAGTTATTTTTTCCGAATCCGCCATGCCAGGGTCGCCAGATATCGAATTTTCCGACCAATCGCCGATGTATGTAAGTTGTACGTCATCGGAAGTGCACAAGTGTGCTGATTTCAAATCTGTGATTAGATTTTCTCTGCGATGTGTACTTTTGGAGAAAATCATGTCTTTCTGGATTAAGTTATTTTTTCCGAATCCGCCACGCCAGGGTCGCCAGATATCGAACTTTCCGACCAATCACCGATGTATGTAATTTGTACGTCATCAGAAGCGCGCTAGTGTACAGATTTCAAATCTGTGATTAGATTTTCTCTGCGATGTGTACTTTTGGAGAAAATCAAGTCTTTCTGGATTAAGTTATTTTTTCCGAATCTGCCATGCCAGGGTCGCCAGATATCGAATTTTCCGGCCAATCACCGATGTATGCGATCTGTACGTAATCGGAAGTGCACTAGGGTGCAGATTTCAAATCTGTGATTAGATTTTCTCTGCGATGTATACTTTTGGAGAAAATCATGTCTTTCTGGATTAAGTTATTTTGGCCGAATCCGCCGGGACAGGGTCGCTAGATATCGAATTTTCCGACCAATCACCGATGTATGTAATTTGTACGTCATCGGAAGTGCACAAGTGTGCAGATTTGAAAGCTGTGATTAGATTTTCTCTGCGATGTGAACTTTTGGAGAAAATCATGTCGTTCTGGATTAAGTTATTTTTTCCGAATCCGCCATGCCAGGGTCGCCAGATATCGAATTTTCCGACCAATCACCGATGTATGTAATTTGTACGTCATCAGAAGTGCACAAGTGTTCAGATTTCAAATCTGTGATTAGATTTTCTCTGCGATGTGTAGTTTTGGAGAAAATCAAGTCTTCCTGGATTAAGTTATTTTTCCGAATCCGCCATGCCAGGGTCGCCAGATATCGAATTTTCCGACCAATCGCCGACGTTTGTAATTTGGACGTCATAGGAAGTGCACTAGTGTGCAGATTTCAAATCTGTGATTAGATTTTCTCTGCGATGTGTACTTTTGGAGAAAATCATGTCTTTCTGGATTAAGCAATTTTTTCCGAATCCGCCATGCCAGGGTCGCCAGATATCGAATTTTCCGACCAATCACCGATGTATGTAATTTATACGTCATTGGAAGCGCACAAGTGTGCAGATTTCAAATCTGTGATTAGATTTTCTCTGCGATGTGTACTTTTGGAGAAAATCATGTCTTTCTGGATTAAGTTATTTTTTCCGAATCCGCCATGCCAGGGTCGCCAGATATCGAATTTTCCGGCCAATCACCGATGTATGCGATCTGTACGTAATCGGAAGTGCACAAGTGTGCAGATTTGAAAGCTGTGATTAGATTTTCTCTGCGATGTGAACTTTTGGAGAAAATCATGTCGTTCTGGATTAAGTTATTTTTTCCGAATCCGCCATGCCAGGGTCGCCAGATATCGAATTTTCCGACCAATCACCGATGTATGTAATTTGTACGTCATCAGAAGTGCACAAGTGTTCAGATTTCAAATCTGTGATTAGATTTTCTCTGCGATGTGTAGTTTTGGAGAAAATCAAGTCTTCCTGGATTAAGTTATTTTTCCGAATCCGCCATGCCAGGGTCGCCAGATATCGAATTTTCCGACCAATCGCCGACGTTTGTAATTTGGACGTCATAGGAAGTGCACTAGTGTGCAGATTTCAAATCTGTGATTAGATTTTCTCTGCGATGTGTACTTTTGGAGAAAATCATGTCTTTCTGGATTAAGCAATTTTTTCCGAATCCGCCATGCCAGGGTCGCCAGATATCGAATTTTCCGACCAATCACCGATATATGTAATTTGTACGTCATTGGAAGCGCACAAGTGTGCAGATTTCAAATCGGTGATTAGATTTCCTCTGCGATGTATACTTTTGGAGAAAATCAAGTCTTTCTGGATTAAGTTAATTTTTCCGAATCCGCCATGCCAGGGTCGCCAGATATCGAATTTTCCGACCAATCGCCGGCGTTTGTAATTTGTACGTCATTGGAAGTGCACAAGTGTGCTGATTTCAAATCTGTGATTAGATTTTCTCTGCGATGTGTACTTTTGGAGAAAATCAAGTCTTTCTTTCACCGATGTATGTAATTTGCACGTCATCAGAAGTGCACAAGTGTTCAGATTTCAAATCTGTGATTAGATTTTCTCTGCGATGTGTAGTTTTGGAGAAAATCAAGTCTTCCTGGATTAAGTTATTTTTTCCGAATCCGCCATGCCAGGGTCGCCAGATATCGAATTTTCCGACCAACCGCCGACGTTTGTAATTTGGACGTCATAGGAAGTGCACTAGTGTGCAGATTTCAAATCTGTGATTAGATTTTCTCTGCGATGTGTATTTTTGGAGAAAATCATGTCTTTCTGGATTAAGTTATTTTTTCCGAATCCGCCATGCCAGGGTTGCCAGATATCGAATTTTCCGACGAATCATCGATGTATGTAATTTGCACGTCATCAGAAGTGCACTAGTGTGCAGATTTCAAATCTGTGATTAGATTTTCTCTGCGATGTGTACTTTTGGAGAAAATCATGTCTTTCTGGATTAAGTTATATTTTCCGAATCCGGCATGCCAGGGTCGCCAGATATCCAATTTTCCGACCAATCACCCGTGTATGTAAATTGAACGTCATCAGAAGCGCACTAGTGTATCGATTTCAGATCTGTGATCATCATGTCTTTCTGGATTAAGTTATTTTTTCCGAATCCGCCATGCCAGGGTCGCCAGATATCGAATTTTCCGACCAATCACCGACGTATGTAATTTATACGTCACTGGAAGCGCACAAGTGTGCAGATTTCAAATCGGTGATTAGATTTTCTCTGCGATGTATACTTTTGGAGAAAATCAAGTCTTTCTGGATTAAGTTAATTTTTCCGAATCCGCCATGCCAGGGTCGCCAGATATCGAATTTTCCGACCAATCGCCGACGTTTGTAATTTGTACGTCATTGGAAGTGCACAAGTGTGCTGATTTCAAATCTGTGATTAGATTTTCTCTGCGATGTGTACTTTTGGAGAAAATCAAGTCTTTCTGGATTAAGTTAATTTTTCCGAATCCGCCATGCCAGGGTCGCCAGATATTGAATTTTCCGGCCAATCGCCGGCGTTTGTAATTTGGACGTCATAGGAAGTGCACTAGTGTGCAGATTTCAAATCTGTGATTAGATTTTCTCTGCGATGTGTACTTTTGGAGAAAATCATGTCTTTCTGGATTAAGTTATTTTTTCCGAATCCGCCATGCCAGGGTCGCCAGATATCGAATTTTCCGACGAATCATCGATGTATGTAATTTGTACGTCATCAGAAGCGCGCTAGTGTACAGATTTCAGATCTGTGATTGGATTATCTCTGCGATGTGTACTTTTGGAGAAAATCAAGTCATCTGGATTAAGTTATTTTTTCCGAATCCGCCATGCCAGGGTCGCCAGATATCGAATTTTCCGACCAATCATCGATGCATGTAATTTGTGGGTCATCAGATGTGCACTAGTGTGCAGATTTCAAATCTGTGATTAGATTTTCTCTGCGATGTGTATTTTTGGAGAAAATCAAGTCTTTCTGGATTAAGTTATTTTTTCCGAATCCGCCATGCCAGGGTCGCCAGATATCGAATTTTCCGACCAATCGCCAACGTATGTAATTTATACGTCATGAGAAGCGCACAAGTGTGCAGATTTCAAATCTGTGATTAGATTTTCTCTGCGATGTGTACTTTTGGAGAAAATCATGTCTTTCTGGATTAAGTTATTTTTTCCGAATCCGCCATGCCAGGGTCGCCAGATATCGAATTTTCCAGCCAATCACCGATGTATGCGATCTGTACGTAATCGGAAGTGCACCAGTGTGCAGATTTGAACTCTGTGATTAGATTTTCTCTGCGATGTGTATTTTTGGAGAAAATCATGTCTTTCTGGATTAAGTTATTTTGGCCGAATCCGCCATGCCAGGGTCGCTAGATATCGAATTTTCCGACCAATCACCGATATATGTAATTTGTACGTCATCGGAAGTGCACTAGTGTGCAGATTTGAAAGCTGTGATTAGATTTTCTCTGCGATGTGTACTTTTGGAGAAAATCATGTCTTTCTGGATTAAGTTATTTTTTCCGAATCCGCCATGCCAGGGTCACCAGATATCGAATTTTCCGACCAATCACCGATGTATGTAATTTGAACGTCATAAGAAGCGCACTAGTGTATCGATTTCAGATCTGTGATTAGATTTTCTCTGCGATGTGTACTTTTGGAGAAAATCATGTCTTTCTGGATTAAGTTATTTTGGCCGAATCCGCCGGGACAGGGTCGCTAGACATCGAATTTTCCGACCAATCGCCGATGTATGTAATTTGTACGTTATCGGAAGTGCACAAGTGTGCAGATTTAAAAGCTGTGATTAGATTTTCTCTGCGATGTGTACATTTGGAGAAAATCATGTCTTTCTGGACTAAGCTATTTTTTCCGAATCCGCCATATCAGGGTCGCTAGATATCAAATTTTCCGACCAATCACCGATGTATGGAATTTGTACGTCATCGGAAGTGCACAATTGTGCAGATTTCGAATATGTGACTAGATTTTCTCTGCGATGTGTACTTTTGGAGAAAATCATGTCTTTCTGGATTAAGTTATTTTTTCTGAATCCACCACGAAAGGGTCGCCAGATATCGAATTTTCCGACCAATCACCGATGTATGTAATTTATACGTCATCAGAAGTGCACTAGTGTACAGATTTCAGATCTGTGATTAGATTTTCTCGGCGATGTGCACATTTGGAGAAAATCATGTCTTTTTGGATTAAGTTATTTTGGCCGAATCCGCCATGTCAGGGTCGCTAGATATCAAATTTTCCGACCAATCACCGATGTATGTAATTTGTACGCCATCGGAAGTGCACAATTGTGCAGATTTCAAATCTGTGATTAGATTTTCTCTGCGATGTGTACTTTTGGAGAAAATCAAGTCTTTCTGGATTAAGTTATTTTTTCCGAATCTACCATGCCAGGGTCGCCAGATATCGAATTTTCCGACCAATCACCGATGTATGTAATTTCTATGTCATCAGAAGTGCACTAGTGTACAGATTTCAGATCTGTGATTAGATTTTCTCTGCGATGTGTACTTTTGGAGAAAATCAAGTCTTTCTGGATTAAGTTATTTTTTCCGAATCTACCATGCCAGGGTCGCCAGATATCGAATTTTCCGGCCAATCACCGATGTATGCGATCTGTACGTAATCGGAAGTGCACTAGTGTGCAGATTTGAAATCTGTGATTAGATTCTCTCTGCGATGTGTACTTTTGGAGAAAATCATGTCTTTCTGGATTAAGTTATATTGGCCGAATCCGCCGGGACAGGGTCGCTAGATATCGAATTTTCCGACCAATCACCGATATATGTAATTTGTACGTCATTGGAAGCGCACAAGTGTGCAGATTTCAAATCGGTGATTAGATTTCCTCTGCGATGTATACTTTTGTAGAAAATCAAGTCTTTCTGGATTAAGTTAATTTTTCCGAATCCGCCGTGCCAGGGTCGCCAGATATCGAATTTTCCGACCAATCGCCGGCGTTTGTAATTTGTACGTCATTGGAAGTGCACAAGTGTGCTGATTTCAAATCTGTGATTAGATTTTCTCTGCGATGTGTACTTTTGGAGAAAATCAAGTCTTTCTTTCACCGATGTATGTAATTTGCACGTCATCAGAAGTGCACAAGTGTTCAGATTTCAAATCTGTGATTAGATTTTCTCTGCGATGTGTAGTTTTGGAGAAAATCAAGTCTTCCTGGATTAAGTTATTTTTTCCGAATCCGCCATGCCAGGGTCGCCAGATATCGAATTTTCCGACCAACCGCCGACGTTTGTAATTTGGACGTCATAGGAAGTGCACTAGTGTGCAGATTTCAAATCTGTGATTAGATTTTCTCTGCGATGTGTATTTTTGGAGAAAATCATGTCTTTCTGGATTAAGTTATTTTTTCCGAATCCGCCATGCCAGGGTCGCCAGATATCGAATTTTCCGACGAATCATCGATGTATGTAATTTGCACGTCATCAGAAGTGCACTAGTGTGCAGATTTCAAATCTGTGATTAGATTTTCTCTGCGATGTGTACTTTTGGAGAAAATCATGTCTTTCTGGATTAAGTTATATTTTCCGAATCCGGCATGCCAGGGTCGCCAGATATCCAATTTTCCGACCAATCACCCGTGTATGTAAATTGAACGTCATCAGAAGCGCACTAGTGTATCGATTTCAGATCTGTGATCATCATGTCTTTCTGGATTAAGTTATTTTTTCCGAATCCGCCATGCCAGGGTCGCCAGATATCGAATTTTCCGACCAATCACCGGCGTATGTAATTTATACGTCATTGGAAGCGCACAAGTGTGCAGATTTCAAATCGGTGATTAGATTTTCTCTGCGATGTATACTTTTGGAGAAAATCAAGTCTTTCTGGATTAAGTTAATTTTTCCGAATCCGCCATGCCAGGGTCGCCAGATATCGAATTTTCCGACCAATCGCCGACGTTTGTAATTTGTACGTCATTGGAAGTGCACAAGTGTGCTGATTTCAAATCTGTGATTAGATTTTCTCTGCGATGTGTACTTTTGGAGAAAATCAAGTCTTTCTGGATTAAGTTAATTTTTCCGAATCCGCCATGCCAGGGTCGCCAGATATTGAATTTTCCGGCCAATCGCCGGCGTTTGTAATTTGGACGTCATAGGAAGTGCACTAGTGTGCAGATTTCAAATCTGTGATTAGATTTTCTCTGCGATGTGTACTTTTGGAGAAAATCATGTCTTTCTGGATTAAGTTATTTTTTCCGAATCCGCCATGCCAGGGTCGCCAGATATCGAATTTTCCGACGAATCATCGATGTATGTAATTTGTACGTCATCAGAAGCGCGCTAGTGTACAGATTTCAGATCTGTGATTGGATTATCTCTGCGATGTGTACTTTTGGAGAAAATCAAGTCATCTGGATTAAGTTATTTTTTCCGAATCCGCCATGCCAGGGTCGCCAGATATCGAATTTTCCGACCAATCATCGATGCATGTAATTTGTGGGTCATCAGATGTGCACTAGTGTGCAGATTTCAAATCTGTGATTAGATTTTCTCTGCGATGTGTATTTTTGGAGAAAATCAAGTCTTTCTGGATTAAGTTATTTTTTCCGAATCCGCCATGCCAGGGTCGCCAGATATCGAATTTTCCGACCAATCACCAACGTATGTAATTTATACGTCATGAGAAGCGCACAAGTGTGCAGATTTCAAATCTGTGATTAGATTTTCTCTGCGATGTGTACTTTTGGAGAAAATCATGTCTTTCTGGATTAAGTTATTTTTTCCGAATCCGCCATGCCAGGGTCGCCAGATATCGAATTTTCCAGCCAATCACCGATGTATGCGATCTGTACGTAATCGGAAGTGCACCAGTGTGCAGATTTGAACTCTGTGATTAGATTTTCTCTGCGATGTGTATTTTTGGAGAAAATCATGTCTTTCTGGACTAAGCTATTTTTTCCGAATCCGCCATATCAGGGTCGCTAGATATCAAATTTTCCGACCAATCACCGATGTATGGAATTTGTACGTCATCGGAAGTGCACAATTGTGCAGATTTCGAATATGTGACTAGATTTTCTCTGCGATGTGTACTTTTGGAGAAAATCATGTCTTTCTGGATTAAGTTATTTTTTCTGAATCCACCACGAAAGGGTCGCCAGATATCGAATTTTCCGACCAATCACCGATGTATGTAATTTATACGTCATCAGAAGTGCACTAGTGTACAGATTTCAGATCTGTGATTAGATTTTCTCGGCGATGTGCACATTTGGAGAAAATCATGTCTTTTTGGATTAAGTTATTTTGGCCGAATCCGCCATGTCAGGGTCGCTAGATATCAAATTTTCCGACCAATCACCGATGTATGTAATTTGTACGCCATCGGAAGTGCACAATTGTGCAGATTTCAAATCTGTGATTAGATTTTCTCTGCGATGTGTACTTTTGGAGAAAATCAAGTCTTTCTGGATTAAGTTATTTTTTCCGAATCTACCATGCCAGGGTCGCCAGATATCGAATTTTCCGACCAATCACCGATGTATGTAATTTCTATGTCATCAGAAGTGCACTAGTGTACAGATTTCAGATCTGTGATTAGATTTTCTCTGCGATGTGTACTTTTGGAGAAAATCAAGTCTTTCTGGATTAAGTTATTTTTTCCGAATCTACCATGCCAGGGTCGCCAGATATCGAATTTTCCGGCCAATCACCGATGTATGCGATCTGTACGTAATCGGAAGTGCACTAGTGTGCAGATTTGAAATCTGTGATTAGATTCTCTCTGCGATGTGTACTTTTGGAGAAAATCATGTCTTTCTGGATTAAGTTATATTGGCCGAATCCGCCGGGACAGGGTCGCTAGATATCGAATTTTCCGACCAATCACCGATATATGTAATTTGTACGTCATTGGAAGCGCACAAGTGTGCAGATTTCAAATCGGTGATTAGATTTCCTCTGCGATGTATACTTTTGTAGAAAATCAAGTCTTTCTGGATTAAGTTAATTTTTCCGAATCCGCCGTGCCAGGGTCGCCAGATATCGAATTTTCCGACCAATCGCCGGCGTTTGTAATTTGTACGTCATTGGAAGTGCACAAGTGTGCTGATTTCAAATCTGTGATTAGATTTTCTCTGCGATGTGTACTTTTGGAGAAAATCAAGTCTTTCTTTCACCGATGTATGTAATTTGCACGTCATCAGAAGTGCACAAGTGTTCAGATTTCAAATCTGTGATTAGATTTTCTCTGCGATGTGTAGTTTTGGAGAAAATCAAGTCTTCCTGGATTAAGTTATTTTTTCCGAATCCGCCATGCCAGGGTCGCCAGATATCGAATTTTCCGACCAACCGCCGACGTTTGTAATTTGGACGTCATAGGAAGTGCACTAGTGTGCAGATTTCAAATCTGTGATTAGATTTTCTCTGCGATGTGTATTTTTGGAGAAAATCATGTCTTTCTGGATTAAGTTATTTTTTCCGAATCCGCCATGCCAGGGTCGCCAGATATCGAATTTTCCGACGAATCATCGATGTATGTAATTTGCACGTCATCAGAAGTGCACTAGTGTGCAGATTTCAAATCTGTGATTAGATTTTCTCTGCGATGTGTACTTTTGGAGAAAATCATGTCTTTCTGGATTAAGTTATATTTTCCGAATCCGGCATGCCAGGGTCGCCAGATATCCAATTTTCCGACCAATCACCCGTGTATGTAAATTGAACGTCATCAGAAGCGCACTAGTGTATCGATTTCAGATCTGTGATCATCATGTCTTTCTGGATTAAGTTATTTTTTCCGAATCCGCCATGCCAGGGTCGCCAGATATCGAATTTTCCGACCAATCACCGGCGTATGTAATTTATACGTCATTGGAAGCGCACAAGTGTGCAGATTTCAAATCGGTGATTAGATTTTCTCTGCGATGTATACTTTTGGAGAAAATCAAGTCTTTCTGGATTAAGTTAATTTTTCCGAATCCGCCATGCCAGGGTCGCCAGATATCGAATTTTCCGACCAATCGCCGACGTTTGTAATTTGTACGTCATTGGAAGTGCACAAGTGTGCTGATTTCAAATCTGTGATTAGATTTTCTCTGCGATGTGTACTTTTGGAGAAAATCAAGTCTTTCTGGATTAAGTTAATTTTTCCGAATCCGCCATGCCAGGGTCGCCAGATATTGAATTTTCCGGCCAATCGCCGGCGTTTGTAATTTGGACGTCATAGGAAGTGCACTAGTGTGCAGATTTCAAATCTGTGATTAGATTTTCTCTGCGATGTGTACTTTTGGAGAAAATCATGTCTTTCTGGATTAAGTTATTTTTTCCGAATCCGCCATGCCAGGGTCGCCAGATATCGAATTTTCCGACGAATCATCGATGTATGTAATTTGTACGTCATCAGAAGCGCGCTAGTGTACAGATTTCAGATCTGTGATTGGATTATCTCTGCGATGTGTACTTTTGGAGAAAATCAAGTCATCTGGATTAAGTTATTTTTTCCGAATCCGCCATGCCAGGGTCGCCAGATATCGAATTTTCCGACCAATCATCGATGCATGTAATTTGTGGGTCATCAGATGTGCACTAGTGTGCAGATTTCAAATCTGTGATTAGATTTTCTCTGCGATGTGTATTTTTGGAGAAAATCAAGTCTTTCTGGATTAAGTTATTTTTTCCGAATCCGCCATGCCAGGGTCGCCAGATATCGAATTTTCCGACCAATCACCAACGTATGTAATTTATACGTCATGAGAAGCGCACAAGTGTGCAGATTTCAAATCTGTGATTAGATTTTCTCTGCGATGTGTACTTTTGGAGAAAATCATGTCTTTCTGGATTAAGTTATTTTTTCCGAATCCGCCATGCCAGGGTCGCCAGATATCGAATTTTCCAGCCAATCACCGATGTATGCGATCTGTACGTAATCGGAAGTGCACCAGTGTGCAGATTTGAACTCTGTGATTAGATTTTCTCTGCGATGTGTATTTTTGGAGAAAATCATGTCTTTCTGGATTAAGTTATTTGGCCGAATCCGCCATGCCAGGGTCGCTAGATATCGAATTTTCCGACCAATCACCGATATATGTAATTTGTACGTCATCGGAAGTGCACTAGTGTGCAGATTTGAAAGCTGTGATTAGATTTTCTCTGCGATGTGTACTTTTGGAGAAAATCATGTCTTTCTGGATTAAGTTATTTTTTCCGAATCCGCCATGCCAGGGTCGCCAGATATCGAATTTTCCGACCAATCACCGATGTATGTAATTTGAACGTCATAAGAAGCGCACTAGTGTATCGATTTCAGATCTGTGATTAGATTTTCTCTGCGATGTGTACTTTTGGAGAAAATCATGTCTTTCTGGATTAAGTTATTTTGGCCGAATCCGCCGGGACAGGGTCGCTAGACATCGAATTTTCCGACCAATCGCCGATGTATGTAATTTGTACGTTATCGGAAGTGCACAAGTGTGCAGATTTAAAAGCTGTGATTAGATTTTCTCTGCGATGTGTACATTTGGAGAAAATCATGTCTTTCTGGACTAAGCTATTTTTTCCGAATCCGCCATATCAGGGTCGCTAGATATCAAATTTTCCGACCAATCACCGATGTATGGAATTTGTACGTCATCGGAAGTGCACAATTGTGCAGATTTCGAATATGTGACTAGATTTTCTCTGCGATGTGTAATTTTGGAGAAAATCAAGTCTTTCTGGATTAAGTTATTTTTTCTGAATCCACCACGAAAGGCTCGCCAGATATCGAATTTTCCGACCAATCACCGATGTATGTAATTTATACGTCATCAGAAGTGCACTAGTGTACAGATTTCAGATCTGTGATTAGATTTTCTCGGCGATGTGCACATTTGGAGAAAATCATGTCTTTTTGGATTAAGTTATTTTGGCCGAATCCGCCATGTCAGGGTCGCTAGATATCAAATTTTCCGACCAATCACCGATGTATGTAATTTGTACGCCATCGGAAGTGCACAATTGTGCAGATTTCAAATCTGTGATTAGATTTTCTCTGCGATGTGTACTTTTGGAGAAAATCAAGTCTTTCTGGATTAAGTTATTTTTTCCGAATCTACCATGCCAGGGTCGCCAGATATCGAATTTTCCGACCAATCACCGATGTATGTAATTTCTATGTCATCAGAAGTGCACTAGTGTACAGATTTCAGATCTGTGATTAGATTTTCTCTGCGATGTGTACTTTTGGAGAAAATCATGTCTTTCTGGATTAAGTCATTTTTTCCGAATCCGCCATGCCAGGGTCGCCAGATATCGAATTTTCCGACGAATCATCGATGTATGTAATTTGTACGTCATCAGAAGTGCACTAATGTGCAGATTTGAAATCTGTGATTAGATTTTCTCTGCGATGTGTACTTTTCGAGAAAATCAAGTCTTTCTCAATTAAGTTATTTTTTCCGAATCCGCCATGCCAGGGTCGCCAGATATCCAATTTTCCGACCAATCACCCATGTAGGTAATTTGAACGTCATCAGAAGCGCACTAGTGTATCGATTTCAGATCTGTGATTAGATTTGCTCTGCGATGTGTACTTTTGGAGAAAATCAAGTCGTTCTGGATTAAGTTATTTTTTCCGAATCCGTCACGCCAGGGTCGCCAGATATCGAACTTTCCGACCAATCACCGATGTATGTAATTTGTACGTCATCAGAAGCGCGCTAGTGTACAGATTTCAAATCTGTGATTAGATTTTCTCTGCGATGTGTACTTTTGGAGAAAATCAAGTCTTTCTGGATTAAGTTATTTTTTCCGAATCCGCCATGCCAGGGTCGCCAGATATCGAATTTTCCGGCCAATCACCGATGTATGCGATCTGTACGTAATCGGAAGTGCACTAGGGTGCAGATTTCAAATCTGTGATTAGATTTTCTCTGCGATGTATACTTTTGGAGAAAATCATGTCTTTGTGGATTAAGTTATTTTGGCCGAATCCGCCGGGACAGGGTCGCTAGATATCGAATTTTCCGACCAATCACCGATGTATGTAATTTGTACGTCATCGGAAGTGCACAAGTGTGCAGATTTGAAAGCTGTGATTAGATTTTCTCTGCGATGTGAACTTTTGGAGAAAATCATGTCGTTCTGGATTAAGTTATTTTTTCCGAATCCGCCATGCGAGGGTCGCCAGATATCGAATTTTCCGACCAATCACCGATGTATGTAATTTGTACGTCATCAGAAGTGCACAAGTGTTCAGATTTCAAATCTGTGATTAGATTTTCTCTGCGATGTGTAGTTTTGGAGAAAATCAAGTCTTCCTGGATTAAGTTATTTTTCCGAATCCGCCATGCCAGGGTCGCCAGATATCGAATTTTCCGACCAATCGCCGACGTTTGTAATTTGGACGTCATAGGAAGTGCACTAGTGTGCAGATTTCAAATCTGTGATTAGATTTTCTCTGCGATGTGTACTTTTGGAGAAAATCATGTCTTTCTGGATTAAGCAATTTTTTCCGAATCCGCCATGCCAGGGTCGCCAGATATCGAATTTTCCGACGAATCATCGATGTATGTAATTTGTACGTCATCAGAAGCGCACTAGTGTATCGATTTCAGATCTGTGATCATCATGTCTTTCTGGATTAAGTTATTTTTTCCGAATCCGCCATGCCAGGGTCGCCAGATATCGAATTTTCCGACCAATCACCGACGTATGTAATTTATACGTCATTGAAAGCGCACAAGTGTGCAGATTTCAAATCGGTGATTAGATTTTCTCTGCGATGTGTATTTTTGGAGAAAATCAAGTCTTTCTGGATTAAGTTAATTTTTCCGAATCCGCCGGGACAGGGTCGCCAGATATCCAATTTTCCGACCAATCACCCATGTATGTAATTTGAACGTCATCAGAAGCGCACTAGTGTATCGATTTCAGATCTGTGATCATCATGTCTTTCTGGATTAAGTTATTTTTCCCGAATCCGCCATGCCAGGGTCGCCAGATATCGAATTTTCCGACCAATCACCGACGTATGTAATTTATACGTCATTGGAAGCGCACAAGTGTGCAGATTTCAAATCGGTGATTAAATTTTCTCTGCGATGTGTACTTTTGGAGAAAATCAAGTCTTTCTGGATTAAGCTAATTTTTCCGAATCCGCCATGCCAGGGTCGCCAGATATCGAATTTTCCGACCAATCGCCGACGTTTGTAATTTGGACGTCATAGGAAGTGCACTAGTGTGCAGATTTCAAATCTGTGACTAGATTTTCTCTGCGATGTGTACTTTTGGAGAAAATCATGTCTTTCTGGATTAAGCTGTTTTTTCCGAATCCGCCATGCCAGGGTCGCCAGATATCGAATTTTCCGAAGAATCATCGATGTATGTAATTTGTACGTCATCAGAAGCGCGCTAGTGTACAGATTTCAAATCTGTGATTGGGTTTTCTCTGCGATGTGTACTTTTGGAGAAAATCAAGTCTTTCTGGATTAAGTTATTTTTTCCGAATCCGCAATGCCAGGGTCGCCAGATATCGAATTTTCCGACCAATCATCGATGCATGTAATTTGTGGGTCATCAGAAGTGCACTGGTGTGCAGATTTCAAATCTGTGATTAGATTTTCTCTGCGATGTGTATTTTTGGAGAAAATCAAGTCTATCTGGATTAAGCTAATTTTTTCGAATCCGCCATGCCAGGGTCGCCAGATATCGAATTTTCCGACCAATCACCGATGTGTGTAATTTATACGTCATTGGAAGCGCACAAGTGTGCAGATTTCAAATCTGTGATTAGATTTTCTCTGCGATGTGTACTTTTGGAGAAAATCATGTCTTTCTGGATTAAGTTATTTTGGCCGAATCCGCCGGGACAGGGTCGCTAGATATCGAATTTTCCGACCAATCACCGATATATGTAATTTGTACGTCATCGGAAGTGCACAATTGTGCAGATTTGAAAGCTGTGATTAGATTTTCTCTGCGATGTGTACTTTTGGAGAAAATCATGTCTTTCTGGATTAAGTTATTTTTTCCGAATCCGCCATGCCAGGGTCGCCAGATATCGAATTTTCCGACCAATCACCGATGTATGCGATCTGTACGTAATCGGAAGTGCACTAGTGTGCAGATTTGAATTCTGTGATTAGATTTTCTCTGCGATGTGTACTTTTGGAGAAAATCATGTCTTTCTGGATTAAGTCATTTTTTCCGAATCCGCCATGCCAGGGTCGCCAGATATCGAATTTTCCGGCCAATCACCGATGTATGCGATCTGTACGTAATCGGAAGTGCACTAGTGTGCAGATTTGAAATCTGTGATTAGATTTTCTCTGCGATGTGTACTTTTGGAGAAAATCATGTCTTTCTGGATTGAGTTATTTTGGCCGAATCCGGCGGGACAGGGTCGCTAGATATCGAATTTTCCGACCAATCACCGATATATGTAATTTGTACGTCATCGGAAGTGCACAATTGTGCAGATTTGAAAGCTGTGATTAGATTTTCTCTGCGATGTGTACTTTTGGAGAAAATCATGTCTTTCTGGATTAAGTTATTTTTTCCGAATCCGCCATGCCAGGGTCGCCAGATATCGAATTTTCCGGCCAATCACCGATGTATGCGATCTGTACGTAATCGGAAGTGCACTAGTGTGCAGATTTGAAATCTGTGATTAGATTTTCTCTGCGATGTGTACTTTTGGAGAAAATCATGTCTTTCTGGATTAAGTTATTTTGGCCGAATCCGCCGGGACAGGGTCGCTAGATATCGAATTTTCCGACCAATCGCCGATGTATGTAATTTGTACGTCATCGGAAGTGCACAATTGTGCAGATTTGAAAGCTGTGATTAGATTTTCTCTGCGATGTGTACTTTTGGAGAAAATCATGTCTTTCTGGATTAAGTTATTTCTTCCGAATCCGCCATGCCAGGGTCGCCAGATATCGAATTTTCCGACCAATCACCGATGTACATATGTAATTTGAACGTCATCAGAAGCGCACTAGTGTATCGATTTCAGATCGGTGATTAGATTTTCTCTGCGATCTGTACTTTTGGAGAAAATCATGTCTTTCTGGATTAAGTTATTTTGGCCGAATCCGCCGGGACAGGGTCGCTAGACATCGAATTTTCCGACCAATCACCGATGTATGTAATTTGTACGTCATCGGAAGCGCACAAGTGTGCAGATTTAGAAGCTGTGATTAGATTTTCTCTGCGATGTGTACTTTTGGAGAAAATCAAGTCTTTCTGGATTAAGTTATTTTTTCCGAATCCGCCATGCCAGGGTCGCCAGATATCGAATTTTCCGACCAATCACCGATGTATGTAATTTGAACGTCATCAGAAGCGCACTAGTGTATCGATTTCAGATCGGTGATTAGATTTTCTCTGCGATGTGTACTTTTGGAGAAAATCATGTCTTTCTGGATTAAGTTATTTTGGCCGAATCCGCCGGGACAGGGTCGCTAGACATCGAATTTTCCGACCAATCACCGATGTATGTAATTTGTAGGTCATCGGAAGTGCACAAGTGTGCAGATTTGAAAGCTGTGATTAGATTTTCTCTGCGATGTGTACTTTTGGAGAAAATCAAGTCTTTCTGGATTAAGTTATTTTTTCCGAATCCGCCATGCCAGGGTCGCCAGATATCGAATTTTCAGACCAATCACCGATGTGTGTAATTTATATGTCATTGGAAGCGCACAAGTGTGCAGATTTCAAATCTGTGATTAGATTTTCTCTGCGATGTGTACTTTTGGAGAAAATCATGTCTTTCTGGATTAAGTTATTTTGGCCGAATCCGCCATGCCAGGGTCGCCAGATATCGAATTTTCCACCCAATCATCGATGCATGTAATTTGTGGGTCATCAGAAGTGCACTAGTGTGCAGATTTCAAATCTGTGATTAGATTTTCTCTGCGATGTGTATTTTTGGAGAAAATCAAGTCTTTCTGGATTAAGTTATTTTTTCCGAATCCGCCATGCCAGGGTCGCCAGATATCGAATTTTCAGACCAATCACCGATGTGTGTAATTTATATGTCATTGGAAGCGCACAAGTGTGCAGATTTCAAATCTGTGATTAGATTTTCTCTGCGATGTGTACTTTTGGAGAAAATCATGTCTTTCTGGATTAAGTTATTTTGGCCGAATCCGCCGGGACAGGGTCGCTAGATATCGAATTTTCCGACCAATCACCGATATATGTAATTTGTACGTCATCGGAAGTGCACAATTGTGCAGATTTGAAAGCTGTGATTAGATTTTCTCTGCGATGTGTACTTTTGGAGAAAATCATGTCTTTCTGGATTAAGTTATTTTTTCCGAATCCGCCATGCCAGGGTCGCCAGATATCGAATTTTCCGACCAATCACCGATGTATGCGATCTGTACGTAATCGGAAGTGCACTAGTGTGCAGATTTGAATTCTGTGATTAGATTTTCTCTGCGATGTGTACTTTTGGAGAAAATCATGTCTTTCTGGATTAAGTCATTTTTTCCGAATCCGCCATGCCAGGGTCGCCAGATATCGAATTTTCCGGCCAATCACCGATGTATGCGATCTGTACGTAATCGGAAGTGCACTAGTGTGCAGATTTGAAATCTGTGATTAGATTTTCTCTGCGATGTGTACTTTTGGAGAAAATCATGTCTTTCTGGATTGAGTTATTTTGGCCGAATCCGGCGGGACAGGGTCGCTAGATATCGAATTTTCCGACCAATCACCGATATATGTAATTTGTACGTCATCGGAAGTGCACAATTGTGCAGATTTGAAAGCTGTGATTAGATTTTCTCTGCGATGTGTACTTTTGGAGAAAATCATGTCTTTCTGGATTAAGTTATTTTTTCCGAATCCGCCATGCCAGGGTAGCCAGATATCGAATTTTCCGGCCAATCACCGATGTATGCGATCTGTACGTAATCGGAAGTGCACTAGTGTGCAGATTTGAAATCTGTGATTAGATTTTCTCTGCGATGTGTACTTTTGGAGAAAATCATGTCTTTCTGGATTAAGTTATTTTGGCCGAATCCGCCGGGACAGGGTCGCTAGATATCGAATTTTCCGACCAATCACCGATATATGTAATTTGTACGTCATCGGAAGTGCACAATTGTGCAGATTTGAAAGCTGTGATTAGATTTTCTCTGCGATGTGTACTTTTGGAGAAAATCATGTCTTTCTGGATTAAGTTATTTCTTCCGAATCCGCCATGCCAGGGTCGCCAGATATCGAATTTTCCGACCAATCACCGATGTACATATGTAATTTGAACGTCATCAGAAGCGCACTAGTGTATCGATTTCAGATCGGTGATTAGATTTTCTCTGCGATCTGTACTTTTGGAGAAAATCATGTCTTTCTGGATTAAGTTATTTTGGCCGAATCCGCCGGGACAGGGTCGCTAGACATCGAATTTTCCGACCAATCACCGATGTATGTAATTTGTACGTCATCGGAAGTGCACAAGTGTGCAGATTTAGAAGCTGTGATTAGATTTTCTCTGCGATGTGTACTTTTGGAGAAAATCAAGTCTTTCTGGATTAAGTTATTTTTTCCGAATCCGCCATGCCAGGGTCGCCAGATATCGAATTTTCCGACCAATCACCGATGTATGTAATTTGAACGTCATCAGAAGCGCACTAGTGTATCGATTTCAGATCGGTGATTAGATTTTCTCTGCGATGTGTACTTTTGGAGAAAATCATGTCTTTCTGGATTAAGTTATTTTGGCCGAATCCGCCGGGACAGGGTCGCTAGACATCGAATTTTCCGACCAATCACCGATGTATGTAATTTGTAGGTCATCGGAAGTGCACAAGTGTGCAGATTTGAAAGCTGTGATTAGATTTTCTCTGCGATGTGTACTTTTGGAGAAAATCAAGTCTTTCTGGATTAAGTTATTTTTTCCGAATCCGCCATGCCAGGGTCGCCAGATATCGAATTTTCCGACCAATCACCGATGTATGTAATTTGAACGTCATCAGAAGCGCACTAGTGTATCGATTTCAGATCGGTGATTAGATTTTCTCTGCGATGTGTACTTTTGGAGAAAATCATGTCTTTCTGGATTAAGTTATTTTGGCCGAATCCGCCATGCCAGGGTCGCCAGATATCGAATTTTCCGCCCAATCATCGATGCATGTAATTTGTGGGTCATCAGAAGTGCACTAGTGTGCAGATTTCAAATCTGTGATTAGATTTTCTCTGCGATGTGTATTTTTGGAGAAAATCAAGTCTTTCTGGATTAAGTTATTTTTTCCGAATCCGCCATGCCAGGGTCGCCAGATATCGAATTTTCAGACCAATCACCGATGTGTGTAATTTATACGTCATTGGAAGCGCACAAGTGTGCAGATTTCAAATCTGTGATTAGATTCTCTCTGCGATGTGTACTTTTGGAGAAAATCATGTCTTTCTGGATTAAGTTATTTTTTCCGAATCCGCCATGCCAGGGTCACCAGATATCGAATTTTCCGACCAATCACCGATGTATGTAATTTATACGTCATTGGAAGCGCACAAGTGTGCAGATTTCAAATCTGTTATTAGATTTTCTCTGCGATGTGTACTTTTGGAGAAAATCATGTCTTTCTGGATTAAGTTATTTTTTCCGAATCCGCCATGCCAGGGTCGCCAGATATCGAATTTTCCGGCCAATCACCGATGTATGCGATCTGTACGTAATCGGAAGTGCACTAGTGTGCAGATTTGAAACCTGTGATTAGATTTTCTCTGCGATGTGTACTTTTGGAGAAAATCATGTCTCTCTGGATTAAGTTATTTTTTCCGAATCCGCCATGCCAGGGTCGCCAGATATCGAATTTTCCGACCAATCACCGATGTATGCGATCTGTACGTAATCGGAAGTGCACTAGTGTGCAGATTTGAATTCTGTGATTAGATTTTCTCTGCGATGTGTACTTTTGGAGAAAATCATGTCTTTCTGGATTAAGTCATTTTTTCCGAATCCGCCATGCCAGGGTCGCCAGATATCGAATTTTCCGGCCAATCACCGATGTATGCGATCTGTACGTAATCGGAAGTGCACTAGTGTGCAGATTTGAAATCTGTGATTAGATTTTCTCTGCGATGTGTACTTTTGGAGAAAATCATGTCTTTCTGGATTGAGTTATTTTGGCCGAATCCGGCGGGACAGGGTCGCTAGATATCGAATTTTCCGACCAATCACCGATATATGTAATTTGTACGTCATCGGAAGTGCACAATTGTGCAGATTTGAAAGCTGTGATTAGATTTTCTCTGCGATGTGTACTTTTGGAGAAAATCATGTCTTTCTGGATTAAGTTATTTTTTCCGAATCCGCCATGCCAGGGTCGCCAGATATCGAATTTTCCGGCCAATCACCGATGTATGCGATCTGTACGTAATCGGAAGTGCACTAGTGTGCAGATTTGAAATCTGTGATTAGATTTTCTCTGCGATGTGTACTTTTGGAGAAAATCATGTCTTTCTGGATTAAGTTATTTTGGCCGAATCCGCCGGGACAGGGTCGCTAGACATCGAATTTTCCGACCAATCACCGATGTATGTAATTTGTACGTCATCGGAAGTGCACAAGTGTGCAGATTTAGAAGCTGTGATTAGATTTTCTCTGCGATGTGTACTTTTGGAGAAAATCAAGTCTTTCTGGATTAAGTTATTTTTTCCGAATCCGCCATGCCAGGGTCGCCAGATATCGAATTTTCCGACCAATCACCGATGTATGTAATTTGAACGTCATCAGAAGCGCACTAGTGTATCGATTTCAGATCGGTGATTAGATTTTCTCTGCGATGTGTACTTTTGGAGAAAATCATGTCTTTCTGGATTAAGTTATTTTGGCCGAATCCGCCATGCCAGGGTCGCCAGATATCGAATTTTCCGACCAATCACCGATATATGTAATTTGTACGTCATCGGAAGTGCACAATTGTGCAGATTTGAAAGCTGTGATTAGATTTTCTCTGCGATGTGTACTTTTGGAGAAAATCATGTCTTTCTGGATTAAGTTATTTTTTCCGAATCCGCCATGCCAGGGTCGCCAGATATCGAATTTTCCGGCCAATCACCGATGTATGCGATCTGTACGTAATCGGAAGTGCACTAGTGTGCAGATTTGAAATCTGTGATTAGATTTTCTCTGCGATGTGTACTTTTGGAGAAAATCATGTCTTTCTGGATTAAGTTATTTTGGCCGAATCCGCCGGGACAGGGTCGCTAGACATCGAATTTTCCGACCAATCACCGATGTATGTAATTTGTACGTCATCGGAAGTGCACAAGTGTGCAGATTTAGAAGCTGTGATTAGATTTTCTCTGCGATGTGTACTTTTGGAGAAAATCAAGTCTTTCTGGATTAAGTTATTTTTTCCGAATCCGCCATGCCAGGGTCGCCAGATATCGAATTTTCCGACCAATCACCGATGTATGTAATTTGAACGTCATCAGAAGCGCACTAGTGTATCGATTTCAGATCGGTGATTAGATTTTCTCTGCGATGTGTACTTTTGGAGAAAATCATGTCTTTCTGGATTGAGTTATTTTGGCCGAATCCGGCGGGACAGGGTCGCTAGATATCGAATTTTCCGACCAATCACCGATATATGTAATTTGTACGTCATCGGAAGTGCACAAGTGTGCAGATTTAGAAGCTGTGATTAGATTTTCTCTGCGATGTGTACTTTTGGAGAAAATCATGTCTTTCTGGATTAAGTTATTTTTTCCGAATCCGCCATGCCAGGGTCGCCAGATATCGAATTTTCCGGCCAATCACCGATGTATGCGATCTGTACGTAATCGGAAGTGCACTAGTGTGCAGATTTGAAATCTGTGATTAGATTTTCTCTGCGATGTGTACTTTTGGAGAAAATCATGTCTTTCTGGATTAAGTTATTTTGGCCGAATCCGCCGGGACAGGGTCGCTAGACATCGAATTTTCCGACCAATCACCGATGTATGTAATTTGTACGTCATCGGAAGTGCACAAGTGTGCAGATTTAGAAGCTGTGATTAGATTTTCTCTGCGATGTGTACTTTTGGAGAAAATCAAGTCTTTCTGGATTAAGTTATTTTTTCCGAATCCGCCATGCCAGGGTCGCCAGATATCGAATTTTCCGACCAATCACCGATGTATGTAATTTGAACGTCATCAGAAGCGCACTAGTGTATCGATTTCAGATCGGTGATTAGATTTTCTCTGCGATGTGTACTTTTGGAGAAAATCATGTCTTTCTGGATTAAGTTATTTTGGCCGAATCCGCCGGGACAGGGTCGCTAGACATCGAATTTTCCGACCAATCACCGATGTATGTAATTTGTAGGTCATCGGAAGTGCACAAGTGTGCAGATTTGAAAGCTGTGATTAGATTTTCTCTGCGATGTGTACTTTTGGAGAAAATCAAGTCTTTCTGGATTAAGTTATTTTTTCCGAATCCGCCATGCCAGGGTCGCCAGATATCGAATTTTCCGACCAATCACCGATGTATGTAATTTGAACGTCATCAGAAGCGCACTAGTGTATCGATTTCAGATCGGTGATTAGATTTTCTCTGCGATGTGTACTTTTGGAGAAAATCATGTCTTTCTGGATTAAGTTATTTTGGCCGAATCCGCCATGCCAGGGTCGCCAGATATCGAATTTTCCGCCCAATCATCGATGCATGTAATTTGTGGGTCATCAGAAGTGCACTAGTGTGCAGATTTCAAATCTGTGATTAGATTTTCTCTGCGATGTGTATTTTTGGAGAAAATCAAGTCTTTCTGGATTAAGTTATTTTTTCCGAATCCGCCATGCCAGGGTCGCCAGATATCGAATTTTCAGACCAATCACCGATGTGTGTAATTTATACGTCATTGGAAGCGCACAAGTGTGCAGATTTCAAATCTGTGATTAGATTCTCTCTGCGATGTGTACTTTTGGAGAAAATCATGTCTTTCTGGATTAAGTTATTTTTTCCGAATCCGCCATGCCAGGGTCACCAGATATCGAATTTTCCGACCAATCACCGATGTATGTAATTTATACGTCATTGGAAGCGCACAAGTGTGCAGATTTCAAATCTGTTATTAGATTTTCTCTGCGATGTGTACTTTTGGAGAAAATCATGTCTTTCTGGATTAAGTTATTTTTTCCGAATCCGCCATGCCAGGGTCGCCAGATATCGAATTTTCCGGCCAATCACCGATGTATGCGATCTGTACGTAATCGGAAGTGCACTAGTGTGCAGATTTGAAACCTGTGATTAGATTTTCTCTGCGATGTGTACTTTTGGAGAAAATCA